>CM032058.1:38697808-40165189 GCA_018831715.1 Matsumurasca onukii | reverse complement strand
ATAGTAGAACATATGAGTTAAAAGACAAACAAGCAATATACAGTGTTATCACAGAGAATGCAAGTGGCAAATACAATTTACTTTACTTAGAACCACGAAATAATGAGTGAGCACTATGTAACTAGAATAGAATATTTACAACAAAATAGAAAAAAAACTTTGTACAATGTAAAAAGTAAACTTATGAAAAGGATAACAGATAATAAACTATGTAGCTACAACATAACAAGATAGTATAACGACTTAACATATTATAAACTATACAATAAATTAATGAGAGAATAATAGATAATACAATGCAAATGTGTGCATGCAAATACATGATGATGTGGACGAATACATCCATGCATAAATAATACACTTACAAACTAAGAATGATGAAATAACAACGGTACTTGATAGTGAGATCGAGGGCTATTAGCTAGTGCTTCAGTCTGATAGAACTTCAAATGCACGTCTTGGGATATGCGCCATCTTGTTGAAAAAGACATCACAATCCGCTGACACTCGATTTCCCAATCTGACGAAGCGAGCAAGAGGGCTGTTGTAGTCATAGTTGGTTTGATGAAATCGACAACAAAGGAGCTCGCGAACGGGTGTTCGATGGCACTCGGAAGTTGATTTCTGCCAAGAGATCTGCGCACTGAATGTGTCCATTGATGATCTTTAGTAAGAAGATCAAGTCAGCTACATCCCGTCTCAATACAGGGTGGGGTAAGTTCAGCATTCCAGAAAGGTCTTCTACAGGAACTTCGAGGTAAGTGTATCCAAGCCGACTCCCAACGAGACGATGAAGGCCGTGTAGAGCCTCAAGTCGAGTCTTCATGCCAACTGTGTAGGGTGACCACACAGGGCTTGCATATTCAAGAAGTTGACGCACCAAAGAACAATAGAGGGTTCGAAGAGCAGCTGGGTAGCTAGTTGATGCCTCTGGAAAATCTTGTGATGAACCCAAGCATCTTACTGACCTGTGTGCAGATGTTCTGGATGTGGCCAGAAAAGTCCATACCACTGTCAAAGTACAGATATAAAATAGGGACTTGCCATAGGTGTCTTGCTTCGATGGAATGTTATAGTGGAACATATACTCGGGTTAGCCAACATATAGTTCTTCTCACACCACTTTTCAATTGCTATCAGGCTGAGTTGTAATCTTCTGTAATCGTCTTCATGAGTAGGATACTTCAGTGAAAATCTTCAATTTGTGAGCAAACTGCAAAGCGTTGACAGAGACCACATTAAGGAGGTCGTTGATAAAGATATTGAAGTGGCAGGGACCAAGCAGAGAGCCCTGAGGAATATCGGATGAAGGTAAAAACAGATCAGAGTTTGATGTACCGAGTCTTACAGTCAGCGATCGATCGTGTAGGTAGGTAGAAATCCAAGAGAAGAGGAGAGGATCAGCAACGCCATAACCTTTCAGTTTTGATAGAAGAATGGAGTGATCGACCTTGTCAAATGGCTTTGGCCATATCAATGTACACATCATCGACTTGTTTGGTCCTACGGAAGGCTGTTAAGACGTATTCTTGGAAGAGAAGGAGGTTAGAAGTTAGACCTGCCCCGTACAAAACCATATTGGGAAAGGTGGATGAGTTTAGATACATGAATATTGAGCTTGTCCACCACCACACTTTCAAACACCTTCCCAATTGCAGAGAGAATATTTATTGGTCGATAGTTCTTTATGTTGGATGGATCGCCACTTTGTGTAGAGGTGTTATGTAACCGCACATTTCAACGCATCAGGAAATACACCCATATTTAGCGACTCATTAAACAGTACTTGTAAGGGTTCTACAAGGAGAAAGCGACAGTGATGCAAGACAGATGGGGGACATTGTCTGGGCCTGATCTATTCTTCGTGTTTAGACTACTGAGCTTGACCATTACTTATTCATTTGTGACTCTTATGATACTGATGCAGTCAAAAATAGGGAACTGGAAGTTGGCGGTTGAGTCCATCAACTTGGGAGAGAAAACCGAGCCAAAGAATGATGCAAACAGATTACATTTACCTGAAGGATTGTTGCCTCTTTTCCATCGAGGTGGAGGGAGGAAGGCATGTCAGATGATCTTCTTAAGGCCTTGACATGTCCCCAAAAGGCCCAGGGATTTGAACACATATTATTCTCAACACTTGACAAGTAGTTTTTGTAGCACTCCCGGGACAATATCTTACACATGTCTCTAAGATTAGCTTAATTCAGAAAATGTAGTGCAAGATTCAGGCTTGTTTTGAAGCGCTTATGGGCAATCTTTTTTTGTATTATGAGTCTCTTCAACTCATTAGAAAACCATTTAGGGAAGGAAGATACGCCAAACTTCTTCATAGGACTTGCATTAAGTGTCAAGGTCTCCAGAATATGCTTTAAATGATGGAATTTTTCATCAATTGGAATCTGCCGATAGACGAAGCTCATATCTGTATGCTGTAGGGATGTGAAAACAGACGTTAGGTCACACTTCCAAAGATTGTGACTAAGGTAGCTAACGGGAGATGATTTATGCAATTGATTAGCCAGATTAGTGGAAAGAGGGGATGATGGTCATCGGGAGAAATCAGCCAATCCACGTACTTTACAACATGTTTGTTCTGATCAGTGCTGAAGATAAGATCAAGGGTAACGCCTCTCAGGTTATGGACGTGATTGACTTGGTGAAGGGAATGAGTAGATGCCATGTCGTGCAGTTCACTTGCTTGACGTGGGAGTCTTGTAGGAGAAGATTCTAGGTCAAAATTAGGCAAATTGAAGTCTCCAAAGATAAAGATCTTATTCACGTTGTTGCATTGGGTGATTATTTCGTTCACAGCGTCACTGAAATCAGCCTACACAGCTGTTGGACTCGAGAAAGGGAGATAGACACACACTAACAAGAGGAAGGCATTGCAACCCATAAAGATCGAGAGAAATCTAGTCTAGCTCAGTCAGCCGAGCCGATAAGAGCTCCTATTGTTATCAAGCTCAAGGTTATCTGAGTCTCGTGCGCGACTACCTAGTAGCGCTTGTTCATACACGCGTTTACAGTGGTTGTTACAGTTTACTATTAATATGGCAGTCTGTGGCGTCTGTAAGAAATCCTCGATCTCTCCAAAGCTTTCGACTGTGTGCATCATGAGATACTGTTGCGCCAGTTAGAACACAATGGCATTCGTGGCAATTACCACATAATTGGATTGCATCTTACCTAGATAATAGGGAGCAGTGCGTAGAAATTGAAAACCAATTTTCAGAAAAAATCAGAATACAACATGGAGTTCCACAGGGATCCATAATGGGCCCCATATTATTCCTCATTTATGTAAACAACTTACTAAGTTCAATCACAAATGGGGATGTAATACAGTTTGCAGATGATACAAATCTTCATTTTAAAGGTAAAACTATAGAAGAACTAGAAATAAACTCTTTCTTAGATTTGTGTTCATGCATTCAACATTTTGCCAATATAAACCTCCAAACAAATTTCTCAAAATCTAACTATATCTATTTTTCCTTACGGAAAACGAAATAACAAGCCACCCTATGGTTCAGGTGGATGACATCTTTTAAAACAGGTAGAATCTACCAAATTCTTAGGAATTTTTATTGATCAAGGATTAACTTGGAAGGTTCAGGTTAACGAAACATGTAAACGAAGTTTCCTCAGGAATTTTCGGTTTACGCTGTTTATCCAAATCCTGCTCTGTTCAAATTCTTGAATAGCTTATTTTGGACTAATCTTCCCTCATCTGTCTTATGGAATAAGGTTGTGGGGAGGATGTTCAAAAATTCAATTTGAGAGGATTTTAAGCTGCAAAAGAAGCTATTAGAATAATTTTGAAAGCTTAAGTTTCAGGGAATCATGTCGAGACATATTTCAAGGAATAGGTTTGTTGACACTTCCCTGTCTCTATATCTTAGAAGTGATTTTGTATTGTAAAACTAATAAAATGTTGGTTCAATCTAAAATCACTCATGATTATAACACAAGAGGAAAGAACCACTTGCAAATTTGTCAACATAGAACTTCTAAATTTGAATAACTACCCATGCAAGTAGGTATAAAACTCTTCAACCACCTTCCTAAAAATTTAAAAGAAATTAAAAGTACCAAAATTTTTAAATCTCGAATAAAACGGTTGCTGTTAAGCAAAGCTTATTACCGGTGGATGAGTTCATAGATGATCTTCCGACAAATAATTTCTTTAAATCATATTTTAATTCCTCCTAAAGCCAGGTCTGATGTTAAGTGTGAATGTGGAATGAGTGCGAAATCGTGTGAGTGAGTGTGAATGTTTAGTTTCATTGTATTGTAATTTGTGTTTGTTTTTGCTACGCAATATTTTGTATTGTCTTCAGCAAATATATTATTATTATCAAGTGAAGAAAGTGATGTGAAGTGTACAGGATCATGTGGTTTTGTATATCATCCAGAGTGTATCAAAGGGGAATTGGAAAAGAAGGTTACACGTCAATCAAAGGAATACAAGTGTAAGGACTGCAGGACAACCTCGTCTCAGGGAAGTGCAAAATCAACCAGTGCAACTGTAAGTGTTCTATCTAAAGACTTTCTTTTGAGTGTCATGGAAGGTTTTAAGAAGGAGGTTTTTTCTGAGATGGAGAGTTTTTGTTTGTGAGATGGAGTACAAAATTTGTAATTGTTGTTTTGCAAATTAGGTTAGGCAACTTAATGTACATCACCGAAAAGATGGGCTCAGTCCCGAAACCGGTCGTGTAACGAATTAAAAATGTTAAAAAAGGGTACTATTCTGTTCACTTCTTTTTGCTAATAACATTAGTAGCCCTAAGTGAACTTTATCTATTTGATATAGCACTAATTAAATATATTGCAGATGAAATATCACCCATAACACACATGATTAATTTAAGTTTTAGTTCAGGAATTTTCCCAGACAAATTAAAAGTAAGTGTATTAGTGCCAATTTTAAAAAAGGCACATCAATGAAATTAGATAATCTTCGTCCTATTAGTTTATTAACAGTGTTCTCTAAAATAATTGAAAAACTCATGAAAAATAAACTTAGCAGTTACTTGGAAAGCATAAATTTTTTAATAGGAATCAATATGGCTTCAGAAGGGGAAAATCTACTGAAGATGCTTTAATAAATGTTACAGATTTAATTTATTGTAGCTTAAATATTGGTAATAAATCCACGGGTTTATTTATTGATTTCAAAAAAGCCTTCGACATGGTGAATCATGACATTTTGCTTTTAAAGATGGAGGCAGCTGGAGTGAGAGGAGTAGCACTCAGCTGGTTCCGCAGCTTCCTGACTGGGCGTCAGCAGCGGGTGCGTGTGGGGAACTGCCTCAGCAGTCCTCTGCCCATCACTGCTGGCGTGCCTCAAGGCTCGGTCATCTCAGCTACTCTGTTTTTGGTGTTTATTAATGATCTGTTGGAATTAAATCTAAACGGGAAACCTAGCGCTTTCGCGGATGATGTAGCTCTTTTCTACAGTCATACAAATACGCTTTACAATTTTGTAAATGAAGATCTAAAACTATTAAGGGATTGGTGCTTGTTAAATAAAATGTATATAAACGTTAAAAAGACAAATTATGTTAACTTTTATTTTAGAAGTTTCGATTTTGCAGAAGGCTTGAAGTATCATAGTACAACGTGTGCCATTGTAGATTGTGATTGTGAGTTGTTAAAAAAAGAGACATCGTTTAAATATCTTGGTGTCATGCTGGATGAGAAATTAAGCTGGGAACCCCATATATCACAACTACAAAATAAATTAAAATCGTCAATTAGAAAATTCTATTTCTTGAGAAATATATGTACACCAAAATTATTGAAAACATAGTATTATTCATTATAATTGACTCAAGAATCCAGTATGGATTAGTTTGTTGGGGAGGCACATATAAATATTTAATAGAAAGGATCAGAGTAGTCCAAAATCATTTCATGAGAATCATTTTAAGTATGAAAAAAAGGGATAGTTCTTTTCCACAATTGAAGATTCTACCTGTTCAACATCTTTACATTTACAAAGTTTTAAGATTATTTTACTTAAGAAGTGGCGACACAGGTACAACAGACCTTGTGCACACCACCAGAAGTATAAACCACAGAATTTTTAGAATTTCCAAAGTAAACAAATCTTCCTTTAAACATTCTTTTATCTATACAGTGGTCTGAAATTATTCAATCACTTGCCTTTTGAAATTAAAGCTTAAAAAATTTTAACACATTTTTAAAACAAGTAAAAAGCTGGTTACTTTGTTACGACGATGTTTCGTTTCTAAAATAGGTTATTGAAAATAATTGTGTAGGTTTAGGATTTGCTATTCGCGTTTCCATTGACCTCGCCTCTCTGGCCCTAGGGTATTCATGATCAGTACGGGCTGGCGAAAAGCCGGCTGCCTTTGTTTATACAAAGGCCGCGTCTGTGTTGCCGTCCAGCCCAGGAACGCTTGGGTGCCTTGGTCCAGAGGGTGAGCTCGGAATTTACTTGGCGTGTTGAATAGTTTTTCAGTTATTAATGGAGAATAACTTTGTATGTTTTTATTATTTTGTTTATTAGATATTGATGTAAACATAGCTATTAGTAAGTAACCTATGATACCTGATATTGTAAAAGTTTAAAGTATAAGTAGCTTGTAGTGTTAAGCAGACGTCGCAGAGTGTGGCTCAACAGTCAGTACAGTGATAAGACTGGACTCAAAAGTTAAATAGTTTATTTTTGTTTTGTTATCGCTGGCCGCAATACTTGACAAGCGGTTAGTGTAATTCCAGAGTGTTTTTCATTTATTGTAAAATTGTGTAAGTATTGCTGGAATAAATCATTTATCAAATACACTTTCAGTGTTGTTATAAAGCTCGTTTGTGTAAATCCGTCTACTGGGAATATTTGCGGATACCAATTATAGGGAGCCACCTCCAGACTGTTTGTAACTAGACGCTAAAGATCTATCACATCTATACATTACAAAGTCTGTATCGCCAGTAATTTCATAATCGGAGATGTCGGAGGAGAGGTTAGTTTCGCAGAAGAATGATGTCGTCAGTAGTGGAGGTGAGACTGTGTTTAAGTTCATTGAGCTTCGTACGATGTCCGTTTTCATTTTGACAGTATATGTTGAGTGGAGATTGCTGCTTGCCGCAAGAACTTACACGTTGTTTTGAGACTATCGTGGGTACTCCACTAATAAATTTGATTGTAAGATTTTCCTCTCCTGCTTCTTGCCTAGTTTTCAGCGTCGTTCGGAGTTGTTCGAGGTATTTCCTTTCACGTGGAGTGCGATCATGGGAGAGAGATATTTCCTGCAAATTCTCAAGAACGTTCTGAGCATTGAAATTCTTGAAGATGTCCACGACTTGCTTTTCCGATACTAGGCAGATAACGAGGGGTCGGGATTTGTTATCTCGGGGCTTTCTTCCTAAACGAAAATGACGAACATCAGACGTGGGCGTCTGAGATTTCATATGGACCAGAAAGTCTCTTACAAGACTTGCATCATACTCCTTCGAGGCAGCAAGTGAGGGTGAGTTATTCAGTTCGGGAATTAAATTAAATTTGTTTGTAAGTTACTATGATCACAGTATTTTGAAGGGAAACTTGACAATTTGTCAATACATATAATACAAACAGTGGACTCGTGGCGTGGTCCTGTAATCCAGCTTCATGGAGGTCAGGTTTTGAGGATGATATAGGTCTAAAGCGGCTCAGATAGTCTCAGTGATCATCTGATGACACCCGCATCAACTCCCACCATCGTTTAGACATATCAGACCATCACCTGTGTGGTTCGGAAGTCACGTTAAGCCGTTGGTCCTTGTATTTCCATTGGTCATTGGGCTATTAATTAATGACCCATTCTAAGGAAGAGTCGGCCTTAGTTTGTAACAAGACTACACCCCATAACTCATTACTACCACTCATCACACTCATCCTTCACCACATATTTGCCTTAAAATACCCTCATGAGAGTAGTCGGCATCTCAAATAGTGATTTAGTGTAAATCAGTGACAAATAAAACTTCTCGATTCTTGCTACTAACAATATAGTACGTGCCGCTAAAATGTTTTGTTCCTTCAAGCTATATCTATGGGCCACCTGTTGATAAAAATACATGAGCCAAAATAACAACAAAAAGGTGACAGTTTTGAAACTACGTCAATTATTTCAATCAATCCCTCCCTATCCCGAATCCAAAAGCACAAGGTTAAATTAGGCTAGTGGATATTGTAATTTGTTACTTCACTTCTAGAGTTATATAAGTGTCCATAGCTTGGTTACGTGAGTGTTTCACTCTGTATTTTCTAATATTACATTTGTAAAGTAGGCTAAATACTAAATAGCCTTTATTATTCAGAACTTCATTTATGTTTTATTCTATGACTTCTATACGATATTTATCCAACTTGAAGGTTTTTGTAATGTCTAATAATTAAGGGGTCTAGCCTCAGTTACCAATCATTTTTGTTTTTAATTATAAGTTTACAAGTCCTTGTATAATTAAGAAAAAGGCCAGAGCTAGTGGCTTTTAGCTCAATCATGAGGAAAATATGTTTAACAATAGATGATAACTGAAATCACAAGTTGAAAATTATAAATTATACCATGTCTTGTGTACTATAATTATGTATTGTGTTATAGATAAAAATGGATGCTGCAACGATTCTGTCTGGAACAGAAATTTCAAAGTGAGTAAGAAATAGTTCATTACAAATGCCAGCTGTCTACGCCAGCAATTATTTTTTTACTGTCTACGCCAATGGCATTTTTATTGTGAGACTTAACCTAAAATTTTGTGGGCATTACCAAGTGCTTTTTGGGAAAGCGGTCCAAACCCATGTGCCTGCGCCGGGAATCGAACCCGCGACCCTGTGCTTTGCAAGCCGTGACTCTACCCACTGAGCCATGGACGCAGGCAAATGTCTTGCAAATTATCACGCAAACTTACAGACTCCACACGCGAACAGGATTCACCCTGTCCTGGACAGGATAGATCCCTTTGTCCTAAAAATAAGGATTCACTCATTACATATTTGCTGCCTCAAAGATATGTGATTTTAAACAATTAGTTTAACCAACACTGCTGTATTGAAATAATGACGGACATTAGAACAATAGTAGCCTATTTCTATTTAAGTGAAGACGACTCTTTGAAGTTTATGGAGGAGCATGCCAATAGCTTTGTTGTGGAAAATAATGTCAAGTCTCAAATCCCACTTAAAAGTCATCAACCATCTCATATTGCTGTAACGCTGCGCAGTACTATTAAACTTGAAGATTTGCTACATGAGACATGGTTTTGTGGAATGTGATACATTTGGTCTTGGTGACAATGTGCTTCATGCAGTACAACTGAAATAGAAGTAACATGACTCCTTTGATTGGGGAGGGCACACCGAGGGGTTTGGGGGTTATAAAACACCCCCATCCACCTTGTGGAACTTTTATAACAATTTCAAAAGCCTCATACTACTCCGCACAATGTACACCAAGGTGGGAGGTGATTCAGATTATTGGTCAGTGTAATAAGAAAAACTGCCTGTTGTTTACACAATGCAACTAGCTCTCATAATTTGGCACTTAGCAAACAAAGTGAAAACTCTGAAAATGTAGCATCACTCGTAATACCACAATTTGACATCCAATTTCTTGCATAAATAGTACTGTGTAAATATAATAGTATGGTTAAAAGGTCATGCAAAGTCTAGTATTGTCGGCAGATAAGTCTAACTATATAAACTTAATCACAAGGTTAGCAAATCATTCAGACGCAAGTAATAGCTTCCCTCTGCACGCCACACTCCAGCTAAAACAATTGTTAGCAAATTTAAAAAAATTAAAAACCACCAAGTTTGGCACTTACCCCAGAAACCTCAATTTTTTGTTTTTACCCTAAGCTTACCTAATGCTCCAGGTACTAAAATTCTTAATCCCTTTCTGCATAATATCAGTCTGAATAGCTTAACTATAAATTATGTTTCTGGACTTCAGGAGTTCTGATGTAAGTTCAATATGCTGGTGTTGTTCAGGACTAACACTCTAATTAACATAGTAGTTTTAACTTATATATTTGTTTAAGTATCTTTTGCTAATTAGGTTTTGAGTTTGATCTCCAGATTAGTAAATTTTTCGTTTAGTTTTGTCCATTTGTTCTCCCTTTTAATAACTTAGATATCATTTATGTCCATCAGGGAGATGAGAGAGGTGATGGCCGGTGAAGTGAAAGAGCTGAAGAAAATTCTACCGAACTTCACTCCCAAACTGGCCATTGTTCAGGTTGGAGGTCGGGAAGACTCCAATGTTTACATCAGAATGAAGATTAAGGAGGCCACCGAGATCGGAATGGAGGCGGAACATGTTAAACTTCCCAAATCGACAACACAACATGAGGTGTGTAATTAGCCATAAAGAAATGTTATTAGCCAACAACTTTTCATTTTTAGTATATATATTTCTGCAACTTTCTACATGATTACACAGTTTTTGAGGTATAATCTCTCTTAAACAGACTAATGTGGCAGAAGGGTACTTAAGATTTGGAAAAATCCGAATGAGGGCAAGTTTTTACTCACTTCCTGTCTCACTAGAATATTTCCTGTCTCAATATTTTTTGATAAATGTAATATTTTGTCAATAATATTCCTTACTATAATAGGATGCACTTGTTAGTACTGGACAGTAAACAGATGTTTACACAACCCAATCTGGGGAACAGATCATCCAACACCTTGTCATCCATCAAAACACCCACTTCACTCACCCTTCATTCCATTTTCACCTTAAAATACTCTCGAAGAGTGATCAGTGTTTAAATCAAAGTAAAGTGGATCTTTTCTCCTGTTAAGAAGTTCGGATTAGCATCTATCCGAACTATTGTGATCTGCTCTAGCAAAAGTCTACTGTATAGGCTGGTGTTTCCTTTTCTTTAACTGTCAGATTGTGGTTCTTTGCTCTTTTTTGGAATCAAGCTTTCAACTTACTGTATTCACTTCTATTCCAGTTACTGACAAGACTGAAGAACCTAAACAATGATCCAAACACTCACGGTATCATTGTTCAAATGCCTCTGGATTCAGACAACAAGATCGACTCTCATCTGGTCACAGACTCGGTGGATCCTAGCAAAGATGTTGACGGGTAACGACAATTTATATTTGATAACCTCCAATCTTTTAAGAACTTCTCACTTTTTATTATTATTTTGAGCTTTAAAATCCTTTGTAACTTAGAGAATATTTTAGACTCGGAAAACAGTATAGGCCTCAGTTATTTCCCGAGTTGGTGGTGAATTTGACCCAAATGTGTTTAACAGCCTGTTTCTTACGGTTTGTTATTTTTCTTAATGAAAAATTTTAGTTTAGGTGTAAACTGCCACTTAAGTTGTTAAAAGTTAGAACCTGTGGATGCAAAACTGAAAAAGTTGTCCATGGCAATTGTTCGTTTTTGAGTGTCTTACTTTAATATTTAAAAATTACTGTACATTAAAATTTGTTGTATTATCTTTTTCAGACTGAACACAATCAACGAAGGAAAAGTTGCTGTTGGTGACTTGACAGGGTTTATTCCGTGTACTCCTAACGGTGTCATTGAACTTATCAAAAGGTACTTAAAATTCTACAAGTATTAAAATTCTATCTAGATGTTAAATTTTAGGTGAACGACATTGTATATTTTGTTTTGCATAATAATAATTTGAAGAGTTTGGTCTATATTCTCTGAATCTAATCAGCTTTTTGCTTCTTTTGCTTATTAGATTACACAATCTCTGGTGGCTGTGAAAGTCAGTTCATTTTTTTAACAAACGTAGCTGGAAAAAATACAAATTATGTTACACCTGATCACATAAAACTACCGTATATACTCGAGTCTAAGCCCCATATGAATCTAAGACGCACCCATAAATTTCCCCTGAATATACGGTAAAAAACTCTACACCCTCATATAAGACTCACCCCCGGTTTTTATAATGTCAACAGCTAGAGGGCTATGATTTGTCAGGCCCCTGACCCCTCCTTAGCAACCAGTGACGTAATTGCCAGCTGCAGCTGTCAAGAGGTAAAAGCAGAACAAAGAATGCATCACGATTGGATTGCCTTCCCTCTCCCATCCCAAACCCAGGCCCACCACTAAGCCCCTCCCACAGCACAAAAAATGTTGTAAACAAGGGTCAGCAATGAGCAGCTGAGAAAGGCAGGTAGAGAGATAAAGGACCACCTAGGGTCTGGCGAGAGACTGTTTTTTTGTAGTCAGTTAGTTCATTTTTTTGCCACTGGTGATTGCCCCATATTTCCAAGCGCTAGTGTTTGCTTTGAATAGATGCGTATCTCCTTCTTGTATGCTACTGCTTCCCTTCTCTTCCTTCTTTTCCCCCACCAACCTGCAGACAAGGAGGGAGGGGAAGAAGGATGGAGAACGACGAGTCCCCTCTAGTCACAAAAAAATTCTTTCATTCCACTCTTCTAAACAGGCAATGCAATACGCAATCCTGTTGTGTTTCCTACCTCTCTTAGCCTATCTGAATGTTTTTGTCCATGTTTTGAGGGTTTTCGTAACTCAATATTTTTATCGTATTGTGCGAGTCTAAGACACACCCGCATATAAGACGCACCCTTATTTTAGAGCCTAAAATATGGTAAATAAAGTGTGTCTTAGATTCGTGTATATATGGTAATTCAGAGAAAATTGAGAATCATGTTAGACATTTGCGTACCAAAAGTTATGTGTGTGACTGAGAAATATTCTAGTTTTTAACTGTTGGAGCGTAGTCATAACCAGCGTACTTCCGCTAGCATACAGTTCACTGTAAACAATCTTTGGAAGGTGCATTGAAACGAGTAACAAGACATATAACAGTCCTCAGTACATATTATGGAGCTCAGAGTGTATCGAGTGAGTAAAACGATATGCCTACTTGAAAATCATTGGCACTCAGAATGTATTGTGTGGAGTAGAACAACATAAGGAACATATCGTGGCATTAATGCGGTATTCGTAAATTGTCTCTGGTATAAAACAATCCTAAGAATCAATTGTTTACAAACATCTGCACCCCACTAAAATTCATCAGCGATATTCCGAAAGCAATATGGTTCTAGCTTTTTACTTTTAAACATGGGGAATAAGAAAATCATGCCAAAAACAAACTGGGAATTTGCGTAAGTTTTATAATTGATATCAAACTAATCTAGTGGCCGCACTGTGTTAACAATTGAAGTACAAGAGGCCTATCAAGCTGTATAACCAAACACGATGTTTGTAGCAAACGAGAAAGGCCCCAACAACTAAAAAAGGGAAGGCTTTTTATCCCTTTATCTCCAGTACAAAATTGAGTAACAATTAGTGTTTGCACAAGTTTAAATTCTAAACAATTTTAACTTTAGTAAATCCACTTTGTTCCATTTTGCGTTAATACTTAAGACCGTTGAACTTTGTATAGTATTTTTGTACTGCTATTGTGTTGGTGGACAGGAGCAAGATACCGATTGCGGGGAGTACTGCAGTGGTGCTAGGCCGCAGCAAGATCGTCGGTACTCCCGTGTCCGAACTGCTCAAGTGGCACAACGCAACTGTCACAATCTGCCACTCCAAAACCAAGGACATTCAGGATCAGGTGTGTATAGACAAGATTTTGTCTTAATAATAAAGCTGTGCGGGATCCCGGATTTTCGGTACCCGGATTGAGGTCATTTCCCGTTCCCCTCGCCCTAGTACCGAAATTTCTGGACGGAAGTAAAACTACTGGTGTTTTTTGTTGTGAGTGTGTACTGTACTTCTGGTGAAGATAAGATAAGGAACTAGAGCCAAGCAGTTCTAAGTAAACAACCTGTAAACAACCCTCTCCCCTACTCCTGCTGAGTGCATTTTCAATGGAGGCCGGCAGCCATTGTCAGGATGGCTGATAATGATCTCAGACAGAACCAAACATCCATTTTGTACTGTACAAGTCTTGTACTAGATCCAATTCTAGCTTGCAATATCTATTTTTATTGTACTAAAACCTTTGCATTTGACTGTAATTCAAACCTAGTATAAAACATTATTTGGGAAATGAAATTAATTATTGAGTAAATGGAGATGAGAAAAGGAAATAACAAACACACACTACACTCTCCTCAAAGCTCGTTCTCACTATATCACAAGCATACAGAGAAATTGCTCTGATTGGCTATGTAACCCCGCCCCTATGTGGTTGCCTAGCAACAGCTAATGACATAGTAGACAAGTGACAACTGATAAGGGCACAACAGGCCTTCACAGCTGTCTGGCACAAAACCGGCACCTGCCTTCCCACTCCTGCTCACACACTGCAGCTGTTGTCTTCCCTCTCTGATATCCTTCTCGTCCCTTGTCCTTTCCACCTGTCATCTTTTTTTGCCTTCACTCATCTCTGTGCACTGGAAGCCAGGTCTGATTCTCTCACTTTGCTTAATTCTCCAACTGTTTTGGCAATGTTTGGGCTGTGAGTCAGTGTTATTCATTGTAAATGGGTGAGGATGAGTGGGTTCTGTGATAGTTATGATGTACTTTGGATTTTTGATTTTAAAACTGCATGTTGTTGTATGAAGCCATGTATCATAAACAAAATAATTTGATTGAAAAAACTCAATTTTATTTAATACTTCTTTAATATGTCTATTTGCCAACTTTTCCCTTTCCCATTCGAATCCCGGAATTTTTGCAAAATCCCTCCCGTTCCCGTCCCGGACCCAAAATTCTGCTCCCGCACAGCTCTACTTAATAATCTTTAAACAATTGTCTTAAGTCTTTAAAATTTACAAACTGGAACTGTCTAGAGTGCTAAGACTGTATATTTTGAGTTATACGCGTTCCAAAATGCCTTAAAATTGTGTTCACACCCCACGTTGGTCCCTTGCAATTTATTAAGCGTATAACCTGAAGTTTTGATTTCTTGCTGTAAGGGTAGAATTTCATTTCATAGCTCTTATTAGTCTTTTCAATACCTACTTATCAAAGTCTCAGCTCAGTATTTTTTTCAACAAAAATGGAAACTTCTGAATCATACAAATATTTAACTCAAATATTGTTTGTTTCGGTGTTGATAGGTGAAGAAGGCTGATATCTTGGTGGTCGGTATCGGTTCCCCCCAGTTTGTGAAAGGAGATTGGGTGAAACCGGGAGCTGTTGTTATCGACTGTGGAATCAATTCAATTCCAGGTACAGTATACTTGTATATTTGTATGTTACTTCCAACTTGTTTTAAGTAGTGTGCTTGAAATAAAAATGTACAGCCTTAACTAAGATTTAATTTTAATGTCAAGGCCTGCTTGTTTTCGTTTCTTGTGTTTTATTTGTGTTTATGTCAATAAGTTTACGTGTTTTTTTTTAAGGAGCTTAGTTGGCCTTTTTTTAAGCCTTTAAAAAGGGGAAGTAAAATATATAAACATAAATTAGTTTTGGTTTATGATTTTGTTTCGTTCAGTTGCAGTGATAATACTTAAGGTTTTTATTATTAGATAACTAATCTTCTACAAACACATTATGTAAGAAATCACTATCAAGAATACTTCTTGTTATCAGACTGTGGAAAAATCACTTTTATCAGTGATATTTTGACCCCTCTTTAAACTGTCAAAAGAAAACAAGGCATTCTCTGTCAGTGTTTTCAATGCAAATTCTTTAAAACTGTATACAATTAAAATAGAAACTATGTTACTAACTTTACTTATATTGAGAGTTTTTTTATGGTAAAATTATAAAAATAAAGTATAATATCCTTTTAAAGTAAAAGTTTATATTTTGCTCAATGTTTTTTTTTTATAATTTCAAACTATATTACATATAATAAGTCTATAGACCAAGTTTACCTGATTGAAGTTCAATTTTTATTTGTGATACAGGGCAACTTATAAAATATGTTAATATGAAACAAAGTTTTAGAGGTATGTGAAACGAAATAAACAGAAATATTTGATTTGGTTACAGTCATCAAATAATCAATTAAACCAAATACAATCAATCAGTACAATACAAACAATGAAATAATCAATGTGTTGATTGGCCAACCAAACAGTGGCTTCATCATAACAAATTTGTAAATTATAACGATTTTCATTTATAACCGTACGATCACAATAAAGAACTGTAACCATTGCAGTTATTTCACTCGCAGTGCTGTTCAAAACAGTCTAGGCTTGAACTTTGGGGCCGTAGGCAAACCGAATTTAGTTTAAATAACTCTTACTTATTAATTTGGTTTTAATAAGTCCTTACTTTTCGGCAACGGTTGTAAGATCTTAAGCAAATGTCTGACTTAAATCTGGTTAAACTCATCACGTTGGTGGTACGGGCGTCATTCCCGCCGTCCCCACTGACATTCTTAAAGTGATTATGTGGTAATGGTCGGTAAAAGTCGAGATCTAGTGGTAGAAAGAAATTTTTTGTAGTCTTAACTCAGCCTCATTAAACAAGACAAACTTTACCTTGTTTTCAAATCAATAAGACTGAGGCTAATGAATGTAGAACTACTTACTACACACTCGTATAATTCATTCATCCTCCAAAATGTCAACCCTAGTTTTCTGGCATTCAATCCCCTCCACCCGGTATATCACCCTGCAAATTCTTGGCCCGGTTGCAGACGCTACGAAGAAGTCAGGCTCGAGGCTGGTGGGAGACGTGGAGTACGACACAGCCAAGATGGTGGCCGGCTCTATTACGCCAGTGCCGGGAGGTGTGGGTCCCATGACTGTGGCGATGTTGATGAAGAACGTAGTGATATCTGCCCAGAGAGCTGTCAAAGCCTTGGTCGACGCTAAGTGGTCCATCAGTCACCTCCCCCTCAATCTCTTGCAGCCTGTACCCAGGTAGGGATGGTTAAAACATTAAACTGTAAATTGAAATAACAATTGTGTTTTGGTGTGTGAAAGAACACACGTTTTGAATCATACATAATTAAAAGTATGTGTAATGTTTGACATTAGATTAAACTATTAGCGGACCCATACATAGCAGGTTGGAATCGTGTGCGACTCCAGATCTAATTACAGTAGACTCTCGACTATCCGGCCTTTTGTGGCGGAAGGGTAAGCCGGATAACAAAAAAGGCGGATAGGCCGGAGTTCATTGAACTTGGCCTTCCGGGCCTATCTAGATTGATTTTTACGTGTTTCACGAATGAATCAAACGTTTTAACTGGTTATACAGTACTGTATTAAATTAGGCTATCACGTTTTGATCTAATATAACTTTTACAAACTTGGAACAGTGATGGGATGGTTTGTAAGGAAAATTAATAGTGCACGTAAAATTGTTTGTTACAAGTTAAATTAATGCACTAAAAAACTGTACTGTATTGATAAAAACTGTACAGTACAACATTTAAATTATACATACTGTAATGGCATAATCATTGAGTAAAATAAAAACAGCTGCTTACAATATAAAAACAAAACAAAAGGAAAAACAACAAATTACTTTTTGAAAAAGTCTGTTGTCGTTCGGTATTTGTCCTTTTCCTCGCCGTAGTGTCTCGCCATTTTCTTAGGCATATGTCAGCTGATGGTCATCATAATATTGACAACGTTACTGTGATGCATTGCAAACTTAGCAGTTTCACAACTGAAGGCGTTCAAAACCATGTGTCGATTTTTAACGCTATTTGTGGCAATGAAATTTTTTAATTTTTTACAAAATGGGATGTTGGATAGTACGGAGGCCGGATGGTCGCGAGCGGATAGTCGAGAGTCTACTGTACTCCCTGGTGCGGGTTCGATCCCCGCAGTCACCGCTGACAATTGTATAATGACTATGCGGTCACACTAGGTAAAGGTCGAGGTTGAGTGGTAAAGAGGACTTTGTAGTTTTATATTAAACCTTTTTTAGTTTTATATACTTAACCTTTCCTTTATATTAAAAGTTTTGAGTTGTAAAAAAATTCTAATGTATGCTCAAATGAAAGTAGATTACGTAAGTTTATTAGCTCTAGAATATCAATGGCTCTGTAAATTTTGACTATAAAAAGCTTATCTAATAATTTGGAATACACATCCTGTTGCAAGAGGGAAGTTGGAAAGGCGGAAACGAAAGTCCCATTTTAAATAAAAAAGACCTGAGTTCCTTTTTATTGTAAATGTAAAAGGTTTGAGGAAAAACTAAAGAACATTGTATGCAATTGCCCCAATTTTTAGATTTGAACTTTTTTGTTTCATTGCTAATATAAAGATTATATTTTAACATTGCTGTAAAGACTAAATAGAAAATTTTAGTTGTTCGCTATATTAGACTGTATCAGAGTATTAACCCTTTGCGCTCTAATTTTATTTTTAAATTTTTGTAAAACCCTCCCTAAGCCCATACTTTTTTAGTCCCCTGTAAGCAAAATTTCAGCAAAACCGCCTCTGGGTGCGATACCAGTCATTGAACCACTCCTCTAAGCTGGGATTTAGCACCTCCCTATGCTCAAAAGTGCCATTCTCACTGGATTTGATGAGCCATTTTCTCTTCAGTGATCCTCAGCGGGTCATTGTGGCCCCTGCACCCGGAATGATCCAATGATTAGCATTACACTGTACCAGAGCGCACCGGGTGGGATTTGAACCCACGCCACAGACAGGGCCAGCTGTCCGTCACTATAACCACTAAACCACTGGGCTGTTTGTCGTGGGCTGTCAAACTCGCACGTTAGTTGGCGTCAGGGGGGGGGAGTGGTAGTTTCGGTGTTCTCTGCTAGGTGCCGTTAGTGTAGGACTGTCAGTAGTCCTTGCTTATGCTATATGCAATAAACGATGTGTCGGACTAGACTATTTTGCCGTTCCGCTACGATATCGGACTCAGTTCGCCATTGAAATGCAAAAGGTTAAATGGCCTGTTGTTCTTCTCAAAGTAGGTTTACATGTTAAAAACGTTTGCATCTAAATGTTGCAGTGACATAGCGATAGCTCGAGGTCAAGAGCCCAAGGATATTCTACAGCTGGGCAGAGAAGTGGGACTGACTGCAGGAGAGATCCTTCCTTACGGAACCAAGAAGGCTAAAGTTACATTGAGCGTGCTAGATCGACTGAAGAGCAGAGCTGACGGCAAGTACATCGTTGTAGCTGGGTGAGTAAGTGGAGGTGAAACTCATTCTAGATCAGAGAATTCGTTTGTTAGTAGTATAAACATAAGCTAGTACTTTACATACACCAACACCTCGACAGTACTGATAAATAATAATTAAACAAGGTAGCCAAAAATAATTCTTTTTAAAATTTACCTTTTGGTTCGGATTACATGTTGGTCTTTAACTCTTTAACCAAAAAAGTTAACTTAATCCTTTGAGGTCTCATTTATTTGTACAATTCATTTTTCTTACACTTTCTCTGCCTGAAATTCACAAAACTTGTATACTAAAAAAATACAAAAAAATTTACCATATCAAATAAATCTTTTTTACACTACCAAAATATATATTTCATAAATAATAGTTAAAATGGTACCCAAATTGACACACAACCTCAATGGGTTAAAGTTTGATGTAGCAAAATAATCCGTTTCGATCTGTTGTTCAGATTCCTCTCATCCATGTATTTGCTGCGGGTTAAAAAGCCAATGTGCTAAGGTTTGTGATTGTAGGTTGAGTTAGGAAAATTTTGAACCTTTCAAATGATTGTAGGGTTCATAGGGGGGGCTCATATGATTTTACCTTCTAACTCCATCAAATAGTTGAAGATTGAAAGTGTGAAACAATTATTTGATTCCTTCTTTGCCTCTGACTACCTTTGATTACCCTGATTGTTGTCATGTGCAGAATCACTCCGACACCGCTAGGCGAGGGAAAGAGCACCACAACGATCGGATTGGCTCAAGCCCTCTCAGCTCACAGACAGAAGAACACATTCGCTTGCGTCCGACAGCCGTCCATGGGACCCACATTCGGCATTAAAGGTATGAAACTATAATCCAGGTTGGTTAGATGTTAGATTTAAGGGGTCAATTGGTCAGAGATCGGTTACCTTGGTATCTGCCACGTATGATTTGGCATGTTGCGCTACCAAGGGAATGAAAGGAAGTCTGGATTAAGGAGAGGAATGGTACTGGGCTCAGCTAACCAGAAGATCATGACAGGAAGTTACAAGCAAGGCCGCTGACAAACTACTTAGTGGATTCTAACTCTCAAGACATGACAAGCTGTGCCAGGATCTTTACTCCCCTCCTTCATGATTGTGGCGGCTCTCCTGAAGTCGCGGCCTACCCTGCTGCTGCCGCATCCCCTATTAATATCTGATCCAACCATCCCTAGTGGGGAACGGAGCATTTTTCAACATCCGGACAGCTACAAAGCTGCCTAGCAGATCATATTAACCATCTAATTTTGATCTACCCTAAAGTAAAGTAATCTAAATGGGTACTAACCAAACAATACTGACTGGGGGGTTATTATATAATCTAGGTTGGTTAAAGCTTTGTAAATTAACGCAGCAGCTGTCAAAGTGTTTTCATTATTTCTGTACTATTTCATCACTGTAATTTGTATTCAAGTTACCCTTAAACTAATGACGAAGCCATTGCTTGTGAGCTTATAATATACAGGAAGGTTATAAATTGTTAGACACATGTTGGGATTGAGTGAGTGAATGGCCAATTGACCTAACAGCGTGGGAGTTGTTTTAATGGATAGCAAATTTAAAGCAGTTTTATTACAAGCAAACTACAAAACATTACTGGTACTCGTTATTTTACAAGCTTTGTTACGAGGAAACAAAACCATTTTCAAGTGCTGCCCGTCGTTCGCAGTTTGTAGTTTAAATTTAACCTTACACTATGTTTTTCTTAGCATTGTGGGAGTTATTTTGAATAACCTCTCGAACTCTTAAATTCCTCAATTTCTTGAACTTCGTTTGTGATATAACCATACACAAAAGTCCTAATTTCTTCGACTTTATGTTTCTCAGACATTTCACCATTAGACTTTTTTTGTTGGGTTGAGGGGGGAGGTTATGTTAAGCACAGAGTGTTCACAAAGAAAATTTAATGAGTTTGAGAGGTTATTGGAAGCATAACTCCAGCAATGCTCAGAAAAACATGGTGTGAGGTTGAATTTAGACTGTAAACTTTGCATGTAAACCTCGGGTAGTCTGTGAAAATGGTTTAGTTTTCTTTTAACATAACTTGTAAAATAATGAGTACCAGTAATAATTGTTTGTAAATAACAGAACTGTTTAAATTTGCTATCCAATAAATAAGCTCCCAAGGTTTTACATCGATTGACCGTTCACTCACTCAATCCCAAAATGTGTCCAAAAATGTATAACCACTCTGTATATTCAAAGTCATTGCAAAAGACTGATTTACAAAATTATTTATCAGTGAAGTGAATGAACTACAGTTCGTCAGGTTTAGCATGGCCGGTGAGATGGGCTATAAATAAGCAAGCGCCAGCATGAAATCTCAAGGCCACCGGCCATGCTATACCTAACGAACTGCAATTGTGCACGTCCCATCAGGTGGAGCAGCCGGAGGAGGTTACTCCCAGGTGATTCCAATGGAGGAGTTCAACCTGCATCTGACAGGCGACATTCACGCAATCACAGCTGCCAACAACTTGCTAGCCGCTCAGATCGACACCAGGATCTTCCACGAGGCCACTCAGAGTGATACGGCTCTCTTCGACCGACTGGTGCCCAAACTGAAAAACAGGTACTTGAGAAACTTGACGTAAACAAGTGTGTCAAAGATACTGTTGGGTCTTGTAACGCTCATGATCATATATCTATCATGTAGGTTAGAGCGAGGTTGTGACGCTCACGATCCTATAGCTATCATGTAGGTTAGAGCGAGGTTGTGACGCTCATGATCATATAGGTTAGAGCGAGGTTGTGACGCTCATGATCATATAGCTATCATGTAGGTTAGAGCGAGGTTGTGAGCGTAGTGAATAGCCTCGTAACTCCTGTGGTGATAAAGAAGTTTGCTTCGCTCATGCCAATGGCGCTGTAGCGCTTAGCTGATTGTTGGCCTACTTTCAATTTGATCAACAAAGGAACTCAAGTGGCAAAAAACCCAATATTTTCTCTTCCTCCTATCTTCTTTTTATGTTTATGTTGATTTAAAGATTTCTGAATGTATTTCAAATTAGAAAGTGCCGAAGTACATGATTTCAATTCTGCTTTTGAACCGAGTATTCATCTGCTTTTAGAAGAGAGTTCTCTGCAATTCAACTAAGGAGACTTCAGCGCCTGGGCATCAACAAAACAGATCCTGATACTTTCACTGACGCAGAGAAAAGATTGTTCGTAAGACTGGACATTGATCCTGCCACAATCTCTTGGACACGAGGTCGGTAATGTATCAATCAAGCAATAAAAACTTAACAAACATAACTTGTATAGCGACAAAGTTCACCAAGTTCATTTTTGTTCTCATATTTAGATGAGCAGTTACAAAAAACCGTCTTTCAGAATATTTGTTTAGCTGGTACTCATAGATTCCCAAAGTAAGAGCTGGGTGTCTCAAGTAGTAAGCGGTCAAGGAGTTTCATAATTTGCAAAATTTGTTGTCGCAGTTGTGGACCTGAACGACAGATTCTTACGTAAGATCGAGATTGGCAGAGGGGAAACGGAGAAAGGCATGACTCGGGAGACCAGCTTTAGTATCACAGTGGCCAGTGAAATCATGGCAGTGTTGGCGTTAGCACGGGACCTGGCGGATATGAAACAACGCTTGGCAGACATGGTTGTGGCGCTGGACAAACAGGGCAAGCCAGTCACTGCGGAGGACTTGGTAAGTACTTCACGGCTTGTTGAGAACTCAAGTGTCCAGTCAAGTGTTTTTTTTCTTTTCTTGTTTACCATACTTTTTTTCTCAAAGAAAACAAAACCGCTAAAGATTACTAGAAATTCAAAGCTCTGTTCCATGTTCTACTTGTATTTTGTTAAACCTTTTTTCATCCAACCGTTTGTTTTGACACTTAGTAAATTGTGTAAAAGTTAATTCATACAAGTCATACACTTGTTAACTAATATTTAGGAATGGACGGGATTGGATGTTTCTGGCAGAAATTGGGCAAAAAAACACTTTTTCTTGCTTGATTTTTAGAAATGTTTGTGTGGAATAAAGAGCTAATTATTTTAATAATTACAAATGAAAAAAAGAACTATTGAAAAGATTTTTTATAATACTAGCTGACCCGACAGACTTCGTCCTGTCAAAAAGATTTGTAATGTAGCAGTTTGTTTTTGTTTTTTTTCTACCGTATATATGTTTTATAAAAATAGAGATATCAGCTGGCAACGAGTAGCAATAAAGATCAAATTGCTTTAGTTAGAAAACGCTCATAATGGAAATAAAAGAGTTTTAGGGGTTTCCGTTTGAATTTTTTGTCGAAAACCATCCTGAACTCCAGCTAACATTTTTAAAAAAATTTGGCCAAAATGGTCCAGGCGTTGTTGAGTTATGCGCTTAGCACATTTTGCGATGCATTTTTATATTATAGATTTTTGATTTTATATAAGTAAATTTACCCAACAAATCCCAAATTTTTGTTTAAGTTGCAAGTTTTATAAAATAGCGTGTGGTAAAGATTTATTGTCCTTTGGTTTGATATTGTTATCCATCAACTGACCATATAATAAAACTTTGTAATAATTTCAGGCAATTTGTTACTAAACAATTAAGATGTTAAAAATAAAGCTAATTTTAAAACTATTAAGTAATTATGGTAGTTTTGAATAGGAATTTGCCTCCAAAACTGATCAGTGATCAGAGTAATCTGTCAAAAATCCTCCGAAATAACCATATTTGCCAAAAGTTCACAAAAAACCCTCCCACTTGAAAAAAAATCTGTTTTTAGATAATTTCTGAACGATTCTTAGGACTTTAATTTTGGTTAGAAATTCCCCAATTCCTTTTGACTTGCCGACCCCTAAATAAAAGTTCAGTATTTTGATTTTTTAAATGTCCTCAGGGGATGACTGGAGCGCTGGCCGTTTTGCTGAAGGACTCCATACAGCCGACCCTGATGCAGACACTCGAGGGGTCGCCAGTGTTTGTACACGCTGGTCCCTTTGCCAACATCGCTCACGGCTGCTCTTCCATCGTAGCGGACGTAGTAGCTCTCAAACTGACTGGGCCAGAGGGATATGTCGTCACAGAAGCTGGTTTCGGCTCTGATATCGGTTAGGACTGAGTTGTAGATTTGTTGATAGTTTGCTGTAGCATGTTTTGCATTTGTAAGCTTGTATCCATCATAAAAAACTGTAAGAATGCTCCAAAACAAATCAACTTATTGATAAAATGGTCCAACTAACTAACTGTATACAATAATACTGTAATTAACTGTATACAACTAAAATAATAAGAAATTATTTTTTTGATAAAATACATAATTGATGTAGTGACACTAGTGAGAAATTTCAACTTCAACTTCCAGACCTAAACAGTAACTTTAAAAAATATTTTAAAACTGTTTTCTTTAGTAAATATTTTGACCCAAAGATAACTACATTGTAGTTAAAAGATATAACACCGTTGAGAAGAGCTCTCCTAATAAATGTATATGAACTGAAGACCTTTTTAATTTCAAATTCTCCTCGGATGAAAATCAACTAACAGTTGACCAGAGACTTCATAAAATCATTTTCGGATTTTCAATCTGCTAATTTTGGACTCTGTGCGTGCTCAAACTAACGTCTGCTCAAGTTCCCACCCGACTTGTAGAGTTTATGCATCCCTGATTCACGGATTGTCTGTGCACAGGAATGGAGAAGTTCTTCGACATCAAGTGCAGATCGTCAGGCCTGGTGCCGAACGCTGTGGTGTTGGTGCACGGTGCTAGCACTCAAGATGCACGGCGGAGGCCCCGCCGTCACGCCGGGTCGTCCTCTCGACCCTGCCTACACTCAGGTATTCTATCTAGCAAATCCGCTCCAAAGGTAATAAATGTTTAATTTGGCTACTGAACTCTAGGGATCTCTGAAAAACTGAAGATTTTGGCTAGGAGTTTGTAGAATTTCCAACCAACTCAGATTTTAAGGTGACTGGAAGGATAAACTGTAAAGTTTTAAGTACCTTATTGATAATTTTTAAATTTGGTTTTTTTGTTTCCTCTTGTCAACTATCTTCTATTTAATGGTTTTAGTTTTTTCAAACATTAACAAAATTTTTGTTTTCGTGAATTTGTTGAGATCAACAGATTTAATCTGCAGTTTTCTTTACTTGTTTCAATGTTGTAGGAAAACTTGGAACTTCTTCAAAAAGGAGTTTGCAATCTTGTCAAACATATTGAAAACGGGAAGAAGTTTGGTGTTCCAGTTGTTGCAATTAACGGTTTCGAGTGAGTATATTAAACTTTAAGATTCATGAAATAGATTTGAGTTATTGTCAAATTATGGTTTGTTTGAATGCAACTAGCAATCACGTATATGATTGCATTGAAAAATAACAAAAAAACTTCATCTTAAGATCTTTTGACAATTAACTTAATTTAAGCCAGATTTGTAACCTTGAAATGAAGAGTACAACTTGCTAAATTGCATTGAAGACACTAATTAAATAATAAATTGTAAACAACAACCTGAGGTAGCTAGCTAGTCATGACTTGTGAATGCAAAATGCTAACAGCAAAAAACTGTCTCGAAATCAATCACTGTCTTCAGATTAATTTTTGTGCTTGCTTTAATCACTAACTATACGGCACTCATCACTCGACAACGTAACAGGAGTGACACAGCTGCAGAGCACGAGGTGGTGCGTCAGGCTGCGTTATCTGCAGGTGCTGCTGACGCTGTTGTCTGCACTCACTGGAGCCACGGTGGTGCTGGCGCTGAGCGACTGGCCGACGCTGTCATTGCCGCCACCAGCAAACCTCAACACTTCCGGTCAGTACTGGGAATCTAAGTAGTAAACTAATCTGTGGTAGACTTCTACGGGAATTTTTCCACCTTTCAGAAAAAATGAATATGGGAATTCTGGGAGATCATAAGCCGATTTCCAAAAACCTTTGGGAATCGTGCGTGAATTTTGTCTCTAGACCAGGAAATTTTCAGAAGGGACGTCACGAAAGTGGTCATTCCTCTTTCTTTGATACTATTGGGAGTCTAGATATTGTCGTGAACAATAACAAAAGTCAAGATTTCTTTGCGGACACTAACAAGGTGGAGAGATCGCAAATGGTATTCAACATCTTGATTACATCGGGGTCAGGAGGATAGAGATCGCGGTGAACGGCAACCGCAGCCTAGATATTTTGGCGAACGGTAACGAAAATCCTGATTTTAATGTGGGCGCCAGTGGGAATCTAGAGATTGCCAGAAACAGTAACAAAAGTCTAGAGATTGCCGGAAACAGTAGCAAAAGTCTAGAGATTGCTGCTGAAATGGGAATTGTTCATATACCCTCTCAAAATAGTATTTCAACAGTTTTTCTAAATATATGTGAATTGAAACCTAATCATGTTGCAGCGTAATTTACCGAAGGAAAATGTGGGAGTTAGTATACTTGAATTGTATTTTTCCTAAAAGCTGCACACCCTGATTGCCGGAAACAACATATGTGGTGATGACCCAAAGCTTCCCGGCTGATTGAAAAAAGTCGAGCCCTTTCTGTTGCAATTTTACAATACGATATAATTCTAATCTAAGACGACTTTATTTAATATACCGCATACCACGTCCCCAGACTCTCGCTGTTAGGTTGTTCATATTTGAAAGCATTTGCCTTTGAGTTCCAACTCCAACTGACTGACTTGTTTCTGTCAACTACATTGATACTTTTACCACAGACCTAATACACGAAGATATCCATTTTATGTTAACATTATCGGTTGAGTTCGCGAAAAGAAGTTTATAAATTTAAAAGATCCAAAAATGTGTATGCCTTTTAAGTTTATTTGGTTTTTTAACCTGTTCTATGTTATTGTTCAATTAATTGTGTGTTTGCCATGCTAGTTAACCAACCATATTGAGTAAGGTTGGTGTATCCAGTCTCGCCAATGCAGGGAGGCCGCAAAACGCAGAGACCATATTTACACTATGTCTAATATTTACAATCCACGGGAGTTTTGATTTCAGGCAGGCCCCCAGCTACTGTTCAGATCTCGACGAGTTTTAATCTTAGGGCAGGCCCCAGCCACCTGCGCGGTCAATATTCGACGGGAGTTTTGATTTTACAGGTCCCTATCCTACTGCTGTTAAAGAAGGAGTTCACCGGACACAATGTTTTAGCGTGAGCAATTCCAGTTTTAACTTTATCCTGATGGATGAGAATGACATGTGGTTCGATGAATTGCTGAGAAGGACGACAGCTGACCATGCGGAAGTAACCAACAAGATCGACCGGGCGCGTTTCTTATTGTTGCCTTTGTGGACCAGTCATTGCGAGGCCAAAACACTCAAAACATCGACAAAAACATTCAGATAGGCCACGAAAGAGGTAGGAAACACAGGAACCACAACAGGGATGAGTATTGCGTTGCTTGTTTTGAAGAGTGTAATGGAGGAATCGTGAAAAACAGAGAAAGTGACGAGAGGGGACTCAGAATTGCTTCTTATTGCATTCATGTTCTCCTTCCTTCTCCACCACCTTCCTTGCCTGTAGGTTGGTGGAGAAGAAGAAAGAAGGGATGCAGTAGCATATAAGAGGGAGATGCACATCTATTGCAAATCAAACACTAGCGCTTGGAAATATGGGTAAATCACCAGTGCCAAAAACATGAACTAACTGAAAAAAATAGTCCCTTGCCAGACCCCAGCCGGTCCTTTATCTCTCTACCTGCCTTCCTTATCTCCCCGCTGCTGACCCTTGTTTACAACATTTTTTGTGCTATAGGAGGGGTAGTGGTGGACCTAGCAGGGCGGTGTTTGGGATGAAAGAGGGAAGGCAATCGTGATGCATTCTTTGTTCTGCTTTTACCTCTTGACAGCTGCAGCTGGCAATTACGTCACTGGTTGCTAAGGAGGGTCAGGGGCCTGACAAATCATAGCCCTCTAGCTGTTGACATTATAAAAAACGGGGGTGCGTCTTATATGAGGGTGTAGAGTTTTTTACCGTATACTTAGGGGAAATTTATGGGTGTGTCTTAGATTCGCAAGCTGCTTAGACTCGAGTATATATGGTACGTTGTTTTAAGCACAAACACATTTTTCATTGCTAAGCACTAGTAACCACCTTACAAGTTAGATTTAGTTTTGAGAACGTTTTTCCTCATAAAAAGTTTAGTTTGAATAGCAACTCATTGAGTTAATTCATTAATGTTTTCAGATTCCTGTACGACTTAAATCAGCCGATGATCGAGAAGATAGAAAAGATTGCAATGGAAATGTACGGTGCGGGTGACGTCAAGCTGGTTCCTGCCGCAGGGAGAAAAGCTGAAACTACTTGAACAACAGGTTTTCTCTTCATTTCTGTACTGATTTTGCCCAAAATTTCCTGGGCTCCTCAAGTCATCACATAACTTTAGAACTGTGAGGGATCCCATGTTTTCAATACTATCTTTGTGTAAGGTGTTCTCAGTTAGTGTGTTCACATCTTTGCTATTAGACATTAGTGGTATCCGCCTTATTGTTTCACTAGTTTTGTTGTAATTAGTTCCATTTATAAATTTCATATTAAGTTTTCCAAAATTTGAGGAACAATTTAATATGAAAGGATTAGCTGAAATTAGCTCTGAATAATTTATTATTTAATTAGATTTTAGATTGTTTGTCACATGAATGAAACGGATAAAACTGCTCAGATCCGTATCGGGCGGAAATGCCATTAAAACCATTTAGTTTTCCAGCATCAGAAATGAAAAAGACAATTTCTGTGCAAGAAGATGTCAAATATTTTGAAATTCCATTTCCAGAACAAAAGTGAATTATATTTTATTAGTTACTATGCGAAAGAGTGACTGCAACATGCCAGTACATGTCAACAGGAACATGAGATGAGTTACCTCTCACCACTGACTTCAGTTTAAACATCTCCTTGAAACATTTTTCGCAGCTCTTTCATTAAGGCCCGGCCTATCGTTTATCCTATGCCTGGCCCATGCTCATCAGCTATCTTTTTAGTTGTAACATGAAAAGCTCTAATTTTGTTTGTGACATGTTCTTTATCTAAGGTTGAGCAATGTCTTATTAGCTTGAGTTTAGATAATGTGTTGGTGCCTGGAGGTGTATAGGGCAGAACAATACTGTTACATGAGCTTTTCTGAACCAAGTAGTGCAAACTTTCAGAAAAGGGCGACCAGACAAAATAACAATATTGGTAATTACTCCGGCCGATCTGTCTATAAGTGCCGTCTGATGACGCTAGCTTCGGGTTGACTAACCCATTGTCAAATCCTCTTCATTTCAGTGTAGGCTTCTGTCATTATCACATTGAAGACAAACACACACACACACGAACATAATTGGTTAATTAAACACAAACTGTACAAAGTTTTACAATTTACACGGAAAGAGACGGAGAGGAAAGAGCGATGACGGTCGGTGGTTCCCATAATTGTTGAATTAGTCTTCGTCTTGGGGCCATAATGAATCATTTTAACACAAAATAAATCCATTTCTCAGAAAAGGGTCAAAAGGTTTCATACACAGCTCACACACAGCATAAAAATAATTCTTTTTATTCATAGTCATATTCTGGGTAATGAAATCAGTTATTTTGTTTTGCGTCGAAGTTAACACTAGATCCACTTTTTAAAACGCTTTTAAACACGTTATTTTGTTTTAAATTTCAAAAGTTTTCTGGAGGAGTCCTGAACTATTTGGTGCCAAATACTTTGACACTCTGAGGTATGCTGCCGTTTCGCCTGCTCCATATGGCGATTAATGCTCGAAGCCACCTTGCAAACGGATAAAACCCCATGTTTTATCGTGAGAGTCATTTCTATTAAAATATATTAGTTTTCCAGCACTCCCGACAGACCTTGAGAATCTCAGACAATTTTCATCGCGGGTAAGCAGCATGTCAAATATTGTTGAAAATCCTCCATTTTTCAAGATTTTACTTAGTGTTCTTTTACTTCTTAGTTGCGCGCGGCTCCCTCGTGCGCGAGGTTTGTCGTCCAGTCTGATGAGATCCTCTTAATTAATAATTACCTACCACATTTCTGTAAGCCAGCTATTTGTTTTTTTTCAGCTATTTCTTTTATGTTAAGGCTAACATGTAGTTTTTATTCCTATAACGTCTTCTTCATTTTACTATATTTTAATTGTAATTTTGACAAGCTATCAGTTTTATGATGTAGCTGCATTTTAAATATTGGTTGAATAGTCTTAGGTTAGATTCCTGTTAAGATAGAAATAGATTAGTCATGTAACAGAACGAAGTCATCATCTCTCTGGAAGCAAAAACAACAAATATATTGTGAACTTTGGATATAATAGTGTAACTTTGATAATAGGCGCAGTAACAACAAACAGTTTGTTGCTTTATCACGAGATATGACTTCATAGTCGGGAAACCGTCATGCCTAATATACAACAATCGCCAATATTTACAGGGTACTACGCTTATTTTATTTATACAATATATAATTAAATGTAGTTCCTGGATTAGTGTGTAGTCCTCTGGAAGATAGTGGAGTTTTTAACTACCAAACATTAGGAGTAGGTTTTTAATTTTAAAGTGGCAGGAAAGTCTGTTTCTTTCTTTTAACAAATTGTTTTCTTTTTGTTGAAATTTGTATGACACAAAGTGCTGTTCCAGGGTTTCGGAGGGTTAAGCCAGATGCATGTCCAAAACCCATGTTCTTCAGTGGGGACTCCGGTGAAAGAAAGGAGTGCTTACCGGGTTCACTCCAACGGTAAGTCCTTTGACGCCTACCTGTCGCTGGCTACGCAGGCTTCATCGCTGTCAGTGGTCGGAGAGGTCAGTCATTATTGCGTCTACTAATCAGGGAAGCTTCCAGAAGTGATGACTTTGATTCACAGGACAGGACACGATTATTGTTGTTTGGATTTCAGTCGGAAATGTTTGGTCCCCATTGCTGTCCGCATCTGCTAATCTTTTTCCTGTCATCATTTTTAACATTGTCAAAACATCTTTTAAATTACCGTAATGTTTTTCAATGGTAAATGTAATAATAAGCAAGGCAAGTTCGTAACTCACTATTTATTTACACAGTCTAGTTGTAATTACACTAATATTAAGTTCCGCAATTTATAATCACTCTAATGGCTACAAACTATTACACAATGAACAGTTCCTTATTACACTATTTGCACTTTCACAGTCAGTTTTGCACTCCGGGCCGGTTCCACACTCACGTGTCTTGTAGCACTCTTCAGTCGAATCCAACGGTGGGTGTCGATGCTCATGATCACTCTCCGCATTTTAATGCCGCAAGGGCATAATGATATTCTTAATACCGAGAATTTACACTGTCACTGTTCACGCACAAGGGTTGTGACCCTGTATGTTCACAAAACATCTTTACACATTCACTAGGTGCGCGGACCTTCTTACACAGTCTTAGCTCATGACAAGACAAGTCACTATACTGGAAAAATATCAAGATGTCGGCTAAATGCTTTGTCTGGCAAATAAAAATCAAAATTCACTGTCAGTAACACTTTTTCAGCAATGTATATAATTTGATTTTTTTCGCGAACGTGACAAAGGGTAAGTTTAATATTACTTTTAGATGCATTTCAAGCGCCTAACCCTATAATAACGTGGAGGAAAAATTAAAAACTGTTGCAATCATGAAAAAGTAGCAAATTTGAAACTTTGTTTTTTGAGGGTGAAGGAGGCCAGATTCCACAAAAAGTCATAGACCAAACAGAACGCCTAAACCTGACTATGAAAAAAATTCAATCAGATTTTAGATAGGATCTTTACCAAGCACCACTAGATTTTTTTTAAAACATGTTTTCCGCCATTTTGGTTTTATTTTAGGGTGGTTAAAATAAAAATTTGGTTTTGGCAATTTTTCCACACGTGGGTGAGAGTTAGTGAAGGTACCCAAAAATTTCACTTAGCTTATTCAAAGTGGGTAAACATATATATCAAGAGTGAGTGAGTGAGTTACACGAGGGTTGTATATTATAGATTTTAGGCTTTAAAATAAGGGTGCGTCGCCGGGTATGATCAAGAGACAATAGGATGAGAATATTGAATTCATTTGAAGAGTTAAAAAAACACTCAAAAAAACATTCAGATAGGCCACTAAAAGAGGTAGGAAACACAGGAACCACAACAGGGATGAGTATTATGCTGCTTGTTTTGAAGAGTGTAATGAATCGTGAAAACAGAGAAAGTGACGAGAGGGGACCAGAATTGCTTTTATTGCATTCCTTCTCCACCACCTTCCTTGCCTGTAGGTTGGTGAGAAGAAGAAAGAAAGCAGTATAAGAGGGAGATGCACATCTATTGCAAATCAAACACTAGCGCTTGGTGGGTAAATCACCAGTGCCAAAAACATGAACTAACTGAAAAAATAGTCCCTGCCAGACCCCAGCCGCCTTTATCTCTACCTGCCTTCCTTATCTCGCTGACCCTTGTTTACAACATTTTTTGTGCTATAGGAGGGGTGGTGGACCTAGCAGGCGGGTTTGGGATGAAAGAGGGAAGGCAATCGTGATGCATCTGCTTTTACCTCTTGACAGCTGCAGCTGGCAATTACGTCACTGGTTGCTAAGGAGGGGTCAGGGGCCTGACAAATCATAGCCCCTCTAGCTGTTGACATTATAAAAACGGGGTGCGGCCTATATGAGGGTGTAGAGTTACCGTGATACTTAGGGGAAATTTATGGGTGTGTCTTTAGCTGCTTAGACTGAAAGTATATATGGTACGCTTGTTTTAAGCACAAACACATTTTTCATTGCTAAGCACTAAAGTAACCACCTTACAAGTTAGATTTAGTTTTGAGAACTTTTCCTCATAAAGTTTAGTTTGAATAGCAACTCATTGAGTTAATTCATTAATGTTTTCAGATTCCTGTACGACTTAAATCAGCCGCTGATCGAGAAGATAGAAAAGATTGCAATGGAAATGTACGGTGAGGGTGACGTCAAGCTGGTTCCTGCCGCAGGAGAAAAGCTGAAACTACTTGAACAACAGGTTTTCTCTTCATTTCTGTACTGATTTTGCCTAAAATTTCCTGGGCTCCTCAAGTCATCACATAACTTTAGAACTGTGAGGGATCCCATGTTTTCAATACTATCTTTGTGTAAGGTGTTCTCAGTTAGTGGTGTTCACATCTTTGCTATTAGACATTAGTGGTATCCGTCTTATTGTTTCACTAGTTTTGGTTGTAATTAGTTCCATTTATAAATTTCATATTAAGTTTTCTCCAAAATTTGAGGAACAATTTAATATGAAAGGATTAGCTGAAATTAGCTCTGAATAATTTATTATTTAATTAGATTTTAGATTGTTTGTCACATGAATGAAACGGATAAAACCCTAATGTTTTATCGGAGTGAAATGTCATTTCTTATTAAAACCATATTAGTTTTCCAGCACTCCCGACAGACCTTGAGAATCTCAGACAACTTTCATCGTGCAAGCAAAGCATGTCAAATATTGTTGAAAATCCTCCATTTTTCAAGATTTTACTTAGTGTTCTCTTTTACTTAGTTAGTGCGTGCCCCCCGTTGTGCGAGGTTTGTCGTCCGAGTCTGGATGAGATCCTCTCAATTAATAATTACCTACCACGTTTCTGTGTTTTTTAAGCTATTTGTTTTTTTCAGCTATTTCTTTTATGTTAAGGATAACATGTAGTTTTATTCCTATAACGTGTCTTCATTTTACTATATTTTTAATTGTAATTTTGACAAGCTCTCAGTTTGTATGATGTAGCAGTATTTTTTAAATATTGGTTGGAATAGTCTTAGGTTAGATCTTAAGTTAAGATAGAAATAGATTAGTCATGTAAATAGAACGTAGTCATCATCTCGGCGAGCAAAAACAAATATATTGTGAACTTTGATATAATAGTGTAACTTTGATATAATAGGCGAGTAACAACAACAAACAGGTTTGTTGTTACTCGCCGAGATGATGACTTCATAGTCGAAACCGGTCGCTGCCAATATACAAATCGCCAATATTTACAGGGTACTACGTTTATTTTATTTATACATTATATAATTAAATGTAGTTCCTGGATTAGTGTAGTCCTCTGGAGATAGGTGGAGTTTTTAACTACCCGAAACATTGGGAGTAGGTTTTTTCCACGGAAGTGGCAGGAAAAGTCTGTTTCTTTCTTTTTACCAAATTGTTCTCTTTTGTTGAAATCTGTATGACACAAAGTGTGTATGGTTCCAGGGTTTCGGAGGGTTGCCGATATGCATGTCCAAAACCGCCATGTCTCTCAGTGGGGACCCGGCAGTGAAATGAGTGCCTACCGGCTTCACTCTGCCGGTGTCTGACGTCTACCTATCTGCTGGCGCAGGCTTCATCGTTGTCATGGTCGGAGAGGTCAGTCACATTATGTCTACTAATCAGGGAAGTCGAGAAGCGATGACTTTGATTCAGGACAGGCCACGCATTATTGTTGTTTTGGATTTCAGTCGGGAAATGTTTGGTCCCCATTGCTGTCCGCATCTGCTAATCTTTTCCTGTCATCATTTTTTAACATCAAGTCGAAAACATCCTTTAAATTACCTTATGAGAATCAGAAATACTACTGGTATTGTTTTAGTGTATGTATTTAAGTGTTGCAAATACTGTACACCAGATTTATATTGTATTGTTACTTTTCCAATTTTCGACTTTAATAGCGAGCCACCAGGTTATAAACTTGCTGCCACAAATGTCCATCATTTGATGCAAATTGTTTGTTATTTAGTCAAAATAAATTTGATTTTATTTTTGGAGTTAACCTTGTTTATCAGTAACTTTCTTCACAGAAATTTGTGATTATATAATACTGAACGGATTTGTCATGTGTATTTTGTTTGTTTAGATATCAAAAATGCAAGGTCTACCAACTCGCCCTGTTTTCTACGACATAGATCTGGACACAACAACGGGAGAAATAATCGGTCTCTTCTAAATGTCATCCTTCTTGCTATTCCTCTCTTGTATCGTATAGGTAACTGTTTAATTACAATAAGTGTTACTTTTAGTATAATCAAGGTAAGTTTATAAAGACTTAATTTTCTTCACTGTAAAACTTTTATATATCAGTTTGATATTTTTCTACTTACATTAATATTTTAGTCAAAAAATGTACCAATTAGTACGTTCCTTTTTAACATAATAAACAGTATGATTTGGTAGCTTATTTGAACAACTGCTCAATCAATGTTTTTTGAATTGACAATTTGTATTCAAGCCATAAATCAACATGTTTTTCAAGGTTCAAACAGTCAAGCTAGTTTTATAAAGATGAAACTAGACATATTATTTTGTCTTCCTTATGTACACAATTTGCTCAGTGCCTTACTTGTGACATATGTTAGACTGTTATTATATCAGTCAACATTTTACTGACACTTTCACTCTGATCAACTTTTTGAACATGACAGTTGCATTTGTTTCCATTATCCACGTAAGTTACAAAGTATCTATTAGCTCTCGCAGCTTTGATACTGTTGAGAATGTTTCAATTTGAGAACAATCAAGTGTTAAAGATAATTATCAGCTTCATCTCACATTATTCTTACTAAGTACTACATCTACTAATTATTCATGAATTTGACTCAAGTACAAATAAATATGTGCCATATACAAGAGATGTTAAAAATGTCCATGGTTAGATGTTGAAAAAACTTCAATATTGTTAGTACTATTTTTGTTATTCTATAAACTATTTTCATTAGATTTTTTACAAATATATTTTGATACAAAGTATTTTTATACATTCCATTGAATGTTGGTTATTGTTAGAACTTTAAAATACTTTTTATAACTGCTGTTGCAATGTTTTCATTTAGAAGTGTTACGTTTTAACTTTTAGTACTTTGCTCAACTTATTGTTATGGTTATATGATATGTATACAGGTCGGTTTTTGGTATATCAGTTCCTCGGTTTTGGTACTGGTTCTCGGTACTAAATCATTATTTGGATACCGGTGTTGGTACCTGGTACCAAGAGATCTCAGTATCAAGTTAGTTCTCAGTACCGATGTTAAATCTCAGCCATTTGTTTTGTTATTAACTGCAACAATCGGTTCTTCTATTATATTATTTGGCTAAGTTCTAAGCCAATGCTGCTTTTCTTTAAAACTTACTGATCATCAACAAATAACATTTTATTTCTATGTTTTGATTACAGTCAACTCCCAATTATCCGGGCTAATTAAGGGGAGGAGAGGCACGGATAACCAAAAAACACGGATAATCCAAAACTATACCAAAAATTGACAATATCAGCCTACTTTTTTACAATATCGCGAACCGTCTGCTCTCCCAACCCGTACCGCACAGCAAGCAATTTAACAGTGTTGCCATTTTCCGTTTTCTCAACTATTTATAACTTTTGGTGAATTGATACAATAATGGATACGCGCGCGGTGTAGCGTCAGCTGTATCGATCCGCGCTGTCCTTGAAGTAGCCTCAGTTTTGGAGCCCACAAATTACACAATATCGCGCAACAATCACAGAGCGTGTAATTAGTGAAACCAGTATGTGATCCCTTTACTGTATTGGCAATTTCTTATTCTTTCATGACATCCGCTCCTATGGTAGTTGCTCATTATTTCAATATTTTTTCTAGTAGCTAACTCGGTTGATCCGCAACTTGGATAATAAACACCGGTTATCGAGAGTTGACTGTACTTATAGCACTCAAATTGAATTGCTTTTTATTGTTAGTAAGTACAGGTCTTTATTATTTGTGTTAGTACTGTTATGAGTACTAAACAGATAATTACCGTTGTTGAATAGAATGTTAAAATGACTATGGTACAGTACGATCTTACTAATCTGGCCCTATATCGGGATCGGAAGTGCTGGATTAGTGGAGGTTCACTTAAAATACCGTATATACTCAAGTCTAAGCCGCACGCAAATCTAAGACGCATCCATAATTTTCCTCTGAATATACGGTAAAAAACTCTACACCCTTGTAAAGTCGCACCCCCGGTTTTTATAATGTTAACAGCTAGAGGGCTATGATTTGTCAGGCCCCTGGCCCCTCCTTGGTATGGTAAATAAAGTGCGTCTTAGATTTGAGTATATACGGTAGGGTTTATTTTCTAGAAATAATCTTTTTTATGTTGGAAACGATTCATTCCTCTTGAAGAATGATTTAATTTCATTATTACTAACCGTACAAATCAGTGATATTAAATATTAATCACACAGGTACTGATATAAGAACTGACCCAACACAAATTTTCTAAAACGTTAAATAAAATCAATATATCCAAAAAAAGTGTTTTATTTTCATCCAGATAAATAAATTGGAGCCTATTAATCAATAGATATATGAAAAACCCGAACTGTTGAATAATAAAATGTTTATTTTTGGAAGCCTTTCAAATGGTAGTGGCATTTATTGTCAGAGACTCTCAGCAACCAAAGGAAAAGACGTAATACTAACAGTAGCATTCATTTAGCTCTATTACTGATACTCAAAAGAAAATGTACGTTCAAAACAGGGTTTTATTTCCCCACAATGTAAATTTAGGTATAGAGGTGCAATTTAAAACCTTTTCCAAACATGCCACTGTCTGTGGCTTTGCAGAATTCATGGCCTTTTTAGACTGTGCTAAACTTCTCTCTATTCTTAATTAAACGACGTGAAGAATGATGAACACAACAGATTTTTGGTAAAACACATGTATATTTTGGTTAACTTGTCTGATATGCAACATCCAATATAAAAGTAATACAGTAAAAACATCTTCATGTTGATATAACAACACTTAATCCAATTTATAAAGCTTATAATGGTTGCAGGTATAAAATATACAGTTAAGAGAAGTATATATTAGTTGAGTTAAAATGTATAAAATAAGGATATTTTATATCCACTGTCTAATACGTTTCCAGAAATTGGATACTATTTAGAAATAGTTAATATAACTCGGTTTTTATCATGATTTCTTTTTCTTGTCCTGCATTTTTTCTAGACTCTTTTTATAGTATATATTTTTTATATCTTTGGTCAAAAAGTACAACTATAATTATTGTAAAACTTCAAACATTTTAAAATCAATTAAAAAACACTTGTTAAGTATTGACACAAATTAAACGTCAATTAAAAGTAAAATATTAAATGTTACATTTTATATACACAGCCTTAACCACAATATTCACTATAAAGTTTAATCACATTAACTTATCTAAGTATAAAGATGTCATGGGTGAAATCACTTTCAGGTACATCAATGAAGTACTTGAAAATATGATTGTTAAAACTAATCGTCTATCACAAAGTTACCAAATAACACTGGTTTCCTTTAACTTGGTAAAACACCATATCATCACAAAGTATTCAAAAGAATGAAGTTGACATCCTGTCCTTTATTTTAGGTGGGGTGTAACTATTATGCAGGTATAAAAAATTAAGAAACCGAACTTAGAAAACAAAATAAACATTTGTCTACTTAACTCTTAGGCTTTTGCGGCCGGTGTCACAACTACGTTTCAGCCAATTGGTGACTGAAGATGGTATTCCACAGCGAGACCGAAATATCTCAAGCTAATTTCTATGATTTTTTGAAGCAGTGTGAACCGGAAGAAGTAGATTATAGTTGAAACATTTGACTGTCAGTTTCGACGTTATTAAGCCCAACTTCAAAAGGCAATACAGCTGTTAATTAGAATGACGACTCCATTCTTTCTTCTGATCAGGGCCCTCCATTTAAAAGAATATTCATAACTATTAGTCTACTACTACATATTTTATTAGAAAAACAATCATGATAAAAAATTAAAAATAAAAGGTACTATGTTACAAGAAATAAAGTGAGCAATAAGATGAGCAATTCCAATAATTAAAATAAAGTAATTATGAATGTAAAGAAAGCTTAAGTATTCTAGGATAGGGGTCAATGCTTTTTAATAAACATTATTTGACATTGACTGTTTCTTATACAATCGTCTGAAACCAACCACCGTTCTTCAGGAAAAAGTAGTAAAGTACTGAAAAGAAAGTGGCAGTCAAAATAGTTGTAGGTCCGTAAAAAGGAATAAATGTCTCTAAGAAACCTAAATATGAGTTATATAACTAAAATTAGTTTTGAAACATTAAATTTAAGATAGATTCAAAAGATTTGCATTTGAACAAAAACGCCTGAGCTTTAACAATTAGTACTTAAATGTTAAATTTTGTTTCTTATTCACAAACATAACTAGTCGTTAAACCTTGGTATAAATCAAGGCAAATTTAAAAAATGAAAAGTTTGAAAGATAAATGAAAATTTTACTTTGAAATTACACGTTCAATAGTTTTAACTAACTCGAACCTAGAATCAGGGTAACAAAGTGTGAATAAAATCCATCAATTCTTTTCATTTACAGTAGTTGATTTCGCCAATACTCATTCAATCAAATCGTATCTTTAATAGAGCTAATTTTGTCATAAGATAAAACTAATTTGAGTTTAAAACTGAGAAAAGCCGTGTTTTCACCATCAAAGTAACCTATGCAGGACGGAACCTTGCCTTGATCAAAGCCTGCACAGACAACTTGCCATTTCAGCACCAGGTTCAGTCGCAAAAATGCAGGTCTGTTCGAGATTAACCATCTCAAGCTTACTTTCAGGGACGTACTGGTATTTAAGTATCAGCCGCCTCTGGGCAGCGAAGTTTGTCCGCCTCTTTCAGTTCCTTCCCCGAAGTCACTAAGATCACCCCAATAAATGTCCCGTCAGCTGATTAAGTAGAAAATTTATCGGCAAATGCCTGCTGCATCAACAAATCCGATAATTTTTTGGACCCTTCTTTATGGACATTTTTTGGCACTGTGACGTAAAATGATATTCTTTGATTAGATCTATGAAATGCATTGTTCTTCAGTTGTACGTAATTAGAAGTCAGCTAATCACGTTAAGTGGCGCGAAAACAGAAAAAACTGTGTGGAATGCTTTTGAAAAAACTAGGACTTTTCATTGAACACTTTCACTCAAATCCACTGGGTAGTTGTTCCAAATAAACTGAAATTAACTTATACTTAATTTTAGAATATTTCAAATAGTCGTTTCAGTAGCCCAATATTGTTAGTTAAACTTTCGTTTTCTTTTAAACTTGTATGGCCTACACCAAAAATCATATTTGATCCGCCTTTAAAATTTGTTGCCTTAGGCAGGCCTATTCCGAAATACATCCCTGGTTACCTTGATGGTGAAAATGCAACTTAACACTTCTCTGGAGATATTGGCAAAGAGGTATGTGTACACTGGTTTCCGTTTCAGATATTATGGTTTTAGAAATTAACCTTTCAAACACTTCTGAACTTAAGGCATGCTAGGAAAAGCGCTGCCAATGAGTTTTGATTTTGATTAAATGTGTAGGTTTGGATGTACATGTTTTCCCGTTGAGTTTGAGGAAACACTTGTCGCGGACGGCTGTAGTAGCAGACTGTGTAGAGGGCCAGTTCTAGCCGGGACTAGTTCCGACAAACATAGTTCCAACAGGTTTTGCAACCCCTTCCACGTGTAGTGGATCTTCACGAGTCCTCCTTTCTGTGAAAAGCAATGAACAATGTTTAGTGGACAACCAACAAATTTAATCTAAAGGTAAAAAAGGGTTTTGAAAAATATACATTGCACTATTATTGTTTGAAAAGATGAAATCACTGCCAATTTGACTCTAATAGGTGTAACAAAAATTAAACCACAAAGGTATCGTATTTGTTTATTAGCCTAACACAAGAATGTTATGAATTTTCACTGCAACTTGAATACAAATTAAAATAATCTTGGGGGTCTGCATGCTTGTAAAATAGTGACACTGAGTTTGAAATATTATTATTTTAGACTTGTTTCCATTGTTAGTTAACTGAAATAAAACAACAGGAAATGCAATCTGATCCCATCTTCAGGTGGAAAGTAACCTACAACATTACAAAAGATACATAATAAAACGAGCTAGCCTAAAGTAATTAACATAAGCTGACAAATCAGAGATCTTTCCCTTTTTTTCCTCCTTTTGTTTTAAGAACCTCCTCTCCCGTCCTTTGCAAGACAGGATCAGATTGTAGATTTTGAAATGTTGTCTTTTTATCACTAATGTTGGAAAATGTCTGAAATATTTCAAACTCATAAATTTTCCCATCAAACAAAGAAGTATCTATTTTTGTACAGTACCTATATTAGGATAAACAAAAATTAGTGGCTACTCATTTTTGAAAATCATGATTTTTCCTCAGAGTAGGAACAACTGACTACTAACTGACTAGATATAAATTCTAATTACCCCTTTAAAGTCAAGTTTCTGTAAGTATCCAGTTAAGGTTTCGCTTCTTCTTGTTGAAGTAGATCCAGTTGTGTACTTCTCCTTGATTTCACCCAAATATATGTTCGAATGCAGAAGAGCCCAGTTTACGATTCCCCCTTGAATACACGGTGAACCAGATTTTGTTCAAGGCCTCTTTCAAGTCTGCCTTGCTTCCTTGGACGAATCCTGTGAAAATTAGACATACTTTTAGACATTAAGGTTTAAAAATCTCAACAGCACACAATTTTGTAGAGGAATTTTGCAGCCCTGAGAAAAATCTTAGGGTAGATTCTCAGTAAGAGTGGGCAAGATTAGAGTTTTCCTTCCAGGCTCCCAAATTTCAGTCCAGTTTAAAGGTAAAGGTAAAGTTTGTCTTGTTTAACGAGGCGAAGTTAGGACTAGAAAGTCCTCTCTACCACTCAACCTCGCAACCAGTTTGTGAGTTTAATAAAAAAATGTGTGTGTACAGCATTATTGTATCTCGATTTGATATTATTTTCCTTCAAACTACTATATAGTAAAACGTTGTAATAATTACAGGCAACTATTGTTAACATTAAAACGCCAAAAGGGTTTAACAACTGGCGCTACTCCTTGAAAAAATGTAAAATTTGAACATAATTAGCAAACTTTGTTTAGATTAATAAATAGATTAAATATCTGTTAAGTGCCTGTAGACCTTGTGAAGAGATTGAAAGTCCTGATGTACATTTCATGGCTTGTTGCATCTCTGGGGTTACTGTTTACATAAGCACAATCTACACACTACTTACACTTAAACTAGTCACTTTGTGGTCACGGCGTGGCTGGCACCCCCGGTGGGCGATACTAGGTGCGTGGTCAACAAATAAAATAGTGTGTAAAAGTGTGCTAATGTAGACAGTAACCCCAGAAGATGCTTAAATGTACGCCGAATTTTCAATATCTTCACAAAGTCTACAGGCACCCAACAGGTATTTAACCTATTAATTGATATAGGCCTTGAGACTGAATATAATAAAATTTATTTAGATTAGTTTAGTGATTAATGCTTTAACTGATACCTTAACTAGCAAAAGCACTCTTGCTTATTAAATGTTATTAAACTCTTTAATTAATTTTTTTTTGGGATTTCCTGATTCCTTGCAACCTGCTGACCCCTAGTCATCACAGAGGCTAATAATGCTCAATTCAGGTTAGGAAATTAAATATGTTTACACGATGCGTTGGTTGAACCACAAATAATTTTCACGTAGCCACCAAGAGTTTCTAGCTTTTGAGAAGCAGTTGTACCTTTGTTCTTCAGGAAGCTACTGGTGTAAGTCCAGATGGGTGTGTCGAGCACTGCATCTAGGAAGGCTGATTCCCTCTCCTCGCTGGGTAATCACTTCATTGTGCGTGAGTGTCAGGGTCATAGTTGTCGCACAGAGCCACCAGTCGTGCCACTGTCGGCACTTGGTTCACTGTCGTTTCAGCTCCAGTAAGCTACAATAAACACAAAACTCAATACAATAGTTGTTTATTTTAGACCTGATTCAAAACATTACTAATGTTGAAAACTATGCTAACAGGCTGTAGAAATATTCTGCCTGCCTACCTGAGTGAAAAACAAAATGTGTTTTTGAGATTTAATTAGTGAATTTTGAACACTTGCAATAGCAGGGTGTCCGCAAATTGCAGGGTGCACTTGCAGTAGCATACGGGAATTCCGAGAAAACCGGAAATTATACAGGAATTTTTTATATACGGGAATTATACTGGAAAGTTTGCGAAAGGGATCGCGAAAGTGATCAAGGAAGAGTCTAGTTATCGCCGCGAACAGTATCGAAGTCGTTATTTTGGTGCAGGCGTAAGTGGACGTCAAGAGATTGTCGTTAATGGTAACAAAAGTCGTGATTACTTTGCAGGCGATAGCTGGAGTCAAGAGATGGCCACAAATGGTATCGTAGTCGTTAGTTCGCTGCAGGCGCTAGTGGAAGTCAAGAGATTGTCGTTCACAGTAACGAAAGTCGTGATTTCGTCGCGGACGCTAGTGGGAGTTAGGAGGTCGCCGCGAAATGTATCATAGCTATTATTTTGCCGCAGGCGTTAAAAATAGTCATGGTTTCATAAAAATACTGAATTGGGCGGGAGCTACTGACTATATTAAAGTAGCTAATTCCGGGATGTCAGCAAAATATACCCGGGAAAATACGGGAATTTTGTTTTTCCTGAATGCTGGACACCCTGAATAGTGTCAAAAGGTGTCAAAGGTTTTATAATAATAAAACCTGGTAACTAAATACTGACGGTAAAGGAGCTTCGTCTGCCGTTGCATATGCTCTTGTTTTCCCTTGCACCTTCACATTCACTTGTAGAGAACCATTGGTGTTGTCTTTGTTGAATGCAGTTTCACTAAATATTTTCAGCTCTTCGTCGGAAACTGGGAGACTTCCTAAAACAAAACAAAATCCCTTGACAAATACATTTTGAAATGGAGAAAAATCAACCGATTTCTCCAAAGTTTGAATTTTTGGCCAAGTAGAATTCAACAAACATAAAATTTGCAATGAGCGATTGAAGCCTTTCTCTTGCAATCTTCTGAAGGTCTCCATTTCTTTCAGGTAAAAACTGTTGTAGTATACCATTAAACTAGTTTTTAAAAAAGCTAGTGCATCCAGATACAGTTTTTTTTTACCTGTCTGAATTTCAACATAACATATTTTTTTTAGTTGAGTACAATTTATTAGAAATTAAGTGGATTCCAAAATGGGTGGAAGGGTATGGATTAACAACATGTTTGACCAATCAAATCAAACTCTCACTAAACTGCTTGTTACGTACTGAAACGTTACTGTCTAAAAGAATTTTGTTTAAAGAAAAAGTACACTTTTCATGATACACTATATACTGGCTTTAAATTAATAAACAAGTGGAATCATGAAATTATTATCTTTAATATATATGGTTGACAATATAGACTTACCATGGGCGAATGCAAAAAACAAGCATAAAATAGCAGATGTGAACATATTGTCTTTCTGTGGGCTGCTAGCACCTGAAATAAGACAGTTTAAAGTGCAATTTGAGCAACGTACAACTAAATTTTGGTTTTGAAATAGTCTAACTTTAATGAAGCAAAAATTATCATCAGGCCAAAAGAAACTCTGTTGACTAAGTCTCATGTAAAATTGACTGAAAAGAACAATGGTGAAAAGTCTACCATTGTCCTTGTCTGTTATACAAGGTGTTCCGAAAATGATTACCAAGTGTATGTCAAGGTCATCTTCCTAAAGGTCATTTACCATGTCACTACCAAGTGACCTTATCAAAGGCCTGCCCCAATATCTCCTGTTGTAGCCTGAGTGTAGCCACAAGCTGCTGCAATAAGCACCACTCATCCAACTTTGGCATAGTTTTTCAACTACCAGTGGCGGGGAACGCTGCAATTTGCTGGTCACAACATATCATGCGATTCGACACAATTATTCATAAAGCTTTGCGGCGTGACTTGCATAGTGAACAAAGCTTTTTATTATTTTAGCACTACAACTAGCACTAGTAGTGAGATTTACACTAGAATATCAAGGCTCTTGCTAAAAACATTAAAGATTTAGATCTAATATTGCTAAAATTGCAATATCTTTGCAGTTTGCATGCAATACCTTTAGCTTAACAGTGAAGGATCAGCTGTTTTATAGGTCATGCTCACTGGTCTGCCCATGAGCCAATAAAATTAAGCTAATTAATTTAAGCATCTAGAGTTACTTTTAATTTCTGGTATCAGACAGTATCAGTGCCTGTCGAACAGCAAATCTGTGCCAAGGATTGTGTAGGTCAGTTTGCACAATAACTACAAATATAAGTTTAGGAATAAAAGCTTTAATCCCCTTATTATTTACATGAACAAGATATGAACCAAGGAAGGAGGGAAGAGGTCTGGTCTATTGATCCTAGAAACCAAAGCCTGATTCAGCCACTTCGACTAGGTAGTCTATTGGTTGCTGAAATGTGTATGCACAAATACAGCCACAGGATAAGGTGGATTTACCATATATAATAAATGCTAATAAAGATTAAATGGTTATCGATGAAGTACCCTGAATCAAATTTTAATCACGACTAGTTTCAGGGTAAAAAAATTAAAATTTATTCAGGGTACTTCATTGTTAACTTCTTTAATAGTATTATACTAAAAGTATTTTTACTGTAACGATTTTTTCCAGATTTAATAAATGATATCTAAGCCACTAGAATTGTAACTTAGGCTATGAACATTCACTGAAAAGAACAATGGTGAAAAGTCTACCATTGTCCTTGTCTGTTATAAAGTGTTCAGATTACCAAGTGTATGTCAAGTCATCTTCTAAGGTCATTTACCATGTCACTACCAAGTGACCTTATCAAAGGCCTGCCCCAATATCTCCTCGGTCTACGGTTAGTAGCCTGAGTAGCCACAAGCGGCTGCAATAAGCACCACTCATCCAACTTTGGTCCTTCTGAGTGCAGTGGCGGGAGCGTCTTGAATTTGCTGGTCACAACATATCATGCGATTCGACACAATTATTCATAAAGCTTGCAAGAGCTGCGTGACTTGCATAGTGAACAAAGCTTTTTTATTATTTTAGCACTACAACTAGCACTGGTAGTGAGATTTACACTAGAATATCAAGGCTCTTGCTAAAAACATTAAAGATTTAGATCTAATATTGCTAAAAATTGCAATATCTTTGCAGTTTGCATGCAATACCTTTAGCGAACAGTGAAGGGATCAGCTGTTTTTATAGGTCATGCTCACTGGTCTGCCCATGAGCCAATAAAATTAAGCTAATTAATTTAAGCATCTAGAGTTACTTTTAATTTCTGGTATCAGACAGTATTGGTGCCTGTCGAACAGCAAATCTGTGCCAAGGATTGTGTAGGTCAGTTTGCACAATAACTACAAATATAAGTTTAGGAATAAAAGCTTTAATCCCCTTATTATTTACATGAACAAGATATGAACCAAGGAAGGAGGGAAGAGGTCTGGTCTATTGATCCTAGAAACCAAAGCCTGATTCAGCCACTTCGACTAGGTAGCCTAGTCTATTGGTTGCTGAAATGTGTATGCACAAATACAGCCACAGGATAAGGTGGATTTACCATTTACCTATATATATTATGGTTTGTATACAGTTGAAGAAGGCATAGTCCGAAATATACTGGAATTTTGTTAAAGCACTTTTAAAGTTTTTGTAGATTTGTGAAAAGTCGAACGACAGTTTTTATGTTTATATATATATACATATAATAGATGATATTAAAGAAGTTAACGATGAAGTACCCTGAATCAAATTTTAATCACAACTAGTTTCAGGGTAAAAAAATTAAAATTTTATTCAGGGTACTTCATTGTTAACTTCTTTAATAGTATTATACTAAAAATAGCCCTTACTGTGAACGATTTTTTTTCAGATTTAATAAATGATATCTAAGCCACTAGAGTTGTAACTTAGGCTATAAGTTTTAACATTCACTGAAACAATGGAAAAGAACAAAAGATACTGGCTATGTGTTGTTTTAAGAAAAAAATCAGTAGTAAGTTATTTAATAGAATAGTTCATCTAATACTTAACAAACCTTTGCGGATTTAACACTGAATTCTATTCATACAAGTTGAAAATAATACTCCCATCAACTCCTAACCTAACATAACAATAAAACATTAGGGTTGACAGCTGATTGGCAATTTTGACAAATTAGCAGTCTGACAACACCGTAGAAGCTCAGGTTCACCAACATCTTTTCAACATCGTAAAAACAAACATAAAAAGTGGACTATATTAAAAACTTTAATAGGTCAAAATACTGTACAGCATCCAAGGGGGGGGTATTAAATAATGTCCAAAGCAGTTGTAGCGACGCGACAGTATCATTATTTCAATGTTATACTAACTAGACTTTATCTACATGTAATTTCATAACTATTGCTTGGGGACATCTCATCTTCTTGTAAAAAATGATCCATTTTCAAAGATAAAGAATATATTATATGTTGAGTAATTCAACGCTCATCTTCAATACAACTAAAATTAACATTTATATATTTTGTTTTACGGAACTTTTATAATTATTAGTTCACCGGGAAGCTTAATGATTTTATTTTCTAACTACTACCATTTGCTGCCTCGGGGCTTTATTAACATAGCTGTGTGTATATTTTATAAAAATTGCACATTTAAAATAAACAAAAAAAGTTTCCTATACATACCCATTTAGTTTGCCTGTTATAACTTATCAGTGTTGCCATTTATTTTGCGGATGTTGTATGGGTTTATGAAATATAGCTAAAGATACACTGCATGATGGGCTTAACCCTTAAACATAGATTGACTGCCATACTTTTAGCCAAAATTGACATAAGTGGAAACGCCTAAAAATCGTGTTCAGTGCCCGCTTTGAACCCTCACCATTTATTTTGGATGATGAATAGGTATAATATACAGCAAAAGACACACTGCGTAATAAGTTGCCAAAGAGTTTCACCGCCTTAGATTCGTCCAATTTGAGTTATAAGCAGCCCATTATACCCAGCCTTAAACCGCATTACAGACAGACGGAAGGATTTTTTGACACCAGTTTCGGTCTATCAAAGTATATAAACACCAAATAACCAAAACCTTTATTCTTTGCAATGTACCGAACAAAACCCTATTTATATAAATGATAATAATTTTGTACATTCAAAGAATCCATCAATTTTAGTGGCACGATGTATTCTCATAGCCAAAAACTGGTGTCTCTTCCTGTCAGTCATCGATGTGTCTTATTATCTGTCTGTAGCAGTAAAGCATTTTGGATTAAACTGAAGTTCATGGTGTGAAGCTAGTTCCCGTTAAACCGTCACCATTGTATTTTTACTCCACTGTCAAAATAAATGGCAGTTATAAGTGGGCGCGTTTTGAAATTTTTATACCAAACATAACTAAATCCTGAAACTATGGATTGAGGCATTTAAGGGTTAAAGCTAATCATTCATGTCGTCACTAAATTTTATGTAAATACAACTACAACATTCTCAAAAAACTGAATTGCTTTAACCGGTAACATATATATGCAATAAGACGTCTGGTTTTGATTGTTGGTGTTATGCTGGATGGCCAAAATGGTGTCCTTCTAATAACATTTTGCAGCATATAGATTACTTATAATTGCTGGTCAGACTGGCGAATTATTGAAACTTCCTTTCAGTTTAGCTCATCCGCGAATTGTATCTTTGCTTTAATCATTTATACAATACATCATTAAAAATAAATGGCGAGGTTCAAAGTGGGCACTGACAAGTTTTTTTAGCGTTTCGGGCCATTACAAGTCAAAATTGGAAAAGTATGGCAGTAAGTAATTTCAAGGGGTTAAGCCAACTATGTTCTTTAACTGTATTCATGCCATAAATCCAAAATAATGTATCACCATAAAGTTATAATAGATGATGGTGGTCTTTTAATCATTTTTTAAGGATAATAAGAAACTTTGTTATTTTAATTTCACAATTTTCTTGAATATATCACATAACTTAAAGGGCGGCATGACGCCTAGTTTGTCAACTGAATGAATGTTTATTATCGTTACTCCTGTTTGATTTGGAAGTTTATGGACATAAATATAAAAAGAAAACTTTGAAACGTTTCCTTGTTCGAAATTTCCACCGTGAAACGATTTCGTTAAACTACGTAGCACGTACAAGGCTACCACCGGACCTCATATTTCACTGGTGAACATACCAAGGCAATTTGCTGAAGCTCGTCTTTGTTCAGGTTTAATCCTTTTGGAGGTTTTGGGGTTGCAGTTAATGACAAAACACCACAGTGGAACGAAAGGCAGGTAGAATTTTTGGCTTTCGAGTTTCAGATTCAAAGTAATTCTTTTGATTAAAAGCTTGGTGTTATTTTTGGTATTTTGATTAAAGAAGTCATGACTTTTCAACAGTTAAGCTCAGGTAGAATTTTATGGGTCTGAAATATCAGTCTTCCTTTGAACTGAGTGGCTTAAAAATTACTTTAAATCACTGAAAGAATCCAGGCATCAAATTTCACGGACAACTGAGTTAGTTACTACTCAGGTGAAGTCTATGGTAGATTTAACCATATCAACTATTAATTCCCCCTCTTGTCTCCTGGGGGTGCCCATGGGTCTCCAAATTATCACTATGAGACACCAGGATATAAAAATAATCAGATGCTTACGAGAGTCATCCAGAAAGTAAAGAACGTTTTAGCATGGTCAAATAAAAAATAAAGATATCAACACAAAACTTTATTTACAAATGCATAGAACCTTCCCCTACTCTTTTACACAGTCACCAAGGATTTCAAGACACTGGTTGTAACGTAGGACCAGTTTTTCCATACCCATGTTCTACTCATTTGCCGCCAAAAATATGAGCCAGGATTTCTTAGCTTCTTGGAGTTCCTCATTGTTAGCAAACGGTTTTTTACCCAAAAAATCTTAAGCTTTGGGAATAAGTGATGATCACTTAGCATCAAGTCAGGGCTGTAAGGTGGTTGACTAAAAATTTCCCAACTTTGGCGTTGAGGTTCGTGACACGTTCTTGTAGATGCATGAGGCCGAGCATTGTCAGCCACACTTTTCTGACAACATTATTCGTCTCTTGTTTTGGATGGTGCGTCGAAGTTGTTGGATGGTTTCACAGTAGGCTTCTGAGTTAATCGTTTCTTTTCTTGGCATAAATTCATTTTATGTTAAATCCTTTGAATTATGTTGATTTATGTTGAGCCCTTTCAATCCCAAAAACATTTGTCATGACTTTCCGAGTGTTTAAATTTCACACCACATTAATTTTTAGTGGGGTTTTCAACTGTCAATGCCATTATTAATCATTGTGAACACAAGACGCGTAATCACACAGCAACGAACCTACACTCAAACTGAAAAGGAAGAATGAAGCTAGCAGCTGCACACGCGCTCGTAGTGCTGAGGAGTGTGTGCGACGCGTGATACACAATCGTTCTTTACTTTCTGGATGACCCTCGTAAGATTTCCTGCTTCATGTATTAGTATTAGAGTGTTTAAAAGTGATTAGAAACAAACTGCTAGTAAGCCAAATAAAACTCAAGCTCAGGCAAAGAAGAATTTAGAACCTTACTGGTTCAAACTAGTTTCAAAATGTGGATAAAGGGACCTAGACTAGATATTTTTATATCAAACCTCATTGCTATCATAACCTCCTCAGACCCCACGTCTGTGTATATTGAGCCTGGGACTGAAGAGGTTAGTGTGAGGGTTGAGTGTGTCATCTGGACATGTACAGTGGATATCTATGTACTTTGTATACACAATGCAACATAACCTCCTCAGACCCCTTGTCACCTACAGGCTTCATTACTTTGTCTGGGACTGAAGAGGATATGAAAATAAAGGAGTTAATTTTACTCGTCTTTGTTAATGAAAATAAAGGAGTTTGATTGTGTACAGGAGTTGAGTGGTGAGGAGTGTCAAGCTTCCGTGCAGGCCCTGCTGCGCATCGTGGAATGTCCCGTGTGCTACATGGTTCCACGAGACTCCAACCTGGCTCAGTGCCTCAAGGGACACGTCGTCTGCTCTGTTTGTCGACCCCAGCTTAAAAACGAGTGTCCTCTCTGTCGTCAAAAGTAAGTCTTTTGATTTTTCCCCAGAATTTTGACTAAACCTCTCCGAGAGTATCACATTTTAACTCTGCTGTACACTATCATCAGACTAAAACTTCCTACTTACCTTTCTGACCAATCCACTTTTATAAAACAAATAAGTTCCCGTAACACTCGAAGAGGAGCTCTTCTGCTGTCGATTCCTCTGCATAGATCATCAGTTTTTGGTAAATCTATTATTGTCGCATCATGTCCCTTCCTGATAATGTTAAATCGATTGAATCTCTGGCTCGCTTTGGGGCGGTGGTCAGAGACCGAATGCTGCGGGCGCTGTGGTGGGGGTGGTCAGGATCGTAAAGACTTTTTTAATTTCATTTTTATACTTTATCAAAAAGAAGGAAAGGAAAAAAGAAAATACTAAGTAATTTACTAAAATTCTTGACTTTGTTATCCTTGCCGTGGATGTCCACCTTTTGAAGGGTTCTGGTGTCTATACGCTATAAGAATCCCAACTACTTACAAACTTCTGTTGTTATATTTTGCATTATAAACAAAAGTTTTAAATTTTAATCAAATAATACTTGATAATAATTTAAATTTTATTTTACCTAATCACTTGTTTGAACAGGATTCCTAAAACCCAAAATATCCGATTGTGTGTGCATAATTTACAGGTTTACTGGCCAGGAACCAACTGTTGTGAAGCAGATATTGAACGTCCTACCCAAGTTCTGCAAGAATCCAGGATGTTCATACATGTTGAAGCCAGGAGATGACCATGATTTCATCTGCCATTTTCTAACCGTCACTTGCAAACTGTGTCCGTCGGTTCTCAGCATTGTAGACAGTCTCTCCCGTCCAGCGTGCTCCGCGAACTGTTCTCTCGAGTCAAATGTTGCCTTAGTGCCCTCTGCGTCAACAAGTGTAAGCGGTACCGTGCCTACTTTCCGCGATGGATCAGCTCTTCTGGACAACTTATTTTCACGACAAACAAGGTTTGCTGATAACGGTGAACATGTGGTTGACATCCGAACAGCTGTACGAACCGGCTGTATCGGCGACGGTAGAACTTTCCGATGAATCCGGCAACTTGTTTGCGTTTACCAAGATGCTGTCTTATGAGGGTGACTTGAAGAGGATATTAACGTTCAAATTCACAGTTCCAGAATCAATTATATTGAGCTTCTCAGAAAATCCTGGATGTAAAATTAAAGTGATCACAAACAACAACAATAACTATCTGTTGAGTAATTCAACGCTCATCTTCAATACAATTAGAATTAACATTTATATATATTTTGATTTACGGAACTTTATAATATTTAGTTCACCGGGAAGCTTAATGATTTTATTTTCTAACTACGATTTATTGGAAAACGTTGATTATTATTTTACACGGCCCAACATGTTCCTAAAGGTGATTTACCATTTAACGCGTAACCGCTTCGGTAGTCCTTAGGATAATGGTACTGTAACTAGTTTTATCCTCATTTTAAACATTTATGACAAAGAACTACTTAATGCTGTTAGATTTTTAGATAATAACAATACTTCAAAAGTGCACACTTCTGCTACCTAGCGGACAAATCTGCAACGCTAGTTTAATTCGGCTGATAATGGCAAAAGTCATAATATTTTAAAAAGTGCATCGCCATGCCACCTATCGGAAAAGTCCACAACTCAAGCTTGGGGCTGCCTCAAATAGTTCACAGTTTTCCCACCAGACTTCACTAGCACACAGAGAAGAAATATATTATGCGTATTAAACTACAAAGAGGTTCATCAGTTTGCCACCTCTAGCAGCACTTGTCACACCGTAGCCGCATTCAACAATCTACTCAAATATCGAAAATACGAGTATGTTGTCTGTTCAGTGCTGCTGTTGACATGTGGCCAACTGGTGAACTAACTATAACCGGCCTGTCTTTTCTTTGTGCAGGTGCCTGGTGAGAAGTTTGCGAACTATTTGAACTGGACCAACTGAAAGCTTGCCTAGCTAGATAGCAGGGCGATGCACTTGTCATAGTATTATTACGATTTACTTTTCTGTAAGACATTTTAATTATTGTAACCTCTCTTGTTTTTAATATTATTTTAATATTCTTATAAGTGGTCTGGTTATGTAATTAGGTTAAGTATTTGTATGCAATATTGATTATTATGGATTCTACTGTATCGGTGTAAATGAATTTCATGGAAATAGTCGTTAATTTAAAATTATTATAATAGGGTACTTTCATGTTTTAATTTATTTGTTCAATGAATATTTATTTAGATATTCTTTTGAAACTGGATAAATATTACTATTTAGTTGATGAAAGTTTGAAATTGGTAGTGTCACTACTCAGCAGTAGGTAGGGAAATTTGTGCATGATTCCCGTCCTGATTCCTGCCGGATACGGTAAGATAAGAACTTTTCAGAGTTATTGGAATGATTACAAATTAAAATCACGAAGTAACAAGTGTGTGCCAGTGGCAGGTTGTAATGTCAATGTAAGTAACTATTATTAGGGTTAGGATGATTTATTTCAATTTAGTTTGCTTTGCAATGATAAGATTCATTTGATTTTGTTAATTGAAAATCAGATCGGGAAGAAAGGGCTTGCTTGAATGGCCATGCAAATATTTACTTCATGAATGTGTTTAGAGCCGTGTTTAACCAAAGTAAAGCATGCTTATAGGGCTTCAACTCATGAATTTCTTATATAGTTTCAAATTTACCTATGGTAGCTGTAGTACAGTAAAAATATAGGTCTTTACGTAGTTAGGGAAATTATACATGGATGAAACTTTAAGAAACCATTTGGAATATAACCCATTATCATCCTTCATGCACATTCTATAAATTAACCTGGGAGTGGGTATATTGGGAGTTCACTGATGTTGCCTCGCTTAATTGAAATCCCCCTACAGATTCAGAAAGGTTCGGAAACAACCAAGTCTCGAAACGCTTTACATGGCTCAATTATAACCTAAACTGACCTAGTCTAATGTAACATATATTAACCACATCTACATGATTTAAATCTATTCTAGCCTAACCCCGATCCTATGCGGAAAAATCCACAGTGAGCGAAGTTGATCACAATCCCTAGCACAAAGGTTTCAGAGCAAGGCTGTCTGACCGTGTAGGGGGTGTATAATTAGGCTCCTTAGCCCGAAGTAGTGCTCCAGACTCCAGAAGAAGTAGGGAGAAAATTCATACACATTTTTGCTTTACACGTCAGATTTACACGCTTTCTAATCGTAGGCCTTACGAGAATGTTCATTTCGCTCACAAGCTCGTTTTGCCTTCAGATTTAAAAGTGTGCTATGACCGCTATAGAAAATACTTGTAGGAATAAATATTATAGGAAAAAACAATACCTTGTCATTTAATTTTAAGTTGCTAAAGTGAAATAACATGCCCATCGTGCCCAAAACAATATAAAAACTGTCAAATCTTGTTAATCAAATTTTGTTAAAAACTTAATTTAGTGCAACCGGTTGCACAAAATTTACAAGGTTTCCAGATTAAAGGAGAACAATTGCTGTATTTACAGATTTTTAAACCATACTTTTCTAGTCTGTACATTAAGTTAAGATGAATAGCATTCAAAACCAAAGTTGAAATCGAGTTTTTGAGTCCTGTTATCATATTTTATAGAGACAAACCAAATAATGAGCCTACTAGTTTTGGCAAATTTACGTTTGTTTATCTGTGTTAGGGACATTTTTACACATGACTAACTCCTGCGATTATTTTTAAACCTCACATGTGTACCATTTTACATTCTCTTTGTAGGTACTTATAATTTTCTTTCCCTATTAAGCATGTGAATCTTTCTACACTAAAGTAAATTTGGATTCGAATCTTTACTTATTTAAATTGTATTTGTACCTAAACAATGACTATTAACTGTGTATATCAAGAATCAAGAACGTTTATTTGTCATTGACATTTACATGCATTAACAATTGTCAAACATACAGCTCGTGTTAAAAGCTACAGTCATATATGTTAAACAAGTAAAAATTCTTAAATGTAACATTATAAAAAATAAAAAAGACAAACATCTGCTGAACTTATGTTTGGTTTTAGGAGTTATTTGTTTTGGTGAACTTCAACAACAAATTGTTTTACTTTGAGCAGTTCTTATGGAGCGAACATGGTAAGTTTGAATTTTCAACAGTTAAGCTCAGGTAGAATTTTATGGGTCTGAAATATCAGTCTTCCTTTGAACTGAGTGGCTTAAAAATTACTTTAAATCACTGAAAGAATCCAGGCATCAAATTTCACGGACAACTGAGTTAGTTACTACTCAGGTGAAGTCTATGGTAGATTTAACCATATCAACTATTAATTCCCCTCTTGTCTCCTGGGGTGCCCATGGGTCTCCAAATTATCACTATGAGACACCAGGATATAAAAATAATCAGATGCTTGCGACGAGTCATCCAGAAAGTAAAAACGTTTTAGCATGGTCAAATAAAAATAAAGATATCAACACAAAACTTTATTTACAAATGCATAGAACCTTCCCTACTCTTTTACACAGTCACCAGGATTTCAAGACACTGGTTGTAACGTGGGACCAGTTTTTCCATACCCATGTTCTACTCATTTGCGCAAAATATGAGCCAGGATTTCTTAGCTTCTTGGAGTTCCTCATTGTTAGCAAACGGTTTTACCAAAAAATCTTAAGCTTTGGGAATAAGTGATGATCACTTAGCATCAAGTCAGCCTACGGAACTGGTTGATTAAAAATTTCCCTTTGGATTGAAGTTGGTGACCGATAGCGTGCATGAAGCGAGCATTGTAAAGCGCCGACAACATCATTCGCTTTTGGATAAATTAAGTGAAGTTGACGGATGTGTTTCACAGTGAGCTTCTGATTATTCGTTTTTTTCTTGGCATAATTTCTTCGCGGATTCGCTCGACCGTTGCCTGACAGGGCGCCACTAAATCTAAAACAAACTTTCCAGTCGTTTAAATTTTACACCATTCATTTTACCGGTGGGTTCAACTGTCGTACCGTGTCTGTGGACTTACAGGCGTAATCCGAGGCGAATGTCATCTAAACGAAAGGGAAGAACAAACAAGGCATCAGCTGGTGCCGTGTGCAATCGTTCTTCCGCCTCCAGGGGACGACCTTGTGGAATTCTATCTTCATGCCGTATTGTAGTGTTTAAAGTTAGAAACTCAAACGCTGAGAAGCCAACTAAACTCAAGCGAGACGAAGAACTGGAACCTACGGTTTAAACTGTTTCAAACCATTGGATAAGGGACCAGGCTAGTATTTTTATATCAAACCTCATTGCTTCATAACCTCCTCAGTTACGTCTGTATATGAAGCGGAACTGAGGAGGTTAGTGACGATTGAGTGTGGAGGATGATGTGATATCTGTCTTTGAATATCCAGCAACTTAACCCCTGGCAGACCCCTGTGTCACCTACCCATCCTTCATTTCTTCTGGGACTGAGGATGTTGAAAATAAAGGAGTTATTACTGTCATGCGTGTGAAAATAAAGGGACGTTTATTGTGACAGAATTGAGTGGTGAGAACTCAACTTCATTTGAAGGCCTGCCTATGGAATGTCCCGTGCCATGAGGACCACGAGACTCCTTCGGCTCATTACTCGAGGACTGCGTCCTCTTGCTCTGTTTGTATTTTTCCAAAAGCAATTCCGTCTCAATGATCAAAAGTCCTTGCAGATTTTCCCAAAATTTGTTAACCTCTTCCAGTGTCGGACTGCGGCTTTCCTCGTTCATTTCCTACCATGGGAGATCCGAAGAAACCAAACTGGGACCCGTGGCACTGAGGCTAACTGGAACCTCGCCTGGTCATCGGTTTTGGGCTAAATCAGAATTTTTCATGCTTCACTACGATGAGGAAATTGATAAAGATTGATCTCGGCTGGCTTTTGAGGTTGGTCGACGAATATGCCGAGGCGCTCGGGGTGGAACAATAAGGAACTTTATTCATTTCGCTATCAAGAAGGAAAAATAAATGAAATTACTAAAAATTCTTGACTTTGTTATCCCTGCGGTGATTCCACGAAGGTTCTGGTTCCTCCGCTTAAGAATCCCAACTACTTAACTTCTGTTGTTGCATTATACAAAAGTTTTAAATTTAATTAATACTTGATAATAATTTAAATTTTATTTTACCTAATCACTTGTTTGAACAGGATTCCTAAAACCCAAAATATCCGATTGTTGTTGCATAATTTACAGGTTTACTGGCCAGGAACCAACTGTTGTGAAGCAGATATTGAGCGTCCTACCCAAGTTCTGCAAGAATCCAGGATGTTCATACATGTTGAAGCCAGGAGATGACCATGATTTCATCTGCCATTTTCTAACCGTCACTTGCAAACTGTGTCCGTCGGTTCTCAGCATTGTAGACAGTCTCTCCCACGTCAAACGTGCTCACGGAACTGTTCTCTCCGAGTCAAATGTTGCCTTAGTGCCCCTCTGCGTCAACAAGTGTAAGCTTAACGGTACCGTGCCTACTTTCACGATGGATCAGCTCTTCTGGACAACTTATTTTCACGACAAACAAGGTTTGCTGATAACGGTGAACATGTGGTTGACATCGAACAGCTGTCTGAACCGGCTATCGTGGCGGTAGAACTTTCCGATGAATCCGGCAACTTGTTTGCGTTTACCAAGATGCTGTCTTATGAGGGTGACTTGAAGAGGATATTAACGTTCAAATTCACAGTTCCAGAATCAATTATATTGAGCTTCTCAGAAAATCCTGGATGTAAAATTAAAGTGATCACAAACAACAACAATAACTATCTGTTGTCAACACCAAGTTCTTTTCAAAATAAGACTTGTGCAGCCGGTAAAGCCTCTATTACAACTTAGTTTCCACATGAACTTTCCAATGATTGCCAAGCAATGAAATGTTTAACACGTCATAAGTTCCTTATGAATCATGTATTCCATGTAATTGTGTGTTTGGTTCCAAATGAGCCTTACATACTCAATCAGTGTGAATAAATAGTCAATGTTTTAATTTTCTAAACCAAGTAAAGTTGTCTTACTACTTTACACTATTTTTTCCAATGTAGTTTTCATGTTATGAGGTAAATATAATAAAGGTTTAAATATAGTTACTGTAAAGTTATTACAATTGTGAAATGAATCATTTATGTAATAAGATCTACAAGATCATTGCATTATAGAATGTGTAAAAATATAGAATCTGTTAAAAATGTTAGTATTTTTTCTAAACCATAGTTTATGACCAAAATACCACCTGAAAATAACGAACCAGCACTCTTAATGACACACTACACAAAAATAGATAAAAAATTGCTTTGAACAAAATACACTGACAGTATGACACGGTGAGTCATCGTGTTTATAGAACGGATGACTGTACTGTGTAGGCCTTGGCGTGGGAGTTGGGGGAGGATAGTTACGCACGTAAGCCCTATTGCGACAGCCTTCTGAGTAGTTCCGTCATATGATCTTTTACGGTCAAAATATAATATATATAAACCAATATATGCTAAAGTCCGCTTAATCCGAATTTTTGCTAATCCGAACAGGGTCTGGTCCCAGTTCGGATTAGCAGGACTCTAGTGTACTCCAAAAACTGTTCACTGAATACATTCCTCTAAGCACCATTTGATGTGTGCAAAAACTAAAAAACTGATACCGTCGGGGAGAGACGAACATATCTTATTCCATCTGCTCGTGGTTCAAAGAATATTGCCTGATGTAGCTGGTTTTCAAGACACACCGTTCGGGAATTAGCAAATAGTGGATGTTTTGCTCACAAATAGCCAAATAACACACACGCAAGATTCAGAAAATGTTTTGCTCACTTCCTGCTGCATGTCTGTAAGCGTCTTTACAGAAGTTGGCTTGAAATACTAATATATAGAGGTTTTGTTGTTAAACAAACAACATTTTCTTTTTACTGGATAACATTTTATTAATAAATACATATTTATACATAAAACATTAACATGACTATAAATGTTATAAAACTGATAAATGTTATAAAAACTGTTGTTTTACGTCAAATTGAGGATAAAACTATGGTAGAGTTATTTTTAATATCATGATTACGAATATATACATATGAATGTACATGTACAGTAGAAACTCTCTTAACCAAAATGAAGGCAAGATAATTTCAGATAGCTGAATTCTTAGATGACAATGTAAGTAAGTACAGTAGCACGATTTTCAATGACTCGTAGTGTTGTACATACAACAAATGGCCATTTGCAAGCAAGTCAAGAACCAGCTGTTCTTTAATTTCAACCCTCCACTTTATTGTTAACCTTGTGTGCCGTCAAAGCCAAATTACTCAGCTTACAGTCAAATACCGAATAGTTTGATTTATGGAACTTTTGGTTGTGGTTTCATTTTAAAGTGTAAACATATTTTATAATAACAACAATACAACCCAAGAGCGTAGCCAAGGAAAGTTCATGAACAACTCTAACCTAAACCAGTGGCGGCTCGTGAGCCTAGAGGAAGGTGAAGGGCAAATCAGGTGTACTCCACTGTTTAACAGGAAAAATATGTTTAAAGATTTATTCTTAAAACGTGGACAGAAAATTCAAGATACTGGATACATTAATTGTTTATCGATAATATGAGTATTTCTCTAGGGAACTACGTATAAATACAGTAGTTGAAAACGTAGTCATCACAGAATGCAAATTCTAGCAGGTAATTAAAAATTAATGATTGTAATATTACAAAAAATAATATGTTGAATTGAAACATTGAACTACTACTGTACTAAGTGGAGCACTAATAGATGCACGTATAGAAATTGTTGCATAACATTGTTTTGTAGTATTAGATCAGTAAAAAAAAAAATAAAACTATTTAAATTAGTTGTTAGTTCTTTAACAATGTACATAATCAGGTCGTGTGATTGCAAAAGTAGGCCTAAAACAGAATAGTTAGCGGCCGGGCTAATGATAGCTGAACAACTGGTCTGCTGTCTGGCGGGGCTACGCAGTGGCGGACTTTGAATATACACTTCTGGCGTCACTGCGCCATAGCAGCGAGCCTTTCAAAGCCCTCAGCGTCTATCCCTACCGCGTGGTAAGTCGAAGGCCGGTGCAAATCTCTTCACCCAGAAGGATTCGGTCTTACCGAAGCAGCCAGTGGCAACCATAGAGGCATACTAACTCTCTGTGGCGACTATCGAGGCAACCATCGATTATTGCTGTCGAGCTTGTATCTTACTCACTGTCGTTGTTGATATGTGATCCCACGGACTTTGAAGCGGATGAATTAAATGTTAAAACTTTGGTATTCATTACTTGCCATTTCAGGATGGAGTTATACGACATAACAAGATTTGAATCATCCATATAAAACAATTGACTTTTGAGCCATTAATGTTGATCAAAATTGGCATCCCCTGGATATAGCAGAGAAATAACAGTGTGTGAACCATGAACACCATATCTAACGTGAAATATCAGGTTATGTTTAATTACGTTTTATCAATTGTGGAAGTAATCTCAGTATTGAGTTCTATTTGACAAATAAGACACAACCAGTTTAATGAAATCTGATACTCCCAATAGCCTAAGTTTTCCACAAGAAGTTTGTTAAGAGATACTGTCAAAACTTTTAGACAGATCCATAAATATTCAACAACTTTTTATCAGTTGAATTTGTTATGGATTCTAGAAGTCACAGCTGTGGTTATAGACTTTCCTTTTTGACCATGTTGCTGGTCATCGAACAAATTATTATTCATTAAGTGATCAACTAATCACTTGTACACATCACTAAGTTAAGTAAATGCTGATAAAGATGGTGGTACTGATACAGATTAGGTAATTATTAATAATTTCTGTTCTTTCCCCTTTTTAAAAGAATTGGAACAACCTTAGATACTTTTAAACTATCAGAATGTACCAGATATACAAGAGAACTTGTTTATTAAATGAGTTAAAACTTTTAACAATGGCTTCCTATGTTAATTAGTTTCAGAGGTTACTCATCATGCCCATGATTTATTTTTAATGAAAAATAATATTTTCAATTTCTTTTCTGTTATGTCACATCTAAAGGTTTGATATTGAAACAGTATTAATGTTGTGCTGTTTTGAAGACTTTTGAAGGTGAAATGGGGATTCCTCTATTACATTTACAAAATAATGTGAATTATTTGAGATACACTCTTGATTTGAAATGCAACTTGTCATTAATATTAAATATGCCTCTCCCAAATGATTTAATTATTGCACTGTTTCTCTATTTATTATCTCCACGTTTTTTGTTTATGTTTTGATTTCTTAATTTGTTCATCAAAAATGATTTTTTAGCTGTTGTTGGAATTTATTTTTAATGCTATTTCTTGTTTTACTATAGTTTAACAATTCATTATTACCATGTCGATGCAGCACAGTGTTTTAATAAGTCAACAATTTCATTTTGCTCAGCAATTCCTCACTAATCAATTATTTCTTTTATGTTAAATATTTTTGAACTAATTTTTGGAAAGACTCAATTAAAATTGTACAAAAATATATTATTAATATTAAACTTATCTTCACATTGGATAAAAATACCTTCAACCAACTTTCCTTAGATAATAAACTATTAAATACACTCATATTGTTCGAATCTACACAATATAATGGAATTCTTCTCTGGTTATGAGACTCAGAGCGTTACTTGTACCCATCATGGTCGAAGAGCAGTTACCACTCCGTTATTTTTAATCAAATTTGGTTCCACATTGGATTAAACATTATCGGCGCTGTTGAAGTTGTTGAGTAATTCTCGTTAAGAATCTACCAAATATCTAAACCGGTACTTAATGTTTTTGAAGCCGGGCTGTATTACCAAAACATTAATATTGAAATCACCTATGATAAAAAATTTACTTTGTGATCTTTAAATACCAAAACTTCTATTAATTTGTCCAATGGGTTGCAAAAGCTTCTAAGTTTTCAAATTGGGGTTTCAATGAATTCCAGAATGCTAATTGTTTACATTTTTAAACTTTGGCTAGGCAGCACGTCCAAAGTTTATCCTGAATTATTTTCAATGGCGCAGCTGGTGGTTTTACTTTAAATTCTTTTCTGACAATATCGCACACCTGATGTTGTAGTGCGACTATGTCAGATGGAAGACAAATCCGTTTAAATTGAACCGTTCTAATTCCCAACATTTGACTAAGCTGGTATTTTTCTCCGAAAGAGATGTGCAATTTAAATCATACCAAAGTTAAAATAAAACTAATAAGAGAGTATAAGTACTTTTAAAGTAGCAACAATTGTTACATTATATTGTATTTTGGTGTTTAAAAGTACTTGTACTTATTGTAATAATCGGCTTCAAGATTACAGAGGTATGATGGATCAAAAGTAGTTTGTAAACAAACAAAATGATAACTAGCTGGTAAAAATAGTATTTTTGGGAAAAACTTATTTTGACACATGGAACTATTTATTGGGGTTGGTACCTAACGGTATGGCACCTTATATGAAAACATAGACAAACAAGACATGTTTAGTTCAACAATAAGGATAGGGTGCAAGAAATAGCTTTAGCAGTGAGTTAAGAAGAACACAATAATGGGGTTGCAACTAAAATGTGCAGGATTACAAAATTAGCAGTGTTAGGAAACATACTTGAAGCTTGATGAGTAGATCCGGCGGGGAAAAAGCTGAGTCCCAGTGTTCCACACATTTCTGTTGAGCAGGTTCTTTGTCCGACACATCCGTAACTTTCACTGCTTCAACTTTAGGGCTTCCTTAGCTACTCTTAGCAGCGTTCTTTGCTTCTGTTGCAGTCAGAAGTTTCGAGAACATATCTGTGAAAAGGCAATGAATTACATTTTCATTTTTGAATTTCAATTTAAATATTTATGAATGCATTCAAGTGTATAGTTAACCTTAGCACATGCAATCAACAATTAACACTGCACAATCTGACACAGCATGAAAGAAAGGGTATGCTGGTCTGACAAGTACAAGGTAAAATACTTGACTATTCTACCTGACAGTTTGAGGAGAGAGTTGAGCCTCAGCGTAGTTCTCTCTCTGCAGCGCCTGGCACAGATGTTGTGCGCCGTGTCGCAGAACTGTGTCGTCCCTCGTGTAGGAGCCGAGCATCATCTTGCACACTGTCTCCAGCTGTGCGCCGCACGAGTCCGAGATAGCAGCCTCGACTCGGTCAGTCGCCTGCGTGCACGCTTCCGCAACAAGTGCTTGGCTCTGGAACATGCCGGTTACCGTTAATATTGCTAAATTAAGTACATATTTAAATCAAATGGATGAATCGGGAAAATGTGGTGGAACAGAGTTTAAAAAGTTTTTTAAAAGAAATAAGATTTTTGAAGGAGAAACATTCTTTAGGTTACATAACTTAACCTTGTTTTTAGTCCAGTTTGTTTTCCAGCAACTAATAAAATTAATAACGAGAGTCATCCAATAACAATAGTGTAGGTTTTAAATAAATATATAGGTTGTTTTCAAATTTTTCCTAGCTGTACAGTTGATATAAAAAAAAGATAATATTGAAGTCTCCTGTATTCTTATAAGTATTTTAAGAAAAAATATTTTAGATCATCTTAAACCTGACTAACATTGTTTTGAGTTTTTCAAGCATAGAACAAGTTTTATATTGTCCTACATTATTACATACATTATTCATTTGGACACACAGCTTTTAAGTTTCAACAATTACAAAGTTTCAACAAGTTTTACTGGTTGTAGGCTTTTTGTGGTTCACCCATGCATTCGAAACATCATAATAATTAGCAGACACTAATTATCATGATGTTATGACACGAACAAAGAACTAGTTTTAAGTTGTATTGATGTGTAAAACAAAAATATTAAGAACACCCAATATTTCTACCTTCTTTTTGTTTATTTTCTGAAATTCCCCAGAACTGCATTTCACTACAAAGTCTTGCTTCAAAGAAGTCACAACTTTCTTGCGGATGTGCTCGAAACAAGTTTTGGAAGCTCTATCTACGATGAGATCAATCGTCTCCCGAAATGCAGTGGGCTGTCCACTGAAGAAACTTTCTTCAAGTTGCATCTAAAACACAAATACTATTATTAAAAAAATGTAATGCTGATAATTGGAGTATTTATCCAGCCTCAAACTTCAGGTGGAGATCCAAGCAGTTGGTTAGACAGGGCTAAAAAAGGTAAAGTTTGTTTTGTTTAACGAGGTGAAGTTAGGATTACAAACTCCTCTCTACCACTCAACATCGACCTTTACCTAGTGTCACTGTATAGTCATATTACAAATTGCAAGTGGTGACTGTGGGGATTGACCCCACGCCACTGGAGTGATGAGCTCTGGATACCTATCCGCAAAGGAACTAGACTTTTACCTGACGCAGTTCCTCTAAGGACACAGGTGTTTTCAAAAATATCTTTACAAGATGAAGAAGTCAGCTTCAGAAGACTGTAGGTATTGTGGCGAAGGGGATACAGCGGAGCATACAGTCCTCGACTGTGATCAATGGGACCCACTAAGAAAACCTCATCTACAGAAGGTGGGAGTGCTGAAAAAGGAGAACATTAATTGACCTGCAAAAGATGATTGGGACACGGTGGCTGACATGGTTAGGGAAATAATGAAATGGAAAATCACCGAAGCAAGACTTTACTTTTGACGCGAAGAGTATGAAAGGAAAAGAAGGAAATTAATTCATGACTCCTCTGGGCTGAAGTAATGCCACATTGGTGATTCCAGTTCAGTAGAGAAAGGAAAGAGAGTTTTTAGTGGGTAAACCTTGACCGAAACAAAAGCTGTCTAGAGGTCTAAAAGAGGAGTCCCTCGCGGGGAGCTCACAGGAAGTTAGATTGAGACCTTATGGTACATAATTTTACCTGAGGAAAAAACTTTGAGAACTATAAACTTTATACAAGTGCTTGGGTTTCCTCCGTACCTGTGGCGTGTGCTGAGTTGACTGGACAGGCTGGGGTCAGCTGGGCAGACACAGGAGTGATGTGGCGTGCCGGGCGTTTCACACTGTTGCTGCTAGAGAGCAGTAGCTGGCCAGGTGACTCAGATCACGGGCACAGCTCTGACAGCAGCGACTGGTCCACCATGTCCTTCACGTCTATGTCTGGCGGCTCACACTTCCACTCTAGTTCACAGAAGAGGACACTGTTCGTTTTGTATCTTAAGTGCATCTTTAAAATTATATAGTATATGTATAGTCTCTATAGTATGTTTTCCACCATTTTAAACAATAATCACTGACAGTGTTAGTCATCCAGCTTCATGTTTATAACTGTGTTGAAGACAACACAGGGTCAGTGTTGTGCCTATTTTGTTCTACATTATTACATACATTATTTATTTGGACACTGGTTTTAACAGTTTCAATTCAATTCAATTCAAAATATCTTTATTCAGAAGTTATCATTGGATACAATAAATAGTGTCAAGAATACATAATAACATTACAGTTACATGATTATAGTGTACAAAACTTACATTTACAGTTTCATACATTATTAACAATATTATTTTAATAGAATTATAATGACATCTCTATCAAATATTTTTTAGTAATTTTTAAAGTTTTGAAACAATGTTCATTTTTAATGTCAGGAGGCAGATGTTTTAAATAGCATCGACAAGTAGGTTTTCTTGTAAAATTACAAGTTTTAACAAGTTTACTGATTTGTAGGCTTTTGTGGCTGGTGTCATATAATCTAGTTCTAGGAATTCGAAACATCATAATAATCAGCTTGAACACTAATTATCATGATGTTTTGACACAGAACAGAACTAGTTTTAAGATTACTGATGTGTAATACAAAATAGAACACCCAATATTTACTTCACCTTTGTTTATTTTCTGAAATTCCCCCTGTTTCACTACAAAGTCTTGCTTCAAAGAAGTCACAACTTTCTTGGATGTGCTCCGAAACAAGTTTTGGAAGCTCTATCTCGATGAGATCAATCGTCTCCGAAATGCAGTGGGCTGTCCACTGAAGAAACTTTCTTCAAGTTGCATCTAAAACACAAATACTATTATTAAAAAATGTAATGCTGATAATTGGAGTATTTATCCAGCCTCAAACTTCAGGTGGAGATCCAAGCAGTTGGTTAGACAGGGCTAAAAAGGTAAAGTTTGTTTTGTTTAACTTTGGGGAAGTTAGGATTACAAACTCCTCTCTACCCTCAACATCGACCTTTACCTAGTGTCACTGTATAGTCATATTACAAATTACAGAAGTGGTGACTGTGGGGATTGACCCCATACGGAGTGATGAGCTCTGGATACCTATCATGCCGGAACTAGACAGACTTTTACCTGCGCGGTTCCTCTAAGGACACAGGTATTTTCAATATCTTTACAAGATGAAGAAGTCAGCTTCAGAGACTGTAGGTATTGTGGCGAAGAGGAATGAAGCATACAGTCCTCGACTGTGATCAATGGGACCCACTAAGAAAACCTCATCTACAGAAGGTGGGAGTGCTGAAAAGGAGAACATTAATTGACCTGCAAAAGATGATTGGGAACGGTGGCTGACATGGTTAGGAAATAATGAAATGGAAAATCACGAGCAAGACTTTACTTGGCGAGTATGAAAGGAAAAGGAAATTAATTCATGACTCCTCTGGGCTGAAGTAATGCCACATTGGTGATTCGAGTTCAGTAGGCGAGAAAGGAAGAGTTTTTAGTGGGTAAACCTTGACCGAAACAGAAGCTGTCATAACGAGGTCTAAAAGAGTCCCACACGCGGGGAGCTCAAAGGAAGTTAGATTCGAAGACCTTATGGTACATAACGCATTTAATCCTGAGGGAAAAAACTTTGAGGAGAACTATAAACTTTATACAAGTGCTTGGGGGTTTCCTCCCGTACCTGTAGAGCGTGTGCTGAGTTGACTGGACAGGCTGGGGTCAGCTGGGCAGACACAGGAGTGATGTGGCGTGCCGAGCGTTTCACACTGTTGCTGCTAGAGAGCAGTAGCTGACGCAGGTGACTCAGATACGGGCACAGCTCTGACAGCAGCGACTGGTCCACCATGTCCTTCACGTCTATGTCTGGCGGCTCACACTTCCACTCTAGTTCACAGAAGAGGACACTGTTCGTTTTTACTTGTCCCTGCATCTTAAAGTATTATACAGTATAGTCTCTATAGTATGTTTTTCCACCATTTTAAACAATAATCACCGACAGTGTTAGTCATCCAGCTTCATGTTTATAACTGTGTTGAAGACAACACGGGGTCAGTGTTGTGCCTATTTTGTTCTTGATGGTACGAGGGATATACTCCACATATTTCATATAGGACATTTCATATATATCCGCGTATTACCTAGTTCTGTCTAGATAAGTATTTTGTATTATAAACTTCAGTATTAATATGAAAATGGTGTATTACCTTGTAAATAAATAAATAGGTATCAAACTATTATTAAGCGTCTGTGATAGTAAGTGTGCCCTCTCCTGTTTTGTGTATACAATCGTTGTTAAGCGTTTAGGTGACAATTTTTTGGTGTTGGCAATTGATTTTAAAAATACAAAGGTTCCTTCTGCCAGGCGTAGGGGAGGGGTTAGCACTCCTTTAAGGAAGTGGAAAGGTTGTACTACTTTTGGAATCATTAGCAGTTGTAAGCTGTGTCAGATATTACAAGGGCAAACAAATAACACTGTAGGGACGTTATTCAAGCGAACAAACTACTGAACAAATCAACTCACTTTCAAATGTCACCTTTTCGATCAGGAGTGAATAGAAGAGATCCTCTGGAAAGAAAGAGATGTCAAACAGCCAGCAGTGCAGGCCGGAGGAGGAGGAGAGGAAATGGGAGGATGTGAGAATATAGGACGGTAGAGCGGTAAGTCAGCAGGTGAGGGGCGGCGGCATCCATCATGCCTAGAAACGACACTAACCATGGCACTGTCAGTGTCAGACGGTTGTTCTCCAACGCTTTCGTTAGACATGACATGACATCCAGCGGAGGAGGTACCTGCACAGTCACAGTAAATGAAACCACAATGTACAAACCAGTTTCAGAGTTGTCCTTTAAATTGACAAGTTTATTGAACTCCATAATCCTTTCGAGCACTTTCTAGACATAACAATTGTAAAACAGGGACTATTACCAATAGAGCATAAAAGTTAGTAGTTGATTAAAATTGCGAATATTTTAATCGAGGCTAGATTTATTTTCATTCTCAAGAGTTATATTTCCACAGCAACTTACAAACATTATGTTCATGGCAAACTCCACATTTAAGAGTTGTTCAGCAATGTGAATGACTTGGTCTTAAAACATATTAAATATCACTATATCACTATTTTGAGATGCCGACCCTTCTCGGGTATTTTTAGGCAAATATGTGGTGAAAGATGAGTGTGATGAGTGGTAGTAATGAGTTATGAGGTGTAGTCTTGTTTTGAAACTAAAGCGTCTTCCTTAGAATGTTCATTAATTAATAACCCAATGACCAATGGAAATACAAGGACCAAGCGACTAGCATTGACTTCGAACCATTAGGTGATGGTCTGATATGTCTAAACGATGGTGGGAGTTGATCGCGGTGTCATCAGATGATCACTGAGACTATCTTCAAAGACTATATATCATCCTCAAAACCAGACCTCATGAAGCTGGATTACAGGACCCGCATGAGTCCCAGTAAAATGTTTATTTTTATGATTAAATAAAACAGAATCGTTCACTTAGGGCTACTAATGTTATTAACAAAGACAAGTAAAACAGAGTAGTACCTTTTACTCATATTTTAATTGACTTGCGACGGTTTGGAGCTAAGCCCATCGTCTGGTGCTGTACATGAAAATTGTCTAACCTATTTGACAAAAATTACAATTCAAAAACAAAACAATAGTCCATCTGGTGTTTACAATTACAAATTAAAATAGAAGTCTTGATCATAGATAAATAAATTTCAGACCATAAATAAAATTATTTCCAAACCCAAAATTCAACAAGACAAATTTAATAGATCTGGGGTATGTAAGATTAATTGCAATGATTGTTCTAGTTTTTATATTGGACAAACTGGGCGCACGTTTAAATCAAGGTTCAGAGAACATAATTATACAGGCCTTAAAATCTAACAATACAACGTCCATTAAATCAACCTTTGCCGAACGCCTCCTAGAAAGTAACCATTCACGTATACAAGCATCGAAAGTAACATGACAACTTTATAATTTGACAAAAAAGGTGACAATTTAAATTGCAAGGAAGATTTCCACATTTACATAAATCAGAATTCGGACCAAACAAATTTATTGATCACAACACACGCAACAAATATGAATCCAATCTTTGAATACATATCAAAATTTTTAAAAACACTAAATTCTATGATCAAGACTTTTATTTTAATTTGTAAACACCTGATGGACTATTGTTTTGTTTTTGAATTGTTAATTTTGTCAAATAGGTTAGACAATTTTCATGAACAGCACTGAGACGCTGGGCTTAGCTCCCGAAACCGGTCGTGCGTCAATTAAAATATGAGAAAAAAGGGTACTACTCTGTTTTACTTGTGTTTGTTAATAAATGATTAAATTTTTCTTAAATTTAAATATAATTTCTTTGTAATCCAAACACTGGTGTTAATCAGCGCCTCTCTATGCAGCCTGGAAGTGCTATTTCTTGTATCTGTACCTGTTGTCTGATGAGTATCTGAGCTTGAAGTGTGGTGGGGTTGAGTGGTGTTTCACAAACGTACGGAGAGAACGCAATAAAGCCGAGGAACTTGGCGACAAGACAACAGTTGGATACACAACTCTGTAAACTCTCTCCTGTACCTGTGCACAAAGACATTAACAAACAATGCAAACTATTATTGATATACAAATAAAATTGATAGAAAAAATAATTAAAACATATTGACAAATACTTTTCTCTTGAATTGACAAAACTGAGGACTGACAACGTTAATCAAAGTTGTTAATTTTATTTATCAATTATCATAGAGCCAGATGGGGCCGTAGAAAACAGAGGGTTTAGGTAATAGAAGAGATTTTACAATTTCCTTTTTTCACTTTATAATTACTAATAATAATCAGCAGTAGGGCTAGACTCAGTGTCAGTTTGCTGCGAATCAGACACCGTTTTAAGTCCAATTTTTGTTACCAGGCGTAGCTGAGTGGACTGCGAGGGTATACTTGAGGTAAAAAACCAAGTTTGTCGTAGAATAGCCACTAGACCACCGAGACCATTATTTTTCTGACACCCTCAGCATTGCTCATTTGCAACGCACAAGATTTAAACTATTTGAAAAACCACTTACTCTCTCCGTCCAAAAAGAAGCTGGTCTTATCGAGATCGGTGAGACGGTGGACCAGACAGTTGGTAACGTGCAGGGAGAACGGGTAGCCGAGTGTTTGCTGCAGGAAGTGTTGGTAGAACTGCTGCTCCCCAGGGAACTGGGGCGGGGGCCGGGGTCCGTCCTGGGGCTTGTGGAACCGGGCTTGCAATCGAGACAACTTGTCCTTGGTCACTCCCGGGAGCTCCAGCTGTGTCTCGCCTTGCTCGTTCTGTGACAAACGCGATCGTGAGAGTGTCTATTGACAGTTCACCAATCCACTACAAACTACAGATCGTTAATCTTAACTCGTAAGCTTTCGCTGCCGGTGTCATCACTGATATCTAAGTCATGTGATTCTTACTGCATCACAGTTGAATTATTTATGCTGCTAAACATTTCGATCTCGCTGTGGAGGGTCGTCCTCAGTAGCTGAGTAGGTCAGTCTCAGCCATTTATTCAGCTGCTCAGAATGACTCTCCATACAAACATTTAGCAGTATGAATAATTTAGCTGTGATGCTAGAGAAGCTTTAATACAGACCATTGGTGAAAACACAATATCTGATTGGACTATTCTTGACTGTGAATAAAAAAAGCATTCCATTGACAACTTCATATTCAAGCAGACTCAGCTAACTCACATGATAACTGGTGAGTTGGGCAGTGAAGAGTCGAGCGAGATGCATGAGATTCACCGGGTCCGCAGACAAGCTCATGAGAGTCTGCACTCTCTGCGGGAACCGCTTGCCGAGACACGCACTGTCTGAGTTCTGCGTCCGCCACTCGTGCAGGATTGTGTAGAACAGATCCCGCTGCTTCTTGAAGGAGAAGAAGTTCAGGTCGGACGAGAAGTTGTCCTTCTTGTCAGTTTCCGTCTGGTACAGCACTGGCCCGTTGGTGAGCACCGAGAGCTGTTTCAATGGCAGCAACTGCGCTTCAGGTTTCTCCTAAACAACAAAGTTCATGCTTTGAGATTGAGCAGAGGTGAAAGGATTAGTTGTGAGAAAAAACAATAACCTTCAGGTTTTGAAGTTTGTTGAATTTCTGAGGTTCAAATATTATTCCTGAGGTCCTCCTTGTCCACTATAACATGATGGAAAACGTTTATAATAATATTTCAATTTCAGGAAGGAGGATCCTTCAGGTCCGTGCTTGAGGATTTAAAACTAAAATCCACATTGTGAAATATTTTTAGCTAGAGTGCTAATTTAAGTAGATTTTAATTGCCTTCCAGATGCTTTAAATCTTTTATTTCCAAAAACTCCCATGCTTTGATCCCATCACAGGGGATTAACTTTGATAATTTACTTCCCGCATGAAAGGCTAATAGTGAAATACTGAAAGTAACCCACCTTGGCCTCAGCAATGTGAGCAAGTTGCGGAAGGACGTGTGGCACGAACAAAGCTAGTCTTGAGTTGTCAAGCAGCAACCGGATCACAGTCTTGTCCAAACACTCGATCAATGGAGTCTGCCGTTCAATCACCGCCGCAGCAAACATCACACAGTTGTGCACAGAGCCCAACACACCATCGTCTTTCTTACCGTCTTCCAAACCTAACATTTTCATCCCTCCCTCCAAGGTTTTCTCCGACTTTGAATTCTCCCTGGATAAATCTTCGTTACTTTCAATTTTTTTCCGATAATTGAATGTAAGAAGAGTAAACACCATGTACAGCTCAGACACAACATTAGAAACTAAGTTCAAGTCTAAACATTTACTGTACACAGAAGCGAGTCTCACTACTTTGTCCGGACAGGTTATAAGACTTGGATTTGGTTCGATCGGACTAGCAGATAATTCAAGTGAACTGTTTGTTGAGTTTACATTTTTCGGTGATATTTCAACAGCGTTTTCTAAGGCAACAGATGTGGCAGTGTGGTTCGGTGTGTTGAGAATTTCTTTTGGTTTGCTTAGTATTTGAATACGTTTTTCTTTCAGCAAGTTACGCTCCTCCTCGAAATTCGAGGTTTCCTTCAGTTCCGCTTGCGGCTGGGCGGTGGAGACTAGTGAAGTGAAGGGTCGACTCACACTCCCAAAACTTTGGTTACTTGTATTTGCAGGCCCTGTAAAAACATACAGAAAAGTGTTAATATTAAAACTGTATGTTTTAACATAAACTAAAAATAATACTATCATGGATGTCATAGATACACTGTTTGATTACCCGAGTCAGTATTCTTCTCAGGAGTAGACGTTAGCTTGGTGGGCTTGATCCGCTTCTTGTTCTTCTGCGGCTTGATAACAATGAAGTCGGCCAGGCAGGGAGACTGAGGGTTCCTCCCTCTGCCCCTGGAACCTAGCTCCGGGAAGTTGCTGTTGAAGTTCGGACTAAAAGTCGGAGAATTGGAGGGTGATGAAAACCGGTGAGAGCCACTGGAACTGTTGAACCTAGATTCAAATAAATGTTTATTTAGTATACGTTAAGAGAACCTTCAGTGTCAGAAAATGTAGAAATTAGGTTTGTTTCTAAACTCTGAACCCTCCACTTAGGCTGTCACTGAAATTCATAACTTGAAAAGAATAGTTGAATTTGATTTCTTTCACGTTGTTTTTCTCTAATAGTCCGGGCTAAGTATCAAGAGTATGCGAATCATTTGTAAATGTTTATAGCTCCTAATGTCAGCCGTACATGATTAATAGTAGACTTTGTGTTTCTCTAGAGTTGATGACCTTCAATGAAGTGACTGAGGACATGATATTTTAATGTACAAGGCTTGTTTACAAACATCTAGTGTTTAAAACCTAGGTCGCCTCATTTAGAAGATCACTTGGCTGCCAACTTAAGCCCTGTTATAAAAAACTTTGCTATGTAGCACTGGTGGCTTTTTGTCAGCTATGTTCATTCATTAACTTACGTTTTCAGAACTAAAACCATTAATTTTCCCGGTTGCCTCTAAAGCTACTGATGATGATTGTTTTAGAACTAACCTGTGCCCAGATTGAGGAGTGTTTGCCGGTGAGCTGAAATCCGAGGGGAAGGAGTTGGCACTTTTTGGCGACATGACGTGAAACGAGTCGTGCCCACTGTTTCTAGGAGACATGGCTGGAAATGCTTCGTATCCACTATTCTTTGGTGACAAAGGAGAGGAAGTGTCGTGCCCGCTGTTCCTACGATGGTGAAATGGTGTTGACGTGGCCACATTTCTACCATCTTGGTTAGTTGTGGTGTTGAATAAGTCTCTTCTAGCTTCATTTGCATAGTTTAAACACTGCAAATCATACCATTGCATTACAAGTAACATTCAAGACAATAATTTACAAAATAAGGTTCACTAAAATATTTATCAGTTGAATGATAAGTTTCCAAGTTTTTAACTACGAAACAAAAAATTAAAAATGCCTGGCTTACCCTATGTTGTGTTTTGGTCTTTGTAGGTGTCAAGTTGTTGATCTTTTTGAAAGGACTACGTTTCTGAGATTCTACTTCATTAACACTTTTTACTGAGCTGTTTTTTTCTTCTAAGTTTCGCTCATTTAACTTTTCTTGAATGATTCCAGTTGGTGGTGTCTCTTCATTCTTGCCTTTTACTTGAGTCCCTGCCAATGGGCCAGGTCCGATAAATCTGAAAATACAATACACATTTTAAAATACAATAAAAACTCAATAGTTTCACACCTTTCTTGATCACTTGATTTAAATGTATTTTGTACTAAAGTAAATTTATGTGTGAATGCAAACTATGTTGTAAAGTAAAATGATGGTTCTTTTTACTGTATACCACTTATAACTCTTTAATAATCATTGAAGAAACATTTCTACCTTATTCGACAAACTACCGTATTCATAGATTTAGGAATTTTAAACATTACCAATCACAAGCAGTTATTAGATTTTTTTTAGTATTCTAATCTCGATAAGTAATGTGGTTATTAATATCATCGTATGTCAAACTCTTTGTAAATTGGTGTTAAACGTAAATAAATAAATAAATCACTTTCTGAAATGTAGATAAAAGTTACACTTCCACAATTGCATTTTATAACTACATAATAATCTAAACCAAGTTAACTGTTTGCTCTATGATCCATCTTTACAACACAAGGCACAGAAATCATAATAATAACATACAAAAGTGTATTATCTAAAATAAGTAGGCTAAAAGATTTAACTTTTATGCCAGAATTTAAAAAACCTTAAATTAAATAGCCAAAACTTGAGGATTTACTTGTACTTACCGGTTGCTTTCTTCTTGTACATAGTTGAGAAGGTGCAAAACAAAATCATTTCTTTTTATTGAAATATCTATAGTCTGAAACATTGCAAGTAAATATTTAGTTACCTAGGGTTTACATACAACTTTTATGAAGAAATTCAAGTGAATATTTAACTTATCTGTTTTATGCTTAGGCCTGCCACACACAGGATACGACAGAATGTTGTACAATATCTAAAGTGAGGATTTTTACACGGCTTCATATGGAGTAAGCGCACACAAAGTCCCAATAAGATATGACACATCAAACGATGTTTTTTGTAAAGCTCTAAGAATAATTATACCTTACGACAAACGTCATTCGACACACCTGCACATGCACTGGTCAGTCACGTGTTGCGTCTTAGTCCTGATCTCTCAAGTGCAAATTTAAGAACCTAACTAAGGTTTTATAATCAAGATGACATCTAAACATCCATTTACATTCTGGAAACCTTAACTTTCGTCAAGCAAAACTTATCTCAATTCAACCTTTCTATCCCAACTTCCGATAACCTCCGTAACTCCGAACAATTAGCTATCCCAAAACATTTAACAACCTTCTTCAAAAAACATTTGCTCTATAACGGTATACAATTCCAGTATAGGGACTGGTGCCTATTTTGCACTTTTCTAAGTTGAAATCTTCCAAAAGAACCAAAAAACAATGTTTTAATTACGAGAAAATTGTGGAAACTATTAAAAACAATGTTCTTACAAAAATAAATAAACTAACTTAACTTCACAATAATACCTTATTCAGCCTTTAGGTTAATTTGAAGTGGGTGACAGATACGGTCGTCTGCCACAGAGTGCCACAAGCACTGTGTCCGCGCGTCTTCCACTCGTAAAATAGTCCCAACTTTAAAGCAACACTTAACTTAAACTAACTTTTAAATGAGTTCCGAGCCTCAAAACAATTTTTATATGTTTAGGGGTCTTTTCCACATCGTGCTAAATCAGTTTTAGCTCATGAGAAGACAAATCACTATACTGGAATAATACCCATTTTTCAAGATGAGTTGTATTCTATGTCTAAATAGGCCTACTTATCTGCCAAAGAAAATAAGCACCAAAAACATGTAATGTAAAAAATAAATATGAGTTAATATTAAATTTAAAATATTTATTGTTCTCCCAACTGTTTATTTAGGCCTATCCAACCATAGACTGTAGGTTTACTACTAGCCTAGGACTGACCGACAGGATCTGTCTCTAAGCCAACGGTACTTGATACATAGAAAGAAGAAAATTACCTCATTATCTACACCAGAAATCCACTCAGAAAATATCTCAAATGTAATTGTATCATGTATTACATCTAAAAGCAGTTTTGAAGCCATTATTCTAGGACTATCATAACCTAAAAGCAAAACTCAGTCATTTTCTTAAACACACAAACTAAAAAAACCAAAAAGGAAACCCGTCAAAAAAACGGTGACAAGGTATCTTTAGATGCTCTGTGGTGACAAGTCAGCGTGCCAGTTAGATTCCTTAGAGTACCTACCCAAATATGTATATTTTAAATATTTTATGTGTAATTATACATAGGTATTCTCCTATATCATTGAAATCACTAAATTCAATTACCCATTTCGTTAGAAATTGTTTCTAAAGTTAACTTGAATATTTGTAAATGTAGCTGTAAGGAAATGGTTTATCTACGGTTAATGTTTTGTTTGTATTTGGTTTGATAGTTCTGTTCAGAACGCAGGTTCAGAATTCAGATTTCTATTGGCATAACCTAAACATTAGCGGGTCAACTGATTATTTGTCCTGAACTGTGAACTTTTCATAAATAATTCAGTTCCTAATCCTTAATATTCTCTTTAAATGTCGTCTGCCGAAGGACCTAGTGATAAAAGTATCGGCCATGAGCAAAGGTAAAAAAGAGTCTTTTAGTACGCTAAGTTTGGTTCTAGGTAAGTTTAAACTTCTAAAGGACCAAAGAGGAATTATTACAGTATTTCCTTTCCCTCTTTACACATAACCTGCTAGTGCCACATTCAATCAAATGTAATCTTTCATATTAAAACATATTTGTAGCAGTGAATATTATGTTAACTTTAAATCGCAATATTCTGACATCAAATTTCTCTGAGCTGACTTTAAAACTCAGCAAACCAACCTTATAAAGTCGGCTATGTCGTATGTCAAGTCTCTAATCGAATTGGTTTTTGTAGCACTTGTTAAAGAATTTACGATCAGCTTGTCCAGTATGCAGTTGGCACGACTCTGCTTACTCTGTTTCAAAGCATCTTCAAACCAACAATTGGAAACTCTTTCAGTTATTGAGCCCAACAGTTCCATTTCAACAAGCTCAATCTCAAAACCAATTCAACAAAATCAATTTTTGTGTGACATACAGTCTCAGATAGCAATCCAACAGTGTTGGACAATACTGAGATCCAAGAGGTCTTCTCAACAAAAGTTCTGGGATACACCTCAACCGAAGTCTAACCTGTGAATGCCATGTAGACAATGTCTGTTCAAAATTAGCCCCAGGCATTTACGCTTTGCGACAACTGTCTGAATACTGCCCAATTCAGGTGTACTGATGACAGTGTTTTACGGAATAATGTACCCATACCTTTCCTACGGATTGGCTTTGTAGGGTCATTCAAGTTTGTCAAAGTTTTCATTCTCCAAAAAAAAGCAGTCCGTACCATTGCGAAATTGCAGCGGAGAGTCGTGTAGGCAAGCATTAAAAAAATTGACATTGTTAACACCACCTTGCCTCTATATTTTAGAAACTTGTGTTTTTTTTTCAAATTAAATGTGATCATGTAAGAGGAAGTAACATTCACTCTTATGAAACTAGAGGCAGAGAAAACTATTGAACTAGGAGACATAAAACCGCAGTTCAATCATGAACTGTTAACTACCTTCTCATATGTTTACCTTCTCAAATAGGAGTTCAACTCGTCAACAGGTTGCCAAATTTGCTCAAAAGTGCCCTAGAGCTTAAAGCTTCTAGAAAAGCTTGTCTAAAAAAGTGTTGGCCACTGAAGCATTTTATAATACAGACAAGTTTATGGCACATGACTGAGAAAACGCGGAACACACTGACTGACTACAGGGCTAGAGTGGTACAATTAGAATGAATGAGAGATCTCGAGTAAATGCCAAAAATGTATGTTTTATTGGGCTTTTAGTGTTAGAATGGGTGGAAAATTTATCTTTTTATATTACAGTAATTCACGATTGATTGTTGACTGCACAAAGCAAGCTCACGGTCCAAGCTCGCAACTCAGTGCTGTTTGACCCTCTTAGAGAATTCAAATTTTGTAGAATCAAGTAACTTTTTTGCTAATAAACAATATAAGTTAATTCAAAAAGGAACGTAATACAATTGCTGCCATTTCTGCTTTTGCGGATGAAGTATTGGGTGTGTTCTGTGACTTTGGCCGAACATTAAATGTTTATTCACTAAATCACTATTAGAGATACTGACCACTCTCATGAGGGTATTTTAAGGCAAATATGTGGTGAAGGATGAGTGTGATGAGTGGTAGTAATGAGTTATGAGGTGTAATCTTGTTATAAACTAAGGTTGACTCTTCCTTAGAATGTGTCATTAATTAATAGCCCAATAGCCAATGGAAATACAAGGACCAACGGCTTAACTTGACTTCCGAACCATGCAGGTGATGGTCTGATATATCTAAACGATGGTGGGAGTTGATGCGGGTATTATCAAATGATCACTGAGACTATCTGAGCCGCTTTAGACCTATATCATCATCAAAACCTAACCTCCTTAAAGCTGGATTACAGGACCACGCTACGAGTCCCAGTCAAATCTCTAAAAAAATCTATTATCTATTAAAATCTACCTTGGTAGACTACCTTTTAGAGTTTTATACGGTGCCTGTGAACAGCCAAAACTGTTGTCACAAGGTATAATGTTTTTAATAAGCATTCAAATACAAGATCTTGACAAATATTGTACGTGAGGACTTAAACACCGTGGTTTGTTTTAGGATTTTAAGTTTAATTCAAAATGCTGGAGCCAGTGGAGCCAACGATGCTGACATTCAAAAAGAAATCCCGGTTTTGACAGCAGAACAACGAGTATCCATTATTAACAAACTTATATCGCAGGTAAGTAACTAATTATCCCCATGTTATTTCAAATAAAGAACATGCAGGACCCAATACAAAATTGAAGGAACTGGTTAGAGTATGTTATGGCCTGACACACCTGTCTTAAGCTCCAGAATCAATCACAATTAGGTTGATCAGGGTATATTGTTGTGTTAATTGATAAAGAAGGAACTTGTGTTGAACAAGGGTGGTAAATGGTTTGGCCACCAAAATGGTCTGATCAGATAATGTAAGCCTGACTAATAAAGACCCCTTGTTTGTTCTTTAATGGGTGGTCACACACTGGGAATTGCAGGAAAATGGGGAATAAAGTGTGAAATTATTTGTGTAACCGGGAAAAATGACTATGTTCAACTATAATATGAGAGTCTTAGTTACCCCTGTCAGCAAAAAAACTGTACCATGAAGATTGATTTGTAAAGGGCTAGAGATAACACAACAATTATTTTTAATCAAAATGGTATAGAAAACAATTTATATTGGTGAGTGAAATGGCCCCAGTACATATTGTGAGAGTAAGATGTCCCTCAGAACGTATTGTGTGATTTAAATGGTACTCGGAAATCATTACAAGATAATAACAGAACAAGAAACAATAATTGACCGTGTGAATTGTTTGAAGTTACCTCTACCACTCTGCCTCTGACCATCCTGTTAAAAACAAAGCAACTTGCAACTGTAGTCAAAAGATTCAAGATACTACTCCAAAATTGAGAGGAAACAGTCCTTCAGAGATGTAATCTGCTGCAGTGGTTCACAACCGGTTTCTTGAGACAGCATTTCAGGTGGTACGTGAGCCAATATTGGCGGATGGTGTCCAAGCATGTGCAGATCTATCCAGCTTATATTATCAGGCTGTTTTATAACAGTTTACAATGTCTTATTAATCAGGATTTAATTTATTTTAGGGACTTCTCGACCTGTTTAATTCGAGCAATGGATTACTATATAAAATAAAGAGCGCCTCAAGTGCGTCGAGTGACAAACTGAAAGGTGCAGACAACGAAGAGAAGATAGTTTACGGCATCATCGAGGAGGCGGGGAGCAAGGGGATCTGGATACGAGACATCCGGTTTAAGAGCAACCTCATGATGACTGCTCTCGGCAAGATTCTCAAGCAATTGGAAGGCAAGAAGATGATTAAAGCTGTCAAATCTGTTGCCGTAAGTGTAAACTTGTTTTGGGTGTTATTGTGTTTTTAAATCACTAAATCACTATTTGAGATGCCAACCACTCTCATGAGGGTATTTTAAGGCAAATATGTGGTGAAGGATGAGTGTGATGAGTGGTAGTAATGAGTTATGAGGTGTAGTCTTGTTACAAACTAAGGCCGACTCTTTCTTAGAATGGGTCATTAATTAATAGCCCAATGACCAATGGAAATACAAGGACCAACGGCTTAAGGTGACTCCGAACCACGCAGGTGATGGTCTGATATGTCTAAACGATGGTGGGAGTTAATGCGGGTATCATCAGATGGTCACTGAGACTATCTGAGCCGCTTTAGACCTATATCATCCTCAAAACTTGACCTCCATGAAGCTGAATTACAGGACCACGCCACGAGTCCCAGTCAATCCAGCAATATTTAATTTTGTAACATTAAATAAACTTTGCAATGTATTATTTAATGTTACAAAATTGTCAGTTTGCCAATTTAAAAACTTTTTCAGCTGAAATAATTATGTGTGCTTGTAAAGCAATTTTAAAAATGAAAGTGCATGGACTTGAAGCAACGGATTTTTGTAGGACTGAAGTGCACTATATTAGTAAATGACTACCTTTTTTGAGCAATGAGGCATTTGGGAATTAGATCTTCTATGTATTGGAGATAAAGCTGGATTAAAAATCAGAACTAGGCCAAGAAACTTGTTACTTAAATTGACAGTATAAATGTGTTGTTTTATTGAGACTGCAACTAGGGTGAGAAAAAAACATATTTTATTTTTTTGGGACGTTGATTGAGCGGTATGACGTTAAAAGGCTGATTTTGGGGTGCCCCACTTGAAAGCAGCTGCGACTAGTAAAACCAGACCGCAGTTACCATACTTTACTAAACCATACTTTAAACTCCCTTCCGACACCCTTTTCATAGTTAAAACTTTACACTTTTATTAAATAAACAATTATATATTTTTAATTATCTAACGTATGTTAAGAGGCGCCAGATAGAGCGGCCGCGAGACCCACTTTAGGCACCGGTTATAACATGAAGTAAAAACTGCAAACTATGTTTTTAGCCGGCTAACGAGCTTAAATAAAAAATCTGTTTCAATAGAAGTTTAAAGCTATAGAAGCTGCTGCATATAAACTCTAAAACTTGTACTTTCGTCAAACAACAAATTATTAATTATGTTTATTGATTATAACTTGATTTTCTCATAAGAACTTAGAACTCGAATAATCGTAATAAATATTTCGTTTAGCAAGGAAGTTTTACATGCTTGCTTTTATATAGTGCAGCATTAATGGGCCTATGCTTCTATTGAAGCACTTTTTCTATTTTGGTACATTATCTACTTAAAACATCGTTTGCAAATTTTCTTATGTTAAATTTGCTATCCCGGATAGAGGTTATATTAACTTACCTTTTAGGTTTATTAGAAATTAAAATATGTCAATTCATTGACATCAATTTGTAAAATACAGACAAAAAAAGGTTGAGCCGTTTCTTTGTATTTTTGGCGTAGAGCAGCAAATAGACATGAAAGGCTCGGGGGTCAAACAGACAGGGCCGTTTGGAAAATTCTGTGGCGCTGTAGCAGGCACGCTCTGTAGCCACCTTCTTGGTGGAAAATACCGCACTACAGAAGAGTCTGCTCAATTAATAAAACACAGTAAAAGTCTCTAGGAAACTGACGTTAAAAATTACCAAAGCTTTGTGGCATCTTACTAGTCTTGCGCAATGCTGAATACAGTGAGGTCTGTCTCTTAAAATTCCACAGGTCTATTCTGTGCACAATATACTTGCTTTTTCCACTTTAACCGCTACATGTTCTTTGATTGTGTTGGACAGGCCACCTTACGCTTATTACTTTAAGCAATCTCATTTTTATGTATTGTGCCATGTTTTAGGTTACCTTTCACAAATGGCAGATCCCAAAGCATTGTTTTTGTCTTGTTCGCTAACGATGGAAAATGTCTGCAATAATATTTCAACCTCAAATATTCTTGCAGGCGAGCAAGAAGAAAGTGTACATGCTGTACGACCTGGAACCGGATCGAACGCTGACGGGAGGTGCTTGGTACTGCGACCAGGACTTTGAGGCGGAGTTTGTGGACGTGTTGAATCAGCAGTGCTACCGATACCTGCAGCAGCGAAAAGAGAAGACAGTGGCGGTGGCGGCCAAGAGTGGGCCACTGGTCGCACAGACCATGGCCTACGCCACGAGCAAAGAGGTGTGGAAGTTCATCACGGACCTCGGTATCAGCAAGGTCAGTCGTGGTCAGACTTAGTCTAGTTCTTTATTTAATTTTCTTTAAAAAAAAGATAGCCATTAAATTTTACAACAGATTTTTGAATTCCATAGTGGCGTGTATAATTACCGTGTATACTCGAGTCTAAGCCGCATGCGAATCTAAGATGCACCCATAAATTTCCCCTGAATATACGGTAAAAAACTCTACACCCTTGTATAAGACGCACCCCGTGTTTTTATAATGTCAACAGCTAGAGGGCTATGATTTGTCAGGCCCCTGACCCCTCCTTGGCAACCAGTGACGTAATTGCCAGCTGCAGCTTGCAAGAGGTAAAAGCAGAACAAAGAATGCATCACGATTGCCTTCCCTCTCCCATCCCAAACCCCGCCCTGCTTAGTCCACCACTACGCCCCTCCCATAGCACAAAAAATGTTGTAAACAAGGGTCAGCAGCGAGCAGATAAGGAAGACAGGTAGAAGAGAGATAAAGGACCACCTGGGGTCTGGCGAGGGACTATTTTTGTAGTCAGTTAGTTCATGTTATTGCCACTGGTGATTTACCCATATTTCCAAGCGCTAGTGTTTGATTTGAAATGGATGCGCATCTCCCTCTTATATGCTACTGCATCCCTTCTCTTCTTTCTTCCCCTCCACCAACCTACAGACAAGGAGTGGTAGAGAAGGAAGGAGAACACAAATGCAATAAGAAGCAATCCTGAGTCCCCTAGTCACTTTCTCTGTTTTTCAACTATTCCTTCATTCCACTCTTCAAAACAGGCAACGTGTTGTGGTTCCTGTGTTTCCTACCTCTCTCTTGGCCTATCTGAATGTTTTTGTCGATGTTTTGAGTGTTTTTGTAACTTTTCAAATGAATTCAATATTTTCATCCTATTGTGCAAGTCTAAGGCACACCTGCATATAAGACGCACCCTTATTTTAGAGCCTAAAATATGGTAAATAAAGTGCACCTTAGATTCAAGTATATACGGTAAGAACGTGCAATGAAATTATTTGCGAAGGAATAATAAAATGTGTTGGTAAACCTCCAGGTCCAATTATCAGAGGATGATATTAAGACGATCCTGGACACACTGTTGTATGACGGCAAAGTGGAGAGGATTCTAAACATTGGTGGCGAGTACCTCTACCAAGCCATGGAGTCCTACCTGCCACCTCCCGGCATCGTGAGGATGCCATGTGGGATCTGTCCGGTGAGTGCAGTGATTGATTAGTAAGGGTTGGCGGGTCCCGGGGATTGGGAAATTGCCAACAAAAATTAAAATTACAAAAATCAAGCAGGAGCACCTGAAAATGAGATTTTTGTGTGGGAAGGATTTTTAGAACGTTTTTGGCAAATAGAGTACCCATTTTGCTGATCAGTTTCCAAAGCTAATTTCTATTTAAAATAACCTTAATTACTAAACTGACCAACATACAAAATTTTAAATTATTATTGTTTAAGTTTTTACATATTTTTAAGGAGTAAATGCCACTTATTATTTGAACCCATTTTGACATTTTAATATTAAGAAATGACTATAATTATTACACAGTTTTATTATATGGTAATTTTTCATATAATAATATCCAAACCAAAGGACAATCATGCTGAATTATACACAACTTCTTATAGAACTCATAAATTGAATAAAAATTTGGGATTGGTTCAACACAAAGGTGAAACTATTTTTGTTTTATTGAATACAGAACTGGTTTTATCTAGAACCTCCCTTGTTTTGCAGGTGATGAGGAATTGCAGTGAAATCACTCCTGTGAACCCTACCAAGTGTACGTACCTGTCCGAATGGTTATCATAGCACAGATTGCTTGCTGTATTTAATAAAGTATTTATTATATAGCAAATTGTTTTTGTATCCTTCATCACCAGGCGTATACTTTATATGTATAACTATAACTTTTTTTGCGCTGGAGCAGGAAAACCTTACATAAGACACCTGCAGCCTGTACTGCACGTAGTGTCAGATTCTTACTGACTAAAAACCTCCCCCACTCTTCCTTCATAAGACTGGAACCGCTGTTGCACTACTTGAGCTTTATGAGTATCTGCGGGCTACTGTACTACTCCACCAATACCTCTTTAATCTTGGCTTGCATGATCTCAGATATTATCTTCTTCACTGTCTGCCAGTTGGACGGGCTTTCCATCATCTTCCTGACTATGTTTACTGGTGTTAACACTCCCAATGCCTGTAAGCAGGATCTCTCACTTGGTTCCATATTGTACAGGCCAACACTGTGTGTTCTGCAGAGTGTCCCGTAGTGTTTGCAGGTCTCCCTTTCCGTCTTCCCCATTTTGCTCAGGTACTGGATGAAACTCCCATGCCCTGTGAGGAACTGAGTCAGGAAAAAGTTGGTCTCGCCAAAGTCCCTTTGCATCCATACTCTGAGGTCTGGTATCAGCTCTCTGGTCCATGCTCCAGTACTGGATCCGTTCTATCTCTCCCGCCATCACTCGAGAAGAAGTTGCCGTTCCTGGGACTTCTCCATTCCTCCATGCCTCTCTGTCCTTTCTTGCGCCAACAGGTCCAAGTGTGGAGTTCCTGCTACAGCGAAAGTGCCATCCTTCGCTGCTGCCTGTCTTGCTGATGTTTTGACTTTTTTGTGTCAAGAGCTCTAATCCAGACAGGGACTGCATAGAGGGCCACTGATTCCAGGACAGTTGTCAGGAGCTTGCTTTTGCTAGCTCTGGGTCCATGTGTGTTTGCCATCAGTCTTCCAAGGGACCCAGTTACCTTGGCACATTTGATTGAGATTTCGTTTACATGTACCAGGAACTTCCTTCTGTAGTCCAACCCTACTCCCAGATACTTCAACTTACAGCAGGTATTTACTTCTGTTCCTTTGATAACTAAAACTTTTGAATTCTGTTATAAATTATCAACATTTGTAAATTGGCTCAAAAGTGTGGACAAAGTGAGCATACTTTAATGTACGTGTTGGAGGCTTCAACCTTACTTGTTTCATTTTAGTAATGACTGATCAGGCAAGCCTAACTTTTAAATTATGAAATAGTTTAAACATTTATTGAGGTCATTGTACAATAGATTGTGTTGACACTTCATAATACAGTAATTATAGCTAATTTTGACACATACTAAATTTTAAAATGATAAAATCCCCGGTACCGGTTTTAGTTTTTGGAGCAGACACTACAAATTAGCAGAGTGAGTTTGTTTTTAATTAAAAATCTTGAGGCAAGTTACTAAATAAGTAAAATTACGACTTCAGAAAAAAATAAAAAACACAAATACCAAAATAGTTGTTTTACTGACATTTAAGTAATTTGTTCGTGTTATTTATAAGTGAAAATCACATTGAAAGTATTTGTCAGACTCAGTTCACGGTTTGGTTCCTCTCAGATAGTCTGTGTAGGCGTGGACAGCTCGCTCTTGGCTGTAGGTCTCCACGGAGCCAGGCCTGCTGAGTCTCACAGTGGAGATAGCTTGAGCGGGAGACAAGTCTTGGAAGCGAACCAGGTAACAAGCAGCCATCACCCCGGTCCTTCCTCTCCCCATGCGGCAGTGGATTCCAACTGCCTGTAAACATCGCGAGAGTAATGTTATTTGGAATAAAGTAATCGGCAGGGTTGGGTAAGCTAATTTAAAAATCAGCTAGCTAAAACTTTTTAAACAGTTAGCTTGCTTAAACTTTAAATTAAAAGTAGCTAGTTTCACGCTAGATTTGAACTAATTTTTGAATAGCTTTTTGGCGTTAGAGGTGGGAACCTCAAACTAGTTTGACTTAGTCTCTAAAACTTAAAAAGTAAAGACTTTGAATCAACTGCCAAGTGACTTTAACAAGAAACACTTTTGAATAGCTTTATTTTTAAGAGTAATTACCATAAGAAAATTCAAGAGCCAGGGGCCTTGGTGTTTAAAACGAATGTCTAATTGTTATCTTTAGCAGGAGAAGATATTAAAACTTGTTACCTGTTTATTTTTATCACATTGTTCACAAATACTAATAAACTCCTGAATTTGATCAAAGGAAGGAGCTTCAAATTCTGGAATACTGATGACAGTCCATGCCAGATCAGGGCACTTGTGTGCTGGAGGTAGCTTTTCTGGACTCAAAGTCACTAAATGTCTCACTCCTTGTTCAAAAATATAGTGAAGATTAGCTTCAGTCTGGGGCCAAGCCATAGCAGCGAGCTTTTCCGGGACAACCCATGAGAAATTCCATGGGGGAGAAATGCGCTCAGTCATCATTTATACATTTTTATTACTATGACGATGATGTCTATGTTTGGCTTTATAGTTTTAGATTCAAGGAACTGCACAGGAGTAGTTATTTTCACAGAAATCGCTCTTGTTTGTGTTCGACACTAGCAATAAAACGAAATCTATTTTGGGAATTCAATCAGTGTACTCGCCAAAGAGTTATTGTTATGAGTGCCGACTACTACTACTTTTAACTTCATTACTAATTACAAGAAGTAGTGATAAAGGGGTAAAAATAAACTAACATTCGGTTTGCTCTGTTAATGCATTACGAACATTTGAAGTTAATTGCGAAATAAGTTTGTAATGAAATGTGGCCCACTTTGTCTTTTATATGGGCTCGTTATAGTCCGTCAGAAATTAGTTCAAAGTTATCTATGTGGTTAGAGTTCAGTGAGTTCACAGAGTAGAGCCTGAACTAGATGTCAACCAAACTGTCATAAAGTTAGTTTTTGTTTTGGACAAAAAAAGAAACTGAAAGCAGTTGAACTTGAGCGTGTTTACACCTACGGATAACTGTAACTTCTCACTGGATATGAAAGTTAACTAGGTATAGCAGTGTTCAAATACTATTTTTATCTGAAATTCCTTAGTTTTAAAACCTGTTAGTACTTTCAGTAAATAATGGGATCAAATAGTAATAATGGTTACGTTCCTAATACTCCGGCTCAAGTCGGCTACCTAATTCAGTGGTTTCATGAATGGAGTGAAATGCAAAGAAGTGATTTCTTACCGATTCTGGCCCAAAAGTTTGGCACGAAGAACTATGTGAATGGACTTTTGCCCGGTATGGATGGTATTTCCAACCTAGATGACAAACCCCCGAGCCTTTTTCAATGCAGAGTCAAACTGTTCAAAGAATGGACGGACAGTTGGAGCCGCTCTGAGAAGGACCAGTTGTTGAACCACATCAAATCAGTTGACCCTGATTTTTACAAAAAGTATGAAGAAGAAATTAACTCATCACTGAAACAATCACCCCAAGAAACAGAGGAACTTATTGTTCAGGTGAGTCAAGCCTAGTTTCTATACTATTGGGTTCGTTTTAGTAGTCTATTTAAAATATTATGTTTTGTCACTGTTTATATTTACCTCATTTCCAGGTTTCAATGTATTGGCTCTGGCTGTCGATAAATAAATAATAATAAATATAGGCCTAGTTAAAGACCACAGACTAAAATGTTAGCGCTAGAAATCTCTTGACTACCTTACATCAAAACTGAGCTATGAAGAGCCATGTAACTAGTTTTTTCATCATTAGGCCTAAGTCTAATTTATTCAGATATGTTTCAACTGGACAGCAATGGTAGCTATGTTATTTTGGCCCAGGGCTGTAAACACAAGCTGCTCGGATTACACACAATAGGCCTGCAGTGAATCACTGTTCGTAATAGGAGCTCCAGAGCACTAGTATTCAAAAACGGTAATACAAAAAAATTTCAAAATTTGAGTATACAAAAACTGAGTATTCCAGGAAACAGACTGGGCGGAATAGTTTGGCAAGATGACTACTAAGAATTGGTCAGTAGTAGCATTGATACTGTAATTGTCCTGCCCGAATGTATTTAAAGTTGATCTTGGGATCCTTGTGAAAGCTTGAAATTGAACATTTAACCCTTCTAAACACCTAAAGATGGAACTCATGAGTGATAACTGTAATAACTCCACAGCAGCCGTGCAACCTGTGATTCGGAAGTCACGTTAAGCTGTTGGTCCATTCCATTGGTCGTTGGGCTATAAATTAATAAATAAATATTAATTAATGACCCAATCCGGGGAACAGTAGGCCCTAGTTTGTAACAAGACTACACCTTATCATCCATCAAACACAGTCACCCTTCATTCCATATTCACCTTAAAATACTCGCTAGGAGTGGTCGGTGTCTCAAATGAAAGTATCAAAATATCAACTCATTATGCATGTATGTTATTGGAGATTTATCAAAAGTACAATACCAATATAACCAAATGATTCATTCTTACAACTTTCCTAAGTAACAATATGTGAAATTAATCCAAACCCTGGAAGAATAAAAGTACAAATTTCCGGGTGCCCAAAAAATTAAAAATGTTTCATCCCATATTCACTTTAAAAAACCATCCTAGAGTAGTCGGAGTCTCAAGTCAAGTTATCAACAAAATCTTTTGTGTCGCTATCAGTTAAAATCAACATTAAGTTTGTACAATCAATAATAAATTAAGGGGACAGTATTAAGCTGTAAAGTTTTTTTATTCTATTATTCACACTAACACTAAACTCCAAATTTTCAAGCTCTACTGTTGGTTGTCTCAGCGGATTGGGACTACTATAACTAGAGTCCCGCTAATCCGAACTGATTTGTACCAGACCCTGTTCGGATTAGCGAAAATTTGGATTAGGCGGATTTTTGGCATATATTGGTGCATTTATTATATATTGACCTTATAAGGTCATAAATTGACTTTGAGGTCTTAAATTTTATATAAAATTTAAGAAATTATACATATTTTAATCCTGAAGTTCTCTGCAATAATAAACAGCACGGAATAAACATACACAGGCAGTATACGGATGGATGCAGCAGTAGGGCTTACCTGCGTAACATCAGGACACTGAATTTTCCACCCCAACCCCCGTGCCCAGGCCTGAAATTCCAGGTAGAAAACCGTACGGTCATCCGTTCTAAAAACAAATGATGACTCACCGAGTCATACTGTCAGTGTGTTTTGTTCAAAGCTATTTTTTGAGTGCATACCTACGTGTATAAGGAGTGATTATGAGTACTGGTTCGTTATTAAACACAATCATGCAGTATGACATAACTTGGAATACTAATTTTATTTATTTTCCCGACTCAATAGTTTTATAAATTTTTTCCCCCAGAGTTCGGATTAGGCAGATTTTTGGACTAATGGGGTTTGGATTAGCGGGACTCTAGTGTATTTAAAAATTACTAGGTGAGTAGACTTAATTTAATTAGTCTGGCCTTGATTGAATTGGCCAGGCAGACCTTCTCAGCTTTGAGTCTCTCACCGTACATGTGTATTACAATCAAACTTAACTAAGAATGTCTTTTTTTTCAGGAATGATCAAAAAAGGAAACAAAGGCAGAAACACAAAATCCACCTAATGAATAATTTAATTTCTACATTCCAATTAAAGGTTGTAAGTAACTGTATCTAAATGTGATATTAACCTATGATATTATAACTGGAAATAGGGCGGTAGGAAGTTTATCGTATTTATTTTTAAGTAGGCCTTATACATTTGATGGGTTTTCATACAACGGCCATAAAAACAGTTTATAGTTGTGGGATATTTTTATTCTTGTTGTTCATAGCGTTGTTTGTTGATGAATGTCTTCAGTTGATTTATAAATTGAATGTTTTAGTTTAGCAAAGAGCACCACATTCCATTACTCAGTTTGTTTTATAATTGAAAAACCTATATTTGGACACTCCTTAGTTGGTATTTGGCCACCAGTCTCCAGGGAGCATGGATCCGCCCATGTACGCTCAGTCCTTCCTTTAACTTTGGCATTGAAATAGTCAAAAATAATTAATATATAAGAGCCGCTTGTGTGATACTAAACATGCTGTGGCAAGATGTGCCAAACAGTGTGTAATCGTTGTAGCCTAGCGCAAATTTTGACTAAAGACCAAGATGTTTGAGGTCCACTCTAATTCGAAAAGCTGTTGTAAAATCAGCTCAAAAGTAGCTAGCTACGTTTTTATGGTTTTAGCAGGGCTGGATTCATGTGTTAGAGCCGACTAGGCACTAGTATTGTTGCCCCCTCTCCCCCCCACACCACTCACGATCCTATTACAGTTTCGCCAAACTCACTTACACCTTTCTTTTTCAGCAACACCTTTATTTTATTAAAAATCTTATACGACACAGTAGTTTCCTTTTCATTTGCATTACCATAATGTTTTAGTTACATTACAGGCGTTCACAAGGTGTTGAAAATAACAAGTGCATAAATACAAATAATGAATTATAACTTTTGTAATAGTATTACCACTTTACATGATCTAAAAATGATGCTCCCTTCTGAGCCACATCCACGTAATTCGTCACATAAATTCCAGTTTGTACAGTCAGATTCAATACCGGACAAAAGCGTATTCATTTTTATTGACATTTTCGTTATTAGAATTAGCAACGTCATCATTATCGCCATCGTAACCATCAAGTAATTCACCATTGACATCAACGACCGGATCAACGTTTAAAGGCACTGTTTTGGGCACTTGCTTACTTTTTAGGCCTACTGTGACTTTCCTAATTCCACATTGAACTACATGTTCATCTAAAACTGATAAAGAACTCGGACCACCCTCGTTCTTTTCATTTCTGCTCTCTTTAGAAAAAGAAAGTTTTTAGCTTAGGAAGCTTTGTTAAAAGTTTCTCTTTATTTAATTCCTTCTCCTCCCTGAGCTTTTCGTACTGCGCCTCACTTGGCTTTTTACTAATACTAAGTTTACTTAAGCTCATTGTTCATATTTCACATAGCACTATGTGAAGCGACTACCTGACTACGAAATCTGCTTTCTCATTCGCATACGCCTTCTGCTAGAGACGCAATACAAAACAACCCACAGTGTTCACCCTCACAGCGTTCATTAAATGAACGTGTGCATCTCTCACCTCGCTAATCCTTATTGTAAACCATACAACAATTTATTTATAAAGGCGCCTTAGGAAAAAAAAATTGGCCGTCCCCGCCCGCGCCTTTTATAATTTGGCGGTTTAGGCCAGTGCCTTGTCGGCCTAGTGGTAAATCCGGCCCTGGGTTTTAGTTTTATTACTATGTAACTTTTAGGGAAGTAGTTGTAGTATTTTCAGCGAGCTACTTTTTTAATTAGTTTACCCAACATTGGTAAGATGTCCTTTTGTCACTCGTCTTTGGTCCCTTGCCCACCCCAGCAAGTCTAAACGCCAAATAAGGAGTGGCCGTGCAGTTTAGGGTGAAAACACAGTGGAGTGGCAAGGCTAGACTGTCGTGGAGAGCCTAGCTGGCAGTATAAGGCTTTGCACAGTGCACCTAGTGAATAGAATGCGCAAAGAGTTTGGAGAGTATCACCATCTGTTTTCACAGCTTATTTCCTTCCAGAAATGGTCGAGAATATACCAGTTATGTTGTTCAGACTACCGCTGGTCCCTAACAGGACAGTGTTCACGAACTGATGAGATGAAACTTTCTATGTATGTTTTCGGTTCAACTCGACTGAACCCTCCAGGTAAAAATCAGGGTAGAATTCGCAAGAAAAGAGGCTGGCGTTTTGGCGTTGGTATCAGTGCCGCTCCACTTTGTTTGGCACGGCTGCATATGCGTACTCTTTTTTACCCACTCACCTAGGCTCTCTGCTATGCTTAAGCCTTGACGCTGCACTATGTTTTCACCCTTGATCAGCTGTGAGATTGACATTTGTAAACAAATATTAAAATTAATCAATTATGAAAAATAACTTATTTTTAAAGTTAAAACAATGTAGGTCTATCATAATGATAAGAACAATAAACAATACAGTAGAATTGAAATGTGAACATTTAATTTAACTGGCTAGAATCTCATATAACTTTTTAGTGACTAGTTTTAGGTTTTGAACAATTGTTTATAAGTTAAATTTAACCAATTTTGCAACTTGAAGGTATGTGTGACTAAATTTGAGAGTAATATAAAAATGTTTGAAAACAAATTAAATCCACAGAACCAACTACTATTGTGCTACAAAAAGTAAAATACAACATATATTTTTACAAATAAATATTTCGGGGAACCTAAAGTATTCTGAGTTTTACGCAAAATAATAAAAATATTATGTAGTCTTCTGCAATTCTGTATGAAAAGGATGCTGTTAAGAACAGTTGAAGAAGATAAAATAAGGAACACTTTAAGAAGCTAAGTATGTTCAGCTTGTATTGAATCTCTGGTTTTAAATTCCATAGACAATGGGGATATAGTTAATCAATTGTTTAGTATACATGTTCAAATCACACTTTAATTTGTATTATACACTGTATTTGTTAATTTATTTAATCTGTTGTTACTGATGGTTGTTTATGGTATATTTTATAATGTATAGCACAAACACGTAGTGTTTTTAAGCTAGCCTAAGTATATGGAAATTATAATATGTTATCTTTGTTAGTTATAACATGACTCTTTTACAATGTTCAATGCAATTTTTACGAACCCCTCTCAAATAATAACTGTATTATTTATAATATTTCAATGTGTTTCATTTTTGTTCCTGAAGTTTGTTTATTTTGCTTGCTTTTCTAACGGCTTTTAATTTACAGTTGGTGTACAAATTTTGTTGCTTTGTACACTTTACAGATTTCTCAAGTTTTAGAAAATTGGTACGCTTTGTTCTCATCAGACTTTGCTACGAGTATTTTGCTACTTAAAAGTAGTTTCAAACTACCATAATTTGTGTATACAATATTTTAATAATCTCAATTCGAAATAACTCCAAACACTTACTTACAACATAAATAATAAAAACGTGCGAGGCAATGTAAATTGTGTTTGTATGGATAAAGAGCTTAATGTATTGAAACAAAACCAAACAAAAGTTGTCGGATATCGGAAAAAGATTAATGTAGGAGCGAATCAATCAGCCAATATGGCGCCAACCACATGTACGAGCGTAGAGTCCAGTGATTTTATCTGCAATGTCGGCAAAAACGTAATGTTGGCTCAAAGCTTGCTGGACATTTATATCAGTTTTGCTTCGAAATTATGTGAGTGGCTTATTTTTTTAAAAAACCAACTCAGATTAAAGGCAAATAAATTTTAATATTGTATGGTTTTAAATTACTACTCTAGAAAATTTATAAAAATTACTTACCAAATAATGGGTGTTAGGCTTTCAAAAACATTTTAGCTTTAAAGGTGGTTAATATTAGAAATAGTAAGAACACTCATTTTAAAATATCAAAAACTCAATATTGTAAATGTTAATTACAATGAGGCCTTTCAAAGGCATTTAAGGATGAATGTCTTTATCATCAGGTCCAAACAATAATGACAAAAACTTATGTCATATGGCCTTTTTTGTCAATTTTGAATGGATCTGATAATAAAGACAGTGCGTTTGAAAGGACTTAAATCAAATTCACAAAATCTGTGTGTTTTTTAATATTTTATGGATTGTTTAGACTGTATATTATACAATTGAATTGTAATTTTTTACAAGACAGCCCCCTTGGTTATGCCTATAGGTAGAAGTTAAATTTGTCAACCGGTCACCCAATTCTAACAAAAGTCCCTTGATTGTAATGAAAGTTATTAAACCATTTCAATAAATGAGAGCAAGGGAGTTACCAAACTTATGTTTAAAAACAGATCAAAGGTAGAATCTTGAAAAAATTTTAGCTACTAAAGTATTGTGACAGTTGCATATAAAATTAATAGTAAATAGAAAACGTAAATAAAATATTTGTTCTCTAACATTTTTATTGTATTTCAGACAATAGTTATATAAAATCTTTATTAAAATAAAATTATCCGCCTTTTGGGGTTGTCAATACGGAACACATATAAACAAACTAGTATGTAATACAATTTTGACACAGAAAATTTTGTAAGTTCTTATATAAATGGTTTCTAATTATTCCAGTAGAACCTTTTAAAGTCTCACGAATAATAATGTTTAAAATATGTTTGTCCAAATTAAATTTTTTCCCAAAATCCACAAAAATTTGTCAACGTTCCTCTTGAACCAATAAACAAACCAATAACTTCTAATTTTGTAATTTTGAAATGTTCTTTGAAATAATCCGAAAACTATTGCTACAGTAAGTAAGCATTTTTTTTTTAACTGCATTTTAATGATGTTAGATTGTTTTATATTTTCATTTTCTTAAACTTAATATTAGACATGATGCCTTTTTAATTCTGTACTTAAACTATTAGGTCATCTTTCCTATGTGTAAATATTTGCGATACCAATACACCTTTCCGGATGTTGTTGAAAAATGATAGGTACCACACTGCATCACAGGATATGTAAAAAGTCAATAAAGACAAAGAAAAAATGATGGTAGGTTAAACCTGTCCAGCATTATTCATTTTGCATGTTCGATTTGAATGAATGAGATAAATTGAAAAGTGTACTTAGTGCATGATGAATAGATTCATCAGATGAGTCGCAATATTGCTTCGCTCCGTTTGATGAATGTTACAGCTTATCAGTCACATGATATGTAGCATGGTGACCTCAATGTCATCAAGTCAAAACAAGTACTAAGTGACATTGGCTTGATTTATTTTGTAATAGGATGTCAAGCCAACAGAAATAAAAATAAATGGTTTAGTGCGTAAACCTCTTCACAATGGGACTGTCAATTAAACTAACTAAACATTTAATATTTCCTCAAACATGTAATATTCTTTCAACGTACAGTTCGAGTATGTCTAATAATTCATCCTCATTCGTACAAATTTGTTCCTCTTAGGTCTTACGTCAGTATGAATTGTGATCAGGTCTCCTTATCACGTGCAAAAAAAAACTTCTTCTGCGACCAAAACATTTTAAGCGATTGTAAAGTGCCTTATGTATGCCTTATTGTATTAAATTTGGTAATCTGTTGTCTAAATGAACTCCCTCCTGAGAGAACAAATATTTGTAGACTACTGTTCTGCATCTCCCAGTCCGGTAATAGTCTTTGTCCCTAGTGACAGGCCAGTATGTAGCTCCCTCTTATGTTGTCATCTTTTGATTGTTATAAGAATCTTATCATATCTTGAAGATATGTTAAATGAATGTTGGGCATAACAAATACGTATGGTGAAAAGTTGATTTTTTAAATTACTGCTTATAATAAGCTTGTTCTTGTCTACGCCAATGGCATTTTAATTTGTTCTTATCCAAGGTGTTTTTGTGGGCATCACAAAACGCTTTTAGGGAAAGCGGTCCATAACTTCTGGAGCTACTTTCCCTAGTTTTGGGGTGAAAACGATCTTTAATTTGACCTAGGAATAAGAGCAGCATCAAGTTTTTTATACAAGTTTTTCAGGAGGGGATACTGATGTATTTCAGTTAAATTTGAGTAATTTGTAATCATATGCCGTATTTTAATACTGTTTAAATACAAGGTAGTCTGAGTTAAAATACTATTGAATCACCCTGTATAAAGAGACATATCTCTTTTTCAAATAAAACTTCGATACCATAAGAAGTAGTAAGCAATATACACTAATATGAAACTAGATACAGAGACAACTTTCGAACTGCGGGACTGGTAGATGCATAACAGTTGTTCATGAACTATAGCACTTACAGGCTTTAGAATTCGATCAAAAGTGCCCCGATTCCGAAAGATATCAGAAGTGACAAAAGCTTCAAACGCAGAAGAAACATTTTCCATAAAATATACAGATCTCCAATCAAGAGAGGAAATAGAATGTACAAACCTATTACAATATAATATTTTGTTAGTAGAACAAAACTTAATGATAACTACTTATAAAAAAATATAATTTAAAACTCTACAAAACGTTTCTATTTGGGTACGGCAAATCATATTAAGTTGTAAACCAAGAAACAAAATGTATAAATATTTAAAGGAAACATATTTTTACATATACTCTGTGGCCTGTACACTTTCACAGAGAGCAGTGAGAACTGCGCATGCCCGATATTACAAGGAACAAGTAACCAATCAGCTGACTGAACATTTGTCTAGTCACGAAACGAAATAACCAAAATGTGCGATTTTGTGTTTAGCCCCACTAAAACTTCACCTGCACGGCAACTCAAGTTACATAACTGTAAGTATTTTATATTGGAATATTAAAATGACCTATTTCAGTAACTGTTATCCATTTACCGTCAAAACTATAGTACAAAATGCAATCCATACTGTTCAACGCATTCGCTGCTAGCGGCACGGAAGCTAACATTGAATCGAATACACATTTTCATGTAAAACACGTTCGTAGCTGTAAATGTGAAAAGGCTTAATTTCTACGAAAACTTCAAAGGTTTTGATCTAAACTTTGTAATGTTTCATTGAAATTAAGGCTTTCTTCACTAGTTTAAACATAGAGTTAATGAGATTACATAACGTTTTTCAAACGTCTGGCTATATTTACAACGTTACCAATGTACCAATGATTGTACCTTTACAATGTTCTGGTGGTATGTTTCGACTTTATTGTAGTGGAGACGATGACATGCATCAATTATGCTAGGCTCTATCGGTTACTAAGAGGCTGACCTACCTGTTCCACAACTTCCATAATATATTTCTTAACGGTCACCCAATTCTAACAAAAGTCCCTTGATTGTAATGAAAGTTATTAAACCATTTCAATAAATGAGAGCAAGGGAGTTACCAAACTTATGTTTAAAAACAGATCAAAGGTAGAATCTTGAAAAAATTTTAGCTACTAAAGTATTGTGACAGTTGCATATAAAATTAATAGTAAATAGAAAACGTAAATAAAATATTTGTTCTCTAACATTTTTATTGTATTTCAGACAATAGTTATATAAAAATCTTTATTAAAATAAAAATTATCCGCCCCTTTTTGGGGTTGTCAATACACGGAACACATATAAACAAACTAGTATGTAATACAATTTTGACACAGAAAATTTTGTAAGTTCTTATATAAATGGTTTCTAATTATTCCAGTAGAACCTTTTAAAGTCTCACGAATAATAATGTTTAAGTTAGAGGTTAAACCGCCCCAAAATCACAATTTCTCATAAAAATAGCACAATTTCCGGGGGAGAACCCCTAAACCTTCCTCCCCTGTGTGGAGGGGGGCGAGGAGGTGTTCCATTATCCAGTAGTTCACGATCGGAAAGGGCCTCATAGTTTTTGACCCCTCTTAAATTCCAAAATCTAACTACACTCCTGATTCTGATAAAACCAAACCTAGACAATGTTGATGTTGCATAGTAATAATTGTCCTTTTTGTTAGAACGCACAGAAAACCAGTGAAAAAATGTCAAGTTTGTCTTGTTTAACGAAGCGAAGTTAGGACTACAACTTTACACCGCCACTTTCAGTGGGTGGAGGACTTCCTCTCTACCACTCAACCTCGACCTTTACCTAGCGTTACTGTATAGTCACATTACAAAATAATGTAAGTGGTGACTGCGGGGATCGGACCCGCGCCAGCGGAGTAATGAGCTCCGGAGTCGCGCACGATTCCAGCCCGCCACGGGTCCGCTCGTGCAACAGTTGTTTATTTTAAACAAAACACTGTGTACAGCAGACTCAATCGAATTTAATTGTAACTTTTTATAATTTTTGATGTCTTTATATCAAACACTTAAATAAAAATCCATTCCTCGGGAAAAGAAGGATGTCTCAAGCCGTTATAGTTTTTAAAACAGGACAGTATTACAATTTTAGAGGTCTGGGGGTTTTCTGAGAAACCAGTCGGTAGAACAACGATTCCAACTGCCATGATTTCTGCGTCTAGTTACTGGCCACGATCATTCCAACCCGAAATCTACTCAGTAAACTGTTTGATCAGGTTATCCCTAAGTTGATCAGGGAGGACGAGCTGCCCCCTGGCCCGGGGGTGGTGCGGGGTCTCAGAGGAAGTTTAGTGCCTCGGGGAGACTCGCCCTCGCAAGGGGAGATGCAAGACACTCCCAATCATCCAATACAAGAGTTTTCCATTTAAACCTGTTCCTTCGGTCGTATCCACTTTGTTTTTCAAAGTAGATGTCTTGTTGCCCGTCGAAAAGACGTGATTATTTCGTTTTAAATCATCTGAATGTTGGAAATTGTGTAGTGATGATGTTGGAAATAGCCTCAAAATTAAAATATTCCAGAGAATGAAAAAATCCCACACATTACTTGACATTACATGAATTTCGTTGTTTACCGATTGGTGGAAGGATCTTTTAAATACATCGTTAGTATGAGTTCCCCATCACTTTGGTCTGGCTGAACGTATGTTTCTAATTTTGTCGGTACAAATGTTAGGTAAAATACTATACACACACACACATTTACACACATATAATTATATATTATCCTCAAATGTGCTTGTGTAAGCATCATTGTGTAAGTTTTGTAACGGTAAAAACTTTAACATTTCGTAGACTTGAACTACTTTGTCTGATGGCATATTATGGCATTATACATCAGCATCTTTCCTACGGTTTGTGTTTATGGAGAAACTGCTCTGAAACAAAAATTCTTAGGATCCTTTAAAAGTAAATAATAATAATAAAGTGAATAATAGCCAGGATTAATTATCAAAATTTTTGCAAACAATTCAAATACTTATTAATATTGCTATTATCATCGCTCTATAAATTAGAAACGGTATTGTTTTTGTATCAAAATATTCGTTCGTTGAACGAATGTATACAACACCAGAAACCAATCGATTCGGCCAATTTACCACAGACTTCAAATCTATGAAAGGCTTTCTACGGAAGATGGTAGGCAAATGTATAATAAACTACCAACCAACATTAAAGATAAACATTTAAAACAAATATTAAATACTACTTTCTTCAAAACTTGTTTTATAAATTACGAGAGTTTTTGGACCAATAAATTATCGTTTGGATGCAACTTTAGTCAATGTAAAGCATTATTTCTATTTGAGTCTTACCCGTAGTAAGAGAAGTTTTAAATTTTATGTTTTATTTTAATGTAAAAAAATTTGTATTCTAAAATTTGACAATTAACTACTATTTTATGTTGTCAAACAGTATAGACACATTTTTAAACAGCAAACCAACTTCAAGAAAATGTTAGTTTTATTCTTTTCCAAATTTTTTGTTGTCCTCAAATGTGTGTTATATGTTGGAAAAAGTAGTTTAGGTCTACAAATCACTACATATAATATGAATTAAGTTTTATCATTTGACTGAGGAGGTGTTGGGAAGTTCAAAACTGCAATTTCGTTCTACGACGTTTCGGTCTCTGTGGCAGTAGACATAAATATCTAGAATTTTAATACTGTATTTATGACTGGGACTCCTAGCGTATTCCTGTAATCCAGCTTGGAGGGTGCAGGCGAGATAGGCAAAGGGCGATTCAGTGATCATCTGATGGCATCAACTCCCACCATCGTTTAGACATATCCAGACCATCACCTGCGTGGTTCGGAAGTCACGTTAGGCCGTTGGTCCTTGTATTTCCATTGGTCATTGGGCTATTAACTAATGACCCATTCTAAGGAAAAGTCGGCCTTAGTTTGTAACAAGACTACATCAAGACCTCATAACTCATTATTACCACTCATCACACTCATCCTTCACTACATATTTGCTTTAAAATATCCTCATGAGAGTGGTCGGCATCTCAAATAGTGATTTATTGGTAACATACAAAATTCAACATTTTCTCGCGGAAGACGATAAAGTGCTAGACCGTGTCTCAAGGCGGTTTTCTTTCGCTAGGGTGATAAAGGACCTTAAACAGCCTCAGGGGCGGTTCACCCTACTGGCAGGGGAGGGGGGAGGAACACCCTCTCAATCATCAAATACACGAGTTTTCCATCTGTTTCTTCAATTGTATTTGTCAGCACAAAGTAGATTAGCTACTTGTCGCCTTAGGTCGTGAATAGAGGGAGGAAGTTGAAACATATATAACATTTCGTACAACTTATTTGAAATTTGGAAAGTGAATTTAAAGTACAACGAATAAAACTTTACAACGCAACGATTTCCACCTTGAAACTATTTACTGCTATATTTTTTTACATATCTAAGAATGATAATATTACTTACACTATTAAACCTCAATTTGGCCTGTCCCGGTACCATAGGTTTTATTACATTTTTATGTTAATTACTAGTTATAGTTTGTTTGTTTGTTTTTTTATATACAGGGTGTCCCATAAGTAAAGTGCCAGACTCTGGGAAAAGGTTATATGGGTCAAAATAAAGAGAAAATCAAGAATAACAATGTTTCCAAAAATGCTTAGTTAACCAGACATTTGCCATTTTTTATTTTTCACTAATTATTTATTATCTACTACACTATTTATCGGATTTGACTCAAATTTAACATAAATTTGTATCTTAGTAATAATTTATGGGAAAAATTACCAAGATGATCTTACTTATCATTTTAAAACGGTGGCTATTTTGGTAATTTTAGGGCATTTTGGCGTTACCTATAAATATGAATAAACGGTGAGGCTTACGATAAAATGTAAAGAATACCGTTTTGTAGCCAATTTTATTACCTATCTATTGAGATCAGCAAGGTCATAAAAATCTAGTGGGAAACAACGAAGCTTTAGGCGAATCTCTGGGTGAAAACAGACTACTTTCCACCCTATTATCTTGATGTTTGCCACGGTTCTCCTGAAACTTTGTTGATTCTTAATTGGCTTTTTTGACCTTGTGTCAATAGCTAGGTAGTAAAATTGCTACAAAACAGTGTTCATTACACTTTATCGTAAAGCTCACCGTTTATCTATTAATAAACAACCCTAATAATACCATTAGCGTTTTCGGAAAAATTGTATTCTTAATTTTCTCTTTATTTTGGACCCTATACTACTCAAGCCTAACTTCCTATGTTTTCATATATATAGTTAAACACAATTGTTTTAGTAAATTGACTAATAAATAAATTTTTTAAATATTATGAATACTTTTAATTAACTTTAATAGTGTACCTTTAAATAAAACAAAAATATGTTAGGGAATGAAACGACTATACAATTAATTTGAGCCTTACAAATAATTGTTTTAACAATAATGGTACAAGTATATATTTAAGTGGTTTAATTGGCCTAATATAACCAACAGATTAAAACCTGTACATGAAGTATTGTGTATTATTAAGGTATTGTTGACATAATCCAATATAAAAAATGTCATTTGATTATATTTGGATGAAATTCTTCATTGTTTTGAAATTTTGATAAAGAGCTGTTTCCTGATGAATCTAAAAGCACTTTTTTACATTGTTGATGTAAAATCAACTAATGCTTATGCTATGTACGTCGTGCGTTGTTACAGGCTATTGTATTCCATCATAACCATACTGTTGTAGATAGTTATCAAATTAATTTATTTGTACCGTAATCTCAATCGACGGAAATCGACGAGTATAATAATACGTTCACAAATCCCCTCACCATCAAAATCAAAGACGAGTAAACAAAATGTATATGTTTTAAACTGCTATTATAAGGTTTCAGTTATTTGGATGGTATCTATATATTAAAATAATTGATGGAAATCTAACGGCAGTCAGTACAACCGTTCTATCAGGTATTTCTTCATTTTTTTGAATGAAAAGTATTTATGCATAGATTCATTATCAAACATCGAAAATCGCTTAACTTTCGCCCTTCTTAAGTTATACTAAAAAGGCTTTTTCCATGTTTTTCTTCGCTTTGTCCTGTCATATCTCAGGTTCTAATTGAGATAAATTGTTCGTTTTGGGCTAAGAACACTCAGTGAATCATGCTCATTCATTAGAGATATCATTCGACGTAGTTAGCTCTAAGAGAAGTTATGCGTGGAAAAACTATTTGTTGGCACCGTTAAGAATTTAAATTTGCTTGAGATAGAACATATGGGCAAAGTATTAAAAATGACCAGCTGCTGTAAATGTAAACATCAGCAAATAATAACAATAACAGTGTATAAGTTTCAACCACAGAGGAATATATAGACAGAGAATCAACCTAATGCAAACATAGATGTATAAAGTTTGATCGACCTGCCTCTGCGGCGGCGCAATGCAACTACTTGAACGGCGAGTAGAAACCGTACCAGTCGCTTCTGAGCGCGGAAATTTGAATTGAGTTTGACAACTGATTATTATTAGACCAATCGTACTCAGTCGAACAGTTCATTGCCAACTCTTTAACAATTTGTTTAATATGAGATTATTTTGCAATAGATGTTTCTTGAAATGTGTACGTTTGTACTAGGACTGCTTTTCGGTATAAAAACAATATTAAAATGATTTCCTTATTACAGTATAGTAAAATGTATTTTAAGAGCTACACCAGTACGTTAAACGTTTTATGTTGCCTATTACAGGTTGTACACAAGTAAAGTCATTTCAATACCATTTGTATACTGATTTTTATTCAACAAAGTTATTTAAAATACTAATGTGATACTTTATATGTTACTCAAAATGTAATAATTGTGCACATATTACATGACACATGGAGTGTCTGTGAATTTTTTTACTTTGATTGAAGTTGTAGTTTCTATAAACTTTAAATATTACTTTGATATTTGAGCCTCATATTTTAATTGCACCTAGAACAAGTAGTCTTTATCCTATTTGTACAAAATACACAATTTATAATGATTGTGTAAAATCATGTTTATGGATTTATTTCAACACAATAACAACCTTTATAAGAACAACTGAAATTCTTCTTCATTTTACTATGGCAAAACTTGACACCACTTGACACCATGTCTGTAACTCTATAGAGTGTAGACAAACTACTTAGATTTGGCACAGCACAACGCTATACACAACACTTTTTGCAATAACCATTAAATTATTATGTCTCATGTTTAAATTCATCATCCGTTAATCACTGCTTGTTCCTTCGTCATGGTTATTCTTATATTATTCATTATTACTTCAAACATGAATAAAGGGTCGTCATACTTCCAATCAGTCGAAGGGTTATTTTATTTGTCTGAAAGAAAAAAATGGATAATGCCAGTTGGCCCTAATTGAACTGTACTGTAATGTATGTTCTACCGTCAAAAGTGCAAAATATAAAAAAAATACACTGAGGTGGGTGTTTGCGAAACATGCGAAGAAGATCTTTCATGTAGCCTTCATCTCACTAAATAGCTTTTAGTTTAAAGTAACAATTATATATAAATCAATGACAACTTTAAACTTTCAGTTGAATCTCAGCTTTAATCATGCTTGGGGCCGGATTTTAAAATAAAATATTAACTAAGGTAGTGCTTAAATGAACAGGTAAACAAATTGCCATGTTGCTGTTTTATTAAAAAGGTATTTGATTTACATTAAGATTAGTTAGTTCATTTTAGTCAATCTTATTTGTTTAACCCAAACTAACTTTGTTTTTGTCTTGTTTAACGAGGCGTAGTTAGGACACAAGGTCCTCTCTACCACTCAACCTCAGTAAAACACCTCGAGATATTACCTCTGGTAAAACACTACAAACAATTGTGTGAGGTATTTGGAAATATTAATAATCTGGTCTGAAATCAAATAAGATAACTGGATTGACGAACGTAAATCTTAGCGATGTCCATAGATCTTGATTATTCCTAAGATACTTTCTTAACATGCCTAAAAATTGACTAAGCTCCATCCTTTGTGAAAATAAAACAGAGACAAATTTAATTGATAGGCCTATATACATAACAACAATTAATAAGAATAAGTACATAAATAATGGCTGCATGAGAATTATGGATAAAAATAGATACGTTTGGGTCAAGGGTAACTTTGATTAAAACCAATTTAAACATTAAACATTAATCTTATAGCCACAGACAAATTAGTACTGCTGTACACCCGCTACAATAAAATCAACCATAATGACAGCCTAGATTAAATCAAGTTAATCTTATTCTTACCTGAGTAACTTAATGTGCCTACTGAATGATCATATTATATTGTTAGTTTGAAATCGTATTTCTTCATTTCGTGAAAGATTATCAACTGAATAGAGGACAGTGCAGAAATAAATTAAAACAAATTCGGCAAGTCCTGCATAAGAATTAACATCATTTTAAAATCGGGTTTGTTTACAAACATAACAAAATATTACGTGTCAACCAGCTGTTGTTGTCATGACAGCGCCAAACAAAATGCGACAGTGGCGCTGTCTCGCGGCGGCGCAAAGTCAACTGAAACTCGCTACACGAGCCTGCCATTGAAGTTGACTGCCCCTGGTTTCAACTCTCAAGGAAATACCCTAACTGAAAAAGTATAGTCATTAGTGAAGTGAATGCCCAAACCGAGAGGCCAAAGCAGAACTGTGAGCGAAGCGAATGGAACTGAGGCCGCAGGCCGGCCACCAGGCTAACCGAGGCTAGTTTTGTGTTAAATTTAACTGCTCTTTTTAAGTCTGCAATAAAATTGGTCTTTGTCAGACTTTTAGGATAGTAACCGTATCACCAAACCTAACATGTTGTGATTTTGTGTGCCATTTTCTTAATGTACTTGTATATGCAATTACCTTATTACCTAGCCTTTGTCTAACTTTCGCTGCATCAATACTACAGTAGATTTAACATATTATATAGTTTTAGGAATTATTTTGAATAGACATCTTACATGGAGTCACCACATTGATTTTGGTGTAAACGAGTTTCGTCAGGGCTATTTTTGCTAAGAAAACTGTCATTACATTGTAATAAAATATTTTAAAATTAGCATACTATGCTCATTCATCCATATTTATCCTATGGCATATGTTTATGGGGCAATTGCTCTGATGGGAAGATACAGCATTATTTATATTGCAAAAATGGCAGTAAGAATAATATGCAGACTAAATTACAGGGACACCTGTCGAGATGCTTTCAAAGCTCCATATACTACCCTTTCCTTCATTATACATATTAGAAACTTTATTATTCTTTAGATCTAAATATTCCTTTGGTGATTGTAGTACTGAAACTGTGTATGATGACTTAAAAGCAAAATTTAATAAAGCCCTCTTTACCATCGGCTTCAAATGTTCGACAAACTACCAATTGAAGCTGGTAGGAAGTTGTTTAATCACCTACCTGATACTTTAAGAAATAAAGATTTTAAATATTTAAAACACACCTAAAACAATATTTACATCAAAATTCGTTTTATAATTTGAGAGAATTCATGGAGGCAAATTTTATACAATGTTAATTCTTTTACTTTTTTCTCTATAGATCTAAGTCATTACCAGTGGTATTGTATTTTTAAATTTTTTGTTATGTCAAATAAAACAAACTTTTTGTATTAATAGTGACAATAAATCTTGTTGTTGTTGTTGTCACCGTGCCCGAAATTTGTAGCAAAGTCCAACAACACAATCGAACACACCAAGAATAGCGGCGAAAATCGTAATCTAACCTAACCTGAGCGAAAAATATACTCTCAATGTACGTACAAATGGTATATATTTATTCATTGAGGTATGTAGTTTTCTGAAATAGCAAATAACATAGTCAAAGTCCAAATAATTTTTGGTATTCTTCAATATACGTTACATAGTCATCGTTCATCAATTACAAAGTCATACAGATGTGAAACACTAATAAAATTATCAAAGAAATGCAAACACATCAAACTGTCTAATAATTGAATTATTTTATTTTTGAGACCTTTCAAATGCATTTGTGGTGTTCATCATCAGAGGCTCTCAGTTGCTGTTTTTGCATCTCTAAATCATCTAATAAGATCAAGCTCTACAAGATAATGTAAAATTATCAAAATTCAAATATTTCTTTCAATGACATTAGTCAACAAAATAACAATAACATGCTTTTATAAAAACCGTGTATGATTTACATATTTAACAATAGTTACATTAGTGTGTACCTAAATGTACTATATATAATTACTTAAAATATAACATCAGAAGCTTTAAATAATCTGCACATGTTGGTGTATTAAGACACACAAACCATAAATAGCATAAATAGGTGATCCGGATGGTGTAATTGTTAGCATGATCACCCGGTAAGAGAGAGATCCGGGTTCGAGTCCCAGTTCGGTTCACACATTTTGTCTTTTAATGTCTTTAGTAATAAATTATCTATTGTATTTGGCAAATATCAAAACAAACCATTATACTTCAAAAATCATTACTAAATAATAATACGATTCTAAACCAAATTATTTAAATAAAACGCACAATAAAAAATAAAGTCAGTAAAAATGTAAACACTATTATGTTGTTTATATGTGATGTCCTGTCGTGGTGAAAATCAAACTATTATTGGTGAGATAAGTGTTATATATTGATATTATCATGGTCAGGTGTAATCTGTGGTTTGTCTCTCTCTACCAAACGTCGAACAGCTGACTGCTTGCTCCTAGTCAAGTTGTTACATGAGTTATTGATCGGTTTCAGTGAGTTTATGGCGTTTATACGTATTGCTCGCGAGTGCCTAATTTGTTCGGTTTGGTTTGGATTACTTTCATTTAAAGTGTAGTGTCTGTGAAATAATAAGACAATAGTGAATGAAGTTTCCAAACCTACCTAAATGGAATTGAAAGGTAAAACTTAATATTACAACTAACGTATTTAGACACATTCTTACTTAACATATTTAGGCTACTACTACTAACTATGTATTTCCTTAGGTTCAGTAAATATTTATAGTACATATACTCATGATACACCATGCATCAATGAAAAATATTTTTATGGATGAATTGTGAAAATGGTATGATACAGGTACAACCTAACTTAATAACTATTCAGTATGGTATCATAATTTGATAAAATAGCTAATGACAGTTTTAACATTCTAAAATACAATTGAAATTCACTTAAATATTTGATTAAATCTTCAGGGCGCTGTTTCATATAACTATTATGCCTCTCAATTATTTTTTTTTGCATCAGACCTATCTTTGCATAAGGTAGGTAAACCTGGACCTCCTTTGCGTTTCTTCTTAGGTGTTGGTGATTATTGCATTCTCAGTTTTGAGTAGATACCATTATTGTGGTCAAAGTTTATTTCGTTTTGAATTGTAATTGCGTTCCAATATGCTTTAAAACGTGTTCAGTGCCCACTTTGGTCGATCGTCATTTACTTTATGGATGTTGTATGGATATAAAGTATAGCTAAAGACACACTGCGTTATGGGTTAAACCTTAAACGCAGTTTCACCGCCATAGCATCAGTCGATTTCGAGTTATAAGTGGTTCAATAAGCCTAAAAACATTACAGACAGTCAAAGATTTTCGAGGTTGAGTGGACTTTGTAGTCCTAACTTCGCCTCGCTAAACAAGACAAACAACTTTTTTACAGAAACCTTTCTGACGTCAGTTTTGGTCTTTGTATATAATGTATAAAAAACCAAATAGTTAAAACCGATGGATTCATTGTAATGTACAGACAAAAGTCTTATTTTATTTATATAGATGACATAGATCGAACGAACTCAGTAAACAAAGAATGTACTCGTATAATTTGTGCAATATCTTTATCACACGGAAACAAACCTAGGCAAAACCAGGCAGAAACCAGTGGAACGAAAGAGAAAAGAAAAATGTCAAAAGACAATTGAGCGGAATAGGCCTAAGTAGCGTGTTGCTCTCTGTTCACCTCTATCCGCCGTGTTTTGCAAAAGAAGAAATAGCTCGAAAACTAAAACTATAAGACCTAGACAAACAATGTACTGGACAAAATTGTAAAAATTTCATTCCACTTTTTTCAAATTCAACATCGGATAGCTCGTTTAGCCGCAAGAAACGAAATTCTGAAGTGATAACAGGTATTTTTGTACCAAGTTTTAAGCCTCTCAAAACCCAACTAAATTTTTGAATGTTGAAAAATCCTCTTTTAGTGGATGCCTACCTATAAAGGAATGTTGATGCAAAATTTTAAGTTTCTACCTTGTGGTGTTGGCTCAGCGTGTGAGTGAGTGAGTCAGTCAGTCAGGATAAAGCCTTTTATAAATATACGAGTGACATGGTATGAGTGACCTTGGCGGGTTGATCGACTCAGTCATCACTCCGGTTCGATAAGTCACCGCACAATTTGTAATACCATATATAGGTCGAGGTTGAGTGGTGAAAGGACTTTGTATTCTTGCCTCAGTAAACAAGACAAACTTTTACTGAAAGTAACTAGGAAGTTGACACGCCAACAAGATAATTGTCCAGGGAATATTTTATTAGGGCGTAATAATCTCCGAGAGGTTGGCACGATTCTTCATGACTACAACTGAAAATAAACAAAGACGACGTTATTTTTATTGATCTACAACCAGAGCATAACATGTAATTAACAATACAAGTTCAAGTTTACGATCGGATATTTTGTACCTGCATAGTGTCTTCTATTTGTAATGGTGTTGTTTTTTTACACCTGGTTCACAAATGTTTATTATATGTCATTTTAATATTATATAAATTTTGTTTACTTCTTAATAAAAAACATTTTACTACATTATTTTTTTGAATTGGCGTTTATGAACCTAACCTTGAATGCAATTTTATTATTATATATTGTTTTCCGGTAACTTAAAATAATGTGTTGTAACTGTCGTTCCATTCAAATTTTGAATATTTGTTCCTTTAGTTAAACCTAGTAATCTACAGTTTAAAGTTTTCATGTTTTCTTTTGTTTTATAAATTAAGAGCTCTTATATTTACATAGCGTCCCGCGTGACTATTTAGCGCGCCCAAGTGTTTAATGGCAGAGTTGATTTGTTTTGTATCGATTATAAGACTAATTTATCAGACCAAAATTCTACAAACACGTGTGTAAAAAAGACTAAGTTATACATAACTATATTTTCTGTGCTTTTTGTTTTTTTTTATATAAAGTTTTGATTAGTGGACAAGCAATGAGAGTGAGCTAACCCTTTATCAAATTTAAAAAAGTTAATATTTCTTTGATGAAAACCAGGTTTTAAATTTTTAATTAACTTAATTCTTTAAGACAATGTTTAAGTTTTACAATCAATTTAGGTAAGTATTTACGTTGTATCGATGCACACAAAATATTTCACTTAAAACATAGCTATTAACAAAGTAAATCTTAGTAATAAAAAAATTTGGTTGGTTTTTAAGTCATGACTACTTGTGCTGATACATTTCTGACCCGTGTCACTTAAATGGTAGGAATGTGCTACCGCCAGCTTACTATACGGTTAGAATACTTATAGTTATAGAAATGAGCTGTATTATTATAATTTTGCAGTTGAATAGCCATCCTTAGTGACCCGTCTTCCTCGCGTTAAGGGAAAGTATTAATGTCCGGGCACCAACAACAGTAACCCCTTTTAAACCCCAGTCAGGCATGTTAATTACAAGTTATTTAAATGTCCACTTTAATAATGTCAGTAAAAATGTCCTAGTGTGGAAGTGTCCGCATTGTGATGTCCTGTCGTGGTGAAAATCAAACTATTATTGGAGTGAGATAAGGTGTTATATATTGATATTATCATATGGTCAGGTGTAATCTGTGGTTTGTCTCTCTCTACCAAACGTCGAACAGCTGACTGCTTGCGCCTAGTCAAGTTGTTACGTGAAAGTTATTGATCGGTTTCAGTGAGTTTATGGCGCACTTTATACGTATTGCTCGCGAGTGCCTAATTTGTTCGGGTTTTGGATTACTTTCATTTAAAAGTGTCTGTGAAATAATAAGACAATAGTGAATGAAGCTTCCAAACCTACCTAAATGGAATTGAAAGGTAAAACTTAATATTAGAACTTGCGTATTTAGACACATTCTTACTTAACATATTTAGGCTACTACTACTAACTATGTATTTCCTTAGGTTCAGTAAATATTTATAGTACATATACTCATGATACACCATGCATCAATGAAAAATATTTTTATGGATGAATTGTGAAAATGAATGGTATGATACAGGTACAACCTAACTTAATAACTATTCAGTATGGTATCATAATTTGATAAAATAGGTAATGACAGTTTTTAACATTCTAAAATACAATTGAAATTCACTTAAATATTTGATTAAATCTTCAGGGCGCTGTTTCGTATGAACTATTATGCCTCTCTCAATTATTTTTTTATTGCATCAGACCTATCTTTGCATAAGGTAGGTAAACCTGGACCTCCTTTTGCGTTTTCTTCTTAGGTGTTGGCAGATTTGATTATTGCATTCTCAGCTCATTTGCTTGAAAAACATAGATTTCATCAATATACATTATTGTGGTCAAGTTTATTTCGTTTTTGAATTGTAATTGCGTTCCAATATGCTTTAAAAACGTGTTCAGTGCCCACTTTGGTCGATCGTCATTTACTTTATGGATGTTGTATGGATATAAAGTACAGTATAGCTAAAGACACACTGCGTTATGGGCTAAACCCTTAAACGCAGTTTCACCGCCATACCATCAGTCGATTTCGAGTTATACGAGTGGTTCAATAAGCCTAAACAACATTACAGACAGTCAAAGATTTTCGAGGTTGAGTGGACTTTGTAGTCCTAACTTCGCCTCGCTAAACAAGACAAACTTAACTTTTTTTACAGAAACCTTTCTGACGTCAGTTTTGGTCTTTGTATATAGTGTATAAAAAAACAAATAACGCAGTTAAAACCGATGGATTCATTGTAATGTACAGACATAAGTCTTATAGATGACAGTTAGATCGAACGAACTCAGTAAACAAAGAATGTACTCGCATAATTTGTGCAATATCTTTATCGCACGGAAATAAACCTAGGCAAAACGAGGCAGAAACCAGTGGAACGAAAAGAGAAAAGGGAAAATGTCAAAAGACATTTGAGCGGAATAGGCCCAGCCTAAGTAGTGTGTTGCTCTCTGTTCACCTCTATCCGCCGTGTTTTGCAAAAGAAGAAATAGCTCAAAAACTAAAACTATAAGACCTAGACAAACAATGTACTAGACAAAAGTTGTAAAACATTTTATTCCAACAATTTTTTCTCAAATTCAACATCGGATAGCTCGTTTAGCCGCAAGAAACGAAATTCTGAAGTGATAACAGGTATTTTTGTACCAAGTTTTAAGCCTCTCAAAACCCAACTAAATTTTTGAATGTTGAAAAATCCTCTCTTAGTGGATGCCTACCTATAAAAGGAATGTTGATGCAAAATTTTAAGTTTCTAGGCCTTGTGGTGTTGGCTCAGCGATGATGAGTGAGTGAGTAAGTCAGTCAGGATAAAGCCTTTTATAAATATAGATAGTCACGGTTTTTATACACTGAAAGTAACTAGGAGAAGTTGTCACGCCAAGATAATTCTTGTCCAGGGAATATTTTATTAGGGCGTAATAATCTCCGAGAGGTTGGCACGATTCTTCATGACTACAAACTGAAAATAAACAAAGACGACGTTATTGAGTTTAAGTTTCGTCGTTCTGCTATTTCCCTCCAGATCACAAAATACAATTGACCTTTTGTGCAAAGTTCTGTCCCAAGTTTGAACTAAACTTGTAAACAAGTAGTATAAACTCAATTACAGTTTAGCATTCGATATTATACAATCCAAGTGGATTCAACATTGTCGAACTGAATCTTCGTAATAGACGTTACCTTTGCTGTGTTTATTTTTGAGCTTTGACGCAAAGAATAAAAATGTTAGATAAAATATGCACTGAATATGTTTTAATCATGCGTTAAGATGAACATTTAGAAGTGATTCTGTTGCTCGGTTGGGGATAATGATATTTTGTAAGTATACAAATTAAATATATGAAGTAATGACGAGGTTAATTAAATAAAATCCTTTACACATTTCACCATTTGCAGTTTTGAGCTTCCTTCTGAGTCAAATACCAAAAACTTATTTTATGTGGACAGAGTAGAGCTGACCCTTGGCGGGTTGGAATCGTGCGCGACTCCGGAGCTTATCTCTCGCTGGCGCGGGTTCGATCCCCGCAGTCGCATGTGTAAAGTGACTATAAGGTAACGCTAGGTAAAGGTCGAGGTCGAGTGGCAGAAAGGACTTTTTAATCCTAACTTCGCCTTGTTAAACAAGACAAACTTTACCTTTTTTTATAGTTTCAAATCTCATGTTTGTGCTATTTTAACTAGATTTGATACACATGTTCATTTTTTAATATCTAAGTTAAGCTCGTTAACTGGAAAACTCGTTCCACTGGAAGGTACCTTTTGGGGGAGGATTCCCCAAAATTTAACACTGTAATTTCATAAAGACTGTTTTTACAATCCAAATTCGATGAAACTTAATGTACAAGTGATGTTACTGTACCCAATTTGGTATCAAAAGTCAACGGAACCCGTTCAGCTAGACCATACTGGTTGTACATAATGTACCAAGTTTCATTGAAATCGGATCTCGTAAATGAAATTTTATAGCATGATGCCCATTTTTAAGACGAAACGTGAAACGTCCTACCAAAAGGCACTTTCGGTGTAATCATCTCCAGTTTTAGAAATTTTGTCAGGAACAACGGTAGCGCTACCTGCCGGCTAGGTTTTAAACATAAACCCAAAATTTGTATTATATTATGTTTACCAGCTGACTGGGAAGTTTAAGAAGTATGTTATCTGGGATTGGCTGATTTTCAAAGTAAGGTTCCTCAGCACTGCTGACAGATTGGGCACAGCAAGGAAGTGGCAGCTCACAGGATCAGCTGACTGGCTACTCTGCACAACTTCAGTCTACTCATACACGCAGTATTTTATTTTCGTGGAGTTTTGGCCTTGACTCTTGAGTCACTCAACGCACACCGTTGTTGCACCACGAGCGAAGTGTCTGATGATTGAATGGTTAAACATAGCAGATACGTAGCAACAAGAAATATCGTGAATTCTAGTGAATTTCCAGGGTTATCATTTACACCAGAAGTTCTTTTTTGGGGGTGGAGGGAGGGAGAGGAGGCTAGAGAGGTTTATGCTATGAAAACTGAAGTTATAATTCATGATGAAACAATATATACACAATTATGCCACCTTATACCGAATATGTTTACCGAAAACCAATCAAGTACAATTAGCTAGACCAAGATAGCGACGAAGAAACGAAACATAATACAGGGTTATTAAAAAAGAATGTCTTACTTTCATTATTGTGTAACTTTTATAGTATAAGTGCTTTGTGAATAATTTACATATGGATGAACAGAAAAAGTTTCAAAATGTTGTTTAAATATACATTTCCGCTTTTAATTACCAACGAGATGGCTGCCCCTCAACACAAGATACTTTCCTTTCTTGAATGTTCAAAACGCCAGTCAGTTCAGTTCAGTGAAGGTTTCGTCGTAGATTTGTGATTTCGTCGTTACCTTCCCTTGTGGGGCTATGTTAAAGAGAAGGTTTACGTACCCCTCTTGCCAAAAATCTGATTGACCTACTGAACCGTATCAGAGCTGCAGTCAATTCCGTAAATCAATATTTACTTCGTGATGTACGGGAGGAGTTTTATTATCGGCTAGACATTTTGCCAAGCTGTCAGCGGAGGACATTTTGAGCATTTATTGACGTGTACCAAGGGTAAAAACTATGAAAAGTGCTCTTTTTACTAGTATTTAATTTATATAATTACTCATTCTTTAAAAAAGGTTTCATTTAATTTTAAAGCAAGAGCGCTTTTGCCGGTCAAGGCATCATCAGTTATAAAAAGAAAATATTTAATTTATGTTTACCTAAGTAATAATTAATGAAGGAGAGTTGTCTGAAAGTAAGACATTCTTTTTGAATAACCGTGTACTTTAAGAAATGATCCATATTAAGCATAAGAATCGCAAGTAGTTCATAAGCCACCACAACATTTTTCCAAGACAAGTTAGAAAAATACTGACATAAAAAAGAATGTATTAAAGATTGCTTTATGTGACGGACGAAGTGTCGAGACGCCTAATTGAAACCTATACCTTTCTAAACGTTTGCCAATGTAGCTCAAAATTTCATCGAAATCTAATAAAAAAGTTTAGTATTTATAAAATACATATATATCTGATACCATTGCCGTATATATAAATGTAAATTAAGTCCTTACGTCATCAAATAAAGCAAACAAACCAAATATTCCATAAACAGTGCTCTTTAGCTACTGCTTACTAAAAACATAGGCGTTGAAAAGTGTTCGTGGATATTCTCAGGTAACCGGATGTAATGTAATACAAAAGAGTAATGATTCGAGTAATGTTTGTAGATGAAGTGGAATCGCGCCCAAGTTAGGCCCCGAGGCCAACACAGAACTTAGGTGATTAGCGTGAGAGCAAATACTGATTCCGAACCAAACAGAGGGAAGTGGGGAGAAATTAACCCCTACTACAGGCAAATATGAACCCTGGTGGGGGTTGAAAACATGGAGGTGCAACGGTACCGGGGAGCAGGGAACATGGAAAACCCTCAGGAGAAGATAAGAGCCCGGGTGCAGGGAGCAACACCTCCGGAAAATTGTGGTTAACCTGTAAATATTTTTAAAAGCCAGGAAATCATAAGGAGTTTAATGTTTTTATCATGATAAATTGTATTTAGAAAATTAACGTCATTTGCAGTCTTTAACCAAGATTTTATAAAACGCCGGTGTGAAATATTATTTTTTAGGGTATTTAAAAATCTAAATAGCAGAAAATGCGACAGCCTACTGACAATTTCAGAGTAGTCTACTGTTCAGAGTAGTATTGCTTTTGCGATGATTTATTATTTTACCCCAATTACCACCACAGTCGTGGTTATTTCCCTGAAATCTTTTAAGTAGAATTGAAATACAAGACACATAGTCTAAAGTATTTGAAACTATCTCCAAAAAATTAATGTTGCGAGACAAATTATATTTTAAAATAAAAAACACTAGATTATCTTGCCAAAGTCATACATACTAACTCCCAAGTACATTGGGAAACCTAAGTCAAAGTATCTTTATTTCATTATCATTAAGGTACGAATAGTGTCATACAATGTAACTTAAGAACAGCTAAGATTATAAAGGTTACATTGGTTTAAAGAATTTACTTAAAACCAAAAGGGTGGTCTTGAACCCAGATTTTCAGATGTTGAGCAACCAGCCACCTTTTGGTTTTCTTAAGGTGTTTTGGCCGTGAATTCCATACCTTGGCCCCCATGTAGCTGATCTAGCTGGCCTAGATGTGAATCGTTAGACATTGACGGTTGATTTTTGATTCCTCTATTGTATGGTCCAAAACTTGTGATATCAAGCATAGAATATTAAAAACATCCAATACAAATAGTTTCAATCCACTTTTTTTAACAGTTATTCCATAACGGAACTTGGGGGTTATTCGTTCATATAATGTTTTAGCTAGAAATTTATTTCTAACGTAAACCTAAGAAATTTACGATAACAATAATAAGAGACTACGTAATTCCTAAACTCCACTAGCATGGTAAATTAGTTTAATTCCTCATGATCAGATTCTGTAATGTCTGATGTAAATTCTGTAATGTCTGATTAGTTTTTTCAGTCACATTTCTTTCCTAATAACAACTAAATAACTAAAGGAAAACCACTCTCACACAGGAACTAAACTATCATTGGTTCTCAGACTTTGAAAGTGAAAGTCAATTAAGATGAACTAATTCAAGAGCGATTTGAGCCTTATTGCCTTTAAGACCTGTTTTCATAAACTCTGAAATGTTATAGTCCTACTTCCCCTAATAGTAAGTTGACCACATTGATTCGAGAAAAAAGTGAACCAAAAATATGCACAGAAGTTTATTTTGTGTATGTAAAACTTAAGAGGTAAGGGGGTGGGTTTTTGTTTGTTAAGTCATCAGATGTTTTTACCACCACCCCCTCTCTGGTTAGGTATCGAATAAGGCTCTTGCTTAAACTTTAAATTGGATACAAGAATCGGCTATTAGACTAAGCTGTGAACTTTGATTGGCAGTTGATCACAAAACCTCTAACGATCTTAGTTTCTCCATTTATCTTCTCTTTGTGAATATATGAGACAACGGTTTTGTACATATATGTTAGTGAAAAGGGTCTTTATTGGAAGATTAAAGGAAGTTTGACCAAGTTACATAGATAAACCTAATTCTAAGACTTTTCTGTAATACTGCGTGGCCCTGTTAAAGTCAAGCTTACTTGAATGAAATGGGCATATTTCTGATTTAAAATATGTCTATGAGCCATTTTCTAAATTTATAAAACATCAAAAAATTAAAATTTTCAAATTTTGAAAACTACTCAAACCGTCAAACAAAAGAAATATTTTAACCTAAGGCCATTCATAAACTTGTTTCATATCGTCAGAGCATCTACAAGAAAAACAAAAATCATAAATGTTAGATATTTCTATTAAATAATTAAAATTATGTCCATTTAACTTGTAAAACCTATACACATAAGTAATCTCATCCTACAATATTGAAAACGAAAAACACTCCTACTAAGATTTAAAAAAGAACTAAAAACTAAAAGTGACCTATGTTTTTTTATCTTACAGAATAAGATTCATTCTGGATTGAAGAGTACGCGTTATAGTGGCTGTGACCTTGAATATCGTCCCGTAAGAACAATGTAAAGACATGAATTTTCTTGAGACGCTTCACGCCTACATTTTTCAACAGATTTTATTAATTAAACTTTGTTTTAAAGTGCATCAAATGTTTAAGTGGCTCTGAATTTTCATTTTCTGATTTGTAAGACCGTGACATAAACCCAAAAATTGAAGAAACTTTGAATTTGCGTTAGTTTGAAAGTTCATAATAGTAAAATTTAGTAAAAGAAAGAATGGATTTTTCCTGCCACTTCAGGAGAAAAACTACCCTAACGTTTTTCCGAAAGTGGCAGGAAAAGTCCGTTTCTTTCTTTTACTAAATTTATATTTGTATTTCATTTTACTAGTAAACTAAATCAATTTTCAAAAAAAGTTGTCAGCGGAGTCACATGAGTACATTGTTATTTGTTAAATAAAACTTGTGGTGAAAAGTGTAGGCGTGAGTTTGTTACACTGATCTTATGGGACAAAAATGAAATGGCGGACAATCTGGTGTACAATCTTAAATGTATAACCAAATTCATACTTTTATCTTCTTTATAAAATGCTAATTTCTGTTATTAAGGTTTTGAGGACAGCTTTATTTTAATAAACCTATTGTACAAACTTAAGGAAAGCGGCACCTTTGGGCACTAAGATTAAAATCTCCAAAGTTATCTATAAACAATGGGCCGGCTTTCTATGATTAAAAAATATAGACTTAACAAGATAAGTGTTGTTTTAAAAAAGCTAATAGATGTCAGAATATCCCTCAACACGACAGAGCCTAGTCAATAGACCTATCTGGCACAGCTGATATTTAATTAGCATAAAACAAGCATAAGCGGTTGTCAGCTGGGGGCTGTCAGTCCAGCTGAGTGTAACCGAGTTATCTGTGTGTTTTGTGAATGTGGAGTCAGTCAGCTGTCGGATTACGTCATAACTGATGTGGTGACGTCATTGATGCCTTTAATTATTGACACTTATCAATATCCAACAGTGACGTAACGCTGAATGTCCCTCAGGGAGGAGGGAATCTCTTGCCGTGTTTTAACTTATGTTAACAGTGTTTAATATTCAATAGGTTCAAGTTATTTTGAAAGCAGTAGGCTGCAGAAATAATTAGGACATTTAATCACATTTTTTACGAAATCTGAATATTATTTTTTGTCTAAGGGAAGAAAAGCGTTCCTGAGTAACACCATTGAATTCACATACATTATAGAGTATCTCGGGACGTAATAATAGCTTCCACGCTTCGACCTTTTATGCTTTAAACCTTTAGTATTATCCCAATTAGATCATGTTTGGTTTGCTATTTTAATTTTAACTGTAACAGTTAACTGTCTCAATATAAACCAGGCCGACAAGCAGCTAAACGCTAAAGCCCCGCTGGCGTGAGTGGATTGAATTTACTTTTCAGTTTCTTACCCTAATTAGCTTATTGTACTTCTGTTTTGCTAAGATTAGTACAAAGATCGAGTCCCAGCTTTTCGAGCACTCACAGTCTTGCCTTTAGGCCTTCAACCACAGATTTACATGTTCTTCTTAAATTCCTTAGAAATCAAATTACTCATTCCGCTGTTATAGTGATACGCTCGTTTTTTTGCCCGGCATTTAAAACGGCTCAGTGAATTTTCATAGTGTTTAGTATTTTTATGGGTAACATCAAGATACACATTAATTTCAAGATTCACCAACATCTGATTGAATTTACTGTTTTAGACAATTAAACTCGCCGTAGGTCTGGTATTCCTATTTTACTGGTTAACAGAGATATTTACAACAGAGATTCCGATTTAACAGAGATATTTACAAAAGCCTTGACAGAGATAGTTTTAAAAGAAAAACGTACCTGATTAAAAAACTGACGAAAATGCTACTTGTAGGGAGAACACACACACACATACAAATATAAATGTATAATTATACAGTTTTGAACACGTGCTCACAACGTGTTCTGGACGTCAGGGATGGCTCATTTCATGGTCCTTGGTCTTGGAATCTCACCATGCTGACTGGGACTCGTAAAATAAATAAATAAATAAATTCGTGGCGTGGTCCTGTAATCCAGCTTCATGGAGGTCAGGTTTTGAGGATGATATAGGTCTAAAGCGGCTCAGATAGTCTCAGTGATCATCTGATGATACCCGCATTAACTCCCACCATCGTTTAAACATAACAGACCATCACCTGCGTGGTTCGGAAGTCACTTTAAGCCGTTGGTCCTTGTATTTCCATTGGTCATTGGGCTATTAATTAATGACCCATTCTAAGGAAGAGTCGGCCTTAGCTGTTTGTATCAAGACTACAACTCATTACCACTACTCATCACACTCATCCTTCACCACATATTTGCCTTAAAATACCCTCATGAGAGTGGTCGGTATCTCAAATAGTGATGTAGGGTGATATACCTATTGAATAGCAATGTCACAACCTCCCGGCTTTCCCGTGGATATGTAAGTCCTGTGTTGATAATGGGGAGGGGGGAAAGGGATGAGAGATATCACCCTATAACACAGATCGCCCTCGTCGCCAACAACTGCTGCTGCGATTTGTAAAGCGATGTGTCCTCCCTTGCACGACCGCTTCACAGTTACACTTTTAACAAATTCTCTCAGGAAAATGAGATGTTCATGTCGTCAACATGGGACCCAGGCTCGGAAGCATGAAACGAGCACCAACCTGGTCCTCAGAACACGTTTAGAGATGTAAAATTATACATATGCGTATTGTGTGTGTTTTGTATAAGTAGCTCTTGAAAAATCTTCATAAAATTTGATAGAAATGTTCTTTTAAAATATTTCGGTCAGTTCTTAATCAGTGGAATCGGAATACCAGACGTCTCCTTTTGAGAGGGAGTTTTCACAAACACAAAACCTTTTCAATGGTTTAAAACCCGTTAATATTGCATTAGATTTTGTTACAATTTGAAATATGTACGTATTTTATGTTACCAATATTCCAATAAGTATGAATAGCGATTTGGCGCTTAGCTGCGTGCCGGCCTCATGTATTATATTGTTGTCGATATGAAATCGTTAAACCGTCTTATCCCAATGGTGGTAACATGGTCACCCTCCTGCCAAAACTTCAAATCTTGCTGGTTTACGTTAAATATAGATATTTTTTAAAATGACGAAATATTAGGTTCTAGAGAGTATTTGTAGAGTTATATTTTTTGCAAAACTATTACTAGAAAAGATAAAAATCTGAAACTATAGTAATAAAAACTAAAGACTAAATTTAAACACCATTTTCCATGAACTCACACATTATATACAAGGAATTTGGCGATAAAAGCTCTTTAGCTCACTCTTAACGTTTATAAATTTTGCATGTTGCCGTGTATAGACCCTATGATTTTACCACCATCCTTTGGTACTGCGTGTAACACCGAAAATAAATGAATACAGAAGATAAAATTGTTTAGGTCCTAAATTAACGTTTTAAATCCACTGACCACATACAAATTACTAAACTACTTTCAGGTATATAATTACAAATAATCAAATATAATAATTGATGCGTAGTAGTTAATTGATTATAGGTGTTATCGTTATGCCACGATCAGCCTAAACCATCAGAGGTAAAAAATTCAGGAACTTAAGATAATTTCTTTGATATTAAAAGCCTCGTCCAAAGTTATTAAATATTTGTTTTCTTCATTTCTAAATTAGTTTACTTTCATTATAGGGAGTCCGAACATTTAAATATCTAGGAGAATAGTTTTAACGTTAAGCAGGTCTGGAAATTGTTATGACTGAAGTAAGTGTATATAAAATCAGGAACAGTTTGTTCAGGAGTCACTGAATGGCTGTATTATGCTTTGCGATTCATCTCCTTCCCAAATCCGCTGACTATTGCTTTCTGAGTACCTCTCTTTGGACTTACATTTTCTGTATAAAGTTTTCAACTTCTCAAAAGTAACCAAGTAAGTTTATTTGATACTACGATACTCTGTTGACAAAATGAATACAAAACACCAAAACCTTATTGGTTAGACTGTTCGCTATGTGCTCATAGTCTCGCTTCAACTATCAGCTTCAGATAGTTCCGTTTATTGTAAAGAAAAGCTCATGCCAAATTTCATGAAAATTGAACAGCTCATTCCGCTGTTGTAGAATTTAATAAGGTTTTATATTTTAGTTTGAACTGTAACAGTTAACTGTCTCAATATAAACCAGGCCGACAAGCAGCTAAACGCTAAAGCCTGCTGGCGTGAGTGGATTGAATTTACATTCCAGTTTCTTACCCCAATGAGCTTAGTGTACTTCTGTTTTACTAAGATCAGTGTAAAGATCAAGACCCAGATTTTCAAGCACTACGCTTACAGTTTTGTTTTTAGGCCTTCAAGCGCAGATTTACATGTTCTTCTTAAATTCCTTAGAAATCCAATACCCATTCCGCTATTATAGCGATAAACTCGTTTTTTCGGCTGGCATTTAAAACGGCTCAGTGAATTTTCCTAGGTTTTAGTATTTTCATGGGTAACATCAAGATACATATTAATTTAAAGATTCGCCAACATCTGATTAAATTTACTGTTTTAGACAATTAAACTCGCCGGACTTCTGGTATTCCGATTTTACTGGTTAACAGAGATATTTACAAAATACTTGACAAAGATATTTTTAAAAGGAAAATGTACCTAATTAAAAAAAAAACTGACGAAAATGCGACTTGTAGGGAGAACACACACACATAAAAAATATAAATGTATAATTATAGTTTTGAACACGTGCTCAACACGTGTTCTGGACGTCATGGATGGCTCATTTCATGGTCCTAGGCCTTGGAATCTCACCATGCTGACTGTATGAATATCTCATTTTCCAAAGGAAGTTCGCCAAATATACACAGTTTTCTACAAGGTTTGGTGATACCTAGCTTCGTGACTGGGACTCGTGGCGTGGTCCTGTAATCCAGCTTCATGTAGGTCAGGTTTTGAGGATGATATAGGTCTAAAGCGGCTCAGATAGTCTCAGTAATCATCTGATGATACCAGCATCAACTCCCACCATCGTTCAAACATAACAGACCATCACCTGCGTGGTTCGGAAGTCACTTTAAGCAGTTGGTCCTTGTATTTCCATTGGTCATTGGGCTATTAATTAATGACCCATTCTAACGAAGAGTCGGCCTTAGCTGTTTGTAACAAGACTACACCTCATAACTCATTACTACCACTCATCACACTCATGTGATGTAGGGTGATATACCTATTGGATAGCAATGTCACAACCTCCCGGCTTTCCCGTGGATATGTAAGTCCTGTGTTGATAATGGGGAGGGGCGAAGGGGATGAGAGATATCACCCTATAACACAGATCGCCCTCGTCGCCAACAACTGCTGCTGCGATTTGTAAAGCGATGTGTCCTCCCTTTGCACGACCGCTGTGCAGTTACACTTTTTAACAAATTCTCTCAGGAAAAATGAGATGTTCATGTCGTCAACATGGGACCCAGGCTCGGAAGCATGAAACGAGCACCAATCCTGGTCCTCAGAACACGTTTAGAGCATTTAAAATTTTTTATATACATATGCGTATTGTGTAAGCTGTCTTTTGTATAAGTAGCTCTTGAAAACTTCATAAAATTTGATAGAAATGTTCTTTTTAAAAGTATTTCGGTCAAGTTCTTAATCAGTGGAATCGGAATACCAGACGTCTCCTTTTGAGAGGGAGTTTTCACAAACACAAAACCTTTTTAAAGGGTAAAAACCCCGTCAATATTGCATTAGATTTTGTTACAATTTGAAATATGTACGTATTTTATGTTACCAATATTCCAATAAGTATGAATAGCGATTTGGCGCTTAGCTGCGTGCCGGCCTTATGTATTATATTGTTGTCGATATGAAGTCGTTAAACCGTCTTATCCCAATGACGGTAACATGGTCACCCTCCTGTCAAAACGAGCCAAAACTTCAAATCTTGCTGGTTTACGTTAAATATAGATATTTTAAATGATTGAAACGATCGAAATTGTTCAGTTGTGTCCTAGAAATAAGAGACAATATTTGATTGGCCGGTCTAGCTTTTATTTCCGTACTTTTTTTATTTTGTAAATACTGTATACAATAAAATAGTGTTGACAACAAAACTATAAAACAAAAAAAACACACATCACTGGTAAGAAACAACCGCTAAAAAATCTGAAACTATAGTAAAAGAAATAAAACTAAAAGTATACAGACTAAATTTAAACACAATTTTTCATGAACTCTCACATTATATACAATGAACTTGGCGATAAAAAGCTCTTTAGCTCACTCTTAACAGTTTATAAATTTTGCATGTTGCCGTGTATAGACCCTATCATTTTATCACCATCCTTTGGTACTACTTGTAATACCGAAAAATAAATGAATACAGAAGATAACATTGTTTAGGTCCTAAATTAACGTTTTAAATCCACTGACCACATACAAATTACTAAACTCTTTTCAGGTATATAATTACAAATAATCAAATATAATTATTGATGCGTAGTAGTTAATTGATTATAGGTGTTATCGTTAGCCACGATCCAGCCTAAACCATCAGAGGTAAAAAATCTGTAGGAACTTAAGATAATTTCTTTGATATTAAAAGGCATCGTCCAAAAAGTTATTAAATATTTGTTTTCTTCATTTCTAAATTAGTGTATTTTTTCATTATTGGGAGTCCGAACATTTAAATATCTAGGAGAATAGTTTTCACGTTAAGCAGGTCTGGAAATCGTTATGTATATAAAATGGACTGAAGTAAGTGTATATAAAATCAGGAACAGTTTGTTCAGGAGTCACTGAATGGCTGTATTATGTTTGCGATTCATCTCCTTCCCAAATCCGCTGACTATTGCTTTCTGAGTACCTCTCTTTGGACTTACATTTCCTGTATACAGTTTTCAACTTCTTTAAAGTAACCAAGTAATTTTATACACCATTTGATACTAAGATACTCTGTTGACAAAATGAATACACCTTGCATCCCTTTTACTGAGAGGACTCGCTATGCTCACAGTATCGCTTCAACTATCAACTTCAGATAGTTCCGTTTATTATAAAGAAAAGCTCATGTCAAATTTCAGGAAAATTGGGCAGTTCATTCCGCTCTTGTAGAATTTAATAGGGTTTTATATTGAATTTATAATAGGAGTTATAATTTAATAGTTTTATAATAGGTTTATATTAAATAACAAAACTCCCCTTTATGGAGGGTGCTTTAATCGATAATAAGGTATTGATGTAATGCGAAGTAAATAATTATGTATTTTAATGTTGCCCATCAATCCATAAAAGGGAGTTTGTTATTTCGATTTTTAAGGAAACAAGACCAAACTATTTACAAAAGGAACTCTTATTTACTAAATTTGATGAATATCGGACAAAAATGCGACCTTTAGAGAGCTCACGTATATACTTAAAATATTCATATGTTTACAAATTCAAACTAAATACGAGTAAATCCGCTTTTAGATTTTTTTTGTTTTCTGCTTTAAACCTCAGTTCCTTTTAAACTACTGATTTGAAATGTTAAGATATTAAGTGGTTGGTGATAAAGGGGTTTATCAAATTAAAGTAAGTGTTAAACTTGCCTGAGGGGTCAAATGTATCCTTATCTTTCAGGACCTGCTTCGTTCTTGCAACTGCACATATTCATCTGAATGTGATTCCATTAATCTTAAAAGTAGCCCATAGTTAGTTGTCAAAACTTTTAAATAAATAAATATATTTTTATCGTTGAAAACACTGTTTCTCCTGACAACCGTACGGATGGGTGGGAAAAACGCTCACTGTCTTCCCTCTAGTCTTGTTTTAACTCTATAGATCATATTAAACTATAAAGTAAATATCATGAGGTTAACATAAATACTGAGTGTCCCACGAAGCGGTTTAAACGTTTAATTTTATATTACGTGCACCGAACCTTTTTAAACTTATGACATTTCAGATAATACAATGACTGGGAATAGGTATGCACGAGTTTTAAATGAACATGTCTTGCCCCATTTGACGGTACCAGTAATGGATCAAGCAATCTTACAACAAGATGGTGCTCCACCTCATTTCGCAAATCATGTCAAGCAATTACTAAATGACAACCTTCATGGCCGTTGGATTGGTCGTGGAAGTGATTTTTTAGATTGGCCACCCTGATCACCAGATTTAACTGTATGTGACTTCTTTTTATGGGGTTACTTGAAGGAACAAGTTTATACCCAATAAAGTTTAAAGTTAAGCTTCAATAATGATGAGGAACTAAAACGATCAATAGAAGAGGAACTCTCCGGATACCGCGGAGTTTCTTTGTAGCTTACGAATCATTTAAGCGTTGTTATCAGTGTGTTGCTGTGGATGGGTTAAAGTTTAAATAATTTTGGACTTTAAGTTTTTTATTAGGCTATGTTATATATATATATTTAAAATCACATTGCCCTAGAATGTAACAATAATAATATTTTATAAAACCAAAAACATCTTTTTTAATGTTTTTAAAGTATTGTTTTTCAATATTCCGCCATTTTGTTTCTACAAAGGTTAGGGAGCTGAAGTTTTTCCAGAATATTTTTAGAACCTACTTTGTAAACTGTGCAAAAGTTCGGTGCATGAATGGGCAACGAGTAATATAAAATTAATCGTTTAAACCTCTTCATGGGACACTCGGTATTCTAACATTATTGTTCACCAGAATAATACGCTTTAGTCAAACAAATGAACCAAATCAACGGCCGCAAGCACAAAGCTCAAACCAAGTCATTTCGCAGTTGCTTGGACCGTAATTATCCGCTTTTGTGTAAATATTTAGCACCTGAAGCTGCTCTTTTGAATGGTTTCCACAATCCTTTCAATAACTGTCGGTCCTATTATTTACTCATCTAAGTCTCAAGAGGTTTTCACAATTTGTTTTCATACAAATCACGTTATAGCTCTATTGGCATTAAAGTTGTACAATTTACTTTTAAACTAACGATGTTTATATCAGGTTCGGTGCTCATTTCATGGTCGCGAGGCTGGGTTTTACCATACTGACGGCATGAATATATCATTTTTCCGATGGAAATTCGCTACAAATTCATGTGAATTTGTTTACCTAAGTTGTAAATTTAGTTTTACAACTCCACGGCAAAATATAATGAATAATCAAAATTAAATCTTACACTTCTGAAAGTATTTATTCTCAACACTCAACTGTATAGTGCGGTAAGGTTTGTTGCAACGCTCGCAGGCGTTATTCTAGTGTTAAAAAATAAACTTTGCAACCTTGCGATATATTCTGTCATCTAGTAATGTACTAGCCGAATAATTCTACGTAAGTAAACTTAATCCAACTGTATTTCAATGTTTAGTTATCAGTCTAAGGCAGAGTGTAACAGTAGTGATTTGAATAACCTCTTAACGATTTTAAAAGTGTGCCTCTGTGGTCACCTCAGTAAAAGCCTGAATTTGTCCGCCTAAGGAACACACGACACCGTGCACGTAACAACTGGCTAAACAACGGGCCTTCTTTTTACTGATACGGCCTAACTGTTGCAGGGGTTTACGGCGGCCCATTTTTCACCTTTCAAAATAATGTTTTCATAAATAAACATGATATATTCGGAAACTAGAGGAGTTTTCTGACGCGTGCATAGAGACATGGCAATTATGACATTTGCCATAATTATGTTATTCGATAGTTTCACAAAGTTTAAGTGCTTTTTAACTCCCATTTGTACACTCGAAACGCATAATTTCAAAAAGAACTCTCTGTAGGCGTGTGGGAAAATTCCTATAGTTTCCAAATATATCATGTTTATTAATGTAAAAATTATTTTGAAAGGTGAAAACGGCTCACGTAAACTCGTCACCGCGCATCTAAGGTGGATCTTTAAGAGGATAAGTCAACCAAGCAAAAACTCATGTTTACTACTAAAATAGCGTAGTATTGATTTTTTCTCTCGGTGGACGAGGGAGTAGTAGAAATCCAAGTTCACTTTCTATTTTAAAAACATCGGCTCTAGTGGGGGTTCTTTGTCTGGCTCTGTTCTTTGAATAGTCGTTCGTGCCACCGACCTTGCCAGTCAAAAGAAATGGTAGTAGCGATATTCAAACTTTGCTCCACTCACACAAAAAGTGGCAAAGTCCCCTGTTTCCGACGCCGTTTATGAACCGACACGTTCAAATCCGGGTTTATATGATAGAGTAGGAGTGATTCTATGTTCCTTTTACATGAAAAAGGCAAAAATCAATCGTGAAATATAATACATATTTAATATTGCCTATTTTTGGCCAACTTTAACATTCTATTGCTAATACAGGCGTAAGATTTAAAAAAGAAACCAGGCTATACAGACCTAGAGACAATCTTTGAGAACATGGAAAACAACTTTTCTAATCTCTACACCAATAAAATAGCGTCCTAAACGGGGGAATACGAGAGCATGTTTTTAGAAACTTTTTCTGACCAAATTTTACGCTCGTACACTTTATGAATGTGGATATCTCTAGATTGTCCAGCAAGGTCTAGTTTTCAACTGGTGTACAGATATGAGAGAGATTGTGGACTTTCAGTGATCAGTCAGTCTTGGTGTCAAATCAACAACACCATTTCTCAACCTCACACTGCGTGTTTGCTGTCAACAGCTTTTTCAGTTTAGAGTTTGCCGGAGAAACAAATATTAGATACTCACACTGATGATGTATTCAGGATGAAAGCATTGCTTGTTGTACATTTTAGGAGGTAGAAAAAGCTTTCAGATAACGTAAGAATACATTAGTTTGTCGTCGATTACACAATTTTAGCCAAATTAAAGGTCCTTATGTTTGGTTTTAATTAAAGGTGCACAGTACCTAGCGGCCATTTTGTTTCTTGTCCCATAAGAATAATGTAAAACAGACATTTTCTTGAGACACTTCATGCCCACAATTTTCATAAGATCTTTTTGAAAGACGTTTTATTTGAAAGATGACAATGTACTGCCGTGTCTCGGCTGACCATGCACTTTAAAAAATATTAGTTTAATGGTAATACCAAGAAATTCAAATGCAAAGTTTCTTCAATTTTTGGATTGATGTCACCGTTTTAAAAATGAGAAAATGGGAATTCGACTCATTGGAGCCACTAAAATATTTAATGCATTTTTGAACAAAGTTTATTTTATGAAACTACGATGAAAACTGGCGTGAGGTGTCCCAAGAAAATGCATGTTAAAAAAGGGTAAAGTTTGGTGAACAGTTTATTTTTCCTTTAAACTAACCAATTAAATTGACAGTGTTCTGCTGTTGCTAAACATGTATAATTAATATTGTGTGTGTATTTTCAAAGGGGTTCACATGCTCTTGTGTTCCTGTGGACGAGCCGCCACTGCCTGCTGCCCCGGTGGACCAAAGGCAAGGAGAGAACGGTGATTGCCAAAAAGCAGTCCTGAAAACTCGGCACGAGAGGAGTCGACTCACCCTACAGATTTTTGAACAATCAGTCAACTAAGGCCAACTAAGGGGATCTATAATCGTACAACTGTTGTAATTTTTATTTCGCTAGAAAAATTAAGGGCCCGCCTCAGTGGTCCTGGATCGCCCGCACAAGGAACACACGACACTGGCCCTTCTCTCAAATGATGCGGCCTAACTTATATGTACAGTAAGCCCTCGAAGTAAAAACAAAGTTATCCTGAAAATAAATAAGTGGTTAGTGTACTCATATGTAATCCATGTACATTATACATAATCAATTAAAATACATTGTCTATAATATTAGCAGTAGTGAACAACTCTTTATGACTCACCGAACAGGGATCAGATTTGAGTTTATATACTTCCAAGAAAGTGCTAAAGGCGATGTTTACTGCGGTTCTTTTCCTTTGTCTCGAAGGAAGTTGAACCTGGGTCTCAGACGGATATGTGCTGGCTTGTATCAATATTGAGACTGAAGGATATGAGTGTTTTTCACGTCGTAGAAGACAACATAGTAGAGTATTATTGTGTGTTTCGTTTTGTTACTTACTGGACGAAAATTTAATTCTTTTAACGTTACCGTACTGTTTTTCTTTGGTGGTGAATATTGACTTTTTGAAGCTAAATTAGGGTTTTGACTTCCCATTATACGTATTCCATTCATATAACTAAATATAACAATACTCCACGGTTGGGCCAGGTAGATCACGTGATTGGACGGTGTTTGACTCAGGATGAGTGGTTAGTTCGCTGTGAACCCGACACCGTTTTGATTCCAGTGTTCTTTACCAGGCGGCGCTGCTAGGCGTAGCGTTTCCTCACTTGAAATTATACGGGGTGAGTTTTAAATGCCCCACTTTAACTGTTGAAAAGAAAATATTTTTAAAAACCCTTTAGGTAATGTTTTTATACAATTCTAAAGTTTGTTTGGACGTACTTTTCGTCACCCATCCTACACCCAAAAACGAAGAGGGGGGGGAGGGGGAATATGGTAATATATTTTTTAAATCCTACAGCAGTTTATAACTAAATATGGTTATTTTCATGTTCAAATTATTAACAGTTGTTTTTATTTTGAACCTGATTAAAAACAACCTTAATATTTTTAATAATTTTGACTATTCGGGCTGTTTTGTATACTAAATTTTACCCAATAACTGAATTGCAACGTAGAATACACATGTAAATGATATCAATAATCGACCAAGCTCTCTATTACGAACAGTTTACATTTACAATAAAGAACTCACCATTTACAATACCCAACGTTTCACCGAAAAACAAAGAGTCTTATTGAACAAGGGAGAGTGAAAAATCTGTTGTAGACATTTTAATTTAGCGTGTTTGGATCTGAACAAGAGAACAAAGGCTTTCCTCGGCTCTCCAGTGGGAACCAATCAAAGTTCGCTTTGTAGCCACGTTCGCATTTCAATTACAACAAACAAGTTTCACTTAAATATCTATATCCAAAACCGCTTAACGCTGATCTTCTGTATTAAGAAAGATTGGACTATAGAGTACAGGTCTGAATGTGTTTTGACCTTTGAGTTGTTTGATATAGCGCAGTGCGAGTTACCAATAATCTAAACAAGTGGTGTTTACGTGTAGAAAACTGCATTTGATATTCGATTTAAATACAACTAATTATATCATTTATGTTATCGTAACCAACAGCTGTACGGTCAACATTCCGTTGTTTTACCGAAAAAATCAACCTTTTGCCGCCATTTTTAAACGACTTGTTGGATTTTCATAAATTTTGGTATATCAATGTATAACAACAAAATACATATTTATCTCAAATTCTATCAAACTCGGATGAAATGTACTGTTATGAGATAATTAAAACCACTATTTTGTGAAAACTCCCAAGCAGGCATTTATGGTGGTTCGATTTTGCTGGCTAAAGACCTTGACCGAGATATTTACCAAAGGATATACCCGCATCAACTCCCACCAGCGTTTAGACATATCAGACCATCACCTGCGTGGTTCGGAAGTCACGTTAAGCCGTTGGTCCTTGTTTTTTTGGTCATTGGGCTATTAATTAATGACCCATTCTAAGGAAGAGTCGGCCTTAGTTTGTAAGACTACACCTCATAACTCATTACTACCACTCATCACAATCATCCTTCACCACATATTTGCTTTAAAATACCCTCATGAGAGTGGTCGGCATCTCAAATAGTGATTTAGTGGTAAGTCGTGTATTTTTAACATTGTAAGTGTTAAAAGCAAAGAAAAATTTAAGGAGTCACTATACAGGGTAAAATTTCTAAATTTCATCGTCAATTAAGCCATTAAATTTAATCGTGATTTAATGGTTATTTTTACCACATTTTATGAAAATTGGAAAACCTTAGAATACACATAAACACACTATATACATATGTATATAAAGTGTTAAACACATGCTTAAAAAGTGTTCTGGGGTCAGGATCGGTACTCATTTCATAATGTTAGGTCTGATTCTTACCATGCTGACGGCATGAATATCTCATTTTTCCAAAGGAAATTCACTACTAATCTAACAATGCTTGTAGGCCACTGTAAAATATAAAAGCCAAGTGGCAGGGGAGAAGACCGCATGCAGATGTCTAGAAGTGTGTCAATATTGAATACTGCAACGTTATACTTGTGTGTACCAGATACTTGAATGTGTCATGGTGAGTTCAGACAGTGTTTGTGGGTTAACGTACACTACAAGTGTTTCTCTTACAAGTTGGCAAAAGAAAGCGCCTTGCGTAAATAAACTCATCTCAATACATATAATTAGACAGGGCGTGCTATATTAATAAACAGTTTTAGGAAGAAAGAGAATAAATTAAACATTTTAAAATATACCAACCATTTTTTTAATAGGGTCGGCCCATGGGAAACGGCCTGCGAGGAGTAACAAATCTGTAATAACGAGAGATTACGAGTGGTTCGCATGAATAAAGGCTTCTATGAATTAAAATCACCTATTATACAACAGTTTTAATTCCAAATTCCAAATTACTGTTAGAATTGATGGTGAAAACGTGTCATAACCGAATCAAAAATTCAATTTTTATAGCGTTAATTCAACCTGATTTCTACTTTTATTATGGAAATGTGTTTTTAGTAAAGATCTAACATTACGATTTTTTTGGGAATTCCAAATTACCTAACTTGGAGACTTTGAAACTTTCAAAGTTGAGACTTTCAAACTTAGATTTGAATTAAGTTAGAATTAACTTAAGTTAGAATTAAGTTAGAACGTGTGGGCAGATTGAAGATTTTTTTGAGATTTGGTTTACGGTATTGTTTTCTGAAAATAATACCTTAAATTTGGCCCTACCCAAAACATGTACAAAACAGGTTTTAACATGTTCTTAGTGTAACATCTCGCAAACAGTGCTTCCCCAGTTTACATTGTGGATGTTTCAAAAGGTTTTAAAAACGGAGAGGCCTCTCACTTAAGAAGAAATGCCGCGGTCCCGCAGCAGAAGCAGGGTCCAAATAAACACAAAAACATGGAATTAAGGACTTTAAATAATCTTCTTCTCGACGTGAAATTTTAAAGATTACATAACAGTCGAAATAGCTCTGTAACAATTACACAAACCTGAATGGGAAGTGTATTTAATCCCACTGTAGTTGTCACTGAAAATAATACTAGAAATTGACTAACTATTTAATTTAACCTTTTTGGAGACGGTTAGTTAACTCGAATAATTTAGAAAAACAGTACAAACAATCTTCGACTCTAGATTAGACTACATTATCGGACCCATGGCGGGTTGGAATCGTGCGCGACTCCGGAGCTCATCACTCCGCTGGTGCGGGTTCAATCCCCGCAGTCACCACTAGCAATTCGTAAATTGACTATGCAGTAACGCTAGGTAAAGGTCGATGCTCAGTGGTAAAAGCCCTAAATTTACCCGTCGAGTCTCTCGGAAAGATCGCGTCAGAGTTAAAACCGACGTCACGTCTCTCAGCACGTCACTCAGCAGTCTCTTGAATATTTATTCAGCCTCAAACCCAATCTTCTTACGACCAATTCCACCTTGCTTACGTGTTAGCAGTTCTTTCCGGCCCGTGTTCGAGTTCTTAGATTATCTGTTGACGGTTTCACATTGTGAAATGGATTTTTCAGTTTAAAAAAATTAGATTTGTTGTATGTTGCGAAACAAATGTATTAATGAATTAAAAGTTCTAATATATTAGTTGATTACGAGATCTAACTAACTATTCGAAATTCAAGACACACTTTAACATTAACAACAACAGACCAATTTATCTTTTAACAGAATAGGTAAAGCTCAAAAACATTGTTTCGGTGTGGATCTTGATTGGCTTTTGTTCTCGTTTTCAATCCAGACCGAATACAGATTTTAATCTCTCATTGTCGCAGTATATGTTTTTAGATTTGTATGAGCATGTTTGAAGGGAACTGGTAGTGTTGTTTAAAAAATTACTCAAAACAAAGTGCCAACAAATTACATACATTCATGGTTATAAATATTATAAAGGATAAATGGGGTTGAAACTCGATTTAAATAAAAACTAAACTACTTCGATTTTTTAGTTGAGATACATTTTGTAATCTTCATGTCAAACAGCTTCATGTAAGGGTAAGTTTTCCATATGAGCGCCATTATCCCCTCCGCAAATGTCCATCCGGTACTCAAGTTCTCCCTAAACGTTAGTCAACATATCTTCGGTAAGGTCTGTCTGTTTGCATCATTTACGTCTGGCGCGCTTGCACGTTCATTTACTTATATCACATTATAAAATCACATACAAATATTGGTTGAATTTGATAAAGACCAAACCAAACTTTTAATTGTGGTTACTTGGCGCAGGATTCTGACAGACCACCACTTCCCAAGATTGCAATCCATCTAAATGTACAACTTTTAAAAAATTGTTAACATTGTAAACTTAGTAATTGGTTACATAACTGGCAATCTATAAAATTTATTACGCTACAAGAAAATTAAAGTTATTGTAGAAATTTCAAAGTTCATCCCATCTGATTACACCGCAAAACGCATTTTAGACTCTTTATACCTGAAAAAAATACTTTTTTGTTTTAAAAAATAATTGACTATATGTCCAACTAGAATTAAACGGTGGAAATTTTGATGTGATTGCCATAATTTTACGTTCACTGAGTTGCATACAGCAACCCGCTCAAACTGAGTATATTGCTTTTTGAACTGATAGTAGTAATTGACTAATCCATTTGACCGAACCTTTTGAGACGGTTAGTTAACCTCGAATAATTTAGAAACAGTACAAACAATCTTCGACCTGATTAGACCATAATATCGGACCCATGGTATTGGAATCGTGCGCGACCTGAGCTCAACACCCGCTGGTGCGGGTCTTTAACCGGTCACCACCAGTAATTCGTAAATTGACTATTCATAACGATAGGTAAAGGTCGATGCTCAGACATAAAAAGCCCAAATTCTACCACCGATTCTCGGAAAGATCGCGTCAGAGTTAAAACCGACGTCACGTCTCTGTAGCAGTCACTCAGCAGTCTCTGAATATTTATATCCTCTCAAACTCAATCTTCTTACGACCAACTCCACCTGCTTACGTGTTAGCAGTTCTTCCGGCCCGTGTTCGAGTTCTTAGATTATCTGTTGACGGTTTCACATTGTAATGGATTTTCAGTTTAAAAAAAATTAGATTTAAGTTATGTTGCGAAACCAATGTATTAGAATTAAAAGTTCTAATATATTACTTGATTAAGAGATCTAACTAACTATTCGAAATTCAAGACACAAATTTTAACATTAACAACAACAGACCAATTTATTTTAAACAGAATAGGTAAGCTCAAAACATTGTTTCGGTGTGGATCTTGATTGGCTTTTGTTCTCTTGCTTTTCAATCCAGACTGAATACAGATGTCCTGTACAGATTTTAATCTCATTGTCGCAGTATATGTTTAGATTTGTATGAGCATGTTTGAAGGGAATTGGTAGTATTGTTTAAAAAATTACCAAAACAGCCACCAAATTACATACATTCATGGTTATAAATATCATAAAGGATAAATGGGGTTAAACTCGATTAAATAAAAAAACTAAACTACTTCTGATTTTAGTTGAGATACATTTTTGTAATCTCTGTCAAACAGCTCATGTAAGTGGTAAAGTTTTCCAGAGCGCCATTAGTCCGAAAGTTCATCCGGTACCAAGTTCTCCTTAAACGCGGTTAGCTCCGGTAACGGTTGTCTTGTTTTATATATCTCAAAAATTTAAATGATTTTGTCGAATATTTTCTTCATAAACATTGCTATCCACATCATCTGATCGTACCCGCACACCAACTCCCAAATCATCGTTTTAGACATATCACTCTTCATCTCCCGTGGTTCGGAAGTCACGTTGCCGTCGGTCCTTGTATTTCCAGCATTACCATTGCTATTGAATGGCCCAATTTTAAATGAAGAAATGGTCTTTAGTCAACAAGACCACCCTCATAACTCATTACTACCACTCATCACACTCATCCTTCACCACATAGGCTATTTGCCTTAACATACCTCATGAGAGTGGTCGGCATCTCAAATAGTGATATCCATTCTATCAATCGATAGAAATAGTTTGACGAAATTAGTTCGTACATACGAATAGAGAAAGTAAATTATTTAATATTTTACCATGAGTGTATAAGGACAAGAGATGTGAAATGTATCATATGTCTAGAGGTGAGTCAACATTGAGACCAACGTCACGTCGCTTCTACTCAGCCCAACTTGTGAATATTTATATCCTCTCAAACTCAATCTTCGTGCGACCAACTCAAGCTACATACATTAGAAGAGTGTATCTCCTGAGACATGTCTGAGTCAAGAAATGTATCATATGTCTAGAGGTGAGTCAACATTGAGACCAACGTCACGTCGCTTCTACTCAGCCCAACTTGTGAATATTTATATCCTCTCAAACTCAATCTTCGTGCGACCAACTCAAGCTACATACATTAGAAGAGTATCTCCTGGGACACTGAGTCAAGAAATGTATCATATGTCTAGAGGTGAGTATCGGACCAACGTCACGTCGCTTCTACTCAGCCCAACTTGTGAATATTTATATCCTCTCAAACTCAATCTTCGTGCGACCAACTCTGCTATTACATTAGAGGTATCTCCTGAGACATGTCTGAGTCAAGTATGCATATGTCTAGAGGTGAGCAACATTGTCACGTGCTTTCTAGCTTGGCTTGTGAAATTTTATCCTCAAAATTCCGCCTCCAGAGTAGAACAAGCTCCCTCTTTCTCTCTCTCCTACTTAGCACCGTGCACATGCTTCCCTCCCCACCCAGAATCATGAGGTCTTCCAACTTGATCACATTAATGAATGACAAAATTGACATTATCTTTGGACAATTCTTAGTTATTTAAAGTAAAATGTAATGAGTGAATTGTCACCCGTCAAATGTTCTATTTGGACAGTTGTTTTCATCTCTCAAATCTTCTCATTATCAATAGTCATCCATTTAAAGGTTACTTGATGTTAGTCATGTAATTCATATGTCTTTAATAACGTTTAATGTAACGTTATTGTCATTAATTTAGTAATATATTGTTGCCTATGTTTATACATCTAAAGTTATACATTGTTATTTATCTGAATGTGTTATCTAATTTATCTAATATTGTTCAAAATTACCAATCATCGTTTGTTCATACCCAAATTGTGAGTGTTATATTCAAATTCAATTCACGCAATTTAGTAAAAGAAAATGTTAAAATTCTAGACTATCATATCTTCTATTTATATATTTGGTTGAAGTCAACCTGAAGAAGTAGCCCCCACATGACTTTAACCTATTTCAACTGTTTCAGTGTAACTGGTTGTTTGACTGTATTGAGCATGAAATGTATCATAATCTAGAGGTGAGTCAACATTGAGACCAACGTCACGTCGCTTCTACTCAGCCCAACTTGTGAATATTTATATCCTCTCAAACTCAATCTTCGTGCGACCAACTCAAGCTACATACATTAGAAGAGTGTATCTCCTGAGACAGAGTCAAGAAATGTATCATATGTCTAAAGGTGAGTCAACATTGAGACCAACGTCACGTCGCTTCTACTCAGCCCAACTTGTGAATATTTATATCCTCTCAAACTCAATCTTCGTGCGACCAACTCAAACTACATACATTAGAAGAGTGTATCTCCTGGACATGTCAGAGTCAAGAAATGTATCATATGTCTAAAGGTGAGTCAACATTGAGACCAGTGTCACGTCACTTCTACTCAGCCCAACTTGTGAATATTTATATCCTCTCAAACTCAATCTTCGTGTGACCAACTCAAACTACATACATTAGAAGAGTGTATCTCCTGGGACATGTCAGAGTCAAGAAATGTATCATATGTCTAGAGGTGAGTCAACATTGAGACCAACGTCACGTCACTTCTACTCAGCCCAACTTGTGAATATTTATATCCTCTCAAACTCAATCTTCGTGCGACCAACTCAAGCTACATACATTAGAAGAGTGTATCTCCTGACATGTCTGTTCTTTCATATGTCTAGAAGTGAGCCAACATTGAGACCAACGTCACGTCGCTTCTACTCAGCCCAACTTGTGAATATTTATATCCTCTCAAACTCAATCTTCGTGCGACCAACTCAAGCTACATACATTAGAAGAGTGTTTCTCTCGGGACATGTACATCTGGGACTTATTCTAGAAGGTTTAAGTTTACCGTATTTATACGTAGGTGCGAAATTCGTATTAAGGTCTTGGGAGAAAATGAGTGTCAGGTTGTTAGCGGTACCGAGACCATTAGTCTAAGGGTGGTTGCGTAACGGAGCGTTAGTTTACGGGTGATTGGTGCAGTATCTCACGCTTGATTGATAAATTATCGAGTAAAATGAGCAGCCAAATTGTCATGCTCTAGGAGTTTTCATGTTTTGTCTATGTGGTGATTTGTTAGGTTAGGTTAGCCTAGAATACGTTAAGTCAGGTTAGGTTAGTTCTTATCTAGGTATACTTTGCCACTGAAGCATCGCTTCGTCCTTTCCCTTCAACTCTTTGTGCTCTGTTATCAAGGACGTCACGAGGCTGTTCGTTATTATCACACTTTTGCTCACACTCGGTAATACCCTTCGTTCTCAGATTTACATGGAATTTTACCGCAGGTTTTAATACGTATCATGAAAGGAAATCTAATTTTATATTCTGTTAACATCGGACTATACTATCAGCTCTTATAGGACAAATAAATATTTTGCTGCCATTTTGTGACGACTTTTGTACCTTATTTTGTATTATTTAATATATTAATAGGTAACATCAAAAATTCTAATTTTTAAAGATTTCTGAAAATTGCTTAAGTTTTACTGTTTATATATAATTTAAACCGTTGTATGGTGGAAACTAAAAAGAGACTTTTGTTATTCGATTCGTTAGCTAACTAACGAACTTGACCAAGACATTTATTCGTTTATTTTTAGGGTCGATAAATTATTTAGAAACTATAATATACTGTTTTGTATTCAGTCACAAATTATTTCAATATTTAGTCTACAATCTAAAAAAACTTAATTAACCTCATCATTCAGGGTCTGAATAAAAATAATGATTTCCCCAGAACATTAAATAACATTTTGAGAACACCATAAATAAATATTTAACATTAACACGTAAATTAAGTTATCAGGATTATAACAGACTTTAATATCAAATAAAACGTTAATTTTCATGATTAAAAAATCAAGCAGCCGCAATTTTGTGTGTGGTAAGTTTGCCTTCGGGTAATGGCAGCATCGTTAGAGACTTCCAGACCATTAGGTTAAGGGTGGTTGTGCGCTGTGCACTGAGCGTTGTGCGGGGGGCATGGCGTCACGCTAGACTGATAAGAATGATAAGGTAACCAGCGGAAACCCCTGCTTACTTCCGCCTAGCTGGGGAACCAAGATGCGCAACGGTCCGGATGATTTACCTCTCGTCTTCTATCTTAGCTTGCTTCGTCTAGGTGTTATACTTTTTGGGTTGAGGGTTAACACCGATTTTTTCCGATAATTTTCCGAGTTTATATAAAACGCATTTTAGCAGTACATGCACAGAAAATCAACTTTCAAACAAGAGAAAATTTATGAAAAATAGACTGCAGGACTTCAGTTAGTTTAATGTAACTATTAGTTTTAATTTATTTTACTAACCTTGCTTCTCATGAGGAGTTAAAAACACGACGTTGAAACAACAGCATTAAAAATAAATGATGACAACGGTAGGCTTAGAAATGGAAAGAAGCCTAAAAGCCTATTAATTTCCCTTATTCTTTCCTATTCTATATTTATTTATTTCATTTACATGATACGTAGCTACATGAGAAAACCTAAAACAAACTTGAAAATATACAATTTTAGATGTAAAAACATTAACAGAAAGAACTAAGGACAAACTATTTACTAGCAGTAGTAACTTATACAAGTGGTGAACTTATTACTATAATATTAATGTATTATTTATGTATAAGTTATCTGAAATGTCCATTTGGAATATGAAAAATCTACAGCTTTTATTTTAGACTTCAGTAGTAATTACTTAAAATATTAACAGTCAATAAATTAATACTTTTGTAATACTATATTAATCAATCCATTTAAAATAAACCATATTTACGAGTATATTTTGTTTTTTTAAATTACTGGGAAACGTCACACGTTGTAATGCATTATAATTATATTGGTTTAAGTTATCACTAGACTTGTTTTTGAGTGTGATAGTTGACTCGCCAATAGTTGACAGCCTAAAACAAACTTGAAAATATACAATTTTAGATGTAAAAACATTAACAGAAAGAACTAAGGACAAACTATTTACTAGCAGTTAATAGTAAAGTGATAAAGTAGTATAGTTGACTCGCCAATAGTTGACAGCCAATAGTTGACTCTGCCATAGTTGACAGCCAATAGTTGTTCGTAATAGTTGACCAATAGTTGACTCGCCAATAGTTGACAGCCAATAGTTATAGCCAATAGTTGACTCGCCAATAGTTGACTAGCCAATAGTTGACTCGCCAATAGTTGACAGCCAATAGTTGACTCGCCAATAGTTGACAGCCAATAGTTGACTTACCAATAGACTCGCCATAGTTGACAGCCAATAGTTGACTCGCCAATAGTTGACAGCCATTGCCAATAGTCAGACAATAGTTGACTCGCCAATAGTTGACAGCCAATAGTTGACTCAATAGTTGACTCGCCAATAGTTGACAGCCAATAGTAGTCCTGTAAACTCGCTCCTGGGGAATGAACTCAAACAAGATGCATCGCAGTATTAAAATATCCTCGAAATCATGTTAGCAAACGTTTAGACATGGAAAGGTGTATTTAATTAATTTGTGCTTGGACGTAGGTTCGGGAGTATCATAATTTATTTTGATATTCTAAATTGTAAGTTTTCAACCCTACTACTCTGTGTAGGATTAAACATAATTAATAATTTGTATCCTTGAACATGAATAGTGATGATAATATCGATATTACACTAAACAAGAAGTTAATAATGTTGTACTTAATAATTTATCAAAGTAAAACCAATTACGTAATTGGGTAATTGTTTTTCAAGCTACGCTATAATTTTATGCACTACATAATAAGAGACGTATTACTAGCGAATTTTCTTTAAAAGAGCTATTGAGCTATTAATTTCTCTTACCAAACAGAACGAAATAACGTCAAGTTCGGTAACCATTAAAATCGGCGCACCAAAAGTGGCCTTTTGAAGGGTGTTTCCTCCCCAAGAAAGGGGTCTTAGCCTATAAAAACTGTATTTTTGATCCAATTTCGATAAAAATGTAGTATAAATATTTAAAGAACCGTAACTGAAAACAGTTTTCAGCCACCATCTTGGTCTGGCTGAATGTATTTTGATGACTTTTGGTAGTTCAAATGAACTCATTTCATACATACAGTTTTTATTCTTACCCCTTATAGAAAATTCGCTAGGATTCACGGTAGCGCTTGTGGCTACGCGTTGGCAAGTGCGTGAAATGTCAACCCAAAAGCTATTAGAACTTATGCAATAACTACTGAACTCCCCACGCAATTGTATGTCACACCCCCCCTCGGTACATCGGCAATAAAGGGGTGACAGGGAAATTCAACCCTTGTAACTGCAATTAGCTTCAAGTTCAAGTATGTTAATGGCGTCCAATAAAACACTAAATGTCGTTCAATAAAACATTAAATGTCATCCATAAAACATTGAACACATAACTACTTGAAAGAGAATCAATGTTCAATTCAAATTATTAATTTGGATGAATTAATGGTTTTTGAATAATTAATACATTTTACACGCGATGGGCTTTCTATACTCACTGTCTGTCCTTGACTTAGATTTTTCGACGTTGAAAATAAAAAACACTTTCATAGTGTTTTTATTGTAGGTACTTTTCTTTTAATGAGTTTCTTTGAACGTTATAACGGGTTTCCTACATTTATTGATCGGTGTGTCATTTTCGTTTATCACAAGTGACCACAAAAGTACTCAAATGAGAGTAATGATTACAAAATAATCAATTATTGTACGTATACTGGGACTCCTCACTTGTAAGACTCTAAAAGCACGTTTGATAGACGAAAAAACAAGGAAACTTCCGTAAAAAATTATTTTAGTCGATAGGCCAACCCCTTAAACAATCATTCCCTCCAACCAAAAAATTTCAAATTTTGTTGAGTTTCCTTACTTTTTGTTTACACTCTAAATATGAAAGAGTGAAAACCACTCCCAAAAGAGTGAAAGTCGAGCCACTTTAATGAGAGTGGCTGGGTTTCAACCCCCAAAAGAGCGAAATTTCACCCTTTTCGAATGGCCCGCACTCCTTCATTTTGAGAGTGTATTGGCTTCCGTCAAAATCACGCGCACAAACATTATTTTACATAAAGACTTTACACGATTACGTGTGTTTTGACTTTCCTCAACAGTTTGCAAACAAATCAACGGTTTAAATTTCACCATATTTTCTACGAAATTCTAGCATATATTTCCAAAACAAGCACTAACAGAGATTGATTACACCCTTGGGCTAGAGTATCACGTTTGTTCATGACACCAGTCACCACAGACATATAAATAGAACACAAGTACAGTCGGGTCACATGACAGGTTGACCACATTGTCATGTAAAATGCAAACATCTCATTAGTTGTTGGACACTCTGTTCCCGTCACCGGAGACCTGAGCATGTTCAGTGCAGTTTGTTTCACACTTAATTGCATTCATTTGTCAGGTTACTTTATTGTAAGCCCCACCCTTACAAAAAAACAAAGAAAAGCTTAGAAATAGCCTAAGAAATTATTGTAGGTTTCAAATGATTAATAGCAATACTGTACTTGCTTTGAAGATTGTTGATGGTAGAGTGTCTGAAGTTGAAGTATTATCGCCACCGTTTTCCATATTTTTCCAATGAAACACGCGACGTTTCGGGATCTGAAATCTGGTCCTGTCTTCAGGTGAAAAGTAACCTAAAACATAATACAATAATACATTAGAAAATTAGCTAGCCTAAAGTAATCAACGCAAGCTGACCTCTCACCCATCACCAAACAACATCCAAAGCTGAGTGAGTGTGTCTTTTTGTCTTTGTTTAAATAAACTAAATTTAAATTAGTTCTCGTAATTCACCGTCATTACACCGGTAGTTTTCTAAAGTCTTATTAGGCATTTTTACTATTGTGTTGGGAAAAACTGACTTATTTGTTAAAACACAATTGGCTGCGCACAATTGGCTGCTTTCTTTCTCTGTTACAATTGGTCAGTCTGACATACACCTATGTGATTGGTCTTCCGCTGTTCCCGGCCAGTGAATCAGTAGCTGGGCTGTTAATGCAGTTTAGTTTGCTTAATTGCTGTTTCTTAACGTAACAGTAATTTGTAGGCTAATTATTTTAAGATAAAATTAGGTAAGGGCAAAGCAAAACAAATGCCAAACAAAACACAAGTACGCACTAATTTTTAGGGTGACTAGTTAACTTACGCTGATTACTTTAGGATAGTTTATTTTCCTATGTTTTATGGCTTAGTTTACTTTTAACCTGAAGATGGTATCTGATACCAGATAACAGAATGTCGTGTCCTTCTTGTTCATTAAAAAACTATGGAACACTTCTGAAAAAATATTTTAAGCTCGGATTTATAGCGTATTAACTAAGGCACGGAATAATGAGTAAATCAGCGTGCTGAGTACTAAAATAACGCAACATGCTCCTTGTTAAATTACGTTTTAGGAATAAACGGCTCAGAGATTGTCAAGTTTCGTTGTCGAATGAATACTTTTACTCGTATATCAAATATTGGTAAACATCTCAGAAATAATAAAAAAGTATTACTCAAAATGGCTGCCCTTTTGAGAGCATCTCAAAACAGAGATCTTTAAGAGTGTGCAATAGTAGCCATCACCTTGAATTTCGTCCTATAAGAACAATGTAAAACATGAATCTTTTGGAACACCTCACGCCTACAGTTTTCATTGGATTTGAATGAAATAAACTTTGTTTTAAAGTGTATTACATGTTTTATCAAATTTTATTTTTTTGCACTCACAACACCGTAATATAAATCTGAAAGTAGAAGAATGTTGAATTTGAATTCCTTGTTTTTACTATGAAACTAGCAATTAGAATTTTCGAAAAATTCATCAGTAAAGTCACTGTAGTACATCGTCATCTTTCGAATAAAAATCATTTCAAAACGATCTGATGAAAATTGTAGGCGTGAGGTGTTTCAAGAAAGTTCATGTTTTCACATGGTTCTTTTTAAACAGAAAACAAAATACCCGTTATGTACTGTGCACTCTCTACACATTAATCCTAAAAATCCTACATTAATCCAACTAACTCCATGTAGTCCAGCAGAAGCAGAATATTAAAGCTGTTAAGAAAAATCTGATTTTAACTTTTGAACAAATACTTACTTTGGTAAGATCCGTTATGAGAGAGATACAGATACAAATTTTAAGAAGTAAAAAGGGTAAGGGACTAAAAGTTAGTAAAATGATTATAAACAAAAACAAACAATATTTAAAAAGAATTTTGAAACCCATCAGCTGATGTAAAGCCACATTTTTATATACTATGTTTTTTCAAGACAAATACCGTAAAAAGTTTCAATTATCTTAAATTTAAGCCGAAAGAAGTTCTTGGTTTCAAAATTAATTAAATGTGTCAATTCAGAACTTCGTAGAGTTTTTTCAAGATAGGCAGTGTGGTTGTGCCATCTACTGTTTACCATATTTCTTAGACTAGGTTAGGCTAAGTGTTTACTATACGTTAGGGTGAAGCTTTTGACACCGGTGAGGTTCCCCAATTGCCCGAAAGTAGGGAGTATTGTTTCTCCTGAAGTGGCTGGAAGTCCGATATAAACAATTTTGTACACTTTCTTTGCAACAGCTTACAGATAGTCAAATGTTATCTAATGAATACTTCCCCATCTAAATTTGGTAAAAATCTCAGAAGTTATCAAAAATCCTCAAAATGGCAGTTTTTTTGGAGTTCAGACAAATTGGTTGAGTGAAAAAACAGAGATCTTTAACACATCAATCCTATCTAATCCTCTAACTACCTGTAGTCCGCCAAAAGCAGAATATTAAAAAGAAAATATAATCTGATCTCAACATACTTTTACAAAGAATTATTAAGAGAGAGATACAGATACGAGTACTGTACGTTACAGAAACACTATGATTGATGTATCATACATTTGCCGCTTCCATGTCACTGTTGGGTATATGGAGATAGATGTGGCAGATATTTGTCAATCTTAAAGTTTATTGTCACTACAACCCCTCTTGCACAAAATTATCTACATCAACTCAGCTGTTCGTGGTTTTCACATGATTACGGTATAGTTTTGCCTATTTTGATACTTTTGGAACTTAAAGAATGAACATGCTTGACGCTCTTAATATTATTTAATTTTAAATAATAAAAAAACTAAGTGGTTTTAAAGTACAAATATGCTATTATTATGAAATGAAATGAAAAATGGTTTTATTAAGCGAAGTTAGGACTAACAAGTTCTCTCTTACACTTAACCTATACATACATAATTGAAATCTTTACAAAAACATAACTCTTATTTCAGATTTAAATAAATAAAGCTTATATCTTTAAATTAAAATAAAACATTCAGTGTTAAAATATGCAGTTTTTAAAGAAAGGAGCATTTAGTGACTGCCCTTAAGAACGGTGATATTTTCATTCTTATGGAAGTAAGATTTTCATTTTTGTGAATCTAGCGCGGTTATATCTTCAGTTGGTTTTGGAAGATGAAGACAAAATCTTTGATTCTTTGAATAGTTTGAAATAATTGATTATTTGATTATTTCAAATTGAAGTTTTCATAGCGTTTCCTAAACACTTCAAAACTAATATATTTAATTTTATTTCCTAAGGGTAATGATTTGAAACATTTGGTAATACCTAAATGTAACTTCTAAAGTCTTCAACATACTGTAATAACAATTAAGTTTACCATACGCACAAAACATTTTGCATTAAACGATAAGTAATCCTATGTTTTCCTAAAGTACTGATATCTCAACATTTTCGTTGAATATTTCCTTTATAAACACATCATTTGGTTCAAAATACCGTAAACCCAATAAACATAAAAAATTGTCTTAGTTTTGCCAATATTATATATATACTTTCGTCGATTTACTAGTTGTAATACAATGGCTACAAAATCGATTTAAATCCGTAAAGGGGTTTCAACAAACTTGGTTTTAGGATATTGAACTTTGAGCATGTTAAAAGGTTTATTAAAAACGTAAACGAGGGTGTTTACATTTTACTGTACACTTCATAGTTTATTCGCTAGCTAATGTTTAAACACAAAAATTCCGTAAAAATACCATAAAATAGCCATTATTTTCAAATAGTGAGTTAGATCATGTTTGTAGTTTTTCCATAAATGGTCTTATTTAGATACACACTTTAAAATACGTTTAACCCAAATCCCATGTGGTGTGGGAGATAATAAATAATTAGTGAAAAAACAAAATGACGAATATCTGTTAAACAAAGCGTTTCCAAAAAAACGTGATTTTTAATTTTCTATTTGTTTTACCCAATAAACCTGACACCAAAGTTTGTGACACTGTTTTTGTAAACACCCTGTATAAGATGGGAAGGAACACTAACCGATGGACAAGCAGCAGCAGACACGCTGATGAAGTATTGAAGATTCTCACACCTCGTATGTATTCCACACACGTCAGCACACAAGTCTCAATCAAACTCCCTTCAACCAGATCCGTCATCTTAGGACTGTTCAGGGGTTGACCATCACATTTTAAACGAGATGTGTACTTAGTTTTTTCCGGGTTCAGTTGACTCATTTTGTTATGTAGACTAGATTAAAGTAGGGCTGGTATTGAACCAGTTGTACGTCAACCAAAGGTTTGTTGTACTGCCCCGGTTATCTTAGTCTGGGAGACCCATTCCCGTGAGACCCATTCCTGTAGGACCTCAAAGCCTCGAGATGACTCCTCCAAGCTCAGACAAGCGAACTTCATCCCAATTATGCCCCTCTAGTAGACCTTAGACCGGACGTTAACTTGACCTCGCGTCAGAAAGTGTCACTTTAGGACCTAGTGATGGAATATACTATTCTTTTGGCCGAGGAAACGTTTTGCAATGGAAAATTTCCCACTATAGTGTTTTAAACTCTCACACCAGTAAACTAATGAGATTAAAAATAAATAATTTCCAATGCCCTGTATGCAAATAAAATCTTTAAATATCTTTTTGTAATTTTGCTCGAAAACATCTGATTTGTATATATGTATTGACTAGCTAAAGTTGCACTTCCAAAATCCAGTGAAATAAAGACTTGATGTGATGATCTTTATTGACAATGACATGAATTGTTATACATGTGTTAATTGTTATAAAGAAGTCGACGGTTGTAAATAGAACTAATCTGTCGATCATAATGGGATTTAATTTACTATCTGAGAAATAATTGATAATAGCACTAAACGGGTAATCGGTCAGGACGGCTAGTTAACAACAGCTGTTTCTTCAAGTAAACATTACAAGTCACACTAATCGGTTCAAATGATTAGTTAAATTTAAATAAATTCAAATTAAAATACAACTTAATAGATTCAATTATTGATATCATTCCATCATGACACAAAGTATCGATCATCACTCGGCTCAAAAGTGTCTTTTTGATCCTCACTCATTTAAGGTTCTCGTCCTTGTACCAGACGTTCAACATGACCTCGTATCAAAATGCTTCACTTTAGAACATAGTGAAGGAATATAGTATAAAAATTAGCTTAAATCTGAATCCCAATTCTTCAAAACATATCAGATCTGTATCCCTTGTGACATGCTCGACCCTCTGCTGTCGAGCACAAGTTCATATAGATTTTTCACAGCTAAGATCAACAATTAATGTTTGAATGTCCACTAAAAATATCACAACAAAGTAGAATTTACAATATACACATACATCTAACTGAGATGGGCCTAACTTGCACCTAAATCAACGTCACAATGGCAGTGCCAGACTCAGGGCGGAGAGCTAAGACACGTATTAATGGCTGGGATTAGGCTTTATATGATGTATAAATTAACCATTCTTTACATACTTGTGTTATCTCTTACTGTGCTTGGTCTGACCAGTATCTAGGGCTTACTTTGTGGGCAAAGTTAATCGAAGATAACTGTATAATTTAATAACAATTCGGAATTCAATTTAAGTCATTGTTTCAAACTCAAAAAATGTTTTGCTTGTCAAAAAATTAATTTAACTTTAAAAATTAAAGAATATTAACCATTAAAAAAGGATATTTGGTAAATTATTTGAGGGTATATAGTCAAGTATTTAAGGGTCCTCAGCTGTCCAGCGATGCTTCAATGCAAAGGTTTACAGCAGCCCGTTTTTAACCTTTCAAAATAATGTTTACATTAAAAACATGATATACTTGGTAACTAGAGCAGTTCTCCGACATCCCTACATACCGTTCTTTTTCAAAATCATGCTTTTTAAGTGTATAAAATGAAGTGAAAAACACTAACACTTAGACAATTCAAAGTTAATTTGTGAAACTATAGAACAGCTCATGAGAGATCGGGCTCCATTAACGTGTCGGAATTTTCCTCTAGTTCTAAAATATATTATGTTTATTAATGTAAATTGTATTTTGAAAAATCAAAATTGAGCCCATGCAACAAGCACTTGGTTTGACAGTTAGGCCGCATCAGTTGAAAGAAGACCCGTTGTTTAGCCAGTTGTTCAGTGCGCGGTGTCGTGTGTTCCTTGGGCGGACGAATTCAGCCTTTATTTGAGATGACCACTGAGGTGGTCCCTTAATTTTACGCAATAATTAAGTTTGACAAATGTATTTAAATAACTGCTTTATTGCTCTGTGTATATTGCATGAAGCTTTACAGCATTACAAAACAATCCCGGATTAGTCTCAATATTGATTAGGGGTACTCAGAAGACCCTTGTGGGATGAAGTTAGCCTTGATTAAGTTTGGTGACCAATCCGTCCAATAACTCAGTAAAGTGATTACGGAGAGGGGAACAGTTTAAGGTCAGTCACAGAGTGAGAGATTACACGGAACTTAGTTACAAGACAAGTTACCAGATGACGCTAGTGGGCTGTTTCCTGTAGGTTCTGAGCGAGTACTGACTCAGTCATAAAGTGCGGCCCAGTATCTACTGGTTGAGTTTGTAAAATCGGGCGTTTTCCATCGCTACTGAACAACATGAATCTGACATTTCGGGATGTGGAATCTGATGCCGTCTCCAGGTGAAAAGTAACCTAACACGTAACACAAAACGTTAAGAAATGAGCTAGCCTAAAGTGATCAGCGTACATAACCAATCAAACATAGCCAAGCAACTTTTGTGTTTTTTTAGTAAAAAGCAAATAAAGCCTGTTTACCTAGGCTAAATCACTATTTGAGATGCCAACCACTCTCATGAGGGTATTTTAAGGCAAATATGTGGTGAAGGATGAGTGTGATGGGTGGTAGTAATGAGTTATGAGGTGTAGTCTTGTTACAAACTAAGGCCGACTTTAGAATGGGTCAAATAGCCCAATGACCAATGGAAATACAAGGACTAACGGCTTAACGTGACTTCCGAACCACGGAGGTGATGGTATGATATGTCTAAACGATGGTGGGAGTTGATGCGGGTATCATCAGATGATCACTGAGACTATCTGGGCAGCGCTAGGCTTTTAGGCTAGCTTTCTAAGATTGTATTTGTTAAAAAAGAATAAAACCAGATACACGTGTTGGTTTGTTATGTTTGACTAGGCATCTTAGGTTGATCAATTTAGGATTTATCTTAGGCTAGCTCATTGTCTAATGTGTGTGCTACGTTCTAGGCTATTTTTTGTTACTACTTGACACACAACAGAGAAATTCTCCACTAATTTAATCTTACAGTAAAATTCAACTAATATTAAGATACCGGTTTAATTGCTGTTTCCTTCTTCCTGGAAACACAATGCATCGTCTCTGCGGAGAAGGGAGATTGACATGTTGGGAGGTAAAAATGAAACCAGCGATTCCAGGACGTGAGATTTCCCTAGTTACACAAGTATTTACAAAAAATGATTATATTTTGGTGACTCAAGAGAATCGTTTTATTATTACCATATTGTAGACAATGCAACATTGCAGAAGGTATGATGACGGTTCAATTAATATTTTGTTCCTACAGAAATATTTCTGTGAACAGTACACCGCGCTGTTTCTATTCCTTGAAGGGTTTTAATTAGCACGATTCTTCTGCCTCTGGATTACTGAAATTCAAACAAAAAATAGGCTAAGACCCTTAGAAATCCGTAAATCAATCCACGTAATACGTTGTTAAAGTTTGTGTCAATCTCCCATATCAGGTATCATCTTCAGGTACACAGAGGCTGAATGAAAGTAATATATGATTTAAACAGTTACAAAGTTGTATTAAACATGATCACCATGAAATTCAACAAAATAATAAATAGATAAATAAGTAAAAACATAGTATACGCGTAGCCACAAACGCTACCGTGAATCCAGTGAATTTCCTTTGACGAGGGCATAATTTACACCAGAAGGGACCTTTTGATAGGGTGGTTCCCCTTAAAATGGGGGTTTAGGCTATAAATACTGCATATACGATCCAGTTTAAAACTTCATAGATCAAGACAGTTAGTAAATAATCTCCATAGTTTTGTTAGTCAACGTAGCATTAGATACTGGCAGACCTGGCAAATAAATATTAATATCTAACATTATACATGGGGCCCTTGAAAAACTCCCATTTTTCTCAAAATTTGACTTTTGGGTTGCCTAAGAGCCTTAGATCTATCATCTTTTCGTAACTAATAATAATAAATAATTTATTTCCATTTAATATTTACAATAAACGAGTTTTAAATCATCTTGTAAATTATATTGCTGTAAATTTAGTAACCGGAAATTTCCTCCCTCATGGGTTATATCTATATCTATTATATTATATATATTATATCTATTATAAGCTATATCTGTGAGAGGGAAGATTTATCAGTCTGTAAAAAAATATGCAATGTTACTTGAAACTTACTTGATACCTGGAGTTATCCCACTAAAAGCGAATCAACGCCGTGGTCGTCGATAGTTTGCGAATTTGTTGGTTTTGCAATGTTTGAAAAGATTAATAACTCTAATAATACGTAACTGTATGAGGTTGTGTAAGAGTAGTACATTTCAACACTGTCATGCTTTGAATAACATCTCTATGACAGATAACCACATCTACCAAACAAAACTGAAGATATTCAATACGTATTATTGAAAAGTTAACACTCGATTTGACAACTTCAGCAGAGTATGAATTTTACGATTGAAATCAGTCTCTGTCTGTTCCACACGAGTTCCTTTCCATAAATTTATTCAAAGTGTAAACTGTCAAACTTTTCCCGCAGTCTTATGAGTATTATTGATTCATACTCTTGTGTGTATGGTCTTTACTGATATAATTTGTTATACTCGTAAAAGGTGAGTTTTAAATATTCCTCTCCCTTAACCTTAGAAAAAGAAAAGAATTTAAAACCTTTTGATTTTATAGGGACTTGAAGTTTGTTTTAACGTACTTTGTCCCACCAAAAAGCCGGGTATTTTTTATACGCGAACCTCCCTTGTGTGGCATCTCAAAAGAAAGCTAATTTTAACACAAAATCAACAATGCAAACATTAATTTTCTATCTCAATCAACTTTTTTGTTAAACCCATTAAAAGATTAGATTACAAGTTGTCGGGTTTAAAATGCCACATTTTATGTACGATTTAATTTCACTTTAATATGTTCACAAATCAAAGAAAGAAAGAAGGACAGATTTAATCCATGGCAAACAAGATGTATAGGAATACAAACAAAAACATATAACAAAGAACAAATCAACAAAAAACAACCAAAGGACCCAGGAAAACAACGCTATTCTTCACACATTTCTTCCATCATGTAGTCGTGTACGGAGTAGAAAGCCTTCTTCAAGGTACTTTTTAATTTTGATCCGGAAAATGGATGACACTTCTTACTTCAAGTTATCTGGAAGTTTATTATACAATTAAGATGACTCATAAATTGTATTTTTAATATAAAAATTGAAATTGTGAGTTGGCACTTTAATATTGTTTTTGTTCTTAAATTATAAATATTACTAAATTTGTTGTTTGATGAAATATCCAAAAGTTGGTGTTTTAAATGGATTAGACACTCAAAAATGTATAAAAAGGGTAAAGTCATAATATTGTGTTCAATAAAAATTTGCTTACAACTAGATCTCCTTTTAAAATTAAATATACTTCTTATAGCTTGTTTTGTTTTCGAACAACTTTTTAATATACGAACTTTCATTTTGACTAAAAAATTGTTCTTCAAAATCATCTAAGGGATTTTGTTACAGGGTTGTGTGTGACATTTGCCTCAGAGGAAGCTGAAAATATTTTCATAAAGTTGTCCAGGAAGACTTTTAAATGAACAGATTATATACATTCCATCGACACTACACATTTCTATGTCGTCCTCGGGGCCTAACAAATAACATCCTGACACCGTGTTTACCACAATGTCATGTTCACTGTCAATTTAGAAATGTAAGCGTCATTGTGTTGTCCGTGTTCTCGTTACAATTACAAACACGTGGCTAATTTTTAGTAGCGTTCTAAAATCAAGCTAATTTTGGGAAAAACAAGTTAGGCTTGAATGTCAAAACCCATTAGGTACGGTATTTTTTTAAAATACAGGTATTTAATAGGTAGAATGGTAATTAAATTATATGAATAGTGAGATAACATATCGGTCATTGTCGCCATTGGCCCGGTTAGATCAAGGTGCACTCTTTCCCATACTTTGTCTGGTATGTTCCATGGATAGATGGGACTTCTTCAATGTTATCTCTGTTCTCTTGACATGACGAACACCGTTTCACAAACATTTCTATATCGTTATCCAGGTTCGGCCACAAACATAGTACCGTGCTATTGATCTCATATTAGTTATGCCTGGATGTCCACAGTGTAACAACTTCAAAACACTTTGTCGCAGTACTTTAGGCACTACAACTCTTCCAAACCATAAAATAATACCATCTTCCACTGATAATTCTTCTTTTCCTTGTTTATACATTTTCATATCTTCGCTCGCCCTTTCAGGCCATGAATTGAGCATGTAACTCTTTACCAATGTAGTTTCTTTGTCTATTACTTTCACACTTTAGTTTCTCGTATAACATTACTGTTTTGATTTTGTCCACATTTATGTGGTAAAAGTACAAAAATGCTTTCATTGTATAATTTTGACTACCACAAAGTAGGCTAGATGGAGAAAACATCAAGTATACAAATCGTATTTCAGTTTCTTGGTCTTCTGGTTTTGTGTGTGTCTTTCTAATGCTTCATTCATAGTCATTTAACTCTTTAGTTTGACTAAAAATGTTGTTCCTTGTCGCCATTTGAAGCATTGCTCAATTGAAAACTAATAATGTATTCCAATTTTAGTAACTAGTTTAAAACGTGATTTTAAGTAACAAAAACAATCATCATAACAACAGATCATATGTTAAATAATTAATAATATATTACACAGATCATACCACAAAGGGTATTAGTGATACTTAATGTACACTTTGAAAACATATGATTTATGCTTTATGACTGGGACTTGTGGCGTGGTCCTGTAATCCAGCTTCATGGAGGTCAGGTTTTGAGGATGATATAGGTCTAAACCGGCTCAGATAGTCTCAGTGATCATCTGATGATACCCGCATCAACTCCCCCCATCGTTTAGACATATCAGACCATCATTTGCGTGGTTCGCAAGTCACGTTAAGCCGTTGGTCCTTGTGTTTCCATTGGTCATTGGGCTATCAACAAATGACCCATTCTAAGGAAAAGTCGGCCTTAGTTTGTAACAACACTACACCTCATAACTCACTACTACCACTCATCACACTCATCCTTCACCTCTTATTTGCCTTAAAATACCCCCATGAGAGTGGTCGGCATCTCAAATAGTGATTTAGTATAACATTACTGTTTTGATTCTGTCCACATTTATAAATCGTATTTCCGTTTCCAGGTCTTCTGTTTTTTTGTCTTGCTAATGCTTCATTCAGTCATTTAACTCTTAGTTTTGCTATTGTTGTCCCTTGTCGCCATTTGAAGTATTGTTCAATTGAAAACTAATAATGTATTCCAATTTTAGTAACTATTTTAAGTCGTGATTTTACGTAACAAAAACAATCATCATCCATACCACAAAAAATATTAGTGTTACTTTATACAGTAAAAGTATAAAAACACTTAAAAAATTCTCAAAACTCATTAAAATATTTATCTTGTTAAATATGCTTTTTACTGCCACCAGAAATAATTACGTTAAATTAGGTGTTTAAGCGTGAGACAGTGAAAATAGCTGCAGCAGGTCGGAGACAGTGCCAGGAGAGGCACTGAGTGGATAAGAAATCTAATTACCCGAAGAAAATGAGTTAAGTTGGACCTCAGTGGAACAAATTGAAGGTTTATCTAACGAGCTAAGTGGCTTTACAGTATAAGACCACTCCTGAGGCACTTGTTCGACTAGTCATTGTGGTAATTCGGTGTTGTTCCTTGAAATAGACAAACTGTAGTGTTGTTTTCATCTAAGTCGTGTAAAACTGTAAGTGCCAAAAGCAAAAAAGCTTCAGAAATCACTATACAGGGTGACATTTTTAATTTCATCGTCAATTAAGAAGTCTTTCAAAATTCACGCTAACGATAAAACATTTCCTTTAAAACCAACAACAATTTAATGAAAAGCTTTACATCCCCATAAGATAAAATTGAAACTGTAAACAAATCTGGCATATATAAAATTTACTGTAACAATTATAAGAAAACGTTATAGTGGCCAAACAAAACGAACTAAAACCCGATTCAGAGAACGCATCTCACACATTAAGTATGATCATTGAAAGATGGAAAGTCAATGATATGATCGTCCAGAAAAATATGCAATCGCTAACCATTGCGTATCTACTGGACATACAGTATTAGAATCAAATTTATTTATTTTATTTTTTATTTTATTATCACCAATTTACAAAATTATTTGTGTTGGTATTAAAAAGAGTACAATAAATAATTAAATAAGAAAATTACAAGCCACTACAGCAAATATAATTACAGAATATTCAAAATACAGCTTAAATAAATAATAACTTTTAATCAACAGATTTCTGAGTAAAAATACTCCAGACGATACTTTACTACACACATGTTCAATATGAAAATTATTTGAAAATATTAAAAGAAATTGTAAAAACAAACTTTTAAATGCCTGGGAAACATACTAGATAAATTTACAAAAAGAAGAAAACCTCATAAATAATGAAAACGGTCCAGTTCAAAGTTCTTCTTTGTTAAAAATTGAGTTATTGAGTTTTTAAGAAACTTTATATACCTAGTAATATTTCTCATAATAGTCTTAACCACATGTTTTATTTTTATGTTTTGTAACCGTAAGTGAACAGAAATAGAGAAATTTATTATTATTAAGTTTAGAAGTTTGCTTTTTGTTTTGTTCATGGTGAGGACCTGAAGATAATATCTTTGATATTGAAAGGCCTCGTCCAAAAAGTTGTTAAATATTGGTTTTCTGAATTCCTAAATTAGTTTATTTCCTTATACATGGTATGTTAAGGACTTGGACATTTTGCATACACTTTAATTAGACTTAAGTTACGACACAATTGTCAATCATGAACGGTTTCTAGAGTTCGGAAAAGACACACAAATTGACCGCTTCTTTGTCTCCTATACCGGAAGCAGACATAAAATAATCCAGGCAGTCTGGCCCCACCTATAACGACACGCACAATGGAAGGAATTTTAGCAAATTATTGTATTGTTTGTCATTTTCTGTTTTGTGTTGTTGTTGTTATAACTATCAAACACTCTCAAATCTCTTTTGGGAGCCTTTAATTGTATACCACAGTTACTTATAGGTGGCCACGTTAAGTCGTTGGTCCATTCCAATTAATTAATGACCCAATCTGGGGAACAGTCGGCCCTAGATTGTAACAAGACTACTCCTCATCATCCATCAAAAACACTCAACACGCTCACCCTTCATCCCATATTCACCTTAAAACACACATGTTGGGGTTGTTTAGGCCCAGAAAGAAACTAACGCATTATTTTGATTTTTAAACCACTATTAAATATTTGTAAATACAAAAATTAAAGATGAAATTGCATTTATGGTTGACTTTAGGTTTGTTGCGAAGAGTGATAAGCAGTATTCACTCTACGTCAGACACAGCTCTGTCATTTTCATTTCACACTTGATGAGAAATAATCCCCTCTCGCTTCATTGTTTCTGGCAACATGATAGAGCAACGTAAAGTACTTTATATGCATTTTCATTCAAACCGGTAATACAATTGACACGTTTTTCAAAGTAAATCTTAGAATTTTAGGACCGTTTTCTCAATAAAAGCCTACACATGCTTCGGTGAAATAAAACCTTTTTTGTTTCATAAATATTTCAATGTTTTATATATCTAGAGACAACCTAATTAAGTATTTGTGTTAAAGCCTAATCTAACTATATGACTCCAATTATATTTTTCGGAACTCTCTTCGATCTTTTGCCTATTACAGTAATGGGGAAACTATCTTGATTGATTCTCGATTAAGGCAGGAGGTGCTCAATATTGGAAATAGTAATAAAACATAAATTTAAATATCAAAACCAATATTGTAAATTTTCATCGTCAGAAACAAAATCATTCCGTACAAAATTATTATTGTTGTTTTATGTTTTCAAATATGCATATAAACTTACTTTTTGTCATTTTTGTACAGACCTGACGATGAAAGCCTCGTCCAAAATAAAAATTACAATATTGGTTTTGAGATTTAAAATTATTTTTTATTTTCGATTTTATAAATGCCTCAGTAAAAGATAATGGATGTCGGTCCACCACAACCAATACATTGACGAAAAGCAACTTTTGCTTTAAAAGCAGCTGTTTTGAGACATGTAGTGGTGCGCTAAAGTTGCACTTTAGTTCTTAGAGAAATACACGTATGTTTTGATGATCTTTAATTTCCTAGAGAGAAAATTATCATTTTCATCACAATTTTCAGCAGGGACATCAGCGGTTTCAATGAATTTGTTTCGAACCTTAACACAAAACAATAGAAAACCAGTGTTGTTTCTTAGAAACAATAAAATCAGGACTCAATTAAATTAAAAACATCACTCAACTCAAACATTGCGTTTTTTATACGATTCAAAACTTAAATTTATTTCCCTATACTATTGTAGCATGACAAACAATATCGTTCATCACTCGTCGCAACAAAGTCTTTTTGGTTCTCGCTGATTTAACCTCCTCAGACCTCCATCTTTTCAAAAAGCCCCAATTTCGGATTTAAAGATGCTATTCGGATTTAAAAATGTATTATTAAAAATTAGCTTGAATCCAAATTCCACTTCTTCAAGTACGTATCAGATCTGTGCCCCTTCGTATCTCCCCGGTGACATACTCGACCCTCTGCGGTCCCCTCGACAAGCTGTGATGGATTTACAGACATCCATCATTTACTGGATACCACCCTGTCACTGACGATAGTATGTTCTTTGTTTGGTTTTACGACCACTTTCAAGGTTTTAATAATACTGTTGTATTGGTATTTGAAAAGGTTTGTTCACACAGAATATTATTATTGTATATTTTTCTTTTTGATCATCCTAGGTGTTTAGGTTAAACTACTAAACACTCGGATGATCTAATAAACCTAGTGTTATTAAAAGATGATAAAGTACTATTGTCTTTGTTCTTTAATAATGTTGTATTGGTATTTGTTGGCTCTATTATTGATCTTTTTCGTTTTGAACCTCTCTCATTACTTTTCTTTTTAAACCCGGCGCTTTTTGCAGGTTTTGCCCCAATTTGACTTTTTTAGCATATTTGTTTTTAAGACGTTCAAAGCTGAAAATCTAATTTGCAATAAAGGATTCACAAAGACGAAGAACCTTTAATATTTAAGTGATGTCCTGACGACTATTATAGATTACAATGGTCAATTGAATAATTTCAAATATTTTCGTTAAAGCATTCTTCAGAGCTTTGTTCTGTGTCAGCAAAGTCAGTAGTGTTATCCACAAGCATTTGACATATCGTTGAAGGACGACACAGTGACAAAGGAAATAGAGTGTAGGATGAGGAATGGTGTGAAGAAATGAAGACAAACGACAACGCAATGGAGTGATGTTCCCAACACATTCCTCAGCCTAAGTTGACTCGTCGGCCTAACATTTACACTTTAAACTAGGCTTCTGAGCTTAGCTACAAGTTAGGGTGAATTTATAATCTAGTTCTTCCGGTTCAAACCGCGTCCAAACTTCATAATTATGTTGAGATATTTCGGCTTCGCTGTGGAGTACCATCTGTGAAGTACCGCGGTTTGAACCGCAAGAACTAGATTATAGTTGTGACACCAGTAGCGAAAGCCTAAGAGTTAAGTTTAGGGTGGATTTGATAGGCGATCTGAAGCGGGTACATTTCGGGGCTTTTGTCAACCTGCAAGAGTCGAGCTTTGCCATCCGAGTTAAACACATAGCCGTGCTTTGGCGTTTAAGGCTGTGTGATCGCAAATCGTGCCAAACTATACCGCCAGGGCTGCGCCACCTGTACTCTGACTCTACAGTGTCGTGCGCTTGAAGTGCTCCCCACTACGAGTGAACTCACTCAGCAGCGCTCTCTAACCACACTGCACTGTATAGAGCGCTCCGATTTAACCAACAGTTATTATTATCGCATTCAATGGCTTGTGTCAATAAAAAAGTAAAATAAACATTTTAGGAAATTTTTAAATGCAAATAACATGTGGAATTTAAGATGACCACGACGTTCGAGTGGGTCCTAGGAATCCAAAGTAAAACTTTCAGAATGAAATTTAAAATAGTATTTGATCAGTGTTGGTGAGAATATGGGCTTAACACGTCTAATAACAAAGTACTGAAATATATTTACTTGTACTACTATTGTTGTGAATGAATTCTCATACCGTTTACCCACCTCAAAATTGTTTTTAAATTAATTATACAACTTTAAATATAATTTTAAAATTTTATTTTTGAATACACTACCTAAAAACCGTTTATAGATCACTTCACTTTTAATAGTGATTTGCATCGAACGAACACATCGGGAAGGATTTTGAAGTACAGCAATACCTAAGTACAAGAACAATTTGTTCAACATTAGTTGGCTATTTAGGCCTATAGCTTGTATTCCGTATTATAAATTTACAGAAACAAGGAATTTTTGCGTGTGTTTCAAACAGGTTTTTAGCTAACTGTTTAGGTATACAATATTGTTATTCTTACTCAATCATATTATCAGTGCGACACACTCTAAGAATAAAAACCAGTTTTTAAACCTTGGAATAAAAATAACCCATAAATATAAGATAACTATAAAAAAACGTAAAGACTAGGGTTAGCGTAGAGTGGTAGTCAGAACAAAGGAAACTTAATTAACAAAGAACGTTAATTTGACGACACGTCTGGAATAGCTGATTTCTCTGGTTTCAGCATTCCAGTTGCTAAGTGTTAGCAAAGCGGTCCAATTCCGGTGTTCCTGGAATCTAAATTAGCAACAACGTTTTAATGTAAATGATTGAAAATAAAAGAGTCGATTGTTTTACGAAGCTTCCTTGGCGTGTCTACTTCAATGTTCCCTGAATTCTTAAATGCAAAATGGAACTTTTTTTTTAGAATTGTTAGTTAAGAAAGATCGTGCTCCTCAAAAAATAAAAGTATTTTTATAAAATAAACAACAGTTACATTATTATCGAATTTCCTTTGGAAACATGAGATATTCATGCCGTCAGCATGGTAAGATCCAGGCTGGGGACCATGAAATTAGCACCGATCCTGACCCCTAGAACACGTTTTGAGAATTTTTCAAAAAATTATATACATATGAAAAAAAGGAATATATATATACTGTGATTTGTTTTTACTATTTATACAACGTTCTGGTACCATTTAATATATGTATATATGTATCATGTGTACAAGTCGAATTTTTTCCACTTTTCACCAAATTTGGTACACATGTTTCTTTTGCAAATATCTCGGTCGAGTTCGATAACCAGAAAAATCGGACTGCGGGAACTCGCATTTGGAAGGGGGGACTTTTCACCAAAAAATGTTTTAAATTATCTAAAAACATTAAATTTCGTCCGATTAAGATGAAATTTGAAATAAATATGTGTTACGTAATATTTATATTAAACAGGAATAGTTCACTTAGGGGTACTAATGTTATTAACAAAGACGAGTAAAACAGAGTAGTACCCTTTTTTCTCATATTTTAATTGACGCACGACCGGTTTCGGGAGCTAAGCCCATCGTCTCGGTGCTGTACATTAATGCACTACTCTGTTTTACTCGTCTTTGTTAATTATATTAAACTTTTTAGTTGCATGTTTAATAAATATGTAATACGTTGGGCCCTCCAAAACCGTTTTTAGATACATACCCGTACCTTGTGTCCCATAGAGTATTTTAAAGCTAAGTTTGTCAAGAAAACTAATTTACGTGAAATGTGGCATTTCTGGTTGAAAACCAATCTTTAAATAAGTATTACAAAAAACGAGTCGAGATAAGTAGTTTTTCTTTGCATCGTTGAATTTGTGTTTAAATTAATTTCTTTAGAGGTACCAGAAGGGGGAGGGTTTATTTAAAGAATTTGGAGGGCCCCTCTCACCGGTTTGTGGGGCGGGGGTTGGGTGACGCAAAGTACGTCAAAACAATCTTTAGGACCCTAAAGTGACGGAGGGGGGTTTTTTAAACTACCTTGTATAATAGGCTTAAGGAACAGGTAATTTTAGTGTAGTAGTGTAGTACAGTTCGTTAGGTATAGCATGGCCGGTGGCATTGAGATTTCCTGCTGGCCGCTTATAGCCCTATAGCCCATCTCACCGGCCATGCTAAACCTGACGAACTGTACTTGCGACTATCCTTCGCCCAGAAAGGGGGTCTTAAATTGACGTCATAAAAAGATCTCAGGACGGAGGACACTTTAGTTGCAAGCGGCGTCACGAGGAGTCATTAAGAGGCCGAAGCTAAAGAAATCCTTTTCAGGACTTTAAATATATCCTTCAGAGTTTCAAATGATATAAATGTGAGGTGGATAGTAGGAGACTAGTGTGGTTATTAGTGTTCATAAGATTTACTCCGATTTACCCTAACTCCACACAGAGCATTACAAATCCAGACCGACCCGCAGCTAAGCGCTTAAGCACCGCTCGCGTGAGTTAAGCGAATTTCCTTTGCAATTTGTTACTCTAATTCACTCCACTCCCAGCCTCGCTTGGCTTTGATCTTTCCTCCTGTATTATTAAGCGCGTTTCGAAGCTGTTTTATTGACGTTCATGTTGAAGTTCAGTTTTATATTACTAGCATTTTGCAGTAAGATTTTCGTATATGGATGGACCAACAGCTTTAAATTGATTAATTTTGAATCACTGTACTTAGGAGGGCAGAACTATAGTCAATGGTTTCCAAGTTTGTACACAAATAGCTTTAATGAGCGTCAGTCTGCCCAACAACTGAAACTTAGCTGAGTTTGTGTTTGAGAGTTTAAACTGTTGAACTGTTTGGCGAAATCTGTTTATGTTAGTTGCCAACAGATAATAAAACCAGCCCGACACGCAGCTAAGGTTAACGCTGGCATGAGTGAAGCTAAGGAAACTGGGAGAGCCAATCGACACATTCCTTTGTTTAAAAGTTCGTTGTTGACGATGGGATATTTTCTGGGTTTGAAATACGTACCATTGCTGATGTTTTTCGTCGTTAGTGAATGAGAAGAACAATACGTTTTGAGGTATGCAGGTTAACCTAACACAAAACATTAGACGATGGACTAGCCTAAAGGAATTAGCGTAAGCTGACCAGTCTTCCGAAACGTCGCGTTTTTTTGCTTGGAAACGTTTACTCTAATAAAACTTGTACTTCAACACCCGGTTGACACATAGTGGAAGAAGAATGTTAAGATTGGGGAAGTGCATCAAGTGACTTTTCATGCAGCTTTTGCCTACTGATCCATGCTACCTTACCTATCGAGTTTTATTCCTCTATTTCAGGTAAGTGGAATTTGCTGAAGTGCAGCTCTTCTGTTGGTGAGGACCAGTAATTGATGGAGGCTGGGTAAGTCAAGATTTCTAATCCTATTTAATCTACAATATAAGAGGTAGATTATGGAAGGTACTGTTTGTTCATCACTATAGTACAAATAAAACGAATCGGTGCTTGAAGCTCGATCGCTCAGCACTAATTACCTCTTCATTAAATTTGTAACATAATATGATTGTATTGCAACTCTAAAATACAAGAGGATAGTATACCCCTAAAACAACAAACTACTATTTTCAGATTTCCGGTACGATTTGACTTGTTTACTAAACTGTGCATTTATTGTTGTTAAGAAAGCTATATCCTTTCTCATTATCAAACTTTCCATGTTTGAAATATTATTGCAGACGTTTTCCATGGTTAGTGGACAATAATGACACAACGTTTCGGTATATGGAATCTAACCACGTCTTCAGGTGAAAAGTAACTTAACACTTAACACAAAAATGTACAGCACATATACATTATTTTGATCACATAGAAAAAAAACGGGCAACCAATTCATCTGCGGTCAATAAATTACACGTGATTACACTTATATAAACCTCACGTGATTTTGAGTGGGATCGCCAATTTCAGAATAGGATGACGTCACCAGATCAGTTATGACGTAATCTGACAGCTGACTGACGGCACAATCACAAAACACACAGATAACTGTATTATACCTGACCCAGACAACACGTCACTAGACACATGTCCGAAATCACGCTGGTTTGAAAATAGTTGGTACTTACAGTTTTGGTCAAACAAATATTTCTGTGTAGTACTTTGACGGGTGTAGTAATTTTACAAATCGAAAGAATTAGACATGAGTTTGTATTATTAGCAGTTTACAATGTCATTTTTGAATGGGGTGTTAACCTGAGTCACAGTGGTTTAGTAGGCTGAAATTACAATTTTTATGGTTTCTAGGCTGCGCAGTACAAGCGGGAAAAGGTGAGACGCAGAAGGTTGCAGTTACTACGATTTCCTATCCTTTCAATGAAAGTTCAACATATTCTTCAATGTGTAATGGAAGCTTATTTTCTAAATTTTATTTTTATTTTGAGAAAAATTTACTTTGAAACCCTTGACAATACAGTACTTTTAGGGCTCTGAACCCCTCATTTAAAGGTTAAATTTAAACTAGACCGAAACGCAGCTAAGCACTACATCGTCGCTTGCATGAGTAAATCGAATTTCCTACTTGTTCCTACTTCCAATTTGTTACTTGCTCCGCTTACAGCCTCGCTTCGGTCTTCGGCCTCAGCTTGGCCTTCTGTGGGACCACGGGCGTTACGAGGCCGTTTGTTCCATCTTTACAGCCTGCTTCGGTCTTCTGCCCTCAGCTTTCTGGCCTTTCTGTGGGACCACGGCGTTACGAGGCGTTTGCTCCACTTACAGCCTCGCTTCGGTCTTCGGCCTCAGCTTGGCCTTCTGTGGGACCACGGGCGTTACGAGGCTGTTTGCTCCACTTACAGCCCGTCGGTCTTCGGTCTCAGCTTGGCCTTCTGTGGGACCACACGTTACAGAGGCCGTTTGTTCACTTACAGCCTCGCTTCGGTCTTCGGCCTCAGCTTGGCCTTCTGTGGGACCACGGGCGTTACGAGGCCGTTTGCTCCACTTACAGCCTCGCTTCGGTCTTCGGCCTCAGCTTGGCCTTCGGACCACGGCACATGAGGCCGGTTTGTTCATTCACAGCCCGCTTCGGTCTTCGGCCTCAGCTTGGCCTTCTGTGGGACCACGGGCGTTACGAGGCCGTTTGCTCCACTTACAGCCTCGCTTCGGTCTTCGGCCTCAGCTTGGCCTTCTGTGGGACCACGGGCGTTCCGAGGCTGTTTGCTCCACTTATAGCCTCGCTTCGGTCTTCGGCCTCAGCTTGGCCTTCTGTGGGACCACGGGCGTTACGAGGCTGTTTGCTCCACTTACAGCCTCGCTTGTCTTCGGCCTCAGCTTGGCCTTCTGTGGGACCACGGGCGTTACGAGGCCGTTTGCTCCACTTACAGCCTCGCTTCGGTCTTTGGCCTCAGCTTGGCCTTCTGTAGGGCATCAGATTTACACATTCGTTTACTTCATGTTTTATTACATATCATAAAGGTAAAAATAATTTAAAATGCTATTGAAAACGGATTCTTTAATGCTGTTATAGCGAAATACTACTTTTTTGGCCACCAATATAAAAATAACCCAGTGAAATTTTGGTACATTGATGGATACTATAAAAATTACATATTCATTTCAAATTTCATGAAAATCATAATAAATACACTTTTTTTAGATAATTAAAACCATTTTTCTAACCAAAACACCCTCTCAAAAAGGGCACTTCCGGTAGCCCGATTTTGCTGTCTAACGAACTTGACCGAGATATTTACGAAAGGGACGTTTGTACCAAATTTTATAAAAATCGGACAAAAAATTCGACTTGTAGAGAATACACACACATATATACATATTATGTATAAAGTCTTGTAGAAATGGTCAACACGTGTTCTGGAGGTCAGGATCGGTGCTCATTTCACGGTCCAGGGTCTGGGCCTTACCATGCTGACGTCATGAACATCTTATTTTTCCAAAGGAAATTTAATAAAAATATGACTCTAATCAACCATGAATCTGTTTGACATCTTGTAAACATTATTATACATAAAGAAAGTAATCACATGAGAACAGAGTTTATTTTATCGCAATTAGTTTATTTAATTTTATTTATTTTAAAACGTTTTTTGTTGACGTGAGGTTTTATAGTTTTTACCGCTCAAAACATATAATTCAGTAGACTACAGTCAATCGGTTAGACAACATCGTCACCCTTAACCCTCGTACTGTGCAGCCTTAACGGTCCCAAAAGTAGAAACCCCAACTGAAACTACCTATAGTTGTTGAAATTTTGATAATTTTGGGGTGCCTTTTTCTCTGTAGCTTACTCACGGGTTAATTTTGCAGGGAGCTGCGTGTTTCGATAATGGTTTCCTATTCCAAAAATAACAGATTCGAGTAATTAAAAATAAAACACGCATTATTCGACGCACTAAACAACTTGACCGGTTTGATCGACACCCTCGTACTTTTTTTCCTCGGCTAATCAGGTGACAGCCCCCCACCCACCACCGTTTGGGTATATAAGAAGACGACACGGCCGGCCAATCTAGTCAACCAGCTCCTGAGGATGACTCTCCACAGCGAGGTCGAAACGTTTAGCAGTATTTGTATTTCAACTGTGACGCGGTGTAAACCGGAAGCCTTAGATATTAATGACCCTCGTACTTGTTTACCGACGCAGTTAACTGTATGACACAGGAGCGCGTGGTGAGCAGGGGTGGCCCCTGGTGCAGTGTTTATGGGATTATCTATCTAGCTCGACACAATAGGCCCGACACAATGTATCTAATCATGTGAACGTTCTATGTAGGTAATCGGCTCAACAAGCCATCTGCTATACATCAGCCTGTACGAAACATTTATGCTGCAAGTTTTATAATAGTTAACGTAAAATTGTATTTGATGAAAGATTGGGAGATAAATCTTTTACAGGACTGTAAGGGTGCGAACAGTTGGTAGAAATGACGATATAATCGGGTCAATCAAAGTAGCTCACGGGCGTAAAACAATATATGTTTCCGGTATGGTTCACATTTGAACACGCGCATTTTAGAATCTTTAAAAAATTGCAGTTTTCAAAACAAAAGTCTTAAATGTGTTATGTATTGTTTATAAAGTGTATTTAACATAGATAAAAACGTACCGTAGATTTACAATATCCAAATGCGTAACTATCAAAAACTAAAATAATTTATAAAAAATTGGCTTTTAAGCGCGGTTATGGAATACTTGATACTTACTCATTTACTTGATACTCTTCATCGCTTTCTGAATTGCATCGTGGCAGCAATGGCAAAATAATCGTTGCTGATGGGATGATACAACTATTCAAGAGAATGCTCAACAACACTTAAGCATTGAATGAAGCATTGCGTACTTAAACATTAATGTACATTGTTATAATCTAGTTCTTCCGGTTCACACTGCGTCAAAACATCATCATAATTAGCTTGACATATTTTGGTCTCCTGTAAAGTATTATCTGCAGTCGCTGATTGGCTGATACTGAGCCACTTTGTCTGCTATCCTATTGGTCACAGTGCTGCCAACCGTCCATTGGAGCAGGGATGCAAACTGTTAGTCAGCCAGTTTCAGTTTCTGCCAATCAGTGACTGAATGGTACTGAAGATTGAAATATTTCAAATGAAAATGATGATTTGACGTGACCAATGTAAAGGAAGCTGATTGTTCTATAATGGCTAAGACTGGTTATATAAATTGTTCATCCTAACCTTCGGGGTCGTAAGACATGACTATAAGATACTAATAAACGGCCATTGTTTCATTACCAGTTACCAAAATGCCGCCAGAAGTGTTAAAAGTAGTCGCTACTTTAAAGAACGAGCACAATATTTTTACCCAGACGAAAACGCAAAGAACAATAGGCTTTTGATGACATCAGAAGGGACCCAAACAAATGTAATGCTGTAAACAGTTTTAAACGCCAGAAAACCAAAGGTAATACACCAAAATATATGGGTTTCAAATCTAAAATCAACATCATTGAACATTTTTTCAGGTGAAAACCAAATATTATATGTTTTCAAGAACACTTTATGAAAACTGATGAAAATGATTTTACAATATAATGTCAACATGTTTTAGCTCATATTTCTGTAGAACGCATGCACCAAAGAAGAGGAGGGTGATGTGTCAATTTATAGCCAAAATGATGTCCATTTTTCATTAGTTGATGACAAAGCATTGTACTGAATTTCACTGAAATGTCTGCCATAAGAATTCATTCTTTTCCACAAGACATCATTTTAATTGTCATATACAGATCACCATTAGGTAATGTAAGTACGTTTTTCAACCTGGCCATAGCAATTCTTGGAAAGTGCGCAAAGAAACAATTGTAAATTAATAGTAATAACAGGGGGATTTCAACATTGACCTCTCAAGGACCACTAACACTTCTGATAATTTCTTAAACCTCATGAACAGCTTTAATATAAAACACATCAAAACATTTACCAGAGAATTCAATAATTCTAGAAGCTGTGTCAACAACATTTTTGTCTAATTTTGACGGTCCAAGATGAAATAAAGACGTGCGTTTTGATTTCTCTCTCTGACCACTACGCCAGATTGCTACTATAAGGGCATTGATCAAACATTAATGTAATAAAAAACAACCATACTTTCCATACCAACAGCTTCAATCTTTTGTTGTCTACTGAAAGAAGAATCATGGACAGAAGTATTAAATGGGGGAGACAAGCCCAAATGAAAATATGTGAATTTCTCCCACATTTTGTCTAGTTTAACAGAAACATCTTTTCCTTTGTGCAAAAGGTTGAATAGTGGTATAAGATTTAATCATATAAGTTTACAATGGAAACCAAGCAAATCAGGAATGAGACGATTAAATTACTATAAACTATCAAAACAACGGGACTCAAACGATTGGTGGAATATAAATATAACCAGCAAGCTAAAATATCGCAAAATGGTTAATTTAGAAAAACATTACATTTTCAGAAACAAATTGAAAACTCAAAATATAGCAAAATCTACATGGGATTTATTAATAAAATCGGTACCAGCCGCTTCCTAAGACTCTAGTAATATGACAATAAAAGATACACTTGGGAATCTTATAACTAACCCTACTCAAATAGCCAATATGTTTAACTCATTTTACAATAATGTTGGTTTATCTAAAGATGACAGACTAAAAATATAAATCTGGTATATTTTGAAAAGAAAGTAACATGGAATCAATCATTTTTAATGTCAGTATCTAAAGAGTGTTATACAAAACAATCACAAGCCTTAAACAAACCAACTCTTGTGGCTATGACAATATCTCATCAAACTACTAAAGAAACACTGGCTGAAAGTTATCTACTCCACTCACATCGTTGATCAACTCTTCATTATCTGCAGGAATATTCCTAACTCTTTTTAAAGGAAGCAGTTATAACACCAATCTACAAAAGGAGAAAAACTGAATGTACAAACTTTAGGCCCATATCAATTCTTTCCACGATTAGTGAAGTTTTTCGAAAAATAGTATTTACCGTCTCAACTCTTTTTGTAACTAAACATCAAATCATTGAACAAACCAATATGGTTTCCAGAAATCCAAATCATGCACTGATACCAATTTTTCAATTTATAACTGAGGTTTGTGAAATCTTTAGAAATACCCAAACATACTTTCCACAGCTGTTGCTACTAGGTATTTAGAAACTTTTGATAGTGTCAACCACAATTTGCTTTTGAAGAGTTGAAACTATATGAAATTCAGTAGACTACAGTCAATCAGTTAGACAACATCGTCACCCTTAACCCTCGTACTGTGCAGCCTTAACGGTCCCAAAAGTAGAAACCCAACTGAAACTACCTATAGTTGTTGAAATTTTGGGGGTGCCTTTTCTATGTAGCTTACTCACGGGTTAATTTTGCAGGGAGCTGCGTGTTTCGATAATGGTTTCCTATTCCAAAAATAACAGATTCGAGTAATTAAAATAAAACACGCATTATTCGACGCACTAAACAACTTGACCGGTTTGATCGACACCCTCGTACTTTTTCCTCGGCTAATCAGGTGACAGCCCCCACCCACCACCGTTTGGGTATATAAAAGACGACACGGCCGGCCAATCTAGTCAACCAGCTCCTGAGGATGACTCTCCACAGCGAGGTCGAAACGTTTAGCAGTATTTGTATTTCAACTGTGACGCGGTGTAAACCGGAAGCCTTAGATATTAATGACCCTCGTACTTGTTTACCGACGCAGTTAACTGTATGACACAGGAGCGCGTGGTGAGCAGGGTGGCCCTGGTGCAGTGTTTATGGGATTATCTATCTAGCTCGACACAATAGGCCCGACACAATGTATCTAATCATGTGAACGTTCTATGTAGGTAATCGGCTCAACAAGCCATCTGCTATACATCAGCCTGTACGAAACATTTATGCTGCAAGTTTTATAATAGTTAACGTAAAATTGTATTTGATGAAAGATTGGGAGATAAATCTTTACAGGACTGTAAGGGTGCGAACAGTTGGTAGAAATGACGATATAATCGGGTCAATCAAAGTAGCTCACGGGCGTAAAACAATATATGTTTCCGGTATGGTTCACATTTGAACACGCGCATTTTAGAATCTTTAAAAAATGCAGTTTTCAAAACAAAAGTCTTAAATGTGTTATGTATTGTTTATAAAGTGTATTTAACATAGTAAAACGTACCGTAGATATCAAACCTCAAAAACTAAAAAATTATACAAAATTGGCTTTTAAGCGCGTTTATGGAATACTTGATACTTACTCATTTACTTGATACTTGTCCTCTTCATCGCTTTCTGAATTGCACCGTGGCAGCAATGGCAAAATAATCGTTGCTGATGGGATGATACAACTATTCAAGAGAATGCTCAACAACACTTAAGCATTGAATGAAGCATTGCGTACTTAAACATTAATGTACATTGTTATAATCTAGTTCTTCCGGTTCACACTGCGTCAAAACATCATCATAATTAGCTTGACATATTTTGGTCTCCCTGTAAAGTATTATCTGCAGTCGCTGATTGGCTGATACTGAGCCACTTGCTGTCTGCTATCCTATTGGTCACAGTGCTGCCAACCGTCCATTGGAGCAGGGATGCAAACTGTTAGTCAGCCAGTTTCTCAGTTTCTGCCAATCAGTGACTGAAAATGGTACTCCACAGCGAGATTGAAATATTTCAAATGATGATATTTCATTATTATGATGATGTTTTGACGCAGACCAATGTAAACCGGAAGAACTAGATTATAGCTGTGGCACTGGCAGAAAAAGCCTAAGAGTTATGAATACATTGGCCTTTTTAGACTTTTATCTTCTAAGAAATATGACTACTAAACGGCCATTGTTTAAACATAGCAGACCATATTTAAGACACGTTGAAATTAAATCAGCTACTTTATAGCTTAACCAGCACAATTTTATTTTATTTTTACTTTCCATTTCAAGTTGGGTTTGCTGGCACCCAAGGCAACGAAGCTTTGACCATTACCAACCACAAACCGTTTTGACCATTATTTAAATATGTTTATTAACATAACTATGGCTTTACAAAAGCCACGTTACATAAATAGCAGATATCTTACGCCATCTTAGTGCGAGTCTCACCTCAGCATAGCTTCATGCATATTCACATGTAGACCTAACATAGCTTCTGTAAACCGTAGCTTACACTCAAACACGCAAGTATCAAGGTAGTACCCAGATTCAGCAGAGGTTTTAACATTTTTGACGTCTTTAAGAAACCCTAAGGAGTCTGTTCATTATTAAAAACCAGGCCGACTTGCCATCGCCGACTGGCGCTAAGTACTGAAGCATCGCTAACATGAGTGAGAAGTTTACTTATTACCATAGAAGTTACGAGGCTGTTATTCGCTACTCTCACAGCCTCGCTTTGGCCTTAGGACACGGCCGTACTGTACGTTTTACTACATATCAAAAAAGAAAAACATATATAATTTCATTGAAATTGGACTTTTTCAAATCAGACAAATCCTATCGGACAGAAATTCGATCTGTATGCTAGTAGAGTACACACATAGATACATTTGTTGAAAACAAGTGATGAAAAAAATTTCAAATGCGTTCTAGGAGTCAGATGAGTCTCATTTCTGTGGTCCGGGGCCTGGGTCTTACCATGCCGACAGCATGGATATCTCATTCTTCTAAGAAATTCGAAATAAAAATCTTTACGGACCGATTCTTGACCAACCAAAACTAGTGGAAGCGTTGTAAATGACATTGTCGTCGACAGAATAAATTCAAAATATACTTTGAAAGTCAAGATCTTTTACGTGAGTAAATATTTGCAAGGTTTGTACTAGATGAGAAAAGCACATTTTTATTGAGATAAAGTACGAGGGTTGTTCGGAAAGTAGTACCCGTTTTAATCTCTGTGTTGTCTATATGCTGACAGATGATTTGAATCAAAGTCAGCTGGTTTTAACATCTTATTGGTCCAGCTGTTTACTGAATTTCGTTTCAATACAACTCTTATTAGCGTGTTTGTAAACATACAAAATGGAGAAGAAACTCAATAACGCCGGTTGTGAATTGAGATCAGTTATTCGATTTCCGAATGAAAAAAACATGCGCTCAAGTGAAATATACCGCAAATTAAATCCTGTATGGTGAAGTGATGGACGAGTCATCTGTGCGACGTTGGTGCCGAAATTTCAATGAAGGCGTTCAGATGAGAACGAAGCGGCCGCGGGTATCATCACGGTAACGCTCGTTGAAATTGTTGACGTGTTTTGTGCAAAGGATCGAATTGACTTTCGATGAAATTAGTGAAAATTGTCCAAATGTTTCACACTATCATTTACGAAGTCACTTACAGAACACCTCAAGTACCGTAAAATGTGTGCTAGGTGGGTTCCGATAATCCACAAATTGAAACGAACGGCTGCAGCGCTAAGCTTTTCGGGACGCTATTCTGAAAACGACCTCATGCAGCTGAAAAAGGCGAAGCAGTTATAACCACTTCCAATGGATGTTCTCGACCATCCTCCCGTACAGCCAGACCTAGCCCCTAGTGACTATCATTTGTTCACAACACTTTCTTTGGGTGGGGAAACGTTTTGAGGATAAATAATAAATAAAATAAATAAATAAATAAATGTTTTATTCCATAGACAATATACATTGATTGCATTGGAATCGTCAATTATTCTGAAAGCTACAATTTTGGCACTCATACTTACATCGAGATCTCATTCATACATACAATATTTACAATCATTCTAGCTCATTCATTCGAATTCCCCCACTTCAGCTTTCGAGGCCGGTAGCCATTTCTCACTAGGTCTCCCATTGATGTGCCAAGAACTCGTCTGAGCTATAGAAAGTGTTCGCGGTCAAAACTGCTTTCAGACGAGACTTGAACGCCTGTGGCGTTGAAGCACCTTTTATCGAATTTGGTAATATGTTGACAAAACGGGCTCCTGCCTGAAGAGGCAAACGCTCGTAAACCACCGTTCTGTGTCGCCCAGTCCGGTAGTTTTCCCTGCCTCTAGTTTCATAAGAGTGTAAGTCTACACCTCTTATGGGATCGCATTGGTTTTAAAAACGCATGTCTCAAGAATATAGAGACAGGAAGGGTCAACAGATTGAGACGTTTGAATGCTGGTCTGCACGACTCTCTCCATTGAATTTTTGCAATGATTCGCACTGCTTTTTTGAAGAATAAAAGTCTGGAAAGGTGTGATTTTGCGCAACCGCCCCACAAAGCGACTCCGTAGGAAGGTGTGGTATATTACTCCGTAATACGCCGTCATCAGTACCTGAGTAGGGCAGTATTTGGATAGTTCCCTCAGTACATAAATGCCTGACGCTATCTTAGAGCATAGACTGTCTACATGACAATCCCAAGTCAACCCTCTGTCGAGGTGTATTCCTAGGAATTTAGTTGTGTAGGCTTCTTCGATCTCAGTCTCATCCAACATAACAGTTGGACTATGATCTGATTCGATATCTCGCAAAGAAAATTTAATGAAAATTGATTTTGTTGGATTTGTCAAAAGATTGAGCTCATTGAAATGTTGGATTGCGCTATTGAGCCCAATGAAAGCTACCTCTTCCAGTTTTTTGTTTGAAGTTGATTTGAAGCTGAGAGTCGTGTCATCTGCGTACTGGACAATCTGTCCGTGGAGTACGGATGAGCCAACGTCATTAACATAGATCAGAAAGAGTAATGGGCTCAGTATGGATCCCTGAGGGACTCCGTACTTGAGCTCCACCTCTCCCGATCTAGCGTCTGAAATCCCTACGAATTGAGTTCTATTACTAAGATACGATTCAAGCCATCTGAGTGGTAATCCTCGTATCCCATAATAGTTAAGTTTGAACAGTAAGGTGCCATGATCAACACAGTCAAATGCTTTTGACAAATCGAGGAATACACTTAGTGTACTTTCTCGACTTTCGATCGCTTCTACTATCATATCGACCAGACTCTCTACAGCGTCTATTGTCGACTTCCCGCGACGGAAACCAAATTGGTTGTTTGATAGTAGATTGTGCTTGTCTAGAAACTCCACGAGCCGGATGAGAAAAACCTTCTCGAAAATTTTGCTGAAGGCTGGCAAGATTGAAATTGGGCGATAATTTTGAGAAAGAGGGTCACCCTTTTTGAAAATAGGACTTACTTTTGCCTTTTGAGGGAAGTTGGAAATGAACCTGAGAGGAATGAGAAATTGATCAGGTGTTCTAGTGGTCTCAGCAAGTGTTTTGAACATTGTTTGAGAAGCCACACTGAAAAGTGATTTGAATCGATTGATTTTTTTGGTTGGAAGTTTTTGATCACCTTGTCAATCTCTTCCTCAGTGACTGGAGCCAGAACCATGGAGGCTGCTGGACTCAGGAATGAACGGGGAAGAGGCTGATTTTGGGTCTTGGAAAGACCTTGATCAGACCCTACCGAGGAAAAAAACCTGTTGAACTCATCAGCTACTCTGTAAGAGTCACTGATATGTTCATCGCCTAAATTTAGTTCGATTCGTTTTTCTGAGTGTGATTTTTTATTGTTTATAATGGCCCATGCGGTTTTTGAGACGTTTTTTGACGTGAGCAAAGCTTTTGTGACATCATAAGCCTTCGCAGCTTTGATTACTCTTCGGTAAATTCGTTTGTAATTTTGAAAAAAGTTTTTAAAATCTGTGTTGTTTGTGCGATTTTTGATTTCAGAGAAAAATAATAATTTTTCTCTTGAAACTAGGATACCTTTGGTGATCCAAGAGCACTTTTGTTTCCTCGGTTTTTGGTGGGCTTGTTTTAAGGGACAGCTCACGTCTAGGTGAAAATTGAAAGTTGATTGGAAGGTTTCGAACTGCACCTCAATGGGATCATCGAAATTTAGACCGCTCCATCTCTCTCTTGTGAGTAGAGAATTGAGCAACGCGACGTTTTCGGGCCTCGTATTTCTGATTGTTTTTTGGGTTGGGGGATCCCTTTTGGGTGCATGACCACTAAGAATAGCCATCTGGCCATAGTGATCTGAAATGGCTGTGTTGATCACAGACACCTCAAGGTCGGCCAAATTCGTGATGACGTTGTCGATTGCTGTTGATGAAAAGGGTGTCACTCTGGTTGGAGTGTTGATTGACCAAGTGAGACCAAACGATCTCAGAAGCTCTGCGAGCTTTTTGGTCATCGGATTATTGATGTTAAGGGCATCGATATTAAAATCACCCAAAACAATGAATTTTTGATTTTTGCTCGTCATTAAGGTCAAAATTTTGTCAAGCTTTGAAAAGAAGTTATCTGGATTCTTTGTTCTATTTTCATAAAGATTGTGATAAATGTTAATTTTGTAAATATGTATGATATTGTCATTAACTTGACGCGAAAGAACATGTAAATATATAGCCATAATAATAAGGGATGCAAAGCTAAGGCAGAAGCCGAGGTGATCGAAGCTGAGCGTAGCAAAAAAAAGCATCGTAATGCTTGTGGTATTAAAACATGAAAAGCCGAGGCCTAAGGGCCAGGTGAGTCTAGAAAGATTTCTTCACTATAGCCAGCAACACTTGAGCGCTTAGCTGTGTGTCGGCCTGGTTTTATATTTTTTAAGGTTTTCCTTAAACGGATTTTTATTCCTATAAATTAAAATGAAAGTTATAGTTTCTGTTAGTTTTAATCATAGAGCGACTAAATAAATATATTTCCCAAACTCACTGTTTTCAACATATTTTATGTTCCAATACTACTTACGATTAAATACTCTATGTAAGATAGATAAAGTAGGCAACTTGAATAATAAATAAGATTCTAGAGCAAAGTAGAACGATGCAGATTAAACTAGACTTATCCCAGGCCATCACGTATTTTAGTGGCAGACTAGCTGATGAATATTTATCCCGTCTCGAGAGCAAATCAAAGAGAATCCTCCAATACTGAATTCTAACTTTTGAAATAGATCCCTGCATTTGTATGAAAGCACTTGAAACCTACTGAGCATTACGTTCTATGCAAGTAAAATCCAAACCACTGGCTGACTGACTGATCATAGTTTCCGAACAAAACACGAGACCTAAATACGTGAAAATTTGCAAACATATTTTTGATCCACTCTAAACGCACAGTAAGCATGGAATTTTAAATATTTTGCTTCTAAAGGCTAAGCTACGTCAAATTTGAATTGACCAAAAGATTGGTTTTATTGATTTTCTGATCGAATATATAACGGAGGACAAATTCCAGTACTTTGAAATTTTTTCACGGGGCCGGTTCTACGTATATTTGAAATAGGACAGGATATCTAAACATTTTAATGTAAGGGAAGTTTTAAGCAAGAGGGAGTTGCAAATGCAATAAAATCACCCTAAAACACGGGTGCGATTTTATATGCTTTGTTTAGTGGTTGGACCTTACAAAAACCATATTTCTATATTTGGGAAACAGTTGGTATTAAATCTGAGAATGGCAACGTGGCACCTGAAAGGCCTAACCACAAAATAAAAGGTATAATGAATTATTTGTGTTGTAAAATTCTCTAAAAATGAATTGGCTTGATGAAGTTACATTTGGACTTCAAAAATTTTCAAAATTGGTATGTGTCTTGTTTGTATTTTAAAATTTCGTTTACAGTGTTTTAACTGAATTTACAAAATATCACACGAAGCAATCGTCTTCAAAGTTTGGTTATGTCATATGAAGCACATTTTACGAACGGTCCTGCTGGTAAAGCAAATAGTGGGAATTTAATACTGGTCTCCCGAAAATCCAAAGACAAATCCATGAACGAACACTTCATCCTCAAAAAGTTACAGTTTGGTGCGGGGAGGCGCGTTTTGGAATTATTGGCCCATATCTTTTTGAGAATGATGGGAAATGGCTGTTACTGTCAATTCAGCACGCTATCTCCATGCTTGAAACTTCGATGCCACAACTTCGTAGTTAGGAGTCAACCCACTCTCTATTTGGTTCCAACCAGATGGTGCGACATGTCACACACGTCCAAAGAGTCAATGACAGTTTGCGTGAGTTGTTCCCAGGACGTTTGATTTGTTCTCAGTTTGGTGATGTTTCATGGGCAGCGCGATGTTTGGACCTGACCTCTTTGCGTCTGTTGGCTGTAGGGCTTTCTGAAGGAAAGTGTTTGTTTCAACAACCCAGACCATTGCTGAATTGGCTTACTGCATAATACGCGAAAGTTGCTACGATTCCTCAAATCCATGTTGAATCGGGTATAATCCGGAAGGTTGAATCGGGTATGCAAAAGATGGGAAAAGCTGCGTGAATGAAGGGACACCACTTGGAACATTATCTTCCATAGAGTAGAAATGGCAATATAATATCTCTTTTTAAATGATATTTGGTGAAACATTAAACCTGTTTTATCATTGAGTACTTTCATATTTAAAAATGTCCCTGTTTTTTTAGCTCACCGAAAGTATTGACCATTATTTATTGAATTTTTTTCATATTTTTTATGAATTACAAAATATTAGATTGCAAGACAACAAAATTTCTAATTGAAAATCCCAAAATCATAACACCTCCCTTTTTATACACATTTTCCCAGAGTACAAATGGCTAAATTATTCAACAAACTTCCGAACAAATTAAAAAGACAATATGAAGAAATTCAAAGAAATTTAAAATTATTTTTAGTAAGTAAAGTTTACTACTCTATAAATGAGTTATTACAAGAGATGATATGGAGAGATTGGACTAGTCAAGGCTAAATTTAATTGTTTTGCTTCTACTTTATTTTTTTCCTCTATTTTATTTTTTTTTATTTTTTTTAATTTTCATTTCATATTTTCTTTCATTTAGGTTTGTTTTATACTTCTTATACTTGCCCCAGTATTACTAGTTTTTGTGTTGTTATAGATATTTCTGGTATAGCCCATTACAAAGGCTTTTGATCAGTGTTGAAATATATTTCTATTTCTATTTTAACACAGGATGTGGCTGAAACCATTATTTTGTAACGTTTCAAAGCAATTGAAAGCTAACTATGTTTTGTTATTTAAATTTGTTTAATCACATGTAATTTTAACAAAGAAAAATGTGATTTGTAAACTGATAATTTGCTATGTTAATTTGAAAACAGATACAATAACTGTTCAACTTTTACACTAACTTTTAATTTTATACCTTTCAATCAATACATAATTAATAATTTAACAATAAGTGAAAACAATGCAACTAACTATTTCAATGAAGAAACCTAAGGAACCTTTAAGTCAATTCTAACTGAATTTACACAATCAAAATTCCTTGGTTTATTTACATGGTAGCAGAGCAGCGGTTAAAGACCACCAAAATGACTAACTCAGAACTAATTTACTACCAGTCTTAAATGAGTATTCAAAACCTATTAAGATGTCAGCAAATTGAATAAGACTACTAATATCAAGTAGAAGTGTCTCAGCAGAAATAAAATAGCAGAAGCAAAACTTCGATACATGAAGTGTCAAATTGTAGGTACAGGAACTTGCAAATCTTCTTAACGCGTTAACAATTTATGCTGATAGTTTACTCACTTGAAAAGAACTTTTAGCCTAATTGAATCTCAGCATTGGTACACAAGATCTTGAAAATGTAACGGTGGCCCTTATGTTTGATACTAGACTACACGATATACGCAAAACTAATTGTTGAAATAGAATTCCTGAAAAGGAAACTCAAACTACAAGCACTTAGGTTGACCAAAAAGAGCTTGTTCAGAATCGTACACAGTCCTTACCTCCCAAAATAAACTTATCAAGTGACTGCAGAACTATCAACTTCCGAACTCTTCTCCACAACTACTGAATCTTCAACAACTCGTGTAATTTCAACTTTGGTTTCTGCGAGGAACATCAAATCTGGTCTCCTCTCAAGCTACTGGTCTTCATCAACTCGTGGAGAGGCAACTTCTCTCTAGTTTCTGCAGGAACATCAACTTCTGAACCCCTTGCCACAACTACTGAATCTTCATCCCAACTCATTAGAGAAGCAACTTTTACTCTAGTTTCTGCAGGAACATCCAACTTCTGAACTCATCTCTAAAACTCCAGGTCTTTATTCAAATTATTGAAATTGGAACTTCCACTCAAGCTTCTGAGAGAATTCAGCTTTGGAATAACTCTAAAACTACCGAATCCATTTTAACTTTTGGTGAGGCAGCTCAAGTAATTGCAAAATGCTGAATTTATCTTCCAATACTCAAAATACAAAATCCAACTGAACACCTATCAGCGATACTAGAATCACAAGAAGAAATAACACTATTGAGAAACAACACAAACAAAACACCATAGTTACTAAAACTTCTAAGAGTTACTTAAAACTCTTTGAAAAAACTTTAAAGGAAAAGCAAACAAACTCTAGACCAACTGATCAAAATAAAACTAGACTTCCAACGGTGAGAAAGAAATCACCAGGAGAAAAAAGAAAAAAGTTAATGTTAGTGCAACTTGTTTATGCTTAAGGTTTGTACAAAACCATTACATTTTATGATGGTTCAAAACAATTGAAAGCTAATATGTTTTGTTATTTAAATCTGTTTTAATCACCATGTGTTAAGTACAACTCAGAAAAAATGTGATTTGTAAACTAATAATTTTTATGTTAATTTGAAAACAAATTTCAACAAACTGTTCAACTTAAACTAAACTTTCAATTTTACTTTTCAGCCAAGGTATATAATAAGTATTTTAATAAGTGTGCTAATGAAACTAACTGTTCAAATGAAGAAACCTTTAGAACACAAACTCAATTCTAACTAAATTTATACAATCAAAATTCCTTGGGTTTTACAGGAAGCACAGAACTGTTGGCTGTTATTTACTTCGTAGTATCATGCCTCAAGATTAAATAAAGTGTTAGTGGCTGTTTCTTGAGTTAACCACAAAAACTTTGCATATTGTTGCTTGCACAAACTTCTCATGATATTATGAAGTTGGAGGCTATACGTTTCAAGTTATGTTCAAACAGTACTGATGACTTTTGTGATGGAGAAACCCGTTTCAGTTTCTGGTGGTGAACAATGGGGTCCTAAATTATAGGAATATTCTAAATAATTTCTTATTAAAATCAGTTTGGGAATGCCAGACTCAGTGTAAAGTCTTTGTGAACGAACCTAGTAGTTACATGGCACTGGCAGAAAAGCCAAGAGTTATGAATACATTGGCCTTTTGTTTAAGACTTTTATCTTCTAAGAAATATGACTACTAAACGGCCATTGTTTAAACATAGCAGACCATATTTAAGACACGTTGAAATTAAATCAGTTACTTTATAGTAGCTCCAGCACTATTTTATTTTACTTTCCAAAGTTGGGTTTGCTGGCACCCCGAGGCAACGAAGCTTTTGACCATTACCAACCACAAACCGTTTTGACCATTATTTAAATATGTTTATTAACATAACTATGGCTTACAAAAGGTATTTCAGCTTACAAAAGCCACGTTACATAAGTAAGCAGACATCTGCATGTGCTTGAGTCTCACACTCAGCATAGCTTCATGCATATTCACATGTAGACCTAACATAGCTTCTGTAAACCGTAGCTTACACTCAACACGCAAGTATCAGGGTAGTACCCCAGATTCAGCAGAGGTTTTTAACATTTTTTGACGTCTTTAATACAGAAACCCCTAAGGAGTCTGTTCGTATTAAAAATCAGAGCTAGGGCAGGACGACGATTTTTCGAGACCATTGATTTTTGAGTCCATTCGCTACTCTCACAGCTTTGCCTTTGGACACAGACTTACGTGGAATTTTACTGCACGTTTTACTATATATGAAGAAAGAGAAACATACATTTAATTTCTTTTGAAATGGACTTCTCACAACGCTGGTGAGCAAAAATAACTTTACCCATTCAAACTTCATTGGTTTTGCATAATGTTTAGTATATTAGTGGATTCACCAATACATACTTATTTTAAATTTCACCACAATCGGATGAAATGTGCTGTTTTTAGATCATTAAACCACCATTGAATTTTTTTAAAACTCTCTTCCAAAAGGGTACTTCCTGTGGTCCGATTTTGCTGGATAACGAATTTGACCGATACATTTACAAAAGGAACATTTGTACCAAATTTGGACAGCAAATCAGACAAATCCTATCGGACAAAATGCGACCTGGAATAGAGTACACACATAGATACATTTGTTGAAAACAAGTGATGAAAAAATTTCAAAACGCGTTCTAGGGTTCACGGGGGGATAGGTATCATTTCATGGTCGCGGGCCTGGGTCTTACCATGCAGACTGCATGAGTATATCATTTTTATAATGGAAATTCAAAAACAAAATCGAACAAAAATCTTAAACGGACCGATTATCGACCAATTAAAACTAGTGGAAGCGTTGTAAATGACATGTCGTCGACAGAATAAATTAAAATATACTTTTGAAAGTCAAGGTCTTTTTACGTGAGTAAACATTTGCAAAGTTTGTACTAGATAGAGAAAAGCCCATTTTTATTGAGATAAAGTACTTCCATAGTTAAAACGACTGTAGAGATGGAATTCATAACAAATTGTTATTATATGGAAAAGTATCAAGTACCCATTTAACTTTTTGACCGTCAATTTTAAACGAATGAACCGATTTTCATAGTCTTTGGTATAATGATAGGATACATTAAACTACATATTTATTTTAAATTTAATCAAAATTGGATGAAACGTTTAAATCATTAAACCCAATCGGCTGGTAAAAACTCCCTCCCCCTTCCACAGGGGACTTAAGGTATTCCGATTTTGCTGCCTACCAAACTTGACCGAGATATTAACAAACCATTTGTACGAATGTTTGGCCCTATTAGAGGTCGTATATACAAGTATACATTTGAAAACATTCCCAAACCGTGTGTTTTGAGAGTCAAGATCAGTGCTCATACCATGGATCAGGGCTCTAATCTTACCATGATGACGGCAAACATCTGATAATAAATATATAAGTTTTTCCAAAGGAAAATAAGCTATCCGAAATTCCCACCGGTAGGCATTGATGAGAACAATTTAAATCTCAATTTTCACCGAGAGAAACAATGTGGACAACAGCTGATCACGCGTGGGATTTCCCTTGTCACAATCTGTAATGACAACAGCTGTCCCTAAAGTGAAGTGGGACAAGACTATTGTGAGTTGAGAATGGAACAACGCCATTGTGCTGTGGTTAATCAGCTGTTCTGAAGAATGAAAATCAAACCAGTGGAGAACAGCTGAAGTTATTTCTCAAATTGCAGGAGTAAATGCAATTCCAGCGCATTTCTTGGGATAGTGTAATATTATTTTTCCACAAAAATAATATGTCCACGTCCATTGGCTAACTACACACAATCTGACCTTAAACCAGTTCGATTAAGGATTTTCAATTGCTTTCGTTCAGTGTAAAAAGCATTGCACTCTGAGTAACAAGATTGTGAAGTGGAAATTCTTGTTTTAATCACAATTCGCGGTTGGGACCCGTGAGGACTTCGGGACTGGACGGTGTTTAAATCTGGACCAAAATTACTTCACTGTGAACCCGACACCGTTTTAATTAAAGTTTTCGTTACTAGGCTTCGCTACTATAGGTATTTTTTTATTGTAATAGTTGACCATGCATCTCCTGAAGTTCCTTTGACCAATTTATATTAGTTAAATCATAGCTTTGAACATTTTGATGTAGGTGACCTCCATAAACATCAGGTATCTTGGCCGCTAGGAGTTAGTTCGTAGGTGCTACGTTTTTGACTTCGGTACATGCTCTTTATTTGCCACATGATAAAATCTTAAGATCTTACATCCAAAGTAGTCGTAAGACGTAATTTCCTATAGTAAAAAGAACCTATCCGATTGTTATATTCGTATTTAGTTTTAGATCAGGAAAGAGCGAGGAAGCTATTTAATTGCCCTTGTTAAAAATGTAAAAAGGTAATGTTTGTCTTGTTAAAAGAGGCTAATTTTTGACTAAAAAGTCCTCTCTACCACTCAACCTTAACCTTTACCTAGCGTTACCGTATAGTCACATTACAAATATAAGTGGTGACTGCGGGGATCGAACCCGCGCCAGGGGAGTGATGAGCTCCAGCAGAGTCATGCACGATTCCAACCCGCCACGGATCCGCCCACCGTCTCTGTATGCTGCTGTATACGATTCACGTTCTGGCCTATATTTTAAGCAGATACATGACACCATCTACATGAGTTTCTTGCCACTTAACACATACAGAACTTCATACATATTCACCATAACCTTTGAGTCAACATTGTCTAAGATAGCAAGACTAACTAAGACGTGTTTGTATTCTTAGACTTCTACATACTGTATAGTTTGTGGGAGAAATTCCAAAGACCAAAGTTTTATCCCTCACAAACTAACGGGCTGGGCGACACAGAACGGTGGTTTACGAGCGTTTCCTTATCAGGCAGAACCCCGTTTTGTCAACTAATTGCCAAATTCGATAAAATTTGCTCCAACGCAACAGGCGTTTAAATCTCGTCTGAAAGTAGTTTTGACCGCGAACACATTGTATAGTTCAGACGAGTTCTTGGCACACCAATGGGAGACCTAGTGAGATATGGCTACCGGCCTACGGATGCCTAAGTGGGAGAGTTCGAATGAATGAGCCAGTATGACTGTAATTGTATGTATGATTCAGTTCTCTATGTAAGTATAAGTGACAAAATTTTAGCTTTCAAACTATTTGAAACCTGACGATTTCAATGCAATGTATGTTGTTAACGAAATAAAACATTTATTTATTTATTACTATGTAAGCCTTTCAATGAACCAACTCCACTATGTGATGGAATAATTGACAAAGAACAAAATGGCTGGTTCATTTAAGGATTTGTTTACAACCATTGTGTTTAATGGGAAAGGGGTCATCTAAAAAATAAAATTACACAGGCCTAACCACCTGATTCGCGATAAAATCAGCCGTGCAAACTATGACAGAGGCTAACATCATGGTACACAGGGTGAGGTGGAAAGGCTTGTCAACATTTGTGCTCTACAAACAACTCACAGCTTCAACTTATTGAGCTCATACTACATTAACTGTTCATTACTAAAGAAATTTGAAGACAAAAATGTTTGGACCGAACCGGGACTTGAACCCGGGTCTCCCTTGCCGGGCAGTTATGCTAAACATTAACTGTTCATCATAGATGTCCCGATGAACATCCCTATGTGGCTGATGCGCGTAACATGGTAAATACGGGTATATAGATACAACCATAGATTAAGCTTTTTTCTATGATACAACTAAACAAATCATTAGTCCTCGATTAAACTCTTCGACACACTTGGGCTTGCACTATCGAAAAGATACAGGAGTTATGCAATAAACGTAACCTTAAAATGTTAGTTCAATTTAGATTAATGACATGTAAACAGCGTAAGAAGGATTTTTCGCAAATTTCTTTTGAAAAATAAGATTTTAAGGAGTCAAAATGAGAACACCCAGACCCGGTACCATCAAACAACCTGAAGCGAGTACACGTTTTGAGCATTTCTTCCTTGTAACTTATGGTATATATATGAGTGTACGATCTGTATTCTTTGTTCTATTTTCATAAAGATTGTGATAAATGTTAATTTTGTAAATATGTATGATATTGTCATTAACTTGACGCGAAAGAACATGTAAATATATAGCCATAATAATAAGGGATGCAAAGCTAAGGCAGAAGCCGAGGTGATCGAAGCTGAGCGTAGCAAAAAGCATCGTAATGCTTGTGGTATTAAAACATGAAAAGCCGAGGCCTAAGGGCCAGGTGAGCCTAGAAAGATTTCGCTTCACTATAGCCAGCAACACTTGAGCGCTTAGCTGTGTGTCGGCCTGGTTTTATATTTCATTTAAGGTTTTCCTTAAACGGATTTTTATTCCTATAAATTAAAATGAAAGTTATAGTTTCTGTTAGTTTTAATCATAGAGCGACTAAATAAATATATTTCCCAAACTCACTGTTTTCAACATATTTTATGTTCCAATACTACTTACGATTAAATACTCTATGTAAGATAGATAAAGTAGGCAACTTGAATAATAAATAAGATTCTAGAGCAAAGTAGAACGATGCAGATTAAACTAGACTTATCCCAGGCCATCACGTATTTTAGTGGCAGACTAGCTGATGAATATTTATCCTGTCTCGAGAGCAAATCAAAGAGAATCCTCCAATACTGAATTCTAACTTTTGAAATAGATCCCTGCATTTGTATGAAAGCACTTGAAACCTACTGAGCATTACGTTCTATGCAAGTAAAATCCAAACCACTGGCTGACTGACTGATCATAGTTTCCGAACAAAACACGAGACCTAAATACGTGAAAATTTGCAGACATATTTTTGATCCACTCTAAACGCACAGTAAGCATGGAATTTTAAATATTTTGCTTCTAAAGGCTAAGCTACGTCAAATTTGAATTGACCAAAAGATTGGTTTTATTGATTTTCTGATCGAATATATAACGGAGGACAAATTCCAGTACTTTGAATTTTTTCACGGGGCCGGTTCTACGTATATTTGAAATAGGACAGGATATCTAAACATTTTAATGTAAGGGAAGTTTTAAGCAAGAGGGAGTTGCAAATGCAATAAAATCACCCTAAAACACGGGTGCGATTTTATATGCTTTGTTTAGTGGTTGAACCTTACAAAAACCATATTTCTATATTTGGGAAACAGTTGGTATTAAATCTGAGAATGGCAACGTGGCACCTGAAAGGCCTAACCACAAAATAAAAGGTATAATGAATTATTTGTGTTGTAAAATTCTCTAAAAAATGAATTGGCTTGATGAAGTTACATTTGGACTTCAAAAAATTTTCAAAATTGGTATGTGTCTTGTTTGTATTTTTAAAATTTCGTTTACAGTGTTTTAACTGAATTTACAAAATATCACATCGTGAAAAATATTCTCCATATCGTCGTGCTAGGATCCACCTACAGAAACATCACAATTTATTTTCTTGATGGTATTAAGTGGCGTTCTTACTGAGTGATGTTCTTATCAAGTGACTTTTTTCAAGTAATGTTTCTTATCAAGTTATGGTTTTTATTAAGGAGCGGTTCCAAGTGATGTTTCTGATCAAGTCACGTTTTATATCAAGTTATGTGTTTTATCAATTTAAGCTTCGTAACAAGTGACGTTTTTTATCAAGTGATATATCTTACCGAAAGATAAGATGTATCTGATCAAGTGACGTTTCTTATCAAGTGATGTGTCTTACCAAGTGATGTTTCTGATCAAGTGACGTTTCTTATCAGGTGATGTTTCTTACCAAGTGATGTTTCTGATCACGTGATGTTTCTGATCATGTGACGTTTCTGACCAAGTGACGTTTCTTATCAATCGACGTTTCTTATCAAGTGATGTTTCTTATCAAGGGACGGTTCTTAGCAAGTGTTGTTTCTAATTAAATGACGATTCATATCAAGTAGCATCATGTGACGTTTCCTATCAAGTGATGTCAGACGGTCTAGAAGTTCCCAGTTTAGTGATCGGTAAAAAGATCAAACCCGCGCTTATCTGGTGGAGCTTCTTGAAGTAATTGAATCTGGAATTGCACGTCAAGCGCATGCCGCCTGTAACGGGATCCCTTAATTGAAATCTCTTCACTGGAATTTGTATCTATGATAAACTCCTCTAACGATACCATCGTCTGTCTAGCAGTCTACTCTTGGCATACTCCTGGAGATAATACATAGCCGTCGCGTAGCCTTTGTGGCTACCATGAATCCAAGCAAATTTCCTGTCACGGGGGACAATTAACACAAAACTGTTCTTAAGTCAGGGATGGTGGGAATTTCCACCTAAAGATGAATTTTATGCTTTAAAATTGCATTTATGTTTAGATTCAAATTAATTTTGATGCATTTAAATTTTAATTTAGTTCCTTACACTATAGGTAAAAATGACATGTTAAACAAAATGTGTTGTTATATTTATGTGAAATGAACAAAAGATGATACATAGCAGAGCGTGGTTTCGATCCACGGACCTCTGGGTTATGGGCCCAGCACGCTTCCACTGCGCCACTCTGCTGCCTGGACATGGCGGTAAGGATAATTGTACTTGACCTAACTCACTGGCAAATTTGATCTTTCTAAAGATAAGTTCTACTTCGTGTTTCAAGCTGTATGGTATTTTAATTACATTTAAAAATAAAAACTTAGTTGCTGACTATAACAGCACTGATTTTATAAATTGAAATAATATTATTTTCTTACAGGGTTGGTTCAGACTGAACGTATTTGTTCGGTAAAATCTTTAACTGCCCCAAAGTATAGTTATAACATCTGGAATAGTTTTCTAATTATATCAGCATAATTAATTCAGATATGAGGCAAACAAACCTTACGTACTCTTAATACGTAGGCTTGAGCGCCGGAGTCATAACTATATCTTAGTTAATATCGTCATATAGGTCTAACACTAACGTTGTCAGACGTTTCGTCCATTCTATGATGTGGCATCCTCAGTGTTTCAGCTGTGTCACTGAGGATGCCACATCGTAGAATGGGCGAAACGTCTGACAACGTTAGTGTTAGTTTTATGACGCGGTGTGATACCGAAAGCCTAGATTAAACCTTAAGTACGTTATCTTATTTAAAAAAATGGATCTAGTTTTGGTGGAAATGGCATAACTCGAGAACGGCTTCCCAGATTGATTTTACGGAAAGAAAAAATGAAGAGAACAACACGGAAAATAGAAAAATTAAAGAAAACCTTGATGATTTAATTTTGCACATTATACAATATGCGTTATAAGTAAAACAAAGCATACAACTGATAAATATTAAATTATTTTGGTTTTCTGTGGACAGGACAAAGTCTGTCGGGTTAGCTAGTTATTCATAAATATTACATCCAAACCCATATTTACATGTTTACTAGTACAGAAAACATGTCGCCACCAGCTGATTAGAACGACTGGTACTCTGTGTTGTGGCACACACTCAGTGCATGTATACAATGTGTGTAGACACAGATTTTACGCATGGAGAACACAGTCTATGACGTCACTATTGTTAGTGCGTAATCAATTACCCTTAAGGGACACCCCTGCCTCGTCACTATCCTCTCATATGCTTCAGTACGTGTTTTGAACAGCTGATAGCGGTATAGTAGCCAGTCGGCTGACCTTTTTATACAGCAACAAAGCGTCTGTTAGCTAAAGCCGACTTGCTTTATGCAGTATGATTAGAAGTTTATACTATTAGTTTATACACTTCCGCTGCGATAGTAGTATGAAAAAAATGTATGAACAAATTGTATATTGACAAAAAAAGAAAACATCCTCATGAGTTGAGAAATTTGAGACTAAAAAATAAAACAGCTTATCACATAAACATATGAGAACATAGGTTGTGTTCATACTACATACTTGATTTGGAAGTTTTAACAAACGTAGGATTAAAGATTCTGGAAACATGAACTAGAAAATAAACTAAATTATTTGGAAACGTAGGATACTTTTCAGTGGAAGACGTTAATAGAATATTTATTTTTCACAGTATAGCTTAAGATGAGAACTTTCGTAAAGGTTTTCAAAATATAAAATAGGAACTTTCAAATAAGTTGTTTGTTTAACAATAAAACCTTTGATGAGCCACTTGCTTAATAGACCTAACAAGAAGAAAAGTAAGCGTCTCTTTCATATTCTTAAGTAAATACTTAAAAAAGGTAAAATTTGTCTTGTTAACGAGTCTAAGCTAGGACTTCAAGGTACTCTCTACCACTTAAATTCGACCTTTGCCCTCGACATTGTTAGCGGTACTGCAGGGATCAAACCCGCCCCATCGGGGTGATGAGCTCAGGAGTCACGCGCGATACCAATCCGCCACGGGTCCGCTAAATACGAGTACTTTGTGATGAATACAAGGTTGAAATTCAACATGTGTATTTTTCACAATGAAAAGAATTTTTACAAAAACTAAAAAAAACGTTTTCTTTGTATAATTTGTTTTTTGCGTGATAATATCCAGGCGATAATCACTGTTAGAAGCACAGTGGTTTATGAACCTTATAACCTTATTGATCATAAATTTCAAAGACAGGATAAAATACTAAAGCTCTGCTTAACAACGTTATACAACCTTGTAAGTAATTTTGTAAGCTAACTGTTAATTTGTTTTCCGATTTGAACCAGAATGTATTACGATTCCCGACAACGGATAAATGATTTCTGTTGACATCCTACAGCTACAGGTAAAACTTCCGTGTATACTGTCATGTGACCACGAACAGAACACTTGTGACAGTTCCTGTAGTCGACGTGTGTTCGTCAAACATTGCACTGTCAGATGTAACATTAATTCCTAGAATCTCAGTTTCGATGTTAACTAAACTATAGACTACCGTTTGTTTTAGAATATAACGAGGAAAACTGGATAACTACGCTTTGTTTTCATAATCAGACAACTGGTGGACAGTTTTGGAATCGATATATTAAAAGAATTGATGAAAATCTAACGGCAGTCAGTACAACCGTTCTATCAGGCCGATTTTCTTATTTTGTTTTTGAATGAAAGGTATTTATGTATACATTTATCATCCAACATCAAAAATCGCTTAACTTTCGCCCTTCTCGAGTTATACTCAAAAGGGTTTTCCATGTTTTCTTAGCTTTGTATTGTCATATCTCAGGTTTGTAATTAAGATAAATTGTTCGTTTTGGTCTAAGAACACTCAGTGAATCATGTCCATTTATTAGAGATATCATTCGACGTATTTTAGTTACATCTAAGAGGAGTTATGCGTGGACAAACGATTTTTTGGCACTGTTAAGAATTTAAATTTGCTTGAGATAAAACATATGGGCAAAGTATTAAAAATGCCCAGCTGCTGTAAATGTTAACAAATAATAACAATGACAGTGTATAAGTTTCAATTCTCAAGGAAATACCCAAACTGAAAAAGTATAGTCATTAGCGAAGTGAATACCCAAACCGAGAGGCCGAAGCAGAACCGTGAGCGAAGCGAACGAAACTGAGATATTTCGGCCTCGCTGTGGAGTACCATCTTCAGTCTCTAATTGGCTGAAACTGAGCTACTTGCTGTCTGCTGTCCTATTGGTGGTAGGGTTGCCAACCGTCCCATGGAGCAGAGATGCCAACTGTCGATGCTCTCATTGGGTGTGACACTATATCAAAAAGACTTTTCAGGACTGGTAGCCAGCATCTTGAAAGTTTAATGCTGTCTTCTTATTTCTGTATTTCAAACTCTTTCAATTATAGATATTAATGAACAGTCTCAGTAGTGAATGTCCATAGGAAACCCGTTTCTTGATAGCCACCCGTTTCTATTGCCATAAAGAACGAAACTTTGTCGTTTTATTGACATAAATTTCTCTGACTTCTGTAACTAACCAAAATTATACAACAGTTCATAAACCTGGAGCTTAGGCAAGGTTGCGAGCGTTTAATAATTTTACTGTATACGTGTGTTTAGCCATCATTGTGATATTAGGAGTATCAAAGACAAAGATTTAAAATTTTGACTCAAAATAATGTGGCGGTGCTCGGGAAAGCGCTATTATATACAGGGTGTCTCAAAAACGTGTAGCGCGCTATGCATAACTGGATTTTACATACAATAGTAAGACGAAAATGTCTAGTATTTTTTTTATTTTGGCGTAGTTTAGCCCAAATCCACCAATGTCAAATTCTAATTTGGCTTTGAAATTTTGAATGGACCCCACTTTGAAATTAGATAAGTTAGTCAAAAAGTATTTTTGGAAAATATTATTAGGTAAACAATTTAGGACTATACCAAGTTTCATAAAAATATCTCAAAGGATTTTTAAATAATTAATTATTTTCAAAAAAATACAAAATGGTGGATTACAGCTAAATTAAGCCGAAATAAAACAAATGTTACCAGTTATTTTTGACTTACTTTTGTATGTACTAGACATTTTAGATTTATTGTTGTATGTAGAATCTGGTTCTGCATAGTGAGCTGGGCATTTTTGTAAACCCCTTTTTTATTAAGAATTTTTAAGGGAGCCGATTTCTTAATGCAACCACACAGCACGTTTTTCTCCAAAGTTGTTTTGACGTTAGTTCAAGTTTTAATCCACCAAATAATGGTCGGAAATCACAAGTCAGTTGACTTTGATTATAAGTGAATGCAAATGCCTCATAGACAATTGCGTGTTTGAGTGTAAGCTATGATAACACTGAGGCAGTGTTAACTCTACGTGTTAATATGTATGAAGCTGTGTAGGAGTGTTAAGCTATGATGAAGTGTTAGATACTTTGTATAGATGGCGTGAAGATGGCTCCTTACTTACGTACAACATACACTGTCCGTTGAAATAGTTGCTAGGCTAGTTACTTCGATAAACTGAGGTTTATCCAAAGATTTACTAAGCCTCCAGGAACAAAACCCTAAAGTATTCGACACGAATTCTGAAACACCCTGTATAGTGCATATATGTTGAATGGCTTGGGCAAGAAAATCATCATAGTTGCGGCAGCCCAAGCACAGATGGTGCTGGTAGGGAAATCTTTAAGAGTCTCAAGTAGAGCCACTGACGCACGCGAAAGTTCGTTCGTTCTCGAAGGTCACACGATTTGGTCACATTTAAGTCATCGACATCGGACACACTTGAGCATATGGAGCCGAGGGGGGAGAAAGATGGCTTGAGATGGCAGCGCTATCTGTGCTTGGGCTGCAGGAAATATGTTGATTTTCCTGCCTCGGCCATGTGGCATCTATGCGCTACCTACCTACCATAACACGATCTTTGGTTTATCACATTATGGAAATTGTCTTGCTTCGTTAAACAAATTACTTTCCAACAAGACACTTTCCAAAAAGACAATTCATAGTTATCCACTCAACCTCGACCTTTACCTAACGTTGTCACATGGTACAAAATGTTCGAGATGACATCCGGGATCGAAACCACACAAACGGAGTGATAAATACCAACCAATACACCGATACCAATCCACCACGGGTACACCAAAGTATACTTCCTTAGTAAGCTTTATCATTTTTGCAAGAACATATCGATTGGTCCTTCTAAATGGATGTGAGAGGGGAGTTTGCTGCCGCGTGTTTGAAAGGGGTAAATGTATAACAAGGGGTTAACAGGATCTCTGGGCAAACAGTGATGTGTCACTGCCCCCTGACTTCCACCCTGAAACAATGCGGTTACTCAGAAGACTAACTAGGCTCGGGGGAGGACCAAGTATACATTACAACCACAGGCCGCTAGGTAACTGTAGCAGAGTTAAGTAGGGGCAAAAGGGGAGTAAAGCATTTAGAAATGATTTCGAAAGAGTTTAAGGTTCATTGGCAATTCGGTGAAGTCTGCTTATCAATGAAATAAACGGAAATAAATATGAATCAGTTGAAAAAAATGTTTTACCCGTCAAAAACAATTGTTTGCCATGTAAAATACACAGAATTGTGTGTGTGCGCCTTTACGAGTTTTACGTGTATACACAACAGTTGTTTGCTCAAGAGATCTTTTTACGTGATTCAATTAAATTTCAAAGAGACCTTATTTTAGCTTTTATAAAAACAAAACAGAAGAAAATATGTAACGATTTCTTATGAGACCAAGTGGTAGTTATTCGTGTGATTTAGACGGCCACCTCACTGGAGATTTGTCGTACAGACTCCCCGATATCTCTCCCTCTGTTGATTCTGACTCACCGAGACATGATGGATCCTTCTCCATCAATCTCTGCCAATCTCTCGTTGACAAACTGGAAAATGCACTCAGTTTATCTACCAAGTGCAATATACATTGCCAGCACAATTCATTTTAATGTCAACACAATTTTGCCAGACCGTTTTGAAAACCTCTTCGCTATATATTTATCCGCACGCTCTAGATTTCACTAAAAAACTTTATAACATGCTGAGAATTAGATTATCTTATGAATCGTGTCACTTTTGTACTTGTTTTTATCAAAAGGTTCGTAGGCAAAACCAAGGACCCTTGTAGTTCCTCGGCGTGTCTGTCCGTATGTCTGATCCCTCTTCCGGGGGGAAAATTACTGTAGTGAGCTCTTATCTTTATCGATAGGCTCAGCAGTTCTGAGCTGATAACAGACATCGTTCACATAGCTCTCTCTTTAGCGCAACTGTAGCGAAGGAATCAAAATTTGACTTTTTAATACTGTACCGTACCTATTATCACCCTGTTAATAGTTTTAATTGATACAATTATCTAATTCGTCAGAACAAGTGCAGCTATTTTATAAAATATCAAGATCTTATTGCGAAATCTGTAGATCCTTAGAGTTCATGCTCTTTGCACACACTTAGCCCCTTTATCACAGCCTTCACATAACTATCGTAAGTGACAACAATACCAATGTTGATTGCACAACAAAACGCTGAATTCCTCTAAACCCCTTACATTAACAAATGACTTGCACGTCTGATTGTACTTGGAGGAAAGGGGAGTTGAGTGAGTTAGCAGAGTAATTACCTCCAGAACTGAGTTAGTCCTGGAGAACTCAAGGAGATGTAAGGGATTAACAAGATTAAGAAGTGACTGGGGGAGACACAGAGTATAGTGTTTCTTAAAACAACTCAGGAGACAGACATCAAGGAATATTATTTTATGAAAACTATAACGTTGGGCTGTGTATTGCTCTGTGGTATGGTTTTAACTGCAGATCTGGGTGAAATTGCCCAATATGTCCCATAAAGAGTGCACAGTACCTGTAGGCCATTTTGTTTTTGTCCTAAAGTAAAAACAATTAAAGACACCTCACATCTCAAGTTTTATCCGATATTTTTTAAATAATTTTTATTAGGAAATGACAGTATACTATTCGCTCACCACTTTTTCGTAATTTCTAGAAAAACAAGAAATTTAAATTCAAAACTTCTTCAAGTTTTGGATTAATGTCGTGAATCTAAGAATAAAAAATAAAAATTCGGCTCGGCGGAGCCTTTAAAACATATTTTAATACACTTTTTCATGAAATTCCGACGAAAACCGTAGGCATGAAATGTCCCAAGAAAATGCATGTTTTTACATTGTTATTATGGGACGAAATTCAAGGTCACGGCCACTACTGCGCACTCTTAAATCTAATCAGGCTGCCTGGATGAAACAAGTAGGGTCGTCGAAAAGGTAAACGAAAAAATAATCATCGGGAAGATTCGACTGTACATTTCAAGTAATCTGTCACTAAATTGATGCATCTTAAATTGATCCACACCTCTTTGGAAGACGTTTCTTGTTGACGATGGTACATTTCCGAGGTAAACAATATTAGGCCAGACAGTAAGTCAGTGTGCAACTGTCACTGGCCGTACAGACGTGCTTAATAACTCTATTTGTTGTTTTTTTATTTCGTAAAGTTTTTTTACATGTTGTATAGTTTTCTAGGCTAGATGTTATACAGTTTATAATAAGTTTAGGAAAAAATAAGGTTTTTGGTGGTATATGACTGGTCAGCTTGCATTGATTTCTTATAGGCTAGCTCATTTCCAAATGGTTTGTGTTATGTGTTTTCACCTGAAGACGGGGTCAGATTCCAGATCCCGAAACGTCGTGATCATTTATTTACTCAAAGATTATGGAAAACACCCGCAACAATATTTTAACCTCAGATTCATACCTGCATGAACAATTTTCTCCAAACTCTAGAACCAGTTTTAAATCACTTTTAAAAGCTTTAACGACTTTTTTCCCGTTGCCAAACTCCTAGAGATAAAGCTACTTGTGTGATATGAACTCATAACTCTTTCGAAGTGATACATATTGTGAGGAATGACTGAGACGGATATATGTAGATGACTTGATTCGTGTTAGATGGTGTGTGTAACGACAAAACTGTGCTTGTGACAGCGACAGAATGCTATTATTAACCTCCATCCTAACCCAACTCTGTATACAGTGTGTCCCATTCATGTCACACGGTACGTATAAAGTCTATAATATAGCCTAAGTTGAAATACTTACAGTACATTTAAATCTGAAATAAAATGAAGAGTTTTAACACACATATCAACGTAGAGCTTCACAGGTTGAAATTATATTTTTGGAGTTTCACATAATTTTTTACAACAGGAAGAACAGGAAGTTTCGGGATCTGAAAACTGATCCCGTCTTCAGGTGAAATGTAACCTAGAACAAAATACAAAACATCAGGAAATGTAATTTATATCAGGAAGAAAACAAAAGCTAATACTTTCAAAAATTTAACTTGCTAACACAACAGCAACTATACATTAAAACTAATTTTTGAATAAAAGGAACTTCCGGTAGTCAAAACTTTCTGACTGGTTAGCCATGATATTACTCGACCATGATATTAATAAAATGAACATCTGTATCAAAATTTTACTAAAATCCGACAAAGATTGGGACTTGTAGAAATGGTACACATATAAACTTACCCGCATCAACTCCCACCATCGTTTAGACATATCAAACCATCGCCTGCGTGGTTCGGAAGTCATATTAAGCCGTTGGTCCTTGTACTTCCATTGGTCATTGGGCTATTAATTAACAAGCCATTCTAAGGAGAAGTCGACCTTAGTTTGTAACAAGACTACACCTCATAACTCATTACTACCACTCATACACCCATCCTTCACCACATATATTCTTCACCACTCTTGCAGTTGTTCTCTGTAGTATTGTTTTAATTAATCTTTATAGATATTAATCTTTGTTTAATTTTAATACTAGCTGTATATTTTATATTACCTAGTTATAATTGTTTATTTTTCAACCACTCAACCAGTCTGAGTATTTTTGATGGTGTCTCACACATCTCAAATGAGACACCACCATTTTGCCTTTGAGTTTTCTTTTAGTAGGTTGTTTTGTTACTATAGAATTTGTGTTTCATACAAGTTGTCATAATTATTGTCCCTGTAAATTTGTATATAAAAAAGAGCAAATAAAGATATTTTAAATTGAAAATATTTGCCTTAAAATACCCCTCATGAGAGTGGTCGGCATCTTGTGTAGTGATTTAGTGATAACCCAACCTAACAATTACAGAGAAACCAGTCAGAAGCATGCTACTGTGTACGTGCCACCAACTGGTTGGCTGGGAACAAGCGGACGACCATCACAGACGTATCAGGCTGACCTACTGTAACAGAGAACACAATAATACCTGTTTATGCACACTGTACAGCCAACGGGTGGGCGGAAATTCTTTGTTTTGAGGAATGAGTCAATTTTTCCTAACAAAAGCTAAAACTACTAACTCCATAGTGGGGTTTCAAGTATTATATCGGTAATTTCATTCATCCATTTCGGCTCTACGAATCAAATAATGTTTGGTTTTTCAACTGTGATAGAACACAGAGTTTTAAGTTATTGAAAAGCACAATCCCGGAAACGACCATCGATGAAAAGGGAATTGAAAATATTGTAGGAACGTGGACAGAATAAACACCAAGTCCAAGCAAAGTTGACAATACTTCGTCAATGTGTTCTGCCTCTGCGCTGCGCTTCGGTAGCTTTGTTTGTTTTAATAAAACTAAGAGGATTCTGAGCAAACGTCTGTATTGATCTTGATGTACCGTATTTGTTTAGAGTTTAAGTTTAAAACGTTTTAATTTTACATTTTATCCTTTGGTTAAGTGGAAGACAATATTCTATGGTCATAATTTTGCCTCGTTAATAAAGGAATCTTTAATTTAATTTCTAAAACACACTACAATAATTTTTAGTTATTTAAGTCTAAAGTGTATGATTCTCCTCTTTTCATGTTATGAAAACTCATTATTTTACAAGAACAGCTCATCAAATAGTTTAAAGGAATCCAAGAGTCAGTCAAATACAGTACCCACCAAAATAAACAGTACTGAAAGTGTTAGATTTTATTTGCATGAGGTTACTAATATATAAACATACAAAAAGAAGAATAATCCATTAGGTTCGGGTTAGAATATGTTCAATATTTCCTCCGTCCATTATTGGGCAACATTCACATAGTTCTTGAAGGTTTTGGGTCATTTTGTAAAGAGAGGTTCTGCCATGTTCCTCACACACGGATGTATTTTTCTTTAAGTTGGACGATCGTAGTTGGTGGATCCTCGCGGAAAATACTCTCCTTTACACGGAGGTATGCATCAGGTGATGTTAGATCCAGCGAGTAGGCTAGGTAAGGAAAGGTTGTTCAAAAGAGATGAGGCGGTTGTCAAATGCTTCTTTAAGAAAAGTAATATTATTTATGGCAGTATGGCTGGTTGCGCCATCTTGCTAGAACCATTGAAAACACAAATTCAGGTTTCGAGCACGACAAAATCTTCTAAGGTCTCTCAGAAACCTACGTATCAAGAATAAACCTATATCTTTCCTGATTCACAGTAAGAGGATTTCCATTATTGTCTTCAACAAGGTATGGCCCAATTATGCCTCTTCCTGAAATAGCACTCTTCCGTGATTTTCGCTTGTGCAGACAGTAGTAGGGTGGCTAAAGCGGCCCTTCCGCTGAATCAAAACTTATCATAACACCATTATTCGGGGATTTTTATGAAAATTCGCTGGAAACCGCAGAGCAATGTGGGACAAACCTGGCCCACCTGCACGCCCAACTCCGTATGAGCGAAAATTATGTTATACAATAAAAGTCTTTTCCGCAGTTGTCAACACAATTTTAGCCTAATCTAACCTCAAAGGGGAAAGACAAAATAAACACGAAAACGTTGCAGCAATTAAAAGCTGTCATAGCTGATCGTAAAGAAGGTACGCTTTTTTATTTTAGCGGCCACTGTAGTTTTGCAATAGCCTAATACAAGTCAAAGATTACCGAACCTTTACTGAGTACCGAATTTTCTGGAAACATACAAGGGTACACTAGAGGCCCTTGCTAAGTAAGTTTCGTGTTTGGATAAGGATATTTTGGCAATTTTCTTTGACTACATAACACTGTTTCTTCGATGGGTTAATTAGAAAACTACAGGAACAGTGGGACTTGAAAAGAAAGTATTCTATGATATACAACCCTATCAGGAGTGCCTGAGTGATTATTTGTGTTTTTGGAGTCTTAGTTTGTTTCGTAAATTATTTTTAACGTATCTGCGACTGTTTTCTTTTTAACTTACACTTAACTTACGAATTCTACCTTAGGTCAGATCATGATGAAAAATAATTATTTTGGACCAGCCTTCGGCTTAATTTCGTTTACGATTACAAAATATTGTTTACTCCCTCGTCCTTAGGCCTCATCGCATCACATTGAAACTAACTTCTTCAGTTTTGTGTGAAGAGTGTTTCCTTCATTTATTTAAAAGAAGGGTTTGGACAACAATTTAAAATTTAAAAAGAATTTACCTTGGTTCTTATTATACAGAATTTCGTTACAAATATGATTTTTCCTTTGGACTAAGGCCTTGGTATGACATGATATTACAGAATATCGTAAGTTCCTTGGGGCATCTCATCCATACTTACAAACTATTATCGTTCTTTTCCTCAGAACTTCACAGTTTTATTACTAACTGTTTATCTTTAAGTCTCTATATTTTATCCTATCACTGTAGATCATGGATTATACCTCTTTAAAACATTATGAAATAAATTTGACATTTGTCCTGCAGTTACGGGTTAGCTAAAATTATGGATTGTTAAGTACCTTCATAGTGCTGAAACAACTCAACAGCACACAAGAAACTGAGGATGACGAGATAATTACTCAAGGGAAGTGAGGGAACTAAGAACACCAATCTGTCACGTGACTAAGGTGCCTTGCATACCATATCCTGTACTTTGTGACATATAGTCTGCATGCAGATACTGGTGCTGTTTCTCAACAACGATACTTTTCGTACATTGCGCATACGTCCATAATCAACAGCTGTTTAGTTTAGGCATTCCGCTCACAGCAATTTTGCTATGCATCATGTGGTTTGGGCTTTTCAGTGAATTTCCTGAGATATTTATAGTTTAACCCGTATCACCAGATACTCTACATGCTGACATTTCACGAGCACTCACTGTCTCAGTGTACTGTGTCCATATGGCAACTCTAGGCACTAACGGGTTAAACACACTATCTAGTGGCTTAACCCGTATCAGCCCAGATACCTACATACACATGTTTCAATGAAACTCACCTCAGTGTACCTGTCCATGGCAACTCTAGCACCAACGGGTTAAACACAATATCTAGTATGAAGCTAACCCGTATCAGCCCAGATACCTACATGCCACATGCTTCACGAGCACTCACTGTCTCAGTGTACTGTATATGGCAACCTAGGCACTAACGGGTTAAACACACTATCTAGTATGTAGCTTAACCCGTATCAGCCCAGATACTCTACATGCTGACATGCTTCACGAGCACTCACTGTCTCAGTGTAATTGTCCATGGTCCTATAGGCACTAACGGGTTAAACACACTATCTAAAATGTATTAACCCGTATCAGCCTCTACATGCTGACATGTTTCAGAGCACTACTGTCCTATGTACTGTGTCCATATGGCAACTAGGCACTACATCGGGTTAAACACACTATCTAGTATGAAGCGAACCCGTATCAGCCCAGATACCTACATGCTGACATGCTTCACGAGCACTCACTGTCTCAGTGTACTGTGTCCATATAAACTAGGCATAACGTTAAACACACTATCTAGTATGTAGCTTAACCCGTATCAGCCCAGATACTCTACATGCTGACATGCTTCACGAGCACCACTGTTCAGTGTACTGTGTCCATATGGCAACTCTAGGCACTAACGGGTTAAACACACTATCTAGTATGAAGCTTAACCCGTATCAGCCCAGATACTCTACATGCTGACATGCTTCACGAGCACTCACTGTCTCAGTGTACTGTGTCCATATGGCAATCTAGGTACTAACGGGTTAAAACTATCTATATGTAGCTTAACCCGTATCAGCCCAGATACTCTACATGCTGACATGCTTCACGAGCACTCACTGTCTCTGTACTGTGTCCATATGGCAACTCTAGGCACTAACGGGTTAACACTATCTAGTATGTAGCTTAACCCGTATCAGCCCAGATACTCTACATGCTGACATGCTTCATGAGCACCACTGTCTCAGTGTACATCCATATGGCAACTTAGGTACTAACGGGTTAAACACACTATCTATGTAGCTTAACCCGTATCAGCCCAGATACTCTACATGCTGACATGCTTCACGAGCACTCACTGTCTCAGTGTACTGTGTGCATATGGCAACCTAGCTAACGGGTTAAACACACTATCTAGTATGAAGCTAACCCGTATCAGCCCAGATACTCTACATGCGACATGCTTCACGAGCACTCACTGTCTCAGTGTACTGTGTCCATATGGCAACTCTAGGTACTAACGGGTTAAACACACTATCTGTATGTAGCTTAACCCGTATCAGCCCAGATACTACATGCTGACATGCTTCACGAGCACTCACTGTCTCAGTGTACTGTGTGCATATGGCAACTCTAGGTACTAATGGTTAAAACACTATCTAGTATGTATTAACCCGTATCAGCCCAGATACTCTACATGCTGACATGCTTCACGAGCACTCACTGTCTCAGTGTACTGTGTGCATATGGCAACTCTAGGTACTAACGGGTTAAACACACTATCTAGTATGTGCTGTATCAGCCCAGATACTCTACATGCTGACATGCTTCACGAAACTCACTGTCTCAGTGTACTGTTCCATATGGCAACTTAGGCACCAACGGGTTAAACACACTATCTAGTATGTAGCTTAACCCGTATCAGCCCAGATACTCTACATGCTGACATGTTTCACGAGCACCACTGTCTCAGTGTACTGTGTCCATATGGCAACTTAGGCACTAACGGGTTAAACACACTATCTAGTATGTAGCTAACCCGTATCAACCAGATACTCTACATGCTGACATGCTTCACGAGCACTCACTGTCTCAGTGTACTGTGTCCATATGGCAACTCTAGGCACTAACGGGTTAAACATTAATTATCTTAACGTAACAGCCCAGATACTCTACATGCTGACATGCTTCACGAGCACTCACTGTCTCAGTGTACCTGTCCATATGGCAACTCTAGGTACCAACGGGTTAAACACACTAACTAGTATGTAGCTTAACCCGTATCAGCCCAGATACTCTACATGCTGACATACACGAGCACTCACTGTCTCAGTGAACTGTGTCCATATGGCAACTCTAGGCACTAACGGGTTAAACACACTATCTAGTATGTAGCTTAACCCGTATCAGCCCAGATTTACATGCTGACATGCTTCACGAGCACTCACTGTCTCAGTGAACTGTGTCCATATGGCAACTCTAGGCACTAACGGGTTAAACACACTATCTAGTATGTAGCTTAACCCGTATCAGCCCAGATACTCTACATGCTGACATGCTTCACGAGCACTCACTGTCTCAGTGTACTGTGTCCATATGGCAACTCTAGGCACCAACGGGTTAAACACACTATCTAGTATGTAGCTTAACCCGTATCAGCCCAGATACTCTACATGCTGACATGCTTCACGAGCACTCACTGTCTCAGTGTACTGTGTCCATATGGCAACTCTAGGCACTAACGGGTTAAACACACTATCTAGTATGTAGCTTAACCCGTATCAGCCCAGATACTCTACATGCTGACATGCTTCACGAGCACTCACTGTCCAGTGTACTGTGTCCATGGCAACTCTAGGCATAACGGGTTAAACACACTATCTAGTATGTAGCTTAACCCGTATCAGCCCAGATTACTCTGCTGACATGCTTCACGAGCACTCACTGTCTCAGTGTACTGTGTGCATATGGCAACTCTAGGCACTAACGGTTAAAACACACTATCTAGTATGAAGCTTAACCCGTATCAGCCCAGATACTCTACATGCTGACATGCTTCACGAGCACTCACTGTCTCAGTGTACTGTGTCCATATGGCAACTCTAGGCACTAACGGTTAAACACTATCAGTATGAAGTTAACCCGTATCAGACCAGATACTCTACATGCTGACATGCTTCACAGCACTCACTGTCTCAGGTAACAGTCCATATGGCAACCTTAGGCACTAACGGGTTAAACACACCATCTAGTATGAAGCTATTATTGCGGACATTTTCCATCGTTAGTGAGCAAAGTGATTGCGACGTTTCGGGATCTGCAATTTGATCCCGTCTTCAGGTGGAAAGTAACCTAAAATATAACACAGTACATTAGAAAACGAGCTAGCCTAAAGTAATCAGCGTGAGCTGACTAGTCAGCTGACTCTGAAATTAAACTCTGAAATTCTCCCATCGTCAACAACACACTTTAAACAGTCACTATTCATGCGGTCAGCATGGTTAGACCCAAGCCACTATGACCATGGAGCTATGGTTTCCTAGAAAAAAGTTCACCGCTATATTACGGCCATAATGTAGCGGTGAACGTAACCGTGACGGTGGACGCAACACAATATTTAAACAGATGTAGACAAAAACAACTTTTGACATGTTGTTTATTTTAGTTGTCAAATCTAATTTACGTGTATAGTAATGAATAAGCTAGACCTTTGTTTACAAAACAATATGTGCCACCTGGCGAGAAAACCCTTAGCTAGTTTTCACCGCTACTTTACGTCCACCGTTTTCTAGGAAACCACTCTCATCTGATAACATTGAAAACAAAACTCACCGTCATATTACGGCCGTAATGTAGCGGTCACCGCTTTCTAGGAAACCATAAATTTAATTATGCACCGACCCTACCTCCAAAACACGTTTGAGCATTTTGTCAAAACGTTATGTACATAAGATCTCTCTACAAGTGGCAATTTTCATAAAATTCAATATGAAAATGTAAATGTCTCGGTCAAGATTTTAGCTGGTAAAATCGGAATAAGGTCCCTTTTTCTGGGAAGTTTTCACCTTCATTTTCAGCTATTTACTTACAAAGCATTCTAAAAGACCATTGAATCGTTTAAAATGGCTGTAAAAAAATTGGGAGTTTTCTATATCAACGGAATAAGTAGTCCAATTTAAAGGAAATTTTACATTTGTTTTCCCAAATGTGTATTGCCACTTGCAGTTAAAGACCACGTGAGTTAGAGGCCGGACCGATGCTGTGAGCTTAGTGAATTAGTTACAAATAGCGAATTAGAGTAATGAATTGCAAAGGAACTTCGATTCACTCACGCCAGTGGTACTTTCTTTGACGGTTTATCCGTGTCTTTTGTTCGACCTAGAACTTTTCAAAATACCGAGTAATACGCTCAGAACATAGACTCAATTTTCAGCGAAACAAGCATATGTTGGATAAACTTAACTCTTAGGATTTGCTGCCGGTGTCAGACAACTATAATCTAGTTCTTCCGGTTCACACCGCGTCCAAACTTCATAATTAGGTTGAGATATTTCGGCATCTCCAGTTACTGATTGGCTGAAACTGTTTCAGGGGACGTGGTGTGAACCGGAAGAACTAGATTATATATTAGATATGTAATTTGTAGCTATTTCTGCAGTTAAAATAGTAAATTTATTTTGATTAAATTATCATAGAAGTTTGTATTATTAATGTAGTATATTTAAATCCACGGGTTTAAGATTTTATTTAATTATTCACCACACTTTATGAAAATAGCAGGATTAATATCTGCTGCATCTTGGACTAGTTGTAAATTGAGATTAAGCCATCGAAGGTAATATCACTTGGTCACTGTATGCTGTTCACGCGACCGAGCGTGTTTGTGAGTTGATAACAATAATTAGGTGATAAGCCCTGATAACGCTGGAGTAATAAGAAAACACCTTGCTGTGGACTATATAATCAGAGGTTTATAGGCGTATTATTTCATGAATGATTTAATTTTCTACTCGTTCATAAATCTGCTTTGATACGGAGTTATTCATTCGGAAAAGTGTTGATAAGAACAGTTCGCAATCACATGAGAACAGCGTTTGTTAGGATTGCAAAGCCACTAAAGTACGTTTGTTCAAAGTTGACGCCAGATTTCGTAGTGTCTCGCTGCTTGCAAGCATGTAATTTGTTTTACGCCAGTAGACTACAGTCATCGGTCAGACTACATTGTCATTTAATTTAATTATCACAATCAACGCTCGTACCGCGCTCCCAAAGTTGTAAAAATGTCTTTATTTCAACACAATATAGCTCGTGATCAGATGGTTTTATAATTTAGTAACTGCTTTTTACTGATTCAAGTGATTATTCAGCAATGCCAATATTGCCACTCGAGGTTGAACCCAAGAGAGGAGAAAAGATCAGAAGGTGTGGTAACTATGAAACAAACTTGTGGGGTTGTCATAAATTGAAATAAAAATTTCGGGTATACCACAATGCAAAACTTGTATAAATAAAATATAGTAATAAAATATAGTATAAAATTGTATAAATTAAACACGGTTTTGCATTGTGGTAGACCTAAAGGTTTTATTTAAATTATGGGGTTTAACTTTGAAACTCATGAAAATGGTGCATTCAGAAAGAATACCAAAAGGAGATTCAACACGAAAGAAATTATTTTCAAGGGGCTCCCTTAGCTTATATGAATAACTAGTTTACATGTACAACGTCAAGTACTATGAAAAGTTAAGTGTAAATGTCTAAGAATTAACAAAACAAAAACTCAAAGTAGTAATTACAGGGCGAGTTAAATGTATGTATATTCCCTGTTAAATCTTTAAAGGAATAAAGATAGAAAAGTTAAACTCAGGATAGGCTACTTTTATAAGAAGTAAAAGTAAACAATTTGGCCACTATTATAACTTTGCCCATTTACCCATGATGGGATTTTGGGGGGCAGCTCGAAGTTTTTAAAAGGTAAGACCCATTAAGTGAAACCTTAAGATCTAAGGCTTCCGGTTTACACCGCGTCAGAGTTGAAATATAATTACTGCTAAACGTTTCGACCTGGCTGTGGAGAGTCATCCTCAGTAGCTTGTTGACTGGCTGAGACAGTTAAGTCAATTTCAGCTCAGTCTCAGCCAGTCAACAAGCTACTGAGGATGATTCTCCACAGCGAGGTCGAAACGTTTAGCAGTAATTATATTTCAACCTGACGCGGTGTAAACCAGAAGCCTTAGACTATGCACACCGGCCGAGAAAGCCTAAGAATTAAAAGTGAAACCTTGTTTTAAAATCGTGGTTATAAAGAAGAAAAACAGTAAAAACTAAAGCTTTCTATCACATCCTAATACAAAATGGTAGCCTCCATTAAATTTGATATTATTTTAACGAGCTGCCATTTTATACTGGGTTGAAATGGAAAGCTCTGTTTCTACTGTTAGTCCGCTTTGACCATGGCCTTTAATATGTGTTACTTAATGGGTCTTACCTTTAAAAACTTTGAGCTGCCCCCTTAAAACCCGTTTAGGGGAAATTAGTAAAGTTGTAATAGTGACTAAAACGTTCACTTGTATTTCCTTTAAAAGTATCCTGAGTTCCATTGTTCTATCTTTATCCATTTAAAATTTGACAGGGAGCATCCATACTTTTAACTCACTCTGTATATCATTACCAGAACTGAAAGTTGCACTTTTCCGGAGTATAATGAAAGTTTATCTGCAAAGTGAAACGGAACATTTCCTTTTTTAAATAAAGTGAAACGTCCAACAAACCGACAGATTTAGCGCACCGAGAGGTGAGAAATCGTAAACAGCGAAGTGTTAGAGACAATGTGTTATTGTGTTGCATTGATTGTGCAGCAGTTGTGGTTGACAATGTCAGATGCAGTGGAAACAAACAAATCCAGTCAACACAACAGAACTGATCAATGTGCCATCAGCGCATCAGCGCGAGCTGCACAATGGGCCTTTCACAAGCTCAACATTTTTGGCCCAGCTCGGCTTGATCAATAACAAAAACAAGGAAGTGTTTCAAGTATTTATAACTATAACCGTTCATACCACGTCAAAACATCATAATAGTGACTGGGACTCGTGGCGTGGTCCTGTAATCCAGCTTCATGGAGGTCAAGGTTTAGAGGTTGATATAAGTCTAAAGCGGCTCAGATAGTCTCAGTGATCATCTGATGATACCTGCATCAACTCCCACAATCGTTTAGACATATCAGACCATCACCTGCGTGGTTCGGAAGTCACGTTAAGCCGTTGGTTCTTGTATTTCCATTGGTAATTGGGCTATTAATTAATGACCCGTTCTAAGGAAGAGTCGGCCTTAGTTTGTACAAGACTACCTCATAACTCATTACTACCACTCATCACACTCATCCTTCACCACATATTTGCCTTAAAATACCCTCATAAAAGTGGTCGGCATCTCAAATAGTGATATAGTGATATAACTATAATCGTTTATACCTCGTCAAAACATGATATAGTTAGCTTAACATGTTTCGGTCTCGCTGTTGAGAACCATTTTTTGACACAGATTGGCTGAAATTGAGCTACTTGCTGTCTGCCATCCCATAGAAGCAGGGATGCCATCGACAGTGTCTGAAGATTGTACTCCATAGCGAAAACGAAATATCTCAAGCTAATTATTGTGATGTTTTGACGCGGTGTGAATCGGAAGAACTAGATTATGGTCGTGACATCCGCCGTGAAAGGCTAAGAGTTACGTATTTATAAGTTGAGTTTAGAACTAGTGAGGGTGGAACAGTTGTGATGGGGGTGTTTGGTTGAGCAGTGGTGGCGAGATTTTTGGATTGTTTGAGGGCTTCGCTGAAGTGAGAAAATGTAGGGAGAATGAGAAAGAAATTTGCCGAAAATGAGAAATAGAATTTTAATTTTTTGTTACGAGGAATTTGACACTGTAATATCTAATGATTTACTTTGGATAACAGTATAAAATTGATCTTCCAGCTGATTTGCTAAAATTTGCGTACATCATAATAATTTGCAGTATGTGATCCTTCATAGGTCTTATCCCGTAGGATATTTTCTTCTCTCATATGTTACTTAAGTGTGACTTGAGTTAAGTATGTTAAAAATGAATTGAAAACATGGTTTGCCTTGTCGAATTCAGTCTAAGGTTATTTTTAAATTAGTTTGTAACTTTCGGGTTTTGCGTACATGCATTTCGTCCAAAGGCACTGAACAGTCATCTGTTAACAACAAAGGTACTTTTAACAAAGTTATTATTATTAGTACTATTGTTCAATACTGCGTTCTGAATTATGATGGTCCGTTGCACGATTTTAAAATGCTCTGTTTGTTAAAAATAATGTCAAAAGTGTTTTTGGATCGGGGACTTAGTGGAGAGTTTTTATACCCCAAAGAGGCTTTTTGAGGTGTCGAAAAGAGGATATATTTGCTTTTAAACCACCGTGACTCTCACAAGCTCATTAGTTAGTCATATTTGTTGGCACACTTTTGATATTGAGACTCGACTGATAGTCACACAAAAGCCCAGCTGACAGCGAATGGTGTTTGTTTTTCTCCCTGTGTGACTAAGCCTCTTAAAATCCCTGTATCAGTCGGTGACCAGGCCTGGATCAGCCACCCAACTTTGCATTTTCAGAGCCCTCAGATTACTGGCATGTTTAATGTTTCGAATGCTGATAGAATAATCTAAAAATTATAGGTTTTTGACGAACGTCAAAAATGGCGATATACAAGTATAGTCTGCTCAATGACAAGTATACGGGTGTAAAAATCGATATGTTTGCAAGTGGCTAGAAATTGCGAAATCTCGTGTCAACTTTTAAGAAGTACCTTTGCAATAATTTCCAATCCAAAACAGCTGTTGTTATGTGATGCCTCTGTATTTTGTGTCAAAAGGATTATCTTATGTGGATTGGGGCCAAAACATTCCACTTTAAAACGGGGGTTTATAGTCTAAAATTTAGTTTATTTTCACCGTTTAAAAGTTTGGTTTCCTCAAAATCATAAAAAGAAATTGGAAATTTGCCAATCCGCTGAAAAGTGTAAAAAAAGGTAAAGTTTGTCTTGTTTAACGAGGTGAAGTTAGGACTACAAATTCCTCTCTACCACTCAACCTCGAACTTTTCCTAGCGTCACTATAAAGTCACATTAAAAATTGTAAGTGGTGACTGCGGGGATCGAACCTGCGCCACCGGAGTGATGAGCTCCGGAGTCGCGCGCGATACCAATCCACCACGGTTCCCCTGAAAAGAGTATATTGACCTTTCAGTTAAATGTTGGAAACTCACTGTTTCTTTATTTAAAATGGCGGCGTTGGTTGAACTACAACCCCCTACATCGACCAATGTTTGCTTGGTTTCAATAACAAGGTGTTTTGTAAAACAATTTAATCGAGAAACCTTTTAATTACAGTTTTTGAAATAAATAAAATAAGTGGTAAACGTTAAGTTTTAGGTTGAACACACTATTTTTGAATATATATCAGCTAAAAGTACAACAAAGTATATAGCCACTATAAAAATACCTCTATTTAATAGAAAACGTAAAGGAGTTCATGTGCAAACTTATTTAACATTTTGTAATAAAGCAATAAAGTGAACGGAGATATGCAAATCCTCCACGCAAGAGAACGTGTTTATGAACTGATAACAATTAAGTGATAAAGTGCTGATAAGTAGGGGTCGTAGAGTTATAGTATTACTTGAATCTGTTTAAAGCAGCCACTAAACTATAATGCCTCCTAACCACGGGTATAAGTTCAAACTAAGAAATATTTTTCGTTCTTTTACGAAAATATTTTAACATGTTTTTACATTAATGAACTTGGTCTATTCGTTGTGTAAAATAAGATATATTTAGAAGATTACTGTAGACTGTTGTTTATTTATCTCATATTACATAGAGTTAATATGAAACGAGCTAAAATGCTCCGTTTGTTCAGAGCTATTTGTAAACTTATTTTCAAAGTAACCTTATTTATATAAAGCTTTAAAATGGATTTATATCTATGATTGACCAGGTGGGATTGGCTGTGGGGATGCAATAAACTCGAACTGGGAGACACAGAACCTTAGTTCATGAACGTTTGCCTTTACAGGTAGAGATCAATTTGTCAACAGGCTGCCAAATTAGATTTAAAGGTGATCAACTGCTATAGGCATCAAAACTCGATTGAAAAGATTCTGATCGCGGAAGGATTCCATGGTCCAGGCGCGTTTATGGCACACTACTATAGGCAAACGCGCAACTCACATTTGAACTAGAAACAATGCTGGAGATTATATTCTTAGCTATATTTCAATTTATGGAAACACAATAATAAAAAATTCGAAAATATGCACTCAACTGACGTTTATAATACAATTTGTTGTAATTTTCTGTTACAAATAAAGAATTTTGAATTTAAAACTCCTCGCCGGCGTCCTCCTGTCTCTGAAGTAGGCCCCATCACAACGTTCCTGGGTCTACTTTGTCTTCCGGGCAAGTGCAGTCGGATGAAGGTCGTGTCTGCCGGCTTGTAGCTCTCGTGGTACCTTCAGACGAACATGTCGTTATCCTCCGCCCTGAACTTCCTCGTCGCTGTCGGAGCTGATGCAGGTTCCTCGCTCACAAGTCTCTCTCAAAGAGCCTGATGGTCTCGAGCTCTAAACCGGTAGAGGTGAGCGCTAGATAACTCCTCTGTTGAGCGTGCCGATCCGTCGTCCAGGTTCCTGAAGGTTCAGAGTTCCCAGGTTGAGCTCCCTGAAGGTCTAGAAGGTCTGGAAGGTCTTGAAGGGGCAGACGGGGAACCCACTGTGCTGTCTGCCAGAGCATGATCAGTGGGCAGCCCTTCCACGTTGGTTTCACCACAAGGAATTCCCGGAGGAATGCCTCATGGCTACTCACGACTCTCACGACGTGAACGTGTGGATAGGACATTAGAGGTTACCCTGGCCGGTTCCCTTAAGCATCCCGGAGGAAGAATTAGGGGTCCTTCCAGTTGCGGCAACCTCCCTAAGAGAGTCATAGTTGCAACAACTCGCTGCTACTAAGGGAGATTCAATTTGTATTGGTATAAATGGTAGCAGACAGTTTAACTAATGTTTAGACTTGAATAGACTTACCGGAACTTTGGGGTTCTAGCTGAGAGAAGACATCCGACGAGCATTTCATGTACTCATTTTTTTGGCTCAAACATGATTTTCTATGAAATTGATTTTTACCGTTGCTTGGAAACACTTTGACGTATATTAAATACATGTACTATAAAAACTTGTTTGACACTTATAACTTAAACTAGAACCTCAAGTATGTATCTTTTTTATCAAAAGTTCTTTCAAGCCTTTTCTAAAGTTAAGATGATTTTATTATGTGTATTTAGTAAAAGTCAACAAAATGAACAAAAGATGCTACATAGCAGAGCGTGGTTTCGATCCACGGACCTCTGGGTTATGGGCCCAGCACGCTTCCACTGCGCCACTCTGCTGCCTGAGATTCTTATACTGATTAGATATTACCATCACTCGCTCAATGGCTTCTTCAATTTTGGAACTCTGTTTTAAACTGTAGGCTATCTTGTTTTAAATAATCATCCAACTTGAAATAATTCTTATCCAAGTTACTAAATTGCTTGAACTTGTAGTTTTAAAGTCACTATTAGAAGTTGAAGAACACGTTTTATTTTTCAACAATCTTAAACTTTCTTTAAATTTTAAAAGTTGAAGGGGAGGGGGAAAACTGTACACTGTCGTGTTATACCCTTTAGTATTTATAAGTTAAAGAATTTCCATTTTTATTTATAATTTCACCACTGTCAAGTTTCATTCTACCACATTTAGTTAAGTGAAAACGCCCGTTATTCGTCTATCAAATCCTAAACCATTCTTATCTGACCCAAATTGACTAAATCATAGCTTTTGTCAGTGAGACAGTTATGTTTTGAACTCGAGGTTTCATTAATCGCTAGCCTATGTAAGAGTATGTTTGATAATGTCTCATTGTCTATTCAGTTGAATTGAGTCCTTACATTGACTGGACGAACTCTCTTATCTAAGATTGGCCAGACAGGGATTAGCTGTTACAGGGATTAAGAACATGGGGACGCAACAATACAACGCCTCTCGTAATTTCAATACCAAACCGTCAATGATTTCAATAACTTATAAACATAGTATGGCATCTTTGTTTTGAGGGAACTAGCAAAATATTGCCCAAATCAGGTCCTTCTTCTTACTGATCAAGATGTATTGGAGTAATGTATCCTCACCTATCCGACGGATTTGTTGAAAAGTTATTCAAACACACATTTTCTTGGATCTGCATCCTAAAAAAAACACACACACACCCACACACTAAACCACTGTAGAAGAGAGTCGCGCAGTCCATTCAGAGATTTTGACATTGCTTTTCCTTTACGTTTTCTCCAAAGCTAGGGGAACTAACGAACTGCGAGACACAGAACGTTAGTTCATAAGGTTTGCCTTCACAGGTCAATTTGTCAACTTGATTTGTTTGATCAAATTTAATTAATGACTGAACAAAGGTTCTGATCAATGTAAAGCATTCCGTAATCCAGACGAGTGTTTATGACACACGACTAGGTAAACGCAGAGCTGAACTTACTAAAGCTGAACTAGAGTGTGGAATCATTCGAATAAATGACCGTGTGCATGGAAAAGCTGTACATTTGCATGGAACTTCGATGTAAGAACGAATGGTAAAATAATTTGGTGATGAAATCCTTTTACAAAATGTTTTACGCAATAAACAATTTATTTACAAACCATCGTACTTTTAATCACATACACAACATTTAGTTTATAAATGATAATTTGAAGCCCCAAAGATAATTGGAATCAGTATATATATATATGTTAAAATGTCAAAGAGGGCTTAGAGTGTTGGTCACAAGAGTATTAAGAGGGCAGCAAAAAATGTGACAGTTGTGATATATTAACAACATCTCTTCGTGACATTTCAGAGATAGCTCTGGCCGCTAACAAGTGAGAGTTGACGCTAGGTGGTCAGTCTGCCGAACCTGCCCGAGAAGGTCACGGTCGGAACGGCGCGAAAGATTGTTCCCTTCACCTAAGCGCCCAAACCAGGGATACTCCACAGTGCCTCCCTCCGGTAGTCTCCGGACCCCGAGGTGAAGTTAAAAACTACAAATTTCTACCACTCAACCTCGAACTTTCCTAGCTCACTTAAAGTCACGAAATTGTGTGGTGACTGCGGGGATCGAACCTGCGCCACCGGAGTGATGAGCTCCGAGTCGCGCGATACCAATCCACCACGGTTCCCCCAAGAGTATATTGACCTTTCAGTTAAATGTTGAAACTCACTGTTTTATTTAAAATGGCGGCGTTGGTTGAACTACAACCCCTACATCGACCAATGTTTGCTTGGTTTCAATAACAAGGTGTTTTGTAAAACAAGTTAATCGAGAAACCTTTAATTACAGTTTTTGAAATAAATAAAATAAGTGGTAAACGTTAAGTTTTAGGTTGAACACACTATTTTGAATATATATCAGCTAAAAGTACAACAAAGTATATAGCCACTATAAAATACCTCTATTTAATAGAAAACGTAAAGGAGTTCATGCAAACTTATTTAACATTTTGTAATAAAGCAATAAAGTGAACGGAGATATGCAAATCCTCCACGCAAGAGAACGTGTTTATGAACTGATAACAATTAAGTGATAAAGTGCTGATAAGTAGGGTCGTAGATATAGTATTACTTGAATCTGTTTAAAGCAGCCACTAAACTATACCTCCTGACCACGGGTATAAGTTCAAACTAAGAAATATTTTTCGTTCTTTACGAAAATATTTTAACATGTTTTTACATTAATGAACTTGGTCTATTCGTTGTGTAAAATAAGATATATTTAGAAGATTACTGTAGACTGTTGTTTATTTATCTCATATTACATAGAGTTAATATGAAACGAGCTAAAATGCTCCGTTTGTTCAGAGCTATTTGTAAACTTATTTTCAAAGTAACCTTATTTATATAAAGCTTTAAAATGGATTTATATAAATAAGCTAATGGTTCTCGTATTTCATCGTACTCTACTTTTATTTGTAACAGTTATATAAGACGTTTTAAAAACCCTCCTCCTTTTACAACTTTAGAACAAAGTACAACTTATAGTAAGACCCTAAAATTAAACAAAACGTCCAAAACCTTTCAGCTTACAAAACCTCCATTTAAAAGAAAATGTAGTGGAACCCTGATCGCGTTGAAAAGTACCTTAGCTTACCCTTCTAACATACTCAAAAGCGCATTTAAAAGATGTATACGTTTAAAATGTCAGGAGGGGGATTCTGAAACTATCTGTATACTGTCGCAAATCATTGTTATATTAAAGTTACAATTTCTTTATTTTTATTTAATCATGCCTCTGTCAAGTTTCAACTTAGTCACGTTTAGTTAAGTGAAACCCCCTCATTCGTCTATAAAATCATAAACCATTCTTATCCGACCAAAATGCACTTACTAATAGTGGAAAGTTACTCAGTGAGAAAATTATGCTTTGAACTCGAGCTTACACCGTTCGCTAGCCTATGATAGAGTAGGTTTGATAATGTCTCACTGTCTATTCGGTTAAACTGAGTCCTTACATTGACTGGGGTTAATTAAAGTAACTCTCTTATATCTATGATTGACCAGGTGAGGATTGGCTGTGGGGATGCAACAATAAACTCGAACTGGGAGACACAGAACCTTAGTTCATGAACGTTTGCCTTTACAGGTAGGAGATCAATTTGTCAACAGGCTGCCAAATTAGATTTAAAGGTGATCAACTGCTATAGGCATCAAAACTCGATTGAAAAGATTCTGATCTCGGAAGGATTCCATGGTCCAGGCGCGTTTATGGCACACTACTATAGGCAAACGCGCAACTCACATTTGAACTAGAAACAATGCTGGAGATTATATTCTTAGCTATATTTCAATAGCGGAGCAATTAAACTAAAGATAAATTTATACGGAAACACAATAATAAAAATTCGAAAATATGCACTCAACTGACGTTTATAATATACAATTTGTTGTAATTTTCTGTTACAAATAAAGAATTTTGAATTTAATACTCCTCGCCGGCGTCCTCCTGTCTCTGAAGTAGGCCCTCATCACAACGTTCCTGGGTCTACCTCTTTGTCTTCCGGGCAAGTGCAGTCGGATGAAGGTCGTGTCTGCCGGCTTGTAGCTCTCGTGGTACCTTCAGACGAACATGTCGTTATCCTCCGCCCTGAACTTCCTCGTCGCTGTCGGAGCTGATGCAGGTTCCTCGCTCACAAGTCTCTCTCAAAGAGCCTGATGGTCTCGAGCTCTAAACCGGTAGAGGTGAGCGCTAGATAACTCCTCTGTTGAGCGTGCCGATCCGTCGTCCAGGTTCCTGAAGGTTCAGAGTTCCAGGTTGAACTGGTCTGTCTAGAAGGTCTGGAAGGTCTTGAAGGGCAGACGGGGAACCCACTGTGCTGTCTGCCAGAGCATGATCAGTGGGCAGCCCTTCCACGTTGGTTTCACCACAAGGGAATTCCCGGAGGAATCCCTCATGGCTACTCACGACTCTCACGACGTGAACGTGTGGATAGGACATTAGGAGGTTACCCTGGCCGGTTCCCTTAAGCATCCCGGAGGAAGAATTAAGGGGTCTCCTTCCAGTTGCGGCAACCTCCCTTAAGAGAGTCATAGTTGCAACAACTCGCTGCTACTAAGGGAGATTCAATACTTTTATTGGTATAAATGGTAGCAGACAGTTTAACTAATGTTTAGACTTGAATAGACTTACCGGAACTTTGGGGTTCTAGCTGAGAGAAGACATCCGCCGAGCATTTCATGTACTCATTTTGCCAGGCTCAAACATGATTTTCTATGAAATCTCTTTAAATTGATTTTTACCGTTGCTTGGAAACACTTTGACGTATATTAAATACATGTACTATAAAATACTTGTTTGACACTTATAACTTAAACTAGAACCTCAAGTATGTATCTTTTTTATCAAAAATTCTTTCAAGCCTTTTCTAAAGTTAAGATGATTTTATTATGTGTATTTAGTAAAAGTCAACAAAATGAACAAAAGATGCTACATAGCAGAGCGTGGTTTCGATCCACGGACCTCTGGGTTATGGGCCCAGCACGCTTCCACTGCGCCACTCTGCTGCCTGGAGATTCTTATACTGATTAGATATTACTATCACTCGCTCAATGGCTTCTTCAATTTTTGGAACTCTGTTTTAAACTGTAGGCTATCTTGTTTTAAATAATCATCCAACTTGAAATAATTCTTATCCAAGTTACTAAATTGCTTGAACTTGTAGTTTAAAGTCACTATTAGAAGTTGAAGAACACGTTTTATTTTCTCAAACAATCTTAAACTTTCTTTAAATTTTAAAAGTTGAAGGAGGGGGAAAACTGTACACTGTCGTGTTATACCCTTTGATATTTATAAGTTAAAGAATTTCCATTTTTATTTATAATTTCACCACTGTCAAGTTTCAATTCTGACCACATTTAGTTAAGTGAAAACGCCCGTTATTCGTCTATCAAATCCTAAACCATTCTTATCTGACCCAAATTGACTAAATCATAGCTTTTGTCAGTGAGACAGTTATGTTTTGAACTCGAGGTTTCATTAATCGCTAGCCTATGAAAGAGTATGTTTGATAATGTCTCATTGTCTATTCAGTTGAATTGAGTCCTTACATTGACTGGACGAACTCTCTTATCTATGATTGGCCAGACAGGGATTAGCTGTTACAGGGATTAAGAACATGGGGACGCAACAATACAACGCCTCTCGTAATAATTTCAATACCAAACCGTCAATGATTTCAATAACTTATAAACATAGTATGGCATCTTTGTTTTGAGGGAACTAGCAAAATATTGCCCAAATCAGGTCTTTCTTCTTACTGATCAAGATGTATTAAGGAGTAATGTATCCTCACCTATCCGACGGATTTGTTGAAAAGTTATTCAAACACACATTTTTCTTGGATCTGCATCCTAAAAAACACACACACACACACCCACACACTAAACCACTGTAGAAGAGAGTCGCGCAGTCCATTCAGAGATTTTGACATTGCTTTTCCTTTACGTTTTTCCAAAGCTAGGGGAACTAACGAACTGCGAGACACAGAACGTTAGTTCATAAGGTTTGCCTTCACAGGTCAATTTGTCAACTTGATTTGTTTGATCAATTTTATCAGGCTGTCAAATTTGATTTAAGGGTACTCAATTGCTAAATGTGCCCAAAACTCGACTGAACAAAGGTTCTGATCACGGAAGCATTCCGTAATCCAGACGAGTGTTTATGACACACGACTAGGTAAACGCGCAGAGCTGAACTTACTAAAGCTGAACTAGAGTGTGGAATCATTCGAATAAATGACCGTGTGCATGGAAAAGCTGTACATTTGCATGGAACTTCGATGTAAGAACGAATGGAAAAATAATTTGGTGATGAAATCCTTTTTACAAAATGTTTTACGCAATAAACAATTTATTTACAAACCATCGTATTACCTTTAATCACATACACAACATTTAGTTTATAAATGATAATTTGAAGCCCCAAAGATAATTGGAATCAGTATATATATATATATGTTAAAATGTCAAAGAGGGCTTAGAGTGTTGGTTTCACAAGAGTATTAAGAGGGCAGCAAATCCTTGGCAAATAATAATAATTATTATAATTATCCTTGACTGGGACTCGTGGCGTGGTCCTGTAATCCAGCTTCATGGAGGTCAGGTTTTGAGGATGATATAGGTCTAAAGCGGCTCAGATAGTCTCATTGATCATCTGATGATACCCGCATTGACTCCCACCATCGTTTAGACATATCACACCATCACCTGCGTGGTTCGGAAGTCACGTTAAGCCGTTGGTCCTTGTATTTCCATTGGGTTTTTATGATTGAGAAGCAGTAATGATAGCAGTCGTGAAGCATATGCTTTGGTATCGATCATTAACTTGTGGTAGTAGATAGGGACGTTCCAGCAAGTCAGGATAGCGTTGTTGCAAATGTTTACAGGCAGTAAAACAATGCTTAAGATTATATTGTGATTGCCATTTATTGGGGAAATTATTAAACTAAAGATATACGAAAATACATTTAAAAAAAGCGAAAGTATGCACTTAACTGACGTTTATTATGCAATTGAAACTCCATCGACCTCCACTCTCACAAGTAGGTTCTCATCTCCAAAGTCCCAGATCTGCTTCTCTGTCTTCCAGGCCAAGTGCAGTCTGATGAAGGCCGTGTCTGCAGGCTTGTTGTTCTCGTGGTGACGAGCCTGATGGTCTCGACCTAGATGCCGGTCTAGGTGAGCGCTAGGTAACTCCTATGTTGAGCGCGGGGATCTGTCGTCCAGGTTCCTGACGGTCCAGAGTTCCTGTGGTGGAGTCTCTGAAGGTCTGGAAGGTCTTGAAGGTCTAGAAGGTCTGGAAGGTCTTGAAGGTCTAGAAGGTCTTGAAGGGCAGACGGGGAACCCACTGTGCTGTCTGCCAGAGCATGATCAGTGGGCAGCCCTTCCACGTTGGTTTCACCACAAGGGAATTCCCGGAGGAATCCCTCATGGCTACTCACGACTCTCACGACGTGAACGTGTGGATAGGACATTAGGAGGTTACCCTGGCCGGTTCCCTTAAGCATCCCGGAGGAAGAATTAAGGGGTCTCCTTCCAGTTGCGGCACCCTCCCTTAAGAGAGTCATAGTTGCAACAACTCACTGCTAATAGCTAAGGGAGGTTCAATGACTTTCTTCATTATAAATTATATAATCGTACAAGGAGTCAGTTTAACTACAGTTTAGACTCGTGTAGACTAACCAGAACACAGGAATTCTAGACGAGAGAAGATATCCACCAAACAGTTCATCTAATCATTTGCAAATGGGTTTAAACATAGTTTCCATTAATTCACTTTTATATTATTTTAACCGTTGCTGAGATACGTATTAATGCTTATAGTTCATTGATGTATTCATACATGTATTAAAAAGACCTGTTTGAAACTTATTATCTAAAATCTATTGTTTCCTAGAAAAGCGTTGACATTTTTACGGCCGTAATATTCCGGTGAATATAGATTCAAAGAAAAAATCAACTATATGTAAGCGGCCACTGCACTCTAGTAAAACACTCCCATTTGATTAAATCAAAATAAAAAAATCACCGTCATAATATAGCGTTCACCGCTTCTTAAGGAAGCATAAATTTAAGCAAGTTTCATCAAAGCACCTGTTTTCATCAAAAATACTTTGAAGTCTTCTAAAATTAAGATGATGTTATTCTGTGTATTTAGTAACAGTCAACAAAATGAACAAAAGATGCTACATAGCAGAGCGTGGTTTCGATCCACGGACCTCTGGGTTATGGGCCCAGCACGCTTCCACTGCGCCACTCTGCTGCTTGGAGATTCTTATACTGATAAGGATATTCTTATCACTCACTCATTGGCTCACTGCAGGCTTCTTTCATTTATAGAAGTGAATTTTTAACTGTATCCTGTTTTAAATAATAACTCACCTTTTTAATCAAGTTGATATTCGAGTTACAGAATTGCTTGTACTTGCCTATTATTTTCAGAAAACGTATTATTTTCTCTTTTAACTTCTTTCTAACTTCAAACGCAAAGGTTCAAGTTTAAAGTTTGGTCAAACGAAATGTGCTAGGTCATTAAGTAAGTTTGATGTTTTGTCAATTCTTTAAACCTCGTCACGTGTGAGCGCTTCTTTGGATCTCACAACAGCACATTCTTTAGTTTGATTGTAATCGAAACCACGCTCATTGGCCAGCACTATTAGCCTATTCATCCCCAGTGCTACCCCAGGACAGTGTGAGTAAAGGGTTGAAGGGGTGAGGTAAATGGGGCTAATGACAGATACAGACACGGTCAACAATGCCCAGCTGTCAATCTCAGCCAGCTGTTTGTTGGTAAACAGTAAATAGTCAGCTGTGCGCCCGCGGATTATTTCCCGCCATTTCCTTCCCCAGCATCCCACAGAGTAATGCGGGCTTGTACTTTCTACTTGGCAAACATACTGTCTATTGTTATCATGCACGTGTTTACCTGTGAAAACACGCGGTCACTGTACGTGTACGAATGTTTTAATTGTAATATTGAACGATATAATTTCAATTTTAAAAGTTATCCCAGCAAGATAAAAGTTAACCTAATAAATAAATGGTTTCTTGCGTAAACATTTCACAAGTTATGCAAATGTTATTTTATTTGAAATTTCAAAATCTAAAATTTTCCTTGCAATCTAACATTGAAATCCTAATCAGTCATACATTTTGGACATTCATGCTCCTCTCATAATCTCATCCATTCGAATGGCTGGTCAGTATTGTAAAATGCTTCTGCGGCCAAAACCTTTTTCTGACGACTTTTGAAAGCCTTAGGCTCTGGGGCATTTTTATCGTTCTTGGCAACCTGTTGACGAGTTGAAATACTACCTGAGTAGGTAAACGTTCTTGAACTGCCGTTCGGTGTCTCCCAGTTCGGTAGGTTTTTCTGCCTCTAGTTTCGTAAGATTGAATATCACTTCCTCTCACAAGACCGCACTTTGAATAGAAGACCTACACAACCTGTACAACACAAGGTTTAATGGTTATAAAAATAAGATTTATTAATAAGATTTTCCAGACTGAAAAATTGCATAAGGCTTTACAGTTAATATACGTATGAATGAGAAAACAAACAACAACAGAAACGAAGTCAAATAATTGAAGACGGTATATACCTTTTTCTCGCTTTCCTCTATAAAGCAAAACATCCTATTATTGTAAAATGTGTATTTCATTAAAACAAACCTTCAGGCTTTCTTTATTGTAGGTTCTGTATGTAACCTAAAGACACAAACAAAAGAACCACTTTAATTCTGCAAAACTACCACTTATAATCACTTTGATACTGTACATAGGCTCTAGGTGTATGAAGGGAGTGAACAATGAAGAATGCCATATTTACAAATTCTTTCAGGTGATCTTCCGAACAGTGGCATTTGTTTACCACTAGATGTAAATGTGTGAAACTTCATTGTTGAATAGAACTGTGTGGGCAAAAACAATCAAACTGATAAACTGTTGATGATCGTCTGTATTCGTGAAGTGTTGTGTTGTTCGTATTGCGTATTGTATTCTCACTGATCAGTGACACAATTGACTTGGTTGATAATGACAGGTTCCATTGAAACAAAGAGACTTGGGCTTCATTTTCAAAAGCTTGTTTGCAGTGTTTTTGTGTTCATAAAAGTCTTAGCTAATCTGTTATCAGAGAAAGTCCATACAATTGCAAATTTATTTCATTGTATGAATGCCTACGTTCTCAGAATTTTACTCGTGTATTTTGGAACTCATAGCCTTAGGGAATTAAAATAAAAGAACTATGAACATTTGCCAACAACACATATTGTTTATGGGTATGTTAACACTTCACTGTAGTTAAATTTATTAATTTGTTAACTGCACATGAAAATGTATTAATTAATAAAAATTTAAAGTTAATTAAACTGCGAAAACAAAGTATAGTGAAATGGTTCAGCGGAATGTGTCCGGTGAAGGTGGAAATAAAAATAATTTATTTATTTTCAATTACATTTATTTAAAAGTAAATGAAACATAAACACAACATTTTAAATCATGTTATTAATAAAGCCTAAATCCATTGTTATAATTGCATAATATGTATGTATTTCGATGTTATTCTAGTAGATATATATATATATCTAATCACGTAAATGAGAGTGTCCTGACTCACTCATAATTTTACCACAGCCCAAACTTCTAGGCCTTGAAACTTTGCACACCTGTTTCTAGTAGCTTAAAATCACCCGCTAAGAAACTGTTTTGAAACATATCAATTTTAAGGATGGTTTTTAGTGGGGGTGAAATAATTATAACTATTCAACTACTATTGTCTAAACAAGTGATCCAATTTCCAATATAATAAAAACCGTTAGTGTGGCGTGAAATAAACTACGAAACTTCAATATCATGATACTATAACATATTTCATCCGTGGCGAAGCACTGGTGAACATCTAGTACATTTGTTATGATATTTGATGATATATTAGGTCTAAAGCGGCTCAGATAGTCTCAGTGATCATCTGATGATACCCGAATCAACTCCCACCATCGTTTAGACATATCAAACCATCACCTGCGTTGTGTGAATACTTGCTCCATTTCTAACAAGCTCTTTAACCTCAGGTGGTTCGGAAGTCAATGTTAATCCGTTGGTCCTTGTATTTCCATTAAATAATGACCCATTCTAAGGAAGAGTCGGCCTTAGTTTGTAAATAACAAGACTACACCTCATAACTCATTACTACCACTCATCACACCTGCTTATCTTCGCCACATATTTGCCTTAAAATGCCCTCTATGAGAGTGGGTCACATCTCAAATAGTGATATATAGCGATGTATAGCACTATTACATACAATAGTACTTTAACTATTAACTACTTACAAAACGTACTTGTGTAGTTTGTAGGTTTCGACAAACAATACATTTTTCTCACTATTTTGTAAAGTAAATGAGCAAACCTTTTGTTATTTTCTACTTTGTTTAGTTTAGTTATAGGCTAACATTAAGTTGACTTATTGTACATATACTTGTATTATATTTGTCAGGTTAAGTGGTAGAGAGGATTCTCATAGTCCTAACTTTCGCCTGAAATAAAGACATTTTTCATTTAATTTCATTTATTATGGATGTTTGCATTGTTTTTGAGTAAACGAAAAGTACACGACGTTTCGGGATTTGGAATCTTACCCAGTCTTCGGGTGAAAAATAATCCAAACATTAGGAAATGAGCTATCCTAAAAGTAATCAGCGCAAGCTGACCAGTCACTTACCAACAAAATAACCTTAATTGTTTTTCTAAACTTATTATTTTATAACAGTTAGGATAGAAAACAATACGACATGTACAAACACTTTACGAATTTAATAAATAAATAGAGAAATCAAGCACGTCCACGGTCAGTGACAGCTGCACACTGACTGACTGCCTGACCAGCCACCAGGTTCAATGATTCAATTCAATAATTTTATTGAGCTGTTAAAATTTACATTAATTGGTTAGGTATAACATAATAGTTATATAAATACAAGTTAACTAAAACTAATGTTAAGCTACAGATAACAGTAAGCTAACAGTCCCCATTGGCTAGCTCGGAGCAGCTGACGACCAATCACAGCCGTGAATCAGACTGACCAACTACTACTCACGTACTATACCAACACACGTTTTAATTTGTTTGAAAATACAGAACGTCCAAAATATTTTTAATTTACGTTTTGTTATCGTACAAACCTGTGTTGTTATTAAAGGGTTTATGATTGAGGCTTACAACGGAAATATCAAACAAGCTCTAAAACAGTATTTTCGTGAGCATACACGTTTTACTAATGTATGTTGACTATATTCATCAAGCAAGTAAAATCAATGTAGCCATTAGCGTTGCATTAACAATGTGTAAATTGATCAATAAATAAACCATCAACATGGTGGAAATATTAACCAATTAAAACATACTGACCTTTGTTCTTAGATCTTCCTTGCTCAAAACTATCATGAACCTCAAAATTTTGATCACATTTTTCAAAACTCCCTGGACTCATAGAATATAAATGTTCCGTACAAAGCTGACCCGTCAGTGTAGATGGGTGCATGCAAATCACACAAGGGTTGATGGGGCGATGTTTATGACATGTTTACTTTCTATTACATTACAGTGCAGTGAGACCATGAATAGATTAGGCTTATCTATGTGACAGCTGATGTACCCTCCCTTTCCTCTATTCCACCCCTCCCCTTCTCACCTCAGCCCTTGTTGTGTACAGCTGGGTAAACCCTTGTAACTGCAGCCCGTCATTTTGGTCAGTTGTAAGGCTTTCTTTAAATTGATTACAGAATTGATAACAAACGGTATAAAACGCTGTTCTTAGGTGATAGCGTTATGTATGTATTATAATTTTTAAATGATGTCAAACACATTAACTAGGACGGATTGTAGACACAATTTTGGAATTGCACTTTAAAAACAAGTTTTTAGAGATTTTAAAGTACTGCATTTTCACTTGTTTGAAGTGAATTTTTTTAAAATAACAAAGAAATATGACAGTCGGCTTCCAATCCGACCTAAAAGTATATTGATCTTCCATTTAAACGTTTAAAAAGTTACAAGTGGTTTTTCGGACTGCAACCCTCCATATCATCACATTTTTTCACCCGCACTGTGCAACCTTAAGAATTATTATCCAATTTTTGGCTGTGTTAAACGTTCAACCATCGATATAATTCATCCCCTAAAAATCAAATACGTCCAAAACAACTACATGAATCGACTTATTGGCCCATTAAAAGGTAGAAATCAAATAAAACAAGCAGGAATAGGAAAATAATAAAAGAAAAGAACCGACCTCAATAACGATTGAGGTAAAAGACAGATTTGGTTTTATTTCAGCAATAAAGTTTGACCCTAGCAACGGTGCTAAGAGTATCTTATTCTTTTATTGTATTGTACCTCATTGTGGATCATAAAACCGTAATTGAACAACTGAATAAAATATGTTTGATTTTATTTAGTGAGCCGAAGCCAATTTATCAAACACTTAATTTAAAACCGAAGTCTATTTCATAAACCTTTGACTAAGAATTATGTAATTTAGTACGGTAAGAACTTTGAGTAACATTTAACCTTGCCATTCCCACAATAATCCAACGGGCACCGAGGCCGACCGTCATCTTTAAACGAGAACCTTGTAGGCGCAATCGAACAAACGCTATTCTTATTTGTTGAATGTCTGTGTGTATAATAATGTTTACATGGTGTCAAACATATTATCTGAAGGATATTTCAGCCACACTTTTAAAACTCTACTTTTTAAATAGAATTTTCAGAGCTCTCATAGTACTCTAGTTTTACGAATTTAAAAATAGACTTTTCTCGAAATAAAACAAATATAAAATCTACTTTTAAACCACCCTAGAGAAAATATTGACCTCGTAATTAAAAGTTTAAACATCACAGTAACTCAATTTTTAAACGACGGCGTTTGTTTGACTACACCCCTCTTCATCGTCACGTTTTTCCGTACTTACTTCGATACTTTACTTTCAGACACTTACCACTCTTAGAGGGAATTTTAAGGTGAATATGGAATGATGATGAGTGTTTTGATAGATGATGAGATGTAGTCTTGTTACAAACTAGAGCTGACTGTTCCCTAGATTGGGTCATTTTTTAATAGCTGAATAATGGAAAGGACCAACAGCTTGACGTGACTTCCGAACCACGGGGAGTGGCCATCGTGAAAAGTTATCACTGCGCTCAGGAATCGTACCCGGGCCTGGCAGCCCAAAATTTGAGACTAGTTATTACACTAGTTAGAACTATTTAATAGTTAGAAAATCGCATATCCATGGATTATTGTATTTTTCCTTTGATGTAACTAAGCTTAGTTCACTGATTACAAATGGCACAAGCTCACAACGTTATGTAGATTATGTAATAAGTATAATCCGATGAATTCATTTAATATCTGCCGCCAGTGCATTTGTGAGATGAATCGTCAGGATTACCGTATCGTTGTGATAATTAATACATTAGTGATGGGAAATTGAACTTGTGAATGCAAATACAATGTGTTGTGCCTTAACTATCCAGTATTCGTTGGTTCGTACAAATCTATTGTTCAGATCGATTGGAAGACCAATTTCGGGGAAACTATGATATCGTTTATACTAAATAATGTTTTCAAATAATTTATTTGCCATCCAGACTTTATTTAATATGCCAAGAAATATCCATTGTATTCGTTTCGTCTCTAATAGAACGTGTTCAGATTATGGGCCGGAGGTACCTAAAAATAACCCAAAACATTGGAAAATGAGCTAGCCTAGAGTAATTGGCGGAAACTGGCCAATCAACACGTAGCTGTTAAAGTAAACAAATTAAATCTTTAAAAAAGCTAGTCTAAAAAAACAGCAACAACATGCACAGGAACATAAAGCGGACCCATGGTGGGTTGGAATCGTGCGCGACCGCTCGCACGGGTTCGATCCCCTTAGTCACCACTTGGAACATCAAATTGGGGGTTTATACAATAATATCTGGGTTTCATATGTTTTCATTTATTTCATTTTTAAGACTCGACCTGAGGCAAAAGTGAGGTTTGACCATTCAGACAGTCACATCTATTATTATCACATTTGTAATGTGACTATACGAAACGCTAGGTAAAGGACGAGGTTGAGTGGCAAAGAGAACTTAGTAGTCCTTCGCTTCGTTAAACAAGACAAACATTACCTTTTTTTACGTCAAAACAATTTTAGAATTCTATAAAAACATTTCTTAAAATATATTTTCTTTTTTAGAAGTTGCGGTAGGGAGGGGACAAACATTTAAAACTCACCCTATATATGTTGAGGGATGTACACGATCTCGTAGCTTGTCACTTGTATCGCCGGGATCAGAGTGAAGTAAACACAATCAGACAGAGGCACTCAGGAGTTGATGTGAGAGACTTATCCAATCAGTTCCAAGGTAAAAATCTACCTTCTTGTCGTTCAATAAGATGTAAGCCTATGTGCTCAATAAATGTGTTCAATAATCTGTGTAGAGACAGATAAACACATAATTAATAAACACATGCAATCAAATTTAACAAAAAGTGTCGCATCAAGAATTATGAGGTTTCTCAATTGACTCGAAGAATACAATTTTGCTAGTTTTACTAATATTCAAAAGCTATGAAACTAGTCAACGATTTTTAAACCAGATAACTATTATGTAACGTATTACTTTCTTTCAAACTTTTATGAGACAGTGTGAACATTTACGCGTACATTTACTTCTGTCTAGTTTCATCTTGGTTTTGAGAACAACTAATTTTAATATAGCTTTGGCATTTTACTGAATTTTTTCTATAGTTTCTGGGAAACTAATAGATGTGACTGTCTGAAAGGTCAAACCTCACTTTTACCTTAGGTCGAGTGTTAAAAAATAAATAGTCTACATATGAAATCCAGATATTCTTTTATAAGCCCCCAATTTCATGTTCCATCTCACCTCATATTCATCACTAAATTTCCTTTATTCGTTTAGATGTTTCTATTGTTGTACTGCTTGCTGAAATATAAGGCAATTTATCTTAATTTGATTTTAAGTTTTTTTTTTAAATACAGTGTTAGTAAATTTAGACTAATATTACAATTGAAATCTTTAAGTCTTTAAAACAAGACATCCCTAAGTACAACTTACCCAAAGGCATTTAGGCTTTTAGGACAAAATCATACTCCACACCTAAGTAACATTTGCTGTACAATGCATTATGTATGTGTGAGGGTGGGATCCATTAGTTGTGAGGTTGACCGCTAGGTGTCAGCTCCTTCACCATCATCCCCTAACCTAGCTGATCCAAGGGTGCATCCCTTACACTACCTAATGAGAGTAGTCATCAAATCAAATATCAAGTAAGTATGTTCACTCGAATCAAAATAAAAAATTCATTTGACGCGTAGCCAGAAGCGCTACCGTGAATTCTAGCGAATGTATATATTGCAGTATACTTACCACAGGAAGTACTGGGGGGGGGCATTGCCCCAAAAATTCAACTGTTTGGTCTTAACCGTATTGAATCAGATCCTGACTCCATAACTAAAATAACGTATTAAAAATTACTTTATTTAGAGAAATCTCACCTATTAGTTATAAAATCAAACCAGCCGGATGGACTCAAAGATAAGATTATGGTAAGTAGATAGCACATAGAAAAACAAAATCAACATAGTTCGGCAGCCTACGCCTAAGAGCGCTGCCTTCTCTTGCCATCTTTCTCCCCCCTTGGCTTCACATGCTCGAGTTTGTCCAATGTCTATGGTTTAAATGTGACCAAATCGTACGATTTTCTAGAAGGAACGAACTTGCGCGTGCGTCAGTGGTTCTACTAGAGACTCATTAGAGAATTGCCTCACAGCGCTTTCTGTGTGAGGGCAGCCTCAACTATGTTGAGTTTCCAGCCTCAGCCGTTCGGCTAGGCGCTATCTACTTACCATAACATAATCCTTTACTCAACATAAGATGAAACAAACATTGGAATATAAAACCAGGTGATTTTTTAAATTAAGCTTCAATGAAAATTTTGCCATTTACTTTAGTTACACCATGAGCAGACCGAGCACATTGACGAAATATACGCCATCTTGTTTGTACACTTGTGTATTTTTTGTGTATAAAAGAAGAATATTTAAATAGATTTATACACGCAGTTTTGCCATTTAACCCAAAAGCTTTAGTGAAGCTCAAACTAAAAACTGTATTGATAGCAATAACAATTTATTAATCAATATACAAAACGTACTTTATTTTGACAAAAGAGAAAAGGAAAAACAAAGTCACTATAAGTAACAAGTGATCTTCAACGTGTCGTTCTACATGTGATAGAAATTAATAGCTTTATTTCTTAGAATCGTTCGTTAACACGTAGAAGGTTTTTGATGAATAACATTCCACAATAATATAAACAACTAATTTTTCAAAACCATAAGATTTATCTTCCGTATTTAGTCAAATAACCCAACGGTACTTGTAATAGCGATGGAATAAAATCATTACTTTTCTTTTTATATTTAAAAGTCACAAACAAGAATGCGATAGAAAACCACGTCGTAAGAAAATCAAGATTGAAAGGTAAAGTTCATCTCAGATGTCTAGGAGAGGAAGGAATATTTCAGCAGATCACTTTCTTTAACCTCCGACTGCCTTGAGGGTTGATATGTGTGTTCTCCAAATATTTGATGTTAAGCAAACATCGCTGTTGGTATTGATACTCTCTGAGCGAACATAAGAGTTAACCTAACAAATAACAATGGCACGCGTTCAAAATACATAAATATAACAATGTTAGAAACGGCTGATGATGAGATTATTTTCGAAACCGGTCCTGTAAATTAAAGAATAACTCAAAAATATTTCGTTCCTTCAAATCGCCATAGTTTCTTCAAAGTAAATTTTATTTTACATAAGTGTAATACGCACGTTTAAAAACAAACACAGAAATATTTTGACTCAGTTACAGCGGACCTGTCATGATCAAAATTGAAGTTCTTGAGCAGCGGAATGTATAGATTTTTCCCAGAAAGTATAAACCTACACCAATCAACTTATGGTGGTAGTTATCGCTTCACTTTTAAGTGTTTTAACATATCCGACGTGTAGCCTCAAGTGCTACCGTGAATCCTAGCGGATTTCTGATAACGGGGTAAAAATTACACTGAAATTGCCATTTTTTGAGGCGGTCAAAAACGATCTTCCTTCATTATCTGGGTCTGGCTTTGGTTACATTTTTGTGTGCTAGTTAGGTATAGTGCTGTAAGTGTTTGGATCTTGTTTAATCAAAACCGAATCATAAATACAACCCTAATTTGGGGGCCTCCCAAAAGGTCTCTTCAGGTGGAACAATTTTGCTGGTTAACGAACTTAACCTACAGTTAACAAATTTCGTGAATATTGAATAAACTAGACTATTCAACTTGTAGAGTAGTCATACCATAGTTAGAGTACAATAGTTAAAGTAGTCATTCCATATTAAAATAATTAGTTTAAACCAAAAAATCTAATGAATTTATGAAGGTTTATCTAGTTTTGTACTATTTCACACTAGAAGAAGTCAACTTCGAATCCGGTCGTGTAGATTAAAAGTTTTAAACCAAGCTAAAACTTAGATGTTCTTTTCTTCTTACTCATTAATGTTATAGTTTTGCCATTTGACCCAGGTGGTGTTGAAGAGTTTAACACTGCAAACCGGTTGGTTTCACCAAGGTTCGTTCACTCTGGTGATCGAAATGAATAGCTCTGTTTTATGGAAATTCGTTAAAGAATTAATTCGATTGAACTTTACAAGACTCCAACATTAAAGTCACCAAAGCAAAGGCTTTATAATTACAATTACATTTTTTGAGATGCCGACCACTTTTATAAGTGTATTTTAAGATAAATATGTGGTGAGGGATGAGTGGTAGTGATGAGTTATGAGGTGTAGTCTTGTTACAAACTAAGGCCGACTCTTCCTTAGAATGGGTCATTAATTAATAGCCCAATGACCAATGGAAATACAAGGACCAACGGCTTAACGTGACTTCCGAACCACGCAGGTGATGGTCTGATATGTCTAAACGATGGTGGGAGTTGATGCGGGCATCATCAGATGATCACTAAGACTATCTGAGCCGCTTTAGACCTATATTATCCTCAAAACCTGACCTCCATGAAGCTGGATTACAGGACCACGCCACGAGTCCCAGTCAGATACTAATAACAAATACCAATGATGAAAATTGCCACGGAAAGTAACGTTTTCCTTGTTGTAGTTTATCTTGCTAACCAACTTGGCTTATGAAATTGATTCCATGAATAAAGTTTTGACTTAGGTTAGGTAAGAGAAACTCGGAAAGCTGTTGACTGTTGCTTTGTTGTTCTCGTTAGTCTGTTTGTCTGTCTGTTTGTTTGTCTGTTTGCTCTTGAGTTTAGCTCTTGTTTCTCAACTGTACTATGCACCCAATACATTTAATATAGGCAACCTTTGCTCTGAATCGCGTTGGGACATAACTGTGAGGTTCTGACAAGTTTTAATAAATACGGGAATATAAAATAAAATAGTTGGGCGTTTTAGCAAATTTTATTAACACTCGAATATTTTAAACAGAATCCAAAGCCATTATTGCTTGAGAGCTTTGATACAATGGGTTTTATTACATAAAGAACTGGCGGGTTCTTTAAGGTAAAAACTCATTGGAAATGTTCAAAGAAAATACGTTATTGAACACATAGCTCAATGCTTATAGATCACCCGGATTAGGTGATTTAGGTTAGATTTAGATTAAGGATGAAGTAAATGTACTCTTTAGGGGGAATAGGAAACAGATTTTGCAATTTTCTTTCTATATAAGGAAAACTCATTTTAAACCCTGTAAAAACAATACTTTTAAATATCTGAAACCTTCATTTAATTATTTGAAACTTTTGCCCCAATCCACCCTAGATAATCTGTTTGGTATCATGTAATAACTATGATACAATCAGAAATTCATTACATGAGAACAGCGTTTGTTGGATTGCAAACCCAATAAAATACGCTTGTAAATAATATCAACTTCTATTTCAATCTGCACGTATTTTACGTGTTGTGTTAAATTGTTTGGTGCTTCTCATTTATATTTTATGTACAGTATATGAAAGCCTAAAAACCACAACCTTGAAGCTTGAAAATCCAATTAGTTAATTTCATTTATTAAAAGCCACTGCCATTGTGATTTGTTATTTTAGACCTACATCATGAGGTCTTACAACTTGCTCAGTACATGGAATGACAAAATTGACATTATGTTTGACAATTTTAAATTACTTAAAACAAAATGTAAGAATCAGTTTTCACCTGTGTAATCGCGTTTCTTTTGTGCTCGCTTCCCCGGTCCATCGTTACTCATGATCAGTACGGGCTGGCGAAAAGCCGTTTGCCTTTGATTTTTTCAAATCGTGTTGGCGTCCAGCCCAGGAACGCTTGAGTGCCTTGGTCTGGGGGAGTGACCAACAGTGAACATTTACTGTTAAAAATGTTATGTAATAAATATATTATATCGTTGTAATATAGTTTTTGTTGATTAATTTTTGTTGTTACGATATTATATTATAGCTGCGGTTAAAGTTACAAAGTTATGTATGGTTGTTTATTTGAATTAGTTATAATATTGTTAAATGTGTTCATAGTTTAAATATTTGTGTTATGTTAAAATTTATTTCATAAAATCGAATAAGAAAGTTAAAACTGAATAAGCTATACATATTTATATGGACATTTGGCTGAAGTGCTTTAAGAAGAAACCCTACAATTGATTTTGAACGTTATTATAACTGCTTCAGTATAACTGGTTATTTGACTGTATTGAAGCAAGAACATAAAATAAAAGTAAAAATAAAATATTGGCACACTACTAGGAACCATAACGCCTTGAGGCTACTATACAAACCCTAGTTCACAGAATGATTTAACATCATCCGGATCGTATTGAGTGCAGTACTGCCAACACAATTGAATATTAAGACTATTACTGTGTGTATAGGATATACTATACAATGTACATGCCATTAGCTAGGGATACACGCAGAGTGTGTCAGGTAATGTATCGAGTTGTATTCTGAAATGTTAACTTAATTACAACCACAGGCATGATAACCTGGTGATATCGTTACGAACTGTGTAGGTATCTCCTTACATATCCAACTGTTGTTATTTTTCGGAGGATTGGATCTAAATTGTCAACATTCTTCAAGCAATAAGGAAATAAACTAGATTTTTATTTAAGGTACTTTAAAATTATAAGGATACGTATTACTTTATGATATGAGTCTTTCTCTGGAAAGGTTTGGGAAACTCCATCAAAACTACATGATTCAGACTCGTAACAAGCTGTTAGGGCAATAGAGAGATACTTGAATGCCAGACAAGAAGGCACTTTTATGATAGATTCTTAACGGCTTATGTGATATTTGGTTGAATGCTTACTGTGAAAAGGGTTTTCTGTTTGCAGTTTTGTGAATCAGAACTGAAATGCTCAAACGAGACTTCTAGACTATATGAAGAACCTTTAGAGAAGTGATCGCCAGGCAGCCAGGACGGACTTCATCTTGAGATCTTGAGAGTGGGCTTCCCTGAAGGTATGTTTTACTAATGACCTTATAAGGTTCTTATCAACGACTTTTTAAAAAGCTGGACCGATGGTTGAACTGCTAACAGTTTGAATAATGATGTTAAAACGCAATCATGACGAAAGGAAAACCGTACGTGAACCAACATGGTACGTGGTCCAAATAAACCTTGAGTTCTGTCCACGGACAAGATTCTTGGTCCACGGATTACTCCCAAGGAACACGTTGGATCCGGAGCGGACTAGCAAGGGGCGAGTCCGCGCACATGTTTCCCGATCCACGGACTGGACTAGCTGCAAGGAACATGTATCTGGGGCTGAGGACTGATGAGTACGACCACAAGCCCACTACAAGCCCGCACTAAGCCTGGTACACACGGGGTAATCACCAGTGGTGGATGTGGTGGCCCTGTTGACACGAGGCTACACCGTGTGGTTACTGGTCACTGGTCAGTCATGCACAGTAGAGAGGGAGAGTGGAATATTCAATCCGAACCCATGCAAAGATTAGTTACCACGCAATGTGAACTTTACTTTAATTTCCTTCCATTTTTACTATCATTAACAAAATTTACTCTACTTAATTTACGACCAATTTTTTGAGTGCAAAGTGAAAACAAATTATGTCTGCACAATAAAAGTTCAATAACTTTAAAACGTTCTAGAGCGATTTGATCGATTTCAAGCGATTTCTATTTTCTAGAGTGGTTTTGATCGGTTGAGGTGGTAACATTCTATTGTACGGAGGCAAGTGTGTGGGCAATAATGTTTTATTGTATAGGCCTAGCTCAAATTTATAGGTTAAACAAAACTTTGAATTACCACCATTTTGAAATGGATGATGGAATCTAGCTGGCTAATGAACTTAACCTTCAAATTCTGATAGAAAGCTGTTGATCAAAATCAGAAAACCCATACGCACGCTTCGTCCGCCACTGTGTCTATGTAAGTTTAAAGTTAGTTGATGACGATGGTACAACTCCATAGGTTGAACTATTATTACGGACGTTTTCCATCTTAAGTTTTCCATTTTAAGTGAACTAGAGGAACACGACGTTTCAGAATCTGCAATCTGAACCCGTCTTCAGGTGAAAACTAGGTTATCTCAGATATGAGTTTATTTAGAAACTGGACTGTGAATCAAGATAATTTTTGGAATCCAGAGGTTCTGAAACGAAATTCTATTCAAGTCCCAGGCCCAAGTCTCACCATGAGTAACAGCTCAGCTTCAGGCTTAGTAATAACAAACAAGATAATATAAATTAAAAACGAGCTTAACACCCAGTGGCGGTCAGCACTAGCACGCAATCATGGTGCGGGCCGCTATTATGAGTCGTTATGAGGGTGACACTCGGACCCTACAAATGAAACTTTCCCTGCCCGCATCCCCCAAGATATTATTAAACTAAGGGTTGTTGTACATTTCACTTTTTAACTCAGGGAGTAACAAAGATTAATGTAAACAATAACCGTTAAGTTGATGCCTTACGTTGATTGAGTTTAGCCCTTTGTTTAGTTGCTTATGGCTTTGTCTGGTTTAACTGTTTTTTATGCACTTAATCTATAAGCCTGAGAAGTCCGTACGGTGTTGTCAGTCGGTTTGTTGCTGTTTTCCAAATAGTTTTTAGTGAATTTGTCAAGATTTACTTTATCAGCAAAAGGAAAACAACACACACATGATGTTTGGTGGTGTTTGACTGGTTTGACGCTTATTACTTAAGGCTAGCTCGTTTTATGATGTTTTGTGTTCAGGTTACTTTTCACCTGAAGATGGTATCACAGACACCGAAACGTCGTGTTTCTCTTGTTCACAAACGATAAAAAACGTCCGTGAGAAATATTTCAAACATAAATTCTCCGTCAACAACAAACTACAAACAAAGAACCTTACGGTGGGTTGTTGAACTTCCCACTGTGGTGTTTTAGTTCAACGTGTAGAGAGCAAAACATGAAAATATCACCGCAGTGAAATCGGAAAATCCAATCGTCGGATAGACTTCGTCCAATCAACGGGATTCGATTATTGCAGTGGAACCCGGCAGGTGAGGCTCAGTTCTAGGCCGTTAATATATTCGTTCTCATAGACAGGTTTCATATATACAGCGTATTTTTAAACTATGGTCCAGTGTTTTCAGGTATCATAAAATAAAATAAATAAACAAATAAATAGTTAACTGTGAGAACATTATAAAAATGTATAGCAATCGTCAAGTTATCTATAAAGCTAAAATTTTCCAATCATTCACATCGAGAAACCTTTCATACATACAATTTATACATTCATTCTCTCCATTCATTCGAATTATCCCACTCTGCACCCCGTCGTCAAAAGCCAATTAATGTATGGTCTCCCAAGTGTGTACCATAAACTCGTGTTTGTTGTAGAATGCTTCTGCGACCAAACTGTTTTTGAGGCGAGTTTTAAATGCCTTGGGCATTAGGGCACTTTGAATCGAATTTGCTAGTCTGTTGACAAGTTGAGATCCAGCCTGGGATGGGAAACTTTCATGAACTACCGTTTTGTGTTGGGCAGTCCGGTAGTTCTCCCTGCCTCTAGTTTCATACGAGTGAACATCACTTCCTTTTAGCTGGTCGCATTTTCCTTTGAAGAAAGACAAGTTTACAGGACCACGCCACGAGTCCCAGTCATCGAGAATAAGCTAAAAGGCTATCGATCTACTATTTTGTCACATGACTTTGTAGAAGTAGAAAATTCTCGAAACTATGGTCTAGTTATATCAAAGTGAGTTAATGTCCCCCCTTACCTTTTGAAAACGAAAAATGTTGAAACCCCCTTTAAAGACTAATTTTATTGGTTCATGAAGTTTATTTGCGTTAAACAACTTTTAAATACAACCCCTGCCCCCTATGGCACCTCTGAAGGAAATTCAACAACGCAAAGAAAAATCGTTTATCTCAACTCATTTTCAGGTTACACTCATTTAGGTTATCAGGTTCAAAATGTCACATTTCTCGTAAAGGTCTTTTGGCTGACAGATTATTTTACAAAGTTCTTTGAGGGAAACGTCACAACCCTGTAACAAAATCCCTTAAAAGATTTTGAAGAAAAATTTGCCAGTCAAAATAAGTTGCATATGAAATTTGGCATTTTAAACCTGACAACTTAAAATCTTTAAATGTGTACAATATAAAATGAGTTGAGAAGCTTGAAAACGGCGGTATCGTACGCACTCTAGATTTTGTATTGGAATGATGACAGTTAGTGATATGAACGTTTTGGCCAAGGCGTTATTATACTGTACTTAGATTTTAAGTGAACAAAGGGTGTTTTGTTTATACAATTTTATTTTTATACCTGTATAGCATCCCTTACCATCCCAATTGCTTTACTTGTCAACAAAGACTGGCGCCTTATTATTTTTAACCCGTTAAAACAGTACAATACTGACTTTCTGCAATCTTCACAATACAACCTTTTCCCAATAATTGTTCCAACGCGGCGATTTTAATTGCGTAGCGGTTTTGCTCGACTTTAGTGCGGAGTGGGTTTGTTATAAAACAAGCGATGACAGTAATTGGTGTTGGTTTCTCAAGATCCTCTCAAGGAACACAATTAGAGGTGGGAACCTGATACACTCTGCCTCTACTAGCCCCCGGGCCCTGGCTGGGGCTTACTAGCTTTTATATTACTTACAATCCCTCCCTTTGTAAGCTTTTACTCTTTAGTTGTGACGTCAATGAGCAACAGTATGAATATTCAAGGCGAGTTCAAGTTAATGTTACAAATCATTAGGTAAAACTACTTAGTATGTAGTCAAAACAATTTGTGTCATTTTAAAAGTCTTACAGTGATAGGTTTTTTCATATTGAATGCATTATTTTTAAAGAAACCTCGCCCTTCGGGCTCGCCGGGGGGCTGCGCCTCCTAGGCTCTTTACTCGCGGCCTGCGGCCTCTTATTGGGGCCATTCGCAACTGTTTTTCCGCTATGATGCAATAAGTACAAGGGCAGGATTTTTAGCCGCCAACTTGTTAGAGTCTTAAAAACTTTTCAAGAAAATAAGAAAAAAGAATGATTTTCTTGAAGGTTTCACAGCATAAGCTTCAAAAGGAGTATGTGGTTGAGGAGGGTAACGTGCCGGGATGTGCCTAAACATTTACTCGTTCAGTCACCAGTCAGTGATCTGTACAACCGGCTTTAAAGTATAACAATGAAGAATAAATAGCGAAAATACGGTGATTAAAATACTGATTAATCCAAAAATTATAGGCATTATTCTCTAAAAACTTTGAGTAGGGTTCGATTTCGTTAAATTTGCTATACACAATAAAACATAAATACAGCCAACGTTACCGGTGAACAAAACTGTCAACGTATTCTTGGTCTGGCTGGTGGGAATTTGCTTATTTGTCATATGTTTGGTTTGGTGCTATACATTATATACCGTTTCATCGAAATCGGATCATAAACGCAAATAGGTTTAGAGGAAAACATCTCCCTTAGAACTTTACTTTATAATTCGGAACTACTGGAAAATCGAACCAGTTGCTGAAAATAAGCTGGTTTTCTGGTTACTTGTTTTTGCCAAGGGCTTCCTTGTCCCTTTGTTATTTTTAGCTGATTTTCAAGACCTTGGTGTCAAAATACCGGGTGATTACAAATGAAATAGACAACTTCAATAGCCTTTAAAAAATTAAACTAATGTGTTTTAACATAGTAAGTAATATAGGTTTGTGGTGAATTTCTTAGGTTTATGTTGGCTTTAATGGAACTCCACCTCACTGGCACTCAGACGTCAGAGGGGCTCTGGATGAACATCTTCCTAGACGATGGATCGGCCGAAAGTGAGAAAAACGTTGTGTTTCAGCCGTGGCCACCTCGTAGTCCGGACCTAACGCCCTGCGACTATTTCTTGTGGGGCTAAGTAAAAGATAGAGTTTTCTTACCACCGCTTCCTGTTGATATCGATGAACCTAAACAACGAATCACAAATGCTCTTGCTACAGTTGACCGTGATATGCTTGTGTGGTTTGTGATATATTTCGAACGTCTGTAAATATTTTCAATAAAAGCTTAAACGAATTCTTCTATATAATCATGTAAGTAATGATCTAACTTTTAAATCTAAACTTTTAAATAATAAATTTTCTACAAGCTATCCAAACTGTCTATTTCATTTATAATCACCCGGTACAATGTAAATGCATTTTATATATCCCTTTCACTCTCTACAACGAGTATGGGAAATTGCAGATTTTGACTTTGTTATTTGCACCTTGTGTACTCGGGATATCCAGCAGGTCGCTCTCTCTTGGAATCGACGTTTTTACATGTGTTTTGACCACAGTATTTTTGAAAAGAAAGTAAACTTAAAGTGAAGAATACGCGTTTTGGAACAGAAATTACGCCAGATGTGCTGTTTAGTACGATACAAATATATTTTATAGCCCGACAATCCGCTTGCATGAGTGACTCGAATTTTCATTGCAGTTTGTTACTCTTATTCGCTACGCTCACAGCATCGCTTCGGCCTTCGGCCTCAGACTGATGAGTTCTTTACTGCATTTTTTCAAGTTTTATTCTATATCGTGAAAGTAAAGCTTATTTCAAATTTGGTTGAAATTGGACTACTCATACTGTTTTAGCGAAAATCACTTTTTCGGCCGCCATTTTGAAACAACTCAAATAATTGTTGTAACTTTTAATACATTGGTGGATACTTTCAAAATACATGTTTGTTTTGAATTTCATCATAATCGAGTGAAATTTGCCGTTTTAAATCATTAAAACCACTTTTTTGACCAACCCCCTCCCCCAAATGGTACTTACGGTAGCCCGATGTTGCTCAAAACGTGTTGGGTGTCAGGATCGGTGCTCATTTCATGGTCCCGGGCCTGGATCTTACCTTGCTGACGGCTTGAATATCTCATTTTTCCAAAGGAAATTCGATCATAAGATAATTATAATTCTGCGATTACACTGTAAAAACGTTATATTTAACCAACCGTTTACACAACACTTCCTCAAATAACAGTATTTTCTCGTTGAATAAATCCACTTAAAACCATTAAATCTTATATTAATCCTATTAACAGTAATGTTTATTTATTAACTGTAGAAGTACTGTATGTTAATTATAATCGATTGAAGGTAGCGCAAGTTAAACCATAAAATCGTGTTTTCAGCTTTCTCTTTCTTTCCGTGATTTAACAAGTCTCTAACCTCTCAACAAAGGTCTGGAGTAGGAATTAATGACCTGCGTCAACTGTTCGTTAACTCTGTCAACCGTTCCTTGATCATTCTTCAAAAATCATTCTTCCCAATAATTATTTCCAGAATCAATATAAATTATACTCGTCATCTACGAGAGGAATAAAATGTTCCTAAGAATATAAAATTTTAATACGAGAGTCTTTTCACATGAATTGTGTGTTTAAAATCCCAACTTTATAATTGAGCTCTGTATATCTTTTAAGGCAGCACCGTTTCCAATTTAATATGCTTCTTTGCTAGAACTTGGTAGAGTCTCTAATTAAGGTTTAAAATTACGATCTTATCGTAGTTGCTTGCATACATCATTATTGCCCTAACACATTTGTTTTTATAAAACTTGAATGCTTTCACGTTCACATTCTGTACTGTAATTTAAACATGCCTAAACTTACAGTGTTAAAACACTCTTATACGCTAAAAATACAGATATTTAATATTTATATTTTTACCATAGGGATGGTCGGGTCGCTGGTGTATTTATGAAGTGGAATGATAAAAGGTTGGTGTGACCATAGAATAAATACTTCTGTATAGGTAGAATTTCTTATGTGGTGTGAACATATGATACAAATTTCTTATCTTTTTTACAGTGTTAGTTATCTTCCTAAATCATAAATACAAATGTAATATGTATTTATTTTACAAATTGTTACAATTTAACAATTTATTGTTTAAAATATACTTATATTTATTTAACATTGTTTACAACTAAAAATAAATTAATCAATACTATAAATACTACCATGAACTACATGGCTTTATTTTATTGTACATATAAACTACCATATTATTTAAGTAAGTGGTAGAGAGGACTATAAAGTTAACTTGTAAATAAAACATTTTTTATGTTTACTATGGTAACGTAACATTTTGTTTGTAATTATTAAAATATTGTATTTTCCAAAAAAAATATATAGTGTTTTTATTATTTAACTCAAGTTTACATTTAAAATATGTATTTATTTAACGATCAATATACCCTACTACCAGAACTGTACTTTATCACAATACAGTAGAAGGCAGATTACAATAATTTGGATTTAACTTTAAACTCTTAAAGGGATATCATTCAAGCACATATAATAGTAATAAAACCACTGTCAATAGATGTTTATTACCGGAGTTTGTATAAATAATACGTTTAAAAGAGGTCAACTCCTTCACAAGAATACTCGCAACCTTGCAGAGCAAATGTGTTCTGCGGGTATTGAGGTTTCAAAGTTGCAGGCGCTTGACAAAATCCTGCTTGTAATTTGTTACTCCCTACATAATAAATATCATTCAAAGAAATAATTATGTATCTGTATCAACTATGTACATATATCGCAGATTAATTTAGTATTGGAATTCAACGATGCTATGTACTTTATAACTACCGAACAAAATAATAAATATTTAAAATTTCTGAACATTTTAAGTTTACAGGTAACATTCTATAACATTATGTTAAAATAATTTTAAAGTATTTGGAAAAATTATGAATGTAAAGTTTTGACATTTGGAATGGATAAAACGATACAGTACAATATTTTGAAACTGTGTCAAATTTAACAGTAAGTCGAGTGTATGTTTTTAATGTGAATCTGAATATAATTTTTCCAATTAACATGTTTTGTACTGTAGGATTTGTCAGAGTACCTATAAATCGTCTGATCACATCACTATACTTCTGCGTTGTTACGAAATCAAAGTACTAAATCTTTGAAGGGTACAATAAAAATATCCCCTATAAAGCTTAAAAACTCACAATTTGTATCAAAATTTGGCATATGTCGGAGTAGGACCCTGCCCTTCCCCTTTGTTCCGGGTGTCTCCGTAACACCCGAACCCCCATTATAGTTCACGCTTAAAAATTATAGAAAAGTAATAAACAGGATCTAAAGAGTAGAAAAGAGTTTATTATAATTATGAACTGAATTATGAAAATGTTCTTATTCAGGCGAGAGTTATGACTCAAGGACGTAGCCAGGGTGTTTTCCGACAAATGACCCCCACATGACCCTTAATAAAGACCCGAAAACGATTTTTACGAAATATAGTGTACATAAAGTAGAATTTATTTCATGGAGGTTTCATTCAACTGAGAGCAAATAACACTATTCAAATAGTTAAAACCCATAAAAGTTCAAAAATCTTCCATAACCCCTGGTAGTTTACGCTTAAATAGGAAACACAAGGAATAACATTATCTAAAGGGCAGCGCAATGGTTTTATTTTATCTTCATACAAATAACTGCATTTTTATAACCACAAACGCAATTTCACGTGGCATTCCACAATGCACAACATTCACGCTGCCGACCAACCATACGCAGATTGACTGTGGAAGGAATGTCAGCAGAGATTATCAACTCAGCTGACAGCATTGTTGCCTCCCCTCCTTCCCCTCGCGCGCTGTTCCCCCCACCACCAACTGTTGCCGCACTCAGACTCAGTCCAGTCTAGAGCCGCACGTCGCGATGTTAGCATCTTGATTACGTCACCTAGTGTCGATAGTTACGTAGTTGCAAGTGCAGTGATGATGTGTTGTGCCGTGTATCTCTGGGTTGTAACTGTGATGTGTGCAACTTACAGTGTGTCCCAAAGCCTGGAGATAATTCAGGCCGATTTCGACACGTCGGGCAGTTCCGAGCACATTTTGGATAACTCTGATAATAAAGGTAATGATTCTGAGAGATACTGTAGTAGAGTTTTGAGATAATTTTACTTTGTGGTTAATAATAAGTTGCGTATGCGTTGTAAAAATACAAATAAACTCAAACAATGGTTAAATGATTTGGTATTAATTGACGTAAACAGTATTGAATAAGACACCTTCGATCCTTGTTTGTTTTGATTTGTATAGGTCTACGTCTCATTTTATAGGTGTACATAATCAGCAGTTATAAAGCGTTTTAACAACTAATTTGATTTTGATTGTTTAATCTTGTTTAAAATGTCCTCTGTTCCATTGCCAAAATACTAGATACTCTTTCGTCAACACCAGAGGTCGTTTTTTTATAATCTTGAGGAATTGTGACATATTTTTACAGACACTTTGAACTATTTATTGTGGACAATGATCAGTGAATAGTTGTAAAGAATCAAGTGAAAACCCTTACACAAATGACCTGAGAATGTTTTCCTAAGGCGAAATCTAGTTATCCTAAAATCAAAATAAACAAATTGCATTAGTGTTTAAACAAGTTAGTTTTTAATCACAATCCGTAAAGACTACCAATAAAACGTCTTGAAAACAGTTTAATATACTGGTGAATAATTGATAACATTTCTTAGACAGATGGGCCATTCGAGTTCTTTGAATGTCTTTTTATATTTAACCTCAAAACCGGTGGCTGTATGAGCAGCCATGCTGTCTGTGATTATACTGATAAGATAGTACGAATCAATTGACCAATGTTCGTTGTAGATGTAGTTTATTATTGATACGCCTATCTTGATCTTATCTTCATTGATAATAGTGGTTCCTAGAATTATCCATCTACAAGGTGTTTATCTTTTAGTTCTCCGGTCTAGCTGTAGAAAAATGAATTTTCTAGTGGTAAAGCTACTCAAAAATAGACTATCAAAAGCAATCAACGATCAATGAACTATCAAACTGATACGGACGAATAAATAACTGTTTATCTCGGTCCATTATTTGAATTTTGGAAGATACTACAGATCTACTAAGTTTTGTTAGCGTGCCATCTGTATACAGAATATCTAAAGAAAACGCATACACATTTCAATTTAATGTAGTTAATTGCAAAAATAAAACCTATATCTTTGGAAGTCACACAAGTTAATAATTTAAAACATCCGTTTAAAAAAATATAACTTGATATTATTAATTATTTAATTTAGTCCGAACCCCATACTGAAGATACCAGTTCTTTCAATTACATCACTTTACACACGGTATAATCAGTTTGCCAATCTGTACCATTTTGTCATAATGACGCTAAACGTATCTGTACAAAATGTACCGATATGTAAATTTATGCATGTTAATGGGCTTTATTATGAACAATGATACATTTTAGCAACAAAAACCATGTATATCATTAATTTAAATTTGAAATTAATAAAATACATACGTAGTTAATGTAGTGTATACATACTTCATTTTTAGACACTCTGTACTTTTCAAAAAGGAACGACATTGTGAAATATATACGAGTAAATTCGTTTCCAAAGTTCGTTGAACGAAAAACAAAACCCAGTTTGGTTAAGAGGTGTTTGATTATAAAACCTTAACGCTAAACCGGTGTTTATTAAATTTGCTTGTCAGGTGTAAACTACCTTAGCGCTACAGGGTCCCGGTGATTCACACAATTTCCACTTTCTCAACTCAACGACATTTTCTTTCAAATATCCCCTTTCTTTCAGTCTTTTTAGTTCTGTTAATTTTCATGGCTGATTATTGCAAAAAATCATTCTTACCTTGTTACAGAAGTAGTCATACGTAAAAAGCATCAGCATTAAAACAAATCCCAACAAGGACTTTAATGCTCAAACAATTTCAACTAGGATTTTTTCCGACGGACGATGATTTTATCCTAAAAGTAAGGTATAAAATAAGTTTAGCGTCATTATGACAGAGGAGCTGTTGACAAAACCTGGACAATGGGCGGCCAGGCAACGCTAGAACAATAGACTGATAAACTATTGACATCATCTACTGATAAATACGTGCCACTCTATGGTTATATAATTTTGACGTTTTCTTACATATTTTCCTTTGTTAGCGGATTCATGGCGGATTGGTATCGCACGAGACTCCGGAGCTCATCACCCCGGTGGCGCGGGTTCGATCCCCGCAGTCACCACTTACATTTGTAATGTGACTAATACGGTGACGCTAGGTAAAGGTCGATGTTGAGTGGTAGAGAGGACTTTGTAGCCCTAACTTCGCCTCGTTAAACAAGACAAACTTTACCTTTTTTGTTTGGAGACATTTCCTGGAGTAGGTCAGATAGTTTAGTGAGGCGGTTCCTTATAAATTATAATGATTATTAGACAATGTGTTTGCAAATTTACTTAGGCCTTTTAGTTTTCATAGTATTTGTCCCTTATTGTTGTTTCAATTGGGTTGTACAGCCTTGTGCCACAAATTTTGTAAACAAATATAGTTAATTGCTCTGATTACAAGATTATATAACCATGAAACTACTGTGTTATATTTATATTATTATTGCACTATTGAGTAGTTTGTAAAGCATTAATTAAACTTCCAACAAAATTCTGGATAAGCATGATATTTATCTATCATAAATTCACTATTTGACAGTCACATGTTTCGGATAAACATTCAGATTTAAGTACCTCTCTGAATTTGAAGGCATAAATAGTCGGGCTGGATGATGTAGTGGTCGCCCGGCAAGCGAGAGACCCAAGTTTAAGTCCCGGTTCGGTTCAAATATTTTATCTTCAAATTTCTTAAGTAATAAATATAACATGCAATAATAAAACTAGGCTTAACTGCGAAGCTTTAAATCGTCACTTGTGTGAGTGAAGCGAATTGCTTTGCAATTTCTTACTCTAATTCACTAAGCTCACAGCTTCGCTTCGGCATTTAACCTCAGATTTCCGTGCTCTATTACCCCAAGCGTTGTATGAGGCTGTTTGCTACGCTCACAGTCTTGCTTCAGCTTCCGGCCTCAGATGTTTAACAAATCATAAATGGAAAACTAATTACAAGTTTTAGTGAACTATTTGTTTGAATATTTTAGCGAAAATTGATTTTCCTGGCATTTAGAAACGACTGAAAGGATTTTCATGTGTATATTGATTTTTAGTGTACCGTATTAATAGGTAGTAAATTCTATTTCAAACTCCTTCAAAATCAAATTCTGAGACAATTAAAACAGCTTTTATGCTAAAAACTCCGATTTTAAAAGGTCGACTTTCGCTATTCCGATTTTTTGGTTAACGAAATTGACTAATATATACTCAAAAGTAAAATTGAACCTATTTGAATGAATTTTATTAGGGGAAATTTACAGTAAAGAGCTCAACATAATACACACACAAATCTTAAAAAGTGTTCTAAGGTTATCATAGGTGCTAATTTTGGACATAAATTATTGGCTTAAATTTCTCAAATTCCAAAAAATATCTCACTAAAATTCATCAGGTAAAATACTAAAATGAAACAGCCATTACATAAATACAGTATATACACGCGTATACATGGAACCATGACGTCACGGCCAGCAGAGACTCCCCCATGTCAGCTGGTAGGTACCACGGGAACCAGAGCACTTGTACGTGAATGATGTGGGACATTAGGAGTTCGCACTGTGTCCGAAGTTAATGGTGCAGGAGTATATTAGTCGTTATACAGGGTGGTCCTGTGATAAATGTAGCTTAGTACGGGCGGGGTGAGATGATTGATTATTTATTGCGAATACAAAGCAATATTTAAGATCTATAATAAGCCGTATTCAAATTAGTTTTGTAATATTTTCAGTGTTTTGATTTAAAGTCGCTATTGACAGTCATATGTTTCGGATAAACATTGAGATTTAAGTGCTTCTTTAAATTTGAATGGATAAATAGGTGGGCCGGATGGTGTAGTGGTCAGGGTAACCACACGGGAAGTTAGAGACCCGGGTTTGATTTTGCCCTGTTCGGTCCACACATTTTGTCTTTAATGTCTTTAATTTCGGTCGACATTAAAATGTCTTTAGTACTAAATTATAAAAGGTGGTGAAAGCGTAGCCAAGTGCTATTGTCAATACTAGCGAATTTCCTATAACTGGGTTAATTTACAACAGAAGGCCTTTGGGGGTATTTTCGAAAAAATGGGGTTTATGATTTAAAAACTGTGTTTATGATCTGGTTTGGAATGAACCAAGTGTGATAATTACGGCATCTCGTGTACCATAAATGCACAAAGTCCGTTTAGGCAGACCAAGATCCAAGATGGTGGGGGAAAATAAGGTTCTCCATAAATGAAAGAACCCCATTTTTGGGGAGAAGTGCCATCAAAAGGTTGCTTCTGATAGACCGATTTTGTTGGTTAACGAACTCTACCTTGAAAATCGGACAAAGGGTAGATAGAAATGCACAGCTCTATTCTCTATAGACTTTGCTAAAGTACCTTCAGGTTTATTTGAAAGAAAAATAGTTGAACTCGTTTAAACGAATTGAGTTCCTATATTTTTACATACCCCATAAAACGCATCTCTACAGATTAGGCTACAACTCATATTTTAACAGCACCAAAAGCTTAAGTCTTTATAGAGGCCAGGTTTTAATAACTTAATTTAGCTAATTATCGTTTTAACTCGGACAATTAGACATTTCAATCCTAAAAACAGTTATTCGCGTCCAAACACGCGTTCAGTTTATATAATTAGGTGCATTAATTACTCGGCCGAACAAAATGGCATGCCCTAATCAGATAACTAAATAACAATTAACTGTTAATTAGTATACACTATTTAAATGTAAATGACTTGATTTCGTGCTTTATGTACAGGAAGTTTTAAGTGAAATGTGTATATCTTGTAACGTGGGTTTTATTTATGAACTTATTGCTTTTTAAGTAATTGTATGTTTTGTTGGGTACAATTTGTATTTAATTTTTACGTACAGACTCAGTCTGCCGCGCGAAGTACGTTAATGCTGTCTTGAAAAGCCTGGCCAGCTGCAAGACAGCCACACAGGCTGGCTTGGGGCTGCGGACGACTAATCACAGCCGCGAATCAGACTGGCCAACTGTAACAGAGATTACCGAAACACCTACTTATGCCAGCCAATGGAAAACCTGGTTCATTCATCAAAACTAAAGAATTTCGCTTCAATTGGCTGTATATAAATAGTTATTTCTGTGTTCTCTGTCAGTCTGATTTACGACTGTGATTGGTCGTCCACTACTCCAAGCCAGCCTACGACGGAGTCAGGTTCTCGATCCCGAATCGTCGTGTACATTATAATATTTCAACATCAGAAAATGTACCGTCGTTAACAACAAACTACAAACAAAAAATTGGGTTAACGTTTGTAAAACCAATTAGGAATCATATATATTTGTCCAAAGAACAATATAACTCTTTCATATTTAAACAAAATCTTATGATCAGTTGGACTTAAAATCATGTGTTTTTGATATTTTAAAATCATAACAACAGCAGCCTACAGTACAGTATATCAAAAACTGGTAGAATCTCAAAACTCAAATATTCTCTTTACGTTCGCATATGCAAAAGGATATCCATTGCGAATAAATACCACATCAAAGAGCTACCGAGAGACATGCGGGGAAAAGAAATAAAGTAAGGGCTCAAAAAGATTAGGTGGAATTGGCTGTTTTCCAATACAGGGACAAACTGGAGTCAAAGGCTAATCTTGTCCCGGAGGGGTTTATTGAATCCAAATCTGAAACAGAAATCTGCAATTATATTCATTTTCTCGTTCGTAAGGGCGAGTTATAAACGGCCTTTGAAATGGCCTGCGTTAAATGAAACATAACGCTTGCTCGAGAACTGTTTGTATATTTCATTGAATTCTTTGAAACACATAATTTATTTCTTGTTGGTTGAGTTGTTTCTAAGAGGCGCTTTTTGTTATTTGTATATTTGTTATCTCGTTATCATACTTTGTTATTATTATGTATCCTGCTATCATGATCAATTATTTTTATATCATATTTATATGCGTGCAAGTACAGTTATTGACTTGATATAAATGCTATAAAACCGGTTGTTCAGATGACTGAACGAGTAAATGTTTAGGCATTTCTCGGCATGCTACCCTCCTCAACCACATACTCTTTTGAAGATCTTGGTGTGAAACCTTCGGGAAAACATTCTTTTTTGTAGGCTCTGACAAGTCGGTGGCCAAAAATATGGCTCTGAAAATCTGTCCTTGTACTTAGTCGATATCTTGCACCATAGCGCCAAAACAATTGCTCAAATCTTCAATCTGACAAAAAATCGTTAGCGTGGAAACAAATTTCCTACAACTATTGTCTTTAACACTTTTTCCCACATCTGACAGTTTCGTTGCTAGATCAATTTGAAGTCAAATTGTCGAAAATTCAACTTTTTGCAGAGTTTGGGCTCTTAGTTACGGTACTTATCAACTACAGTAGGTGAAGCCAATTTGGCTTAATCATTAACGTTGCGAATGCCCCCAAAATACGAGGCCGCAGACCAAGTGGGGGCGCAGCCCCCCAGCGAGCCCGAAGATCGAGTCCTTTGTGTAAAATGGGTTTACCGTTGGTTGGTAAATAAATAAATAAAGAGGTTTGATTTGTTTTGGTCTTTTTACGCGTGTTTTTGTCGTGCTGATTTGTTTATGTTTTCACAAAAAGCGTTCCTACGGGATGTTATTTTACTTCACAAAAGTTTCACATTTTCGAGATAGTGTTCGATGGAATACAGGCCTATAGTTACAGTAAGTAGGCTGAACTGATGGAATACAGGCCTATAGTTACAGTAAGTAGGCTGAACTAATAGCTAATTCTTGTTATAATGGCCAGTTTACAGTTTTAAAACATGAGGTTTAAATGATTATTTGATTGTTATACGTGAATAATACACGTACTAAAAGATTTACATTGTAGTATTTGATCACAATAGTCTTAACCTTGGCTATGATTATGATGGTTAAGTCACAGTGATAACGAAGTGTTAATTAGTTTTTTTGACTCTGTTAATTAACTGTTAATTATCAAATTGATTGCTAAGGTTTTCTAGGAAACGCTGACCGCGTGTTAATGACCGTAACATGACCGTGGAGTTTTGTTTTGATGTAATCATATTGCCGTTTATCAATGTATATCATCTGTGGGCGTTTCAATGTACGATCATGAAAACAAATGTGAACGTAATATTACGTCCGTAAAAAAGACAGTTACAGCTTTCTTAGACAACCATAGCCTTTTTATACTTTGATACGAATCTTATTATATACACTTGTCTGTGGACAGCTTCGCCTTATGTACAGATTTGTTATTAAAGCGATTCCTTATTGTCATTTTAATACATTTGAAGTAATTGGGAGTTTCAGTTTTATTTGACGTTGACAAATAATGTAAAAGAAAATAATAACAATAAAAAAGAAACGATTTTACCAAAGTAAAACTCTACTATACAGGGTGAATTTTGTATTCAAATATGGTATTGCTACAATTTGATAGGCGAATCAAAACTTTAACTGGCCACCATTTTGGAACGGACTGTCCGATCTAGCTGGTTAACGAAATAAACCTACAGATTTGCAAAAGGACCATTTATATCAAATGTCGTGAACATCAGACCAGAAATGCGACTTGTAATGAGTAGAGTGGTCACACACACACACACACACACACACACACACACACACACACACATAACATATATATATATATATATTGCAAACCGCACCTTTCTACGACGTTTCGTTCTATTTGGCGAGAGAAATGAATAGCTTTACTTTCAAAGAAAATTCGCTAACAGCCTTACAGCTTAATTTGTACTGTTAGTATAAGAATAATAACGAGTAATACTAAAATAATTGATATCCCCAGCTGTATTAACTTTTTCGAATAATTCTACCAAAGGCGCCAGAAGAATTCAGAAAATAATCTATGGTGTTGTATGTTTTATTAACCAGAAATTATTTTAGCAAGTTTTTTAATTTGACAGGCGGAAGTCTTAGTTTTTACGTTTTGAATTATTTGTACATTAGTATTACATTATTACTTAATGTTAATAAATTTATTTGAAAACAGAGTATATATTTATCATTGACATTTAATTACACAATTGCTCCAATGAAGAACCCCCTCCTCGCCACCCACTCTAGTGTAATATACGAGGTGGCGTGAGCCGGACCGGGTGAAGTGAGCGTATCATATAACCTCTCTTATCAGTCGCCCCGGATGTTAATTTAATTGCACCCGTTATCGCAAACAAGATATATTGTTATTGTTTGTTTCATTGCTGGTGCTCGTTTCACACGTAAATATAGTGTTGTGTCCGTGCCGGTGGTTACTCTATTCATTAACTTGCTCAAAACTGTTTTAATGTAATTTTTGTTTTATTAGTTGTTCGGGGTTTTCAGTGATTTCGAAAGAGTTTTGATGGTTGCTTATTGATATATAATTTGAAGAGTTAAGTTTTATTAGACAGTTGTATTACACCGTATTAAAACTGCAAACTGTCTAGTAATACAAATTTTACATTAATAAACATGATGTATTTTTAAGCTTGAGGAAATTCATTATTAGACTGTTTGCAGTGTTCATTAGTTATTGATTTGTTTTAGTGTTATAAGACATAGTGTATTAAACAAATTATTGGGCTTTCTTAACAGCGTTCAAATGATTTAAATTGTAAGATAACTTGTTTTACTGTATTGTTGTATCAATTCGTTTTATAAATTAGATTTAGTTCCTAGACTTTTTACCGCCTTTAAAATTTGAATGTTCCCTACGATCTCAACATATTATTTTGACTGTTTATCTAAACATATTCTTAACTAGGGGACTGGGACTCGTGGCGTGGTCCTGTAATCCAGCTTCATGGAGGTCAGGTTTTGAGGATGATATAGGTCTAAAGCGGCTCAGATAGTCTCAGTGATCATCTGATGATACCCGCATCAACTCCCACCATCGTTTAGACATATCAGACCATCACCTGCGTGGTTTGGAAGTCACGTTAAGCCGTTGGTCCTTGTATTTCCATCGGTCATTGGGCTATTAATTAATCACCCATTCTAAGGAAGAGTCGGCCTTAGTTTGTAACAAGACTACACCTCATAACTCATTACTACCACTCATCACACTCATCCTTCACCACATATTTGCCTTAAAATACCCTCATGAGAGTGGTCGACATCTCAAATAGTGATTTAGTGGTTTTAGCTTATTGCCGCAAGAATATTTTATTAAGGGTCCGCCTCAGCTTCGTGGCGACGCTGCAATGCAAGCATTTATGGCGGTCCGTTTTTCACCATTCAAAATAATTTTTACTTCAATAAACATTATATATTTTGAAACTAGAGAGGTTTTCTGACACGACTAGAGAGAGTCCTTTTCGACATTATGATTTTCCAGTGTACAAAATGCAGTTGAAAAGCACTAAAACCTGGACAATTTCACAGTTTATTTGTGAAACTGTTAAACAACTTATGAGTAATCGAAATGTATACACGTGTGGGAAAACTCCAGTAATTTCCACATTTTTCATGTTTATTAGTTATTTTGAAAGGTGTAAATGGGCCGTTGTAAACACTTAAAGGTTTGACAGTTAGGTCGCATCGTTTGAAAGAAAGCCCATTGTTGTAGCCAGTTTTTACGTGCGCGGTATCTTGTGTTCCTTGGGCGGACGAATTCAGCCTTTCACTAAGTTGACCACTTGACGTCATTTCGTTTTTGTGTCATAATAATATCACTAAATCACTATTTGAGATGCCGACCTATCTCATAAGGGTATTTTAAGGCAAATATGTGGTGAAGGATGAGTGTGATGAGTGGTAGAAATGAGTTATGAGGTGTAGTCTTGTTACAAACTAAGGCCGACTCTTCCTTGGGTCATTAATTAATAGCCCAATGACCAATAGAAACACAAGGACCAACGGCTTAACGTGACTTCCGAACCATGCAGGTGATGGTCTGATATGTCTAAACGATGGTGGGAGTTGATGCGGGTATCATCAGATGATCACTGAGAATATCTGAGCCGCTTTAGACCTATATCATCTTCAAAACCTGACCTCCATGAAGCTGGACTACAAGACGACGCCACGAGTCCCAGTCGATAATAATGCATTGAACTGTTTAGTCATTTCTTAGCTTTCTATAGTGAGGTATAAGTAGTTTTGATAATTGAACAATATTTGTGTTTAGTTTAAATTAAACCACAACTGTATGTATAATTTCATAATTAGTTATCATTATTTTATGAGATGTATAAAACATAAATGTTATTGTACACTGTCATCAATGGTACTAAGAACCCCAATGACCGTTCACTAGATAGACTCCTCTATACTCTACTCGTGCCTTTGATGTACATAACCGACTAATTGCCCGTTGATACTGGGAAATCACATTTAATCTGATCTGGATTCGGCGAATTTCGCTCGTGTGTAGTGGGCTTCGAGGTACAATCAAAGACAATATGTATTGTCTTTGGTACAATGGTCGGGAATAGGCTAACACTGATTCTTTTGCACGCAAATAGCACAATAAGCCCTGCACACACGCGAGTTCGGCGAATGTTTTGTTCTGCTCGCCGAATGCTAATAACCTGTAGGTGGCTGAAAAGTTCTGCGAACTATTATAATTTATTCGTTTATTGCAAAATAGTGTCATCAGTGCTGAACTTTACGCTCGACTGAAATAACATTTTGTTTTGTACCTATTGCCGATATGCTACAATATCAAAATACTACAAAATAATATGTTTTATGTTCAAGCTATGGTTTTATGTTCAAAATTATTGTTACTTGAGTAAAGCGACCGCACTTTGCGTTAAGAATACCAAAAAGTGCGTTTTACCCCCCGGCCAAGTTACAGAAGGAGTAGTATAAATACATTACATTAGCTAAATGTCCATTGAAGTGGTAAACAATAAAGTACGGTTCTTCTAACTTGAAAAACGTTTTACTTTGAAATACCAAAAATTGTTTTTTTCCTTGAGGGTGCGCGGTACGGGTATAAAAAATAACAATGTTTGCAAGCGGCTAAAATCTACGAAAATTCAACAAACGCTGTTCTCATGATTGTGATAATTTTCTGGAAGTATCAATTTTTACATAATTTCAAACATATAACTCCAGGTGGCTTTGAGTCTTATTTTTAAATGTTGCTTTCAAATCATTAGAATTGTAATTTTAGGCTTTTCAAAGTGTTTTTTTAATAAAAGTAAAATTTTAAAAATTGGCTTCGAATCTGCTTTAAAGAATATATTGATCTGTCATTTTAGAGCAAAATCAGACAGTAACACTACTGATAATGGCGGCATTTGTTTGACTGAACCCTCTACGTCGTCAATTTTGAACATTGAACTCACGTATACCTTATTTAGGTTCGAAAGGTAAGTTTAGCATGGTCGTACATCAGATACATTGTAGGCCGAGTTTCTATTTCATCTCATCTTCTTGTCATGGTATATAACATTCCCCTAGCTACACAAAGAGACTCTTTCTTTTGATATACTACAATGGGATTATGCTCCGTGAAGTAGGCTAGTCTAGTACACTGTCTCGGGCATACCTGCATGTCGCGCTGCCTTTTCACTTCTCTCTACGCCCGTCTTCTTTTTCTCCAACCTGTGTTAGTTTTTTCATATTGATGGCTAACGAGTTTGAAATATTATTGTGGACATTTTTCTTGTTAGTGAACAAGAGGGAGATGTGGTTTCGGGACATTGATTCTGATCCCGTCTTCAGATTAAAAGTACCCTAAAACATAATACACTAGAAAATGAGCCAACTAAATAGTTCAGCTATCCAGACCTGTTAAACTCAACTAAACAACATGTGTGTGTCCTAAACTTTGGTTTCTAAAGTATTTTGCTAAGTTGTAGGTTACTTTTCACCTGAAGACGGGATCAGAGTCCAGGTCCCGAAACGTCGTGTTCTTCTTGTTCAGTAACGATACAAAACGTTTGCAATAATATTTCAAGCTCAGATATTTTACAATCGTCAACAACAAACCTCAAACAACAAAGTGCTTGTTGAACAATATTTTATAGAATCCTGTGAACATGATGGTCACCTTTGTCAGCATGTTTGGTAGAAGTTCAAAGCGTATAGTATTTAATACATTCGTTGACATTCTGATCGGTTGAAAATTTGAATTTTACGTTAGATATGCAACCAATGAAAATAATCATCAACATTTACCTGAATAGTAACACTGACAACTGAAATTGTCAGTTACACAATATTTCTTTAGTGAATATCTAATTACGCATAATTATTTTATTTAGATTCTTTCAGTAGCATTAGATTCTAGGCCATCATACCGATCTCAAAATAACCAAACAACCTATAAATGAAAATACGTTAAAGCAAAGTTGAAACTCCCTGTGGTTTGGCAATGTAAATTAAATCTAATTAATGTAATGGTTGTATATTATAACAATGTTGGTTAATTCAGCACAATCCTATTGTACACATACAATTCTAGAACTAATAAACAACCGAAATGCGTTCTTGTAAAGTTTCCATTAACAATTAAGCCTACGTACTGATAAATCAAACCTGCTAGTTAGGGCATTCACGCGGTAAGGGATGCCACAATTCCACATTAGGGTTGGTTCGGCACACATTCATACGGGTTTGGGCACTTTAGCGCCCCTGGTGGTGAAGTGAGGCACTAAATATCAGCCAACTCCTCTCCCCCATTCTAAACCCTTCCCCCACCACACCACCACTCGGCGCTGATTTGGCGCACATTTTGGCCTCTTTCCGAATTAAAGAGTTACCCCTTCCAGTCGGAGCAAAAAACCACGATTGAATCCCTTTCTTCAAGAAATGCATTTATCTTAAGGTTTTGTAAGATGTATACTGTAATTTTGAGAGTAATAGTTTGACAGTTTTGGGAGACAAAACGACAAAAAATAGATGAATGATTCTATGATAAACTTTTCAATTGGATCAAGAGGTTTGAATTTAAAATTGTTTCGCCGTTTGAATAGGTTTACGTGCAGCATAAGTCACGTGGTTCGAAAGTCACGTTGAGCCGTTGGCCCATTTCCACTGGTCGTATGTTAACAACCCAATGTGAAGAACAGTCGGCACAAGTTTGTAACAAGACTACAACTCACCATCATCCGATATTCACCATTACGTTCTATAAGAGTGCTCGGTGTCGCAAAGCAAGGTATCAAAATATTTGTCTTTGCATTTTTCTATATATATTTATGGAGTTTCTTAGCACTTGGTTTTGAGTAACTCTCTAAACAACACTACCAGGAACATGATTAGTTAACTTTTTTGTTAGATCTCCAATTCCCTTCGCTCTTAAAAGTCTAAATAAAGATATTGTGTGACAAAAAGAGATTTAAAATCTAAAGAAGACATTTCCATTTCGTGTATACCAAAGTATATCTACATCCTATGTTTACTTTCAAATGCCCTCTAAGAGTGGTCGGTGTCTCAAGTAATATATCAAGTAACCTTATTCTTTAGCCTAACTCTAAAGTTTACAATAATTACTCCTATGATTTTCGGTAACACAATAGTTTACATAAATGGTCCTCTGAAGTGGAATATAACACAATATAGTAAAATATTTTCAGTTCATCATTATAAAAAGTATACAAATTCATACGCTTAAATCGAATGCGATGGTATCTTTTCTCTCAATAAGTCTAAACGATTTACGATTGAACCTCTCAACAGCATTGTTTTAAAAGAAGTGCTTGACAACAAATCAATTTATTCCACGTATTTGTTAAAGTTAAAACACTGCAGAAAACGCAATTCAGCAAACATTCTTTACTCCGATATAAATGTACAGGAGGATATTCACAGAGGAGAGGGAACAAATATCACAGTTTTGTTGAATCTATTTATAAATGTAATGCAGGGTTTGATGGACAAGAGAGGATCGATAAACCGATATTGTACTCCACTCTCTACACTCCTCCTCTCCTCCGAATAATACCCTTACTCCACTCTACTCGGGGGTCGTACGCTTCGTAGAATCTAGTATTTGTTCAATTGTAGCGTGGAATTTATTGGTGAATTTCCTTTGGAAAAATGAGATTTTTATGGGTAAGACCCAGGCCCAGGACTGTGAAATGTGCACCTGTCCTGGCCCCCAGAGGACGTTTTGGGATTTTTTCAAAACTGCATATGTATATATGTGTGTACACTCCACATGTCGCAATTTTCCGCTGAAATTCATGAAATTTGAAACAGATGTTCCTTTTGTAAATATATCGGTCAGGTTTGTCAGCCAGCAACTAACTAATGGCCAAAATCAGACTACTGGAAGTACCCTTTGGGAGGGGGAGTTTTATCAAAACATTGGTTTTAATGGTCTATTATCAAAAAACAGTACATTTCATCCAATTTTGATGACATTTGAATTAAATATGTAGGTATTCTGATAGTATCCATAAATATACCAAATCTTTTTAAAAGTTATTCCGCCAGTCACCAAAGGCCTATACAGCCTGTACGGTGACCATAGCGAAGTATTAACAACCGGCCGTTGACTGAAGCGGGGCTCGAACCTACGAACTTCGGATTTACAGTCTTGCACGCTACCGACCCAGCCACCACGCCGGTAATCATGAAAATCCATATAATCCTTTCAAAATGTCCCCAAAAGTGATTTTCGCTTTAACAGCCTTATATAAGTAGTCGAATTTAAATTAAATTTAAACAAATTTTCCATCCATGACACGTGATAAAACGTGCAGTGAAAGACCACGTAAATCTGAGGCCTCGTGATAATAAAGAATTGAGCGGAGCGAACAGCCTCGTAACACTCGAGATCATATAGCAGGCCGAAGCGAGGCCTGAAATAATTAATAATAAGATATTTATAAATAATAATTAAATTCGCTTCACTTATGCCAGCGGCGCTTAGCGCTTAGCTGCATGTCAACCTGGTTTAGGTTACATTCAGTGGACTGTTGTGATTCATCTAAATTTAAAGTATTGGTTTGCAAATTCCCATAGGAAATAAAGTTATTTATCACGTTTACTATCGTCATTCAAAATAATGTTATACCTGTAGTCCACCGCATTAATGTTATACGAGTTAGTTTTGAAATTACTCAAAGTATTTCAATGTTACCTCACCTCACGATGCTTCAGTCCAAAAATATTCTTATTGTTTTAATTCAGTTATCATTAGTTTATAAGTAGGTTAATTCACAAATGAATACTGTTACAAATGACATATTTTCAAATATAATGTCCCAGGTTTTGTGTTTTCAACCGTAATTGTTTGTATTAATGCAAGTATTGGGTTCGTCGGTGCAGCTGAATTACGTTGAAATGTTTAATTCAAGAAATGTAATCAAGGTAAACAAGTAATTTTTATTTTCCGACAATATTGCCTTCCGAGAGAAGAAGTTTGTTCAAAACAAGTTGTAAGCTTTCGTTCCCCGGCGAGGTGCTTTTATAAAGATTGCTAGAATTAACGATTTACGATCGCCAGCTATCGGTATCGTTCAGTTTGCAATATTGTTTGTTTACGCATAAATTAAAACTCTGTTTCACAATAAATGAAACTTTTCTGTATTATACATTTCATTTTGTTTAATTTAAAATTGCCATTGAGCGGTTTTAGGTGTTTCTTAGATTTGTCAGATTTTTTCCGGTATTTATTGAGTTCATGTTTCGAGTTTATCAGTGTACGTTTTAACTATACAGGGGTGGTCAAAAGTATGTGTGCACTCAGTTTAATATTAAATGGATAAATAGAAAAATGAAACTCAGGGACATGACATGACACTTAACAGGGAATAGAAGTGAAATTTTTAGCTACTTTTAAAACTTTGCTCACTTCTTCAAAATGGGATTTTCGGGGGCAACTAAAATGTTTAAATGGTAAAACTCATTGAGTGAAACCTCGTTTAAAGTATGATTCATAGAGGTCAATTTTCTTATACTTGTTTTAACGGTCTTGGTTATAAAAAACCCATGGACAAAATGAACAAAATGGCAGTTTATTGAAGCTTTCTGAACCCAATTTTCAGCTGGAATATTGTACTAAGTTAAGATAGAAAGCTCTAGTTTCCACTGTTCGTTTCCTCTAACCAAGACCTTCAAAATGAGGTGTCACTTAATCGTTCCTATATAATGGCACTTAATGGTCTTCCCATTTAAACATTTTGAGCTGCCCCGGTTCCTTAAATCCCATTTCGGGGAAATGGACAAAGTTGTGGAAGTGGCTTAAAGGTTCACTTTTATTAACTTTAAAGATATCCTGAGTTTTATTTGTCTATCTTTATACATTTATAATCTAACAGGGAGTATCCATTAATTCACCCTGTAAATAAGGTCACTATGAGTTATCTTTTGGAAATGTTGAAACTGAAACAGGTTTTCATTTAGATATTAAAATTAGTAGGCAATATGCGTGCGGTTGTTTTGCTAAGTTAAACCAAAATTGTAAATTCGAATAACACGGATCAAATCAAACGATTAAGAATATTATATTGCTTCACAAAATACTCCAAAATATAAATTTTTATGATTTGTACACTGATTATTTACTATTATCATACCTTCCTAAAGCACCAAATATTGTTTTACTAACAACTTAACTCCCATTTGAGTGTAAAACAAAACGCAATTGAGGAAGTAAAGAAGAGCTGAGCATATTTCTGAACCTACTCCGTCTCAAAGTTGATTTCATGCATAATTTATTCAGGCCTAAATGTAGATTTTGTGTCCCTTCCGTCAGATAACTTAAAAGCCTTATCAAGGACCGAATACATTGCAGTGACAGTTAGAAATGGGCAATTTCTTTAGCGTGCAGTATTGTAATACATATTGCTAGTTCTACCTTTTGAAGATAATCACTGCCCAATATTAAACTTGTATCCAAGAAACAATTCCTAAAACTATATCAATGCAATGTTTTAAGACGATAGGTTAAAAAATACTGACATCCAAGACAAATTCTTTGTTAATTTTTACACAACATTATGACATTTTCATAATTTGTCAAGAGTATTTTTGTTAGGCTCGATCGCATCTTGAATATGTGAGGTATTTATTTATTTTTTTAATAATCCCCCTTGGTTTTCCATCTTTGCTGTGCAAAGTTACAGACAGTAAAAATATACAGTAACATCTCTTATAAGAGTTTCTTTTTCAATTGCCAGATTTTTATATTTAGCGGATTTTTTTAAAATAAGATATTCTGCCCGTCATAATGAGACCCAGAACGGGGTCCATTAATGAGCACCAATCATTACCAGAAGACTGTAAGGATTTTTTTAAAACAATTTATGTATGTGTAAAAATAGACCCAAGGCCAATAGACTGTCACACTCAACCAATAGACTGTTGGATTCTCTGTAGACTTAAAAGTCGAATTTTTGTCCGATCTTCATTAAACTTGGTACACATTTTCATTGTTGAGAATATCTAGCTATTATTTGCTAACCAGCGAAATCAGAATACCGGAAGATCTTTTTTTTGTGGGGAGTTGATTGTTGGTACCAATTTGTGATTTTAGTGATCTAAAATGTACAACAGATCATTTCATCATCAATCTTTTTTAACAGCGAATATCTGAATATATGAAGAGTACGAAAATCTAAGGCTGAAGGCCGAAGCGAGGTTCTGAGTGGAGCGAACTAGAGTAACCAATTACAAAGCAAACTCGCTTCACTCACGTCAGCGACGCTTTCATCTAAAGAATCCTAAGTAAATTACATATGCTTAATTGATTTTCCATGATCTGTGATGGGGTCTCCACACTAACGTCTATGACATGTACTTCAAGCTACATAATCACTCCTATTGTTGAAAGTGTTAGTTGCTGAACTGCTGCGTCAGCAAGAGTTCGCTTCCTCACGTCAGCACTTTCCTCTTTGTTATGTGCAATGGATTAACAAGGCAATTAGTTACACTTTGAATGCTAATTGTTGAAATGTTGTCATCCCAAATGTCATTCAATATATAGTTAACGTTTAATTTTCATTTGTATGAAGGTTTACATACATTTATATTATGATTGCCACTTATACTCACGTCTTACGTAAGATAAAAATAATAATAGAATGTTTTTATTAATAAACAAAAGACGAAGTAAGAGCCTTTTTAAAATACAATAGTTTGTTAGAAGCAAACTATTAGCACAATATACGAGTTTAAAACTTTCAAATAGCTTTTATTATAATAGCCTAAATGAAAGTAAATTATCAACTTTTTACCTAACGTTTGGAATCGCAACTTACAAAATAGTCCAATTTTATTTAAAGACGTTTCCTACTATTGCTGTTTACAGAATTTATAGTGGAAAAGTCTTTTCAAAGTTCTTTTCCGTGCGACAAGAATTTCTCTAATTGAACTATCTGTTGCAACCTGAATCTAGTTACATCTTGCTTGATTAAATAAGAGTATACTAGTGGTTAGAATTAAAAGTCAAAATCATCATTTTATATATATTTTTTTTATAACTTTTTTAGAGCTGCTGAGTTTTTACAGCTGAATCCTTAATATCCCTTTATAAAAACGGTGTGCGTTTAAAAATTGGTGCACTTTATTAGTCGAAAATATTATTGCTACTTTTTTATTTTCTTTTGAAATTGTTTCAGAGAGTGTGTTTTTTGTTGTCAAAAGTAAAATGTTTGACGTAAAATTAATATTTTATTGTAGATTCAGTTATTTTCAATGCCAGAACATAAGGAAGTATATACGTACACATTGTGAACGGAGGACTATAGAAATTCTCAATGTGGGCTGTGATTTGAGTTGAGAGTTTCAATGTATTAACCCTTGGGCTAGAATCACATCCAACTCGAACTCTAACTTGAACATTATCCCTCCCCAATCGATCTGTTGCCTCTCTCCTAAAACATACATCTCACCACAAAGTAGCTGAGTAGTTGACTGATTTTTTGCGAATTTATATAAGAAACGAAATTCTTGATTTCTATCGCCAAACAGAACAACACGTCGTAGAACAAAACTGTTTGCTGTTTTGAGCTTCCTAATTTTACCTAATACATAGTTTATTAATTTCAAATTTATAAATGTTAAAAACAATATCATTAAAATTCCTATATATTTACAAATCGGTCTGGTACAGATTGGTAAACTGATTGAACAGTGCCTAAAGTTATGCCATTGAAAAATCTGGTAATCAAAATACAACGGTACTAGTATGGATTTTTCAGACTTAACTAAATAAATTGTAATATTCGGTTGTAGTGTTGAAAAACAGATGTTTTAAATTATGTGTTGGTGTAACTTCTAAAGATAAAGGTTTCATTTGCAATGATCTACATTCAATTAAAGTCAATTTTTGAGACACTGAGTCACTCTAGTATTATTTTCAAATTAGGTTTAATGTTATGACAATTTTATCATCTTGAAGTTTATGAAGTAAGTTTAGATCTCCTCCATCATCGTTGTCGGTAATTGAAGCTCACTTATAATGCAATTCATCCGTCTCTATTAAACTTGTCTACCGACAAGAGGGTGTACAATCTTATCAACATTCTGTTTTATACCTTTCACTGAGGCTGTGCAGTAAGAGGAAGGTGCACCGGGAAAAGGTACTGATGCAGAGGTTTGCAGCTAAAAAACGCACTGTTATACATAACGTTACACTCAGTTTTAAACTTTTAAATAAAAGGTCAATATATTTCCTTTGGATGGATTGGAAGAATTTTATGATGTTGTTCGAAGACAGTAATTTTTAAAACGCGAAAGCACAGTATTTTTTAAGTTTAATATCTAAAATGTGGCTCTAATCCTCCCGGATAAGCAAAATTCTTTCCGCTCAAAACTTCATAACGTGTTCTGGGGTTCATGATCGGTATCAATTTCATGATCCCGGGTCTGGGTCTTACCCTGCTGACGGCATGAATATCTTATTATTAAAAAAAATCGCTAATAAGAGTAAAAACGGTAAAACGTGTATAACAACAAACACAATAACTACAACGGTAAAACGTTTGAAAAGGTTCCATGCACGACCAAGTATACCGCTTTGAGCGAAGAACACTTATAGTAAAGAATCAGTTTTCCTCGAGAGCACAGTATCTGTCGGCCAGTTTGTTTTTGTATCATAACAATAAAAAGAAGCATTTTCTTGAGACACTTCATGCCTCCAACTCATCAGGTATTTTTGAAATAAGTTTTGTTTGAAAGATTATAAGTACTGCAGTGTCTCTGCTGACCACTTTTTGAAAACATTATTAGTTTAAACGTAAAAAGAATGAAATTAAAATACTACGTTTCTTTACGTTTTGGATTTATTTCACTGTTTGATAAATGGGATAGTGGAAATTCGGCTCAGCGGAGCCACTAAAACATTTTATACACTTTAAAACAAAGTTTATTTCATGAAAATCTGATGAAAACTGTAGGCGTGAGGTGTCCTAAGAAAATGCGTTTACATTGCTCTTATGAGACGAAAATCAAGGTCACGGCCACTACTGCGCACTCTTAATTTGAGTTTGAAACCACAAGAAAAGTCACCAACAAATTCGTTGTGGTAAAGTTTTGATGGCGTAGGTCTTCGAATATAGCTAGCTATTACTTCAATGCCGAAATCTTTACGTAATCTCCTGCAAATTCCCTTCAACGCACGCAAATCACATTATCAACAGAAACTGTGCAGCAAACAGGTTGGTATAGCAGTAGCAAAACAATAAACAATAGCTGGCCAATAAAGGACAGAAGGTGTGGATTAGTTAGTATCGAGAGCTGACAGTCCGACCCGTATTCCGCTTACTGTCCAGTGTCCAGTCATTCATTTCCGTTTGTGTGCCTCGCATTTCCACTGTTTGTTTTCATTGTATCATGTTTTACGCAAATTTTAAAATTAATAAATGAAAAGAACAGGCTTAGTTGTTTTCGCAATTTTTATGAATTACGGTACATTGCACAAGAATGCGTATTGAATTATTTTGATTGTTTTGTCGTATAAAAGGTAAAGTTTGTTGGAGTAATTGCAAAAAATTGTTATCTTTAAATAAAACCTATATCAAAAAGATCCGATGAAAATTGTAGGCGTGAGGTGTCTCAATAAAATGCTTGTTTTTACATTGTTCTTACGGAACAGAAAACAAAATAGTCAACATATACTGTGCACTTTTAAAAGTCTATTTTAAAGATGTTTGACTTGTCAAAGAATTGTTGTTTTTCGAAATGTAAGAATAATTAACAATTGATGAACGACACAGTTTTACCCCAGGAGAATGTTGGTTTTGCGGGCTCCTTGAGGGCTCGCAAAGGGCTGGCCTAGGGCTTGAGACCTTGGCTAAGAGGCTTCTGTTTCGAAACCAAAATCAAGGTCAAGATCTTCCTAGGTCTAAGAGAGGCCTTACAGCTGCGTCTTGTGAAACCCTTCAGTGTCCCCCTTCGCACCTAAACCGATAAACGTCTCTTTAATTCATCACTGAAGATGGAGATTTGGTTTTTGTATGGAAGTAATGAATACAGTTTGCAAAATAGGCACAAATATTATAAAACCCTTGTACACGTGCTTTTGTTGTAGGGACGTTGGAAATGCTTTAGTGATGATCTTGAACAAAAATAGTTCTGTAATGGACTAAACATAGTTCTTTGGCTGTAGGTTAACGTAGGCAGATAAATAAATAAATCAATACATACATTCTTTAGTTCTTTAGAAAGAATTTCTAATAAGAATACTATTTTATTCTAAAGCTGCTCAGATAGTCAGATAGTGATCATCTGATGATACCCGCATCAACTCCCACCATCGTTTAGACATATCAGACCTCACCTGCGTGGTTCGGAAGTCACGGCCGATGGTCCTTGTATTTCCATTGGTCATTGGGCTATTAATTAATGACCCATTCTAAGGAAGAGTCGGCCTTAGTTTGTAACAAGACTACACCTCATAACTCATTAGTACCACTCAACACATATAGTATCCTTCACCACATATTTGCCTAAAAATACCCTTATGAGAGTGGTTGGCATCTCAAATAGTGGTTTAGTGATTTTCTTATTTTTAAACCTGAAACGGGAAAACTGTTATAAAAACGGTTACATTTCAATTTGATATTTTCTAATTTATGCAGATAATCTATAATGGGAACTATATACGACCAAATATGACGTCGATAGATCTTGTATATTTATGAGATTTTTAATTAGTTAAAGCTCAATACCTATTGTGGCCAAGAAACTTATTTATGAGGCTAATTGCACTCCTAATGGAGCGACAATATGAAACCTCACAGCATGGGATAAATTCCCCAGCTACTACAGTGTACCATGGTTTTTATATCTGATAAAAGCCAGGCTTTTAAGATTGGTGGCATTTCAATTGTGAGTTTCCTTGTGGGGTGAGATAGCTAAGTTAAGTTTTCTATTTAAAAAATTGCCATTACTTTCCCGGATGAGCTCAGAATCCTAGTCGGAATTGAGCTGATTACTTTTACTTGAGGCAAAATTAATAATTGATTCAAGCTGAAAAAAGCATTCAATAAATCTTTTATTTGCTGGGTGAGGCCTTGGTTTGTGAGGTTGGTGTTTGGTCCGAAGATAGAAACATCGTTTCTGAAAGGCCTCACCCAGCAAATAAAAAATGTATTGGATTGTTTGTTTTCCAACTTGAATTAATTGTAAATTCAAATAAGAAGCTGTCTCCTGATTAATAATTGATTCTTGTCGCATTAAAGAGTGCCCAGTATCTGACGGCCTTTTTTGTTTTGATCCCATAAGAGGGATGCAAAACCAGGTGGTTGTTATGTTCTGCAGTGACTTTGCTGACCGCTTTTAAAACAATTCTATTAATTTAATACTTAATGCAAGAAGTTAAAATAGAAAATTCCTTCGATTTTTGGATTTGCGTCACAATTATAAATGAGAAAATAGAACTTCAGCCCAGCGGTGTCACTAAACACTTTTATTAGCTTTGAAACAAATTTTATTTTATAAAAAGCTATAGAAACTAAAAACGAGAAGTGTCCCAAAACAATTCATATTTTAAATTTTTCTTATGGGACGAAATTTAAGGTCACGGCCACTAATGCGCTAACTTATTGCAAACAAGACTGATAGGTATAGTTATTGTCAGCAGACTTAAATTGTTATTGTTTATGTTAATTTTGTAAACAAGTTAATATTAAAATAGAATTCTACTGAAATGACCCACTAAAAGTAGTACCACGAGTGATAGAGTTGATGAGGTTTTGACAACTCTATGTGACGTCACGGGATGCGGGCTGTGCGTGGTTGATATATTCGGTCCGGCAGATCAGATAAACACACAGGCCCTGTGTGCACTGTGCACATATCCAGGCACTCTTTGTCATACAAATGTTGCAATTCAAGCACAATAAATGAGCTGGAAATGTAATTGTGGGCTCATGGATAATATTAGATTTAGTAGAATAGCTTATTTTGGATTACCTTAACTCAATTGTCGTATCGAAAATGTTGTTATCTATCTACTGACACCAATATCAAAAGAATTGACTGAGAATCAACAAAGTTACAGTGGAAACCGTGGCAAAGAGCAAGGTAATAATGTGAGAGTTGCCTGTTTTCAGCTAGCTTTTCCCTAAAGCTCTGTTATTTTTAATAGATTTTTAAGACCTAAGTGTTAATATGTAGGTAATAAAATTTGTTGCGAAACGTTCCCCACTACATTTTTGTAACCCTCGCCAATTATTCGCTTATTTAAGTGCAATACCAAAATATTCCCTGAAAATACCATGAAATAGCCACCGTTTTGAAATTGTAAAGAAATCATGCTGGCATTTTGTCCATAGATGGTCTTCCTTAGATACTAATTTATTTTAAGTTTGGGGTGAATCCTATAAGTGGTGTGAAAGATAATAAATAATTAGTGAAAAAAGACAAAATGGCAAAATTCTGGCAAACAAAGCTTTTTTGAAAATGTTTATTTTAAAAAAACGTTATATTTTTGTCATGCTAGATAGGTTTTCTTAGTTACTAATTTATATTAGTTTTGAACCGTTATGAGGGAGTAAATATTTAGTGAAAACAAACAAAATTGTGGATATCTGGTAAAAGAAGCGTTTATGAAATCAATGTCATTAAACATTTTCTCTTTATTTAAATCCAATAAACACTTCCTAAAGTTTGTCACACTCTTTGATGAAAAATTTGTAAAATGATAGCTTAAATACTCTGTTCAACTTGACTCCGGTATAATTTATTTTATTTTTATTGTCTACGCTAGTAACATTTTTAATGTATATCTTAACCTTGTGGGCATCACAAAACACCTTTAAGGAAAGCGGTCCAAACCCTTGTGCCTGCGCCGGGAATCGAACCCGTGTGCGCTTTGTCAGCCGTGACTCTACCCACTGAGCCACAGACGCACGCTTAGATAACTTCGAACACACATACTTACAAAACACTCTCGACTTAGCTAGATTACTTGTAAGCTACAAATAGCGCAGCCAGCTAGATTCTAGAACGTATAATGAATGGGTTCACTCCACCAGTGAACAGTATATCACTAAAGACACGAAAGTGCTAACACATGAAAACCTGCAGTCTGTGTGTTGAATGTTGGCCAATAAAGTTCAGCGCGGAGTTGAACAATCAATTCCCAATGTGCAATGTGATGACTTTGCTGATTCTAACTCTCCGCTAACCTCTGATGGATTAGTCTTCCACTTCCTTTATGTGCGGGTGTGGAATTATACAGGGTGAGTTTTAAATTCCCCGTCCCATTTGACTTTTGCAAAAGTAAATATTTTTAAAAATCCTTTGGGAAATGTTTTGATAGGATCGTAAAGTTTTTGACGTCACTGCGTCACCCTCCCCACCCAAAACCAGGGAGGAGATACCTCAACAGAAAGGGAATTTCAACACAAATTCAACGACGCAAAAAAGTTTTGTATCTGAAGTAGTTTTTTTGTTATACTCATTTAAAATTACAACGAATCAGGTTTAAAATGCCACATTTCACATACAATGTATTTTGAATAACAATTTCTTCTTGAAAATCATCTGAGGGCAACATTACAACCCTATAAAATAATCACATAGAGTATTTTGAAGAAGAATTTTGTCGTAAAGAAATTGTCAGTGAACTGTAGCATTTTTAACCTGATTTCTTGTAATCTTTAAAAGGTTATAAAAAACAAGATACGAAACCTTTTGCGTCCTTGAATTTGTATTTAAATTCCCTTTCTCTTGAGGTGCCACAAAGGGGTGGGGTATTATTTACAAAACTTGGGGGGCCCTTTCCCCTGGTTTTTGGGTGAAGGGTGGGTGACGCAAACTACGTCAAAAAAACTTCAGGATCCTACAAAAAACATTCTTCAAAAGGCGTTTAAGATCCTTTTTCAAAAGTTAGGATGGGCGGGATTTTAAAACTCACCTTATATATGCAAATTTGAAGGATATTTCTTGGGTTTTTACATATTTTAAGGTTTAGGTAGACTTTTGACACTTCTTTGTTTGTAGTTTGTTGGTTACAACAGTACCACTTCTGAAATTGAAATATTATACAGACTTTTTCCACTGTTGTTGATTGCAAAAAAGCACGTCTCGGGGATCAATCTGTCTGTCTTTTTATTTTAAAAGTGTTTGTGCATGTTTTATTGTTGTCGAGGATAGTTTGTATCAAATCAAATAGGTTTAAGGAAAACAAAAATTAATGTATTTTGGTGGTGGGTGACTGGTCAGCTTGTTCTCACTTTTAGGCTAGCTCATGTCCCAGTGTTCCGTGCTGGGTTTAGGTTACTTTTCACCTGAAGACGACATAAGATTCTAGACGCCGAAACGTCGTGTTCTTTTTGTTAACTTCTCGTAATTTGTTACTATCAGCCTCGTAACGCCCTTGTTGCTAAAGAATGCAAACCTGAGGCCGAAGGCTGAAGCGAGGCAGTGAGCGTAGAGAATTAGTGTTACAATTATGGAATTAAAGTAACAGATTGCAAAGGAAATTCGTTTCCCTCATGCTAGCGGCGCTTTAGCCCTTACCTGCTTGTCGATCTGTTTTATTTTTTAATTGTAATACCTCTTTGTGTTTATTAAAAAGCACATGTTATGCCATCAGTCTATTTACTCTAGTACTTTGGTTTTAAACCCCGATTACGAATACTTGAGACAAAAGAGCTCAGTCGAAAGCGTTTGACACATAATTAATAATTATAAAAGTTTACGCAAAGTCTTTTTAAAATTACTCAAGTTTTGCGTCACGCCTCGTTTTAGAAAAAAATTACAATTACAAAAGTGATGACACTTGAAAGCTGTGAACTGAGTAAAGATTATCTGTTAATAATTCATTAAGCACTTCACAAGGATCTGCTTTGAATCACTTCAACTCAATCAACTTCTTCTTCCTTCGCTTTTAATTATTTACTCTAGATTGGCCTTACTTCCAGGGGGTTTATTATTGTTTTTCTTCTCACACCTTAATCATACTGAACATACAATTTATATCATCTGATAGTTTAAATACAATTTAGTTAAGCGAAAAATTATGCGGCCGAGAGATTTTTAGTCTGGATTTCTTTAAGCAAAGTAAATGTTTAGATTCTTACTAAAAGTTGTATTTGCATTTTTACCGTTTAAAAATGCGTTAAGAACTGTTGTTTAGTCCAATCTCATTTATTCAGACCATATTTTAAATATTTATTAATTGAATAGTATACCTTTTGGCGAGGAATATTTTTAAGTTGTTAATGTTAACTAATGGTCTTTTAGTTTGTTTGATAGTTTTTAACACATATGCAATATTGTAGTATGAAATGTGAAGACAAAAATGTGTCATGATTACATATTCTCAATTTAAAATTTTGTTACATTCAAAATTCAATACATTCAAAAAGTATGTATTGATAAAAATCTTTTAAAACTTTGAAATGTGCGTTTAAACAAAAAGGCAAAGTTCGTCTTGTTTAACGAGGCGAAGTTAGGACTACAAAGTCCTCTTTACCACTCAACCTCGACCTTTTCCTAGCGTTACAGTATAGCCACATTATAAATTGTAAGTGGTGACTGCGGGGATCGAACCCGCGCCACCGGAGTGATGAGCTCCGGAGTCGTGCGCGATACCAATCCGCCATGGATCCGCTTACATGATTATTTTGGTATTTCTTGAATAATACCTCGTAATACCTTCGGTATATCTTTTGAATACTTACTTTAGTTCCTCAAAAGACATAAGTCAATACCCAGGAAGCGACCTGATGGCCGTTCTTCCAGGTTACTTGTTCGTGTAGACGAAGTATTTTCCAGTGCTTTTGTACGAGCATGCACCCGGTGTTAAAATTCCAACAGGACAAAGAATGTGGGAAATGTTAATATTCGCCTGACAAAGAATGTGGCTGGAACGAATCGGTTATCGGTTTATGGATTTATATAAATCCCTTGCAATTATTCTTGCTGCACAACATGAAACCGTGTATTTGGACTGGATTAAGAATGCATATCACAATTCAATCAGCGTTTTAGAAGCTCATACAGAAAAATGGGACTTCTTTATTGATTCAATACGAGGTCATTGTTGAAAGTAGTTTAAAACTCTATTTAAACACTAATGCAGTTCATTTCAATGTTAGGTCATAAACGAAGACTAAAGATAATAAGGTATACATCTTATCCGTAGTGGTTTGGGTTAAATAATTAAACCATTAGTTTTTAAGTAACCTTTTTGGATGAATCACAAAAGCCCAATGTTTAATTTGAAGCTAGACGTTTCAAAAAATACGTGGTACGATAGTCATCATCATCAGTTAAAATAGAATAAATAATGAAGTTATAAGTAAATTTATACACAAAAAAGATCAATTATATTCACAATTTAAAATGATTATTTGTTTCACATTTTCTTTCGTGTACATAATTATTTTAATCTTCTCTTTTTTATTTCATTTTAACTGATGACTATTTTAATACAATCAAAACGTCTTGTTTATAATAAAATGTAATTTCATGTAGATCCCCCAAAAGTTGTATCGTAAGTAACTACTGTTTAATAAAACAACTAGGTTTAAATCCAAAATGAATGAATTAGTAGTTTTTATATTCAAGCAAACATAGTATTGTCTTAAATAAATCGGAATACTCTTAGTTATTATATTTTAGTTGGAGTTTCCGAATTCCCTAAAGCTAATCATTAGTTATCAATATTAGCACTTTCAACTAATATATTAAACATTTACAAAGCACTCTGTTCACATTAGTCGCTATGAATTGTCAATAAATATTTAATACTAGAGTAAGTTTTGCTAAAATAAATATATTGTTTGTTGACTGTTAAAAGAATAACCAGGTTGTCTTCAATACTGTGGCACAGTTTATACAATACTATGTGAAACACACATTTTTAGAAGAACAAAAGGAACAACCAGTTAGAAAAAGTGCTTATTTAATCTAAAAAGGTTCTCGCAATTATTTCAACTTCAACGTGGTTCTGAATAAATTGCCAACGGCCATCGAACTCAATGTCATCGCCATCGCGTTATTGAAAGTGTACATTTTAGCTCTTTGAGGAAAATAAACAGTTTTCCCTCTCACTATCGCCACATCTATTATGAAATGGGTTGTTCTTTAGCACAGAGGATGGCCAGCGTTTACTACTTTTTATTTTAAAATTAAAATGAAGAGAGGTAAATTTTAAAACAAATTATTCTGAGTCATGGCAAAGATTGTCTTTGGTCATGGGCGCCGCAAGAAAATTCTGCCAGGCTGCAGGACGTGGAGTGGGAGGTTGGAAGTCTAGAAGAGGGGTCCAGATCTGTCGGGGGGGCTAGAAAGCTGTGTATGAAATGGTGCGTTTATTTTGAGCATACAATTTTCGCTGAAGAAACCAGTTTTCAAAATGTTATAATATATGATTCTGGCACAGTTCCTCCTCTATCTATCACCTTCCGAGCCCATCTGGTAGTCAAGAGGGGTGGGCACAGAAGCGAATTACCATATTTATACAACAACTAAAAGGAATACACTGTCAGCATAACATGTTTTTGAATTTTTCAAAATCACTATAAACGGTAAAGAACGATGTAAAGAAATCATCGTCACACGTGCTGTTTGGGTGAAAATCCGCATGTTGGCTTTGTTGTTAAAGATGAAAATGAAGATACAAATGAATATCAATTTTCATCTTTAAGAACGAAGCCAACAAGCGAATTAACAACCGAACTGTACGTCTGACGATGATGTCTTTACATCGAAACGTCCTTGGGATGTAACAACCCTCAACACAACTTTTTGGATACCTATTTTATGTCAAATTGATATCCAAAGGGAAAATCATGATTTTTTTATGCCTATGATTTTTGAGCAAACAAGGTACTGAGCAAAGGAAAATAAAAACGTGATTGGTTAACAAAAAAAGCATCAGCCAATGATAGTTGTCACCTGTTTATAGGTAACCAATAGGGATATAAGGAAAATGAGATTTGAAAGAATGTGCGAACAAAGGTAAATTACTCTAAACTCTATCACGACGAGCGTTCTTGGCGTTTTTGGAAGAATTCAAATTGGACCTTGTTTCGCACGGAATTTTTAAACTTAACTTTTGGAAAAATATTCGTTTTTCTCTTTTCAACTCCGCTATGTTTACCTCTCCCTGGTAGTGATGTCTAGGGTATGAATGAGAAACTATAAGCAAAGGCTTTAGTCGTGCATATTCATAAGTTGAATAATTTAAGTAATAAAGTACTTTTCTGAATGTTTGACGTGTTGTAATATTTTATATAGTATGTAATAACGGCTTTATATAATAAGATCAACCTTGATAAGCTACTATAGAGTACTGATATCAAGTTCAGTGGCAAGTATCTCATCAGTGTGATGTTACGTCATCTAAACACTGTAACGGGCACTATATAGTGCTCATAGTTAGGGTAATTTAGCGTTTACGCTCACTATAAAGTATATATTACAGCAATATACAAAGCTATTCTAGTTTTACATTCTCTATACTGTGCAATGTTCGTAATGATTAAGTATATATTGGGAGTTTTTAAACTGTGAACACCTTTAAGCAGAAGTTGACATAGTTTAATTTTTAAATACTTAACGAACTACTATAACTTAGTTCTGGACTGGCTAAAAAAAAGAAAACAACAACTGGCTATAAAACATTGCCGACGCGCCGAGCGCTACCATCAATCCAAGCTAATTTTCTATAACGGGGTGTTAATTACATAGAATTACACCTTTTCGGTTGGGGCGCTTTACCCCAATATAGGGTTTTATAGTATTTATGATGTTATAAAGCAACGATGAAATGGATTTTTCAAGCTTTGACATTTGTTTTCTTCTAACCCAACCGCCTGAACAGTGTTTTTGTTATACCAAAGACTAAATTATAGATAGAGTTAAGTTTAAAATAAATGTCTCTTAATTTTATTAAAAGTACTTTTTATTTGCGAACTTCACTAACACAATTTAATGTTGTATCACATTAATTCTTCCAAGTTCTATATAAAATGCTTTTTCTATAATCTTAAAAATTCCCTTAAAAATAAAAAAATACATACACAAATTACAAAAATAAAAAATGTTTTCAAAATAGTTTTTTTTTGCTTGGCCAATAATAAAATAAATATTTCACTCTACTACGAATCAAACCAAACAACATGTCCCATAGTTAGTTATATATTTTGGTCACTAGTACAGACACTCTTATTACTAAAAAAGCTATGTTTAATTAAAAAAACGAAATTAAAATCTACTCATTTAAATTCTTTAGAGCTGTAATATTGCATTCCTTGGAATAAAATCCATACAGCAGTTAAAGTGCTTTAGATCACTCAACTAAAGTTTGAACCTTTCTTTTCCATCTAAACTTTAATTTAATTACGGTAAAATATTTTTACTACAATTGTTTTTCTTAAGGTGTAACAAAAGGAAACTATACTAAGTTAAATATTTGAGCAAGTCTCACATTTGAACCTGACTCCAACATAAACTTGAACATTAACACTCTGATCGCCGCCAAGGCACCAAACTCGGATTACTTCAGTTTTATGACAGTTCTTAAGAACTTCGGCCCGTAAATATTTTTTCAAACTTTCCTCCGCTACCATTTCTGATCTATGAGGTGAAAAGCCTAACTGTTTCTCGCTGGTTTAATACCCTTTTAGGGTGTTTGTATTGGCGGTTTGGCTAGATTAATTTGAAAAAATGAAATGCTTGTGATTTTAGTATGGTGAGACCCAGACTTGGAACCATGAAGTGAGCCATCTAGACTCCAGAACATGTTTTAAGATTTTTGTTAAAGCTTTATATACATATAGGAGATACATACGTCAGAACCTTCTTCAGGTCGCATTTTTGTCAGATTTTCATGATATTTGGTACAATTCTTTTTATTCTTAATATATCGGGTCAAGTTTGTTATTGTTTGTTATGTTTGTTGTTGTGAAATAGGAATACCAGAAACCTCCTTTTCAGGGTTGCTTTCACAAAAACTTAAATTATCTAAGAACAGTAAATTTTGTTTGATACAGACGAAACGTTGAAATAGTTATGTATATTTATGTTACCCGTTGATTAGCAAATCACTGTCGTTTTAAAATGGCCGCAAAATGATTTTTCGCTATACAATCAGAATGAGTTGTTTGGTTTTAATGACAATTGAAGTGCATTTTTTCTTCATAAGTATTAAAGCTTGTAATACAAGACTAAGTGAGTCTGAGGCCGAAGGCCTAAACAAGGACTAAACTAAGGAATTAAATTTACAATTATAGAGTTATAGTATAAATATACAATTATCGAATTATAGCAGGAAATTGCAAAGAAATTCACTTCGCCCGAACCAGGGGTAATTTAGTTCTTAGCTGCGTGCTGGCCTGGTTAAGAAATTACGTTTCAACTAGCTACTTTATTCATGGTTCATTACATTTCGTAATTAGAGAAAGTGTTTAAGTTTTTTCAGAAAATATTAATTTAGGGATACCGTTACTATAATTATATATGAAGGAATTTAACAGGTTACTATGCACTTTCCTTTATATAAAATTGTTTAAGTGCTATTATGTACCCGTTCGCAGACAAAATGTTGGTTTTCGTATTCATACGAAAATAGAAAAAAAGCGTTTACAAAAATTACATTTGGTAAGGCAAAGATAGTATCGGCAGAGAATGTACGGAGCGAGGTCTGCGTGTTCCTCCAATCCCGTATCTGATTTCATGCATATTTTATTTAAATGCAGATTACAACTGTCGCCTCATCAGCCCTGCCTTGCTGTGATATCCGGCCCTGCCTTTCACTCCCCCAGCTGCCTTGCCTTTCACAACTTAACAACTATTTCTCTGTTCTTTTATAGATCTTAATTTGCTTAAACGCTAAAAAGCTAATTTATTACTTAGCATAACCGCCCGGCAAGCGGTAGGCCCGGGTTCAAGTCCCGGTTCGGTCCAAACATTTTGTGTTCTTTTATAGAAATACTAGTTTTTAGCTGCGCTGTGTGGCTTTAAAATGTGGGGATTTTTGTGATATTATGGCCATGATGCAGTGGGGATTGTTGAAAATACAGGGTGGTTATAAACTGTTGGAAACATTTTGGGAATGAATTAGTGAATGGTTAATTGATTAAAAAACGTGAGAGTTTTTTATTAGGTAGCACAAATTAAAGCAGTTTATTACTAATAAAGGACAAAACTTACTGGTACTGGTTATTTTACAAGTTATGTTAGAAGGAAACTTAACCATTTTCACGTGCTTTCTGTGGTTTGCACGCAAAGTTTGCCCAAAGGACTGCTTCCTTGTTATCAACACGGATATGTTAACAAGCAATACTGTAGGTGAAAGAGTATCATTTTAAACTGAAATAAAGAGTTAAAACCATGACATCTTTACAAATTGTTATGATCTTGTAAACTAAAGCGTTTAGGTTCACACTGATTTCACTAATTCCGTTTCCGGATGATAATGATAAAGTAATTTTTGCCCAACCCTGTATAAAGTATGGGTAATCCTAAATTAGTCACAAAACCTTGCTTCCCAAACCCACAAAGCAGAAACCAGCAAACAAAAAGTAAATATTTAAACATTATTTTTCAGACACCATGTGTACGTTTCAGTCCACAACGGAATTCCGTTCATGGTTTTAGCTATCGTCAATAAACAGACAGACGATCGGTAAAAAACTAAAGTGAAAATGTAGCAAAACAACATTTGACTTGAGAAAACGACAAACCATTGATCGTGAACAAAACTGTAAATATTAACGATCAATAAACGGCAGAAGGCGGGAATGACCGAACGGTTATTGAAAACTGGAAAATGAACCTGCATTGACGATAACAACTATGCCTTTATTTATTTCGTTCTAGTTATTTCCAATACTCTCATTGGTATCGTCTCGTTCATTACTCTTTTATTTTCTCCCGAGGGTCTAAAATCTAGCAACAAGTTAAATTTGCTGTAAATAAAAATACGTTCTTAAAACGTCGCCATTATAAACTGTGTAACTTTGAGAGTGTTCAAACATTAAATGAAACTTAATACGAGTATATTGTTTATAGAGGATTGGAAGGTGATTTTCTAATAACGAAGTTTTAAATGAAAAATCTTTAAAGTTTTGAAAATATTGTAAAAAATGGAATCGTGTGGCTGCAGTCCACCTTAGATAATTTGTTTGACATCATGTAAGATTATAATAAATACCGACATCAAAAGGTGAAAAAACCGACATAAGACATGAAATAAATACCAAGCCGACACGCAGCTAAGCTCAAAATGATCAAAACGTGTTCTGGGGGTCAGGATCGGTGCACATTTCTTGGTCCCGGATCCTGGTCTTACCATGAAGATGGCACGAATATCTCATTTTTCCAAAGGAAATTCGATAACAGCGGTTAATTGTATTACGAACCTACTATAATATATAATTCTTTTACGCCAGTAGATTACAGTCATCGGTCAGACTTCATCTTCATTCTTTGACATCCTTCCTACACGCCTTTAAGATTATGTAAGACCTTCTAATTACATTTTTTTCACACCACACTTTGAACATTTGAAGACTAAATCACCAAAACACTATTTGAGATACCGACCACTCTCGTGAGGGTATTTTAAGGCAAATATGTGGTGAAGGATGAGTGTGATTAGTGGTAGTAATGAGTTATGAGGTGTAGTCCTGTTACAAACTAAGGCCGACTCTTCCTTAGAATGGTTCATTAATTAATAGCCCAATGACCAATGGAAATACAAGGACCAACGGCTTAACGTGACTTCCGAACTACGCAGGTGATGGTCTGATATGTCTAAACGATGGTGGGAGTTGATGCGGGTATCATATGATCACTGAGACTATCTGAGCCGCTTTAGATTTATATCATCCTCAAAACCTGACCTTCATGAAGTTGGATTACAGGACCACGCCACGAGTCCCAGTCAAAATCAGACGTTTGTCCATCGGGTTGATTTTCTAGGACCATCTTACTCTTTCCACTCGCGTCGGGCTTTTCAAAATTTTGTGAGAAGTCAGACCATAAAAATGAAACGTACTGTTGAAAAGATTAATATCTTCTAAACAAACACCTTACTAACAGTAACTGAAAATAGCTTCAAAGCAATCCACCGTGGTGTACAGCAGTAAAACATCTTGGAAGTCAGACACAAGGTGGACTCGGGTGATAAACCAGAGAGAGATGAGAGAAGAGGATGAGAGAGAGGGAGACATGGGATGAAGGAAAGCACCTGGCAAGTTTTATCACCGGGGAGGAACGAGCAAAGCGAGTTCATGGCTTGGTCAAGACAGCTGCTACTACTGAAGGAGCGTTCTTATATCTCTTGCTTTTGAGTTTTGATGTAGAACTCAGTAGCGAAGCTGGGAATTTGGAATTTGGGGGGAAAGGGACTTTCCAGGATCATAAGGTTCTTCTAAGCATGAACTTTGTGCTGAAATGTTATGGAAAGTTGAGAGTTTTGAGGAATTTTCGGGAACATTATTATTGCAACCACTTCTTTTAAATCTTGACACTGTTTCGAAATGCAGTATTGTGTTATTCATTTAGTTTGTGAAATTGTTGAATTATCTTGAAATGTGTTTTATAAAATGGATAGAATGTAACCGAATACTTTAGAAGCACGTCTGAGAACTAAATCATTGGTGGCAAATCAACTTATGCTCAAAAACAAACTGAATCGGTGATTTTCGGTGTTTGGCCATCTTGGAAATGTCAGCTATCTCCGCCGCTTTGAGAATTTGTACGAAATCTTTTATACGTATGTTTTTGTTTATTATGTCAAAATAGTATTAACACTTGTAGTTCATGTGCTTTGGGAGTGACATTATTTTTGAGTTGAAATAGAGTTCATAAATTAAGTTTTACTGTATGTATAATTTATTCCATTAGGGCCGTTAAGTGTCATGGGGATGGTCATGATCCAGAGACCCCCTTCTTGGTAAAACTTACGATTTGGACATTTTACATCATTGCCTAGTTGTCAAATAGAGACCCTATTGACTTATAGAAATATAAAATTAACACACATTTCTTTACAAACGTGTAAAAAAGTACTAAGATTAAATAAGTCATTTGCTGAGGAAAAGGATTAAATGTAAAACCAAAGCACTCTGGGAACTTTTCTGATAATCTTTATGCAAATGTTGATGACGAGAACAACTTTTAATTAGAATGAGATCCTTTCCTCCGGAGTCTGGAGTATCAATTGATTTAATTCTTTTGAGCTTCTTTGCGTTTCCAGCTACTGCTAGAAACTTGTTTGTATGTAGAAGTTTGATGATTTAAAGCTAATGAGTTTTGGATAATTTAAAGAAAATTATAGTAGAAAGAGTAGTAGATATCATTTATAACAAGATTTGTGAAAGTGAAGGCTGTTAATTTCTTCTCTAAGGAAGTCTTAACTAAGCAATGCAGCCTTTATCTTGGGATTCATATTTGACAATTTCAATATTTATACGATGCTAATTGTTTACTAAAAGTGTTGGTGTCCAAATGCCAAAAAAGCTTCACATAAAGTACTGAGATTCAAAAATTACATACGTTTCATCAATTACATCAATTAAGTAGAAGTTTTACAGTTACAACAATCCTTTAAAACGTCTCAAACTAAAAAGGAAACAAATTTCGAAAAGTCCATGCCGAGACGCAGCTAGGCGCTAAAGCGACACATGCATGGGTAAATTTGTTACTCTGATTCACTACGCTCACAGCCTCGCTTGGGTCTCAGACTTACGTGTTCTTTTAGTGCAAATTTTATTACATATTGTGAAGGTAAAAAAATAAATTTTTAGTCGGACTACTTATAACGTTGTTATAACGAAAAATCACTTTTTGGGCCGTTATTTGGAAACGACTCAATGAATTTTTGTATTTTTTAGTATATATTTATATTAAATTTCATCAGAATCGGGTGAAACTTACTCTGTTTAGGTCATTAAAACCTCTCTTAAGACCAAAACTCCCCATAAGGTTACTTCCGGTGGTCCGATTTTGCTGGCTAACGTACTTGACCGAGATATTTACAAAAGGAACATTCTTACAAATTTTATGAAAATCGGAAAAATGTGACCTGTAGAGAGTATACAAATATGTAAATAAAGCCTGGTAAAAATGTTCAAAACATGTTGAGGGGTCAGGATCGGTGCTCATTTTTAGGTCCGGGGTCTGGGTCTTACCATAAGGACGGCATACATATCTAATTTGCTCAAATTCGTTAATAAATGTTTATAAAGCGTTAACAATCATGTGTCGTTTAGTAAAGCGATTCGTTCATTTAACCGGCGTTCTAGAAGAGATTAGGTATTCAAACTTCTGGTTTTCAAAGTTTGCTAATTATTCTCTCAGTAAATGTCGTAGAAGCTTGCAAGGAACAGATTCTACACGGATTTCGATGTCATCCAAATAAAATCCAGCTGAGACACGATAGTTTTCCTTTGACATATTTTGGGTGAGGCAAAAGTGGGGAAACATCCCAATACAATTATAACGGATGCAGGATTTAGCACATGTTGTTATAATGTCAAAGCAAACCACTTTTATGACGGCCATTAAAGGTTTACCCACGAATGTTAGATTAAATAATATTTCTTCAAAACCTATTTATTTATTTTATAATAATTTAAATAAACTACTAGCCCCACTTCGGCCTCTCGGTTTGGGTATTCACTTCGCTAATGGCTATACTTTTTCAGTTTGGGTATTTCCTTGAGAGTTGAAACTTATACACTGTTATTGTTATTATTAGTTGATGTTTACATTTACAGCAGCTGGGCATTTTTGATACTTTGCCCATATGTTTTATCTCAAGCACATTTAAACTCTTAACAGTGCCAAAAAATCGTTTGTCCACGCATAACTCCTCTTAGAGGTAATTAAATATGTCGAATGATAACTCTAATGAAAGAGCATGATTCACTGAATGTTCTTAGACCAAAACGAAATATTTGTCTCAATTAGAACCTGATATATGACAGGACAAAGCTAAGAAAACATGGGAAAAAAGCCTTTTTTGAGTATAACTTGAGAAGGGCGTAAGTTAAGCGATTTTTGATGATTGATTCTGAAGCTATGCATAAATAACTTTCATTTAAAAATGAAGAAAATCGGCCTGATAGAACGGTCGTACTGACTGCCATCAGATTTTCAGATAATATTTATTTTACACTTTGTTCATTTTTATAGGATTATTTTAAAAGTTTGTATCATTTATTTATAGTTTTTTTATTACTACAAAGACACGTGCAAAATTTCAAGTTCGTTATAGTTATGTAGTTATTTAGTTAAAAATGTAAATAACTAAAGTAAAACGGTGGCTGTATATAGGTAACGAAAAGTACATATACTTCATAAATACGAGTTATTGGATTGTTTGCCTCGGAAATAATACTCCAAAGTATCCAACACAAATATTGAAATACTATGTATGCAGGGTGAGTTTTAAATCTCCCCACCTTAACTTTTGAAAAAGGAAATATTTTTAAATATTTTGGGGAATGTTTTAAGTGGATACTGAAGTTTTTTTGACGTACTTTGCGTCATCCACCCTCCACCCAAAATCCTGGTACTTTTTATTTTGAGGTGCCACAAGGAAGGGGGATTTTATTTATAAAAATTGGGGGGTAAGTGACGCAAAGTGCGTCAAAAGAAACTTCAGAATCCACTAAAAACATTCCCCAAAGGACTTTAAAAATATTTCCTTTTTCAAAAGTTAAGGGTGGGCATTTGAAACTCACGCTGTATAGTACCTACATGAGAAACGCAACCTGTTAGTCGATAAACGAATTTGAGTTTATAAATGAGTGCGGAATTTTTCGTGTGCAGTAAACCAAGTTGGGACATCTCGAACAGAATAGTTTACAGTTTGAACTTTACCTCGTTAAATAAGACAAACTTAACTCTTAACAACTTTAATTAAATGTTCTGTTTATCTCTTGCGTTTGTTTTCGTTAAATTTTGTTAGAAGCCTTGAACTCACCAAAGAAGCGTCCGTTGTGAGTGGATTACTGTGGAATCAAACTTGCGTTTGTATTTTAATTATTAAATGGACTTTTTTAATTTTGCTATAGTTTTACTATGAGTAGTCTATTTTAACATAATTTTTCATAAAACTTGTTTATCATATTTTTGTAATACATCTGTTTAAAATCTGACAAGCCTAAACGGAATAAACGTAACTCTTAAATTAAAAGTGTTGTTCTACTAAGGAATTTTTACATTTTGTTTTTATGCTAGCTTTTGAGAGCTTTTACTAAAACAGCCGCATTTGGTTTCTTTGTTAGACTGGTTAGCTAAGGCTGATTATTTTAGGTTAGCTCCTTTTTAATTGGTCGTCATGGTTTAGGTTACCTTTTATCTGAAAACGGGATTAGATCATAGATCCCGAAACGTCGTGTTTTTCTTGTTTACTAATGATGGACAATTTTCACGATAATATTTCAAACTCGGAAGCTCTCCTATCGTAATCAACAACAAACCTCAAACAAAGTTGACGCAAGTATTAATGTAGCAATTAGCTGCAGTCAAGTGTCAACTTATAGTCTTAAAACGTCAATTAGGGGCTTTAATTTCACACCGTGACTCAGAGTTGTTGTTGAACACACAAAGTACGAGTAGATGTTCAGGAGTCAAGAGAGTTTTCCTCCTGGAGTGGCCGGAAGTCCGAGAAAAACAATTTTCTAATTGATATCCGCCACTAATATGAATTTTTAAACCACCAATTGCATAAAGTCGTCAAGTAAACAAGTAATTAGTCGGTATAAAAAAAAGCTAATTGACGTTTCGTTTCAACTGACTAATGTATATTAATTGTTTTTTGTTTGTGTTTTTAATTTTTATTGTTTTTTAATTGTTATTGTTTGTCAACATAAAAAATTTTATACTATGACAATAAATATGTTTATGTGTATCGACATAAATATATTTGTAGCCGTAAGTCCAAGAGCAATGGTTTTGACACAACTTTGTCGAGACACCCCTTTCCTGAAAAAATGTATTTTAGGAACAATTTACACTGTAAACGTGTCGTAATATTAGGGAATTCGAACAAACGGGCTCAAGCGTGCTTTTGTTTGAAATATTATTTCAAATTACTTCACAAGAGCTTTTTCTAAAAAAATGTAAATATTAAATTTTAAAAATATTAATAAATATAAAATATTAAAAATATATGAGCACTATTAAGACGCAGATAACTTAAATACGCAGTTTAAAAAACTGACGAACAGTTTAAAAGCTCCTTATACTTTATATACACACCTTTGTACTGATCTTACCATCAATATGCTGTATATTATCCTGTTTATCTATAATAATGTTAATACAATATTTTAACGATACTTGTTTCTGTTTCAGGTTGGTTTTTCATTTAACTCATCTAAACTAGTAAGTAATATTTATTTCTGAAACCAATCACAGGTTTGGTTTGTAGTAACGGGTAGGTTATGCTTATTCGTCAATTCTTTCACCTGAAGTTCAGGTTTACATTCTTTTTTCAAATATACTGTAGATACTGTATATAAGGGCAATTGTGCTTGGGTTCAATGACACAGGATTGTATCTGGAATGACTTAACTGAAAAATATTTTCACTTTTCAAACTAGTAATACTATTAGGCGACGTAAAAGTATTTAAATAAGCATAGTACTTTGAAGATAATTGATGTCATCCAGTGTTATTCTAAAATTTTATTTATTTTTTTACACCACAAGCAAAATGTATTGTAAATGACAGGCTGCTTATTTTAAACTCGTATTAAGTCTATCTTATCTTTGTTTCTGTTGAAGAAAGTAACAATTCGTTTGATAATCATTGGCATAACCACGCGTCATGTAAAATGTTATTAAGTCACTAGATATCAAGCTAAAGTTTGAACGTTATTCATGATGACCACAGTTTGCAAAAGTAATAATACTAATTTTAAATCAAAACTTCAAAAATGCAAACAAATATTGTGTATTAGCCATAACATATTTCGACAACAATAATGTTAATGTCGAGTGGAAATAATAAAATCCCCTCCTACTTATCTATTTCCACTCGACAATGACATTAATTTTGTCGAAACATGTTGTGGCTAATACACAATATTTGTTTGCATTTTTGAAGTTTTGATTTAAAATTAGTATTTAAGTTTGAACACTAAGTTCTAAGTCTCATAAATAAGATTTCGGTCCTTTTTGTCAATTGACTGCCAAGTCGGGACAAAAATCTGTCTTTACAAGATCAAAATAATATTTTGATTCGTGTAGGTTATTTCAGGTAAATATTTGCCTTCTAATACTTTCTTATGCTTATCTAGAAATAAGGCTATCAAAAATTCACCATTACATGCCAGTGTATATGAAAAATATTGCCATATAACCAAACTGTGCACAGTTTTGTTCCACAAATTTGCGTTCAATATGGCGAAATATAAACGAATAGCTCTATTTTCTATGGAAATAATGACTATCAATTTGGGCCACAACAATTAAAGACCTATTAAGATAGGTTTAACTCTATTAGGACGTTTCCTTTTTTCTAGACGTTCTTTTCTAAATTAGGTAAATTGAAATACTGTCAGTGACGACATGTACACTTACTTTAAACTTATCTTGAGCCTTAAGTTTGAGACAAAATGCTCAGTAAAGCAAGCTACCAGCACAAATATCCACAAATGTTGCCTCGACAGAGTTTTTCAAATAAAACGTGCCAAAGTAAAGTTTTCTGGGCGGGAAAGTTAATACTGCATCTGATTACTTTGGGACCACTAACTTTCAAAGCTGGTTCTCTGTGAGTGATTTATTATTGATAACTAACTTCTTCTTGAGGCAACTTAAGTTGGTTGGAAGAACATATTTTAGTTTTAGTTTTGGAGTCTTAAAAACTTTAAGATAATGTAGGACAAATCATTTGGAGTTTTAGGTCCTAACTTTTTGGTTAATTAATATTAAAATGTGTCTAGCGTTATTTGTATTTTCGAAATAAATGTAATAACTGGTTTGTGTCTCTATTTCAAATAATAATAGTTTTTAAATGCTTAGAAAACATTTTTAGGTGTATGGTAACGTACGTGGTAGTTTAGACCAGATTTAAAATGCACTAAAGCAAGTATAACTTTCCTCAGAATTATCAGCTAATGATAGAAATTGTCAAATTTGAGGGGTAACTTGAGTTGAAAATTAAAATGATAAGAATCAAGGACTTTTAAGGTGTATTATGGGGGAGCTTCTCAAACAAAACGTTTTCCAGGCCTAGACAATTATTCAAGGACAAAAATCTTCAGAATTAGGCGAAATTGTTTGGAGAAAGTAGGACAAAACATAATCCAAAACTTAAGAACTGTTGACGACACCTTGCCTCTACAATTTGGACTTGTATCTTATTTTAATTTAAGTGCAATAGTCAACCTTATGAGACTACTAGGCAGGAACGACTGCCGGATAGGGCGACATAGAACGGTGGTTCACAGGCGATAGTTTGTAAACAGATGACCAAATTAGTTAAAAAGAAAAGGCCCTATGTCTATTTAAAACTTTTGTTTAAAACTTTTTGATTGCTCAAGTCTTAATAGTATACAAAGTTTACGTCGCCCGGTTGAGAGAACGGGTACGAAGAGCTTGTCGGTTATTGGACGATTAATAAAATGGTTCGAATCCACAGCGAGGCCGAAATATCTCAATCTAATTATGAAGTTTGGATGTGGAGTGAACCGGAATCTCTAGATTATAGATGCAATTAACGGTTTACTTGTTTATTTGTTAGCATTAATTTTACTTCCTTTCCTAATATACACCGAACTGTAGAACTTACTTTCAACTATAATTGTAGTAAGTCTGAAGATCAACAATCGTACGATTCTACAGGCTGAATACAAGGCATTTTAAAATAGTTAAATATTTGCGTTTCGCGCTAAAATTATTTCTGAATCCCTCAATCTCTTTTTACGCAGTTTTCACATGAACATTTCAACTCAAACCGCTTAAACACAGCATTTGTCCACCTAGACATTATCACGCTTCATTGACTCCACGGACACGGAGTGCATGTACCTAGCTAGCCGCATGACTGGGCGACTAGGGCGGCGGCCGGGTACCGTTGTCCCCCCACTCCTCCGCCGCGCTGCAAGCGGTCATGACCTGGCCTCTACGCATGCGCAGTACTGCGAGCTGCGACCTTGACTGCGACTGCGCAGTGCTCGCTACAGATCTGCGCGCGCAAACTCCACCCACCCACCCACGCGCAGGCGCAGTCAGAGCGTTGAACCGTACCGTCTACAAACACTGGACAAATCGCCGGTCACGTCATCCGCTTGACCTTTGCGCTTGTTCTCGGCTCGGCCCTGGAGTGTGTTTGTGTGATTGAACTCTTGAATAGAATTCTAGAACGTTCGAGTTCGGATGTAGGTTACATGGACAATGAATAAAACTATTTACACTACTAACGTCTCAAATAGAGCTATATTTTAGTTAGTATCTGAACTTAAACGTGTTATTTTAGACTTTATGTGGGAACACTTCAAAAATACGGGTTAAGCAAACGTTTAAATATTGCTAGTTCTAGACGGTCCAAGTGTTCAGTTTATGAGTGAAAAAATGCCCTAAATAGCCCACAAAATATTGTTTACGTAAACTTGAATTCTACACTTAAATTGCTGGTTCTGCCTTTCACCTGATGACGGGATCAGATTGCAAATCCCGAAACGTCGTATTGTACTTGTTCATTAACGATGGTAAACGTCTGCAACAATATATTAAATTTAGAAATTGAGCTGAAATTGAAATTTAACAAGCGGATAATTATATTTTTAATATTAAATCTATGGCGTCACTGATACAAAATTGTGGTTTTCTGCTCATAACATTTATAACAGGCTATACTTGCAGACTCTTATGGCTTATCAATGGGTGTTGACATATTCCATTGCAAAATCAATTGCTCTTGCAAACCAACTTGACCGTATGGACCCTTCTCACAGCCTCCTTGCCTATCTTTACGACGGTCAACTTTGACCAGGCACACTCTAGTGGACGCGTCCTTTGTCTCTCATCAGCGCTACAATGACAAGGTCCGTTCTTGTAATCACCGCTTCTCAGTTTCTTCTTAGTTCTTGCTCGCTTCGCGTCATTTGCTGCAGATGAATTCGTGCTTCCGCCAGCCACGCACAGCATTCTGGGTAATTGCTGTGCAGCTGCACTTGCTGTTAATGTCAACTCGCCGAGCCAGCACGCAGCTACTGGCTGACGTGGTTCAAGCGGGTTGTGTTGTAATAACAAAAAAAATAGTATCTTAAATAAATAAACATTTTGTACATTGTAAAAAGTTGGGCAATATCGTGAAGCTTTAATGTAGAGCTAAAGCTTCCCTTGCATTGTCATATCTTTTTAAACATGAATGTTTGTTCACTTACTCTCTCCCATTTATACGAATTGTTTTTGTTCTTTTCTAGCCCTACTGTAAGTTGGCGAGCTTTGTGTTCATCCAGTCGTGTGCCATAAATTGGTCTATGTTAGAATACACCTGTAGAGCGTTTTGCAGTTTCGAACGCCTTTGGTATTTGGACAATTTTGATTCAATCTGGTGACCGGGTGTCAACAATTAAGTTGAACTCCGGCCGGGGAATACACGCGTTCATGGACTACCGTTCTGCGTCTCCCAGTTCGGTGGTTCCCCGTCACTAGTTCCAGAGACATTAGTGTAAACTTAACGTTTTAACTATGCAAAAGATATATTTCTGTTGTTGTACATGTTTTAAGTGCGTTTTCTCTAAGAGAAAACGGGATTTCACCTTTTTCTGTAATAAAGGTTATATGAAATAACTGACAAACGTATTTGAAATTGGTTGATTTTCAATTAGAAGAAGACATGTTCGTAATAATAACTAACAATACAATTACAATCTTCAACTTAATAAATTAGACATTTTTAAACTTTTCACTTAATTTTAATTGAAACAGCTAGCTTTCGCCGGCTAAGGCATCTTCAGTTTAATAACAAAAGATACATCATCTGTATAATTAAGTCGAATATCAAAAAACCAAAACATATGTACACCCAAAAAATAAAATTTCTAAATTTAGATATAATATTGTATAAACTATCAGTAGAAAATTTTCTTTGAATTTCTAACTTTTTCTTCAAAGAAAAAATGCCTTAGCCGGCGAAAGCTAGCTCTTTCAGATAGAATTCAGTGAAAAGTTTAAAAATGTCTAATTTATTAATACCATCCACTTTTCACCAAGTATACACAGAAGAGTCTTCAACTCGTTTCGTCAAAAGTTAACTCTGATGAACTTAAGCTATTTTAATAATATATCCGTTTGTCAAACACAATCTAATTTAAAACGTTCCATTCCAACTAAAACTCTATTCCGCATCCATTTAACAAACTATTACCGGACAAAACCATTGTCAAAGCTATTAAAAAATACGGTCACTGGTTTTTCAATTTAGCATTGTGGTCAAAGCGCCGCGGATAAAAAGCTGCTCCCTTTCTAAGTGACAATCCATGTCAAAACTTTAATTATTGTCCTTTGAACTCATGAAAACTAATTAAACCAAAACAACACCTGAATGTCTTTGGCTTTCAACTCCAGTTAGTTTAACAGAACTATGGGCACTGGCTTTGAGATATGTTCAATCAATGTTGGTTCTATTGCAAACCCATAAGTGGATGGGCTTAGTCTCCAATCAGCCTGTGCCAATCGTCTCGGTGGTCCAGTGGTTCTGATAGGTCACTTAGCTCCGGAGCTTTAAGTTGTGTGGGTTCAAATCCCGCTCTAGGCGTTTGGTTTTCGAACCTCAAGTATACCCGCGCAGTCCACTGAGCTGCGTGAGACAAGTGAGTAGCTACGCCTAGTAGCGCATCCTGGTAGCCAACACTGGAATCAAAACTGTGTCGGGTTCACAGCGAACTAACCACTCATCTCGACTCAAACACCGTCCAGTCACGTTCTACCGGGCCCAACCGTGAACTATTGTTGTTATTTAGTTATATAATTAAATCGATAGACATGGTCGTTGAAGCCGTTTGTTGAACTAAAATAATATGAGTCATAGATTTGTTGGGGTATTAGTCGAACGACTATGGGTTTCTGAATTACATCGATCTGATCATATTTGCCCTTAAGTTTTAGACCTCTTAAAATCCTAATTTTTGTGTCGTATTTAACATCCGAAAATGGCATTTCAAGGTCAACAAAATCCAGTGAGATGGAAATAAACGCTAATATAAAAGTTCCCGATGGCATTATCTCAGACGAATAAATTTTCTTTGAATCAAAGATCCAAGCACTTCAATGAGCTTTCACAAACAAAGAACAGTTTACGCTAGAAGTACACTTGGCCCTTTGCCTAAGTTAATGAAGGGTCAATCAACATTTTTAACTGGATACTTTGTTAAGGGTTTTAATTAGAAAATACGGTCACCGAGTTTAATTTGCCATTGTGGTCAAAAGGATTGAAATAAAAGTCTTCGCCTCAGGTTATCGTGGTCTTTACATTCACATACTTTCATAATGATCTTTTAAAAATTTTGAAACTAATGAACAAAAACAGCACCGGGATGTTGTTTTCTTTAATATTGTGTTTTTCTCAATTTGGTACCTTTTTCGACCATTACCTTTTATTATATATGTTCGACAACAAATATACAACAGTAAATAACTGCATGGGTAAATTTCACTATTATTGGTATTAATCAAGTACAGTATCAAACTACAGGTAATCCTCTAACGCCGTCTTAAAAGGTGTTTTCTTCAGACTTGATTTATGAGCTAATTTTCTTTAAAAAGTATAAGCTACTCTTCTCCTTTTAGTAACGTTCCTTTGACCATCTTTCTAACGAAAGACCTCATAACGTCTGTGTGCTGTCGCGTTTAAATACTGCCGCGATTATTGCCGCTATTTATTGTTTCTTTTTTTCGCATTCAAGTTTCGTAAATTAACTATGTTTCACTGTTCTTACTAAAACTAAGTTTATATTATTTTATCGAAACACAAATGTTACATTTGTCTTAAATTTAGCGTAGTAGTTCAAGATGTAAAAAAGCAAAATTGACAAACACTAATTTATACTAAGCAATTTACATAACCAAAACTCAAAACCTAATCAAATGAATCTTGCATTTATTGTAAATAGCCATTTATTTGTTTTTGAAGGTCTGCAACATGTTTCAGAAATATAACATCGGCGTCTTTATTCATTTTAAAGTATAGAAAACTCTAACGTTAAGTTATCTCTAAAGTTAATTTCACTCATGATTGAGTAAATTACGCTAAACCACGAATGAGTTATTAAAGAGTAAATACTCATACTAAATTGCGTAATTTAATTTTATTTGCTTTTCTACGAAACCCAAACTGGAATGAAAACAACATGTTGAAACACTGGTATAACTCACAGATGTGAGTACTTTGCCAAACGATTTAAGCGTATTTCATTAAATCAGTGGAGTTTATTTCTTAACGTGACTAGCATTTTACAAGTTTGCTCTTAGTAGCTTTTACTGTAAACGTGCTGGTTAACTCAATTGAAAAACTTAAAGGTCCGCCTCAGTGGTCACATCAGAGAAAGACTGGATTCTTCCGTACTAGGAACACACGACACCGCGCACGTAACAATTGGCTAAACAACGGGCCTTCTTTCAACTGATGCGGTCTAACTGTCAAACCAAGCGTTTGCTAGGATTAACAGTGGCTCGTTTTTACATTTAAAAAAAGCTTTTACGTAAATAAACATGATATATGTTGTAACTAAAGGAGTTTTCCGACACGTGTATAGAGCTGATTTCTCATAAGTTGTTCATAAATAAATAGTTTCACAAATAGACTAATCCAAAGAAATGTCCAAGTTTTAGTACTTTTCGACAGCTAACATGAAAGGTTGACTGAGACTCGTGGCATGGTCCTGTAATCCAGCTTCATGGAGGTCAGGTTTTGAGGATGATATAGGTCAAAAGCGGCTCAGATAGTCTCAGTGATCATCTGAGGATACCCGCATCAACTCCCACCATCGTTTAGACATATCAGACCATCACCTGCGTGGTTCGGAAGTCACGTTAAGCCGTTGGTCCTTGTACTTCCATTGGTCATTGGGCTATTAATTAATGACCCATTCTAAGGAATAGTCGGCCTTGGTTTGTAACAAGACCACACCTCATAACTCATCACTACCATTCATCACACTCATCATTTACCACATATTTGCCTTAAATACCCTCATGAGAGTGGTCGGCATCTCAAATAGTGATCTAGTGAAATACCTTAAATGCTATTAAAAACGCATAACGTGTGTCCGAAAACTCCTATAGTTTCCGAATTGATCATGTGTATTAATGTAGAAATTACTTTGAAAGGTGAACACGGGCCGCCATAAACCCTTGCATTGAAGCGTAGCCGCGCAGCTGAGGTGGACTTTTAAAGTTGAACTATGACAAGGCAAATCATTTGACGAAACATTTATAATGGTATAGTCGGTAAAATATGCGTTGATAAAAGAAGGTTTAAAACCTTTGTTATTCTTCGTCCGATTTGGTATGAGAATTTAAGTGGAAAATAACACCATTTTTTTACACCGTGTTCATATATTGGCAATAAGAAAGTCGGGGGTTTGGCCAAAGAAATGTTGGCTCAAAGTAATTAAGAGTGTTAACTGTTAATCACGATTTGTTGTTTAAACGCGATTGCTGGCTACTAAAACAACATGAGCCATAAGTGGAAAATCACTCAATTGCTGGTCGGGTGAAGCACTATATTAACAGTAATTGTATCATGAAGCTTCCTATAACAGACAATTACATGTTTTATTTTGTGTAATTTTGTATATTTCGGGGCGGAGAGGAGCCTACAGGCCATCCCTAGGTTCACAATGAGCAACACAAGTTTGTTTTAAGGGTGTACAATGGGCAAAGTGCCTCCATAACCCTTATTCTTTAGAACAGATGCTATTTACTAACGCGCTTAAACCCATGTTATAAGGATATTCTAAGTACTTTTTGACGTGACTGGCAGTCCCCCAAATCGTAATTTTGGGTTACAAGTTTTAATCTGTATGTGTCCTCATTTTAGAAGTTGTAAATAAACAGCTAACGTTGACACGGTAAAATCACTGTTCAACGCTCCGTTCTTGACTGAAGGCCTGAAACGTCTACAGATTTCAGCTTGGATTTTTTTCTTAAAAATAAGGGGTTACTCAGTACTCAGTTGGAGTATTCATACACAAATTCAGACCTACCTCACATATCACAGATTTTAAGAGAACTCAATCATGTTGTAACGCACCTTTGGAAAATTTCATCAAGTCTCTGATTGCCTTCGTCCGTGGTTCAGTGGGTAGAGTCACGGCTTGCAAAGCACAAGGTCTTAGGTTCGATTCCCAACGCAGGCACATGAGTTTGAACCACTTTCCCTTAAAACATTTCGTGATGCCGACAAACCCAACGTTAAGTAACAAATTAAAAATGCTGTTTGCAAAGAGAGTAAAAAAAACTAGTCAGTGGGCTAGGACATCCACGTGTTGATATGTACAGTTTACATAGAAAGCAAATGCTCGGGTCTGGTGACAGATACTGTGCTGGTTCCGTGCACAAATATAAACCTTAATCTGCGTTCAATGCTGGCGCGTTAAACAAGCCTGGCCTGCCACAGCACTGCGTGTGTTCAATGTTGAAACCCTAACCTCTGTCTGTGTTCACTCGTTGCTCGTCTGTAAACTGATGAAAGAGTGAGTGAAAATAATGGATTAAATTTATAATATTTTCGTGCAACAATTTCTTTTTCCAAAGAGAACCTTCGTGCTTGCGGGAGGGTCACAGTACTACAAACAAGATGTATCATTCTCGCACTGTACTAACAACAGTATACAACAATAATTCATTTTGAGTGATAATGCGCACTACGAGTATTAAAAACAATACCACAATAACTAGTACTGAAATAAATATGGTTTATGGTTTTCGTTCAAATTTATATGTCTGTTACTTTCTTAAAGTACTTGAAAAGGTATGATGAGTTTTAAATGTTCCTTCCCCTCCTTTAACCTTTGAAAAGGGAAATGTTTTGAAAATCCCTTAGGAATATTTTTGTAGGCTCATACAGTTTGTTTTGACGTACTTTAACTCACCCACTCCCCACCCAAAAATCAAGGGAGAGGGGCCCTCAAAACCTTTTAAATACCCCTTGTGGAACCTAAAAAGAAAAAGGAATTTGCCCACCAATTCAACGACGCAAAGAATTCTTTTTGTCTCGACTCGTTTTTGTTATACCAATTAAAAGATTAACCGGAATCAGGTTTCAAATGCCACATTTCACATAGGCCTACAATTTATTTTGAATGAGAACCTTTTCTTCAAATTACTCTATGGGATTATGTTATACGGCTGTGATGTTTCCCTCTGAGGATTTCCAAGACACTCCCAATGAAATCTAACCCCTAAAAGGAGACTTCCGGTATCTCGAATTTGCTGGTTAATGAACTCAACCAAAGTATTTTTATTATTTTTTATTTACAAAATACCTCTTAATTTTTGTTGTACCATTTTAAATAAAAACCGTATAAATATATTGCAACCTGTAAAAAGAACACACATCTTATACGTTTAAAAACAAACTTAAAAGATTTTCTGGGGGTCAGAATTGGAGCTCATATTTTCATGCTTCAGATTCAAGAGTCTACCATCATGCTAACGCCATGGGTATCTCATTTTTCGAAGGAAATTCGGAAATCATCCAGCACCATATACTATTTATTGTAGCTTGCAGTTATGAATTGCCTTTTTCGAGATGAACTACACAGTACACACACTACTCAATTAAAATGTCAGACTCCTCATCACCTGTGTTTAACCAGCGTTGATGGATAATGCACACAAAGCGGTATGTGCTCTTGTGACAAAATATAAACAAGTGAAATTGATAAGTGTTATCTTGCTGTGTCAAGTTGTTAGACGGAAATGGAAAACAAGCAGCGAGAGTTAATGACATTGAAGGATGACTACAGGCTTTGTGAGTTTTACCAAGATCAACGACACGTTTAATAATGATGACATCGCTTAATACTGTTAACGCTATTTCAAGATGTGTGACACAACTGTAACGTTCCTGGTTTAAATCAAAGGAGTCTCAAACTCAAATTTAAATTTTGAATAATTTGATTTTTTGTGTTTTTATTTTTTTGTAGAAACTAACAAATGTATAAAACACTAGTCTATGTTTCTAAACAGTACTAAATCTTTAAAATTTTACTTTATTGTTGTCTTTAAAAACTTAAATTGTGGTTTTAAATAAATAAAGTAAACTCATCACCAAAATACCAAAAAGACAATTATATCGCTAAAGACTGACCATAAAATAAGTTAGATTCAACTATTCATTCGTTTAATGAAATTATTCCATAAATTCACCAACACTGTATAAAACGCATTTAAAATTTAAAGTTTTATAGTTTAGTTTAATTAAAATTATTTGTATGCATTTTTCTATGAATTTCAAATATATTGGTAGATTGACAAAACTTTTTCTTCTTGGTTTGGAAGTGAAACTTTTAATAACATTTCTAGTAACATTAATGTGAATGTCGTCACCAGTAACACGATTACAAGTTTTAAGGTTTAACCTGTCTCGTGTATAATAAATTGTATATACACGTGGTCGTGTTCAAATTTTGAATGCTTTTATGTACTTATAGTTTTAAAATTACAGAGACACGTAAATGTAATGTAGGACATATTTCAACTACAAAAATCTGTCAGCAGTTTATTACCGTTTATTATTTAAAAGAAAACATGTAAAACAAAAGAAAACTAAGTGAGAAATGATTATTACATAAATTGATCAGTACTATTGCTACAATATCATGTATTATACGGGATAAATCTTCGGTTTAAGTGTTTCATAAACCTACAAGCTCGTTTTTAATTCATTACAGTCAAATTCTGGACAAAATAAAAAGGGTCCCATGATAAAAGGATCAAACACCAAGGGTATGGTTTTACAACATAAAAAATACACAAATCAAACTTACAAAAACTACTCGTACTTGGTTAGTTAAATATTCTACTATAAGAAGAAAACAGCACAAAAACGTGTTTCTTACGTCTTCTGGCACTCAAAATTATAAAAAGACCTTGTAGGAGACGGTATGCTATAAAAGGAAATACTCAATGATGATGAGTTTGGCAATTCTTTTAACATAGGCCTTAAATGACCAAACAAATATGTTTACTGTAAAAATTTAGTATGAACAAACACACACACACACCAATAGCACAATAAAGACATTGATATAGTACACACAAAAGTGGTGAGAGAAAACTGAATTGTGTGATCTGTGTTAGTTAGCGCCGTGTGTAATGCGTGCGGTATTACAGCTTAGAGTGTAATCAAGTTCAATTGTTTCAGGATTATCTACCTTTGCTACAGTGGTTTAATCAACTATGGCGGTTTCAATGCTGTGAAATAACTAAATCCTGCATTGCTTACAATAAAAACCTTTTGTATTTTCATCCAAATTAGAAAAAATGCTAAATAGCTAATTTATTACTAAAGACATCTGGAGACAAGACTTGTGGACTGAATTTGGACTTATAAGGATCTCTCCGTAATTTTACCATCCGACCCACTTTTGTCATCAAATTTAGAAGTTTGGAAAAGCGACTTTCAATTAGCAAGTTGGAATTAATGATAACAATATCTTTATTTCTCCAACTGTCTACGAACTGTACAACAATATAACAATACATTACACGCTTTCTAAAACATAAATTACAAACAAATTTAGATACCACGTCAAATGACGTATTATATAGTTCCACATTTATACGATAATTGTTAAATAGCTAATTTAAGAACGAAAATTTGAAGACACAGTTTGTGGACCGAACCGGGATTTAAACCCTTTAAAAAGCAATCCGTAAAAGTCTTGATACAATCAACTGGTTTCAAAATCAAACAATTTCGGTTGGAATTTACACTGTTGTTTGGCTTATTTTTCTGTTTTGTTTTACAGTATTTTGTAAATTTGTATGACTGTATGATTTGTAGCTCAGGATAAAATAATTAATACATTTGTCATTAGTTTGTACATGTGTTTTATCTACTATTCGGTGGGTTTTGTCACAAAACTTTTATTGTCTTCTTGCTAATGATTCTCTACGAGGTTTTACTCAAAGATGGCTAAGATAAGAACAACTTTGATAAAGATTTAAGTCATGATTATGTTATTGGTAGTTACACCAGTGTTTTACTTTTTACTATGTATTTTCAACTTTTCACAGATACAAAGTTTATTTTTCAACTTTCGACTCTGTAAAGAATAATGCAAATATGATTAAGTAAATTAAAATTAGCCAAGCTCAAGTAGAGTGGTAATTACCAGGGCGTTAATCTTCTTGTCAGGTTCAAGCAAGATGAAAAATAAACAGGGAGTGGTTAATTGAATCTGAGAACAGAGATTAGTAGTTTGGTGTTGACACTGGGAACAAAGAAACACGAGAACAAAGGAACGGTAAAACTCGGAACAAAGCACGCTTCAGATAAGGAACGGTGGAAACGTTTACCTTACACGTTTTAAATTAGTTTTTAGGAGTGTGCATGAAACAATTGTTTTAGAACTAATTTAAAAATATGCAAGTAATTAAAAAAAATCTAATTTCTGTAGATTAGAACATTTAAAATACGCAATAAAATGTAAAACAGTTTTGTTAATACCAATTGAAAAAGACTCATCAATTAAACCTTTTACAAAGGGGTTCTTACATCTAATCTATCAACGGGCCCGTGGCAGGTTAATATAGCGCGCAAATCCGGAGCTCCCTACTTTGCTGTTGAGTTCGATCCCCGCAATCACCACTAACAATTTTTAAAATAACTATTTTGGTAGATCTAGGTAAAGGTCGAGGTTGAGTAGTTGAAAATACTTTGTAGTCCTAACTTTGTTAAACTTACCTTTTGCCTTTTAGATTATTTCCCAAATTAACTTTTATTATACATATTATTATTGTGAATATAACGGAAAATTACTAAAATAAAATCTAGGCTTTTCAAGATTGTCCAATGGCTTTTAACTGTAGAAACCTATACATACACCATTTTAATTGACTGATATAGCATTTTATTTTAAGAGATTCCACTAGAGTTGTGTACAATAGTTCAAAAACGCATTTGGACAAAGGCTGAAGCGGACAAAGGCTCGAGCCATTCCTTTTACTCTGAGGGTCGATTTTTCAATTCAGCCTTAACAGGTGGTTAAAATGTAACATGTGGTTAACATGTGTTGGTAGCAGCCAACCAAAAGAACCACTGGATATTTTTTGAGGTTAAGCATTTTTTGTACGTTTTGATTTTGTATTTTAGTCTTACAGTTTGCACATGCCTATTTTAGCATTATGTATACATGTAAAATCAAGAAATAATAATATAACATTGAAGTGTTTTGAAAGCTGTGAAAATGCTTTTCATTTTATATGTTAACAATTTACATGCACTGATGAACAACGGTCATTCGGTTCAATATGCAGACGATACAACTTTAACGTTCACTGCTCAGACCCTGCAAAACCTAGAAGTTAGTTCTTTCCAATCAACAAATATTTGCGTTCAGTTCTTTGAGAACTTAAACCTTAAAACAAATTTTGACAAATCAAAGTTCATGTATTTTAATGTTGGTCCAAAAGCTACAGCTGAAATCCCTTCGGTGTTTTTAAATATCAATCAGATAGAAGAAGTTGAACATTTTAAGTTTCTGGGTATTCACCTAGACAGGAAGCTTAATTGGAATTTTCATATTGAACATGTTTGTAATAAGGTTTCATCCGGAATACTTTTGATTCGTAGTTTATCTGGGTACTGCTCAAAGGATGTATTAAAAATGGCTTATTAGGGCATAATATATCCCCACTTAAAATACGGCACATGTTTGTGGGGGAATTGTGCTCAGACAAAAATCAGTAGAGTATTTGTTTTACAAAAGTATGTCATTAGAATCTTGTGCAATTTAAAGGCCAGAGATTCGTGTCGCAATTATTTTAGACAATTAGACATTCTAACCTTTCCTTCACTATACATTTACGATTCAATTTTATTTTGCCTTAATAAGTGCAGTTTAGTACAAGGCAGTGATATCCATAGTCATGATACTCGCTCTTTGACGAGTTATAGACTCGATTATCACAGACTAAAATCATTCAAAAATTACCTTCTCAAGCTGGAATTGCACTATTTCAAAAACTTCCCAAGAAAATACAAAGCCTTCAAAATTCTAAATTGTTTAAGAAAGAACTTAGAAATTATCTTGTCGCCAACGAATTTTATAGTTTACAAGAATTTATAGACCACTCACTTACCACTCAGAAGTCTGGTGTTCTATAATACAGTCCAAATTTTAATCATGTAAAGAATATTTTTCTAATTTTAAATTTACTGTAGTGGCTTGTAATTTACTATGTTGTAATTTGTTATTGTTTTATTTTTTATTTATATATACCAACACAATGTTAATTTGTATATTGGTAATTAAATTGTTTAAAATGTAAACATTGCAGTCTGTAAACAACTGAACCAGTGGCTAACTAACCACTTTTTCCAAAAAGGAATAAAAAACAGCCCTGACTGCAATTTCTGGTCATGTAGCTAAATACTTGAATAAATTGTCATACAAACAGATCTTTAAATCACACAAAACCCGAGTCTAACACAAAGGCCGGTGGAAAATGTAGGCCAGGCGACAAAACACTTTGAACATACTCAAGTGTGAGATTTTCTTTGAGTTTTGCCCTCTCAAAGCCTTGGACTTGGAGACCACATGGAATACGATTTGAAAGGAAAACTACTTCAGACGACGGAACAAACAAGTGTTTCAGTCTCTCTCAGAAGATTGGTGCAGTTTTACAAAGAGACTTTTGTGATTTGTTTCACATGTTGTGCTTACTTGGTGAAAGGCTTATGTCATGAGATGAGGAGGAACTTTAATGGAGACTTGGCTTTGTCGTGCCTTGCCTGTGAACAATACAGGGTAGCATACAATTAAAGGTACAGTAAAAGTGTTTTTATAACCAAAACTAATTCAGCTAAAAATATATTCGACGCGTATTCACAAGGGCTACCGTGAATCGGAGCGGATTTCATATAACGGGTGTTGTTAGAGGTGCATTTCTGACAGGAAATATTCAACTATGAAATTTTCATTTGCACATTAGTCCAGCTACTCGTAACGAACAATTGAGCCATGGGAGAAGCACAAGTCAAAGTAAAATAAAAATATTTTAATATTTTTCAACGTATTTTCTTAAAAAGTGGCCACATTATAACACATTTCGTCCAGAAAAGTGTTTCTAAAACATTTAAGATTTTATATAATTTTAATTGTCAAAACTTTAAATTGTTACCAAAGTTGCCTGGCTTAACATTGAAAATTTACCATTCTTGTAAACCACTGAATGAAGAAAATTTAAAAGATAACAAAACCTAAATATCAGAAGTTAATTTTGACTTGGACAACCTTTGAGCTTCAATTTTTCGTGGCTTAGTAAATAATATCATATAATATTTTGATAAAATCTTTGTTGTATAATTTTAGTCACTAACGAAACCCGACCCAAAGGGAAAATGAGCTCTAAAAGTTCCAAATGCTTGTTAGTTAACATGTATTCTGTCGATGTTTCAGTACAAATGACGAGCACGTATTTTCCCCGTGTATGTTGGATTGGTAACATGTGATGATTGGTCTAATGAACAAATACAAACCACGGCTCAGCCTCAATGTATCTACGTGTACAGGTCACTTCCTTTCAGCCGTGTGTCATTCCCTCATAGGCTTTCGAACATCAGTGTTTTAGTCAGAGTTACTATAGTGAACATGAAGTAGAATTTCACAAATTCAAAGTATTGGCAATTATTTTCGGTATTACTATCCGAGAGTCATTCGAGAAACCATTGAATAATAATTGTATAAAAAAAGACAGAATTAAACTTTCAAGAAGCTGGCAAGCAGCCATATCTTTCATAGTGTCAATACCAAACGACAGTATCTATGCTTCAATGGACGGTTGGCAGCCCTGCCACCAATAGGACAGCAGGCAGCAAGTATCTCAGTTTCAGCCAATTAGTGACTGACGATGGGACTCCACAGCGGAACTGAAATATTTCAAGCTAATTATAATGATGTTTTTGACGCGGTGTGAGCGAAAATAACTAGATTATAATAGTGAGCATTGTTTGAAAGATAAAAGTGTACTGCGGTGATTCTTTTTCTTGTTTCAAAAATCTATTAGTTTAATAGTGAAACAAGAAATTAAAGTTCAACTTTCTTCAAGTTTGAGACAATTTATAAACGAGAAAATTGAAATTCAACTCACTGGGGTAACTAAAAATAACAAACTTTAAAATGAAGTTTGTTTTATTAAAATCCGATGTAAATTGTACGAGCGAAGTGTCCCAAGATGCATGTTTTTACCTTGCTCTTACGGGACAAAAGTTAAGGTCACCGTCGCTACTGCGCACTCTCAAAAGGAATAAACGTACAAAATAAAATTAGCTACATAAATCCTTCGACACTTAAGTTTGTCAAATAGATCTTTTGCAAAATGAAATTCTACAGTAACGCTCTGACGGTGTAGTCAAAGGTTATGTTATGGTTGGTAGAGAGAGCATACATAACGAATAGTTCATGCAAGAAATCAACTAGTTGTGGCAGCCCAAGCACAGATAGCGCTGCGAGGGAATTCTAATAAGAGTCTCAAGAAGAGCCACTGACTCGTTCGTTCTCGAAAATCACTTGATTTTGTCACATTTAAGTCGACATCGGACAAACTCGACCATGTGGAACCGAGGGGAGAGACGGCAAGAACGGCAGCGCCATCTGTCCTTGGACTGCAGTAACTCTGTTGATTTTCTAGCCTTAGCAATGTGGTAATTATGAGCTATCTATCTGCCATAACATTATCTTTGGTGTAGTTTAACATTAATAATTGGCATTAATCGGTGTTTTCTCTTTTTTCGTGCTCAGTGTCAGACGCAAATAAAACTATAACTACGGGAGCTTATTACTCTGAGTGTACATATTGCGCAATTATGTTTGAAAATAAAATGATACCACTATAAATTTAGTACCAATTAACTTTGTTGTCAGGAACTATTTACATTATAGTAAAAACAAAATCCTCAGTAAGGAGAAAATAGAGCTCGTAGTAAATAAAATACAAATGAGATGGTAATTCTTGTGTGATTTTCTACTTGAACTAGTTTGTAGTTTGTTATGTCTTGAAGTTTTAATCATCCTTTCTTGTGCTCTGACTGCCAAGCGAGGCCTTAGGCTAGACAACTCATCATGAATAATAATAGTGTAAATAACAATTGTCTCTTTCAGCTGTGAGCATATTTCCGTCGTAATTTGCGCTTTAACCCTGTGGAAATAAGAACTTTTATGTTTTAGCTAAGATAATGTTATAGTAGGTAGTAGCGCATGGATCTGAATGCCTGAGTCAGGAAAGTCGACGTAGCTGCGGCAGCCCAAGCACAGATAAGACTGACATCTCTCACCGTCTTTCTCCCCTAGGCACGAGATTGTTGGATGTCAATGACTTGAATGTGACAAAATCGTGAGATTTTTAGAACGAATGAACTTGCGTCAATGGCTCTACTTGAGACTTAAAAATTCCCTCACAGCGCTATCTGTGCTTGGGCTGCCACAACTATGTGCTTTACTGTCTCAGCGGTATCTATGCGCTATCTACCTACCACAACATAATCTTAGGTTATAGTTTGGTGTAAAACTTTCCGGGTATTTGGTTCTTGTTATAAGGCATTTTACCTACCATAAAAAAGACAAATGATTTGAGTACAGTATAACATATAAAATATTCTTACCTGTTTAGCAAGTTTTCTTGGTACAGTGGACAAATCAATAAATTACATACATGCCTGTTGTTATTTTTAAAACCGAACATTATTAATAAAAATCCTCCTCTTTGTTTTATTATTTTCTTTCTTCTATTCTTTATATCTACAAAATTACCCGTGCATGATTAAAAAAAGCATCAAAGTTCAATAAATTACCCTGTATATTGCTGCTTAGTGACAATAATAGTTATTTTATTTCAACACCGACATACGAACAGATGAAGAGTTGGTCATAAAAAGCAAAATTTGCTATTAGTCCACTTGGGCTGGGCGATAGAGTTGAATTGTTGAAACTTTGTTGGGTTTTCGATACAGAATCATCCATCAACTCAGCCAATCAATCAACATAGTGGCAATAAACTATAACAGCTGCCATTTGTTTTTTGTTCTCTCTTAGTTCATCATTTTAAACACCGCTTCAGAATTGTGTTTCCAGCTTTGTCTCAATTAGAGCCAGCTGAAATACACAATACTCTGTGAATGCAAGGAGTCGTAGCCGACGTATATCACTATTTGAGATGCCGACCACTCTCATGAGGGTATTTTAAGGCAAATATGTGGTGAAGGATGAGTGTGATGAGTGGTAGTAATGAGTTATGAGGTGTAGTCTTGTTACAAACTAAGGCCGACTCTTCCTTATAATGGGTCATTAATTAATTGCCCAATGACCAATGGAAATACAAGGACCAACGGCTTAACGTGACTTCCGAACCACGCAGGTGATGGTCTGATATGTCTAAACGACGGTAGGAGTTGATGCGGGTATCATCAGATGATCACTGAGACTATCTGAGCCGCTTTAGACCTATATCATCCTCAAAACCTGACCTCCATGAAGCTGGATTACAGGACCACGCCACGAGTCCATGCGCTACCGTGAATCCTAGCGAATTTCCCCTAACGATGGATAATTTATATTGGAAGTGGCCTTGAAGGAGGAGAGAGCTCAAAACTGCAACTATTTTGTTCTACGATGTTTCGTTCAATATAGCGATGGAAACTATTGGAATTCAATTTGTTAATAGGGCCTATATGGCATACTTATCCGTGTCGATCGTGCTAGTAATTCTCAATTTAAAGTATACAAACCAGGCCGACACGCAGCTAAGCGTTGAAACGCCGCTTGCATGAATGAATCGAATTAACTTTTCAATTTGTTACTCTTATTCGCTACGCTCACAGCCTCAGACTGACGTGTTCTTTTACTGCAAGTTTTATTACATATTGTGAAGGTAAAACGCATTTTAAATTTTATTGAAATCTGACTACTAATAACGTTGTTATAGCTAAAAATATCTTTTGGCCGCCATTTTGAAACGACTCAATGAATTTTCATATTTGTTTTTGATTTGGTGAAAACATTAAAAACACATATTTATTTCTAATGCCATCAGAATTGGATGAAATGTACTGTTGAAATGAACCACTTTTTTATCACAACCCCAAAGTTGGTATTTACAAAAGGAACATTTGTATACCAAATTTCATGAAAATCGAACAAAAGATTCGTAGAGAGTACACATGTGTACATATGTAGATAAATTATTTGAAGACAAAAATATTTGGACCGAACCGGGACTTGAACCCGGGTCTCCCGCTTGCCGGGCGGTTATGTTCAGCTATTTAGCGTTTATACAAATTAAGATCCATATGTATATAAAGTCTTTTAAAAATGCTCAAATCGTGTTCTGGGGGTCAGGATCGGTGCTTATTTCACGGTTCCGGGTCTGGGTCTTACCATTCTCAAGGCATGGATATCTCATTTTTTCAAAGGAAATTCGATTATAAGATAATCAAACCGGTCAATTAAGCTTAAACAGCTAACTAATAAACTACTAAAACTTGTGTAAATATACATTTCATGATATAGATTCCAGCTTAAAAGTAACATTAGTGATTTAGTGATTTAGCAACAACAACATACCAAAAGAGAGCGTTATACGTTGCGTTGACGAAAAACAGGCGAAACATAATAGTAGTATCTAACGAACCATGGATACTCGTATGACCTTAAGGTGCAATATGTGCTTCGATTTACAGATAACTAGCTTACAAGAAATCTCTTCTGGGAAGGATATTACAAACAACAAAGACTGAACAAGAGACTTTTTCCTGGAAAGCTCACTTTTATTCCCATCCCTATGTTTATTATTTCTCTGTATAGCTGAGTCCTCGTAAAGGTTTTATGATAAGATGGTTCCTTGTCTAGTAAAAGCTGGTTTTATCGTCTGCATAGACTCCATGGAAGAACAATACCTTCTTAACAGCAGAGTGTAATTTCAACCAGATGAGTATTGCTGTTAATTTACTTTCTTCTGCTGAAGGTTAAAGTGTTTTTAAATAATAGTATGAGTTTTCTAGTGTTGTGAGCTCTGCAAAATCAAATTTAATTTCTTAAATACTATGGTTAGGTCTCCTTAACAAACTGTTAGTACTATTACGAATGCGAACTGATTCATTGGATTGTCTTTTAAACACCAGGATGATGTTTAAAGTTTCTTTTCTACAATGGAATGAAAGTAATCATTTCAAAATATAGAAAACTAAAAAACTAAATGTGTTGGTAATATACTAGTTTAATCAAATCGCTAGTATTTGTAATGAGAATTTGCTGGTAGAAGAAACAAGTCAAACCATATATATATGTTGGGATTTTCCTTCCACGAATATATTTTTGGTTTTGCACCCTCTCACAATAATAGTTTTTGATGTCTCATACCTTACTAGCTATGGTATAACATAGCCGCCATGTCGCTCCTGCTATGTATTATCTATTTTCTTTCTTAGTTAATAGTTTATACACATTTTCTGCATTTTCATGGAATTTTATTCTCCCTAAAATACGTTCTCTTCCAATGTATTCCAAAAGAAATCTCCAGTTGCTTCACTACTATGTCTGTTAACGTCCTTACTCTTCAAGGGTAATCTAGTCACACATATCTTGCGGATTAGCACTATGAAAAGGTATGGAACTGAATTTTCTTTTTCAAAATGTTTACTAACAGAAAAGTTAGGTAGGCAAGAATTTAAAACTTGAAACTGTCTCTTCATTTCGAACACATTCAATTTATCAGGAGACAGCTTCTTATTGGAATTTATAATTAATTCAAGTTGGAAAACAAACTGTCCAATAAATGTTTTTGCTGGTAGTAACCCAGCAAAAATATATATAAAACATTTATTGGACAGTTTGTTTTCCAACTCGTATAATTAACATTCAATTTACTCAAAATACGATACCATAATAGATTGTGACATACATTCTTATTCAACTAGCGGCCGAGATAACTGCCGGACTGGGACATACAGAACGGTTGTTCTTGATTGTTATTCTTCCCAGGCAAGAGTTCATTTTGTCAACAGATTGCCAAATTCGTTCAAAGGTATTCAAAAGTTGTTCAATAACAATTCGTTGGCCGCTATATAGTACAGACGAGTTTATGGAGACTTAACTCTTAAGGCTTTCGCGACCGTTGTCACAACTATAATCTAATTCTTCTGGTTCACACAGCGTCAAACCATCAAAATAAGTAATATCTTGAGATATTTCGGTCTCGCTGTGCCATCTTCAGTCACTGATTGGCTGAAATTTAGCCAAACGGAGATTTTTTAGTAGTAGCGCACTCTGGCGTTTGTTATGTTGGTACTCGGACTGGAGAGCCTGCGGTCCAGCCTAGGGGAAACACCTGCTACATCTCCACGACCTTGAGCCGCCTCGGGGCGTGACCAGGCTAAACACACATCACGACTCACAGACGAACTGGAGGCAAACGTTCAGCCTTTGTTCTGAGAGAACTAGTAGGAGTTGACGAGAGTGCAGGAAATAAAACTCGGCCTAACAACAACTTTTATTAAACTTACTTTAATATTCCGTTGTCCTGTGAATGATTTACGAGTTGTCTTCGGACTGTAGTAAAACTAAACGCGTAGGTTTGTTTTTAGCATAATATAAAGGACGCTAGCACTGAACTAGGCTATTTAAAATATGAAAAGCTTTATGGAAGTACCACTATAAATGACAGCAAGATGTTTAAATAGTGGTACTTCCATAAAGCCTTTCACATTTGAAATGTCTAACCATCTAATCCTTTGCCTTACTAAACTCTTTGTACACGAAACTGAAACTAGTTATGAGGTTAATTGGTATAAACCTTGCTTGTTTTGGTCACAAGGCTTCGAAGAATTCACGGGGAGCAGTAACGTTAAGACCAAAGATATCCTAATATTAAATATATCCATAGAGTTGTTGTTGAACGCTCTTTTTCAGAATAACTTGTACCATCCAACTTCATTAATTTTGTATTTATTATTCTTACAGTAGGAGAGATTTACTTACTGACTCAAACATACAATCTCATTGGTTATGTACAGATCATGTTTTTTTTAATGTTTCAAAATTATGGAATGCGATTTGATGTTTTATTAACATTTCTTGTGTTTGTTTCAGGTTAGTTTAATTTGTATTGGAATTGTTAAGAGAACCCCGAATCAACACGTAAGTAAAAGTTCACTATGAAAATCTATATTGTCGAATTAAGTACCATTTAATGTGCACGGTTAGTTATAATGAAAAAAGGCAAATTTGTTAAACGAGTTGAAGTTAGGACTACAAAATCCTTTCTACTAATCAACCTCGACCTTTACCTAGCGTTACCAGAAAGTCACTTAGCAAATTATTAGTAATGACTGGCGGGGATCGAACCCACTCCATCGGAGTGGCTCCGACAAACCAGTGTGGTTAATAACCACTGTTCCAGTTTACATCAAAACACAGCTTTTACAACTAAAAACCTGACATAATGAAAAGAACCCAGTTGCAAATTGAAACCAAAGTGCTAACAAAGGTTTCTGAAGGTTCAAAGGTGGTGTGAAATGTGAACAGTGGAACACTGAACACTGCACAGACTTGACCCGGTTGTGTGATGATTGTTGACATTGTACCAGACCCAGTCAGCTGACTGTCACTGTTCCCGCCTTTTCACTTTGTGCAATCAGCCAATCAGCTGTTGAGGCGAACCTCAACCCTCAGACCCAGCTGTTTACAAGTGCCAACACACAGATAAACGACACCTTTCTAAACGCAATCTGAGGTTTTGTAATTTTAAACCAATTAATCAAGCGAAAATAATTTATTAAATAATATTTTTATAAAATTAAGAAGTACTAGGCTATGTGCTCGGAGGCGTGTGCGGCCAAAACAAATACTTTATAGTAACTTCAGATGATTTCTAAATGAACTTTTTATAGTAACTTATTTATTTCAAAATGCCTAGAATAGATAACTACGAGGTTTAAATACTTCACAGTAAAAATACTTTATCTTAATTTTTTACAGTAAAGTCATTGATTTATGTTTTTAAACAGAAACTATTGTTCTTGTTCTGTTCTGTCTAAGTGGCTCTTTAAAAATTAAAAAGTCACATTTCTTTAATATTTTTGAACTAAACAAAACGTGAAGACTTCTATTAGCATTTGAGCAAGTAAATTTTTTTTAAAGACGTTTTGTTTTTCTAACAAAGGTGAAATAGTGATTTAGATTTTGAGTTAAAATACTAAAAGATGGACTACTTAGTTATTTCCGGGGTGAAAATATTTTACTTTTAGCTTAAAGTTTACGATTCATTATTTTTACATGCGTTTTCTAAACCTCATCGACAAATAGATCCTATCAACTAAACATAGTTTTTTCCAGCTGCCAAAACCTTTTTGGATTAGACCGATGGTCATTGATAAAAAATAATAATCAGATGACAATACCATACATGATTTATTAACTTTAATCCCATCCACTTTATTTGTGTAAGAGCCTACTGTGCTGAATTGTTGTACGAAGGTAAGCACTGCTGCAAGACGAAGTTAAGTGAAGCTGACTTGAGTGCTTTTGTCTATGTTTCATTGTACTTCATCAAAACATTTCCGCTACACAGTTTAGCTAATTTCACTAAACACGGCTTCATTGTTTCAAACCTTTGTCACTTTGTACTTTTCTACAATGTCACACCGCCGTAGTTCAAAGGATAAATCACTAATATATTTAAAGTAAGTGCCTTGCACATTTTATCGAGTTTTTTAACTGTTTTCAATGTTTTCTTGTAGCTTTTAAATGTTCACTGTTGAGGGTCACTAAGCCATTTTGTAATCGACAATAGTTTTCAGCTAGAACTAAATCCAAAATAATTGGTTTGTATCCACTTTACTGTTTTAAATCATCATGTTCTACATTTTGATCGTACTAGAAGGTTAATGTGTGTGTTTTTCCATTTCCTTTCACATGAGAGACACTGCTTCAAGTCTGGGTAAAATTGTTATGTTAGGTAGATTGCTCATAGATGCCACATGACTGAGTCAGGGAAATCAACATTGTTGCGGTAGCACCTGCACAGAATGCGCAGTGTGGAGTCTCAAGTAGACCCACTGAGCGTGGTAGTTTGTTCGTTCTCAAGAATCACACGATTTGGTTACATTAGAGTCGAGATATTGAGCAAACGGACATTGGACGGCAAGAAAGGGTGCTGCGCTATCTGTGCTCGGGCTGCCGCAGCTATGTTGCTTTTCCTGCTTCACCCATGTGGCATCTATGCTCAATCTACCTACCTTAACACTATCCTATAATTGTATAAGTCATAGATCTTGCTTCACTAAGTCAATATACCACTCAAAAATACAAAGTTACATTAGTTTTAAATTCCTATAGTTATTCCGAATCTTTCCACTTTTGCTTTAGTCAGTTAGGGGCTTGTCTTCTAAATACTAGCCATAAATCGTCTGTACTGTAAAACAACGTGGAGTGTAGACGAGCTTTAAATTCATTGGGCATTGCAGAATATTCGATCGGATTTGGTAGTTTGTCGACAAATTCCACTCCTGCCTGATAAGGCAAAATAGTGTTCATAAAATACCGTTCTGTTTGTACCAGTTCGGTAGTTTTTCCTGCCTTTCGAATCATACGAGTGTACGTCACTAACTATTATTGGTTATTATTTCGATGTAAAAAAAGAACGATCTCTCAATGTATTCTATTGTTCGAGAAAATATGAACGTATATTAATCACCAATAATGTGTTCCCAAACTCACTTGAGCACTATATATCCACACGAAAACCGGAATGAATCAAACCAATATAGCCGGCTTTGTACTTTAACGGCTGTGGCAAAGTAATTAGGAATCAGTTGAATTGTCATTGAAAGGAGCGGATCTAATTAAACAGCCTTGTGTGTGCGGCTAGGTGCTCAATACAGGTGTTTCACAAAGCCTACGTCTTTAATAAAACCACGGCTATTAATCTCCGCAGTGAGCCTCATTGTGTTAACTAGGCCCACTGCTGTTTCCTCCCTCCTCTCCCTCCGATCAATGGCCATTTCTGTTTCAAGCCTATCGGTGAAAGTATTTGAATGATTTGTATACAAGACCAGGTAGATACGAAGCGCTAAAGCGCCGCTGGCGTGAGCGAAGCGGATTTCCTTTACAATGTGTTACTAGCTCGCCCTACTCACAGCTCGCTTTGGGGTTTGGCCTCAGATTTACGTGGTGTTATGCTGCAAGTTGTAATGAAAACATTAAGGGGACGCATTTTAAGTTTTATTTAAATCGGACTACTTATTCTGCTGTAACGGCAAAACATAATTTTTTGGCCACCATTTACGTTTTTCTTTTTTATATTGATTAATAACTTCAAATTTCATATTTATTTCAAAATTAATAAAAAAAACGATATTACTGTTTTTAGAAAGTTAAAATTGGCTTTAGATACTTTTTTTGTGAAAACTTCCCCCAGAAGAAGACTTTTGGCAGCAACAAACTTGACCGAAATATTTTTAAACATGAAAATTTGTACTAAATAATATGAAATATTGGACAAAAATGCTGCTTGTAGATAGTTGACAATTATTAATACATATGTATATACAGTTTTGAAAATATGTTCAGTACGTGTTCTGGGGATCAGGATATGGGCTCATTTCGTGGTCTCAGGTCTGGGTCTTACCATGCTTACGGCATGATTATTTCATTTTCCTGAGACAATTCCATAAAAACATCAGCCGACTTTAGTTTTGTCACAGTTAGTTTCCAGTCAGTAACTGTAAAAGCTTTTTCAATACAACTCCAACTTGTAGCCATTTAAATGCAACAATTTTTGTTCAGTATTTCTGTATTAAAAAAATAAAGAAATATAAAGAAACAAAAGGCAGCTCTTCTAAACGAAAGAAGAGGCCTCTTAGATTATTTTATAACAGAAAGCAGTTCTTTGCTTTTAAGTGGCGAAGCTGCTGAAAAGAAAGATCAAAGTGTTCCTGAGTCGTATTGTTATCAAAGGAAAACCGTCGCCGTTGTCTTAATTCAGTTGATTGATTCTTAAACCAATAACTGTACAAATGGCTGCTCTTTATAATTTCATTGTTGCTATCATCAAAGTGATGATAATTCAATCGAGAGCGAGGCGAATTGTAACATATAAAGAGTCGTTGTAACACGTGATTTAATAAGACTTTTGAATTCTCCCGATTAGCGTTTGAAGAACCAACAGAGATATATTGTATTTAATTGGTAGTCCATAAATGGTTATCAGCTGATCTGAAATAAATTTCAAAACAATGGTAACATCATATGATATCCTATTTCCTGTGCCAGCTGCCAATTAAAGCGCACAAAGGCAATAGTCGAAGTAGCAGTGCTGTAATAAAATGCTCGTATCTCACTGATTTTGAACAGATTCTATTAAATTGGGTTTTTATTCTTTTGGTGTTAAAATGAAGAACTATGGACCCTATGTTATGCGGTGAATCATGTTTGTTTTGACCTAAGGAACAAATCTACCCGGGGATTCCAGTTTTTTTCAAGACACTCTGCATATTAACTAACACAACGTCAAAGCGCACCATCTAGGAATAGACGTTACAGCAGAGAACTTAGTTGGCCAGATGCTGGAAGAAGAATAAAGTGGAGATTTATCGAGACCTTCATCGCTCAAGTAATGAAGATCAAACAAGCACAGCTGAAGGATACATTAAGAGGATAAGAGCTAGATGCTTACGAACGGAAGGTTGGTTTCAGCCTTTCAGTGACTGAAGATGGTCTCCACAGCGAGGCCGAAATATCTCAACCTAGTTATGAAGTTTGGACACAGTATGAACCGGAAGAACTGGATTATACAAGTTAATACATCATTTCGTGAATGCAAGCAGAACTGCCCAGTTAGTTAAAGCAGCCATATGCCCTTGTCGAATAAAATCATTATCCCAAATGAACCTCGCCTGCGGGGACTGTACCCTGGGGGTTTCTGCAGGGACTGTACCGCCCGACCGGTTGTTGCGTAACTGGATTCATGCCTAGGCTGTGTCTGATAATTATATCTGCCTGTCTGATAGGCCGGTACAGCCCCGGGCTAGGCTACTTCTTCAACAGCTAGAAGACAAGAGCCATCCGCAGTCGTTAGAGGCGGTGAGCGTCTCTATCAGCCTGGGAGTGTTGAGTATGGAGTAGGGTGTAGAAGGTCAACGGAATTGAAACACTGTTCGTAGCTACGACGCCACAACCTTTGCATTTGATACATTTTTCACGGTTTGTTTGGTGCAAAGGCTTGTATTTCCTTGTATTAGTTACTTTTACCCTAATGAATGTGCAAAACCTCAAAGAAGCAAGTGAGGGGGTGACAGCGAACTATGGGGTTGGTTGTGTGCGTGTGTGCGTGGGCCGCGGTTTCGTTTGTACGGTGCGTTGCCACCGGCCAACACAGGATTCAAAATATTGTTGTTGACTTCGTGTTTTTTGTGAACAAAGGATTTTTAAGTGCTGTGCTGTGTGTGCGTTTGACATTTATTTCACAACGTTGTTTGTGTATCTTTTCGTTATTGTGTAAAAAGGAGATGTAACATGAAACCGCTACTGAGATAAACTGAAATGTATTTATTTTTTTATAATTCATATGCATTAACTTTAGAAGTGTATAATTATATTGCTGACACGTTATGTAGTTTATGCTTCAAAACAGACGTTTTGACTCATGAAATGACGTGCTTATATTTACTGGGGATGAAAGGTTTGTTTTTTGGTATTTTCTCTCTATAGGTGTAATGGTATACTTCATCACTAAGTTCTTAAGTGACCCTTTTTGACATGAGGTCAATTGAGTGAGGGCTTTGAATGGGTGCGTAAATTAGCGAGGACAAAAATACACTTTCGGGACGAGTGAGTAATATACTATAAACAATACTTTTTAACCTGGGCATAAAAGTGACACTTAACCACTCTTAAAACATGTGCCTAAAGCAGCTGTTTTCAAAGCAGAATGACAAAAAACATTGTTTTGACCTCAGCAGACTAAATTATATTGTTTTAATCAGCTTTTACATTGATTTACTGTATATAATTTAGTGTTAACATTCAAAACCATCAAAACAAACCGTTGCAACAGCTGATGTCCATGCCACAAAAAGATCATTAAACTGATCTTTTTGTTCCTAGGGAGAAAACCATCATCAAAATAATGCAATCAAAACTTAAGCACCTCAATACATTTGTCTAAAGCAGCTATTTATAGAGCGAAATGGCAAACATGTGTTTGTGGTATGGTGTAAATAGGAGGTTTGAACCAAAAATTGTAAGTTTTGATGTCTCAAAGTTTTTTCCCGTAGAAAGAATTCATTTACAAAACCACTCAAACACATGAACCTGCCCTGCCTCATGGATGGCTTTGGCTATCACGGTTAGTCTTCTAAATTCCGGAACAATGTAAAGAAGGACGGTTCCAGAACGGCAAAGAACGATGTGATAAAAGACGCATCTCCAAGGACGAGGAAGTGAAGCAACTTTTCAATTAGCACTCTAATGCACTAGTTTATTTCCACGGCTTTTGTTCAGGTCGGCGTTAATCTCGAGAGATTACTGCCTCCTGCCGTTAAATATTTCACACCTTCCATTCGATCTACTTTAATCGTACTGTTTACAGCAGTGTTTGATATTTGGCTGGTTATATGCAAGTTATATTGAAGAGGTCTAGTGGCCATGGATTGGTTACCCTGCCTGCCACAACTGATTGGGCGTATTGCGCTTCCACCGGAATGAAAGAACATCTGGGACTAGGCTTGGCTAAGCAGAAGATCATGAAAGCGACAAGCAAGGCCGCTGACAACCAATCAGGGGACTATAACGCCTAAGTCATGGAGAGCTTTGTCAACACTCATGGATCTTCACCCATTCCCAAGTTATGGCAGGCTCTCCTGAAGTCGTAGTGTACCCTGCTGTCGCGTTTCCTTGCGTAGATGCTTGATCTAACCTCTCCTGGTGTGGAAATGAGCATGTTCAACATCCGGACAACTGAAAAGCTGCCCAGTAATTGTGCGTACTATTCTTTTTATGTACCCTAGTATAAGGTAATCCAAACGGGTATACTACTACTAGAGATACTGACTGGGGGAACACTAGGGGAACTTCCACCCAAAATTATGGCAAGCCTCTCCTGAAGTCGTAGTGTACCCTGCTGTCGCGTTTCCTCACATAATGCTTTATCCAACTTTCCCTGGTGTGGAAAGGAGCATATTCAACATCCGGACAACTAAACAGCTGCCCAGTAATTGTGCGAACTATTCTTTTTATGTACCCCTGTATAAGGTAATCCGAACGGGTATACTACTAGAGAGATACTGACTGGGGGAACACTAGGGGAACTTCCACCCAAAATTATGGCAAGCCTCTCCTGAAGTCGTAGTGTACCCTGCTGTCGCGTTTCCTCACATAATGCTTTATCCAACTTTCCCTGGTGTGGAAAGGAGCATATTCAACATCCGGACATTTAAACAGCTGCCCAGTAATTGTGCGAACTATTTTTTTTATGTACCCTAGTATAAGGTAATCTGAACGGGTATACTACTAAAGAGATACTGACTGGGGGAACACTAGGGGAACTTCCACCCAAAATTATGGAAAGCCTCTCCTAAAGTCGCGGTCTAACGAGATGTACGTCCCCTCACGACACATTAACATCTGATAGGAAAGGAGCATGTTCAACATCCGGATGGTTACAAAACTGCCCAGCAATTTTGTGAACCATTTATTTGGTGTACCCAGTGTAAAGTATCTAAGTGTGCACTAATAGGCTTACTTAATGGGGGAATCCTATTTGACCGGCTAAGTTTTCATGATAAATCAAACGATTTGTCAAAGGTGACCATGCTTCCAAATAAAGTCGGTTCCAAAAGGCTTATAAATCAAGCTTATAAAACAAAGGGGGAAAAAAGTTCTCTTCGGGTCGAAAAATTTAAAGTTAAGCCTAGACGAAAACCAAAGATTTTGTATACGAAACGAATTAATTATGTCACATATGTCAAGGAAATAGTAGTATATAAAGCTAAAACAGACTGTACCGCTATGTTGTCCACAATCAATAAAGCTAAACTGGTGAACTGAAACTTAATACTTTATACTTGAATTGAGACGCCGACCACTCTTGGAGGGTATTCTAAGGTGAATATTGCATGAATGGTGAGTTAAATGACCGTTTTGATGGATGGTGACATAAGTCTGCTTCAAACTTGGACCGACTATTCCTCAGATTGGGTCGGAATCAATAACCTAAGAACCGGTGGAAATTACAAACGGCTTAGGGTCTATCTCAGTGGTCACCTTTGAGAAAGTCTGAATTCTTCCGCCCAAGGAACACACGATACCGCGCACTTAACAACTGGCTAGAAACAGCGGGCGTTCTTTTAACTGATGCGCCGCAACTGTCAAATCAAACGATTGCAAGAATTACGGCAGACCCTTTTTCGATCTTAAAATTATGTGTACAATATTAAATATGATATATTTGGAAACTAGAGTGTACTGACACTTATTTAGGGCCCCTTTTTTATTAGTTGTTCGGTGGTTAAAAAAATTAACTTTGGAATCGTCCAAAGTTTATTGTTTTTCACCTTCATTCGGTACACTTTAAACGCCCTATTTCGAAAAACTCCAAATGTATAAATTATTTCAAAATAGGATACTTGGTGGATGTTTATTTCGTTTTAATATAATTATTTCAAAATATGTTACTTTTATTGTGTGAAAATTATTAGTGAAAAGTGGGCCGCCGTAAACGCTTGCATTAAAGCGTCACCGCGCAGCCTCAAACGTGACTTCCGAGCCACGGGAATCGAACCTGGGCAGTTTTGTTGCGAAGCACGCACTGTACCACTGAGTTATGCCCATTCTGATATAACCAACATTAATTAAAGCACGGTAGGGGGAGGGGAGGGTTTCGAATGGGAGGGATTTCCAGGGATTTGTCCAAATGACGTTTTAATTTTACACGGTTCACGACTATACGGGATTAGCCTGAGCTGTTTTCTTGCGTACTCTGCGAGCAGCGATTTTGTAAAACATTTTCACAAACTTGACTTAAATAAGTAAATATCTTTATTTGTCGAAAACAGATTTTACACTCAAATTTGGATAGTAATCTGAACAAATTGACATAACATTAACAGTTTTGTTAGTAACACTAAAATCAAAATAATTTGAACAATCAAAATAATTTAAAATAATTTGTAAAATTACTGATAATTTTTAAAGAACTATTAGGCCGAATCAACATTAAACCACAAACACAATCTTCGTTGTAATGATAAAATATAAGTATACACTTTATATACATTCAGTTATTAAGAAACAGAGATCGAAATTGCGCGGCAATTCAAACTTATGTAACCTCTATAACTACTATTTAATAGTATAACGACCAATGGAAATGCACCAACAGCTTAAGTAGTAGAGGATGTGACCTTGAATTTCGTCCCATGAGAGCCGTGTAAAGACTCGTATTTTTTATACACTTCACACCTACAGTTCTCATCGGATTTGTATTAAATCAATTTGATTTTAAAGTGCATCGAATGTTTTAGTGGTTCCACAGAGCCGAATTTCCTTTTCTTATTTATAAAATCGTGACATAAATTCAGAAATTAAAGAATCTTTTTATTTGAATTTCTTGATGTTATTGGTAAAATTATTAAATTTTCAAAAAAAGTGGTCAGCGGAGTTCTTGCAGTACATTGTTATTTTTAAAATAAAACCCATTTCCAAAAGATCCGATGAAAACTGTAGGCGTAAAGTGTCGCAAGAAAATGCTTATTTTTACATTGTTCTTATTGACAAATACTACACAACCTAACATCTGGAAATGTGATATAAAAGGTGTATGCCGATGGATACAGAATCAACCTTATCCCCAGTTATGCGATTTGGACCCTGTTGATGAGGTTTTCTCAGGCTTTTGCACTTCTCTACGTAATGTTATAGAACAAAACTGTCCTTTGAAACAGGTTGGTGGTACTTCTTTTCCATGCTGGTTCTCTGCTGACCTAAAAATACTTGTTGTCGAGAAGAGGAGACTTCACAAGAAATTCAAAATGTCTCTTAGGCCGGAGGACTATAATCGGTTTCAACATATTCGTGGCAAGTGCAGGAGACTGTCGAGAGAATGCTACCAGAATTACTTGAACACTGTGGATGAGGCACTAATGACAAATCCAAAGTCCTTTTGGAATCATGTGAAGAGCCTTAACAGACTCCCCTCGTCAGCTAATACCTTAATATTTGGAAATAGTACTGCCAATGAACCTATCACCATGAGCAATCTCTTTGCGGATTATTTTTCGTCCATCTATAAGAGTTCATCAGCTATAGTTTTAAATTCTCCCTCCAATGATGATACCGTGCTGTGTTCGATCCAGGTCTCAGCTACTGAAGTGGAGGAAAAATTGAGGTCACTGGATGGTTCAAAAAGCCCTGGTCCTGATGGGATACCAGCCAGTATCTTGAAATCTTGCAGCGAGGTCATTGCGCCACACCTAACGCTATTCTTCAATAGTATGCTCAAAATGGGAATTTTTCCAACACTCTTGAAATCTGGCTTTATAATCCCGATTCACAAAGCCGGAGACCTAACTTTGGCCAACAACTATCGCCCTATTGTTATACAATCTGCTTTAGCGAAGGTATTAGAGTGTATCGTGCTTGATAGACTGTCTTTTGCCCTGAAGGGAAGAATCGTTGAGGAGCAGCATGGGTTTCAGCGTGGAAGATCCACAACCACCAACCTTGTCGTTTTCACTAATAAAGTATTGGGTGCATTTTCACGGGGAAACCAACTGGACTGCGTTTATCTTGACTACTCTAAGGCTTTCGATCGAATTAATCACAGTCTACTAATCGAAAAGCATACGGTGTCACCGGCTCACTTCTGAAATGGTTCAGGTCGTATCTCCTTGGACGTTCTCTACAAGTAAAATACGCATCTGCTCTATCTAGACCAATTTGGCAACTTCAGGAGTTCTCCAGATCGCACCTGGGCCACTGTTCAGCCTGTACATCAATGACATCGGAGATGCTATTGGCAAGAACTATCTGCTGTTTGCTGACGATGTTAAAGTGTTTAGAGATTTCTAATGTGGATGATCAGACAGAACTGCAGCATGCCCTTGAGAATCTTGAACAATGGTGTCTAGCTAATGATATGGACTTGAACCCCACAAAAGTATGGTCATCACTTTTCAAGAAGCAAACCCTACAGTTTCAATACAATCTACAAGAATGACCTTCAGAGACCTCGGAGTTTCATTGACGACAAACCTCGACTTCAGAGACCACGTTACAAATGTCTGCAACCAGGCTTTAAGAACACTAGGGCTTATCATCAGAATGTCTCGTCTACAATTCTCTATAGCAGCGTTGCGGACACTCTATGTCTCGTTGGTGCGACAGATACTGGAATACTCTGGTCACCGTTTCAAGTAAACCATCGTGCTTCTCTTGATCGAGTGCAGAGGAAGTTTCTGAGACTAATTGGAATGAAACTTGGTCAGCGGTATATGGATGTTGACGTGCGATGGAGGTGGAACGCTACCTTTGCCTGCCCACGTTGGCCTATCGAAGAACGCTGCTATAGACCTAACATTTCTACACAAAATCCTGAATGGCCATTTCGTCTGCAGTGATATCCTCCATTCCATTAGCTTCCATGTACCTAGACAAACCCGCCGACATCAGCTGTTTGCAGTTCTTCAATACCCGACTAACTATCAGTACTTCAGCACACTACCTAGACTGATGAGGATTGGAAATGGTGCATGCTCTGATCTGGACTTCTTCTGCACACGGCTGGGATCCTTTAAGAAATCTGCCCTGGCTTTTGTTATCAACCAATTGCTTATTTAATTACTGAATTTTATCTCTGCATGTATCACTGTCATCTCTATTAATGTATTTATCGTTGTTATTTATTTTGTTGTAATGCATATTTATTCTTGTAGTTACCATTAATATTGCATGAATTGTTGTCATTGTTTATTGTTATGTTACATTATTTATCAGTTGTTATTTAGTCGTATTATAGATGTATATTCTTGTTATATATTTATAAATTGTATTTCAACCAGCCAACAGAACATATCATAAAAGCATTGTAAAAGGGTGTATTGCCGTAAATGAATAAATAAATAAATGGCCAACAGGTACTGTGCAGTGTGCACTCTTAACGTGACTTCCAAACCACGGATCACCACTCTCCAGTTAGTTGATAAATTCACTTCCAGTCACTAGTATAACTGGGTATAATGAGAATAAAGGGTGAACTTAAATAAGACGTAGGGTCAATTTGACAGTCACGTCATCCCTGCCGGCCCGCCCTTCCTATAGTTAGTCTAATGGGGTTTTAATATCCTAACTGTCCGGGCAGTATATCGTCTAATCCGACCCCTCACGCGGAGAATGGGGTAACTTACACCCCTTTGTCCACCCCATGACACACGTCAAGATGATCCATCAACTCGGGTGTATGACCATTCAGTGATGCAAGGACATAGGCTCGAATAGTGTAGTCTGTAGTCTGTAGACTCAAAACAAACCCATCCTAGTCAACGTTTATACATTTTTACTTTTTAGCGAACTTCCTTCGAAAAAATGAGATATTCATGCCGTCAGCATAGTAAGATCCAGGTTAGGACCATGAAATGAGCACCAATCCTCACCCCCAGAACACATGTTCAGCAGTTGTTCATAACTGTACTGTATATGCATATGTATATAGGTGTATCATTTATACAGGTCACGTTTTTGGCCCGATTTTCCTTAGATTTAGTACAAATGTTCCTTTTATAAATATCGCTGTCGAGTTCGTTAACCAGCGAAGTCGGTCTACCGGAACCCCCTTTTTGAGGGGGAGAACTTTTCACCAAAAAGGGGGTTCAATGGTCTTAAAACAGTAAATTACGTCCAACTTTCATAAAAAATATTATGTTATTATACATCAATATACCAAAATTATGAACATTCATTATGTCATTTCGAAATGGCGGCCAAAAACAGTGGCTATCACAGCGGAATTAGTCCGATTTGTTTGAAAATTAAAACTTTTCTTTCATGATATGTTGTATAACTTCCAATAAAAAGGCGTCAGTCTGAGGCCGAAGGCCGAAGCGAAGCTGTGAGTGGAGTGTATTAGAGTAACAAATTGCAAAGAAAATTCGATTTACTCATGCCAGCGCGCGACTCTATAGCGCTCAGCTGCGTGTCGGCCTGGTCTTTGCGCCAAAAGAAAACTCGACTTAAAGTCCAACGGTGATTTAGGATGTCATAGAGATCGAGGAGGTCTACTTGTTAAACCATCTTGGTATACACCTATGGGAATGTCACGTAAAAACTGTTTGTCCAAACTGTCGTCATGCTTTGTCCGAATACTGCCCGACTTGGGTACTGATGACGGCGTAATATGGATTATTCTTGCCACATCTTGCCTACGGAATAGTTTTGTGGGGAAAATGTGCAAACATGCAGTTTTTCGAATAATTAATTCTTCAAAAACAAAACGTCAGAACAATTGTAAGAAGAGCTGTGTAGACTAGCATTCAGAAATCTACAATTAAGGGGACGACTTTTTCAGATTAAATGCAAACCCATTAGAGTGTTTGATACGAGAGGTAGGAAAAACTACTGAACTGGGAGACAAAGAACTTTGGTTTACAAACGTTTCCCATTTCAAACAAGAGATCAATTTGTCAACAGACTGGCAAATTCGATCAAAAATTCCAAAATTTCCAAGGCATTTAAAAGTCGTCTATAGGGGCGTTTTACACTGCTGGGGAATTTATGGCACACTTTTGGAACACCCCATAACAGACAGACGATGAGGCAAGAGAGGAATGATTCGAGGTGACTGGAAATTTTGAATGGATGTAACTTTGTATGTTTATGTAGTTTATTTCGTGTAGAATATTGCCATACCATGTTAATGTTTCCACGCAACTAATTATATAATTTGTAGCGTTGCGTCTTGGAGAATCTTAGAACGCTAATGGGAGGTGTAAAACTGTGTCCAAAAAATATAGTTTTCAAACAACACAATGTTTTATAAAAATTGTGTTAACCCATATAACGCTGGTTTAAGCCATTAAGACCATTAAAGTGCAATAAATAGCAGAAACCAATTACAAGACAAAGGGTTGTGTTGGGGAGGGGGAAGGGGTTCTGGAAATGTAGCAGCCACCAGGTGATTTATCGCTCTAACTTAGCACCTTGCGGACTTCGCTGCAATTGGCTTTTATTTTCTGTTAAACCCATTAAATGGTTAGTTGTTGTTGATTTTTTTCTGAATGGGATTTGCAGTTTAAAGAAAATATATCCTCTGGGAGGTTTAAACCGCGTTGATCTACTAACTAAGAGATACACTTAGAGCGTCAGAACTGACGTTCGAGTTGCAATAAAACCAAGCGATAACTTGAGTACGCCTCAGCTGCTCGGGAGAGCGTCGTTGCAGAGGTTTGCGGGAAATAAAATGGAGGCTTTAGTATTAATGCTATTTTGACGAAACAATGTCTTAAATGAAAGATAAACATATCATCTTGGTTTGCATGTAGTTAAGTTTTCAAAATGTCTTTAAGTTTTCTTTCTATTAACGGTTATAGTTAGAAAATGTAGCGTGTTTTTAAGACCTTATTTAAGAATCTAAAAATAGGCTTAGCAAAGATCTAATCACAGGCAAACACAGATAAACTCTTTCTTTTTCCATAAAAATTAACATATCCGAATTTAATATTCATATAAGAACGCTATCTACTTTCTACGAAACGCTTGCAAGCGGAGGTTTTGACAGTTAAGCCGCATCAGTTGTAAGAAGGCCCGTTATTTAGCCAGTTCTTACGTGCGCGGTGTCGTATGTTCCTTAGGCGGACGAATCCTTTCTCTGCGGTGACCATGGAGGCAGGCCGACAAGCAGCTAAACGATAAAGCGCCACTGGCATGAGTGAAGTGACTTCGGCCTCAACCTTTCGGGCTTTGCTTCATCAAGCGTTATGAGTCTGTTTGCTACGCACAAATCCTCGCTTCGGCCGTCGGCCTCACATTTGCGCGATCTTTCATTGAAACAATTGGTATTCGTATGAAGATAAACACATTTCAAATTTCATTAAATTTAGATAACTCAATCCGCAAAAAACCCTTTTGGCCGCTATTTTGAAACGAATTTATTAAGTGTTTTTATATTGTTCATTTGTTCAGTAATATTTTAATACATATTTTAAATGTCATCAAAAATAGACAACAATTTCTGATTTACGTTTTTTGGTGAAAACTCTCATCCAAACGGAATTCCGATATTTCGTTTTTTTTGTAACGAACTAGTCTGAGACATTTACAAAAAGACTTTGTGGCCTCTTAAAGTAAGACAACATTCAACTTTTACTATTTAAAAATGTAAAAGGAATGATGTTCTTAAAATAAACTAAATTGTAAATTTCAGTTTTAGGTCCAGTCAGTACTGCACAAATTGCACAGCTTTAATAACAGTTTTATACGATGGTAGACATTTAGTTTTTCAAGGACACCACAAAACACTCGCTTTTTTGTATTTTGCTTTCAAATACGTGTTGGTTATATACGAGTACATAGGCAAAAAACAAAATGTATCAATTTCATGTCTGCACTTTTTTAAGTTTTACGAACTTTCTACCTTTTCATAAAATTAGGCCGAGTTGTCTTAAAGAACTTCAACTGTTTAAACCTTCATATTTATGAATTAGTATAGAGAAATTCAATGAAAACTCGTTATTGAAACACTCCGAAACTAAACGTTTATCAAACGCCTCTCAGCAAATAAACCCCAGAAACACAACTCGTAAACGTATTCTGAATAAAATTCAAACTACTCGAGTAAAATATGTAAATTGTCGCTAACCGTAAGCTGAAAGCTCTAATGGACAGAAAATGTTGAACTAAAAAGTAACACTTGGGAAAGTTGCACAATTACCGAATCTGAAGAGCTGAACATTTGTAACGGACAAAGATCAGAGACGTACAAAGTTGTGGAAAGTTTAGACAATGTTTAAACTTTCTTCTGCTGCAGGAAATATCCGTCCCTAGTTGGCCCTAATCCTGCAAATTGTACAACTTTGACAGGGCAAACTTCTTTCTACTAAGTAATATTACGTTTGATGCCTTGCTCTTAGATTTTTGGGATTTAGAATTTATTGACGTAGTTATAAAAATAATATTTTATTTCTCCTTTTTAGTTATACAATATGTACATGAAATACTAGTTTATTTTTACAAAAAAATCCCGGATGCCAGTTAACCTTTACATTTTAAATCCTAACTTTATTTACTCTACTGATTTGCTTTGAGACACCTACCACTAAATACTCTTAGAGGGTATTTTTAGGAGAATATGGAACAGTAGTGAGTGTGACGAGTGTTTTGATAGATGGTGAGGTGTAGTCTTGTTACAAACTGGGGCCGACTGTTCACCAGATTGGATCATTAATTAGCTGCCCAACGGAATGGACCAACGGCTTAACTGGACATCCGAACCACGAGTCCCTCACAATTACGGCACATGCACTATTTTGTCTCAGAATTATTTTATGTAAGTGAAAAAAGAAATCTCCCAGACTCATCCAGAGAATTAAACTCTTGATACGTATTTGGTCTGGCAGAAACTATAATTCACGTATATAAACAAATAAATTAGTTCCAAATATATAAAAACTTAATATACACAATAAAATGAAAACTCAGGCAATAAAAGTTGCACATTAGACAAAATATAATACCGTGTATTGTTTTTGCTAGTATTCAATATAGTATCAAAGATTATGTTGTGGTAGGTAGATTGCCCATAAATGCCACATGACTGAGGCAGGAAAATCAACATAGTTCGGCAGCCCAGGCACAGATAGCGCTGCGAGGGCATTCTTTTTAGAGTCTCAAGCAGAGCCACTGATGCACGCGTAAGTTGGTTCGTTCTCAAAAATCAAACGATTTGGTCACATTTAAGTCATTGACATCGGACAAACTCGAGCCGAGGGGAGAAAGGACTGCGACAGACAGCAGCGCTATTGTGCTTGGCGTCCGCTACTATATTGATTTTCTACCTCAGCCATGTGGCATCTACCTACCATAACATTATCTTTGATAGAGTTCATTATCACGCAGACAGTTTCCCCTCCCCACCCACAAAATACCAAGAACAGAAAACAGCTGATAAGATTATATTAGAAGCGGTAGAGAGGGACAAGCACTTATCTACCTGTACTAGATAATGTGGCTTATCTGTTCCAGACTGGACGAACTGAGGTGTTTTGAATGTTTAGTGAATATGACTTAAAGGTGCAGTGTATCTTGTGTTGTTGAGAGAATACAATTATTTTATGTCTGTTATTTGGTATAGGGTGTAACAGTTGTAGTTAAAGGTTTAATCAATTCCAACGTGTAAACAAAACTAATTGCTGCCTTAAATGAATGATGACTTTTATTAAAACCTAATAAATTGGACGACCTTTCCGAAAATAGGTCAATTGAAATGTTGAAGTCATCATGTATCTTATAACCAATATTCTAATCGAATGGTGTGCACTAATTTCACCTACATAAATGAATGGCAAAACAGCGTTGGCAGCCGACGCAGTTGAATGCTCAACGTCGCTCCGTGTTTATCATTGTTGTGTGTGAGTTATGGAGTTAATTATGTCTACTTTTGATATTTTTTCAACTATTATAGTTAGAAAATGTAGCGTGTTTTTAGACCTTATTTAAGAATCTAAAATAGGCTTAGCAAAGATCTAATCACAGGCAAACACAGATAAACTCTTCCTCTTTCCATAAAATTAACATATCCGAATTTAATATTCATATAAGAACGCTATCTACTTTCTACGAGATACTTTCCTTGCAAGCGGAGGATTTGACAGTTAGGCCGCATCAGTTGTAAGAAGCCCCGTTATTTAGCCAGTTCTTACGTGCGTGGTGTCGTATGTTCCTTAGGCGGACGAATCCTTTCTCTGCGGTGACCATGGAGGCAGGCCGACAAGCAGCTAAACGATAAAGCGCCACTGGCATGAGTGAAGTTACTCCGGCCTCAACCTTTCGGGCTTTGCTTCATCAAGCGTTATGAGTCTGTTTGCTACGCACAAATCCTCGCTTCGGCCGTCGGCCTCACATCTGCGCGATCTTTCATTGAAACAATTGGTATTCGTATGAAGATAAACACATTTCAAATTTCATTAAATTTAGATAACTCAATCCGCAAAAACCCTTTTGGTGGCTCAGTAATATTTTAATACATATTTTAAATGTCATCAAAAATTTCTGATTTACGTTTTTGGTGAAAACTCTCATCCAAAACGGAATTCCGATATTCGTTTTGTAACGAACTAGTCTGAGTCATTTACAAAAGACTTTGTGGCCTCTTAAAGTAAGACAACATTCAACTTTTTACTATTTAAAATGTAAAAGGAATGATGTTCTTAAAATAAACTAAATTGTAAATTTCAGTTTTAGGTCCAGTCAGTACTGCACAAATTGCACAGCTTTAATAACAGTTTTATACGATGGTAGACATTTAGTTTTCAAGGACACCACAAAACACTCGCTTTTTTGTATTTTGCTTTCAAATACGTGTTGGTTATATACGAGTACATAGGCAAAAAACAAAATGTATCAATTTCATGTCTGCACTTTTTTAAGTTTTACGAACCTTTTTCATAAAATTAGGCCGAGTTGTCCTAAAGAACTTCAACTGTTTAAACCTTCATATTTATGAATTAGTATAGAGAAATTCAATGAAAACTCGTTATTGAAACACTCCGAAACTAAACGTTTATCAAACGCCTCTCAGCAAATAAACCCCAGAAACACAACTCGTAAACGTATTCTGAATAAAATTCAAACTACTCGAGTAAAATATGTAAATTGTCGCTAACCGTAAGCTGAAAGCTCTAATGGACAGAAAATGTTGAACTAAAAGTAACACTTGGGAAAGTTGCACAATTACCGAATCTGAAGAGCTGAACATTTGTAACGGACAAAGATCAGAGACGTACAAAGTTGTGGAAAGTTTAGACAATGTTTAAACTTTCTTCTGCTGCAGGAAATATCCGTCCCTAGTTGGCCCTAATCCTGCAAATTGTACAACTTTGACAGGGCAAACTTCTTTCTACTAAGTAATATTACGTTTGATGCCTTGCTCTTAGATTTTTGGGATTTAGAATTTATTGACGTAATTATAAAAATAATATTTTATTTCTCCTTTTTAGTTATACAATATGTACATGAAATACCAGTTAACCTTTACATTTTAAATCCTAACTTTATTTACTCTACTGATTTGCTTTGAGACACCTACCACTAAATACTCTTAGAAAGTATTTTTAGGAGAATATGGAACAGTAGTGAGTGTGACGAGTGTTTTGATAGATGGTGAGGTGAAGTCTTGTTACAAACTGGGGCCGACTGTTCACCAGATTGGATCATTAATTAGCTGCCCAACGGAATGGACCAACGGCTTAACTGGACATCCGAACCACGAGTCCCTCACAATTACGGCACATGCACTATTTTGTCTCAGAATTATTTTATGTAAGTGAAAAAAGAAATATCCCAGACCCATCCAGAGAATTAAACTCTTGATACGTATTTGGTCTGGCAGAAACTATAACTCACGTATATAAACAAATAAATTAGTTCCAAATATATAAAAACTTAATATACACAATAAAATGAAAACTCAGGCAATAAAAGTTGCTCATTAGACAAAATATAATACCGTGTATTGTTTTTGCTAGTATTCAATATAGTATCAAAGATTATGTTGTGGTAGGTAGATTGCCCATAAATGCCACATGACTGAGGCAGGAAAATCAACATAGTTCGGCAGCCCAGGCACAGATAGCGCTGCGAGGGCATTCTTTTTAGAGTCTCAAGCAGAGCCACTGATGCACGCGTAAGTTGGTTCGTTCTCAAAAATCAAACGATTTGGTCACATTTAAGTCATTGACATCGGACAAACTCGAGCCGAGGGGAGAAGGACTGCGACAGACAGCAGCGCTATCTGTGCTTGGGCGTCCGCTACTATATTGATTTTCTACCTCAGCCATGTGGCATCTACCTACCATAACATTATCTTTGATAGAGTTCATTATCACGCAGACAGTTTCCCCCTCCCCACCCACCAAAATACCAAGAACAGAAAACAGCTGATAAGATTATATTAGAAGCGGTAGAGAGGGACAAGCAAGCCCGCTTATCTACCTGTACTAGATAATGTGGCTTATCTGTTCCAGACTGGACGAACTGAGGTGTTTTGAATGTTTAGTGAATATGACTTAAAGGTGCAGTGTATCTTGTGTTGTTGAAAGAATACAATTATTTTATGTCTGTTATTTGGTATAGGGGTGTAACAGTTGTAGTAAAGGTTTAATCAATTCCAACGTGTAAACAAAACTAATTGATGCCTTAAATGAATGATGACTTTTTATTAAAACCTAATAAATTGGACACGACCCGCCCTGAAAATAGGTCAATTGAAATGTTGAAGTCATCATGTATCTTATAACCAATATTCTAATCGGATGGTGTGCACTAATTCTCACCTACACATAAAACTGAACAATTGGCAAAAAAACTCTATATATGGCAATAAAGCAATTCAATAAACTGCCAAGTGGTATACAAAATAAGATATCCTTTCACACTGAAAAAGATTGTACGAGATTAGCTGATGCACGATTTCGATCAAAGTACATTGGACTGTAAAACACAACTATTCTACAATAAATAACTGCTCTTTTAATTTAATGTATCATCTTATTAGTTTTAAGATTTTTATTTTAGCTAATAAACACTATTAAACAACTATTACTTCACTCAAAGTTGTGTAATAAATCCATTCTATACAGGCTAACCTCAATTAGTTTTATCACCTACAACAAACTATTAAGGAGAGTACAAGTATGAAACATGGACAAAACCGTACATTTCCGAACAAAATAAAAGTGTTAAACAAGTTTCCAACACACGAAGCGCGGATTTGAAAAGGCAATTCTCAGAGTAGGCAGCAAAGCTATTGTAAGTTTACCAAATCTGGGCCAAACGCTAGAAACTTTCCACTCCAAAACATTCTACAACAACAATCCACTTGTATTTGATACTACTTTTATAGCTCGACATTTCTAGGGAAACATAGCCAACCCGTAGCCACAAATACTACAATGATTCCTAGCGAATTTTCTATAATAGGTTACGATTTTCCGCTGCCATTTTGGTATGATTGAATGGATTTTGGTATGGCTGAAGGTTATGTATGTTATCTAATACTCGTATTTTGCGTTATGTTATATGTTACTTTTAACCTGACACGAGTTTAGATTGACGATTGCGAAACGACATTTTCTTCGTGTCTAATAACGATAAAAAATGTTCTTGATACAATTTTACATTAATAAACCTGATGTAGCCTATTTAGAAATTAGAAGAGCTTTCTGTCACGTGTATAGAGCCCCGATATCTCATAAGTTGTTCAATAGTTTCACAAATAAACTTTAAAATTGTCCAAGTATCAGTGCTTTTTCTCCACTTAAAATGCATAGTTTCGAAAAAAGAACGCTCTATAACGTGTCGAAAAACTACTCTCGTTTCTAAAACTGTCGTTTTTATTAATTTAAAAATGATTTTGGGGTGAAAAACGAGCCGCTGCAAACCCTTCCATTGAAGTATCGCCGAGCAGTTGAGGTGAATCTTTAAATTAGGTAATAAAATGGTAAAAATACTCTTCAAATAGTTTTCCAGAACTTAAATTATTGTGCCGAGCTCCCCTGATACACAATATTTAACCATCGCACTCAGTTTTAAAAGGTAAAGGTAAAGTTTGTCTTGTTTAACGAGGCGAAGTTAGGACTACAAAGTCCTCTCTACCACTCAACCTCGATCTTTACATAGCGTCACCGTACAATCACATTACAAATTGTAAGTGGTGACTGCGGGGATCGAACCCGCGCCACCGGAGTGATGAGCTCCGGAGTCGCGCGCGATACCAATCCGCCACGGATCCACTAGTTTAATTTCTACTTCAGACAAAGACTCCCTCCTTGTAATCTCCTAATAATATAGACTCAATTTCAGCAATCTGTTGTGCGCCCAGAGGGATAATTAATCCTATAACATGCAACCCTCAACACTGCATCGTTATGTATAAGCAGCTTCCCGTAAACCAACCACGGAGCGGGTTTTACAGCTATAATCCGTGTAAAAACATAAGCTTATGCTGATCTAAATGAGAGAGCCCTCTTACGTGGAATAATATTAAGATGATTGATCACCCCAGAAACAGATGCTAAAAACATGATCTTGTAGTCCCCCGTTTAGAACATTATTTTTTGCCAAAAGCTATTTTAAAAGTATAGGCCTATATTTTTTGCTATGGCTTTGCCACTTTTGCCTATACGGAACTTAGAACCGCTCCTTATCATATAAACCCGCATTTGTACGTTTCGGTTCATAAACGGAGTCGGAAACAGAGGACTACAAAGGTGTGTTGTGCCACTATTTGAGCGGAGCAAAGTTGGAATATCGCTACTGTCATTTCTCTTTGTTACATTTCTCATTTGTTAAATTTAGCCTGTTACAGCGTTCAGGAATTTCTTTTAAGTGACAAGTCTGTAAAGATTGAGGAAACTGTGTAACACTGTAATAGCCTGTAAACGTTCCTTGCTTGATTTTAATATTAATTTTTTAATGGTTAAAGCTATTTTAGTTACTATATGTATTATTTTCATTTGACCTAGCTAATGCAATGTAAATATTGTTAATGTGGCTTAATAAAGACTTTGACTTTGACTCTTGACTAACAAGGTCGACGGCATGCGCGACTACTCAAAACTGATCCAGGCAAAAGAAATAAATGATCATACAATAATTATAATGGGTGATAATCAAACAATAATTGTATTTTCATTTGTATAAACGCTAAATAGCTAATTTATTACTAAAGAAATTTGAAGACAAACAAGTTTGGACCGAACCGGGATTTGAGCCCCTAGGGTCAGGGTCACTCGCTTGCCGGGTGATTATGCTCACCACTACACCATCAAGTCCAACTATTTATGCTTTCAAATTCAGTACTTAAATCTGAATGTTTATCCGAAACATGTGACTGTCAAATAGTGACTTTAAATCAACAAGCTGGAAATATCATTTGAACATAGTATTTAAATTATGTTTGTAATATTTCCAGCTTGTTGATTTAAAGTCACTATTTGACAGTCACATGTTTCGGATAAACATTCAGATTTAGGTACTATTTGAAGGCATAGGTGTAGTGGTGAGCATAATCGTCCGACAAGCGAGAACTCCGGGTTCAAATCCCGGTTAGGTCCAAACTCTTTTGTCTTCAAAATTCTTTAGTAAATAATCGTATTTTCTTATCCTAATTCAATATGATTTGCTTTTGGCATACGTTTATTTGTATAACTCCAAAAGTGTTTAGGGCTTATTAGGTGTAACAAGACAATAACTAACCTGATAATACGTCCAACTGCACAAGCGTCTGCTTAACTACAAAAGTACTTGACCTTGACTTAAAGCACTAAATGGAAAGAAACCAGCCAACTACAAATCTTGTTTGGTAGCTTAAGAAAAGATAAATAGCAGCTTTTGAAGATTTAAAGACGACGAGGTTCTTTAGCAGTGGCGGCGATTCTATTTGAGATAACACCAATTAGGTTTCTTTGGGCTTCGTCTATTTCTTTTTTAACGTCCAACTAATTCTGGGATAAATAACGGGTAGTTTCTAGAATAAAATATATAATTTTCTGTCAGATTACTTGACATTTGATGTTCTATTTTATATACGAGTATATTATTATTATTTAATTACGCGCATCTAGCTTACACAATTTAGCAAACCCGTGGCAGATTGGTATCGCGCACGACCGGAGCTCATCCCCTACAGTGACGCGGGTTCGATCCCGCGGTCGGTCACCGCTTAAAATTTATAAAGTGACTATACGGTAACGCTTGGTAAAAGTAGAAGTTGAGTGAGGACTTTATAGTCCTAACTTCGCCTCGTTAAACAAAAAAACCCTTTTACACAGATCAAATACGAGTGTAGCACATTTAGAGGTTCGGAAAATACTTGAATTTTATTAGCAAAATGAAGTGAACAGAATAGTACCCTTTTACATTTTTAATGCGTTACACGACCGGTTTCGGGACTGAGCCCATCTTCTCGGTGATGTACATTAAATTGCCTAACCTAATTTGCAAAACAACAATTACAAAACAAAACAGGAGATACATTTGGATTTGATGTTAATTTGTACAAAGTTCGGTGTACTGGTACTATTCTGTTCACTTCATTTTGCTAATAACATTAGTAGCCCTAAGTGAACTTTATCTATTTGATATAACAATGGCTAACAACCAACTAACAGTTCACAAGTACAAATACCTCCTTTTGAAACAGAAGATATTACAAGAAGATATAGAGTTCAATAGGACTTGTCTAAAAGAAGGAATAACACCGAACTTTGTACAAATTAACATCAAATCCAAATGTATCTCCTGTTTTGTTTTGTAATTGTTGTTTTGCAAATTAGGTTAGGCAATTTAATATACATCACCGAGAAGATGGGCTCAGTCCCGAAACCGGTCGTGTAACGAATTAAACATGTTAAAAAAGGGTACTATTCTGTTCACTTCATTTTGCTAATAACATTAGTAGCCCTAAGTGAACTTTATCTATTTGATACTTAAATTTTAATATTTCTATACTATAAAGTACAAACCGGAAACAAAAACGACAGTTTGTGTCATACCTTGCAGTCGTGCTTAATAGGCTACCGTGGTAACGAAACTGTGATACAACACACTAACCTAACCTCACCTAACCTATCCGTGTCTTTCGCACGGCGCCTAGGCTTATCAAGTATCCAAGTCTTCATGATCGTATACAATCTTGTTTCACCAATGTAATTTATATTTAAAAATTATGTGATTAGAGGAGTCCTATTTACATGTTTAGGCGATTTTAAATAAAAAACAGTACACATAAATGTTACATTTAACTCATGAAACGCGCATGAAACCGTTGAAATTATCAAGCTTTATAAAATTAGAACCATTGTTGATAATCTACCAACACCTACAGAGTTTCAAAAATGTCCCCCTTAGTTGAAAAAACTAAACTGTGTGACCGTTGGTTCTAAAATTTCTAAAATTTCCAAACCCTCATTAGAATTTAATTTATTTTTAGCAAACTAAACCGTTGGCAGCTATCTATTCAAGCTAAAAGTCGTACATGTGATACCACTCAGGCGTAAGCTGAGCGTCGGAAATTTTCTTAATGGTCTCGTTGGGTTTGTATTTTTAATGAGTTTAAAATTGAGAGTTCACACGGTAAGGGTTCTTGTAAGACATATCAGAAACCCCCAAATTGGAGAGGGTGGCACAACAATTGGTTACGTCAAATAATACTTTAGAATACCCGAATCATATTTGCATACGCTCGTTTGAAAAATTTCAGACTTACCCCGAAATTAGGGTGAGAGAGTAAGTAGACTTTTGAAACAGACCGATCACAAAAACGTGTCTTCACATCTGAGTCGGCCGATAAAACGAAACTTTGTCACTTTCTGGCAAAGTCGAAGAGTGAAGACCGCAGAGTAGAGTTGAGTTGGTTGAAAGTAGGCCTAATCAAGGGTGTCGTGCCTAACCGGGTCACAACTTAGCCCAACTTTTCCCCTTCACAAAGTTCTAACTACAACACTCCAGTGTGCTTGACCTGTATCCAAGCACGGCTCACCGCTCAACCACGCGCTGCTTGCTCTAAATTAGTAGATTTTCATATTAATGAACGTTTTTCAATCATACGAGGGGTTTAAAATTGATAAAACACAAATTATCTAAATTTTCATCAATTTCAAAACTATAAATCCAATAAGAAGCTCTCTCCTAGATGTATACGAGGGTTGTTTAAGAGTGCACAGTACATTTTGGCCATTTTGCTTTTAGTCCCATAAGACCAATGTAAAAACCATTTTCTTAAGACACCTCACGGCTACAATTTTCACCAGGTCTTTTCAAATTAATTTGTATTTTAAAGATGACGATGTACTGCAGTGACTTCGCTGACTACTTGAAAATTCTTCCACTTTCATAATAAAAACAAGAAACACAAATACAAAATTTCTTCAACTTTTGGATTTATGTCACGGGTTTAAGAGTGAGAAAATGGGAATTCGGTTCATCGGATCCACTAAAACATGTATTACACTTGAAAACAAAGTTAATTTAATAAAAATCCGATAAAAACTGTAGGCGTAAGGTGTTCTAAGAAAATTCATGTTTTTACACTTTTCTTAGGGGATAAAGTTCAAGGTCACATCCACTACTGTGCACTCTTAAAATTAAAGTTTTGTTTAGAATACTAAAACGTAGACCATTTGTGAAAACGTTATATTATAAATTCACATTAAAAAGCATTTTTCGACTAAACTTTAACATATTTACCATTAATATCGGAGTAATTATACGTTGGAATACACGCAACGGTTTGGTAAAAAAAGAGTTCTGAAATCACCATTTTGAAAAAGGATGTCAAATTATAAACCGACAGTGCTATTATTTAACCAGCGAGATCAACTCCCTTTTTTCTTTGTGACTAATGAAGTTTTTGTGTTCTGGTTGTCGATGTTAAAAAATAGGTAAAATATTTGTCTTGGTTAACTAAAATAAAAAGCCTTCTCTATCCCTAAATATTGACCTTTACCTAGTGTTACTGCATAGTCATTGTTAGGTGTGACTGCGGGTATCGACCACACGCTACCGGAGCCGCGCGCGATACCGACCTTCAGATGTACGCGGATTTCTGGTGTGTGGGTGGTGTCTAAAAGTTGTTTTCTTCATTTAGAATTTTCCATATGTTTATACGAGGTAGTTTTGAATTCATAATGAGATCCTATACATATTGGGATAATCTTAAAACTCTGTTTGACACAAACAGTTGTGTGAAACTGTTTGACACAAACTTTTCCTGTTAAACCATTTGTTTTTCTGACGAAAAATTTTAAATTATCTATATGTCCGTCTGTATTTAGTAAACCAAATATCGATCAGCTGATGTCACTGGAGGCAATGAAGGGGTATTGAGGGAGGGGGGAAGAGGGGGTTGCATAACAACCTCTAATACGCTATCAAGCTTGACAAAACATTGTTACCGGACACTGATCAGTCTTGTACTCAAGGCAAGCTATAGACCTCGCAACTGCACGTTTTCAATTAGGCATTGATTAAATTTTTAAATCCCTATTTTAAAGTGTATAATATCGCAAGATCGTAAGGATATACTTACCAATCAATTAGGGTCGCCTCAAAATCGATTTCAGGATCGAAACCCCATATCCAGTTAAGACTTAGGAAACCCAAAATGTCACATTTTATGTACAGGGTGTCACAAAAATGTGTAGCGCGCTATGCAGAACCGGATTCTACATACAAAATAACGAGTAACATTTTTTTGATTTCGGCTATCAAAAATAGCCGTAGTCCAGCATTTTGTAGTTTGTTTGAAAATAACTAATAATTCAAAAACCCTTTGAGGTATTTATTTATTTATTTACGGTAACACCATTTTTAAATTATTGATACAATTGGCTGAAAATAGAAAATACACAAGAGTAAGCACAGAAACATTATTAGAACAGACGAGAGTAATATTTATACTACACTGCTTAGAAACATAATAAGGCCGGGTCTTCCATCCACCCCTACATCTTGGTACTTTTTTTAATATTTTTTTGTCTGTTTGATTTATTTTTCGGGGTTGTAATAAGTACTACATTAGGGACATGTTAAGTAATAAGGCGCTGAAAACATAGAAGATAACGGACAAATTTGTAACAGAAAGCATACATTTGAACAACCGATATAACAGTGACACATTGAGATTAATATAATAAGTAACTATAATAAATAACTAATAATGATGTATAATTTACGATAATAACAATAACCAACAAGAATACAATATAACATTTGATAACGGAAAATAAATATAATATTAAATACAATAACAAGAGTATAAATACGTTAAATATGATAACAATAATATGGACACGGTATAGTTAACAAGAAATATAATATAACGAATATAATTTGACATTGAATAAATAATAAATAGATAACTAAATTAAATTTTATAATTAATCTACGTCATGCAAGGAAATAATGTAGACTGATTATTAGATAAATAACAATAAATAATGATGATACTGAGACGTACGACATAAATGTATAATATGTAATACTAATTAACTATAACTTTTTGACACTTGGTATAAATCTTAATCGTTTTCCTAATAGCAACGATTGGTTACTCTTCCTAAAATTAATTGTTGTCTAACCTATCAAATTTCAAAATGGCGGTCATTTAAAGGTCAAATTTCTATTTGATTCCATTTAACTTTGAAATATTTAAATGGCCGCCACTTTGAAATTTTAAAGGTTAGATAGCAAATGTGTTTGGAAAGTGTTACTAGAGAAACAATTAAGGTTTATGCCAAGTTTCACAAAAATATCTTAAAACATTTTGAGTTATTAATTATTTTTAAAAAATTACAAAATAGCAGATTACAGCTAAGCCGAAATAAAAAAATGTTATTCGTTAATTTCGACTTACTTTTTTATGTAGAATCCGGTTCTAAATAGCGCGCTACACATTTTTGTGACACCCAGTATATCAGATTTCATAAGAAAATACTATAACTTTGAGAATTTATGATAAATGGCACGTGAATTTTATACACAATCAATTACATTTTTACGAAAGTGAAAACAAATTGTACGGAAAATATATTTTTTTTTATTGCTAGTGTAAAAAGCCAATATGCTACAAAGTATAGCAAATTCAGAGAAACAAACCGTACATTCTTACGTGTTCTACATTTTTCTAGAAAGAAAATATTACGTTAATCTGAGAAGAATTCCTATATGAAATCGAAATATAATATAAATCTTAAAGTTGTTTAATTTCACTAAGGAAGGTGTACAGCCACAATCAGTGTTGCGAAACTTTATAGAAGGAAGTTTACTAAAAACTAATAATTGTTTATTAATACATCGCTTTTGTTTAAATAGAAACATGAAACGGTTCACTATGCCGCACAAAAACAACTTAGAAAACACAAAACGTTACGAGACTGTTGGAATCAGATTGCTGGCCGGAAATCTTATGTGGGAGAACGTAAACCCAACTAATAAAGGTAGGTTTTACAAAGCTGAGTCTTTAATAAAACCTCGGCCATTAATCTCTCGCAATCCGCCAGCCTCGCCACGCTCTACTAGGCCGCAGTGTTTCGTTCTACCTCGACAACATACATCTTGCACTAAAGCGGCAAATAATTGGCTTAACTACTTGCCTAGAACTAGAAATTTTACTTTATTTTTGGTGAGTAAAAGGAAACTATTTGTAACATATTTACCAAATATATAGAAAATAAGCTTGTTTGTTGACGTATAAAATACGTTCTTGACACAAAATAAAATTGTATTACATTTTTATGTAATTAATTAACCAGAGCCACGCTACCAATGGTAAAAGTCTCAATGTGGCCTGTTTTTCACCTTTCAAACAGTTTTTACATTAAGAAACATGATACAGTATATTTGGAAGCTAGAGGATTTTTATCACACGCGTGTAGCCTAGCTTTTTTAATTATCGTTTTACGTGTACTAAATGGGATTAAAAAGCACTAGATAAAGTTGAAAGGAGTTAAACCCGGAAAACTTTAGAGCTAATTTGTGAAACTATTGAACAACTTGAGAAATCGGGCTGTATACACAATATCGGAAAACTCCTCTAGTTTCTAAATATATCATGTTTATTCATGTAAAAATTATTTTGAAAAATGAAAAACGAACCGCTGTAAACCTCTGCAAGCGCTTGGTTTGACAGTTATGCCGCATCAGTTGAAAGAAGGCCCATTGTTTAGCCAGTTGTTACGTGCGCGGTGCCGTATGTTCCTTGGGCGGACGAATTCAGGCTTTCTCTTAGGTGACCACTGAGGCAGACCCTTAACTTATTACTTTTATATCGACATCGTCGATGTTTTTACCAGTAAACTTCATATACATCCGATAAAAACTATCGGAAGAAAATGTTTGTTCTTACATTGTTCTTATGGAACGAAATTCAAGGTCACAGCCACTACTACACATTCTAAAGTACACATTTGTGTATCAGCTGACTGGCTAGGATGTGTGTTGGTTAGTTAGGCAGTGCGCTGCGGCGTGCCCGGAATCTATACGCCCGGGGAGAGGCACAATTAGATGTGTGGAGAGTGTGGCTGGAACCAGCCCGGAATACAAAATCAACCCTTACCAGAGTCTACAACTGGAAGTGTGTTTGCCTGGAGGCTTCCTGGATCTCATCCCTTACAAGATTTACAATAGGTGATCCACTGTTCAAATGATCGAATCATAGTGTTTTCGAATCATAGTTTCTTTTTAACTTTTATTGTCGTGTAGCTACTTTGAAATCTTAGAAGTGGAATATATTTTCATTTTACAATGCGTTAAGCAAATGAAAACCTTGATTCACGGACAAATTTCTACAGCGGCTTAGTTTATAATTAAATTTTTCGTAGGTTTAATTACGACCTAAGGCCCGTGCTTCGTGCGATGGTACTTCGTGCGATGGTATTGTCCAGCTCGTTGTGCTCAGCCTCCAAATATCTTTTAAAATTATACTCGCAACTTTAAGACAAATGTGTAACTATAATCTAGTGATCATCATGATCATTAGCTTGAGATATTTCTGTATCGCTGTGGAGTACCATCTTCAATCACTAATTGGCTGAAACTGAGCTACTTGCTGCTGCCATCCTATTGGTCACAGAGCTGCCAACCGTACTTTGGAGCAGGGGTGCTCACTGACGATGTTCTCATTGGCTGTGACACTATCAAAAAGACTTCTTTAAAACTAGTTGTCAGCTTTTGGAATGTTTAATGCTGTTTTGTTGTTGATGTTACAATCATTTTTAATTATTTTCATGGCTTCTCAGATGAGGCTCGGAGTCTCGGGTAGTAATGTAAAGTTTGTGTCCAATACCTTGGCTTTATCAGATTCTACTGCATGTTTGGTGTTGTAACTATGCCCTGCTTTGGCCGACTGTCCAACGTCCTCGCGTTTAGTCTCGCCAGTATACACCGAACCACAACTGCAAGGAACCGAACTGCGGTTATTATGATGTTTTAACGTGGTGTGAACCGGAAGGACTAGATTATAGTTGTGACACCGGTCGTGAATAAAAAACAAAGCGTTTAAAAATTATAATCTTGAGTATTACAAAGTTGCAAGAAATGTTTTGAACACAGCTATAAGATCAGCAAAAAAGAATTATTTTGAAGACAAACTATCTGATTGTGGAAACCCTTGCGATTTCTGGAAATGTTTACGACAGAGTGGTATCGTTGGATCAAAAGGGCAAGATCAAAGACTGCCTTCAAACTTAGATATAAACGAGATAAACAAGTATTTTTCAGAAATGGGAAAGTTTTTTGAGTCCGACAAAATGTTGGAGCAGTTCTATAATAATAACAGAAAAATGGGAGTTACTGCTGAGTTTGAATTCAGGAAAGTGTCAAGTGACGAAGTTACGTCGGCAATGAACGAAATTACTTCCAGAGCAGTAGGCACAGATGACATTGGAATCCACATGATACGAGCAGTAAGTCCATATGCTATTGATGCCATTACTCACCTAGTAAATATGTCCTTGGCGAGAGATGAGTTCCCACAGACATGGAAGATGAGTATTGTCAAACCCCTGCCAAAAACCCAGACACCAACGAGTGTCTCTCATTTGAGGCCTATCTCTATTTTGCCAGCAATGTCGAAGATAGTGGAGAAACTCGTCGTAAGACAAGTCACCCATTTTATTGAAGAACAAAATATTCTCCCAAAACTTCAGTCTGGGTTCAGAAAACATCATGGGACATGTACTGCATTGGTAAATTTATTCAACGACTTGTTTGAGACTCGAGACAGAAGTCAATGTAGTTCTCTAGTTATGCTAGACTACTCACAGGCATTCGACTCCATAAGCCATTCGTTGTTGCTTGCCAAGATGAAATTCCTCGGATTTGGTGAACATGCACTCAACTGGTTTAAGTCATATCTTGTGGAAAGACATCAAGTGACGAGAGTGGGTACCGAGACTTCATATCCCTAGGTACATCTATGCTATGTCCTTGGGAACCCTAAAAAATAACTGACAACCAATAGGAATATATTAGATGAATTATCATAAATAGTTTCTTATTTACTAGAAAGTAAAATACAAAGATTTGGAGTGACCATTTTTTATGATCAATTATCGAGTTGTAAGAAAACCAAAAAGAAGTCTTGTAAGTCAATAAAGCATATCTCAAGATCTGAGTAGCTTGTTTAGAAAATACAAAGATAATGCTACGGTAGATAGATAGAGCGTAGATGCCGAACAGCTGAGGCCGGAAAATCAACATAGTTGCGGCAGCCCGCACACAGAATGCGCTGCCGTCTCACCCGTCGTTCTCTCCCCTCGTCACCACATTCTAGACTATGTCTGATGTCGATCACTTAATCGTGCGATTTTCGAGAACGAACAAAACTGCACGTGCATCAGAGGCTCTACTCGAGACTTAAAAGAATTATCTCGCAGCGCTGTCTGTGTGTTTGCTGCCGCAACTCTTGATTGATTTTCTTGCCTCAACCATTCGCCGTGTATGCGCTATCTACCTAACATAGTATAATCTTTGAAATACATAAGTTTCAAACAAAATTACAGTGCATCATGTTTGCACATATCCCCATGATACAAGTTGGCAACTTCGAACAATATATTACGTGCAAGTTCAAAATACTTGATACAGAAACATGCAACCGCATCACTTAAGTCGGCTTTGCGTCAAGAGCACAAACTAGCAGCATTTCTTTGTACACTCAATAAGAAACGTTTCCTTGTATTACTGAGCATCAAACGTACACAAATAAGGGTTTTTCTTCGAATGTTGAAATAGTTGCTGGAAGTTTTGATGGAATTGTATAAATACCCGACGAGGAAAACTGCAAGGAGGGTTTGAAAATAGAATGTCTCTATAATGCTTCCTATGTTCATCTGTTTGGTCTTTCCTTCGTTGAAAGCGAGGTCGTTCATACAGCAGTAGTCTCTTGTTTGTTGTAGGGAGGTATGGGAAAGAGCCTTGAGATCCTCGAGATTCTTGCCTGATGATATTAGCACCGTGTCGTCGGCGTACAAAATTGAATGTTTTGGTTTTTCAAAGAATTACAGCCGTTTCATTATTATTTGACCTTTGCAAAACCAAAAACATAGTTGACATATAACCACAAGCGCTACCGTGAATCCTAGCGAATCTTCTGTAACGCGGGAAAACTTACACTGGAAGGTGCCTTGGGCAAGGGGAACCCCCGCAACCAAAATTGGGAGTAAGCTAGGCAAAACACTTAGGGCTAACATGTGTACCAAAAATGTCGGTGTATATAAATATAAAGTGTTGCCATGAACTCAGGAGTTGTCGGGAAAGTCAAAACTCAAAATAGTTTTGCTTTTCGACGTTTTGCTATATACAGGGTGAGTTTTATATGTCCCCCCACCATAACTTTTGAAAGAGGAAAGATTTTGAAAAATCCCTTAGAGAATGTTTTTATGTTCCGACGTTCATATACAAAATGGCGGCTCAAAACTTTTTCATTTTTTAAGCAGATTAATGGACGCTGTCACTCTATTTATCAAAATTTTGAAAAAAACACAGACCTAGTTTTGGTACTTAAAGCTTTAAAATAATATGTTACAAGATAAACTCTGAACAATTTTAAAACTGACCCTTTTTAAATTTAATAGTTTTTAAAGTTTGAAAACAATATCTTGTAACATATTATTTTAAAGCTTTAAGTACTCAAAACTATACCTGTATTTTTCTAAATTTTAAATTTTATAGCGACAGTGTCCATTTATTTGCTTAATAAATTAAAAAACGTTTTAAGCCACCATTTTGTACACGAACTCCGAAAAAAGTTTTTAATGGTGAAAATAAAACATGTACTAAAGGAAGGTCTTAGAGAAATCAAAGAATACACTGAAGATGACTACATAGTACTATTGGCCGGTTCAAATGACATCGACCACCATAGTCCCTGGCAACTTACCGTCTTTCAAGCGATGGATACCCTCCAGAAACATCAACATAAGACTAACGTTATAATCCACAGTATACCATTTAGATACGATGACCCTTCTTTGAATGACAACATTGTTTATGCAAACGCATTGATTTTGCGGAAAATTAGCGAATACAAGGGTGATTTGAATTTGATTTTCATTGACAATAGCACATGCCTCCAAAGATTTCATATATCTAAGAAAGGGCTGCATTACAGTCGAAGAGGTAAACGCATGATTGCGGAAGAAACTATCAAGGCTGTCAAAAATTTGAAGAGCTATTCAAATCCACCTTCCTTGGCCTCGGACCTGAAATCTGCCAGAGACAACGACCAGAACCCGGTTACTGCTTCCCGCCACGTGCCTCCTCCTCTAGATACTTCTGCCATAGAACCGTACCCAGACTCACAACCTCAGAGTTCCCAACCGGCTGCTGCAGATCCTGGACCACCTTCGGATTCAATCATCGTGCAGACTTTCCAGCCTGCGTGTCTCTCAGTGACTGACTTTCCTCCTCTTCCATCATCAGCTTCAAAAAATCAACAAAGTGTTTCTTTTTTAGGTTACCACCCAAGCATGAATCTCGACAAAACCTATTAAGCTCAAATGAATGGTTTAGTATTTTTCACCTTAACATCAGAAGTGCAAGAAATAAAATTGATGAACTTTGCGCTTCTTGGGATCATCCTCCTAAAGTACTTTGCTTAACTGAGCATTGGCTCCATAATGATGAAACCCTGGTTATTCCAGGCTATTCTTGTATAACTAGGTTTTGTCGGGCTTCAGGCGTGGGTGGAGGTGTTGCCATATATGGCAGTAGTGATTGTGCTGGGATTTCAGTTTCAGCAAGATGTGATTTAGTGGAAAAGTTTGGTGAATTTAGCTCTTTTGAATGTTCTATAGTTCAAATTAATCTAGTCAATAGTAAAAATAAGAAAAATAACATTGTATTTATTTTAGTTTGTATATATAGACCTCCTAGAAATAGTGTTGTAGAATTTATTGAGAAGATCGAAACGTTTATTCATAATATAATGAAAGAAAATAAATTGGTACTTTTCTGTGGAGATTGGAATCTTAACTTTCTTGATGATTTAAATCCACATGTTAACCTTTTGAAAAATATGTTTGAGTCTTTCAATTACTCGCAATTGGTCAAAACCCCAACAAGAGTAACTTCAACATCGAAAACTTTATTGGATATTGTTGTAACTAATATAGATGTCAATAACATTCATTGTAAATCATTTTTCAGTAATTTATCTGATCACGAGGCTCAACAGATTTATATAAAAAATAAGTGTTTTGTAGAAGATAAGGTTGTAATGAAAAGATCATTTTCAAGACAAAATATGCAAACATGTTTAAATAAGTTGTTCGATGTAGACTGGTCTGTTATACACGAGGGTCAGGATGTTAATATGAACTTTAATGTTTTTTTGTATGCTTTCCAAAATATCTTCTTTGAAGCTTTTCCTCTAAAACGCATGAAAATCTCAACCAACAGCAAAACTTTCAAGATAAGTAAAGAATTAAAGAAAATCGCAAATGAAAACGTAGATTTAGGCATTTTAGCTCGGGAGACTAAAGACATAAATTTAAAAGGTTTTTACAAAAATAGACAAAAACAGTTTAAGCAACTTTTGATGCAGGAAAAGAAGGCACAGGCTTCAAAGGAGGTGCAGGATGCGGACTGTTTACCGAGAGCGGTCTGGAGCATGGTGCGAAGGGAGACTCGTGAGTCAACATCATCTCACTCTTCGTTGCCACCATTGAAGTCTCAAGGAGTTTCTCTGCAGTTTCCAAATCAAATAGCTAATGTTTTCAACAATCACTTTTGCAGTGTGCCTCCTCTTCCTTCTTCACAATCTAACTCTTTAGGAACTCTTCAAACAAAACCTCACAGCTCGATGTTCTTCACACCTGTCTCTTACGAGGAAGTGGAAAATGCTATTTTGGCCCTCAAAACAAAAAGGTCCTCAGGCGTAGATGAAGTTTCAAGCTTCCTTCTCAAAAACATTTATCCTGGGATTATGCAACCTTTAATTACCATCTTTAATATGTCTCTTGCATCTGGTATTTTTCCAAAACAGCTAAAAATTTCGAAAGTTGTACCCGTTTTCAAAAAAGGAAATAAAAGCGACGTAAATAATTATCGACCAATATCTTTAATAACTACCTTCTCTAAAGTGTTGGAAAAGTTAGTTCATGCTAGGCTTTTGAACCATCTAAATAATAATTCGTCTTTAATTTCAGCACAATATGGATTCAGATCAGGCCATTCTACTTCACTCGCAATCTTAAATCTTCTAAGTGAGGTAACTCGACATTTTGAAGATAGGCAGCCTGCCATTGGTGTCTTCTGCGATCTTTCTAAGGCTTTCGATCGGGTAGATCACAACATTCTCTGTGAAAAGCTGGAACTGTATGGTGTACGCGGAATTCCCTTGGCTTGGTTTAGGTCCTATTTATCTGAACGTTCTCAGTTTGTTGAGGTATCTGGTGTGAGGTCAGATCTTCTAGAAATTAAGTTTGGTGTGCCCCAGGGTAGTATTCTTGGCCCGTTACTATTCATCTTATATGTAAACGATATAGTGTACAACATTCCATCCGCCAGCCCGACCCTTTACGCAGACGACACAACTTTGCTGTTTGGTGGTCCACGTGTGGGCTTACAGGAGAGAATTTCAGGTTCTGTTTTGACCCTCCAAAGCTGGTTAGCCAAAAATAATTTGCTTTTCAATGCAGACAAATCATTTTTTGTGCAATTCTTACCTCATAATAAGCAGCCCATGCAGCTGTCTTTTACACGGGTTGGAATTAAAGAATCTTGCTCTGTTTCTTTTCTTGGTATTATTCTTGATCGGAACTTGTCTTGGGTTGAACATATAAACAACCTAAGCATCCGGTTAAGTAGAGTTAACTTTGCTCTTAGGTCACTTTCCCCTCTTCTGGACCAAGATCATATGATCATGGTTTATCATGGTTGTTTCGCCTCAGTTATGTCTTATGGTGTAGAAGCCTGGGGTGGATCTTGGTACTCGTCTCGGTATTCTTGAGACAAAGGCTGCTATCAGAATCATCATGAAGACCGCTCCACTTGCATCGTGTAGAGGAATGTTTCGTTCATTGAAACTGCTAACTCTTCCTTCTCTTTATATTTTCAAAACTATCCTGCATATTTTTAACAACGGGTCTGCAGTTCAGACGGTTGGCTCCCAGCATAGGTATCCGACCAGAAACGGAGACGATCTTCGGATCCCTCAGCATCGCCTAGCCCTCTCGGAAAAGGAAGCATCCTGTGCAGGAATTAGGTTTTTTAATAAACTTCCTGAATCAATGAGGAACTGTTCCAAAGAAATGTTTAAAGGAAAGCTAAAACGTTACCTAATAGATAAAGAATTTTACTGTATTAATGATTTTTTAGAGTATAATGATAATGTAGGTAGTTAGATAGTTGTTTTTGTGTATTTTTCCTGTGAAATCTATTTATTTATTTATTTGTGCATTGTGACATTTTAAAATGTTGAGCCTAGATATCTAAATGTTTTACCTGCTAAACAGGTCTGTATTAGTTCTAAAATTGACGAGTGAGATATGCTTGTAAAAACTTGTATCTATTCACGAATAAATGACTTATGACTTATGACTTATGACTAATGGTGTCAATGAGTTTTTGTTTTTATACACTTTCAAATAAAGTGTCATAAGAGGGGGGTTCGTCTTTAAAATAAAATTCCCCCCCCGGTTTTCGCAGGGTGGGTAACGAAAGGTACGCCAAAAGAAACTTTAGAACCCTATAAAAACATTCCCTAAAGGGTTTATCAAAATTGTTCCTCTTTCCAAAGTTATGGTGGGGGGGAGGGGCATATAAAACTCACCCTGTATAAGGCGGTAGAAAAAACTAACTCTATAATTTGTCCTATAACAATTCGGTAAAGAGCACACAAAAAGTAAAAAAGACCGTAACAATTATAATAGCCAAATATAAAACTCAGTTTTGTGAACTAATCACCGCGTTTACACAATACATCAGTTTGAATCTCAACCCACAAAACACCACAATTCATCAGGATACATCGAACTGCACGATCTAACATTGTTGGTAATGGATATACCGTTTCTAACCTCGAGTACAATGTATATACAGAATGAAAGCTTCCATTAGGATGTTACAGGAGTCATTAGTAGGTAGTGGAGTAAGATGGAACACTAGACTAATGTATGAGTGATGGTTGTCTACAAATTGAGACGGCTGGCGCTTGAGTGGGTATGGTGTTGTTCGTGATAGATATACTGTTTCTAACATCATGTCTTATTGTATCCAAAACGGCTCTAATTATACAGAGTGGTCCCATTTTTAAAAATTCGTATTTATTAAAGTACAAATGCTACGTGAATAACTATTATACCAATAAATATAAGAAGTTGCAACGTTTTTTTAATGTACGTATTACAAGTTTTCTTAACAGGTTCCTTAACATAACCCCATAAGAAATAGTAACATGGGGTGAGATCAGGAGATCTGGGTGGCCAGCCTTCAAAGTGTTGAGCCAGGTCCTTATTTCCTCTGAGACCAATCCAGCGCTGAGGAGCATCGTACAGGGTGAGACACGGGAAACGGGCGAATTTCAATCAGCTGTTACATTGTTGCTTGTTTTCGTAGAAATTTCTAGGTCATGTCATTGAAAAGAGTATTTCATAGCATTTTTGTGACAATGGTTCAATGGACTGTCGAACATCGTGTTTTCGCATACGATGCTTATGTAAAAAAACAACTTAGTGGCTAAAGCGACGTTTGTTTCGTCGACATGTTGACATCCATCGGAATCAACCCGTACCAAACCGTAACACGTTGTTGAGATGGGTAGATTTGTTCAAATCAAAAGGAAACATAACGAAAACAAAACCTCCAGGCCCTGTTAGATCTGCCAGGACACCTCAAAACATCGCTAGGGCGAAAATGGTAGTCACCAGGAGTCCCAGTCATTTGTTGAGGAAAATGGTGTTACCGTCACGGTGAACTCACCCTGTTATGTCCACATGTTGAACACATTTCTCAGACCAGAACTTCGAAGGCGAAGAATGACCATGAGAGTCGTGTTCTTACAACAGCATGGTGCCACAGCGCACACCGCCGCTGCCTCAATGGTTACAGTCAAGAACATGTTTCCCAGACGGCTGGTTTCAAGTTTTGGTGACATACCCTGGCCACCAAGGTCACCAGATTTGTCTTGCTGTGACTTCTTCCTGTGGGGATATTTAAAAGAAAGTGTCTACTCTCACAAACCCCGAACTCTAGCACCTCAAACAAGCAATCAGGGAAGAGAACCAGTCGATTAAAACAAAAACATATTGACCCTAGTGGCGGATGATTTCACCAAAATACTGGACATCTGTATCTGAATGCGTGGGCACCCTATGAGTAACGTAATTTTTTAGAAGTTAGTAATTTATAAAATGCTAAGTCCTAGCCTTTATATCCGTACAATTAAAATTGGTTTATCTTTTAAAATGGCTTTGTGTTATGCATTTAAAAAACGTCCGTTTCCCGTATGTCACACTGTACATCGAGGTGACAATGGGGTGGATCTCCATCCTGTTGAAAAATTAAGTCCTGGGAATCTTCCATGATTTGGGGAATAGCCTTTGTTCCAACATGTCTAGGTACGTTATTCCAGTCACAGATCTTTTCTAAAAGAAAATGGGTTGAGTTTGGTTACCGCGTATATGTTTGCCGTGTAGCAGCTGGAGACCACATTCAACACAACAAACAACTTTGAAACTTCCTCTTTTCATTTGTTTAAAAAATATTAATTTAGAATTTGTAATTTAATAAATACGATTTTTTGAAATGGGACCCTCATCTATACTATTAGTATTTCGGTTAGGGTTGTCCGGAGTGTTGAGATCTCGGAATCTGGCTGGGGTAATTCAGAATTTTTTGAAAAGAATGTGTGGAGGGTGGGGGAAACGAATAAAATTATGTAGATTTTTTATTTTTATGGCGAAGCCCCCAGCTGGTGCAGCTAGTTTATAATAACCCTGTATAATAGATAAGAATATACTTGATAGACAGTATAAATACGTTCATTGAGAGTTTGCTTGGCTTAAATTCACCAAAATATATAAAAACTTTTATAAAATTCTGATTTTAAGCTTCAATAAATAACAAATTTGGTAATATCTCAACGGTTTTCCATATTTATATACTGCACTTTCTTATTAAAAAATTGTGGCCGTAGAAGGTTGATGAGTGACTTAGCTAGGGGCCCATATTGTGACCATACACTGATATTGCTCAAATATAGAGTTATAACAATTATTTCAAACATAACCATTTTCGATAACTTCTTTTCACACAAAAAATGTCGTCAAAGTCAAGATCCGAGTAAAACATTTCTGATTGTTTACCTCACCAGGTTGACGATTCAAATGATGGTTTTGAGATTTTTAATCCTCCCAAATGGCCATAAACGCCTCAGATTAGCCCACGTGCAAAACTTCAAGTTTCTAGCTCAGCTAGAAGTACCAAGTTGTAGTTCAGACGCTTCTTAGTAATGAGAAAACATAGGCCTTATCAATATTTAAAGTAAAAGCTTTAAATATTCTGAAAATAAGTTAAGATCGTACTTTCTAAAGATTGTCGTCAAACAAAAAAAGTTTGAGTTAAAAATTTTGAAATAAAATAAGAGTGTCAAACCTTGGTAACGCTGGTAGTGTTTTGCTAATTTATGTTTAAACCAGTAAAGAGGTTCACAATGAAGTTTATTCCAGAAGAAAGTTAGAACATTATTATAAAGTACCAAACAAAAGCTCGGATATCACATAAACACGTTCAGCAGCAAAGGGTGGTGAGCTAACTAGGAAAATGCGTATAAATCTGGTTATCCAATCAAAGTGACTGGCTTGCTGCTAAACTGAAATGAACAAGGTCATGCAGTGATTCAGTTTGGTGCTGATATCTCTCTCGATGCAATAGGATTACAGCAACTGTTAGACAGCAACTGGAATAGGGTTCAAGCAGCTCTTTAACATCTAGTGCAAGCTTTGTTGCTGATTATGTGGAATTATTAAAAAAAAGTGTACACACTTAAAGTTTTCAGTTTACCATTAACATGATGGAGGTCAAAATATGTAATTTTTATTTCCTCAACTTTGTAAATATGGGTTTTAAAAGTACAGGGTAATTGCAAATGACGTTCCTGATTTTGGTTTAAAATTTTTCTAGGTAAAATTACTTTAATCCATTTTAATTGGTACCATTGGAAAGAAAACTCATAAAGTTTTATTTATACTGGTTTGGGTGCGTATTTTCTGTTTGTTAAGTCAACTGTTGTAGGTGTTGTGTAATGCTTGAATTTGAAGACAATAAAGCTTGTTAAGTCCTGGATTGTCACATTAACCAATATTGTATAAGTGTGCAACCACTTTAGTGCCAGGTTTAATAAAAATCCTCTTAGTAACAACTCTATTCACTAGTAGTAATTGAATTTTAAAACAAATGGCTGCATTTATAAAAAGATGTTACTAATGGCTGCCTGGGACTGGATTGGGCGCGGAGGTCCGAATGATGACGTACTCCTGAACTGGCCAGCAATATCTCTGGATAACACCCCCTGTTATTTTAACTTGCGAGGATGCATGAAAGGTAAGCTGTAAACATCACCATTACCATTAGCATACCAGAGGTCCAGCAATGGATTACCATTGCCAACAAAACAATCGATCAAGATACTCTTATAAACGTATTGCAAGAGCTTGGTTATAGCTTGGTTGACATCTGTTGTATCACAAGGGGGCCCATATCGAAAATGTATGGTTCTGAGCACTTGTGACGAAACTTATTGAAATTTTCTTTAACTGTAACCATTTTAATTCTTTAATTTTTATTTTTTTATAAATAATTAAACTTTATTGTATGTAGCTTGAAATCGTTAACATCATTTGTGATAACCCTGTATATAAGAGACTACAGATCTTATATACCTAAAGATATATTTTTCGAATTTATATTGTACCCCTATATATTGTTGCAGACTCGTAATAAAATGGGCTTATTACTCTTCTTTTATCCCACCTGCTATATCGATTTAAAGGTTCACTTGAATGGTTGCTTTTGATACAAATTGAATTTGTCCGCTCATAAAACAAATGCACAACACCGCGCACGTAACAACTGGCTAAACAACGGGCCTTCTTTCAACTGTCAAACCAACCGCTTGCAAAGTTTTACGGCGGGCCGTTTTCACATTTCAAAAGAATTTTTTTACACTAATAAATATAACATATTTGGAAACTAGATGAGTTTTTCGACAGGTGTATTTAGCCCGATTTCTCATAAGTTGTTCGATAGTTTTACAAATAACCTGTGAAATTGGTTTTTAATACCATTTTGTATACTTAAAGCGCATAGTATCGAAAAGACGCTCTATACTCGTGTCAAGAAGCTCTTCTTATTTACAAATACCGAGTGTCCCACGAGAAGGTTTAAACGTTTAATTTTATATTACGTGACTTTTCATGCACCGAACCTTTTTAAACTTTACACAGTTTACAAAATAGGTTCTAAAAATATTCTGGGAAGATTTCTGCTCCCTAACCTTTGTAGTAATAAAATGGCGGCATATTGAAAATTTTACCATATTGCTTTCTATAAAAACTACTTTCATGAGTTATTATCTGACCGTGGAAGTGACTTTTTAGATTGGCCACCCCGATCAACAGATTTAACTGTATGTGACTTCTTTTTATGGGGTTACTTGAAGGAATAAATGTATACCCATAGCTTCATTAATGATAAGGATTGAGGAACTAAAACGATCAATGGAAGAGGAACTTCTCCGGTTACCGCGGTGTTTCTTTGTAAGAGCTTATGAATAATTTTTTAAGCGCTGTTATCAGTGTGTTGCTGTAGATAGGTTACAGTTTGAATAAATTAAGGGACTTTAAGGGTTTTCATTAGGCTATGTTCTAGTTTTTTTATTTAAAAGTCACATTGCCAAAGAATGTAACAATAAAAATATTTTATAAAACCAAAAAAATCTGTTTTAAGGTTTTTAAAGTATTGTTTTTTAATATGCTACCATTTTGTTTCTACAAAGGTTAGGGAGCTGAAATTTTCCCAGAACATCTTTAGAACCCAATTTGTAAACTGTGTAAAGTTTAAAAAAAGTTTGGTGCATGAATGGGCACGTAATATAAAATTAAAAGTTTACACCTCTTCGTGGGACACTCGGTATATGATGTGTATGGATGTGAACATTATTTTGAAAAATGGACCACCATAAAACCTTGCGTTGAAGTGTCGCAGCGCAGCTGAGGCGACCTAGACACCAGTAACAATTTGCTAAGTGAACTTTGTGGTAACGCTAGGTAAAGGTCGAGATTGAGTGGTAGAGAGGACTCCGTATTCCTTGAGGACCTCGTTAAAAAGGCAAACATTATTTAGACGAAGGCTTATGAGGTGTGATATTTAAGCAAACAATTTTATGGATGTACCACTAAAAATGGAAACAATATTACAAATTTACTATAGGGCTATCCGGTTTCAGGACCTAATACAGCCTGAAGATCCCGAGGAAGAATTTGCTGATATTTGTTTCAAAGGCCATCGTCGGACACAAAGTTAATAGAATGTTCACTTCACTTAAAACTGTAAATAGTGTAGTGTTAAGTGACGAACATTCTAGTGTAGTGACTTTGCTCCAACGATGGCCTTTGAAACCGAAATGCATCAGCACGTAAGACTTTTCTTCAGGATCTTCAGGCACCTAAACAAGGTAATTGTAAAACCAAGATGTATATTTCGTATGTATATTTACCTATATATTGTGTGGGATTCGTGGCGTGGTCCTGTAAACCAGCTTTCATGGAGGTCAGGTTTTGAGGATGATATAGGTCTAAAGCGGCTCAGATAGTCTCAGTGATCTGATGATACCCGCATTAACTCCCACCATCGTTAAGACATATCAGACCATCACCTGCGTGGTTCGGAAGTCACGGTAAGCCGTTGGTCCTTGTATTTTTATTGGACATTGGGCTATTAATTAATCACCCATTCTAAGGAAGAGTCGGCCTTAGTTTGTAACAAGACTACACCTCATAACTCATTACTACCACTCATCACACTCACCCTTCACTACATATTTGCCTTAAAATACCCTCATGAGAGTGGTCGGTATCTCAAATAGGGATATGGTGATATATACTTTTTAACCACTTTATACAATTTTATTCTTTCCACAATATAAAAACTCAACTGATGATATCTGGCATAGTTCAGACGAAACGTCTTGTAATATCTTGTTTTAATTTATAGTGGTACATCCCTATAGTGGTGCATTACTTTACAGTCTTCCAATCATTCACTCCGAATTCCTCAGACCTATCTTTTGTTTGTTTTTTACCGGACCGGTACCGGCGTGCACTAACACACACAGGTGAGCGGTATGATTACCGTGACGGCGTGAAGACAGCTCACAGCTGATGATTGTTAGTAACGCGTGACCTGTTTGTAACCGGACAAACCACAGAGTATCTTGTGAGAAATGGTTAGTAGGGAGATAGGTCTGTAATTACATACATTACAAGCATCACCTTACGTCGCCGGTCAGGCATAACCCAACAACGCTTTGAAGAAAGTGAACCTGTTTACTAGTTCCAAGAGGTTCTCAACACCTTTCTGGGGAGATACTGTGAGTTGGAGATTAAGGGAAAAGACATGCTTGTGTTTTAACAATTATATTAAACTAAGAAATGGAATAAGTATTTATTTACGTGGCGAAGTTAGGGCTTTATAGTCCTCTCCACACTATAACTACAAGGCTGTATAAAGTTAACTGAAAAGCTGAAATCTATGTGAGTAGTCAAAGTTCATCTAAAACATCTGAAAGAAAACGCTCATAAGGATGAGCGTTATGAGAGCTAAAAATGACCTTAAGTCCAAGAGCGAAAAGCTAGAGGTTCGTGAGCGGCTAACAACTACGAAACCTAGCGTCTTCTTTGTACACGAGCTTGTCAAGGGTTTCCAATTGAAAAAACCTGTTTACCTACTTTTTTTATGTAACATAACTTATATGTAAAATAAAGTTAATTAAAGCCAAATTTTTGATACTCTCGTGTTTTAAGGGGTTCTAAAAGTCCTGTGTTATCAGGTTTTTTAATGGAGTTTTCTCGAAATACAAATAAAGTTTGGAAAATCGGTATCTATTTAACCTTGAAAAAATATTGACCTGGTATATAAAACTTTAAAACTCACAGTAACACGATTTACAACGGTGGCATTTGTCTGAATGCAGCCCTTTACATCGTCACTTCTTTTCCACCGTACTTTAAAGCCATAACAGGACAGTTATCCTTACTAATATATAATAATGAGATGGTGCTTATGTCATTCTGTCTGTTCCTCAATCACGAAAATACCACAGGACCTAAAAATTACCGTCTATCTGTCTGTCTGTAACACTTTTAAAGCTAGGCTTATTGGACCACTTATATCCCAAAGTCGGCTGAAGCTATAGCGGTGAAACTTCTTTAAAGGGTGTAGCTTATTACACAATGTCTCTTTACTTATGTTTATTATCAATACAACATCCACAAATTAAAGGGAAGTGACCAAAGTGGACTCTGAAAATGTTTTTAGGCATTTTGGACCACTTATAAGTCAAAACCAGCTCAAACTATGGCAAAGAAACTTTGTTTGAGGGTCTTTAGCTGCATTCAAAGTCCATATAACATCCTCAGAATAAATTGCAAAAAACCAAAGCGGGCTCTAAAACGGCCGGAACGGCGGAAGTAACTCTGAATCTCTGCACAAGGTAGCCAACACTTATAAAGAGAAGCTGGCGAAAAACAACAGGCAAACTGAATGGGTTCTCTAAGAATATATAGGAAACTATGTTTTGTTAACTTTAAATTTACAATTTTTTTTAAATGTAGCCTACTTATAGCTATGTTAATAAAGCCCCAAGGCGAAGCGCGGGTACTCTCAGCTAGTCGTTTCTCAAACTGTTGGTTTAAAGAGTAGTTTCGTAGAATAATTCAGAAATATATACTCCTGATAACACCATTGATGAAAATATTAACGTCGTGCATGAATTTTCTTAGTTTTCAACACTAATGTAGTAGACATCTCACCGGAGAGCTGGACAATTATATTCAAACCCATTTAATTCTTTACATAATCCTTCTCTTCATTCCCATACTTATTCTGACGCACGGATCTCTTCTAATTGCATAAAACGGGTGAACAACCCTGAACCCTTCGATCAGAGCATGTTGGGGCTAAACTGGGTTTTAATTTTCCGCAGCATGTACCAAAATGCGATCAGCTTGTCAAGCACGCTCCAGTGGCGAGTTTCTAATTTTGTTACTGATCTCTCCCCTCCCCCCGCAACCCTACCGTTATACACAATACACAATCCACCCCTCCTGTTCAATCAGATTTGCATCTGGCAAGTGAGGAAGTCAATGTTTTCAGCCTAAATGCTTCAACTGTTTGAAAAAATAGTAAAGATTTTAAATTTGTTGAAAGGTTAAAAAACACTCATACAAAAAAACAGCTTAGCTGACGGAAAACACAATCAATCCGCAAAATTGATCCGTTAAAATTGTTATTTTTAATTTTTATAAATGATCTCCCCGATTTACTGGTTGACTCCAAGTGTATATTATATGCAGATGATTTAAAATTTTATAGAGAAATTCATACTGTTAATGACTGTCAATTATTGCAATCGTCCCTGGATACTCTGTATATTTGGTGTACTGAAAATAGATTGCAGTTAAATATAAATAAATGTTTTGTTGTTACTTATTCCAGACAAAAAAGAATCAACCATCACTTGTATACAGTTAGAGGAACCCCGCTGCAAACAGTGAATCATATCAAAGATTTAGGAGTTACTTTTGATTCGTCTTTCAAATTTGACAACCACTTAAGCTGTTTAATAAATAAAGCATACAAACTGTTAGGTTTTATCATTAGAAATACAAGATTCTTTTCTTCTATTGAAGCTATTAAACTATTGTATTTTTCGTTTGTTAGAAGTAAGTTAGAATATTGCTCTATAGTATGGGATCCGTATACAATGATAAATATATCAGCAATAGAACTGGTTCAAAATAAATTTTTGAGATATCTGTATTTTAAAAGATTTAATGTTATGTGTGACCGTGATTTTTCTACTACTGTACTGAGATATTTATTTAATTTGGAGTCCCTTTCAGTCAGAAGACATAAAGCAGCTGTTCTTTTTTTGTACAAAATATTACACAGCTCAATCGATAGTAGTTTTTTGTTAAGTAAAATTAAACTATTTGTACCTAGAAATAACTTGCGCCCAACCTATGTGTTTTTTGTTCCTAGATGTAGCACTGTGCATTATTTTAACTTTTCGTTTTTTAAGGCATTAAGAACTTTAAATGTGTGCAGGAATGATGTTGATTTATTTAATAAAAATATGAACCTATTTTTACGTCAAATAAGCAGAATAACATTTTAGTTGAATTAGTATGTAGCCCATTATTCTAGTTTTGGTTTGTACTAGTATATATTACCTACTCTGAATGTGTGCAGATGATTTTTTTTTCGTATGCCTAATCTACTTGTTTTTATTGTACTGTTTAACATAATGAATATCTTGCATTTTGTTATGTCAAAATAGCTTGTAAGGTGAAAACTGTAGCTATTGTATAAACAAATTGAATAAATAAATAAATCCTATAAAACAATTTAATAGCTGGTTAGGCCTCGTGGCGTGGTCCCGTAATCCAGCTTCAGGAAGGTCAGATTTTGAGGATGATAGAGGTCTAAAGCGGCCAAGATAGTCTCAGTGATCATCTGATGATACCCGCATCAACTCCCACCATCATTTACACATATCAGACCATCACCTGCATGGTTCGGAAGTCACGTTAAAATACCCTCATGAGAGTGGTCGGCATCTCAAATAGTGATTTAGTGATTTAGTGGTCTTTCAAGAACAAAGTTCTCATCGAGAGACCAACGTCAATTCAATGACCGTTCAAAGTAAGTACGATTAAAGTAAAAGGCTTCGTGTTTTGCGAGTTACCTGTAACTATTTAATCGTATGCAAAAAAAAGTCAATACGTCGTTTCTTTTCAAAAGCGTAACCAGATTAGTTAATCATAGTTTTGGTTTTCTTAAAATAATGAAACTTTCTCTGGACAACGTTTTAAGTGTTCCGATTATTTGAACTAGGATTTTTAGACCAAACACATTAAGTAAGACAATTCTAGTGGTAACTCTTACGTAAATAACTCTTGGGAAGTATTTTGAGTTACATCATAGCCTTGCTTGGGTTAACCTTCTTTTAAAGATGTGTATTTTTTGTTTATACTGTGTATTATTTGATTTAAATAGTTTAAAATCAAAGCTGTAACTTGGCGAACCCTTATTGGTTTGTATACTCTGTTTTGGCTAATCAAAATATGTATTTATTTAATTACTTTACGCAGACTTAAATACTATGGACTTATATGATGTAGCAGAAGAATACTTTAAAAATACTTTTAATTTGTCGAGTGAGCTACCTGCGAGAAAAAACACGATCTAATTTAAATGGCGTTAAACTTAACGCCAGAATTAAGTTTTTCAATCACAAACTATTCAAACTCACAACAGCTCAAGTTATGTTCATATGCTTATCCCTCTGCTGGTATAATCTCTCTGAGGGATAAACTACCCTAAAAGCTTCTGCGTAAATCTCTTCCCCTGCATCTAACAGCGCATACGGGATCAACTGTCTGCCTCTTGTTCCCCTAAATGCGATCAGACTTGTAGCAGATCTGTGCCGGATTAGTAACGCACGCGACCCTGGAGCCCATCACTTCGGTGGCGCGGGTTCGATCCCTGCAATCACCACTTACATAATTTGTAATGTGACTAATACGGTGACGCTATGTAAAGGTGGAGGTTGAGTGGTAGAGAGGACTTTGTAGTCCTAACTACGCCTCGTTAAACAAGACAAACTTTACCTTTTTTTACCTTTGTCGGTGTAGACAAGTGTTTTCTATATCGCATCTCGCTAAGCCGATACAACCGAGGTTACAAGTGCATCTGACACAATATAGTCACGTGTTGTCAGTTTTATTAAGAGAATGTTATGGTAGGTAGATAGCGCATAGATGCCACATGGCTGAGGCAGGAAAATCAACATATTTGACGTAGCCCAAGCGAAGATAGCGCTGCCATGTCTCGCCGTCTCTCTCCCCCTCGGCTCCACATGTTCGAGTTACTTAAATGTGCGTGAATTGTGTGATTTTCGAGAACGAAACAAACTTCCGCATATGTCAGTGTCTCTACCTGAGAATCTTAAACGAATTCTCTCGCAGCGCAATCTGTGCTTGGGCTGCTGCAACTATGTTGATACTCCTGCCTCAGCCATTCGGAATTTATGCGCTATCTACCTATCATAACATAATCTTTGGTTACACAAAATATGGGAATCTATGATTGTAATAAACTGGCGATTCCTCGTGAAGTCCTCAAGTAGGTTTGAATATAATTAGATTGTCGTCTTCTTGCTTGGCCATTTATAAAAAAGGATTGTATTTCACGACCTTCTCTAATTAAAAATTTGTTACATTATTGTGTTTAGAACTATAAATTCTTTATAAATTCTTTATTTTTTTCTTTGTACATAGTGAATTACAATGGTGTACACTTGACATAAAAAAACATTGGCTATAACATAAAATAAACACAATCCGTAAAAGTGTTACAATACTCAGTAGAGGTTACATAGTACAAAGAAAAAATAGGGCCCCTAGGACAATTTTGTCCGATTAGGGGTTCCATCATAACATGTTAAACAGATGTAAAGAAAGAGCTCAGGAGCATACAATATAAACTAATGATATCCTAAAATTAACTTAAATATATACAATGGAAATGTGCTGTGTTCATTTTATTGAGCAAAGAGTATCTTTTAAATAACACAAGCGATATACCCAGTACAATAAAAATAATAAACTCTGTTTCAAATAAAGAACATAATTTAGCTCACTGCCCCGGACCAAGGTACCCAAGCGTTCCTGGGCTGGACGCCAACACAGGCGCTGCCTTCAAATAAAGGCAGCCGGCTTTTCGCCAGCCCGTACTGATCATGAACAACCAAGGACCGGAGAAGTGAGCCCCAAGATTATAAAGTTAAATTACATAACTAAAAACTAACAAATCAGAAAGAAACTAATTTCTATAATAAAACAATAGTATTTCTTTTAATACAAATATAATTGAAAACAAAATGGGTTACTAGCTAATAATTTCAAATAAGTCTTCTATATTTTCTTGGGAGAGTAACCAGTTTCTAACTTGCCTAAGAAAGGTGTTTACATTTGTTTGTATTTTAATATAGTCGGGCAGCTTATTAAAAATCGTAGGTGCTATGAATGAAAAGGTTTTGGTGTAAAAGTTAAATGAGGTCTTGCACACACACTTTATTAGAATTTTTAATTTTAATTTGTACCTATTATCATTTTTATACCACCATCAAAGCTTTTACCAAAAAGGTTTTAGTGTTTTGTAAAGAAATACTGCTCTAAGTGGAAGAATCTTTAGTTGCAAAAAACATGGCTTTGAGGGTTCATAACGATTTTTCCTTAGAATAGATCTCACAAAAACTTTGTACTGTTATCAAGGGCTTTATGTTAGTGAGATATGTTCCACCCCAACAAATAATACCATATTCAAGTCTACTGTTTACTATGGCATAGTACAGCTTTAACGCCCTCTGAGGACAAATACTGTTAAGAAAGTAAAAAAGTCGAAAGCTGGTAATAGTTTTTCTTTTTAATTGTTCTATATGGAATTTCCAATTGAGTTCACTATCCAAAGTTACTCCCAGATACTTTATACTTTGACTTGCAACAATTTTTGAGCACTTACTACAAGATAGTCCTTTTAATAAGCAATCAAAACAACGGTAAAGGATATCAGATAAAGTGACATTGCTTTTTCGTAAAGAAAAGTTTACATATGTGGTTTTTTCGGTACTTAAGACTAATTTATTCCTATAAAACCACCAACTGAGTGAATTCAGATCTTCGCTCATATTAAAACTGATTGAACTCCATGATTTGTCTACGTATGAAAGGGCAGTGTCGTCTGCGAAAGCCGTAACACTCCCCTTAAATTTACCATTGCATAGATCATTTATAAATATTATAAAAAGAACTGCGCCTAACACTGACCCTTGCGGGACACCACAACAAATCTCTCCCATTTGACTTAGGCTATTGTTTATTCTTACACATTGTTGTCTTTTACTTAAATAGCTTTTGAACCATTTGTGTACCACTCCCCTAAAGCCATAGTTGTATAGCTTGTCTAAAAGAATAGTGTGGTCTACCGTATCAAAGGCTTTCTTTATGTCTATAAAAAGTCCACTAGTACAATTACCACTATTGATACCACTATTTATCTTATCCATGAAATTTAGAAGAGCTGCCTCTGTACTGAGCCCCAATCTAAAACCAAATTGATTGTTTGAAAAAAAGTTAATTCTGTTCAAAAAGTCCAACATTCTTGTCTTAATAATTTTCTCTTAATTGTTGTCTTAATTGTTTTTAATAACTTTATATATACAGCGTGTCCCATAAATAAAGTACGGTACCAGACTCTAGGAAATGGTTATATGGGTCAAAATAAAGAGAAAATCAAGAATAAAATGTTTTCCAAAACGCTTAGATAACCAGATATTCGCCATTTTACATTTTTCGCTAATTACTTATTATCTCCCACACCATTCGTCGGATTTGACTCAAACTTAACATAAATTTGTATTCATAAGACCATTTAATAAGATGATCTAACTTATCATTTTAAAGCGGTGGCTATTTTATGGTATTTTTAGGGAACTTTTGGCGTTATACCTTAAATGGTGAATAAACGGTGAGTTTTACGATACAATGTAAAGAATAACGCTTTTTAGTTAATTTTATTACCTATCTATTGGCACCAAGGTCATAAAAATACTTTGGGAATCAACGAAGCTTTAGGGAAAACTCTGGCTAAAAACAGACAACTTTCCACCTTATTATCTTGATGTTTGCCACAGTTTTCACTGTACCTTCGTTGATGCTTAATTGATATTTTGGTGTCAATAGCTAAATAAAACACTTTTCTACAAAACAGAATTCTTTACATTTTATCGTTCAACTCACCGTTTATTCGCTGTTTAAGATGTAACGCCAAAGATTCCCTAAAGCTATACCATAAAATAGCTACCGTTTTAAAATGATAAGTTAGATCATCCTGGTAATTTTTCCCATAAATGGTCTTACTTAGATACAAATTTATGTTAAGTTTGAGTCAAACTAAATGGTGTTCGCTATATAGTGACTTTTGGGAACATTTTTATTCTGGATTTTCCCTTTATTTTGACCGATATAACCTTTTCCTAGAGTCTAGCTCTTTACTTATGAGACACCCTGTATATACTATATATCTTTTTCCTCTATCTTTTACTCTGGAAGCATAGATTCATTGTTGTTGCCTCTTAAAACATTTTAACTTTTACTTTCATCATTAAATAAGTTTTATAAAACGTTTTTCAAACACAGAATCTTCAACCTATATACAGAGTTATGGATGCCAAAATGAACATCGTATGTTACCCAAACTACTCGTAAATAATGAAAACTAACCAAATATACATAATAATAAAGTTTTAAAAAGCATTCAACGTAAAAACACGTTTTAACCAGGTATAACTCCACCAAAGTAGGATGAAAGATGACAACCAGCTTGGTAATGTACATTAGGCTCTAATAAGCCGTTATGATAAACGCAGGGCGTTGGCTGGAGGTAAATATTAGCTGATAAGTCCAGCCCTGATAACAGCGAGTGATAAGCTCAGTGCAATGTTGATAACAACTGCAGCTTCTCCACCGACAACATGCTTCCAGTTCCAAAACCCCACTATGCCAGCTGAATAACTGATCCAGTGCCTTTAGTGAGTAGTTTATCGGTTTATTTATTGATAGTAAATTGAGCCGGCAGGATCATGTGAATAGTATTCTACCTAAACTCAGGTCAGCTGTTTTTGTTGTTGACTTGGGTTTTATTTTAAACTAGCGAGTACCCGCACTTCGCCTCGGTGCCTTGTTACATAGATGTGTGTACATTTTAAGAAAATTGCAAGTTTAAAGTAAACTAAAAGATTTTCCTATAAAAACCATTTAGTTTGCCTGTTAGCTCACGATCTCTTAAAGTGGTGGCTACCTTGTGAGAGTCATAGTTGTTAACTAATTTTTCATCACTTTAATTATTATCGACAGATTTTTATGCCAATTTAACTTAAGAAAAACTGCATGTTAATAAAAATGGTAACCCCTTTTCTTTCAAGTGTAATATTAATCAACGATACGATTCTAGATTTGAAATTTGTTTTGGAACTTCGGAGTTTAAAGATTAATCCGGTCGTACCCGCCGTAGACGTGTTGTTTCTCTGGTTGTTTTGGGGTCTTTACGTGTTTTGTGTATGTTGTTATATTGTGTCGACTAGGACTTGTGCCGTGGTCCTGTAATCCAGCTTCACGGAGGTCAGGTTTTGAGGATGATATAAGTCTATAGCGGCTCAGATAGTCTCAGTGATCATCTGATGATACCCGCATCAACTCCGACCATCGTTTAGACATATCAGACCATCGCCTGGTCCGGAAATCACGTTGGTCCTTGTATTTTCATTGGTCATTGGGCTATTAATTAATGACCCATGCTAAGGAAGAGTCGGCCTTAGTTTGTAACAAAACTACACCTCATAACTCATTACTACCACTCATCACACTCATCTTTCACCACATATTTGCTTCATGAGAGTGGTCGGCATCTCTAATAGTGATTTAGTTATTTTAGTGATGTATTTTCTAGACTGGTTTTCATTTTTAGACATGTTGTTTGGCTGTGTTTGACAAGTCAGTGTACACTGATTACTTTGGGCTAGCTAATTTTTAATATTTAATATTTAGTGTTATACACTAAGTTGCCTGAACCAAAACGTCGTGTTCTTCTTGCTCATTAATAATGGAAAATGCCCGCAATAACATTTCAAGCTCTGAAGGCAATGTACCGATGTCATTATATAAAACAAAATATGTTGTAGGACGTAGAACGTATACATTGTTATACAGAGGAGTGAAACCCGTAAGCAATATTCAACAGAGAACCTTTCTTACAATGTCATTATTTTTTACATTTTTTCAATTTTTGTAATATTATTCTTATATATCTTACATTTCATTTAAGACTCAGTTTTACGGTTTATAAATATTAACGTTGTCTCAGTGTGTATGATTTTTATATTGCAAGTAGCTTACTTGTGGAATGAATAAGCAGTAGTGTTTACTAGTTGCTAAAACTAAAATACTCGTAGTTTAAAGTGTATTCCTGATTTCGGATGAATGATTTTTGAACTGGTCAGCACATACTAGCCATAAAGATTCGAAACCTACTGGATAACTAGATTATTCCAATCTTTGCCACTAAATCACTATTTGAGATGCCGATCACTCTCATGAGGGCAAATATGTGGTGAATGATGAGTGTGATTAGTGGTAGTAATGAGTTATGAGGTGTAGTCTTGTTACAAACTAAGGCCGACTCTTCCTTAGCATGGGTCATTAATTAATAGCCCAGTGACCAATGGAAGTACACGGACCAACGGCTTAACGTGACTTCCGAACCACGTAGGTGATGGTCTGATATGAAGAAATCTTATTCACTTCCAATCAAGGGTAGTATATTTCAAACAAGAGGTATGACAGACTAACTTTGAAGAAATCTAAAGGTTTTTACAAATTGAAATACAAGGAAATACAAGTATATGCAACAATTATTATACAAATATTTCTTCAGCCTCAAAAAGGTTAAATACAAAACAATGGATAGTATATAAAGCTATAATATACTATACCTTAATTGTATCTTATGAAATTAACAAATTAACGTTTTCTTTCATGATTTTGACAACAATTATTAAATATGAATGTAATTTTTGAAAAATTGAAATAATTAAGTCTATAAACAACATTTGTTTTAAATGTAAGTTAAATATCCACGACATAAAATACTTACTGCAGTCCCATTTACAAGTATTTAAAACTAACTATTACTGGAGTTTGTTGTTTTCAGTCTAAAAAGTTGTATAGCCTGTTTTTTAAACGTTGTTTGACAGTTTTTATCAACAAAAATAAAATTTTAAAAACACAATTTTTAAATTTTAACAGGTTACCACATGTAAGCAGAATCAGTCCTTGGCAGGTAAAGGTTTCACTCTGTGATTAGTATGATTGAGGGGTGAGGGGGGCTAATAAGGAATTCAAGGGATGAGGGGTAGGGAGGGGTAAACCCAATCCCCCCCCCAACCCCAGGGATGATTGTGGGTCTAGTTACCGGGGAAGCACTGAGTAATTTGACTCTGAATTGACCAATCTATTGCGGCTCATCCATGCTATGTAGCCAGAGGAGACGATGAGCTCTGTTAAACAACCGGGAAAACGTTACGTCGGGAGTCACGTGATCGACAAACACATGTCACATGTTTGGCATTTTTAAATGTGTCTAAAAATCACTTCTTTAAATTAAAAAATAGAAACACTCTTAACACAAAACTAGATTTCGACTTGATACAAATCCTCTTCGGTTACGTGTTTTCGTAACTTTCTTCTGCTCCTGCTGCCTCAGTGGAGGGCTCGAACCCAAGTGTGTTAAACGGACATCACGACAAGAAAGGGTTGATTTACGTTTACATCACTAATGAAAGTCAAACCACATGACAACGCAGAAAATAGCCGAAGGCCAGGTGGAAATATTTCATCACAAACAACTTTCGAGTGTTTTACCTCCAACTCGCAATTTTCTTCATTGATAAGTTACATGCTATCGAATTTTTCAGTTTGCCTCCACAGCAAAAATCACGATCAATGCATTCATTCACTGCAATTAACTACGCACTAGTAGTAAAAGAGACCGACTACTTCCAAGAACAGTCAGCAGTCAGTGTTTGTTTACTTCAGAGAACTCAGTCATCAGCACAGTCGAGAAACGGCCTCAGCACTGATCAGCACAGAATCAATACATTCTCTAACGTCGTGGTTGTACTTGTACGACACTCTTTGTAGCCATTGATCTCTGTAAAGTGTTCAAACTATGGACTTTGTTTGTAGCAAAACTAACTGAGTTTTACCAAAGATAATGTTATGGTAGGTAGATTACACATAGAGGCCATATGGCTGAGGCAAGAAAATCAACATAGTCTGGCAGCCCAAGCACAGACACCGCTGCGAGGGAATTCTCAAGTAGTCACTAACGCATGGCACATTAGTTCTTTCATTAAATTCGCACGATTTGGTCACATTCAAGTCATCGGACAAACTCGAGCATGTCGAGCCGAGGGAAGAGAAACACGGGAGGAAGCGGCAGCACTCGCGGCCCTATCTGTGCTTGAGCTTCCGCCACTATGTTGATTTTGTTTACGCCTCGGTCATGTGGCTGCTATGCGCAATCCACCCCCATAACATAATGTTTGGCTTTATCCATTGACCTTGTTGTAATCTTGTATTGTAACAAAGTGGTCTTACCATCATGAATTGAGATCCATCCTAAGCCTACATACGAGTGGAACCATTGTGGTTAAGAGTAGCACAAATATTTTAACGTAGGTATTGCGTAAAACTATTACGGCTGAAATCGGGAGGTGAAATGATGTAGACCTATGTGTACGATACAAATCCTAAATTTGTTATAAGAAATTGAAAGTACAAAAGTAGAAAAGTTACGAATGAAAGAGTTTTGAGTAAAGTTTTGACTATAACTGTGCCGATAAGTGTTGTTTGCACCTTTCACTAGTATTGTCGAGGGAAAGATGTTTAGTAATTTATAATTAAATTCACAAAGTCGTGTCCGTAAAACGAAGTTGTATGTGGCCCTTCATAGAAGATCCACACTCACATAACAATTAAGTTATACCGTTGTGAGGCACCACCCCGCCCACCCCTTGTATGCTTAAGGCAAGTTTTTCACACTTCCGGATTTGTATGACCTCCCCCCTCTCCAACCCCACTTCCGCCACTCAAGGGACATTCTCATAAGGATAACAACACAGCTTAATACAGCTTTATACACACTGGTTTACCACTGTGCAAAATGTAATAATTTGGCAACATTAACACATCGTGTTTGGTCAGAGTGCAGCTAGTGATACACTGAGGTAATTTAGAACGGCTTTAGGAAATTCGCCAGAAATCACGGTAGCGCCCGTAGCTACACATTGGCTAGGTTTTGTTTTATTCGTTTCTCTTACAACGTAGAAAATATATTTCGTTTTGTTTAGTTTTATTAGAGAACAAAAACATCGTTTTCATATCAGCAAATATTAACTCACTATAACTTTGCACTGAAGCCTATTATTATTGGAGTGTCGTGTCTATCCAGGCCAGAGCTGGGCTGGGAACTTTGCTACTTCAACTTTAGACAGCCTACAGTTGACCTACTTCGCGGCATGTAATCAACTGTCATTTAGACTTTATACAATTTTAATGTAGTTTTCAACCCTAATCTGAGTGAGTTGTCTTTCACTGCAAGATTTATTTGTTTTGAAATCGCTCACGTTTTTAAGTTGCCGCAGCGTTTTCTACCAAACCTTTAGATGAAAATGTAACACCTCTGGTTCTACATTGTTAAGAACAACAAGAAACATTTGAAAATGTACATACAGTAAATCTAATTCTATAAACAAATCGATATTAAGTGTATATCATATGTTCGAAGCTTAAACAGTCATACTTAGTAAGTTAAAATTCCCTGAATGACTAAATTTTACAGAGCTTTTATGCAGTGTTTTATGATACATCAATTTTATAAAATATTTATAGGCCTATTGTAAAAATGTTTATGAGAAAGTCATGAATAGCGTATCTTGAATCTATACGTCGGCAAGCGGTTCAGCAGTCAATATTTAAAAATATTGAAGAAATCTATAACAATTTGGCAATAGCTATTAATAAACGAGCACAGGCTATATTTTTAACCCAACCGTTTGCTTCGAAAAGAACAAATTCCAACTTTTAGAAGTGGATGTAGATGCCTTTAGATGTAAATAAACAAAACATCAATTTTATGACTCGACAGAATTACTTTTACTGACAAAATAAAAATGAATAACTTCGGACGATCAGTATTTATACCCGGTGACCACGATAAAGTGTCCTAAACGGATTACAGGAATATTATTAGAGCTAGAAAGATGAAACTAGCTTTTCTATCTGGAAATCGTACATGGAGATTTCAGGAAAATATTTTAAGATTCTCAGTATACAGAGTGTGTCAATACTGAAACTCACGGGGTCAAAACTCGAGATTTTAAATACAAAGTGGGTCATATTGTACATAGTTTTAATCAGAAGACAATTCTCGACATTTTGGTGAAACAATTTTTGATATGTTGCGCCATTACAAAGCTAGAGCTATGAACATGAGTCGCGTAAGCTTTTACGGGACGCCCTGTCGTTAAACTATAAATTCGATTAAAAATATGGAGTTTACGTATTATTTCTCAGAATTTGACGAGCTTTTAATGGTATGTAGTACAAGCATGTTTTCAAAACATTTCTAACCTCAAAGTCTATGTAAACATTGAAGTTGCTATTATCATGAATAAGTCAAAAATATTAAATAGTAAGATATGGCATATTGCATATCATTGTTAAGATAATTTAAATATAAACATGTTTTGTATAAAACATAACTTTGTATCTTAATTCGTTTAAGAGCTATAACAAAAAAACCAATTTTAACCTTGATTTTGCCTGTATAAAAGTAGTTTATACGGTCGTTTGCCTTGCTTGGTACATAATGTAAGAGCCACAATTCTAATAAGATTTCTTCACAATTCTTCTTGGTAAAAACTCATAAAATGACATAAAACAAACATAAATAAGAATATAACAATAATTGTTTGTAGCTGTTATAAAACAGAGATGGGAGAGAAAACCAGTTGTCGTGGTTATGTTATTGCGCACTTTGCAATATTTTATCTGCTTGTTATATCAGCTGATTGATTTCTCAAGCTGTTGTATTGCTGTATTTAAAATTTCTTTACATTGTTACGTGTCAAATAAAATGAATCCTCATTTGAAATACAAACAATACTTAACAGCTAGAGAAATCAATCAGCTGATATAACACAGCTTATTTTTAGGTCTAGCGTTCAAATAAAATACGAGTAAATATACACTTATAATATAACTTTTAGGAAAAGATATCTATTATGAACATTGAAAGACTCATCAAATTGAAACCAGGCCAACACGCAGCTAAGCGCTAAAGTACTGCTTGCATAGGGGATTTGAATTTCCTTTGCAATTTGTTACTGCAATTCACCCCACTCACAGCCTCACTTCGACCTCAGTAGCCTACCATATTCTATTACGACAAGTGTTATGAGGCTATTCATTTGTGCCAAATTTGGTAAAAATCGGACAAAAAATGAAGTGACCTGTAGAGATGATTCTCTTATATTCACTTATGTAGATACATTTTGGAAAAATTGCTAAAAAAGTGTTCTGGAAGTCAGGATTGGTGCTCATTTCATTGTCCCGGGCTTGGATCTTAACATGCTGACGGCATGAATATCTCATTTTCCCAAAGGAAATTCGATAAAAGGTATCCTCATGTTCCGCATCCTTTATACGCATGCGACTAATTTATCATATAAAAAGTGATTTTTTTAGTCCCGTAGAAATGAACATTAATTGGAACCCCTTTAGTTGCTTGAAAAGGAAGTGTACAACCCCAAAATGCACATCTCCCCCTTACACGAGCCACAAGTGGCAGGTAAATCTAGCCAAGTTAGCCGAGCCCGTTATTCTGCAATATACAGCCCGCATGTTCTGCTGCGATCTCATGCCCTATTGCTTTCCCTTATTCCACACACGTCCTGTATAACCGCCTGCAAACTGATTTCCCCTTGTTTCTCTAACTAATTTGCATGTTCTGCTAACAGTTGTTGTTGAAGTTTGTGAAGCGTTTGTCTGTATCACTAAAACCACTAAATCACTATTTGAGATGCCGACCACTTGCATGAGTGTATTTTAAGGCAAATGTGTGGTGAAGGATGAGTGTGATGAGTGGTAGTAATGAGTTATGAGGTGTAATCTTGTTACAAACTAAGGCTGACTCTTCCTTAGAATGGGTCATTAACTGATAGCCCAATGACCAATGGAAATACAAGGACCAGCGGCTGAACGTGACTTCCGAACCACGCAGGTGATGGTCTGATATGTCTAAACGATGGTGGGAGTTGATGCGGGTATCATCAGATGATCACTGAGACTATGTGAGGATAAAGTGAACTACACTGGAGCCGCTATAACTTTTCATCTGGCCTTCTCAAGCTATAAGTGAAAATGACAACACTCTTCGATAATCTTTTCCTATGGAGTAATATTAAAACCTTTTTGAAATTTGGTCACCTTCAACATCAATTCCCCAAGCTATTAGAAGGCCAATAGATGTTTTGTTGATAGGGATACAGAAAACCCGTTTTAAACGTTTAAAAAATCGATGTACGAAAACATTGGTTAACTGAAGTAACTGCCTCAGTATGTGACTCATATCTAGTCACGGAAACGATCCTAATCAGCATGTTCGATTCTGAGAGAACTTAAAATAATCTTGTACTGGGATGTTTCTATATACAGTAAATATTTTGCAAACGTTAACATGAAATCTGTTCAAAGTACTTGAATAATTGGGTGAATTTGTCTGATTTTTCCATATAATTTTTACGTTGATCTGCCAACGAATAGCTGCAAAATGAGGGTTAAAGCTTGCGAAGAATTATCTTGTCAAAGAAGTTGTTTTATTTTAAATATTGAAGCCAAGGTAGGTCAAACACGATGTTATCATGTCGAACAAAACCCAGATGCAAAGTTATAGCGGCTGTTTTGTATGCTCTCCTTCTCTTGACTGTATTGTTTTACACTAATTATGCGATTTGTTTATGGTTTTTATATTGTAGCGGTCAGCAAGGGTCTTGGAACTAATGAGGCTTTCGGGATAAATAAATAAAAATAAAAAAACATAAATGGCTTAGTGCGAAAAACATGTGACATGTTATGCAATTGTCAGTTATTTTTTGTAGCTAAAACTTTCCACACATTCTAACATCGAAATCCTGTTCCCACGTACATTTTTGACATTCACTCTCTCTCATTCATTCGAACATCATCAATAAATCAAACAATTGGCGTGATTGGGATGAAGTTCACTTGTCTGAGCTTAGTGGAGTCATCTTGGGGCTTTCTGGTCCCACAGAAGTGGGTCTCCCAGGCTAAGATAACCGGGACAGTACAATAAACCTTTGGTTGACGTACAACTGATTCAAGGTTAGTATATACTAACCTTGCAACTGGTTCACTACCAGCCCTACTTAATCTAATTTAATTTTTTATGTTAAAGTAATTTGGTAATGTTCAAATTTCAACGCCTAGACATTTTTTAAGTGCTGTTAATTAAAACATTTATTTACAGAACATTAATACAAATTATATTTGTGTACATGAACCGTCCAGATGCAGCATCAAAGTGTTAGTTCACCTATTTCGCTTCACAGACCACATCACCACAGTGCCAAGCCGTCAAACTGTCTGTGGTTTTGCGGTATTTGTGGCTTTTTTACTTTTGTGGCTTCCAACGGCCTGACCATTGCATACAGGCTATTTCCGCTTCTCTGATTAAAGTGGCTTCAAACATTGATTTGACCTTGTACGTATGTTACTGTATCACAGGTAATCCAAAGAATTTGTCAGAAGCTAATTGGAAATTAAGATACCAGTTTTTCGTTTTGTCCTTCCAAACTCTTCATTGAAGCAGCCAAACAACTCTTCTACGTCAGCATACAGAAGTTTTTACAGACATGGTCGAAGCGTTGTCAAAAACGCTGCGTAAATACTTGCGAATCTCCGATAACTAGCGGGATAATTTACCCAAAAGAGTAGGGTTAATGCTCCAAAAACTGTAGGTACATTCCGGTTTCGATGAAATTTGGAATACACATTTATGTCACCTTAAACAACATGTGTGCTAAAGGTTAGGTCTCGTTTTGTCTGTTTGTAATTTTGTCGATATTTTATTATCATGTGACACATGGCAACATTGATACAATTGTGTACGAGTATACCACATTCCATCAAAATCTTATCGCACATACTGTATTTAGAGCATCCTAACCAAAAATTAAAATCCAGAAATGTGCAAAGCTACAGCTTATCTTGAACAACGTCAAAAAAATGTTATAAACATTAAGTTGCACGCACAATTAACACAAGTACATTTGCTGCCAGTAAAACCTCAATGATATTAATGCGTAGTTGCCCACAGCTGATGTCACGGTTTGTACCGAAAAATTCCAAAACAACAAGTTCAAACAAAAAAGGCCAACGTTCATTAAATCCACACTTTTTTGAAACTCTTTTATTTTTTAGTAACAACTGCCATTTGATATATTCCTTGTTTTGAATTGCTATATTAGAATACATTTTATATAGTATTTAAGAACACGTTTGTAATATTTCCAGCTTGTAGGTTTAAATAGTGGTTGAAGTCACATTTTTAGGATAAAATTCAAATTTCAAATACCTCTATATTTGGTGACATAAATCGGTGGGTCGGATAGCGAAGTGGTTAGCTAAATCGCCTGACAAGCGAGAGATCTGGGCTGAAGTCCCGGTTCGATCCACACATTTTGCCTTCAAATTTCTTTAGTAACACAATATATTACTCGCAATTTAGACCTTTTTTAGTTTGAAATTTGTGACTTTTGACCTTTTGCTTAGCATTTTTTGTTTGGACATCTTTGTTGGGCCTTTTTTGTTTGGATTTTACGTCACACACTCATATACAAATATTTACAAGAACCGTGTTGTTGAACTGTTGTTTTCTCACAGAATGTAAGCTACGCGAAGAAGCAGAGAGCTGGGAAAGATGAGATTACAAATCTTGTTTGACCACTCAACTAAAGTAAACATCTGCAGTGAGGCTGAAGCAATTTCTCAGGCATTGGATTTTTAGTTAGTTATAAGTGTCCGTGGCAAAATATACTCTGTAGAGAGCTTTTCTCTGAGCTTTGTCGTATTTACTAGAAGTATTTTTTATATCTGAGATATATTTAGGTGATCTTAAACAAGATCACCTCTTAAACAAGAAAAAGTAAGGATTGTTTTCGAAAACCTGAATTTAAAAAGTAACTTCTGTTCATTTTACGAGTATTTAAAAACACTTTTCAGCTATAAATGGTAAATGTGAGTTCTACCAAAGATAATGTTATGGAAGGTTGATAGCACAAAGATGCCAAATGGCTGAGGTAGGTAAATCAACATAGTTAGGCAGCCCACGCACAGAACGCGCTGCGAGTTCTGCCGTCTCTTGTCGCCTCTCTTCCCCCTCAGCACAAACATGGTCAAGTTTTTCTGTTTTTGAAGACCATGCAATTTTCGGTAACGAACGAATTTGCGCGACCACCAGTAGCTCTTACTTGAGACTTCCCTCACAGCGCATTCTGTGCATGAGCTACCTCAACTATGTTTTGTTCCCTGCCTCAGCCATTCTGGATCTATGCGCTATCTACCTACCTTAAAATTGTCTTCACTCTGATAAACTTAACCCAATTATTGAGCATTGCCGTTTGTCAAACACAATCTAATTTAAAACGTTCCATTTCAACTAAAACTCTATTCCGGATCCATTTAACAGACTATTACCGGACAAAACCTTTGTCAAAGCTATTAAAAATGCGGTCACTGGTTTTTCAATTTAGCATTGTGGTCAAAGCGCCGCGGATAAAAAGCAGCTCCCTTTATAAGTGACAGTCTTTGTCAAAACTTTAATTATTGTCCTTTGAATACATGCAAACTAATTAAACCAAAACAACACCTGAATGTCTTTGACTTTAGAACCTATATGTTCAGTTTCATACATCAGCCATTCAGTACATGTATGCACCATCCATCTAACATAACATAATCTTTGGTTTCATGATGGCAAATCATGACAATATTGTTCTAATTATCGATAGAAGAAACCAGAAATATCAAATTCACATTACTATCTTAATGCTACAATAATTTGAAAACTGCACGTTTTGAATAAATTCTTAATTTGTTTTGTATTATTTTGTAGAAAAATAGCGGAAAAACAAAAGAGTAGGCGGTTGATACTTTACAAATTAGCTATTAGTACTTTGCTCGTTTGAAGCATGGAAAATGTGATTTATCAACTAATATACTAACAATTATCTCATTCTAAATCTTTGACACTTTGTTAATGTGCATCTCAAAATTTTAATTGGTAGATTCAATACATAATAATTGTAACAGAAATTCCTTTAATTAAAATAACTATCGGCTGTAATTTTTTATAAAATTTCCAATGCATTTTGTTTACATCTTTGTAGTTATCATCTGTACCAAAAATTGACAAGTCCAATTAGCCAGACCTAGATGGCGACGAGAAGCAGTTTTTCGTCCATCTAGGTTTTGGTGTTTTTTTTAATGTTGATACACATATTGGCTACAGTAACTTAAATATTGATTTTAAGTTTCTTTGAAATCGGATCTTGAATGCAGCTTTAAGAGCTCAAACCTCCTTTTAAATTAAATCATCTTTATTATGCCATAAATACATATTTACAGTACATGAGCACTCGTCATTTCAATAAGTAGTTAAAGCTTAAAACTGTTAAACTAGTGTAACATCATTGTTAAGTGTTAAATAACCTTTAAATTCCTCCACACAGTAAAAACCATTTACCATCAATATTCTTTCAAATTCAGATCTGAACTTTTGAAAATTTTGAATTTGTTTTAAACAAGCTGGGAGAGTGTTGTATAAGGTTACTATTTGACTAGTCAAAGACCTCTTGAAAAAAAGTCTTATTATAGGGTATTGGTAAATTTGATCGGCTTCTTAGGTAATAGGAGTTTGTGGGGAAAAATTCTTACGGTTTTTCATATGGAATGACAAGGATTTAAGGATGTAAATGCATGGGAATGTTAATATTCTATTTTCTAGGAAAGTGGATTTACAGGATGAACGAGGTTTTAAATTAAAACTGGTACGAATAGCTTTTTTTGTAGTATAAATAACAATTTTGTCCTAGTTGATTCACGTCCCCAAATTGGAACAGCTTAATTTAATAAAGGAAAAACGAGGCCGTAATATATTTCTAATAAGGTGAGATGCTGAAAATTTGAAAGACATCTAAGTATGAACATTCCTGATGGCAGTATTTTTGCTACATGATCAATTTGTTCATGAAACCTAAGATGTTTGTCAATAATTTCACCTAAAAACTTTATTGAATCAGAGGAGCTAATTTCTACGTCACCTATGAATGATTGAAGACCACTCAGTTTGCTCTCACTAATAGAAAATTCAATAATGCAGGTTTTATGTACGTTTGTTTTTAGAAGATTATTGGAAAACCACTGACTTATGGAATTTATTTCCTGAAACATATCAATCTCAAGAGATTGTTTTTCTTTATTAACTAGTGTTGCTGAAGTGTCATCAGCAAAAAGACGTAATTCGGCTTTTTGGACAGAGCTGTTGATGCCATTGATAAACATAAAAAACAAGAGAGGTTATAATATGGAGCCTTGAGGAACTCCCGACTTGATTGTGAGCTCTTTAGAGGAACACTGTCTGAGAACTCGATCTTTATCAACGAAAGGCAGCCTTACAACTTGTATTCGATCTTCCAAGTACGATCTAAGCCACTCCCAGGCAGTTCCTCTTATGCCTAAAGCAAACATTTTATCTAAAATAAGACTGTGGTTAACCACGTCGAAAGCCTTACTCAGGTCGAAGAACATTCCTACAGCAAGGCAATTTTTGTCTAAGGCATTGAAGATCCTATCTGTCAAATGATAGATGGCTTGCAGTGTTGACCTTTCTTTCAGGAAACCGAACTGGTTGTCAATGAGAAGTTTGTGATAGTTTAAAAATGAAATGAGACGAAGAGAAATAGCCTTCTCCACTAGCTTTTTGGGTAAACTTCTTCTCTTGCCATAGGAATCCGTTTGGATTCACAGTAGCACGTGGTTATGTTTTTATATTCCTATACAACAAAAGTATTATGTTAAAGGTTCTTACGAGCTTACCACATTCTTCTATAAAGTGTGACAAGAATGTGAAGATGAAGTTATGTCGAGTCAGCTACAGCGTTAGCTCCATATTTTATACAAGTTTCCCGGTGCAATAGTTCACCGATATATTGTTCAGACATAACACCCTGCGTTCATACATTTCTGTAGTTTTGACATTACACAAAGAGTTAAAATTATTTTATAACCGTTACTACGTCTCTTTAATTACAGAATCGGCAATTGCAGCTATGTAGCTACTTCCTCAACCTTATTGTAGGCTAACCTTTTTTATTATGTGCATTTAGCTACAGTTTCTTTAAAATACTGTGAGGGAAACATCTCATCCTTATAACATAATACCATAGAGTATTTTGAAGAACATTGTGTCATTAAAAATAAATTGTATGTAAAAAGTGGTACGAGTTCTCGTATTTTAAACCTGATTTTGTGTCATCTTTAAACTGGTATAACAAAAAAAACGGGTCGAAAGAAAAGATTTTCCTGTACTTTGTTGATTTTGTGTTAAAATTTCCTTTCTTTTGAAGTACAACAAGGGGTGTGTTAAACCATTTGGGGCTACACAGTTGTACTTAAATTTTCTTGTAAAAAGCACGACATTAAACCCGTGGCGGTTAACCGTTACTAATTAAGAGTTAATGGCTATTTTGGTATTTAGTTATCTGATTTGGACATGCAATTTGTTCAGCTGAGTAATTAATGCGCCTAATGACTTGAACGCGTGTTTGAACACGAATAACTGTTTTTAGGATTGAAATGTCTAATTGTCCGAGTTTAAACGATAATTAGCTAAATCAAATAATTAAAATTAGTCCTCCATAAAGTCTGTAATAAATCGGTGGTCTTAAGTTATGAGTTGTAGCCTAATCTTTAAAAAGACGTTTAATGGGGAATAATAAAATTATTTGATTTCAAAATGTAATGACTGGACCTTTACGTCAATAATAAAAATAATAAGAACTGTTCAAGCTCGAACTGTAAGTTACAAATTACAGTCAACTATATGTTAACGTTAGCAAAATTTCTGTTTTCAACTCTTACCACAAAGGTAATTCCTGACAGCAGTTAGCCAGTTGGAACAAACACATTTCCTCAAGTTTCCTGTCGTGTAGACTTGGGCTGTAATTATCGCTAAGGACAGAGGTGGGTCTGCCCTGTAATTTATGTGTCCCTTGACATTGGGTGTAGGCAAGGGGTGAGTTAGGTTAGGGCTGTCTAGGGTTACTCTAGGCTAGAGTCTAGTGTTTCTAAATGGTTAACAGGAGTGGGATGCTAGCCTTTCTACAGCTGATTTATGTATATTAGTGATAACTAGATAAAAGATTGAATCGGTAACAAAAATACTCTTGAGCATGATCTTGACCTGAGAGCTGAAAATAATATATTGTATATTTCAGTTTACAGTTTACTTTTTATCAAGGGTGGTTTTTGTTACCAATTTAATTTGTAATACGAGTAATAAATAAATAAATAAATAAACATGCCTTTATTCTCAAGCGATTATCAGATACAAATCTGTTTTTCATAATAACTCACGTCACAATACACAATATGGTACAATAAATATAGACAACATAAATATAGACAACTGAGAACAAAACTATGACTAGAACTATCAATAACTTTGAGTTGAAAGTATATACTTTTTAATATTCTTTTGAAATTGGTGGCCTTTGAGCGATTTGAGGTCACAGGGCAGGTCGTTGTACAATTTTGGACCGAAGTGGGAAAATCCTTCGACCAATCTCCAGCTTCACTTTATTGAAGTGAAGCTTGTTATCCTGCCGTGTGCTGCGCTGAGATATCTCGGCCCGACTACAAAGCCTCTCTGCAAGATACCGCGGCTCCTGCTGGTGCAGAACTCGGTTTATGAGGCAGCAAGTTTGCATCCTACACACAGCATCCATGGTCATGAGACCTGCAGCTTCTCGGAAGGAGACACATGATTTCTTTTACAAAGTGAATACACAAATCGTATTGCGGTGTTTTGCAATTTTTGAATACGTTCAGCGTCTTCCCTCGAGATGCTATTGCCGTATGCAGGAAAACAGTAATAAAATATAGGCAACACAAGAGACAGAACAAGGCGCAGCTTAACGTTCTCGGTAAGATGGATCTCAGCATGTACATGCCTCGCAGCCTCCCAGTGCTCTCTGAGATACATACGTTATGTGGTCAGAAAACTCAGTTCACTGTCCAGAACGACGCCCAGCGTCTTCACAGTCTCACTGACGCTCAAGCATTCATCACCAATCATTACTTGCACATTGCTATCTTTAATACGCTGGATTTGTGTCGGTGCTGCTATATACAACACTGTGCATTTATTGGCATTCAGCTTAAGTCCATGTTTTCTCGACCACATCTGTACACTCTCCAAATCAGAATTAACTTTTCCAATCGCCTCCTCCAACTCATTTAACTCAAATGGCATATGCACCTGGCAGTCATCAGCATATAAATGGGCTGTGCAGTGACGCACATACCTGTCCAAATCTGAAGTGTACAACGTGAAGAGGACAGGGCCTAGACAACTGCCTTGCGGAACACCCTTAGCCTTGACTACTCTGGCATATACTTGTCTTAAATGCAACGGGTTTTATAAACATCAAAACTAATCCAGTTTGGACCTAAGTCACTATAACGCTTGCATATCTTATTGACAATAATTTTCGGTTTTTTCATTTATTCTTGACAAGCCCACAGTGACAAACTAATATTTTACAAAATTTAGCAAAGTACAAATCCTTGTACAGGGACTAAATGGTGCGTATAAAAAATTGACGCGAGGTTTTATTTGACCTGAAGACTACATGAATTGGTGATATTGCTTAGTAAGTTTGTACCATCCTTACCGCGCACTTTTAAGAGGTAGTATCTCCAATTTTGAATAGCAAAGACACTTTTCTGCTGTCCGTTTCAAGCTAAAACAATAAAGAAACTCTTCACTTGAGCACTTGAGTTACAAACTGGCAACTAAGACAGCCACTGTCATTGATATTCCGATAGCAATCTGTTTGAAACGTATTGAGTTGAGAAAACCTGAAATTGAAGGTAAATATTCTAGACCAATCTTGAAGCGAGATTTGATTTGCTTTTAAACTCCGAGGAGTTTCAAGTTCAATAAGAACTACGTGAGGTCGTTTCACAGATTTCATTTACTGCAGCTTTTACACAACAATATCGAAATAAGTCTTCGTTAAAATTTGAAGTTGATGGGGTTTGTTTGAAAAATAGCCGTTCGACGTTCTAATTTTTAATGTTATGTAAAAGTGTGTTGTTTGGAAAATGTATTTAATTTATGAAATGTTCTGTTCTAGGTAGGTTCATACATAGGTGTAGAACGAGTCTTGAACGACTTGTAAGTACTTGATTAATTATATTCCTTTAGGAGTACCAATTTAAGTTGACCGTAGTTGAGACACTTGGTTCGATCTTAACTAAACGGACCTATATTGAAATAGGTTGAAACAGCTCAACAAACTAGGAAACATAAAGTAGGCTATGTTCAAATATCCAAACATTCTTTAGCTGTTTGGGCTAAAGCTTAGAGCCAATCTATTCAGATACTCAAACTATGGTCTGGTCTTTTTTGCCGACGCCGTTTTAAAATCGGGCAGCAAACGGTTTCTCATTACCCAGCAAGAGCATTCGGTATTGAGGTTTATTTGATAGAAATGTATAACACAACGATATAGACGCTTGAAGATTTGGCCTCAAATTTCCGAACAAACCCAGTACCTAATTTGGCTAGCATCCAGGATCTCCACCCTTATATTGCTTTGAGAGAAATCGCTTGGGTTTTCAAACTAGACTTAATAATATAGAAAACGAGCAATGATTTCTTTATACGGTGTTAGACAAAAGCAAGGAATATATCTAAATATTTAGAAATGACTAGTATACTTAAACTTTGCAGTAATGTACATGTCATCGCTATTACGCTTATTTAGGCGAATTTTCTTGTTGTTGAATACGTCCGCAAGGGCCACTGAAGGGAGTAGTTGGCATATTTTCAAATGTTGGAGCCGTGGCGGATTGGTATCGCGCAGGACTTCAGAGCTCATCACTTCGGCGGCGCTGGTTCGATCCCCAAAGTCACGAATAAGAATTTGTTAAATTAACTTTCAGTAAGTTAAATGTTGAAGTTGAGTGGTAGAGAGGTCTTAATTTCGCTCGGTTAAACGACACGCTTTAACTTCAACATTTTATATTGCCAATTATATTTTTTTCATCACACTTAGGTTGCTTAAAGCTTGAAACATTTCGAAAGCAATATTTGGCCAATGTTTCCGGTGATTAGATTCAGCGGACAATACTGCCTGTGCGCTTTGCAGACGAATTTCAGGGGTCAGCGCTCGCATCAGCCGGTGTTATGTCCGCATAATTATCACCATAATTGGTTTCCCTCCCTCACCCCCTCATACCCTCCACCACACCAACAGTGTATGAACCTGACACATTGTAGGCTCAAACCTGTTGAACAAAGCCCGACACTTGATTACAGCGAGGTTCATAAGCAGCTTCTTGTGAGTCGTTGAACCTTTCATCATCCAGCGCTCTTGATTGAATTAAAGATTTCAGCTGAAAATTTACTATTCAGGATTTTTGTCTAATAATTTAACAATTTAGGTTTTATTTGGGAATTCACGCTAATATTGACGTAGGTTTGAAGGCTTTTAAGGGTTGTGTAACTTTGTTGTCCAATAAGTAAATTACCAAACTTTGGGAAATGGTTTTATGGGCCAAAATACATATAATATCAAAAATAACATCTTCCAAAATATCTACCTGCTAGCCACAGTTTTATTTTACATTTTTTCTCTTATACCTCTTGTTAACGTTTACAACACTTGGTATCCTACTAAGATAATAAAATGCTCTGTTTGCAAATTATATTGCTTTAATATGTTTGTAGAAACTCTGTCTTAAATAGCGGGATAACGGTGAGGTTTTAAGAAAATGTGTCATTCAAAACGTTTTTTTAGGAAATTTGTTCATCAAACTACCAAAACTGTAAACACAAAGCTGCTGTTGTCAACGATATTGTTCCCTTTGTCCTATCACGTGTCTTATCAAATCTTTGTTAAGTTTTTAAAAATATGTTTTAGTTAATTTATTGTCGGGTGTAGACTTGAACCTTTTTTCGTTAATTGTGTAGGCTGGCTTTTGTGCTTTTCAAACCTCCCCCTGTTGGATCAATGATCACACCAATAAGTTTTATCCTACGAGGTGTTTCATCATGTTTGCGACATTGAATATTTCGCTTAAGTTATTAAAAGTTTTTCTTAAGCAGACTACGGGTCTAAACTGTTAAACAAACTGGGGATTAAGCAACATTCAGCTTCGTGGAAAGGACCTTTTTGCTTTTATCATGATAATCAACACCCTTCGCGGCCACTTAACCCCGGGGTTTATGAGTTGCTAATGCTAATGTGTGCTTTGCATTTTGCTTTGAATAATTTGACCAAAATTATGTTGAATTTCATGTTCAGTATTATACAGGGTGACCAGTAATTACGATATCAAACTTCACCGGGTGATTTGTAAGGTCGTAATAAACAAAACATGTCCTATAATACATAGGCATATCTCGGTTAGTTAATCGTCTGTCTGTGCTTTTCACTAAATCATTTTTATCTCCGAGGTCAATTAGTTTATAAACTAAAAACTTTGCACACTCGTTAGTGTAATAAAAACCAATATATACTAAATTAAATTTGACTGATTTTCACTTCCGGTTTAAAAATGGCGGCCATATTAAATTTTAACCGTTGGATCCCGTAGTTACTGGACACCCTGTATAATCGAATCACATGGCTTCATTCCAAAATTGAGCAAAGCTTTCGATTTCCAGGGTGGATTTAGAAATTTGTGTATTTTGGAACTTATTATTCAAATATTTGGTGTGAAAATTTTAATTTTCGGGAGTTTTAATTTTACTCTAAGGCCACATAAGTTAAAAAAGTACTAAAACTTTTAAAGTACAGTCCTAGTTGAGGTAATTAGTTATTTGAGTTGAATTTAATCGTCCAAATTGGGAACAAAGAAAAATACATTTTAGCTGTACGAATGAAGCGTTGCGTTTTAGTGGGGAATTCATCAATATAAAAGGTCTTCTATTCATTATAAGCATGTACGATGGTGGCCAGAAAGCTCTTTTTGACATTTCAAAAGTGAAAATCCAACCCTTCTACAGCTTCAGTGCAACAGTCTCGAGCGAGAACAAACACAACTAAGCGTGGAAAAGAGAGTAGCGTTGCGAGACGGAGAAGTGATAAGTGAAAGTCTATACTGGTAGGTCAGGAGGTTAACTTTTATATTTATCACTCGAGATATCACAACAGACTGGTTCCACTCTTCACACTGTGACGTCATTGATCTTGCCAACCAGAGACTGTTGTGTCGGCCCAGCATCATGCGACCAATTATTGTAGGATTTACGTCTTCAAATTCATTTGAAAATAAACTTTGTTGATTGATAATGATCTAGAAGTGGTTATCTCAAATCGCTCTTCTTTGAAGTTAGTTCATGAAGTACGTTGTATTGGTTTCGATATCGTGGTTTTTATTAAAACTCAAAACCAGGTTAACTGGTTTGGCTGTGTAGCAAATCGCTAAAAGGCCGGTAGCGTGAGGGAAGCAGTATCCTTTTGCAATTTGTTACTCTAAATTGCTAATAACCGTATTCCGTAACTAATATACCACGCTCATAGCTTTGCTTCAACCTTCGTCCTTACAGCTTTTCGTCAATAAAAACCAATAAAAAATAATTGTTTAAAAATCTCAACAACTTTTTGATTTATTCTATTTTTAAAACCGTCAGGACCGTTGATAGCCAACATAAAAATGTACATTTTTAAACTTAAGCTGAACCATACTGAAACAAATGGAAAGTTCAAAGTTTGCTGAGAAATGTCAAGGTCTTTCTGAAAGCGTCTTGTTGTTAGAACAACTTCTAGTTGAACGAGCTCAATAGATAGTACTAGTGCAACGATTGGAAAACTGTGATCACTCGGTCGAAAGCAACATTGGAATGTTCGTTCTACAAATGTTACAACTTTATTTCACACTTTGTTTATGCTGTGGAATTCTTTTTATACTATTTGCCTTCAAAGAGTATACATCGTAATAAACATCGGTTGTAATAAGTACAACGAGCTGATGTTGTTGTTAACATCTTTATTTTATATTTCCCGATATTCTAAAGAGTTCACCGGAACAAATTCATAATGATTTTATTTTATAGGTTTCGTTGATAGGGCGGAAATACAATGTTGGATTAACGGTAAAACTAATTTTATTTTCTCTAAACGCCTAGACCCTTATTATGAATTATTACTGAACATAATGTTTTCAACCATGGCTCGTAAGAAGGGAAGTGATATTACATTTTGATTTTTTATCAGAAAGGCTTTCCGCAGTGGACTTTTATTTAGGGAAAGAACAGAGCAAATTACGAGTATGAAGATCTCTTGGTTTAACTTAAAGGGGCAGGTTTCAAAAATATTAAGAGGTAGTCTGACTGATGACTGAAGGTTACGAGTGTACATGAATGATGTCATTGCCATTGGCTAACTACGAAACATCGCGTCAACTTTGGACAACTGTTGGTTTTAGTAAGTTTGTAACGGTTTGCATGCTAACAAATGCTGTTTATGAGAATGGTGAATTTCTTCATGTATCATAACTTTTACATGGTGCCAGACAAATTATCTAGGACGAAAGGGATGCAACATTTGTTGCATGTCACCATCAAATGTATATGTTATTGTTAAAATGGCATTGCCGTTGGAATAAATAAATAAATAAATAAACATAATTATTTTCTTTAAAGGGACTTACTGAGCTCTAAAAGAACTGCATTTTGGAGAATGTGCTTTCGCTTTAACGAATATAATTACCTTGAAATATTTCGGTATCGCTGTAGAGTACCATTTTCATTCAGTCACTGATTGGCCTGTGACTGAAGATTGTACTCTACAGCGAGATCGAAATATTTCAAGCTAATTGTAATAATATTTTGGCGCGGTGTGAACCGAGAGAACTAGATTACAGACACTGGCCACGAATAGAAAATAGACTTTTCTTTTACTCGTATTAAATAACCTCACGGTAACACTAACAAAATAATCACGGCGGCATTTGTTGGGCTGCGACCCTCTACATCGTCACTATTATCCATAATAATTATTCTGTAATTTATTCATTTATTTCACCACTTTTTGTATCATCTTCACCTTGTTGTCAACAAAATAATTATTGTTAAATGACAAATAAATTAAATTTATCCACCCCTGCAGCAGCCTTAGGAATGTTGAAAAACTGGCTAAAGAGTTTGATTTATTTTTATCCAGCCTCAATTTACGAGAACCGATCCACCACATCGGCTTCTGTTAGCTATGAATTCCTCTCCCATTCCTTTCTCGACCAGGCAGGGCAGCCACTTCCACGGAAAAGCAACACGTTTGATTGGCTGTACATTACTAATGGCACAAGTGGGTCCCGGCTGACAGGCGAGTGGCTCAGTTCACGTAATTACCGTTATCCAATTACCCAGGTTAATTGCTAATTGCTAATGCTGGACTCAGATTCTGCAATTACTCTAGTTGCAACTGGATTCCCACTGAAAACTGCAGTTTCCATCATCGGCTACTGTTGTTGCTCTGACACTAACTGAGAGACTGCTGATTGTTTTGTCAATTTATCAGTTTACGTTCTGGTCCGCTGAACAGCAATGTTGATATTGTCCTACTTTGTCTTGTGCTTATGAGCTTTACTTTGCCACATCAAAGATAAGTTAATAAAAGTTAATCAAATTGGAATATATTTCACATGGCTTTGTAATTTTATTCTTAAAGAGGGGGCGGGATAGAGGGCTGCAGGCCCAACTCAGAGTACCACTTATAAAATGGGATAAAAACTGCAAACTACGTTTTAGGCAATTTAATTTACTTAAATGTGAAGATGTTCTCTCGGGAAGCATAGATCTATTGATGTGGCTTCATATAAACACAAAAACTTTTACTTTCGTCATCAAATCAATTTTGTACTTCTGAACTAAAAACTGGATTTTCCATAAGAACATAGCACTCAAAATTCAGTAATTAAAAGTCTATTTTATAACCGAACTCATTTTACTTTTATATGAAGCAGCACTAATAACCCTATGCTTTCCGAGAAACACTTTCCACGTTTTAGTTCATTAATCTACGTAAATGATTTGCTCACACTTTGCAAATTTTCCCATATTAAATTCCCTGTCCCATTAGAGCGGGGCTCTATCCGGCCCTCTCTTAAGTTCATTGATTGTAGAAATGGTTGTGTGTCAGATTTGTCCGTTTACATCAGAAACAGCAATAGGCCTACGTATTACAGTGACATAATTAGTTTTGATTAAATTTATTGTTCACAATCTTAACAGTATTGTATCAGATAAATTGCTCTGGTTCACGTGAGTTTTGTCCCTCTACATTTATTGTTATTCATAGTTTAAATTAAAATAGTTAATCTCAAATTGGACAGTTTACCACATTGGGTACAAAACTATTATAATTATTTTCTTAAAACTGTTGTTAAAACCCATATTTTAATTTAACTTTATACTGTCAATACCATTTGACAATCATTATACACAAAAAGAACATGCTTGAAACTATCAGCCATCCAAGTGCTATTGTGTCACTAATGACAGCAAAAACTCCAAAACTAGGCGTTTCGGCACTTGAATCTAATTATGGAGCGATCAGACAACAAACCCCAACTATCAGCTGTGTGATGGCATATCAGCCCAGTGTTCTGTACTCTGCCGAGCACACAGAGTAGGCCATCAATAAAAACCTCATTATCTGTGGTGTGATCAGAACGATCAGCTGATGTATGAAAACCCGGGCTCTATTCAAACTGTATTGTGTCCGGCAAAGTCATTATTTGCACCGATTTCTTAAGGGTTAAACATTGATGGAGATAGTTGTGTTTAGTAAAAAGTGATTAGGAGTTTAAGTTAAAGTTTAAGTTAAAGTTTTGAAAACACAACTTTAAAATTAATGTAAAGCCTTTTTGCAACATGGACCTTAGTTCTGAATAAAAATACTGATTTATATCAAATCCAAAAAAAGGAAAATAACTGCTAGAGAAATAATAGACCCAATTGACACTAAACTACAACCATACAGCCATCGTAGTTATTAGAAAATAGATAAATACTGACCTATATTCATATATTTAGAAACGCCAACTGAAATTCTACGGGCCATATAAAAATAATGCAGTCTTTCTGCAAACTCATATTTAGTTGTTTCATACAATATCGTAATCGATTGTAGAACTAACTACCAGCGATACTAGTTAATAGATAAACTTAGTAATTAGATATTGAATACTTGAGTTGAGACACTGACCACTTCTGTAACTATGTGTAGCAATACTTCCTATCTTCCAACGTGTTCTCTACTTCGACACTATTCAACCCGATCATAGTAACTGCAATATTTATACAAAAGATAATTTTACGTTTTTCAATAGCTTAAGCAATAATATTACTACGTTGTAAGCGTATTTAGTATATTAGTATTTAATATAGTTAGCGGATCAGTGGCGACTGGGACTCGGGAGCTTATCACTCCGGTGGCACGGGTTCGATCCCCACAATCACCATTTACAGTTGTAATGTAACTATACGGTGACGCTAGGTAAAGGTCAAGGTTGAGCGGTAGAAAGGCCTTTGTAGTCCTAACTTCGCATCACTAAACAAGACAAACTTTACCATTTCTTTTATTTATTTGCAAGGTTCTCTGACAATAAGCATATCATGTAAAATATAAACGTAGGTAAGTAATGAGCTTAAATCAGTGTTATGACAGGGTGACGGCTGTTTACGACAGTGTGTAGGGGTTGTGGGGTGAGGAGGGGAAGGGTTAAGAGCTGTCAACAATGTGACGTAAGTGGATGTAGTGGGAGGGGAAGGGGGATTATGAAGGTTGAAGGCAATTATAGCTATAATTATAGAGACATAATACCTGATGGTGTTAGCTCTGTTACACTAAGTGTAGACTTCCCTATGTGCATTGAGTGGGTCTTCAGTTAGTATTAAAGAGCTTCCGTTTAGACAAAAGAGTACTTAGTTATGAAATGTGGATATTATTCTTTGTTTACAGTTTGTTGTTGACGGTGATACAATTTCCGAGGTTATAGTATATTATTACGGGAATTCCTCATTGTTTTGAGTTAAAAAATGTAAACGACGTTTCGGAATCTGACTCCGCCCTCAGGTGAAAAGTAACTTAAAACATAACACAAAACATCAGGAAATGAGCTAATCCAAAATAATCAGCGCAAGCTGACCAGTCATTTACCACCAATTAATCTCAAGTTTCCCCCCTAAACTTACGTATTTAAATTAATTACATCTAGCCTAGAAAACAACATAACAAAACAAAGTTTTTACGAAATAAAAAAGTAAATAGAGCAAGGGTGTTGGTGGTGCAAACAGATTCATAAAGCCCGTGATAACAGAGTACGAAAGCTTAGGTCGAAGTCCGAAGCGAGGCTGTGAAAGTAGTGAACTTAAGTTGCAATTATTGAATTATTGTAACATATTGCTAATGATTCACTTCACTCATGCCAGTGGTGCTTTAACCGGTCTTTCCTTTTTAAACATCTGTGGTTTAAACATATACAACAAAACAATCACACAAACCCCGTTTTCCCGATCACAATTTCTAACAAATACACAAGTATGATGATCGCATAAAGTTATGATACGCTTTCACTCATGTGTAGCATTTAGATAGCTGTCAACACTACAATCGATGTGTCAACACCAGATTCCAGTGTTGATAACATGTTGATAGATGCGTCAATCGATACACTGTTTGGAGTGATACCGATGTCCAAACTGGTGATACCTGTATTTAATAGATTTGACACATAATATAATTTTAGATGTGCAAATGACGGGATATTCATTTAAATAAGCCATCAATGGAGAAATAAGTAAATGGTGTATTGTAGAAATACTTAAACATGCTAAGCAATCCTCAGTATTTAATTTGCAGGAAATGTGTCCTTGTGTTCTGCCATCAAGGTTGCTTTCAAACAAACATATTTTTCATTAGCTCTTTTCCATTTAAAAGAATTGTTTTCCTCTATTGAAATTTAGTGTGTTATGCTTTCTCCCAATCAAAAACTCCTTTATCTTACAAACGCCTTCGCAATCAAATCGGTCATACTGATTTTGAGCGCCTTCGTCGTTCTAGCAGTATATTAATAGTATATTAAATAATAAAAGTAGTTAAATGGCTAGAAACTTGTATTTTTAATTAAAAAATGTTATATTTTATATTTTTTTATAAACTAAAACAAACATTTTTGTAATGGTAAATAAATTGTTGTATAAAATAAAGTGGACCACTTAAGACAGAAAGCTACTAGATCGACCTTTTAAAAGAAGACTTTCTTATGGGCACACATACCAGACAAGGTTTGCAATTGCACTTTGAATGTGGTGATAGAGCTGTTATCAAAGCATATTTCAATAAGTATCATTGTGCAATAATCGTATACTCAAGTATACTAGTGATATCGTAAAGAGAACTCTTGCGCACGTATTGAGTTATGAAAGTACACAACTACTGCACAATGTTTATGTTTGAACACGTTATCCATACAATGTAAGCTCGTGGAGTGTTACTTAGATGCAAGAACTAGGTATCATTGTTATTCAAGCCTCAACTTAAGACGGTTACACTTGCTCCACAACATGTTTCGATAAATACTACAGTCTGTTTCAAGTTTCGTTAGTGTCTTAAGTAGGTCTATTTCAAAACGGTGAGCTATGAACCGCAGGTTTGTTCTTGACGATAGTACAATTTCTGAAATAAAAATTTAATTACATACGTTTTCCATCGTTTTTGAGTAAAAAATGAATTTTCCTTCCATTGTCTAATACGTTAATTGGTATTTTTGTGTCCTCTGTTGGTCAGTCTGATTCACGGCTGTGATTGGTCGTCCAAAGCTCCGAGCCAGCCAATGGGGACGTCTGGTAGCCATGCGATCAGTTAAAGTGCAGCTGTGACTGGCCGTGGACTTGCTTGTTTATCTATTGTTTTCTTTTCAATTTTGTAAAGTTTTTTATATTTTGTATTGTTTTTAGGATGTTGCATTCTGTCATGTATTTTAATAAGTTTCGGTAAAAAATTAAGGTTATTTGGTGGTGGGTGACTAGTCAGCTTGCGCTAAATACTTTTAGGCTAGTGAATTTCCAAATGTATTCTGTTATACTTTCTACTCAATTTTCAACTGGGGACGAGGTCAGATCGCGAAACGTCGTGAAGCTTTCTTCACTAAAAGCGTTGGAAAACATAATATAAAAACTCAGGAACCACAGGTGTTAGTATTTGAATAATGTTAACGAACCACTAAATTGATTTTAAAACTCTTGTCGGATTGATAGAATGAGATTATGGGGGTAGAAAGCGGATCACTTACTGGTACTATATGCAAATCCGACACAGAAATGGCAGTGTGTTGACCCTGGGCACTGGTAGGTTTGATTGTCCTACGCAAACACACTCCTCTGACTCACTGCTCTGCATTTGTAAACGGTTCAGCTATAGGCAGCTCAGTGGATAATGTACTATTGTGAGAGTGGGTAGTGGATAACTTACTGGTACTATATGCAAATCCGACACAGAAATGGCAGTGTGTTGACCCTGGGCACTGGTAGGTTTGATTGTCCTACACAAACACACTCCTCTGACTCACTGCTCTGCATTTGTAAACGGTTCAGCTATAGGCAGCTCAGTGGCTAATGTACTATTGTGAGAGTGGGTAGTGGATCACTTACTGGTACTATATGCAAATCCGACACAGAAATGGCAGTGTGTTGACCCTGGGCACTGGTAGGTTTGATTGTGTACCAAAGCACTCCTCTGACTCACTGCTCTGCATTTGTAAACAGTTCAGCTATAGGCAGCTCAGTGGCTAATGTGCACTGTGTGAGAGTGGGTAGTGCTGGTACTATATGCAAATCCGACACAGAAATGGCAGTGTGTTGACCCTGGGCACTGGTAGGTTTGATTGTCCTACAAAACACTCCTCTGACTCACTGCTCTGCATTTGTAAACGGTTCAGCTATAGGCAGCTCAGTATAATGTACTAGTGTGAGGCTGGGTAGTGGATCACTTACTGGTACTATATGCAAATCCGACACAGAAATGGCAGTGTGTTGACCCTGGGCACTGGCAGGTTTGATTGTCCTACGCAAACACACTCCTCTGACTCACTGCTCTGCATTTGTAAACAGTAGCTACAGGCAGCTCAGTGGATAATGTACTATTGTGAGAGTGGGTAGTGGATAACTTACTGGTGCTATATGCAAATCCGACACAGAAATGGCAGTGTGTTGACCCTGGACACTGGCAGGTTTGATTGTCCTACACAAACACACTCCCTGACTCACTGCTCTGCATTTGTAAACGTTACAGCTATAGGCAGCTCAGTGGCTAATGTACTAGTGTGAGGCTGGTAGATCACTTACTGGTACTATATGCAAATCCGACACAGAAATGGCAGTGTGTTGACCCTGGGCACTGGGGTTTGATTGTCCTACAAACACACTCCCTGACTCACTGCTCTGCATTTGTAAACGGTTCAGCTATAGGCAGCTCAGTGGCTAATGTACTAGTGTGGGAGGCTGGCTAATGGATCTTACTGGTACTATATGCAAATCCGACACAGAAATGGCAGTGTGTTGACCCTGGGCACTGCAGGGTTTGATTGTCTACGCAAACACCACTCCAATGACTCCTCTGCATTTGTAAACGGTTCAGCTATAGGCAGCTCAGTGGCTAATGTGCTAGTGTGAGGCTGGTAGATCACTTACTGGTACTATATGCAAATCCGACACAGAAATGGCAGTGTGTTGACCCTGGGCACTGGCAGGTTTGATTGTCCTACACAAACACACTCCTCTGACTCACTGCTCTGCATTTGTAAACGGTTCAGCTATAGGCAGCTCAGTGGCTAATGTACTAGTGTGAGGCTGGCTAGTGGATCACTTACTGGTACTATATGCAAATCCGACACAGAAATGGCAGTGTGTTGACCCTGGGCACTGGGTTTGATTGTCCTACACAAACACACTGCCTGACTGCACTGCTCGTAAACAGCGGTTTAAGCTATGGCTCAGTGGCTAATGTGTACTAGTGTGAGGGGCTGGTGGATCACCTGGTACTATATGCAAATCCGACACAGAAATGGCAGCGTGTTTGCCCTGGGCACTGGTAGGTTTGATTGTCTACAAACACACTGCCCTGACTCACTGCTCTGCATTTGTAAACGGTTCAGCTATGGAGCTCAGTGGCTAATGTACTACTAGTGTGAGGGTGGGTAGTGGATCACTTACTGGTACTATATGCAAATCCGACACAGAAATGGCGTGTTTGCCCTGGGCACTGGTAGGTTTGATTGTCCTACACAAACACACTCCTCTGACTCACTGCTCTGCATTTGTAAACGGTTCAGCTATAGACAGCTCAGTGGCTAATGTACTACTAGTGTGAGGGTGGGTAGTGGATCACTTACTGGTACTATATGCAAATCCGACACAGGCATGTGTGTGTTGACCCTGGGCACTGGTGGTTTGATTGTCCGCAAACACACTCCTCTGACTCACTGCTCTGCATTTGTAAACGGTTCAGCTATAGACAGCTCAGTGGCTAATGTACTACTAGTGTGTGGGTGGGTAGTGGATCACTTACTGGTACTATATGCAAATCCGACACAGAAATGGCAGCGTGTTTGCCCTGGGCACTGGTAGGTTTGATTGTCCTACACAAACACACTGCCCTGACTCACTGCTCTGCATTTGTAAACGGTTCAGCTATAGACAGCTCAGTGGCTAATGTACTACTAGTGTGAGGGGTGGTGGATCACTTACTGGTACTATATGCAAATCCGACACAGAAATAGCGTGTTTGCCCTGGGCACTGGTAGGTTTGATTGTCCTACACAAACACTCCCACTGCTCTGCATTTGTAAACGGTTCTGCTATAGACACCTCAGTGGCTAATGTACTATCGTGAGGGTGGGTAGCCTATCCATATCACAGACACTGTGGCAGAACCTTTAAGGAACACATTTTAACAATGCTAATGGAGTTCATAATGTCTGCATTATCGGATGTTCAACTGAATCTGTAACAGAGATTAGTGTTTACCGTGTATCAGTATAAGCACTCCTAACAACGCAGTACGTGAGTTGAATAGCAAGTACAACTAGTACATAGATGTTCTTGAGACTGCCGACACGGAGAGAGAATACAACATCTATACATCGCTGTTTACGTGACAATGCCTGGAAAAATCCAAGCAATGTTATAAACCAGGGCAGAAGTTTTTGCTAGTATTATTAGCACTCAATGCACAAAATTTAAAATTAGACAAAATGAAAACAAAAGCCAATACTTTCAAGAATTTAACTTTCGAGGCCTCTTACTAGCAAGGCTAGCATCTTTGGGTCACACAAATTATAGTAAACCGTGTCCCAAAAGTCAGAACAACTTTGTTGCAGTGTAAATCTTTTATTAACAGGCGTATAAAAATTTTAATAAATGTAAAATAACACACATATTCTTAAGTTTTTCTGTACATAAGTTTCATTTGAAAATTTCAACATGGCCTTCGTGGTTAGCAAAAATGTAGTAAATGCAGGTATCTAGCTCTATGCTGTATTTCATCAGTGATGTTTCTGAAGACTTAATTAATCCTCAATAATTGTTCTTGAATAATGGAGGCTTGTCCTATAAGCCTGGTCCTTACTGAAGCCTAGACAAAAATATTGTATGTCCTGAGAGTGTGCAATAATTCCTTCGTAGACCAAGTGTTGCACCTTTTGAACAACATAAACTCGGAGCTAAGGCCTACCATTACCTTTCAAATGTTTCCATTGAGCATAAACTTATTGTACCAAACTCATATGGTGTTTCTTGATGGAGGATGTCGACCATAGCGAGTTCTTAATCTCATTTGCACAAAAATATCTGATTTTGTTTTGATACACCATTCAACACACTGAGCTTTCTCTTGCACGTTTATGATGTTTACCTTTTTGCTTGGTAATGTGTTTGGAACTTGACTTCGGTTTCACCAACAATGGTCAACTGATACCTAGCTTTTTCACTTGTGATAAAGTTGGCTGTTTTAAAATTCAACTGTGTTTAATTTGATTTTCCTCACCAATCAAATTAAGCTGCGGTTTTCCTTTCTCAGGAAATTGTAAACATTTTAAAAACAAACAAAAATTAATAAATTTCTTTGCTTCGAATTGTTATGTTGATACGTGGCTTAAACGTGTTAGCTTTACAGTTTACATCAGTATACCATTACTATTTTGAGACCAACACCTAAATACGCCAAGACCGTGTGGTTTTCTTATAATATAGTTTGTGTAGGTAGTGTTTTAAAGTTTGTGTAGACTCAGTGGGTAGAGCCACAGCTTGCAAAGCGCAAAGTCGCGGGTTCAATTCCCGGTCGCAGGCACAAGGGTTTGGTTGGAGCGCTTTCCCTAAAAGCGTATTGTGATCCCACTAAGTTAAGTAACACTGCAAAAATGCTATTGTCGTAGAAAAAAAAGAAATCAAACCGATGAATCTTGCACTTTGGGAAGTGGAATATTGAACGATCTTAAAAAATGGGTTTCTACTTTGTCATTTGCTCAATAGTTTATGTATTTGATTTCCTTATTATCCATTTAAACAGCAAAAGTACCTTTTTGGTTAAACCTTTCGTCCTTTTAACTTGTCATAACGTACAGTATGGATACATAGGCTACTAGTTAGTCTTTCCTACAAAATAACGCTTAGGACAACGAACTCTATTAATGCAAAACAAGAGTACTTTAAACCCTAACATGAAAATTTCGTGTTTTTCTCTCGTGAAAAAAGACATGGACAAACAAAGACAGGAAGAACCAAGGTTTCATGTCTGAGAATGCAAATGTCGGATAAAAGATGACTTGTAATTGTTAGATAATTATAGGATACTCGTGTATACCGTGGCGCAGCTGTTTCTTGCCGGTTAACATGCTGACTTATGACGATGCTTTGTTTACATTATGCTTCCTCTTCCGGTTTGATAACGGGCGATGGTTATGGTACTTGTGGTTGGCTATCTAGGATTTAAGGAGTTTAAGAATCGCTCCTGAGAAATAATACCTGATGGCGTCTTCAACTGAATAAACTGAACTGTACTTGAAACGACAAAATAACTCTTAAAATGTTCAAACCAGAACGTGCTATAGTTCTGCTAATATAACTACTGTATATTACTCTTTGGCTTTCGTGCCGGTGTCCCAACTGTAATGTAGTTCCTCTAGTTCACACCGCGTCAACATATCTTAATACTAAGCTTGAGATATTTCGGTCTCACTTTGGAGTACCATCTTCAGTCACTAATTGGCTGAAACTGATGAAGTTTTAGTGACTGAAGATGGTACTCAGTGATGAAATATCTAATTATAATGACGTTTTGGTGTGGTGTGAATAGAAAGAACTAGATTTAAGAAACGTCTGTTAGTTTGTTTCGTTTTTTCAACACACGTAGTCGGTTGAAAATGATAAACAGTATAGTTAGTAACAAAAGTTTTTATTACACTTTTGGTCACAGAGTCTTTATACAACAGCAAAATTCATAACACAAGGTTCATTATACGTAATGCACGAATCAAAATACACCTTATACTAAACAAACACTTTAGATAATTAAACAAAGTATAAGTAACTATCTTAAACACTTAGGATAGTTAGCTTGTTACGAAAAACAAGCATCAAATTGCAATACATTCAGTCAAAGAAGCAAACAACCAAAAGAAATCTCCTAAAGTAGCACTGTTCAATCATCAGCTTCTATGTAATCATCCACTATTCTAGAGTAGCCACTTGAATTTATTTACCAAGTTGGCTTTGAATATTTTAATCCAACTACTGATATTATTTCCATGGCGTGTTTAAATCGTATAATTATGGTTTTATTCGCTACAGTTGGGCGTTTCCTTAGTTGCGATTTCCTATTGCACGCTAATCATAGCTTTTCGTGTTTAAGGCTATTTTATTCGCTTTTCGCATTGAGTTATATTTTACAATATAAAATATCTTATGTTTAGTTTTAGATACAATACAGCTTAAAAATATCTTTTTAAACACTATTTTTTTTAATGCAAACGATGGTCTAGTTCAGTAGATCTTTACAATGCAATATCTGACTTTCAATAGAGTCTGAATACAACTGGAAAGGGAGAGTGTCTCTTATCAGACTAGGACAGTTGTATGCAAATCCCAGTGATACGGCGTGCAGGGAATCAGTATGGGATTGCCCTGTGCAAACATATGGGGAGATTTCATATCTGCTTCCAGCACAAGGGCTGAATCCAAACCCATCCACGAACACTGAGTAATATAATCTGTATTTTAGTTCTTCCGGTTCACACCGCGTCAAAACATCTTGTTAATTAGGCTGTGATTTTTTAGTCTCGTTGTGGAGTATTTCTTCAGTCACTGATTGGCTGAAATTGAGCTACTTGCTGATATCTGCCACGCTATTGGTAGCAGGTCTGCCAACCGTCCATTGGTGCAGGAAGCCAACTGTCGATCTTCTATTGGCTGTGACACTATCGAAAAGACTTCATTAGGACTGGTTACCAACTTCTTGAAAATTCAATGATGGCTTCTTTGTTGTTTCAATTATTTCAATGGTTTCTCGGATGACTTTCGGGTAATAATGTCAAAATGTTTGCCAATACTTTGGCTTTGTCAAATTCTACCGCATGTTTCGTGTTGTAACTATGTTCCTGCAAAGACCGACTTTTCAACATCTTCGTGTTTTGTGTGCCTGATGTGTTCCTGAACTCTCGTTGAAATTAATCTTTAAGTCTCGCATATTCTTCAATTTACTAGCTGCCTTGAAAACAGTCTTTATGTTACACTTGTATAAGATTCTGCCTATTTCGCTTGTTATTCCTTAGGTATATGAAATGTAAGATGTGTTCCGGCGAACCGCTTTCTGATTTAAGTCCAACCTTGAGCGGGTCTTTTGGTCTTTGAAAGATGGAAGTTACAAATCTTTTGTGGTTTGGTGTGCAGAGGAATCACTGTGAGATTTTTCTAAAACATTGCCACGAGAAGATACCACCCATATCTGCTTCCATACACAGATTACAATCGCGTTCTTAAAACAAAACATATAGACTGGATATGACTGGAGAGGGTGAATAATATCCCTTACAGAATGAGCACGGCGCTAGTTGTATGCAAATCCTCACCGATACGGTGTTGGGAAAATGCATTTGGTGGAGTTTCCCTTACAAACACGCAGTTATTTTCATCAATCCGTCACAACCCTCCTTTTCCAGAGTAGTAATTTATCAATTTTTTACTTACAAGTTTTTTTTTAGAATTTTTGCCTTTACTATACATTAACACTCGACGCATTTGTAACTCCTAGCTTTTCTTTCGTAATTTTTTCGGTTAACTTAAGTTGTCTTTAGCTGGTGAAAGCTATATTTGGAAATAACAATGTAAACAATAAAAAGAGTCAAATTTGTTGATTTCAAATATTTACTATAAACTAATATACCTCGGCTAGTTTTAAACTTTTACTAATGATTTCAAGACTCGAACGTGGCCTCAATTTTGACGCTGAATGGTTTCGTTTGCTAAACATAATAACTGCTTAAGTAATGATTACTACTTATATAATCATTATTACATAATAAATAAATTAGTAATCATTGGTTTAAGCGTCTGTCTCAGCTGCGCGGCGACGCTTCAATGCAAGGGATTACGGCGGCCCGTTTTTCACCCTTCAAAATGACTTTGACGTTAATAAACATGATACAGTTGGAAACCGGAGGAGTTTTCTGACACGCGCATTGAGCGTTTTCGAAAGTTGTGCGTTTAAAATGCGCAAAACTGGGTTGAGAAGCACTAAAAGTTTATTTGTGAAACTATTAAACAGGTTATGAGAAATCGGGCTCTTTATCTGTTGTTAACCAGCAGTTGTTACGTGCGGTGTCGTGTGTTCCTTGAACGTACGAAATCATGCTTTCTCTGAGGTGACCACCCTTAAAGAGCGCAGACAGTTCGCAGCCAGCATCAATGCAGCTTGCTTATATAATCTGTGGTGTGGTCGATACTCACTTGCAGGTCTTCCTCAGTGTTGAATACAGAACAATACACGACTCTGTGTAGGTTACTGGAACTGGCTTCGTTTCATCAACTGTTGTCGCTCTCAATCAATTCACTCCTGCGTGTACTGTTGCAGTTGTAGGATCTCTTCTTCTCTGTCCCTTTGCCGTAGCTTTGCTATTGTCTACTACTGTACTTGTGGTCGAACTTTTGAGGGGTTTTGAGGATGATATAGGTCTAAAGCGGCTCAGATAGTCTCAGTGATCATCTGATGATACCTGCATCACCTCCCACCATCGTTTAGACATATCAGACCATCACCTGCGTGGTTCGGAAGTCACGTTAAGCCGTTGGTCCTTGTATTTCCATTGGTCATTGGGCTATTAATTAATGACCCATTCTAAAGAAGAGTCGGCCTTAGTTTGTAACAAGACTACACCTCACTCATCACTACCACTCATCACACATCCTTCACTACATATTTGCCTTAAAATACCCTCATGAGAGTGGTCGGCATCTCAAATAGTGATATTGCAGCAAGAGATAGTGGTATTCATTTCTACCACCGTATAGAATAAAACGTCGTAGAACGAAACGTTAGGTGGTTTTGTGGTTCCCAATACCCAGATTTACTAATATATATGAGTGTATATGTACACATTTTGGCAGAAGCAAGTAAACAGAATACCTCTGTTCATGATTTAATATGACACTCGACTAATTAATACTAAATAATGATAGACAGTGTTCACTGAAGTATAAAGTATAAAAAGAGGTATATCGTTGATTTTCATACTACCCATAGATTTGATAAACTGTTGGGAAGAATGACTCACGTTTTTGGGGGGGGGACTTTATGGGGTTAGCTTTTAGGCTTCTATTGTTCGGAAGTCATATAATAGAATTCCAAAAGTTAAATCCACACCAGTGGTGTAGTCGGATAGTAATAGAAGATCACAATTATCATACACTCACAAAAACGCGTGCTATCTTTCCCTAAAGCACGCCACATCTATAAAGGTTCTATAAAAGGTAAATAAAGGTTATAAAATTCAATCTAAAGTTCTTAACAGGAGTTAAAAGATCATGTAGTGGTAAAAATTATATCTTGCACTACCGGAGAAAACTACTCCCTACGTTTCGGACAGTTAGGAAACTCCATCCGTTGTGATGTTGTCAAGGGTCTAACTTAACCTTACATTACAGGATACTAAAGACTTAACCTAAACCCTAGTTTAAGAAATATGGTAAGTATTATATGTCACAACAACATCGTAAGCCGGAGCGGATTTGTGGCGGATTGGTATCGCGCGCGACTCCGGTGGCGCGGGTTCGATCTCCGCTGTCACCACTTACAATTTGTAATGTAAATAATACGGCAACGCTAGGTAAAGGTCGAGGTTGAGTGGTATAGAAGACTTTGTAGAACCAACTTCGCCTCGTTAATCAAGACAAACTTTTTTTAACGCCTCTTCTGAAAGAAAATAATAGTTAAGTCTTAAACGTAGAGAGTAATATGTGAATTGGCCAAAGTTTTAGTAAATAATTGTATATAATGCAGTATTTAAAAATAATGACAAAGGATGCAAACTCGTTGTGTTTAAAGCTGTGGATATTTAATATTTTCAATATTGTATAACAAAACAATATAAAGGAAAACAACCCTGGAACTGTGGATTAAGGGTTGTTTTGACATAGCTGCGTGATGGCCGGATCCTGTGTCCAGGACGAAGGATTAGCCCGGCCTGTTTACCCCAGGAACATGTCCTGGCTTGTGGGTGTTGGTGGGGAGGGTGTTGGGAGGAGGGGAGGGGGAGGCTTAAGCTCATCAAGTAGCTTAAGCGTGAGACACAGGCCTGTAACGCACGACATTGGCATCGGCATAATATACAGGGTGATGATATCAGTAATGCTTTATGGTAATGTTGTAGGTTGTTGGCTGTATGTGAGCAAATCAAAGGCCAATTTTAAGTTTAACGTTAGTGTGATTGAAGGTACGCGTAAAATGAGTTCACGAAAGTGTGTATAGGTAAATTAGCGACCCATGAATTACTACCACTAACAAATTGTTATGCGGTAACGCTAGGTAATGGTCGCGGAAGAGTGTTAGAGAGGACATAGTAGTCCTAGCTTAGGACTTTGTAGTCCTCGTTAAACAAGAAAAAGTTAAGCTTGTATTAATGTGTTATAAAACAAGGTAAATGTCCCCTCGCCTTAACTTTTGAAAAAGGAAATATTTGTAAAAACCCTGCGGAAATTTTTTTAAAGGATCCTAAAGTTTGTTTTGACTTACTTAGGCGAAATTGACAGTCGTGGCCGGCGCGAAGCCGATAGGCTACCGTGAATCCCAGCGAATTTCCTTTAAGTAAGGTAAAGTGCCATATTACGGTGGTAGAGGGTGTATTCCCTCCCAAAATTGGGTTTGTCATACAAAAACTGTAAGTACGGTTCGGTTTCGTTCAAACGTACTATACATATTTTTGGTACCGTAATCAAGAATTAACAAAATCTGCTATGGTGGTGATGGCAAAATACTGTTTTGGGGCAAAACCCCCCCCTCCACAAGGTTAACTGATTGATATACGAGGGAACGAGCCAATGGAAAACTCAACATTCTTTTTCGTTCTTTGTGAGGACATAAATGAATAGTTTGTTAATTTCTATGCAAGTTTGTCGGTAAGCTCAAGTGGTTGGCTACCTTGGAGAGAGGTAGGGAGTTGGTGAGTTTCAGAGATGGTGAAGTTAGCCAGGCTTTGTCTAGCAGTTGCTGGGCTTCCTCTGAAGGTATTGTAGTAGAGCCCCATTCATCTCCTGCCTCACATGTATTCAAACACACCTTAACTTTAGCTTAACTCCTTGATAATACACACTGCTTTCGTTAGTATAAGTACAGGCATAATCTTTTACCCTAATGATGCCTATGGACACAGTCTGTAGCGTATCAATTGCATACATGGTCCACAAGATCTTAACAGCATTGAGGAGAACCCAATACGCAGGAAATGATTCTGTATCGGGATCAAATGTCACAAAGAGCTCTCTCACCACGGAAGGAATCTTCACCTGATGTAGGCTAAGTGAATTTAGAACTAGAGAGGGTGTTTCTCTAATTTTGAGCCAAAATTGTACAGTTTCCTTCCCGATGAACTCAAAGATCTTGTAAATTTAGCTAATTTAAGAAAAGCTTAAAATTTTGACTAAATTAGCTTTTTTAGCGTTTATACTAATTAAGATCTATATGTATAAAAGATTATTATTAATAAGAATTGTTCTGTAAAACAGTTATATAACTGAGAAACGCTTCAATAAAAAGACATTTTATTTGTTTTATGAACTTGACTTTTTCACGTTTACTAACAAAGCGATTTGTTGCAGGTACGAAGACCAATATGACTCGTTTTTGGATGGGGTAAGAGTATTTAAGCATTATACAATTTCTAACGTGGCATTTTAAGTTAGAACAGCTTTAGAGAAAAACTAAAGCCCTATGGAAAGACGAACATATGTAGCCTTTGTAGATGGAGACTGTATTTGCGATTACATAAGCTTCTAATTTAGATTGAGACCTGCAGCCAAAATTTGTTAGAAAATGTGATTGGTATCTGATCATCAAAGCGAAATGATAGTTTTGACAATTTTTCAAGTGATTTGAACCCAACAAAGTCTTAAAGCGTGTAAAAATCACTTCATAAAGACTATAGTTTAGTATATAAACGGAAATGATTTTTTGAGATGTTTAGATATATTGAAGTTTTCTTTTCATTCTAGAAAGTGGTTGCTAGTAGCAATTTTATTTATTAGTGACGCTTGCACAAGCGCTTAAGGCTGCACAGTACAGGCAGCAGATGGTTGCAGTTTAACAAACGCTGCCGTAATAAGTAGTGTTATTGTGAGTTTAAACATTTTAAATGTAGATCATTATAAAGTTTGGAACGGATTGGAAGCAGATTTCCCAATTTTTATTTTTATTTCGAGAGAGGCTCACTTTGGAACGTAAAAGTACAGCATTTTAGATTGTTAAAATCCCTTATTTGAAAAAGGAATTTGAAATTCGACTCCCTGTTTGGCATCAAGTAAATATATAATTACGCATAGAAAGTAATCACATGAGAACAGCGTTTGTTGGATCGCAAACCCTTGCAAAAAAACTAAAAAAGCGCTTTTTCAAAGTTGACACGAGGTTTTGTAGTTGCTAGCCGCTCGAAAATATATAATTTATTTTACCCTCGTAGACCTCAGTCATCGGTAGAACTACATCGTCATGTTTCCACGCCCGTACTACTTAGCCTTAAAGAAAGATCAATTAGTCAGTTGTCGGGAAAATTCATTATCCAAGTTCTGACTTCCGTCTTCTTGTTTGACGAGCAAATGTTTGACACCTTTCACTCGACTGTTTCTGCCTCTCAGCTGTTTAACTGAGCCTTACAATACATCCAGTGAATAATGTTACCATTTAAAAACCAGGCCGACACGCAGCTAAGCGCTAAAGCGCCGCTGGCATGATACTTACGTATGGATTGTCACGGGCGCTACTAGGCTGTTCGCTACGCTCACAGCCTCGCTTGGACTTCGTCCTCAGACTTTAGACCTATTGATGTATAGTAACAAAATTCCTGTTTATTTCGAATTTCATCAAAATCGGATGAAAGTTACTGTTTTTAAATCATTAAAACCACGTTTTTGGTTAAAACCCCCCCCCCCCTCACCAACAAGGATGGTCCGGTAGTCCGATTTGGTAACTAACGAACTTGACCGAGGTATTTACAAAAGGAACATTTGTACCATATTTGATCAAAATCGGACAAAAATACGAACTGTGATGATGAACACACGTAAATAAAGTGTTGGAAAAACGTGTTCTGGGGGCCAGGATCGGTGCTCCATGGTGTTCCATAGTGCCGGGCTAGGTCTTACCATGCAGACCGCATGAATATCCCATTTTTCCAAAAGATATTCTATAATAAATCTCAATTTGTCTCTAAATTTGCTAAAACCCAACAATAACTTATCGGTGGCCAATTGTCAAATTAAATCATGCTTCAATTATAAAATGGCTTTATGAATTTCGACTGTAAGATGTGCCGCGTGTAAGCCAGAAGATAAATGGAAATGCTCAAAGGTCTGGCGTTGTTCCACCATCACTTTCTCTTACATATTTATTCACTCTAAAAGCTTTAATTTTTCTTAATGGTATAGCCATCTTGTAGACATTGATCTACATCGTGACTTTCAGCTACAAATATGTTTCTTTTCTGTATTTAAGAACCTTGGTACTTAAAAAGAAATATCACGAAATAATATCTTATTTTTACGTCTTAATTACGAAATAGCTCATAATTTTGATGCTGTATAACGGTGAAATCGTTATTTGTTTTAGAAGGTAAATAGGAAATGTGTTTCTCGCTATAATAGTTCTGAGAGTTTCATCTTTTATCAACACTGCATTTATAAGAACTTGAAAGCAAAATTCAATTACTTTTCACTTATTACGAAATAAATTCAAGGAATAAGAACAACGAGCAAAGTAGTGTTAGATATACAGTGGTCTTAAACACAATCTATATTTGCTATCGAAACCATACATTTCCTTCATAGGTGCACATTGGCTACATTTACACTCTACAAGAAATAATATTTCATTATCAAATATATTTTTATGTTCGGTACTCAAAGCTACTTATGATACAATATACAGTACAACTATAGGTGGAGTTCATAGTTTGTTTGGTATAGTATCATTTAGGTTACGAGTTTCACTTTAGGTAAGCGTTTGAACCTTTAGCTTTGAACTTCTGTGGAGATTGGACTTGTGATATTGTTTGTCTGAAGACTCTTGCACGGAGAACTTGTATTGTCCGATGTATTGAACAACATCAGCATCAGACAAAGTATCCTACAAGTTGCACTTGATAACTTGGAGACAACGGTTGCAGATCTCTATTGTGTTGTCTGATATCAGCTTATTGAAGAGCATAAGGGTCAGACAAGGTTTTTGAGGTTGGATTCTAGGTGACGGTGATACTTCAATTTTTCATCCTAAAAAGATTGTTTGTTGAGTAGTAATGTTTGTCTCATAGCAGTGTGGAGGGCAAAATCTCTATCTAACAAAGTAGCCTAAGAGTTACACTCTGGTTGAGATATCGAAGCTCCAGCTATTAATTTCAAGGAAGATTCATTGGATTTTTAAATTGTTAAAAATATTTTCCGAAGTCACTTGTATTGATGGTGCAGTATCAGGCAAAATATATTGGTCATATTCGAGTTATACTCGATTATATCACTGCAAATTGAGCCTTGGAAGTAAGGTTTACCTGTATACCTTACCTTAAGGTAGGACATGTACAGAAAATACCTTAACTGTCTAGCTAAAGTTATGACACCGTATCTTTTCCTGACATTATTTAATACACTGATAATAAACGGTACAATTCAAGTCTACAAACAATATTAGCCCTCCATAAGGTGATTCAAGACAGTAACAACATCTCTTGTCTGATACTCAACACGATTCAAGACAGTAACAACATCTCTTGTCTGATATTCAACACGATTCAAGACAGTAACAACATCTCTTGTCTGATACTCAACACGATTCAAGACAGTAACAACATCTCTTGTCTGATACTCAACACGATTCAAGACAGTAACAACATCTCAAGTCTGATACTCAACACATTAGCCTTCAGAAAAAACCATAATATCACATTCCTTCCATAAAATTCAAAGATGAAGCAGCACACGTTCTGGTGAGAGAGAGGGGAGAGAGAGCTTTTGTGAAATAGAGCATGGGCCACTGCATAGGCTTGTGAGTTACACTGGTTTCCTCCTATAGTGCCTAAAACTTCAGCTTTGACTCTTATGGATACTTCAAATGTTGGGAAACATCAGTATCAGATAAGATATTGTTTTTGTCCCTGAGTTAAGTCACTACAATTACAGCCTTTTAGCTTTGAACTTCAATTAATACTTCAAATTTTAGCCTTATGATGTCGATTGTCTGAAGACAAGTGTGTTGAACAACATCAGAATCAGACAAGGTATTGTTGTTGTCTGCGAGCTACACTCGATTACCTCACAAAGCGTTGCAACTTCAGCTTTGAATCTCAAGGGAGGCTTAGATTGTTTGTAGACTTGTGATATTGTTCGCTTCAACTACGTCAGACAAGGTATCGTTGTTATGTGTAGTTAAACGTGATTACCTCACAAAGCTTTTGCTACTTAAGTTTAGAGTCTTTAAAGGGTGGCACAAATTGTTCGCTTTATGTGAGCAATATTTAATGAGTGTCTAGTATTTTAATGGTAACGTTAAAGTATACATGCAGGTTATCATGATATATTTAATCAAAAAGACAGCTTCTGAAATTGCTTATGTCCGACTTTTCCGGCCACTTCAGGAGAAAAGCTACTCCTTATACGTTTCGGGCAGTTGCGAAACTCCACCCGTTCTCAAGTGCCTAACCTAATTCACATTATAGATAATACTTTAGCCTAACCTTTGTCTAAGTATTAACTATAATGTAGGTTTAGGTTAGGCTCTTGAAAGATGAGACTTCTCAACTGATCAGAGCAATGAAAGCTCCTGAAGTGAAATATGTTTTCTAATTAAATTAACCTCCGCCATTATTATAAATTTTAAATCGTAATGATGTACTTGGGAACATTATACGGTGTAATACTACAACTTTCAATGCTGAAACAAGCCAATGTTATTATGTGTTAGAAACTTTTTTTAATAAAAGAAACCCTTATTGGACATTCTACAATCATAGATAACGTTAAATCAGATTTTTAAATCATTCTTTTTTTAATAATAGGTAGGTTAAATGTACTAAAAATAAACACCAGCACAACTTATAGCTTATAAAAATAGAAAGAAAGTCATGATTTACCGATGCTTTTAAGGTGTAAGAGTTTAACTACCTTTAGACTCATTGGATGAAGATTAAGTATCAGGTTGTCAGGAGGGAGGAGGAGGAGCGACAATTATCCCTCTGCATCATGTCCCATACATCAGTGTCCTAGCAGGTATTAGGCTGCCCTTGGTAGATATATTCAGACGTACAATGTTCGCTTTGTAGTTGCAATGGTGTCATTGTCTTAGAACTTATTGGATGAAGATTCAGTGTCAGGTTGACAGAAAGAAAAAACCATACTTACTCGTGTGTTTTAGAAGATATAATTACAATTTTGTTTGTTTGACGTTTGTTGTCGGCACCTGGAGAAATTATAATTTGGAAGTATTATTTCGGACGTTTTCCATCATTAGTGAAGAAGAAGAAGAACATGGCGTTTTGAGACCTGAAATCTGGTCCTATCGACTGGTGAAAAGTAACCTAATACACAACAGAAAACGTTAGACAATAAGCAGCATACAGAAATCAGCGTAAGCTGGCCAGTATAACAAAACAACATGTGTGTCTGAGGTGTTTAGCAAAAAAATGAATCTAAAAACAACACAGGCTAAAAAAGAATACAGCATTATCAAAGTACGTAAGTAAACAAAGTCTGGTAGCTGTATAGTTCCTCTGGTAGCTGTATAGTTCTCTGGTAGCTGTATAGTTCCTCTGGTTGCTGTTTGTTTCTTTACGTTTTTTCTGTGTGTTGTATTATTTTCTAGCCTAGTAGTTTCAAATGTTACGTTTTACTTACAAAAATCATAAACAAAGAAAAAAGTGTTGGACTTTTCCTTTCTGTACCTCTCTTAAAATGTTTGTCTAATAACGAAATACTAGTTTTTATGTACCTCCCTTTTCTTCCCTTTCCTATATCCCTTTTTCAGCGTAATGAAAAAGGTATAAAACACACACTTTTTTTGTTGTGGTTGACTGGTCAACTCGCTGGTTACTTTTGGCTAGCTCATTTTCTAATGTTTTTTGTGCCTATGTATTAGGTTATTTTTCCCCTAAAGACGAGATCAAATTGCAGATATCGAAACATCGTGTCCTTTTATTCACTATCGACGGGAAACGTTCACAATAATATTTCAAAGTCAGATTATTCCAACTTAGTAAATATATCCATTTTACTGAATAAATGTTTTTCAATGCAATAGTATAAGCCTCTAAGGAGACTTTAGAGCAGTATCTTAACATCAGGGAGATAAAAAGAAGAAAAACAACAGTTAATTATATGCATTTTGCCATATACATTTATGTAAGTGGTATTAGACTGTTTTTAGTTGTAATACTCACCACACCAAATAGCAGCTACTTATAGTTCCCTGATACACTAAAGAGTGTCGCTGTCTCGGGACTTGTTAGATGAAGATTGAGCATCAGGCTGACAGGAGAGAGGAGGAGGGAGTGATAATTATTCCTTTACACCGTGTCTACTCGTACATCAGTATCCTAAATGGTATTAGACAGTCATAACTGTAGGTGTATTTACTTCAGCCAATAAGTTCTCGTTTTTCCTATAACCTCCTTATTTATGCGGAAACTAAACTTAATAGTGGGGGAGATCAATTATAAAATTGTTTACGTCAGAATTATCCGGCCGCTTTAAAAGAAAAACTACTTCCAACGTTTCTGGAAGTTGGGAAACTCCACCCGTTGTCAAGGGCCTAACCTAATCTTACACTACATTACAGAAAACACTTCTGCTTCTGTAAAAAGGTGTCCTATTGTGTTTTCTAATAGGTTAGTGTTTACTGTAACGTAGTGTAAGGTTAGGTTTGAGCTTTGACGACGGCTGGAAATTCCCAACTGCCCGAAACGTAGGGAGTATTGTTTCTCCTGAAGGGGCCGAAAAGTCAAACATAAGCAATTTCACAAACTGTCTTCTGACACTTTATAAGAATATTGGGTATTAAAGAATATGTTATTGGTTAGGTGTTTAATGCAATGTAGTGTAAGATTAAGTTATGCCCTTGACAACGAGAGGAGTTTACCAACTGTCCAAAACGTAGGGAGTAGTTTTTCTCCTGAAGAGGCCAGAAAATTCCAACATAAGAAATTCCACAAACTGTCTTTTAACACAATAGAAGAAGATTGAGTACTAAACCAATAGATGTGTCAATCGTTGGACTGAAGCTATATTATACACATACAGTACATCCCGCTGGTAATGCTATGCAAGATTCATCTCTAGAATGAATGTAGAAGTTGATTGTACGTGGCAAGTTAAGGAATGAACTCTGAGGTTATATTTCACTTTCAAATATCCCACAGTCAGGCTGGGTGATTAATGTGACCGGATCCTCTGACTCTTACTTATTGCCGACACTCTTGATCACAACCTTCTTGCTTCAGCGTGTTCAACTTCGGAGTTTCAACTCTACAGCTGCTGTATAAAATAAATCTAGAAATATTGAAGTGGTAATTTTGTATTAGCATACACTCATGGACCAAAGTATGGAACCAAATGATTTTCTTTCATTTCATCACCAACTTTTCGTTTAAAATTGAAATTTTCTTAAACAAAGTGTACGTAAATATTAAAACCAACTATCAAAAAATCAAAATTATACAGGAGTTAAACGAAAAAAAAGGGCGATAAAATAAAAGAAAATCATTCGGTTATAATTTTAATCGAATATATAACTCAGATTAAAAATAATAAATAAGGTATAGTTGAGTTTTTTTGGGTAGTACTCTTCCACACAAAATTATACAATTTGTTGGTGAATTATAGCAGTGTGTAGCCAGCGCAGGCAAATCATTGCAACATTTGGTGTCTAGATCAGGGGGCTCCAAAATTATACTGTTTTTACGGTTCCAATTTCGATTAAATCACTAAATCACTATTTGAGATGCCGACCACTCTCATGAGGGTATTTTAAGGCAAATGTGTGGGTAGTGAGTGTGATGAGTGGTAGTAATGAAGTTATGAGGTGTGGTCTGGTATTTTTACCGTGAGGCCGACTTTCTTCCTAGGAATGGGTCATTGATATCAATGACCAATGGAAATACAAGGACAACGGCGTGACGACTTGAATAGCAAACGCCATTTATGGTCTGATATGTCCAAACGACGGTGGGGGTGATGCAGGCATCATCAGATGATCACTGAGCTATCTGAGCCGCTTTTAGACACCATCCTCAAGCGGCCTCTAAAGCTGGATTACAGGACCACGCCACGAAGTCCCAGTAAAAAAACTTGTTATAAACATTAACGTCTGTGTATAACTCGTGAACTATGACCAAGCCGGCGGTGGTGACAATGTTTCTCGTTGAATCGAAATTTAAATCCGTGAGTACAGTTGTTATAGTCTAAACCCCATTTTGGGAAAAATTACAACCCCCAATGTTCTTTCTGATCGGTGGATTTGCTGGTAAATTAATTTAGTCTAGAAATTTATAAACAATTTTAAATATTTAGTTTTACCATTCGAATCAGGAGAACTTGGTGAGCTTAAAACTGCGCGGAGTTCGTTCTATAAGCCGTTAATTAATTAATAGCGATAGAAATTCATTTGCTATTAGTATCGCGACAAAAAGTTATTGTTTTGAATTGTAGATACTACAAAATTTAATTAAAATATCTCGAGATGAAAATGAAAAGTATGAACTCCCATCCAAGAAAAGTCTAAGTTAATGGTTGGCTTTATGGAAATTTTCAATTTATATCAGCGTTAAGAAATAATCATTATGACGTTTTAAATTGCACATAATAACTCACCCTGTATATCACTTAAACCTATCGTATAAATATCAGAAGTTGTAGTAGGAGTGTAAACTGTACACATTTTATTCAAAACAGTTTTATGGGTGTACCACTATAAATGATAACAGGATGTTACAAGTCGTTTTGTCTGGACTATGCCAGACATCATCAGTTTAATTTTAATACATTTTAAATAATTTTAAAAGAAAATTGTATAAAGTGGTTAAAAGTATAAAGGTAAATATAGGACAAGCTTTTTTCCAGGTGGATGTTGGTAAACTTACTCAGATGACTGTTTTCATAATTTTGAATAGAGGTGTCCAAGGTTGTGACAGTTTATATGAATTTTCTTCATGGTTTAAATTATTTGGGTGCTTCTTAATTTCAATGGCCTCTCTCACAATTCTGGCCAAGTGATTTTCTCTAGCCAGTTTTCAAATGCAATAGCGTGTTTCGTGATACAACTATGTTCGGCTAAGGCAGATTTAACCATGTCTTCGTTCTTGGTGTGCCTAATATGCTCTTTCATGCGAGTTGAGATCATTCTTCTTGTTGGTCCCACGTACACAGCACCACAACCACAGGGAACTCTGTACACTCCAGAGGATGATAAAGGGATCTGCTCTTTGACTGGTCTTAAAAAGTCTTTAAAAAGTCTTGTAACATCTTGTTATCATTTATAGTGGTACACCCTTAAAACTGTTTGAATAAATGTCTCACCACTAAAGCCTTCGTTTGAAAATTGTACACATTTTCATAAAACGCATACGAAGTAAGAGGTTGAAGGGTGCTTCCTTCAAGTAAACGCTTTCCCAGCTTTCAAGTTTGAAACAGCAGTGTTAACGAAATCCTCTGTAATTGAAGCCGGTGTAAAGTGCTAACTTTCCTGTCTATTCACAACTTCACACAACTACTAATGCCAATTTGTGTCTAGTTTCAAACTAGGTTTCAGCTGATTGTGCATCAGACTTTCCATTGTTGATTGAAATGCCCTAAATAGCATCGGCAAATGAATATTTCAAACTGAATAACAGACGAGCTCCTTAAATACAGGCGAATAAGAACAAAACTGCCCATCACACGCTACACAAGTAAACTTAGGCGTAAGGGAAGGGTTCTCTGTCATCTAGTTCGCATATTACTATCACTATTTGAGATGCCGTCCACTCTCATGAGGGTATTTTAAGGCAAATATGTGGTGAAGTATGAGTGTGATGAGTGGTAGTAATGAGTTATGAGGTGTAGTCTTGTTACAAACTAAGGCCGACTCTTCCTTAGAATGGGTCATTAATTAATGAATAAATGAATTTATTTCACCCATATTTTGTTTGATATTTACAATAATTGTATAAAAAATGGCCACATTATTTATTTCAAATAAATTCAAAACAAGATACATACTTTATAGTAAAATTTATAAGCTATTACAGTTTGATCCTTAATCTGGTTACCCCAAACAGTAATACGAAATTACTTAAAATTAAAATCACTTCAACTTGTCACTGTTCATTATAATTACAATTTGGCGGTTTCTCAGCACTGTGACACTAATGATATGTACATTTAGAAATAAATATAAATTTTAAAGTTAAAACTAAAACCAATGAAATCACTATATCGTACAGAATAAATTCTGAAAATACATATATGTTATGGTTATTGGTACAGCTTATTTTAATACATCAAAGCAAGCTTCTATGTCTCTATTGTAAGCAGCCTTTTTTTTTAAACGTTTTAGAAAAGAGTTTATGGAAGCTATGTTTTATTTCTTGTGATACGTAGTTAAAAAACTGTAGGAGCCAAAACAAAATGAATTTTGAAAGCTTGTTTTATTTAATTTTTTACCGTTTGATAATTCCAGTTTGTGTCTTGTTCAGTAATGTACCTGGCAATTTACTTAAATATTTTCCTACACTTTGCAAATAAAATTCTCTTAAACCTTTACAAAATGTCTTACAGGAAGTATTTTAAGTAATAAAACAAAGGATATGAACACTTTAATTTTAAATAATATAATTCCAAAAAATAGTTTTATTGTTCTTAGTTTACACAACGGTTTTGAAAATACCACCATAACATTGTATCCATACTGTAACCTAGAATGTACAAAGAGTAGTACAAAGATTTTTAGCAAATCTGTATCACATAAGTTTCTTAGATAATGTTTGCATACCCATTACGTAAAATTGTTTAAGCTATATATGTGGTGTTTCCAATTCAGTTCTTCATCTGTGCAGTCCAAAGACATTTGAAAGTCTTAACTTGCTCAAATATTTTACATTCATAACACATTATTGCTATTTAACACACAAATATCATCATGCAACTTAAACAAACTATTAAAATAAAAGCTTCTGTAGCAAAAGTTAATAAATTTAGTTTTTAAACATTGACAATCATTTGTTTCCGCTGCACCACTTACTTAACAACTTCATATCATGTGATATGTCGTCCCACACCCGTTCATGTCCGTTTTTCCGTAGCTAAAGCGACATCGTCGGCAAACGCTTATAACTTTTCCTTTGAACGGTTCAAGGAGTAAATCATTAATGAAAATAAGAAAAAGGTTTTGCCGAAAGTACCGAACCTTAAAATTCTTTGTTTATTAATTTTGATGTACTAAATGACTATCTAATTTAACTTTGTTTTCGATCCGTTAAATAACTTTTAAACCAATCAAGTACTTACGCAACACCAGCCAACCCATTTTCATCAAAAAGCAAGTCATGGTTGACCATGTCAAACGTTTAGTGAAGTCTACAAAAACAGCTGTAGTTTTGTTTGACATATTTACATTTATTGTAGATTATCTGTATAAACTCGCTTAACGTTGTTTCTGTAGACCTGTTTTAGTGAAAACCAAATTGACTTTACTTGTAAAACAGGTTGTCTAAAAAACTTTGCTGCATTGAGTTCTTATTGTTTCTCTTATACTTTAGACTGTACTGGCAGTAGGCTGATGGGCCTCAGATTGTCAACGTTTTTCTGAATTAGTTTCTTTTGGAATTGCAACTACTCATTTCTTTAAAACACTAGAAATTTACTCTGTGGAAAAAAACGTAAATTAAATATATACTCTAAAATATGTACCTATACTTGGTATAATTTTCTTTACTAAATTAGATGAAACGTTTCTACCAATAATAAAAGAGTTTGTAATTTCTTTTCAGACTTTAATTACCTTTATTATTTCATAACTTGTAACAGGATATATAAAGAATGAGTGCAGTGAAATATTTAACATACTTGAATCTGCATTGATGTTTATTGACATTTAACTCTTTATGCAATGACCAATGGAAATACAAGGACCAACGGCTTAACGTGACTTCCGAACTACGCAGTTGATGGTCTGATATGTCAACGATGGGGGAGTTGATGCGCGAGTATCATCAGATGATCACTGAGACTATTTGAGCCGCTTTAGACCTATATCATCCTCAAAACCTGACCTCCATGAAGCTGGATTACAGGACCACGCCACGAGACCCAGTCATACACAAAAACAAGATATCGTCCAAATTACAAAATAATAAAATATTCACAATGCGTAATAAAAAGTCTATCGTTCAGAAAATGTCACTAAAAGTGACACATTGTCTTTCCCAAGTTCATAAACTTCTCCATGTAAAAAAATATTTTTTATCGGTAGAAAAATATAATAAGATGAGGTTATGCCCATGCATGAAACCAATCTAAACCCTTATTGTAATCTTATCTTTAGGGTTATTCTTCAAATAATTTACTTCAAATCTCTAGGTTAAGTTTGTTAACCAACTAGGTCGGACAATCCGTTTCAGAATGGTGGCCATTAAAGGTTTTGAAACTCCTATACAATTAGAGCAATGCCATAATTGAATACAACATTGACCCTGTATAGTAGAATTATTTTCTCGTTTGATGAAACAACTCCTGTTGCTCTAGAACCTACCGTTATAAAGTTATTTCGATATAACTATTTAGTCAGAATTTCTTGATTTTGGCATTCAGAGCACTGGGCAGAAATCAAATGTTGTCAATCATGGTAAATATCACTATGTATTTAATAGACAACCATTCACATAAATCAGGTGTTGTATAATTTATTAGTCTAGGTTCCCTAGGACACAGAAAATAAACAATTTTCTTATTTCAAAACAAAGCCAGTTATTAACAACTTTAATAATTATATTCAAAATTATATTCCACCAAACTGCCATAGACTTCAGTTGAAGCCGGTATTATTCTATACAAAAAACTTTTTGACAACATTAACACTTATTTTCCAAACCAATTCAAATCTAAACTCATAAATTATCTTGCCCAAAATTCGTTTTATACAATTAGAGAGTAAAGTTCCATAACCCAATTGATTTAATTAGGCTAAAGTCTTACTGGAATGATGTAAAATTTAATAATGAGACACTTGAATTTATTAGCGAACTCCTTAGGAGATAGAGTTATTTCTTTATATTATAGAAAAGGAAACGTCGTAGAACAAACAGTTCGCAGTTTAGAGTTTCCCAACACCTGAGTCAAAAGAGGAACTTCATATATAGCTGTATAGAAACTTAACTACATTAATATTTGTGAACCAAATGGGGCTTGACTATGATCTTGAGTGACGTTTAAATAATTATAAACATCGTGGTTTTGTCTGATGTTTCATGAAATTTGGTAGGCCTACACCAAGGTACTAACTTTGGGTTACACATGTTTCTTTTTTTATAAATAGGTTTCTTAACCAACAATACCGGTCCACCAGAAGTCCCTTTGAAGGGGGCAATCCCTTCAAAAATGGGCTTGCATTGGTTTAGTTGTAGGTTTCGTTGATTTTTCAGCACACATGTTAGTTTTAATGTCACAAATTTGGGCACTCCCGATTAACCTATACCTCGGGATAGGAAATTCGCTAGGGTTCATGGAGGCACTATGTAGCAATATTGGCAGCTCTGTGTTTTAATCATCAGTGTACTGTGTCATTTTTAGTCGAAGTTTTGAGTCAATGAGTAATTTTTTATGGACTAGATTGACAAATTGAGTAAGTCATTTTCAGCGTGCGCAAGAAAAAAAGTGCTTCTTTTGATACTTTGATAAAATTTACTATTTCGAGCGTTTGGTTTTGCATATTCTTCAAGAATAAACTGCATTTCTTAAGTTGTGTGATTCGATCTGAATGTAATGTATTTTCAAAGAATCTTGTTGGGTACGTTTGAAACTATTATTTTCTATATATCTTTTATTCAAGAAATAAAGGTTTGTAAGGATTCGTTAGGTGTAAGTATTGTTCAGAGTATTACACATTTAATCCCTGACTTCAGTTGAAAAATACTAGGAAATAGCTCTGTCGATGAAAGTGCTGAAACTACAATTTCCGACAAGGAAAACTCACGCGAAGAGTTTGCTGAAAGTTTTCCCTTTCATGTAAGCTTAGAGCAAGTTTCAAGTACTGTGAAGCCATTTGCAGGTAAGCCTTTTGTAAATGAAGCTTCTGACTTTGTTGCTAACTGCTAACTTCCGTGCCTATTCACAAGTTGTAGCACGCTCTCTAGTGGTGCGGGCTTCCGACACTGTAACATGCTACTGAACTGCTAGTAGGGGTAGTTGCGAGCTAACCATTAGAAGTCCAACTACGAGGTAAAACTGCGCAGTGCAGTGGAACTAGTGACGGTGGAGAAAGGGTGGCAGTTTAAATCAACCAAAATACGAGTACATACATGAGCCAGTTGCAGGGCTTTGTCAGATACTGGCCAACCTTACTGTGCCCTGGAGCATTGTGGTCGTCTCACAATCCATTACTGCACACCACCATTACTGTGCAAGCATCAACTACGTTTCACTAGTGTTGAGCTGATTTCAATAGCTTCAAGTTTCATGAATGAGTAAGTTGCAGGGCTGTCAGATACTGGCCAACCTTACTATGCCCTGGAGCATTGTGGTCGTCTCACAATCCATTACTGCACACCACCATTACTGTGCAAGCATCAACTACGTTTCACTAGTGTTGAGCTGATTTCAATAGCTAGCAAGTTTCATGAATGAGCAAGTTGCAGGGCTTTGTCAGATACTGGCCAACCTTACTGTGCCCTGGAGCATTGTGGTCGTCTCACAATCCATTACTGCACACCACCATTACTGTGCAAGCATCAACTACGTTTCACTAGTGTTGTGCTGATTTCAATAGCTGGCAAGTTTCATGAATGAGTAAGTTGCAGGGCTTTGTCAGATACTGGCCAACCTTACTGTGCCCTGGAGCATTGTGGTCGTCTCACAATCCATTACTGCACCACCATTACTGTGCAAGCATCAACTACGTTCTACACTAGTGTGGTGCTGATATCTATTGCTGGCAAGTTTCATGAATGAGCAAGTTGCAGGGCTTTGTCAGATACTGGCCAACCTTACTGTGCCCTGGAGCATTGTGGTCGTCTCACAATCCATTACTGCACACCACCATTACTGTGCAAGCATCAACTACGTTCTACACTAGTGTGGTGCTGATATCTATTGCTGGCAAGTTTCATGAATGAGCAAGTTGCAGGGCTTTGTCAGATACTGGCCAACCTTACTGTGCCCTGGAGCATTGTGGTCGTCTCACAATCCATTACTGCACACCACCATTACTGTGCAAGCATCAACTACGTTCTACACTAGTGGTGCTGATATCTATTGCTGAAGTTTCATGAATGAGCAAGTTGCAGGGCTTTGTCAGATACTGGCCAACCTTACTGTGCCCTGGAGCATTGTGGTCGTCTCACAATCCATTACTGCACACCACCATTACTGTGCAAGCATCAACTACGTTCTACACTAGTGTGGTGCTGATATCAATTGCTGGCAAGTTTCATGAATGAGCAAGTTGCAGGGCTTTGTCAGATACTGGCCAACCTTACTGTGCCCTGGAGCATTGTGGTCGTCTCACAATCCATTACTGCACACGCCATTACTTGCAAGCATCAACTACGTTCTACACTAGTGTGGTGCTGATATCATTGCTGGCAAGTTTCATGAATGAGCAAGTTGCGGGCTTTGTCAGATACTGGCCAACCTTACTGTGCCCTGGAGCATTGTGGTCGTCTCACAATCCATTACTGCACACACCATTACTGTGCAAGCATCAACTACGTTCTACACTAGTGTGTGCTGATATCTATTGCTGGCAAGTTTCATGAATGCAAGTTGCAGGGCTTTGTCAGATACTGGCCAACCTTACTGTGCCCTGGAGCATTGTGGTCGTCTCACAATCCATTACTGCACACCACCATTACTGTGCAAGCATCAACTACGTTCTACACTAGTGTGGTGCTGATATCTATTGCTGGCAAGTTTCATGAATGAGCAAGTTGCAGGGCTTTGTCAGATACTGGCCAACCTTACTGTGCCCTGGAGCATTGTGGTCGTCTCACAATCCATTACTGCACACCACCATTACTGTGCAAGCATCAACTACGTTCTACACTAGTGTGGTGCTGATATCTATTGCTGGCAAGTTTCATGAATGAGCAAGTTGCAGGGCTTTGTCAGATACTGGCCAACCTTACTGTGCCCTGGAGCATTGTGGTCGTCTCACAATCCATTACTGCACACCGCCATTACTGTGCAGGCATCAACTATACACAACTATCAACTATACACTATTGTACCCAACATAGTTACAGATTCTGTACGTGCTGAGTAGATAGTCTAAAATATCAAGATTTTTATTAAAATTCTTGTTTCAATGGAAATTTATAAGTTAATTTTTACGTGGTATATCAACCATTAGGCATAAACTAACGGGATCGACAGTTAAGATACCTCATTTTGATGATATAGGCATTAAATTGACATTTCCTAATAGAGACCCTGTAATTTGTAACTGATGTTATTTAATTTCATGATAGTGCTATAATTTACTAGGAAGATCTTTTGTCGTTTCCTTTGTTATTATATTTATCATAGGGGCTAGTTCGTCTATTGTTGAAAAGCTATTTTTATCCATGACGTTTGATCAGGTCAGGACACACGTCTAAACAATAAAATAAAACGTAAAATTGTCTTCTTTAGTTTAGCAAAGTTAGGACTAAAATGTCGTATCTGCCACTCAATCTCGAACTTTATCTAGTATTACCGAAAATCCACTTAACAATCCTTTAAAAGAACGGTTTCTGAAGGTTCGTGGACAATTATGAACGAACATGTGGATACAAATAGTGATGTGTTACGAAATAAGTAGGAGTGTATTTTTTAGATCGAGGCATTTTCAACTTGTTTTCATGGTAAACATATCGACACATTAATGAATAGTAATGTTTGTCTACAGGTATGTTTGGCAGCTATTCTTTTGCTTCAGTCATGGTAAGAGCCCAATCTATTTTCCTCTAACAAAGCTACCTTACACTTCATCTATTCATCTATACACTTCCTTACCTTACCTTACACTTTGATCTATTCATCTATACACGGAGGAGTATATTAGACACATCTATAGTGTCTAGAGCTGAGCAAGGATGGATCGATTCTATTCTGAGTAAAGTGGCTCAGTTCCGGTATTGTTTGTTTGTGTTGAGATCTCCTGAGTAGAGAGATGGTCTTGCCGACACAATGAGTTATGGGAGGAGATAGACGCTAGCACAAACACGGATAGTAGATAAACCTCCCGCAGTGCTAGAGTGAGTGGTACAGTTGCTCTAACTTAAATAGGTCAACTAAAATAGGGGGTTTGCTCTAAAAACAGCTGTTTTTGACAAATTTATTGATGTGCTAAAGCGGAAATTTCATTCACAGGGAAATAAAGGTTTGTTTTGAATTTTCATGGTCTTTTAAGCCATGGTTTCTTAAAAAGCGGTGAACGCTACATTACGGCCCGAATACGACGGTGAGTTTTGTATTCAATGCAATCAGATGAGAGTGGTTTCCTAGAGAACGGTGGACGTAAAGTAGCGGTGTAAACTAGTTAAGGGTTTTCTCGCCAGATGACACATTTGGTGTTGTAAACAAAAGTCTAGCTCGTCCATAACTACATACGTAAGTAAACTTTGACAACTAAAATAAACAACATGTCAAAAGTTATTTGTGTCTATATCTGTTTAAATATTGTGTTACGTCCGCCGTCACCACGTTATGTTCACCGCTACATTACGGCCATAATATAGCGATCAACGTTTTCCTAGGAAACCATAGCTTTAGTGATCTTTTAATAATTTATGAAAAAGAACATTTTGATGATCTTTACGTTGCAAGAAAATCAGGTGTTGCAATGGGTTTGTTTTGAATCTTAACACTGACTAAATAAGTTAACCATTGTAACACCTGACTCTTCTAAACTATATAAGTGCTACTACTAAGTTCGAGAAATGGTTTATTTTCAGTTTATTCATAATAATAACATCTAAACTTAGATTTATTTCTCAATTTTATTTGTATCATGACAAAAACATTAGTTCATTACTTGTTCCAACAGCGACTTGTAACCCTCGAACATTAAACTTGAGCTCGTTTTAAAAAGCATACCGTTTTGAACCTTGATATGAGATGTACTATTGTGAGATGAAACAGTAACTTCCATAATAAATACGACATTATGAGTTTCATCTACAAACCCTTTAACTAGTTGTATTTGACATCGAAAAATTATACCTAGTGAGAATTTTCCTTAGCGTCATGTGGTTGTTTTGCATAATAATTGTGGTATTACACCTAAAGCTTTTTCTACATCAAGCATATGGCAAGCTCATAAATGTTTTATTAGGTTTTTAGTGCTTAACAGAAGAAAATCTGAGCCAAAACCAATTTTATTTATGAACATGCCATACAAATTATTAAACCTATTTCAGTGGGGTATCAAGGAATAGCAAAAGCATGAATGTAACTTGGCAGCAAACACGGTTCACAGGATACAAGAAAAGTGAACGTTTTGTGGAACATACTTCCTGAACCGTACATAAGTCCGATCTTCTTATGTTCAGACACGCGTACCATTCCGAGTTTAAAAGTATAAGAATACAAACATTTTCCAAAGTATATACGATTTTACAGATATTGTTTTATACACTAAGATAGGTAAACATATAACTGTGGACTGTTCAAAAGCAATTTTCAACGAAACCACAAACCATTTCACTTGTCTTCTTCCGTGTAATCTTTAACAGATAAAAAACACTCTATATCAAATTTAAGTTTTATAATGGCCAACAACATCCTTACACTGTATTATTTATAATTTAAAAATATTTAGACTTAATCTGAGCTTAATGATAGAAGGCTAACTTTATATTAAAGGAAATTTGAAAGTAAAATTTGTGGATTCAATTTCCAGTTTGGGCCACAAATTTTGCTGTTGAATTTTCTTAAGCATTGAAAAAGACCTAATATCTTCGGCCAAGCTGGTTTGAGGTTCCCTCGTTTGATACTAACTATTTACATGGATTAGAAAAGAAAACTTAATACAATAATATAAGGTTCCATGTTATTTAAAATTGCAGAGTTGTGATTTCAAAGAAAGTATATTACACATAAGCAAAGTAATTAGGCACTGTAAAAATATATGGCTAACACACTTTATTAGTTTCTTACTGTTGCATTTTAATCCAATCTTCAGGACTGTCTAATTGCATCAACTACACTCCTAACGTTTTCTAACTTGTTTTCCAGTTGTACAAACTTTGTCAGGGATTCTCTTGAAAATAATAAGCTTATCTAATGTCAAAGGATCGTAAACCGTCAATCAAAAATACTTTGAAACAATGTTTTACATTTTTAAAGTAATTTCTCTATTCATACAAACAAAATGTGATGGACACAAACAATGGTTAACTTTTGATAAATGCGTTGTTATGTCAGGTTTTGAGGATGATATAGGTCTAAAGTGGCTCAGATAGTCTCAGTGATCATCTGATGATACCCGCATCAACTCCCACCATCGTTTAAACATATCAGACCATCACCTGCGTGGTTCGGAAGTCACTTTAAGCCGTTGGTCCTTGTATTTCCATTGGTCATTGGGCTATTAATTAATGACCCATTCTAAGAAAGAGTCGGCCTTAGTTTGTAACAAGACTACACCTCATAATTACTCATTACTACCACTCATCACACTCATCCTTCACCACATATTTGCCTTAAAATACCCTCATTAGATTGGTCGGCATCTCAAATAGTGATTTAGTTTAAAAACCTCAATAATGCATTTTTTAATGCTTCTGCATTGTTATAAATATTTATAACAATAATTTTATTACGTTTCTTCCTCTTACCCTACCACTATACCTATTCTTTCACATTCTACAACAAACATGAACAACATTAAAGCGCACTAGCTACAAGCTACACCAACACACATAAGCCCTGACTGTATTGTATAACACTGCATATGTAAGTTACAAGTATATCTAGCGTAACAGTACAGCCAGACACTACATTTCTTTACCCTGCTGCGCAAATATCCCCCTTTGTTGTGCTTAGCCCGACTATTGTGTTACACTACATAAGTATACTGTCAGCGTTTTCTGTTACTGCTGCTACAGTGTTACAGTTGTGTTTAAACATGTACAACATGCTGTAGGGTAACTTGTTAGTGAATTACAATAGGAAATTTATTTATATCAAACGGATCTAAACGTCGTAGAATAAAATATGGAAAGGAGATTTGACCTTCCTAACATTTTTATAATGAAGTGGTGTATGTCAATAGTCAATGTGTACGTGTGACCATGGTGTAATGTACTTATTACACCATGCGTGTGAACACAGTAAAGATCACATATTTTTATGGAGACAGCTTCTTATTGGAATTTAGTCTGTTTTTGTTTGGTCCGAAGACGGAAACATCGTTTCTGAAAGGCCTCACCCAACAAATAAAAATGTATTGGATTGTTTGTGTTTGAAACTTGAATTTATTGTCACATATTTTGTTTGATTTTCACGAAGATTGATAACATTATTCCTTTTTTAAATGTTTAGGAAAGTTAAAATCGGTCCACCGAAAGTTACCCTTGTGGCACCCTCCCCCCAAATAGGGTTTAAAGCTTAAAAAATGAGTTTATTATCTGATTTTCACTAAGCTTGGTATACAATTTATGAACCTGCACCTAAAGAGTGTACCAAAAGTAAACAAAATCGTGCTGATAGTCCGTGAATAGTTTTTTTGCAACCTTTATTCTGGCTGATTGGATTTTATAGACCTTTCGTACACTTGTTTTTTAATGTAGTTTCATGAATTTACATAACAAGTTCAAACAAAGTTTGATCAAACATGCAATTAGTATAGCATAAATCTTATTTTTTGGGAAAGAGGGGGACTTCAAAAGGAAACCACCAGTGTTAATTATCTCCGGTTGCCAGAAATTCGCTAGGATTCACGGTAGCGCTTTGTGCTTCTTTTTATTGTTGACTGAGAATCACTAAGAATCTATTAATAATTATTGACAGAATGTGCTTAGATTTTTGCACAGATTGAGTGAACGTTCCACAAAGATCAGTTTAGGCTCTGAAGTATCTAAGATTCTAAGAACTGATTCGACAAGATCATTTTCAGCAACTCATTTTCAAATACAACATAGAAAAGTATACTATAAATCTATAAGAGGTTCCATGCATAACGGATGGCATAGACAACAAATGGGAAATTATGACACATAGCTAAATATTGTCATCACTATGATTTAAATATTTTGAAGACCGTTGTTTTCTTCTTATTCTGTGTAACCTATAGCCTACGTGTAACATATTAACTGTGTAATTCGTCAAAAATAAAACTCGTAAAATGTCTCAGGTACGGTAAAATGGAGATTGCGCGAAGGAAGATTGGAATCAGGTTTGAAAACGGGTTAAAACCTAAAAGCTTTCACTTCATGTGAACTTTTATCTTGACATGGCTTATCTGTTTACAGCAGGAACTCCATTCAGGCTTTTAAAATTAAAGAAGAAAGTGCTTTCGTTTCTTATCTAAAACGAAAATGCACAGTACTTTCAAGTCTTACTTGCATGTAACTTGTAAGTACCTCTGTTTAAAATTTAGGCAAATATAAGATACATCTATAGCTATACCATGTTGAAATGTTTTTCTTCTTCTTAAGGTTTAATAGGCTGACAAACCTGCCACATATCAAAACTACTATATTACTACAAATCAAGACATACCATCTGATAGATATTGAAGTGAACAAACCAATGGATACAATTTATGACCATATATGGGTCGTAAAAAATGACTTACTATAGCTTGAAAATTGGGTTGCGTTTAAAAAAACCCTGTATAATATAATGTAGATGACCTAACTACGTGTTGTATTATTTCAATTGTAAGTTTCAAATATTGTACAATTTAACTCAGCTAAACTCAACGAAGGAACACACAGCTTTAAGCGGATCCGTGGCGGATTGGTATCGCACGCGATTCCGGAGCTCATCACTCCGGTGGCGCGGGTTCGATCCCCGCAGTCGGCACTTACATCTGTAATGTGACTAATACGGTGACGCTAGGTAAAGTTCGAGGTTGAGTGGTAGAGAGGACTTTGTAGTCCTAACTTCGCCTCGTTAAACAAGACAGACTTTACCTAAACCTTTACAGCTACGCAAATACGACCATTCTTAGTTTTGTCGTTTTGGCCTTGTCCGTTAAATTCATGAGCCACTTACAACACAAATCTGGAACCAGAGAAAGGAAGAAATAACCATTTCAGCTCGAAGGGGAACCCAGGCGTACATTTGAACGCAATAAACACGAGCGGGCAAGAAACACAAATCATTTCAACAGTGAGTTTTTGTCAACAAGTGGCAGCGCAGCGCACGTGTGCATTCCTGATCTCGGGTCTCGTTCTGAGTTTACACACAAGTTCCTGCTGAGCAAGGGCCTAGCGCGAAACGTTCAAAACTGAAAAGTTTGGGTTTCAATTTTCTACTCAGTTTGAATATTAAACTGGGTTTAAATGAGTTTTCAAATAACAAAACTCTCAAAAACGTGCTTTCTTTATCGGGCTATATGCTCCCGGAGCGCGTTCTTATACGCAGCAAATTAAACACATCCAAATTAACGCCGAATTAGAACAGCCAATAAGAGGCCGTAATGTGTGCAGGCGTGTTGGCTGAGTCGGAAGCGCAAGAGCTTGTGTGCTCCGATGTTCTCAGGTTCGAGTCTTGCCTCAGATAACACTCACCGCACATGCTGCATAGGATCATGGTGACTGGAGAAAGTGCAAAGTTCGCTTAATAGACAGCCAACTCCAATACAGACTGTTGAAAATGCAACTACAAACCTGACATAGTCCATCTTCAAACTATAACATACACTCTACAAATTGAGGAGTGAAGGCCACTCAGAAAGAGTGGAATTTCGCTATTTTGGGTGTTGAAACCCAGCTACTCTCATTAAAGAGTGGCTCGATTTTCACTCTTTGGTAGTAGTTTTTACTCTCTCATGTTTAGAGTGTACTGTATTTTTAAAACGTTGGTGTAATACCAAACCTATAAATATAAGATGATGATTATAAAGATGGTTGTAGTCTACATTGAGGCAAACCATACTTGCCTTGAGAATTATTTTCTGCCAAAACGTTTTCTCGCGTTCCCTTAAAATGTCTGACTTAAAATGTCTGAAACGTGGACCAGGCCAGCCGATTTTGTAATTAGGCTACTTTAGGACCTGCTCTGACAACCCCTCCCCCCAACCATCAAGACCATGGACTCATCGATAACGCGACCAGTTCCCTCAACTTGTTACCCTAAATTGTTGATTAGTTTTCATCTCGTCTTTACAGTGAGTTAAGTCATAATAAAGATTTATCACAAGGATGAAGCAACGACAATGGGAACCTATTTATTAAATGCGTCACTTTCAAAAACTGCAACCGTGCTCTAACTGTATGAAACAAACGCACATCGTAAGCACTTTATGTTGTGGAGGAGGAGTAATGGAGTGCCTTAAGGCTCCATAGTTGGTGCTTTTCTTTTCCTAAAGTACAATGGAGATATTGACTGGCTAAGTTTAACGTTATTAAATACGTATGAAATCCATATCAGATTAACGAGACCTTACAAACCACGCCAGAACAGTACCGTTTAATTTGCAGTAGATATCGTCGAATTTTACTTTTACCTAAATTAAATATTGAGTTACATAATTCACCGTTGTTTGACTGACCCCATCAGTATAAAATATTATAACTGAACAATTTCCTTTTTGAGTAGATACAAAAGCATGCTCAATTCAGATTAGGCCCAAAACTCTGCATAGCTTTCTCAGGAAAACAAACAAGGAAATGTTATTGTATTTGTAATATTTCAGCCCAAGTGGTAAGACAGCTAAGCTGGCCTTCTTTCTCGTTATATATTTATTACGCGCTTCAACCAATTGCAGGAAAAAGAACAGAATCTTCTGTTTTTCTTGGAACGATGTTCAACAGCTTTTATATTTTATCCTTCATGTGAATACTGAACATTACACAGTTTGTTCTTTAAGAAAATGTCCCTAAAAATATACTATACACCATTTTGAATCATGATATGGGAGTATAAATGTTGTAATTGTCTGTTATTTACAAGTTTTATCTTAAGGATCTTATTTATGTACAAAAGGATAACAAGTTTTAAGTGAACCGGTGTAAAAACTCTGGAAATACAAAATGATCCCTTTATAGTAAACTTAGTCATAGAAAACATTCGTAAGTCTACATAAGTAATGTTTGTAAAATATTCTTCCTTTATAAAAGTTCTTATTTAACATTTTTATAAAAATACCTTTATTACATACTCTTAATAATTAATTGTCATTAATGTATGCTTCAATGCAGAGGTAATCGGCGGCCCGTTTTTCACCTTTCAAAATAGTTTTATATTAATAAATATGGTACACTTGGAAACTAGATGAGTTTTCTGATACGCGTACAGAGTTTTTTTTTGAATTATGCATTATTACTCAAACAATTTCAAAGTTTATTTGTGAAACTATTTAACAACTTTAACATCGGGCTCCATACACGTGTTGGTAAATCCCTTTTGTTTCTAAATATATCCTGTTTATTAATGTAAAAATTATTTTTAAAGATGAAAAATGGGCCGCGGTAAACCTGTGCAAGCGGTTGGGTTGACAGTTAGGCGGCGTCAGTTGAAAGAAGGCTCGTCGTGGTTAGCATTGTCGTGTGTTCCTTGGGTGGAATTCAGCCTTTCTCTGAGGTGACCACTGAGGCGGACCCTTAAGAGAACGTTTCTAAAGACCATAAAAGTTACCTATGACACTACTTGGAAGCTTTTTAAATTGACCTGTGGCATTGCCCAATCGTGTTCAAGATACATTGATACAATTAATGTATTTGCCAATTGGGTACCAACTAACTCTACTCCTACGATCAGACATCGCATCATGCATGATCTCCGTGTTCATCGACTAAGTCCAAGTCATTGCTACAGGCTCTTCATGCTCAGGTTTCCACTCTGGTACACAAGACTTAGTCATCTCACTCTACCTGTTGTACCGAGTCACCAGACTGTGACTGCCTCACCCCATCCACCTCGCCGACTCACCAATCAGCTCGATCACCAGGGAGGGAGTGAGTCGTGTTAAATGTACCAAGAACTGCGAGGGGTGTCAACTCAGCCGGTTAAGATAATTGTGTGACGCTGTAGTCTGTGCTTTTCGTGAAATTGATTTTCGAGGGAGAGGGTCTTGGAAAGGACATACGTTTTGTCGAGTTTAATGGTCATAAGTGGTTCGAAAATTCATTTAGTTATCCTAGAAGCCTTACGGTTAAAGCGTGTTATTATACCAAATAAATTTAATTTAATTTTCATTACTGTGTATACAATTATTCTTACGTCATATTCGTATTTTCATTGTTTAGGGTAAACATTTGAATGGTCTGAATTGGTCGGTATTAATTGGTAAAAATGCCACGGAATAAGATCAGCGCAATGTTAATGAATCATACCGACCGTGGTAGCACCTAGTATGTTGCAACATATAAAAGTTTGATGTTATAGACATTTTTGAACTACCAGTAAAAAGCAGTAGTAGAAATTAAAATTTAAAACCTTAATTTAAAATATTTAGGGTCTTTAAATCAACCGTAATTCAACTAAAAATTAATAATGTTTCGTCTATTCACAACAAATACTTATTTTTTTGCCTTACGATAAAACATACATTTTATTTGTCTGAATATTTAGATACACAGTTAACTGAAAGGGCCATTGGTAAATATCGGGTATTCAAGGAGCCTAAGGTATTGGGATCATCACTGTGGGATTAATGTTACTGTTGCGCTACAGTTCACTCCATTAGATAGCTCCTTTGTTCAAACCAACATTACCAGTTCTTAGTCCAGGTGGTTGAGCAAGGGTATTCCTTTTGTCAGTTTAGGTTGCGGGTCATTTATAGTAGTTTGACCTTCGAGCCAAAGTTTTGACCTTCGACCCGAAGTTTTTTAATGCACACTGCTCATAATTTATTTTTGAATAAAGAGAACCTAATGAGGATTAACGACAAAATACTTAATAACACTGTGACTGGGACTCGTGGCGTGGTCCTGTAATCCAGCTTCATGGAGGACAGGTTTTGAGGATGATAGATCTAAAGTGGCTCAGATAGTCTCAGTGATCATCTGGTGATACCCGCATCAACTCCCACCATCGTTTAGACATATCAGACCATCACCTGCGTGGTTCGGAAGTCACGTTAAGCCGTTGGTCCTTGTATTTCTATTGATCATTGGGCTATTAATTAAAGACCCATTCTAAGGAAGAGTCGGCCTTAGTTTGTAACAAGACTACACCTCATAACTCATTACTACCACTCATCACATTCATCCTTCATCACATATTTGCATTAAAATACCTATATGAGAGTGGTCGGCATCTCAAATAGTGGTTTAGTGATTCAACACATTTACAATAACTTGAAATTTTCTCTGTTTAAAGTTTGTTGTTGACGACGGTAGAATTTCAGAGTTTGAAATATTATTGCGGGTGTTTTCCCTCGTTAGTGAACAACAAGAATACGACGTTTTGGGATCAAGTTCCAGATCTAATGTTTATAGTAATAGAGCACAAAATGTTGAGTGATAAAGGCCTAAGCGAGGCTGTGTGTGTAGCGAACAGTTTGTAATGACCGTGATCTTACAGGAGGCAAGGGTGAAACCGAAGGTCGAAGCGAGGGTATAAGCGTAGCGAATAGCCCGTCGCGTCTATGGTAATAGAGCATGAAAAACTGAGACCTAAGGCAGGAGCAAAGGTGTGAGTGGAGCGAATTAGAAGAGTTTCAGTTAGCGGAGTAGAGTTCTTACTTGTTTGATACTTACTTACTTGATACTTGATGACTTCGTTTTAGACCGATTTCTTGAATAAACCTGCGTTGTGTAATGGTAGAAAATATTTTGCAATGACGGATGGGGGTTACTGAGGGGTCAGTGGCTCTCCCTCAAGCTCGAGAAAGCCTACTGATTAGACTGTCCCTGACGCACTGTGTGAAACACAAATTGTATATGAAATTCGCTGTACTCACGCCAGCTTCGCTTTAGTGCTTAGCTGCGTGGTGGCCAGTTTTTATACCGAAGCCGTACAAAATTTCGTTAGTCCTTATTTTCATGCTAGTTGGAAAATTAAGCGCTATGCGATGCTTATATCAGTCTCCATCACGGGTAAACTTTGGACACATTGAAAAAGAAAACACAATTCAAATCAAATTAATAAAAACCTATTTTAAACTAAGCTAAGTTTCTCAACATAGCTTGCATTTAGCCCGTCATATACATCCCAATCTCACAAACTGCAACACAATTGCAAATTTAAAAACCCATATTTTCCTTGAAACTGTTACAAACCTATTTATTATAATAATATCAAATAATTGAGTTTTAAAAATAAAACAACCCGTAGAGAAGAGAGGGAATGAAGTATGATTTGAATGTTTCCCTTCCACAGATATTGGCGTCACGTCTCAATAAGAATCCCTTCAATTGCTTTTTACTGTTTAGAATGAGATTCTACAAACGTCTTGCTTTGAATTGGCATCGCAGTAAAGTGACACTCTGCCGTTCTTAATGTTGAACAATACTTTAAAGATACTTTGTATTGATGGCTGATATCTTACTTATCTTATAAAACGTGCTGTAATGTTGGGTATGGTTTGTTAAAATGTTGTCATTTTCCCAGCTGTAATTACCAGTTTGAATTAAGTAGTACTACATACTGGAAAGTGTTAATTTGCAGGCCTCGTTACTTAAGCGTTTTTATCTTAGATTTTCGTTTAACACTGACAATTGATGTTTTATTTTAACTACTTTGGTAACGACTATTAAAATTCTAGGTTGACGAGCACTTATTGAATACTATAGGAAACCTTATTTTATCATTATTATTCACGTATAGGCCCAGTCGGACCACGCCAAGTGCGTTAAAGCTGTCTTGAAAAGTTGGATTTTCTTTCTGGATTTGATCCAAATCCGTCTTTTTATTAAACACTCCATGAAAACGGGTATTTCTAAGGTTTGTGAATAAAGGCATTCGGTTTTATAACTGTGTTGAAGTGTCTTGCATACTTAGAGATAAATTTCATTTTGTAAACAGTTTGTGGTAAAATTATATAAAACTGTGGTTGAAATTGCAAGTGTGTGGACATTTCCAAAGTTTTTGAATGAACGACCAACCATAGCTGAGAACCCCATAATGTCGTGATTCATGGCTGTGATTGGTCGTTCGCTGATCCAAGCCAGCCAATGGGGCTGTCTGCAGGCTGGCCAAGCAGTCAGCCAGTGTGCAGCTGTCACTGGGCTTGGACGTGCTTGATATCTCTCTGATTATTTTTATTTTTATTTCTTAATGTGTTTGTACAAGTTGTATTGTTTTCGTACAACTTAAAAGGTTTAAAGGGCAGAAACTAAAGTTATTTGGTGGTGGTTGACTGGTCAGCTTGCGCTGATTACATTTCAAGCTAATGTTTTGTGTTATGTACGTTACTCTTCACCTGGAGACGCGGCAAGATTCCAGATCCCGAAACGTCGTGTACTTTTTGTTCACTCAAAAATCTTGAAAACACCCGTAGAAATATATATTTCAACCTAATAAATTATACCATCGTTAACAGACAATTTCAAACAAAGAGTATATACTACTAATTCTCAACTTTTAATTGTTAAAAACTATCAAACATCAACCACGGTGGCTTACTTGAGGGCTAAGAAAGGTTAACTTAAACTGTTACAGGAGAGCATATCAGCTGATATGATGAACAGAGTTTGTAGAATATTACACATCTCCAACAGCTGTTACTGATGTGTACATTCTTTACACGTGGTTCGCTTACATACCACAGAGTATGTATTTGCCAGACCATATCAAACATGCCTTAGCTTCACATCAAGCCACGATAGGCTTATCAACAACGTATTTATATCGTGTATTGGCAATATCAAATCTGTACAATGCTTAGGGATTTATAATTATTACTTACATGATCATGCATAATGCATAAGACACGCATGCCTTATATAATTTGCTTTAAAAAGTATAAAAGTAATATGTTCACCGTTACTGAAAGATTGATGTTGATGCACCAACATGGATTACCTTTTGGTAATACCTAAAACAAATGTGATATAAGTTATAATCTGCTATGAAGTATTGAGGAAGTTACTAAGAGGTTTTTGAAAATTCACATTATAATTTGAAAATGATTATACTTTGCGAAAGTGAGTTTATATAATTATTACTCAAATCTTTGGGAGACCCTAGGAACCTCTGCACTTTAGATAATATACTACGTACCGTTCTTTTTAGTTTGTTTAAGCGAGCTTTTCAACGTGAGTTTGGAGATTGAGTTTGAACTAGACACGGAAGAAGTGGTTATCCTGCATATTTGAACCCAAAATTGTACAATTTCATTAAAATACGTGATAGAAGATACCTGTGTCAACCCTGAAGAGGGAAAGGACGTAAACACAAAACAGAAGCCGGCAAAGTGACAGATGAACTCTTGACAAATGTGCTAGAACTAAGTTTGCCCAAGAATGTCATTGTCTCTTAGAACTCAACTTGTTCAAGTTCTAGTTCAACAAGCTTTCTTGTTAAATTGATGTGATCGTTCAACTGGAAATAACGACGAGTATTTCATTCGTCTGGACTTTGTTACGTCAAAGTTGTTATTTTGTTAAGTGTAGTGCGTTTAGTGGGTAATATGTGCAAGGTGTTTTTGAACTTTCTTAAAATGATTTTGGATTACATTTATAGTTTTGTCTTGAAAACTGTAAAATATCACGCAACTATGTGGGCCGAATGTACCGATCCCTTTATGACTGTGGGATTTTCACGAACTAACTTTTACATCTAAACGACTCATTTTTAGCAAATCTTTTGAGGTTCAAATTTTGTATATTTCTTAGGAACAACCATATTTACGACTTTCAAGTAATCTTAGGTTTTGTAACGTCCTTTTTTCAGAATGGCTATAATTTAAAACTTTAAACCGCAATCAAAGATTATTGAATTGGTTTTGCAGTCCAATAGGACTCTTGGCTATCCTTTGTAGCATAAATCGCTTGATTATCAACCGGGTGTTCATAGTTTTCATCATAATACAATACTTTGTTTGATGTTTGTTGTTTAGGGTGGTACAATTTCTGAAGTTGAAATATTATTACGGGCGTTTCCCATTGTTTGTGAGTGAACAGAAAGTACACAACGTTTTGGGATCTGGAATCTAACACCGTCTTCAATTGAAAGGCCACCTAAATTATAACTCAAAACATTATGAAATGATATAGTTTAAAAGTAGTCAGCACATACCACCAAATAACCTTATTCCCCCCCCCTTTTAAACTTATTACATTTCATGACAAAAACATTACGAAATTAAAAAACAAATAGAGAAATCACGCTTGACCACGGCCAGTGACAGCTGCACACTGACTATCTGCCTGGCCAGCCGCCAGAGAGCCTCATTTGCTGGTTCGGAGCAGCGGACGACCAATCACAGACGTGAATCAGACTGACCAATTGTAACAGAGAACACAAAAATACCAATTTATTCAAAGCCAATGGAAAGGGAAATCTTGAGTTTTGAGTTCACTCAAAACCGATGGAATACGTCCGTAATAGTATTTTAAGCCTCAAGCCATTAAACGTTAAAAACAGCTGTTTTAGAGAAAAATCCTACAAATATTTGTCACTGATCATAATGATCTGAGTGATCCTCTGCAGTCGAGTCCTTTGTTGTACACGCAAAACCAACAAAACGAACAGCGCGTAGTGAACAGTAGGCCTACCTTTCAATTAGCGGGTACTATCTTGGCTTACCAATCTATTGAAAGTTGTTTACATTTTATCAAACATAGTTTCAGAAATTTCATTGTGTTTATTTAGTAAAGAAGAGTATAACAAGTGTTTTATTGATACAGGATTTGTTTTAAAGTTGACGTAACCTTTAGTTGTATATAAGTATACAGTTCAAACACGTAACTATATCATATTGTCAAAAAACTTTTAGAGTTAGGTTTTATAGTTTTTTGACTTTTACACCAACTATAAAAGTTTTTTATTGGATCATTTGTGTTTATATCAAGTTGAAAATTATAAATCCAATAACGAGTTCTACAAGATGTAACTATATCATAGTTTAAAACTACTTAATTCATAATCGTACTATAATTTATTTTTCATTGTATACGGCCTCGACCTGTGTGACTATCAAATATTATATTTTATCACTAGGCCCTAAAGTTACACTTTTTGACACGAGGTCAAGTTAACACGAGGCCTGTTACACTGATTTACTATTAGTCTGTGTTAAATTCAAAACAAACTCGTTGAACCAGCTCGTCCATGCCACAAAAAATCATGACGATTATCTTTCTCTCCCAGAAAGAAAAAGATAATCAAAACAATCCGTTTTGTGTGGATTAAAAAGTGACACTTCATCACGTCAATGCATTTATCTAATGCAGCTGTTTTTTTACTGCAAAATGACAAAAAGTATGTAGTTATATTTTTCCTGTTTGAATCAAAATAAAACCCTAGCAAGCAGGCCATTGTTTTCTACTGTTCTGTGAAAGTTGTCATATCAGTGCTTAAATACATTGCCGTTTGATGTTTGAATGATGACTTCGTAGCTGCAGATTTGTTGGGGTTGAGGTCTCAGAATCTTTTTCTAGACCAATTTATAAAAGTATTTTCCTTAAATAATCCAGAGTTCTTTTCCAGACACAAAATGGGTCTGTATTCAGTCACTAGTTTATGGATTTAGTATATAGACCATATGTAAAAATCGTCGATTTCGATTATCTGTCCTTTTAGAGAATCTACGGACTCGTATATACATCATTACTTCGGGTTTTACAACCTGGTAAACCGTTTGTCTTGTTTAATGAAGTGAAGTTAGGACTATAAAGTTCTCTCTACCACTCAACCTCGACATTTACCTAGCGTTAACGTAAAGTAACATTACAATTGTAAGTGGTGACTGCTGGGATCGAACCCGCGCCGCCGGAATGATCAGCTCTGGATTCGCGCACGATTCCAACCCGTTAAAGTCAATATACTATGATTCCTCATCTATATACACCACTGATGTACAAAGTTCGTTGGCTATTTACACTGTCATAGTCAGACCTGCCAGACAGAATAACATATGGAACAAGTCTAAACCGACATTAACATGCTGATTCCACCTCTGTATTAATATTGGGCACATCATATCATAATATTAAACCCAGTTTATACACGTCAGTTCCCTGCAACTAGCACATTACATATCAATATACTTAACGCTTGGTTAACATTCATATTTACTCAGGTTAAAATATTATTACGTGCTTAACTCTAAGGCTTTTGCGGGTATCACAACTATAATCTAGTTCTTCCGGTTCACACCGCATCCAAACTTCATAATTATGTTGAGATATTTCGGCCTCGCTGTGGAGTAACATTTTCAGTCACTGATTGGCTGAAACTAAGCTACTTGCGACATAGGACTGCAAAAGGACGGCAGCTACCACCAATAGGACAGCAGACAGCAAGTAGCTCAGTTTCAGCCAACCAGCGACTGAAGACAGCACTCCACAGCGAGGCCGAAATACCTCAGCCTAATTATTTATTTATTTATTTTCTTTCAACGGTCAGAAACCAATTTCAACATAATATACATTTCGTTATAGAAGTACATAAATAATTAGGATGGGCTTACATACTAAGGGTCAAGCCAAACATGCAACTGGACTCTAAATACTAACGGATAATGTGAGTAATACAATAGTTTGAATCTCCATACTGATAAATTAACATAATTAAAGAAGTAGTAAGTTATAACAATAAAATAAATTATAATAATTCACATAAATAAATAGGTATAAATAATTAACAATAATAAATAGGTATAAATAATTAACAATAATAAATAGGTATAAATAATTAACAATAATAAATAGGTATAAATAATTAACACAATAGAATAAATATAAATAATTAACGGTAATAAAATAGGTTTAAATAATTGGACCGGTGTGAACCAGAGAACTAGATTATAGTATTACAGACGTTTTCCATTGGTTTTGAGTGAACAAAAAGTACGACGTTTCGGGATCTGGCAGCTGACCCTGTCTTCAGGTGAAAACATAACACAAAACATAAAAAACGTAATGAACTTCAAACAAAGAATTCATTTTTACTTCTTTAAACCTATTGCCAACTTTGTTTTCGAAAAATAGGACTTTGAAATACCTTAGATTTAAATACATTATTTCCAGATTATGTGAACTAGAAGTATTGGTTGTGTATTTCATACAAATTATCTTGTATAGTTTGTTTAGAAAAGACGCCACACAAATAGTTGTTATCTAAGAGAAAAATATAACTATATATTCGTAGACGTCTATATCTATTGTTTTGTAGTAAAAAAATTTACACCAATATGAGTTTTATTTGATCATAACCCTTCGATGAAATTAAACAGACATCGTTATCATATTAATTAGACTTAATTTCAACAATGGATCAGTTTTATAACATAAAGCTAGTTAATGTAGCACACTTACATAAATACTTTTTTTGTGGAATCATAGAACTGATTGCACAAAAATTAAAGGATGTTTCATATAAACACTATAACTTTACTTTCGTCAAGAAATGACATTTGTTTAATGTATAAGAACATAGATATTTAAAATTTTCAAATGAGTATTTTATCTTACAAATTTAATTTAACGTGCTTGTTTTTATATGCTTTAGTACTAATGGCTGTTTGCTCCTGGAGAATAGGTTTCCACATTAAAAGAAGTCAACCTACTAAAAACATCTCAAATCTTCCACATGTTAATATTCCCGTTAAAGCCGCCCCCTTCCTTCTCTATCCACCTATTTCTTAAGTCCCGTGTCTAACAATAATTGCCCAAAATTAAAACTTGACAATAAACTAATTTTAACATTAGTGTAATTAAAATTACACAATATTTCCCAACCAGAGGCGGAAACAGCTCAAACCAGAACCATAGCGGATCCGTGGTGGATTGGTATCGCGCGCGACTCCGGAGCTCATACTCGGTGGCGCGGGTTCGTCCTTCGCCTCGTTAAACAAAACAAACTTTACCCTTTACCTTTACCTTTATTTAAAACCATGACCTTTGCCACACTTTAGTTGTAGTTTCAAGCAGAAAGGTTGCCTCGGACTATTATTCAAAGGTTCTAGAGCTGAACCGTTGTGAGAAGGTCATGTATGTCATCTAACTGAAAGTTTGTGCATCCAATTGCAAGTTAGTTCTCTCGAGGTCGAACAGCTACTACATCGCGTGACTGTTCTCTAGTTATAAAAGGTGTTAGTTCGTGAAACTTCCACTGCACGTTACACTGTTTAATTTAACAGCGTGTTTATGTGTTAATGTTAGATTTTTATAACTTACAAGTTATTGCTTGTTAGAATTTTTAGGTAAAATGAGGTTAAATCAAACTTGGTGCTTTGATTTACCATCGACCTATCATTTAGATAAAGTTGCTATATACCATCATTTAATAAGTTCTTACGTAGTAGAAAAATACCAATTCATTTAAATGTTATTTTAAAGGTTTTACACAAGATCGTGTTAAACTTAAATTTGTTGCATTAAATTTGATTTCATACTAAGTTTTTCGAAATTTAAGATCGAACTCCGGTTTAGCTTCAAGACCCGAAATGTGACCTTTTCATGATTTCATTTCCAAAGTATAGCGCATTAAAAACCATTTATTCTTAAGTATACGAACTTGTATATCATGCCTATTTTCAGAAAGTTGTATTATTATACAATTGTATATATAATTTCAGATAGTAGTTCATTGGGATTTTTTAATGGGAACTTCCAATGCCCAGTGTGTCACACTGTAAATGTACCACATTTAATAATAAATAATAAAATAGAGAGAAACCCTAGGCAAGGTTGAACTAGCGTGAAAAACTGCGGTATCCTCTAAACGGCTTTTTCCAGGAGGTAATTAGAAGATAGCGCGAGTGTACAGACTTGACTCATTGTTGTTAATCTAAAGGTTATCTCAGTCATTACCATTTTTATACAACCCCGTCAACGTAAAGTAAGTGAGAGTGCGCAGTAGTGGTTGTGACCTTGAATTGTCTCGTGAGAACCGTGTAAAAACATGCATTTTTCTTGGAACACCTCACTGCTACAGTTTTGTCGGATTTGTATGAAATAACCCTTGTTTTAAAGTTCATTTCATAAATAAAGCTGTTTTAGAGAACCTGATCAGCTGAATTTCTATGTTTAAAATTTATAAAACCGTGACAGACATCTAAAAATAATAGAAACTTTGTAGAACTTCTTGTTTGTAACCGACTTCAGAGAAACGAGGAAGTTATACAATTTGACCACAACGTTTTTAAATTTTATGTCTGTTCACGAATAACTGAACGCGGCTATCGTTTTATTACCAATAAAACTAATAGCTTTTTGTTGGTCAGCGTAACCACTGCAGTGCATCGTCGTCTTTAAATAAAGCTTTTTAATACCGAAAAATTGTAGTGCAGTGGACAGTGTTGTCTTTGAACAACATTTCTTCTCTGATGAAGTTGACCCTGGCGTCGAATATCTGTGTGTTGTGATGAAGTGTAGGGAACTGGATGGCTGTATGTGTGGTGTACAGGCCGCCCAGCATAAGATACACCACTGCGGCCTTATTTCGCTCCCTCTTTGTTGATCTTGCGGTCGAAGTCAGTTCGGTGTTATATTTGGGCGATACGAACATTGACCTGAATAGAAGTTCAAGCCTGAATCAAACTTTCTTCGTCGACTGTTAAAGAATCTCATGCCGTTCAATTGATAAACGAGCCCACAAGAGTCACAGATTCCTCGGCCACACTATTAGACCACATAATTGTTGATAGGTCTGCCGAGATTGTGAGGACTGGCGTAGTAGATGCTCGGACTTGTTTGATAATCGTGGAATCAGCATTACTGATCATAGGCTGATATATTGTGAAATGAATTGCCCAACAGAAGAAAAGCTGCTCAAGTTTATTACATATAGAGATAAAGTTCAACTTTAATGAAGCAGTTCAGACAATTTCACAAATTAAGTGGGATACGGCAAATGAACTTATAGATGTTAATGATATTGAGCAATTTTTAACTAAAATATCAGAAAAGTTTTTGATGAACATGCGCCCATTGTATGCAAAAGAGTTACGAAGACAAAGCTCCCTGGAAACGACGATATAAAGAACTTAACCAAGGCCAAGAACAAAGTAGAGGCAGATATTGGAAAACCAGGACCTAGATGATTGGAATGCATACAAGGTTATCAGAAACCGATTGAATAACCTTATCGTGCCGAAAAAGAGTATTTTCAGAGACTTTGACAAACTCAGCCTCGTCAAAGACTTTTGGGATTGTTTGAGAAACAACGTAGTTGGTAGAAAGAGAGGTGTGCTCTATTGATTTGGAAGTTGACAAGGTAAATGAGTTCTTTGTACATATGGGTTTTCTGGAAGCATTGATAATGTTGTATTCAGTTTTAATGAAAATAAGAGCTTCCATGACGCCATTGAGTTCACTTTTCATGAAGTTACTGAGAGAGGTCATACAAACGATGAATGCAATTAAGTCGAGGGCTAGTGGAATCGATGACATTTCTATTCAGATGATAAAATCTGTTAGCCTTACGCATTGGGTGCAATGACTCATATGATTAATATTATCCTAAGAAGTGGTTTTCCTCTCTAAATTGGAAGAAAAGCATAATACACCCGTTGCCTAAAGTAACCCTCAGTAGTTGAACATTTGAGACCCATATCAATTTTACCTGCTATGTCTAAAATTGTTGAAAAAATTGTTGTCAAGCAGTTCAATGAATTTATACAGGCTGTAAATATACTTCCAAAACTACAGTCAGGCTTTAGAAGTAATCACAGCACCTGCAGCCCTCACCAACTTATTCAGTGATGTGTTTGATGCAAGGACAAAGGAAATTTAGTTCACTTGTGATGCTTGACTTTTGACTCCATTAACCACCTGATGCTTTTAAGATGAAATATTATGGATTTAGTGAACAAGTGATTGGCTGGATAAGGTCTTACCTAACTGACAGTGCGCAGTAGTGGTTGTGACCTTGAATTTTGTCTCGTGAGAACCGTGTAAAACATGCATTTTTCTTGGAACACCTCACTGCTACAGTTTTGTCGGATTTTTATGAAATAACCCTTGTTTTAAAGTGCATTTCATAAATAAAGCTGTTTTAGAGACCCTGATCAGCTGAATTTCTATGTTTAAACTTTATAAAACCGTGACAGACATCTAAAAATAATAGAAACTTTGTAATAGAATTTCTTGTTTGTAACCGACTTCAGAGAAACGAGGAAGTTATACAATTTGACCTGCGGCGTTTTTTTTTTTATGTCTGTTCACGAATAACTTTTGAACGCGGCTATCGTTTTATTACCAGCAAACTAATAACTTTTTCAATGGTCAGCGTAACCACTGCAGTGCATCGTCGTCTTTTAAATAAAGCTTTTTTTTAATACCGAAAAAATTGTAGTGCGAAGTGTTTCATGAAAATGCTTGTTTTCACGTTGTTCTTATGGAACCAAACACAAAATGGCCGACAGGCACTGTGCACTCTTAATATTTTTGTAGTGTATAGGATTACCTAGTTGCTTAAAATAAGACAATAAAGTGGCTTCCTTTTAGTGGCGGCCAATGTGGAAAACAAATTTTAACGAAGAAATTAATTTTCTGTGGTCAATAAATCGAAAGTTTTAAATTATTTCTTCTACAATTGAAATGAGTTTTTTGCTAGAGCACAAGAGTATAGTTGACGTACTTAAGAAAAAAATTGGTCGAGTTCTTCTACACAAACAGATAAACTTATAATAGATTTACTTTTGAATATTGACTTCAATTGAGTGACTTTGAACAACACGGTGAATTCTATTAAAACTATTTTGGGTCCAATATCTGGGGTCTGGGTTTCCTTATTGTGCTCTACTAAACGAGAAATTTAATTAAACTTTGATTTGGAGCCTTAATTTGACTATACACTTAACTGATGTCGTTTTAAAAGCTTTTTAGCTTCGAAAATATTTTTACACGTGTTTTCATGCTTAATAATAATACGTTTGTCTTAACTAGGGTACAGTGCCGCAACCCCGATCTCAAAAGATGTATTCTATCCAAAATGATAACAATATGAAAGCCATTAAATTAAAAATACACATTTAACGTTAAACCACCGCCGTTGTTTTCTGAGCCAGTTAATTAAAATTAAATCTGTGACATTAGCTTGAACCTAGGAAACCCTTTAATGTTATGTGCAACATCACATGTGTCTTTTATTCCCAAAAGATTTCTCTCATATAAGGTAGGAAACTCTCTAAATAAAACCTACCAGCACACCTAAATTTTAGGTGGACTTTAAAAAATGAATATCAATTTCAAAAATTCTTAAGAATTAAAACTGTATTTATAAGAAAGATTGTGTCTTATGCTTGAGCAGCCGGTGTCATTACTAACGCTGTACTATATGATCCAACCTGAATCAGTTTCAGCAAATCCACTGAGGACGCTACATTGCAAAATGAACGAAACGCCTGGCGTAGTTGTTGTAAATAGCCATTTGACGTAGTCTATATCGGAAGACAGTTATAAAAAATATTTGCACCTGGAGTTTACCTCGTTTGATTCCAATATTAAATACCTTATCTCGTTCGATAGAGACATCATAAATTACCCTCAACGTTACTCCCCGTGGTTCGGAAGTCCACGTTAAGCCGTTGGTCCATTCCATTGGTCGTCGGGCTATTAATAAATGACCCATTCTGGGGAACAGTCGGCCCTAGTTTGTAACAAGACTACACCTCATAATCCATCAAAACACTCAACACACTCACCTTTCATCCCATATTCACCTTAAAATACCCTCTAGGAGTGGTCGCTGTCTCAAAAAAAGTATCAAAAGTACCTATGAAACGTTGAATAAATTCAATTTTTCAATTAAAAATAATTATTGATTATTGTTGTGAACACCACCTTTCAACCTCGCGTTTCCCAGGAAAAACTTCACAGATCGCCCACAAACTATAGTTCAACCTAAGCTATTATTACAGTCAGTACATTAATTAAAAAAGAAACACAACCAATGTTTAAATTGACTATAGTAGATATAAGTCACAGATTATTCAGCGTCTCAGCTGTTGACTAAGGAGAAACCTTGACCTATAAATGACGTCATCTTGTCCCAGTCTCAAATGTGCAGAGAGCCTTTGTCTTATTGTACAGTATTATCAAAGTAGGTTAGCTTTGGACGCTACAGGACACTTGCCTTGTTATTGTAGTTGGACAGAGAGTACAAAGACAAAGGTGTAAGTGGGGACAAGGTTTAAACAACCTTTAAATTGTAGGGCATTGGAAGTAGCTAGATGTGTTTTTAGTTTAGATTGTAGTTAACGGATTTCCATGGGAAATAGGGCTTTTCATTTCATTTATATCGTGATATAGAACGAAACGCCGTAAAGCAGAACGGTTTGCAGCTAGCTATAACTCTGGAATCTTGTTCTTGAAGAGTTTTCGTTGTGAATAGTTTTGACCACAAAGTGACCACTCTATACATGTCGCACCTTTTGTCCAACTTCCTTTTGTAAATCACTAAGTTGACCAGCGAAATTGGTTCACCAAACGTGACCTTTTGGTTTGGCGGGTGAGGGGGGATGGGGAGGAGCGTTTTCTCCTAAAAATGAATTTTTACGCTATACTTTATTAATGATTTGAACCTTACTTATTCTAACATTTATAATGTTATCGTACCAAACTTGTGTACCAATAGCCAAAAAACACAGATTGCGGTGGAAAACCATATTTTTCCGCCCTCTTGGACCACTTGTTTGAATTTTGTTGGGTTTTGGTCACATGTAAAGTACGGTAAAAAGACAATATTCATACCAAGTGTCATCGAAATTGGACCATACATGCAGGAATAGGGGAAACAATCCTCTCAAAAAGCGTACTTCAAAAGTAAACTTTTCCCCATTTACAGGAAATTCGCTACGATTCACGGTAGCTCTTGTGGCTGCGCGTTGGCTATTTTTTTCTAAACAGTTCACTCACGCTCGCAATAAACAACGCGCACGTGAAACAGATACATACAATACGTGGTTACATACCACAGCTGAACGTGAATAGTTCGTTTCATATCCTGCGTAGTTTGAATTCAGCCCTTTGAGCTATAGTTTCAAATCGTACTTCCTTGCTGTAAAATCAATTGTAAAATTATTGTTATTTTAAACTGAAGGTAAATTATTTTAATAAGTTTATTATTACTTACGTAAGTCCCAGTCGAACCACGCGATCAAGTTTACGTTAAGTTGGCTTTTTATTGGCCCAAATTTGCTTTATCCTTTCGGAAGAAGTAATTTTCCTTCGTCAGTTCAGGCTGCTACTCTCCTTCAGAACTTCCTTCTGCCTAACCTTCCAGTTACACATGTTTTGTATGAATGTGTTTCTGCTAAATTATGTCCATTTGTGTGATAATGCCGCTTTTAACTCTTGTTTAACCGGAACGGTACATTTAATTGTTTTTACTTTAATTCATTTAAAATTATTTTATATGTCTAAATTTATATTTTGAGTTTTACACATTTCCAGCTTTAGAAAAACAAACAGTGTATTGTAAATATTTAATTATTATTTTCTTACACTTCTGACTCGAGTATGCATTGTTTGGATAATTTCATGAGGTCTTAAGAGTCCGTCTCAGTGGTCATCTCAGAGAAAGCCTGAATTCGGCCGCCCAAGGAACACACGTCACCGTGCAACTAACAACTGGCTAATCAAAGGGCCTTCTTTCAACTGGTGCTGCCTAATTGTCAAACCAAACGCATTCAAGGGTTTACGGCGGCCAACTGTCACCTCTCAAAATAATTTTTACATTAATGAATACGATTTATTTGGAAACTAAAGCAGTTTTCTAACACGTGTATAGAGCCTAATTTTTCATAAGCTGTTGTACAATCACAGATAAACTTTGAAATTGTCCAGGTTTTAGTATTTTTGAACTCAATTTACAAAACTTTAAACGCATAATTTCAAAAAAACGCTCTATACGTGTGTCGGAAAAATTGTGAACTTTCAAAATACATATCTTGTTTATTAGAGTAAAAATGATTTTTAAAGGTAAAAAAGCGCAACCGTAAACCCTTGCATTGAAGCGTCGCCGCGTAACTAAGGAAACCCCACGACCCCGGGATGAAAAGTTTAAATTTACAAGTTAAATAATGACTTTAGAGGTAAAGTTTGTCTTGTTTAACGAGGCGAAGTTAGGACTACAAAGTATTCTCTACCACTCAACCTCGGCCATTACCTAGCGTTGCTGAATAGTCACTTTACAAATGTAAATGGTGACTGCGGGGATCGAACCCGTGCCAACGGAGTGATGAGCTATTTTACTGTAATGATATATTTGACTATTAATGATTTTACTACATATACTTTATTAAAATACACTACCAGTAAGATTGGTTTCAACGCCCTGGCCAAACAGTCTGGTTAGTGGATTATCGCAGTGCGGCGTCGTCTTCAATTGTTCAATCCAATTAGTTCGCAATAATAGATCGGCGGTGAAACCTTTTAGCTGATTACCCAGCTAACTGATTTTAACACAGATTTTCCAACCTCGCTTTTAATATTATTTTCATTTTACTCTTACTTATTTTAATAGCTCCTATAAAAGTTATAAGTGTGTAAAAGGTGTTGTAAGACAAAAATATATTTGAGTAAATCGGTTTGTTGCGTATAGGCACACTTATTTAAAATTCGTTGTCATAAATTCTGCTGAAAAAGGAGTAAATGTGGTGTTCAATTAGCAAACTCTGTGAAACATACATTATAGAATATGAACGCATGCCTAAAAAGTGTTGAAATTTAGTTTCAAAGGCAAATTATCATACAATTTGTTGAACACCAATGTCTAAAAAACAACATTATTACTTTTTAGTTATTTTTTACTTATTAGGAGTAGTTTTTCCTTAGAGTTGGCAGGAAAAGTCCGTTTCTCTTTTTACCAAATTGTAACTTTGTTGAACTCCAAACTCACTTTCTTTTTTTTTGTACAAAATGATAATTTCAATATAGTGTTATGATTCCTTGAAATGGTAGTTTTATTTTTTTAGCTGTAATAAATAATTTTCTCTATTATAAATTTTTATTTATTTATTACTTTTTTGCTTCCAAAGCCTGCACAAAGTCCTTAGGTGATTGACTCTTTGAAGTCGTTTAACGAATAACTCTCAGTCGACACCTTCAAGTTCGAAGTCATTTTATAAAAAATTTTAACTCATAAAAAAAGGTTTAAATTTTTAATAGCTAAATTTTTAATTGATCCCTTGAAGTACATTGGTAAGCTACATACTTCTGTAAATCACAGGCTGGAAAAATATTCAAAAATAATATCCTAAAAATAAACGAGACCTCTCAGGGTTAAGTTCACACCCAAAACACCCTTGTTTCGAACACAATATGTACGTACATGCGGGCAAAGACTGTTGAACTGGGGAAGAAGAGGGGTACAATCTGGTGGCGTGATTCTCGCAACTTTGGCTGTTACATAAAAATGCAAATGTCGAAGCAAAATAACCCTCCCCCTTCCCCTCCCACACCCCTCAGCCACTCCACGCTGTCCGTTCACCAGGAACAAGCTTAGACCTTACATTAAGCCAATAAGAACACAGTTATCTGGTAGTTCCATGAACAGTAGAACTCATTGGAAGCTCATTGAGATTTCTAATACATTATGGAAGCTGCCATTTTGTACCAAGACTTTTAAAGGTAGACGTCATTTAATGGGTCTTCCTTTGAAAACATTTTAAGCTGCCCCAAAATGCCAGTTTGGGGAAATATGTAAATTTTTAATATTAACTGAAAAGTTTACTTTTATTTCTTTTAAAAGTGTCCTGAGTTTCGTTTTGCCACATTCTCCACTTAAAATTTAATAGAGAGTATCCTCTGTATATGGTTTTATTTGATAAGTTGTTTTATAATTATAAGAAAATTGTTATACAAACTTTAACAAATAATAATTAAAAGCTGGTGTGAAATAACGTATACTTTATTGTAGGGGTATTATTTATAACGATGTAGAACATTATAAATGAAATCGCCTAGAATAGTAACAACTTTTTTTAGAATAACTGTATAAACTTATTTTAAGGCGTTTTTTAACCGACTAAAAATTAACGATGCATTCTTTTTTCTCTTTCAGGTAAGCGCTCTTGGCAAAACACCTTAACATGTAAGTTTTAAAGTTTTAACTATTTATTTCACGTAATTCACAAATGGTTAAAAACTAGGTATGTATAATTGTATATTCCTTGAGTGATTAGTCTAATACAGTAGTTGGTATAAATTCATATATCTACAAGAAATATCAGTACCATGCCAAATATAAATGAACTTAAAAACAAGTTAAAACCATACGATTTTGTCAAAACCTGTGAAACTATATAGATTCCTTTCCAAAAATCTTCACACTTCTTACTGAAATGTCTTTTATTAAACCAATGGATTAAATTTATTGAATTCATTCGAGTTAAATCCTTCAAATAATTTGAATTATGTAATTTTGTTCAATAAGATGATGGAACTCAAGTATCGGAAGTAACCTACTAAGCGGGAATAGTGAAATATACTAGAGTCCATAAGTCATGTACAGTTGCCAAGAGAATGCAGTACAGGATAATGTATAGTGTTCAGTAACTTGGGTTGAATTTGAGAAACAAGGAATCTATTGTATAATATTCGTCTTTTTCTGGGATCAAAGTTCAAATTTTCTCATTCTTTTTAAAGTTACTAACGTAAAAAATAATGTTTGCCATCGGTCTGAAACCTTAGTCGAGTTTTCACCGTGTAACCACGGTACAACCAAAGATTATGATATGTAAGGTAGATAGCGCATAGACGCCATTCAGGCTGAGGTAGTAAAATCAACATAGTTGCAGCAGCCCAAGCACAGAATGCGCTGCTTGGAATTTTTAATAATGTCAATTAGAGTCACTGATGCACGTACAAGTTCGTTTGTTTTCGAAAATCGCGCACGATTTGATTACAATTAAGTCAACGACATCTGACAAACTCGCGCTATCTGTGCTTGGGCTGCCGCAACTGTGATGATTTTCCTGCCTCAGCCACGTCTACGCGATATCTACCAACCATAACATTATCTTTGATACAACTTTGGCATCTATTCGCATGTCATATTATAAACAAAAAGGATTAATCAACGACTTATTTTTCTGAATAAAAAAACTACTTAAAGTTCCAGCTTACGTTTCAAAAACAAGACACGTTTCAACGAATGTGAAATTACTCTGAAAAGGTTTCATGTAAGGATGAAATGTAAAAAGCGCGGGTGTGTTATATAATCTGAGAACATAGCAGAAGAAGGCCAATTTCCGTTTCCACGTTTACCAGCTGTAAGTAATGATGCCCCCCTCACCCCTCACACACACTAACACACTCTTACACAAGGTTACATCTTGAACTCCTCGTATCGTTTTATTCACCTGCGTCTTTGAATAAGCTGAATAAGATTTGTTCAATTTTACGAGAGAGGTATCCGTAAAGATGTATTTAATATGCTAATGGTGTTCTGTTGAATTATAGGCAGATACGTAGCGTCTGTTTGCTAAGGGTAAATATATGTCTCTTTGAAATGAGCCTTTCCATGTTTACAAAACTGATTTGGTTAGTTAAATAATAGTCTATTTCATCACTAGGTCCTAAAGTGACACTTTTGACACGAGGCGCTTTTGATCACCAAGGGTCAAAAAGTTACTTTTGGGCCGAGTGATGAACGATACTTTTTGTCATGATGCAAATAATAATGAGAAATAAATGTCAATACATTTTTAATATTATGAAGAAACTTAGGTAAAGATTAATAATGAAATATTTTTGGATGGAAACCACTTAAAATGTTTTAATTATTTAAAACACAAAACAAAACGTTTCGTCTAGTCTATGCTAGACATCTTCAGTTGAAGAACAAAAAAGAGTACAAAATATCTATATAAAACATGTAAAAATATAAAAATGTATAGAAGTATAAGAAATTCAAAGTTAAAATAATTTCAAATTGAAAATAAAAAGTTTTTAATTAAGTTTTTTATTTTCAATTTGAAATTATTTTAACTTTGAATTTTTATACTTCTATACATTTTTATATTTTTACATGTTTTATATAGATATTTTATATTCTTCTTTGTTCTTCAACTGAAGATGTCTAGCATAGACTAGACGAAACATTTTGTTTTGTGTTTTAAATAATTAAAACATTTTAAGTGGTTTCCATCCAAAAATATTTCATTATTATGACTAACCACTTAAGTTTAAAATTAGGTAAAGATTGTTTTGAGTTCAGTAGTCTGAATTATATTGTTTAAAAAAAACAGCTGTTACACTGATTTACTATAAATCAGTTTTAAAATTCAAAACAAACTCGTTAAACCAGTTGGTGTCCATGTCACAAAAAGGTCATTTAAATCTTCCCTAGGGAGAAAAACATCATCACAACAATAATTTATTTACCTGGGTTTAAAAGTGACACTTTAACACGTTAATACATGTGTCTAAATTAGCTCTTATTAGAGCAAAATGAATAAAAGAATTTACAATAAATTGCTTCTATTTATTCAAAAGTAGAGATGATAAGAGACACTTTAAAATCCGTCTCAACATTACTTCATTTTCCAAGTATTATTGTTTTGTTTAAGGCATTTTAAACAATTATCTGAACTCAGAAGTTACCCTTAAACCGACCAAGTCACATAAACACTCCCCATGTTTCTGCTTTTATTTGCCAATGCAAAAAATTTCGCTTTAAACATATTTGTTTTTGTAGTATGACGTGAAAAAATCCACTTTTATTCCCAGGTGAAATTCTTTTAATTTGATCCCTTTTACTTCCTAAGATTAAGAGATCCTTTTATTGAAACTGTTTTGATGAGTTTGTTTTGAATCTTAACATTGAATTGTAACAATTATACCGCACTTATATTAAAGTTTCAGTTAAGTCTGCTAGTGAATCCCAAACCTTTTTATTTATATAAGTTTATCTTTAAACACTTTCGCTGAAATTTATTTTCTAATATTATTTGCATCACGACAAAATGTACAACTCATAACACGTCCAAAAATGACTTTGACAAAAGACCATCGCTAATTTTACGTCCTTGGTCGCACCGTAAGTTAAACTTGAGCCCGTATCAAATAGCTTCATTGTACGATCTAGTAATTACACAATAATGCGGATCCGTGGCGGATTGCTATCGCGCGCGACTCCGAAGCTCATCATTCCGGTGGCGCGGGTTCGATCCCCGCAGTCACCACTTACAATTTGTAATGTGACTAATACGGTGACGCTAGGTAAAGATCGAGGTAAAGAGAAGACTTTGTAGTCCTAACTTCGCCTTTAATCAAGACAAACTTTACCTTTTACCATTTTATAAAAGAGTCATATTTTTTAGGTTTTATTTATTATTTTTAAGGAGTTTGAATCTGTAGTTGACATCTACGGCCAAAATACTAAAGCCCTTATTTTTGTAATACTAGTACGTAAAATTAGATGGACGATTCAGTGGGGTTGTAAGTAAATTGATCCAAACGAAGCTCATTGCTATTTAAAACGTTAACAAGGTTACTGGTACATGTATATACTGTAGATGTAGATGGTGCAGTACATTACAGTATGTATACTTGTCGTGTTCGTTATATTGTATATGAAAGATAAGACTTGAATACATATCTGCATGTTGTATAAGTGTACAACTAGACTGGAATATTGCTTCACAACACACTTATCTATTTACAACTTCGTGATGTTGTACACAACTGTTCGTAGGTTATCTATTCTGTGTATGAACACGTTTGAGAGCGGTGTGTATCGATCGGTATTTTATAAATGAACTACAAGGTAAAAAGGCGAAGTTTGTCTTGTTTAACGAGGTGAAGTTAGTACTACAAAGTCATGTCTACCACACAACCTCGACCTTTACCTAGCGTTACCGTGATAACTGCTGGGATCGAACCCGCGCCAGCGGAAGGATAAGATCCGGAGTCGCGTACGATTCCAACCCGCCACGCGTCCGCTAAAGGTTATTTTCAACTTAATTCTTAGGTTTTCGTGGCCGGTGTCACACGGTTTATACCGCGTCAAAACATCATTATAATTTGCTTGAAATATTTCGGTCTCGCTGTGTAGTACCATTTTTAGTAACTGATTGGCTGAAACTGAGATACTTGCTGTCTGCTATCCTATTGGTCACTGGGCTGCCAATCGTCCATGGGGATGCCTACTGTTGATGTTCTCATTGGCTGTGACACTATTATTGCCAGCTTCTTGAAAGTTTAATGCTACCTTCTTTGTGAAGTTATTACTATTTTTATTATTATTTCAATGGTTTTTTGGATGACTGTTGGGTAACTTCTGCATTTTTCGTCTTGTAACCGATTTCTGCTACGGCCAACTGCTCAACAGAGTAGTGTGTTGTGTGTCTGATGTGTTCCTGGTTTCTCGTTGAAGAACCGGAAGAACTAGATTATAGTTATCGATTAACTCTAATTAAACGATCAAACTAATTGTACCATAACCATTAATTTTGCTATTTTGACCAATAATTTGTTAGGGATGTTAAAAGTAAGTAATAGTTTAAAAACAATAAATATATTGATTTATAACGAAAGCCGTGTTGGGACATCTACATGTAAAATGCTGCCAGTGTTTAGGTATATTTGAGTACAAGTACCGAAAGTGGTACTTTCCGTTGGATGAAGGCATAGCCGAACTTGGAAAAGCCCGGGAATATCCTTTTTACGTGAATAATTATACAGTTAAATCATACAAGCGATTTGAACTGTGCTCCAGTTTTATAAGCTCGTCCAAAATCTAAATAGACGCACGCTAAAAACGGGCCTGGTTTTAAAAGTTATCATTCATTAAGCTTGGTTATATTTTGATAATGTTACGAAGCAAATCATTTGGTAGATGTATTCTGTAAACGCAGCCTTCAAGTAAATTCAAAACAAACATAGTTTGTTTACACGTTGCCATGGTAACGTGCAAAACACTGTAGTGCACTGTATGCAGTGTTGGCAACGATGACACATGTAATTGCACTACGGAAAGGGGTAAAATGTTGTTTCCTCACTTTCTGAACACTTACTCACTTTCAATACAACTAAGAAGTGATCCGCAATTAGCGGTTTTTTAATATCTTTTGCATTGAAAATCACAGTTTCATATATTGAGATTAAAATAAATACGAACTTTACATGACTAAATGTTGTTGCTCCTTTCTTTGGCACCTGACATTTAGTCTAAATGTAATTTATTCTACATATAAAAATTATTTATATCCCTTAATATTAATAGAATATAAAACCTGTACATAATTTATATGTAATATACAGAGTGTTACAAAAGTGCATAGCGCGCTATGCAGAACCGGATTCTACATACAAAAGTAAGTTGAATATGTCAAGAAACATTTTTTAAAACATATTCTAAAACTCTTTGAAATATTATTGTGAAACTTGGTATAAACCTTAATTGTTTTCCTAATAACATTTTTCACAAATATTTTTACCTAACCTATCAAATTTTAAAATAGCAGCCGTTTAAATATTTTAAAGGTAAACGGAATTAAATTGGAATATGACTTTGAAGTCATTAAATGGCCCCTATTTTGAAATTTGATAAGTTATAAAGAATATAGTGTTGGAAAACGTTATTAGGAAAACAATTAATATTTACACCAGGTTTCACAAAATTTCTTAAAGAATTTTGAATGATTAATTATTTTCAAAAATTTACAAATAGGCGGATTACAGCTAAACTAAGCTGAAATCAAAATATGTTACAAGAGATTTTCGACTTACTTTTGTATATAGAATCCGGTTCTGTATAGCGCGCTACACATATTTGTGACACCCTGTGTAGTGTTATTGTGATATTTGTCAGTATAAAATTCGTGATTGCTCTACCTTAATTTCTCAATAATAGTTTCAAGCACAACTTTGCACAGTCCCAAACTAAATGTTTTTATGATTAATCTTTTAAGTAATTTCGTATACATATTAACCACTACGATAACTTAGTTTTAAGTTTAGTTATTATTTCCAATAAGGTTATAATTAAGTAATGATAACAAATACTATGAAATAAAAATGAGAAAAAGAAAGGATATTCCGCTAAAAAGCTACTCTGTCACTGTTAGATTTATGGGGAGTGTTAAGACTTAGGCCCTATCTTAATAGCCGTAATCGCCTCAGCGGTCTACCTTAATGGCTTACTGACCAAATAATGGCGTTACTTCTGTTTTTCTGTCCAGTCTCCAATGTAATGTTCTTTAGACACGTACACTGGTTTGTTGTTTCAGAAAATATAGTTTTAGTTACTTGTTTGACGTGTTTAATCATAATTTAAATTAAAAATAACTTAGCAATTAAGATTTTGTTAGTTAATTGACCAATAACATTGAGGTTAATAACTTATAAACTGAGTTTAATATTATGTGTAGTTTAAAATAAGGCGTAAGTGTTAGTGTTACGATATTTCCAATAGTTTTGCAAGGACAGCCAGTCTGTATCTCTTCCAATAGTTTATCAATTTAAAACAAATCTTAAAAAAAACGCTTCACTTCACTAGATTCATCTCAGAAAACAGGAATACTTAATAATAAGATATTTGTTCTTTTAAGGCGAACCACAAACTTATTATCTGTTAAAAATACTTAATCCTAAGAAATATCATCCCAAAAATTAATTTGCTAATACCATTTTCCTCTAAGGCACGGAAACAAACCGAAGTAAAAGGAATTTTTAATCAATAAATTGTCAAATCCCTTTGAAGCTGCTCTTTCCACCACAAGGGCTAGCGCGCAGTTTTAAGCAAAGTTCTCAGAGGCCTTGTAAATGAACGAAAGTTAATTAAAACTCCAGAGGGAATCCGATGGGATTACGTTTTGTAAGAACAATAACATAATGAAAGGTAGCTTCAAGCCTAATTACTTTTTAAATCCAGCCAGGAAAAAGATCTCTAACGAATCCTAAGAGTGTAAATAACTTTTCGTTTAATATTGACTTACTTTTAAATATTCACAGAGGGTTCAGAACTGTTATTTTGTAGTATGTTTGAGGTCTGTTGCGTATTCATATGTATTATACACATTGGTATTGAGGTTTAAAAATGTTGGGATTTGCAACTTATGTGTCGTATACTTTGAAACCCATCTGGTTGAAATAACAAATTTAAAAAGAACAACTTCAAAATATAAGGGATAATTTGCGAGTTACAAGTATACAAGGCGTTCGGAATTGGGCACGGTTAAGTCTAATAATTTTTTACTATTTATTTAAATTACTACAAAATATTGTAAAAAACATATGTTGTTAATTGAAAATATTTATAACTCGTTTTATTTGAATATTTTACACACAGTATTTAAAACTAATGTATTCTTAAAATATGTGTACAAACGAGGCCGTTTTAAATATTTTTGGAGAGTATATCTTGTCTAAAACAGGAACCTTTTGACTTTCACGCAACTTCAGAGAAGTTATTAGACGTTCCATAAATACACTCATGGACAAAATTATGGAACCAAGTGGTTTTCTTTCATTTCATCGCACCTTTTTCGTTTTATCACCTGAATAATTTTGAGTTTTTGTTCGTTTAGTTGGTTTTAATATTGACTTACACTTTGCTAAGGAAAATTCCAATTTCAAACGAAAAAGGAGCGATGAAATGAAAGAAAATCATTTGGTTCCATAATTTTGTCCATGAGTGTATCAGCCTATGAGGCCCCTCATTTGAAATGGTTGGACATTATTTTCAACTATTTTTCACTGATCGTCTGAGAATTATAAAATGATACACAACATAACTATCCTCTTCTCCTGAAAACTACAGGATTCAAACCAATTGCCTTCGTTTTAAGCAACTTGGTACATTTCATGTACACCAGCTTTTATGATTCATTGTCGGATATCAAGATAACAAAACGGTAACTGATTTAAAAATGAACAAAAAATATGAAATATAAACATACTGCAAACCATTAGTGGGTCATCCTCCGTAAGGATGTAAAACAAGTTGTAGGAAAACTTTGACAGTAACGACAAACACTTTGCCATCTCTTGTCGAAAACGTCCAAAAACTGATTAAATCAAGAGATTCTTTGTTTGAAGTTTGTTGTTGAACTTCTGAAAATCAAGAGAATGATTGTTATACTGCAAACATATTACATTCAAGTCAAAGATGCATTACATTATTTCATTATATTTTATAAATCTTCGGCATTCATTCGAAAACTGAGAATTAACTTTTAAAAAATCTCCAACATTAAGCGGTCTCTACTACTTACTTAACCAATTAGATTAGTTTCAAACTAATGTAATATTTTAATCTTAACACACAGCTGTTAGCTAAATTATATTTCAAAGAAGAACGAAAGAAGCTAGCTCAAAGCGGAGGAATCTCATTTGCTGAATTGAACAAGCCCTATTGAACTTGCGAAAGCAAAAGGCAAAGCAACGATACTGTAGTAGATAGATACGAATGTTTTCAAGATGAGAGGAGGCAGGGGGTATCGTTACAACATCTTGAAATGTGGAAACGGAAATTGGTCTTATTCAACGAACTCAAGATCTTTCTGTATTCCATGTACATCATGTATAGTATAAACATGAGGCATGCAGATCAAAGGTCATAGCATAGAGTGTATGGAACAGTATTTGTTAAACTACTCATATACGGGTATTCCTTGGCAGTACGCGAGGAAAATAGTTCGATGCAGAGGGTAGCAGGCTAAAAAAAGGTAAAGTTAACGAGGTGAAGTTAGGACTACAGAGTCCTCTCTACCACTCAACCTCGACCTTTACCTAGCGTTACCGTATAGTCACGTTACAAATTGTAAGTGGTGACTGCGGAGATCGAACCCGCGCCACCGGAGTGATGAGCTTCAGAGTCGAGTGCGATACCAATCCACCACGGATCCGCTTAACAAACGCCGCCGTTGTAAATAGCGTTACTGTTAGGAAGGATGAAAAAAATTGCCATTGGTCCCTATTATTATAGGCTACTATTGGTCACTGATGTGTGTTTGTTCGATCGAGTTCGTCATGACCAATTTCATACTTGACGCTAATATTAATATAAATTCCCATTTTGGGTTCAAAAATTGAGCTTTAATGTTTCGTGTTTTTCACCCATGTCATCAAAGGAAAGGTCAAACGTTAAAAAAATTAATTTATAACGAGGGAAAACATAAGGTTTATAGAGCTCTAAAACATTATTTAAAAGTTAAATTTTAGTTATTATGGCTCCAATCTGCCTTAAATTATCTGTTTAAAATATTATGTAAAAATTATGACGATCATAGAAAATCCTCAAAATTTATCACCTGAGACCAGCGTTACTTGGATTGCAAAGTCACAAAAAGAGCTTGTTCAAAGTTGACTCGAGGTTTTGTAATTAACTGTGAAATTCGAAAGATGTTTTTAAACAGTAGAACATTTAAAGATGAATACAAAATACTCTGGTTAATAATCTACCAAAATAGCTTTAGCGTGTTTATAAATATATATTCTACCTGCTGGCTGTTTAACGTTGTAGAGGTTTTAACTGAAATATGCAGCATCAACTGTTTTAAGACAAAACCTTTTTGTCTGACGTCTCTCTTAGCCTTTATTCCTCGAAACCTATTCCTTAAGTAGCAGTTTAAGATGTTCTCTATCAAAGTCGTGATAGAGTACAAACATATTTTCCCATTAAAATGTTCTGCTGCTAGCCTTGGGTGTTGACGAGTTTTGTTTTGACACAAACTCAATCTAAGTATTAATTGAAAACGTGCCTCATATAAAACGGGTTCAGCCCAAACTGTGAGTACAGAGGGGTTTTCAATGTTATCATACATGGAAGCATACATGAGAAAACGTATGTGTGTTCAAGTCAGATTTAAATGTGAGAGAAATAAAGGTTGTTAGCTATTTACTGGCGATTGAGATACGACATTTCATGTAGCATGTCTATTCCATAAAGTTGTATTTATTAAACAATATTAAGTGGTCGGGCGCAAGAGGACCACGCGACTGGACGGTGTTTGAATCAGGACGAACGGTTCGTTCGCTGTGAACCCGACACAGTTTTGATTCCAGAGTTCGCTACCAGGATGCGTTACTAGGCGTAGCTACTCGCTTGCCTCACGCAGCTAAGTGGACTGCCCGGGTATACTGAGATTCAAAAACTAAACGCCTAGAGCGGGGTTTGAACCCACATTTTCAGTGGCCCAGCCCTTAGACCAAAGGTACCCTATCTGTTTATTTTGTCATATATCAGTTTTGCCTTTTGGTTAGGATTTGGAAGTTTTCTTATTTCTTTCATTGGCCCCTAATATTATGTCACTGGACACTTATGTATGTTTGTTTGACCGGGTTCGTCATGGCCATTTTCATATTGATTTTGATATATAATCCAACGCTTCGTCCATCCCATCATGGATCTTCAAAGATATAACTAGAAATAGAAGTAGTCGACGCTCAAGTTAATATAAATTCCCATTTTAAGTTCAAAACAGTGACCTGTAATTTTTTATCTTTCATGTCATCAACGTATTACTATTCCAAGCGACTACGTCTAAAAAACACTCACTGAAACATTTGGATAATTTTCTTAAGAAAGTTTTAACGATCTCCCTCAAAGCAAACGCTAAATTGGATAAAAACGGACCTTGTAAGTATTTAAATAAATGTTCATCTTCAACCTCAATGTTCTCTTAAAAGTTAACTACTTTTTCAAGCGTTTCACCATTTTTATCGCAATGTTCCTTGTTTTTGTATATTTTTATTAAATATCTAAACTTTGATACTTCATGATTATCTACTGTTTTGTTGCATTGATACTGTTAAGTTCTTAAAAACCTTATGCGTCAGCATGCTTGAGCCTCTTAGTGGCTCTGTAGCATAAGTACCCACAGCTACAAGAAGCAAATAAAGTATAAATTGACAGTTATATGGCGGAATTTACACAATCATTACACAAAAATTAAAACCACTGTTAAAATTAACCTTCAAGATAATGTTTCCAGAAAATCTCTTCTACCATAATGCATATTTCCCAAAAACAAAACTTTTGCTTGTTTGTGGCTTTTAAAAGACTGTTAGTGAAACGTGTTTTAAATAAGCAAAATATAGCAGTTAATAATTGTTTATATAAACAACAGAGTAACACACAAAGAAAATCTGGTACAAGCTGTATAGAACAAAGAACCGATAACAAGCAGCATCCCAGGAGACTGCACCAATTCAACAGCGTTGGTCTCATCTGCAACAACGTTAGTCAGATTTTGTATTAGCAACACAGACCATTGTTTAGAATATTCAACAAACCTGATGAGTCAGCCAATTCCAGAGAACAAAGAACTGATTAAACAATCTTACTTCCCAGGAGACTGCGACAGTTGAAACAGTATTCACCTCATCTGCAACAACGTTAGTCAGATTTTGTATTAGCAACACAGACCATTGTTTAAAATATTCAACCAATCTGATGAGTTAGCTAATTCCAGAGAACAAAGAACTGATTAAACAATCTTACTTCCCAGGAGACTGCGACAGTTGAAACAGTATTCACCTCATCTGCAACAACGTTAGTCAGATTTTGTATTAGCAACACAGACCATTGTTTAAAATATTCAACCAATCTGATGAGTTAGCTAATTCCTGAGAACAAAAGACTGATTAAACAATCTTACTTCCCAGGAGACTGCGACAGTTGAAACAGTATTCACCTCATCTGCAACAACGTTAGTCAGATTTTGTATTAGCAACACAGACCATTGTTTAAAATATTCAACCAATCTGATGAGTTAGCTAATTCCTGAGAACAAAAAACTGATTAAACAATCTTACTTCCCAGGAGACTGCGACAGTTGAAACAGTATTCACCTCATCTGCAACAACGTTAGTCAGATTGAATATTAGCAACACAGACCATTGTTTAGAATATTCAACCAATCTGATGAGTTAGCTAATTCCAGAGAACAAAGAACTGATTAAACAATCTTACTTCCCAGGAGACTGCGACAGTTGAAACAGTATTCACCTCATCTGCAACAACGTTAGTCAGATTGAATAATAGCAACACAGACCATTGTCTAGAATATTCAAACAACCTGATGAGTCAGCCAATTCCAGAGAACAAAGAACTGATTAAACAATCTTACTTCCCAGGAGACTGCGACAGTTAAGTGAGACACAACCAAATATCTGTGGAGATGTCATACAGTGTAACTAGGAATGTATGGGACGAGAGTCTGTGATATGTAAATGTATGGATTAATCGCCAGATTTGCCTTTCAGATTGACACCACACCCTGTACAGTATAATGAGAGCAGAACCCACAATCCTTACTTCAACTTACCGACTTCTCTTCTGCTGGCTCATTCCAATTTCCAATAACCTTTGTAGTTGCGGATCTTCTCTACTTAGTTGACTGTCTATAACAATTTTGAACTGAAATGTGTTAATACTATTGTTAATGTCATTTTGAAAAAGTTTCATACATAAAGCTTTTGTTCGTGTGCTTTTATTCTTAAAACACGCCAAGGATCGGTTTCGTTCATAACTTTGTGATAGTCTTTCTGAAAGTCCTATAACTTTTGCCTTCATATATACAGGGTGTCACAAAATGGGTAGCGCGCTATGCAAACCGGAATCTACATATACAAAAGTAAGTCGAAAATGTCAAGTTACATTTTTTGATGTTCTAATAACTATTGTATGTAGAATCCAGTTCTTCATAGAGCGCTGCACATTTTTGTGATACCCTGTATGTACATTTTAAAATTATTTAAGGGGTTATTCATAGGAGAAATCTTACCAAAACAAGGAACTTTCAAGACACAAAAAGACAATACCAGGAAGGCCATGGAAAGAGACCCATGATTTGAGGCTAACGTTTTTAAACTTATGCAAATTCCGAATTTGTTTAATACCTCTAATTTAGCCTGTTTGTGATGGAATATATCCAAACACGTTGCAATCTTCTAGTCAAGAAATGCCAATGAGTAGGCCTAATTATTTACCTGGTCTAATCGTTAATCACTTGAAATAATTACACTTTCTCATTCTAAAATAACCTATAATTTTGAGTTGTGCACTGTCCGTAGAAACCTGTGTGCTAGAAAAAGCCATCAACTAAGAAAGGAAGTAGACACCTTACAACGTTTATGCACACACATTTAATAGCTCTAAACAAACAAATTGAACGTTTCATACGAGAAATTCAAAGGAAGGTATAGATCGTTTGCTATTTATCATTACATAATATATTACTCGCATCATTGTGTATTTGAATATGTAAATGTAGCATATTCCACAGAGGTTTTATTTCCTGGGATGTGGGGATAAATATTCAGTTATGGAAACACGAGCGTGGCTGAGAGATAAACGACAGAAATATCAATTAGATAACAACTCAGAGTTCCATATCCGGCAATCGTTTAGAAGCGCCATTGACAGAGTACAACATAGAATAGAGGGGATGTAGAGATAGTATCAACTGTGACACCCTGTATACTGCCTCCGCGTTATGGGGTGTGACGGATTGTAATGTGTGGAACACGGGGCTGGAATCTTTTTGTGAGTAGGGATTTTACGTCTTTCGGAGTTAGATAGTACTTAATTTAGGTGGAAAGAGCTTTTTTTTCTTCCAATTAAAACCCAAAGGAAGAAATGTTGCTAGAGGATAGCCTAGGTTTACACTAGTAGTTTTTTACTAAAAGCAATAATTGTTACTATGATGGTCCCTCAATAGGCCTATCCACTGTACATATACACATACTACATTGGCTTGAATATTTTACCAAGAAGCTTGAAAAGGTGTACCATTTTAATTCTAAAATTCTGAAGTATCGTATAGTTTTTAAGTACGGCAATTTTGATGAATAAACATGGACATCAGTATATTTGTGAAACTATTTCAACAATCTTTGTAAAGAAAATTTGCCTAGGCAGCGTTAAAACCGGTGGAAACTTACCTTACTTTAAACCAGAAAGGTTTTTATTTGTAAAGGTCTTTTGTTAACATTTCTGAGTGGGCTTAAATAATTATGACTAATTATTTAGTAATTACGACTTAAAGGAACATATTAAGTAATTTCTGAAATTAGTACGATATTTCCCCGGAAATGTGTTTACAAATTATGCGAAATATCGTTTTGTAAAAACGCACAAACTACAAATATTACTTTGGGCCTAAATCAAAACATACTTTTAAGTCAGAACTGAAGCCAATGGTGATATAAAACAGTTTAAAATATTGTCTTGAAGCGAGTAATCATGAAAGTTTTCTAGACAATAAATTAAACAACTTTGGTTTTACGCTGTTTTCCTTCTGTTCGCTAACCCACTTAAGTAACAGGAACTTTCAACTTTTCCGAGTCAAACTGGCAATGTAGTTGTTGTCCTGGAAAACGTTCAAACACTGTTTTGATAATTGTACAGCGGTGAAAATAATATTACGTTAGGCTATTTTGTGTTCACTTTCTGGGGTGCTTGGTGTATTGCCACTCGCCGTGGTTCGAAAGTCATGTCAAGCAAGCCGTTGGTCCATTCAATTGGTTGTTAATGACCCAATCTGGCCTTGTTTTTAACATTTTAGCAACAATACATCTCACAATCCATCTAAACATTCTTAACATCCTGTATTCACCCTAAAATACCCTCTAAGAGTGGTCGGTGTCTCAAAGCAAAGTGATAGTTATGGTAACGAAATAACTGTGAAGCATCATTTAAAAATTGTTTATTGACCATAACGATAAGTTTCACAGTGCTAAAATTCCATTTTCTTTAAAATGCCTTTTTTCACGCGTCAATTATTAGAAACCCGTTAGAGTGTTCGACACTGTTTACTTTTACGAAGGTTGAATATTTATTTCCAAGGTCATTCCTGACTATCCATGAACATTGTTAAAATTATATTTTGCTGTGATTACATTGTGACACGCTATGATTTTTTTTAGAACTGTAATTTTAGTATTATGAAGAGTGCACAGTACCCGTCGGTAAATGTGTCTCTTAGAAACAATGGAGAAAATATAATTTTCTTTAGACACCTCATGGCTACAACTTTTATCAGATCTGTTTTAAATAATTTTTATTAGAAAGATTACGATGTACTGCAGTGACCTCGTTGACTACTTTATCAAAATTCTTCTAGTTTCATAGTAAAAACAAGAAATTCAAATGCAACATTTCTTCAACTTTTGGATTTGTTTCAGAGTGAGTAAATGCGAATTCGGTTCGGTGGAGCCACGTTTATATAGCCCAAAGTTTATTGCATAAAACCCGAAAAAATGTAGCCTTCTCACGAAAAAGCATGTTTTTACATTGTTCTTTTGTGCCGAAATTCAAAGTCACGGCCGCTACTGCGCACTCTTAAGATAAAAGACTAAAAATTAAATGAGTTTTGTTGAAAACCGTTCCATAACTTTGGTTCTAGCATTTCATAAAGACGGCTAAAATAATGATCAAACCTTCCTGCTCCTATGTGTCAGACCTCAGCCTCTCGATTTGACTCGTGAGCATAAAACTGCTGTGCATTTGTACGAAAAATAAAAATATTCAATAAAACATTTTAAAATTTACTCACAGCAATTTTTTTATTAAAACCACGAGGCTAAGAGACATTGAACACCACTCTGGCACAACACGAATCTCAGCTTGTTGGATTACTGTTTTGTAAACTCTACAAAGCAAGGGTTTACACAGCAGTCCGTGGAACGTTGTTTGTGCCAAGCTTTGTAAATATTTTGCCAAACACTCCTCGCCGCTGGTTCAACAAACCACCTGTCCACCAGGCTCCTTCACATATTGGTTTTACAATTCAGTGGATTTGTTTGTGTACGCTCTTGGAAGTGCTTCGCTTGTACGCTCAGTGCAGGACGTGCTAAAGTTACAAAAGATGGGGGTAACGTCATTGCCACATTTTCTTTAAAAAAAAGGTAAAATTAGTTTTGTTTGATGAGGTGAAGTTTGGACTACAAAGTCCTCTCTATCACTCAACCTTGACCTTTACCTAGGGTTATAATACACCCTTTACCTACCGTAAAGTCATAAATTTAGTCACATGCACGAAACAGTTTTGAAATTGCTCGGTATTATTAAAAACTATGTTGGAAGGTGTCTTGGAAAACGTAGGATAGTAAATATTGAATTCCAAAACTACTATTGTAATTTGTTTTCATTTCCAGGTTACTCCGACAAAGTATTTGAATATTTGCGTGCATATTCATTACCTTAGCAACCTTTCAATGCAGATTGACTCGTATATATTTTATCAGTCTTGAAATAACTGTGAATTTGTGTACATGTATGTTTTTTTTCAATTCGTTTTATTAAAACTATATTCCAGTGGATTGGAGATGAGATCATTCATTTTAAGTACGTGTCATGCCTTAAAATGACTGTGTTCATACTTATTTTTAAACAGAAAAGAAGTGTTCAAGAAAGTCTGAAGGTTCTAATAATATCTAAAAAAGAAGCACTGTAAATATGCGAAAACTCCACGAACCATTTCTTTATCGACGCGAATGGAAACTAATCACCGGTCACTGTTGGTATTGGAAGGTTATTAAAGCAATGTATCACAGAAGGGGTTGATGTGTCGAAGGGGATGAGATGACTCTGTGCGTGAGGGGAGCACGAAACAGACAGCTGTGTCAGCAATACTCAGCACCTGTGACTCAGCATTCCTGCTGCTATCAGCAAACATCGCCGATTGTTACATCTTCACGTTCATATTTGAGTGGGAGAATGAGAAAAGTTACGTAAAATATTTGTCAATACTTTAACACTATTTATTAACGGTCCGGGGAACAGACTAGTGCGCAGCTCCGGTTGCGAGTTTGATATCCACAGTCACCACGAACAATGTTTTAAAGTTACTTTGCGGTAACGCTAGGTAATGGTCAGGTTTGAGTGGTAGATAGGTCGATGTAGTCCTAACCTCGCCCCGTCAACCAATACATACCTTAAATTAAAATAGAAATTTTGGGCCAACCTCAATGAAAAGAGAGTGTTTGATGGCGCCAAACCTTTGTTTTCATTGTAGTTGACCCAAAGGTTTTATTATAGTTTATTATGACAACCCACATAAGTTCTAAACCTTACCTTTTTTATCTTTTAAAACATAGGCCTACGAAGGTTTTGTTAGGGTCATGGTTCTCGCTTGGTTGCAACTTTCGGAATTTCCAAAAGTTTTACTAAACTTGGTTAACGACAGTTTGTTTTTGAATTTTTTACGCACATTAAAGTTATTTTGATGAACAATGTATATGGTTATCGGTAACAACTAATTTTCCAATGAAATCGTTTATGAAACAAACACACCAAACACAGTCTGATGATAAAATTTTACTAGCCTATATATAGTTCTATACCTTAAATTTTCAATCGTATTTTTGCACTTTCACTTTAAATTTAAGACCATATGCTGTAGTGGCTTGTAGTTTCCTCTGATATAACATATTGTATTTTGTTGTTCCAACACAGAAAAACTGATTAATTTAATTTTCAAGCAATATCTAAAAATTTTGACATTTAAAAAAACGAACGACAAAATGTTTTGGATGTTTTCTCGTTTAACAATAATTAAAACATTCTCAAAACTAAAAGTTATTTGCAAATAATTTCTCCTCACGACGTGGGAAAAGAAACTAATGGACGAAAGGTAAATTTGATTGGTGTCAATTTAAAACACATTGGTTGTTAACGTGTATTTTTATTAATGTACGAGTATAATTTTTACGTATCAGCTGAATGTAAAAAATTCTGAATCTCAAAGAATGTGATATATATTAATGTGGACTAGAGTAATTATTATGTGTTTATCCTACATCATATATTTTCTGTTTAAATAAACTAAGGATAGGCCGATACCAGAATTTCTCGATACCTATATCGAGACTGTAAAAATACTCGCGATACCTCTCGATACCGATACCACTCGATACCTTTAAAATGGGCCTAAAATAAAACATAACGATTTCGATACCGTTCGCGGCAATCACTCGACTCCCTCTAACTCCCGCGACGAAATCACAACTTCGATACAGTTCGCGTTAGGTTTTAAACAATATCAATAGACAATATTAATCCAAACCCATCAAGTATCGAGTATCGTCGATATCTCGACACTACTGTGATCGAATTTGTTTAAGTATCGAATACTGGTATTGGTTTATTCTAAAATAAACTATGAACGTATTTTTAGGTTGCAAAGATTATTTGTCAGTGGTTTCCTAACTTGTCAGAAAAATAGTACCTAGCACTGAACATCGCTCGTACAAACTTGCTGCATTATTTTCGACACCAAGTTTGCAACGCAAAGCTGTTACTGAGTTTATACTCACTGAATAAAGGAAATGACAGGGATGCATTTGTGATGTATTTAAGTGCGATGCATTGTCACGCACTCACAAACTTGATCTAACTTTACCCGGAAAACGCGGCTGAATTGCCTCGAAGTTGGGTTTTTCATATGTACATACGCTATCAACCTTAATTGGCTAGCGAGCCTTAACTTGTGTTAAGTTTTTAATGTGTTCACTAACTGGCAGTCTCATTGATGTGTTTGAATAATTCTGTGTACACTTTCGAGATTTGCTTGCTTTATTTGTCAATCCGTCTAAATTATTGACTGATTTTTAAAGTTTAAAAGTTGATAATCTATGCCAATTAATTTAGTAGGCTATGTTGTTGTTATAAATTGGTGGAAATTTGAAAATATTTGAGAAAAACTGGAATATTATCAATTTTCTCCTTAAACAATAAGCATTACTTGAATTTTTATTAATGATTTATCAAAACTTCATACAGATTTATATGCTTCTATCGTGAAAATTGCCTAATCTAGACCTAAATAGTCAATAGTTGGTACTGTATTACGAAAATTTAACTCTCAGGCTTTCGCTGCCGGTGTCACAACTATAATCTAGTTCTTCCAGTCCACACCGCGTCAAAAAATCATTACAATTTGCTTGAAGCTACTGAAGATGGTACTCCACAGCGAGACCGAAACTTTCAAGCAAATTATAGTGAGATTTTGACGCGATGTGAACCGGAAAAACTAGAACATAACCACGAACTTTTTTTCTGTTTCAAAAGTAAACTATATGAACCCAGCAAAGGCTTTTTGCGTGAAGGATAACAATCTATGGTTAAATTTTAGTTTAAGATAACCAGACAATCACGTAAAACCAGTGTTAACATACAACCAGCACTATCTATTGAATAAATATTAAGTCTACTCCCAAGAAACAACCTGAGTTAGTATACTCATATTTTAAGGAAACAGTTTATCTACTCGTACAATGTGTAAACTACATGACATGTGTTTATGTTTGCTAGTTGGTGTCAAGGCTAGATTTACATTGATTTACTCGACATACTAAAACAAACAAACTGAAAGAAACTAGAGTTATTGCTTTGAACAAAAGAGGAAAGATGAGGTTACCTAAATAATCCAATATAAATAAACTATAGTAATTATACCAACACGTCAGTTGGTGATTCATCAAAATAAAACTAAACAAAGTACAATTTATTGATCATGATAAGAGTTGTACACTAAATTCTTCAAAAGGGCATTTTTCAAAACGTAAACAAATCGTGGAGAATATTTGAGTCACCTGGATAGGCTGAGTTGTTGAATCTTTCATGAGCCCAAGTGATTTGCAGTGTCATTCATCCTTGGAAGTGTTTTCTGAGACGTGGATTTTGGAACATTCTTAACAATTATTGTTCTTAATAGAAAATATAAGGTTTTTATTTGAATAATTGGCGATGAATGAGAGCTGTGGATGTTTGTGTGGCTTGTCAAAACTTAATTTAACTAGCCAACCTGACTTTTCCTAATTGTCAGGCGTTCTGCAAATAAAATATTCATATGTAACATCCTTTTGATGTGAACGTTAAATTTAGATATCAAAAGTTGTTCTCGAATTGGTGCTTCAAGTGACAAAAGGTCTTATTTACACGTTTTTTTATTCAATAACCACCACCACAATAGCTATAATACTGTATTAGTTAATATGTAATCTTGAGGTGTCAAATGACTTCAATAAATAACCTTTCATTAAGATCGGTGTTGTTACAAACCCTTAAGTTCTTGTATTTTCTACTGTTGTAAAATTCATGTTTACTTTTATTTAGGAAAGATTTACTTGTAAACAATAATTCATAGAACTTGTGTTTTCGATGGCGATCTTCCGTTAACAGGCTTGTTTATTACTTTGTCGTTTACTATTTTGACACTTTAGGGCACAAGTTATAAACAAAGTTATAAACATCAGGAATAAGTAAAGATGAAATTCGATTGAAATGTATGACATACAGTTGTAGTACGAGTATAACTGCTTTATCTTTTCCATTAGGATTATTTTCTGAACCAAACTATTTTTACACTTCTCTATGTTTTTATAGTAAACTAGCCTTCAGCCAGCTAGGGGCTTCGCCTCCAGACCCCGCCTTGGCCTGCGGCCTCAGGGAAGTTCGCTGCGCTAATGGTTCCACTTCGGTCTCCGGCCTCACGGTTTATTCAGGTTATCTTTGAGTTTTACGTCTATTTAATATCTTGTATTTATTTTTCTTTTAATCAACCTGACAATGGTATAAACCTATTATGACCTAAAACACTTTAAACATTAAAATTATAAAAATATAAGCCTCTTGTTTTGAATTTTTTATTCAATATCTCCACAAGGAAACTTTTACCTTTATTGTTTTAAATCAAGTTGTGTAACTCATAAAGGTTGAAACAATCAATTATCTTTATTAATTTGCATGAACGCACTTTCCAATTTCTTCCTTGATTTCCAAAAGGACTCTTTATATTATGATCAATGATTCGTAGAGTTTAATGGAATGCTTTTGCTCAAAGCGTGCTCATGTCTCAAAACTTTTAATATTAAAATGTCTGTTTACTGTTATATTCTCAAGACAGCTGGTCTAGAAGGTCGGTTCAATTCAGTGATGTTACAATCACAATTAATTTTCTAACAGGCCAATTAAGTTTGCAATGAACATGTAACTTATTTTGATGTTACCCACAAAAATACAAAATCTATAAAAGTATTTTCGAAGAAAGAAAATTATTTTTCGTTGTAACAACTGATCGAGAAGTCTAATTTTAATGAAATTTTAAATTAGTTTTCTTTTTGTGATACGTAGTTAAACTTACGTAAAATACTGTGTAAATATGAGACCGAAGGCCGAAGCGAGACTGTGATAGTAGCAAATTAGAATTACAATTAGCGAATAAGAGTAAACAAGAAAATTCGCTTAACTCACGCCAGTCGCGCTTTTGTGCTTACTCAATTAGCTGCGTGTCGGCCTGGTACCGCAATATCTCGTTATTCTTTCCTAGTTTAAATACTATCGCCACCACTTTTACCATATATAAAAGAAGAATAAAGTGTTAAAATCTCACAGTGCAGAGTAAAGTACTTGAAACACAGTAACGTCCGGTAGGTACATTAAGTTGATATATTTACTAGCTGTGCTATGGAACGCGGCTAACCACGACCCTCTCCATCCCCCTAACACCCTCTCTCTCTCTCTCTCTCTCCCTACTTACTGTATCACTTCCACTTGAGATCTAAAACTAATAAGAAGAAGTAGTGTCAAAATGTAATTAAATTAATCTACTACGGAATGATGCAATCCCACTGTCTCATGGCATTATACTTTGGGTATGCTGTGCTGAAAGAAACCTGTTAAGAGCATTTATCCTCCAAAAGTTCGAGTTATTTGCAATATACCATCAAGGACATTGTGCAGAAGTTACTGTGCAGAAACTGCTCGTATATTGTGTTTCAAAACGTAATTTAGTACAGGACCATAATATCCAACCATTCATTCTCATGCTACACGCTTAAACTCTATACTCTTCACCTGAATACGGGGTCAGATTCAGATCCTTGTTGTTCAATAAATTATTATTAAGTCACTATTATTATTAAAACACCAAGAACCGCAAAAGATCAAAGTAAATAACTCTAAACAAAATTGAGTTTCTCAGCCTAACATTGGTTACCTTTACTATCGCAGGCGTGTTTCTTTTATTGGCTATGTTACGTGTAATAAATGGTTTAACGATGGTGTAAAAGGTGTCTAACTCTGCAGATTTCATTGATGTGTTACACCGACTAAACCTAATGAAGCCTAGATACACCTAACTCAATCTTAGTACGGCCAGAAAAATAAGTCACACGTGTTGAAAGGTATAGGTAAAAGCGTTTAACATAGTTTCATAAGAGAGTTTCTTTGACCATCTTGCTCACTAACGATGGAAAATGTCCGCAATAATAGTTTAAACTTTAAAATTCTCCCATCGTCAACAACAAACTTTAAACAAAGAATTGATTCTCAGTACGGACCCGGAACAAGTAAAATAGTCAGCGAATTTGAAAATCTTCACCTAAATTTGGCAAGGCACACCAAAACCTTAATGGGTTTCAACTTAAAGTACCGTTCAAAAGTAAGAAAGCCAGTAAAATCATGGAAACCGCTTCTAAATATTTTTTATTAGAAAGAATAAAATATCATCGAGATTCTAAGACTCCTCAAAATAGAAATCGAAAACAAACAATCTGTTTTTGTTGATATAGTAGGCGTGGAATCTTAAAATATTTTCAAACGCATCCACAATAGGTACTTAAAAGGCAGTAAAGAGGAAAAATTTAAGAACAAGTTTGAAACTTAAAACTTAGTGATCATCTTGCTTACTAACGATGGAAAATGTCCGCAGTAATAGTTTAAACTCTGAATTTCTCCCATCGTCAAGAACAAATTTTTAAAGAAGAGAGTTCCATAAATATTTCAACAAATTTTAGACACAGGAAAGCTATTTGTCAAGAAGACTACATTAGATTATTATTGTGAAATATATAGCCTAGTATTTGGAATAGGTGTAAATTCCTCTTAAATTAATTTTTAACTATTGCAACTGTTGTACTATGGACTGTTAGCCTACTCCAGTATCAGATAGTTCATCATTTCCAAATGCTCTGCAATCTTAACTCAATATAGTATCAAATATATTAACACGTTGAACAATGGCTAGTAAATATTATAGATTATATTATGCTATGTTATCTGATCACTGACACCACATGAGCTAGTACCAGGCTACTCCAACACCCCACAACCCTAGAGATGGGTGCGTATATCACTCCCCTATTGTGCCACTATAGAGGGGTGACTGTCATTTAGCCCGCTTAGATTACGCGTTTAATTATTGATATTTATTACACCAGAAGATATATTTGATTGCTTTCAAAATTACGGCATAGAAGGGAGGGCCCCTATTTGTTCTGTGGTTTATTTCCGGTGGACATGGCACGTTATGTTTACAGGTTTCATTAGTAGTATAACAGGCCCCGTGGTGGCTCTGTACAACGGAATGTATTGGTGTTACAAGTGATAGCTATATATTTCAAACGGAAATATTAATGTCATAAGTATTCAAAATGTATTGCTGTTTTTGAACACACTGATTTTGAAAACACCCGATTTAAAACTAAAAACGAGATTTGAAATCGATACTTGGCATTGAAATTATAATGATACACCTCGATTGAATGATACATATTTAAAGTTGCAATTTACAACAATATATTTGAACTTGTTTACGTATTTATTCTGAGTAAACGTCAAAACCTTTGCTAAATGCGAAAGTGAGGACATTAACTTTAACTGTGTAAAACTTTCCTTTGCAGGATGTTGATATAGTTTCAAAAATAACTGAGAAGTTTTCCTCACGACACTGCACCGCTATGTGAATCATTCACCATATAAAAATCTCCTTATGTAACACCACACGCTTCAGGGAGCGTTTCACTATTCACACATGTCTAAGGAACTTTAACCTGGAAGTAAGTCAAATTAATGATACAACTCAGTTTTAAACTATTTTTAATATCATAATTCGCGGTCGAACCCGACACCGTGATCCCACTGTTGATTACCAGGATGCGCTACTAGACGTAGCTTACCCACTTGCCTCAAGCAGCTGAGTGGACTGCGAGGGTAAAAGTGAGGTGAACAATAAAACGTGATTTGAACCCGCCACCTCAACCTTTGTGGTCCAGTGCCATAGCCACTAAAACATCAAGACTCCTAGGTTAGAAAACATTTAAACTGGCAGTGGGTTGCTAAGTACTATGTGTGTTACCTGTGCATCACCCTAGCAAAATAATGAAAAGATGCTAAACATTGACTTTGTACATAAATTCTATTATAACTAGAACCTGATCAAAACTACCATTTGCTATTGTCTACTTCTAAAATAAAATCACCACTTCGCCAGTAATGTTCGAAAAGTGTTTAGAGTTGATTACAGTGAATTTACTTATAAGATAAATTTGTTTAAGTCAGGGAAGCGAAGGGAACTAATAGTTTATCCAAACTAACTGAAGATCTGAAGTAAATCTCGTTTATAGACACTTTATTAAACTGTTCTTGCTGTTGAATCTCTCTTCTCAACAGTTTCATCTTTTTATTTATTTCCCTTCTTAGTATAAATTGTAATATGTGTCAATGTGTCCGTTCGAATGTATTTAAGTAGGGAAAGGAACATACACATTCTTAGCTATTAAAGTAGACTTTATTAAAGTACATATTAAAAAACACTAAATATTTTCCGCATTCTTTGATTCTCAAGCCTAACTAGATACTTGTCTTTACGTAGGCTTATAATAAATATTTGACTGTGTTTAGCGAATATCAACGGGAAATAGAGCTATTCACGACCATCGTCACACAAACGCAAGTTCTTATAACTTTGGTTTGCATTTTTGTGCTTTTAAATGCCTCTTGAGTCAAATGCCAAAACTTTAGAATTATACTAGTTTCCTTGTATTCAAGGTATTCCTTGTACAAAACATTAAATAACAAGTCATTGAATATTGGCTTCTATTTCGCTAATATTCATCCTTAATCATAGCCTAACAAGTGTGTGCTTCAAATCAGCCCGGGTTCGATTCCCGGGCGCAGTGATAACTTTTCACGATGGCCACTCCCCGTGGTTCGGAAGTCACGTAAAGCCGTTGGTTCAATCCATTGGTCGTTGGACTATTAATTAATGACCCAATCTGGGGAACAGTCGGCCCTAGTTTGTAACAAGACCACACCTCATCATCCATCAAAGACACTCATCACACCCCCTTCATTCCATATTCACCTTTTAAAATACCCTCTAGGAGTGGTCGTTGTCTCAAATATAAGTATCAAAGTAGAAACACAAATGTACTTTTCTAAATAAATTGAAAACTCAAAAAAAAAGATAAATTCAAAATAAATTTGCACAAGTGACATGCTTTTAATAATACCTCAACTGATGTTGAGCTCATCTGGTTGTCTAGTGTTCAAAATCAGCTGATGAGCAGTCTCCCATAAAGAAAATATGTTCGATCGCCATCTTTTCCTAGCTAATTGTTTTTTTTATATGTTATACATGTTAGGTACTATGTTATACTTTTGTATACCAAGCTGAATCGAACCTGGATCATAAATACAGTTTTATAGCATTAAATCCCATTTTTGAAAGGACCTCCCCGCGCCCCAAAACCAAAGAGGACACTTCAAATATGATTTCTACCCTATTGTAGGAGATAGGCTAGGCAAGATTCACGACAGTGCTAGTTGCCCGTCGACTAAGTTTTATAACTATTTTGTTTTAATAAATTTTTGATTTGAAAAATACACGAATAGTAATGGTTTTGACACAACTGCTCGGGTACAAGACGTAGTAATACACATTCAATATTGTTCACGATAGTCTCAATTACTGTACGAACAGTAAGGGTTGATAATGTTTATTAGATTCCCGCCTTGACATGATAAGGGACATCCCGTTAACACTTGTATCAACTTCAAGGTTTAGTGCCAATAAAACCAGCTGATAACGAACTCCTCTCAATACACCCTCTCTGTCATAAACACGTGCCTACGTTAGTTGATATTTAAACTTTTATGTTATTAAAACTAATAATGTTAGTACACTTTCGTTTGCACAAAACAATATAGCCTATGCAGGGAAATCTAGAAATTCTCGTTCATAAAACGTTTTTAAAGAGGTCCAAAAAATAACGAAATATAAAGTAAATTTTCGTTTGCAAATAAAAAAAAATACCTCAAAATCATAGAAAATTCTCGTTCATAATAATTTTTTAAATTTATAAAAAAAAATACAAAATTACAAAAGTAATTGATTTCTGTCTCTAAATTTAATTAAAACATGTTATGAACGAAAAGTCTATTTTTTCCTTGTTCCTTTTTGTTGTTTTAACCAAAGGTTTATTCACTGAACTCATTTTGCACCTCAAGATAAAATATAAAGTAATACAGTATTAGTTATTGTGGTAGTGGTTATTGAAAAAAAAACATCTAAGTGGGAACTTCATTAGTTTAAGCACCCATTTGAGAAAAGCTTTTGACAGAGGTACAGTAAAAATAATAATACGTTTAGAATAGATAATAATAATAGAAACTGAACACTAAAATACTCGAATAAGTACATGTTTTGTTTCTTTACCTCTAGTTAAAATACTTTGTAAACGAAAACATCAATATTTTTCCTTGTTCCTTTTTTTAAAGTATGTTGGTTTTAATATAACCTGTCAAATCAGCTAAAAGAAGTGTTTAAAAATGATATAAATAAACTGTTCAACCATCTATTCATCGTTTTAAATTGTATTCGGCCCTATATCTAAGTATTCAACATGTTTACATGTATACCTTTGAAACTAACTTTTTGTGATTTTATCTTATGTAAACTATTTCAAAACCCTTAAATTAGTCTTCCCGTTATAACACTATTTGACAACATTAACGAAAAGACTAGTACTTACATTTAACAAACGTGGAGAGCATAGAGGCGGTGAACGTGTAACAGTTGCAGAGTTCACGTCTCCGTGCACGTCCATTATTGAACCTGTATCCAGTCTGTAACACACTTGTGATAGTTGTACCTTACTGAACAAGTATTTACATTTAACAGACGTGGAAGTGAACCTTCAGCCCATTTAACAGAGCAGAGCTCAGAGGCGTTGAGTGTGTAACAGGGCTTTAATGTTGCACACGAGTAGAGTGCAGTTTTGTGTAACACATTTGCAGAGTTCACGTCTCCGTGCGTCCATTATTGAACCTGTATCCAGTCTGTAACACACTTGTGATAGTTGTACTTTACTGAACAAGTATTTACATTTAACAGACGTATAGTGAACCTTCAGTCCATTTAACAGAGCAGAGCTCAGAGGCGTTGAGTGTGTAACAGGGCTTTAATGTTGCACACGAGTAGAGTGCAGTTTTGTGTAACACATTTGCAGAGTTCACGTCTCCGTGCATGTCCATTATTGAACCTGTATCCAGTCTGTAACAAAATTGTGATGAATATTATGAATCTTCTTCAATTTGTTATGTTAGTTTGAAAGTTCATAATAGTGGCGGAGATTAGTGGGTAAGGAAAGAACGGACTTTCCTGCCACTTCCGGAGAAAAACTACTCCTAACGTTTCGGGTAGTGTAAAACTCACTGTCTTTAGAGGACTACACTAATCTAGGACTAGAATTAATTAATATCTTAACTTAGATCTAACCTAAGACTATCAACCAATATTTGAAATACCGCTACATCATAAAAATGATGGCTTGTTAAAATTACAATTACAAATATAAAACAAGTAAAATGAGGACGTTATAGCTTATGTAGTTTATTCCTTCTGCAGTAGTTTCTGGTTTATATTGTAATTTGACAACCATCAATTTTCTGATAATATTAAGGATGAATCTTAGAGATAGACCAATGGAAAAAATGTCTGAACTTGAGTAATTTAGTCAAACTCTTTTCTCCGGAAGTTCATTTCCGCTATCTTATTACATGTTATTTATACGTATTTATACTTGATTAATAAAATATGTTATTAATGTAACGAAACGAAAGCCATTTGAGATTTTTAAAACCTCCTGAGTCGAATGACAAAACTCTATAATTATAAATACGTTTTCTCATCGCTATCTTGGTCTAACTGATTGGGTTTGCTGATTTTGTACACGTGTTTGATACGGTGACATAACCTTTTATACGAAGTTTAATACGGATTAAATTATACCTGCACAAACCCTATTTTCTTGAAACAAAAAAACACATCTAGGAATTTAAATAGATGACAGTTTAATTTAGCTTGCACATAAAAGAGGTATGTTTATTAAATTAAGTTAAGCTGAGGTTGCTCTTAAATTTGCTAACTAACGCTAGTTTTAAATCTTGTATCCGGTATTGTATGAAGGTATGAGACTTAAAGACTTTGCATTTATCATAAAACTGTAAATTATGTCTACTATGTGCTCTTTTTCTTTGAAATTAGGTGCATTATACATTTATCTCATTATACGTACTTGTAGGTAATGAATTACCAATAACAGGTTTGTGTTTATGTCCGTTGAAATTTAACGAGGTTTGTGCCATTGAAATTCTCAGTTTAAGTACAGCTAAATAGAAACGTTGCAGACCACGGGTTCAATTCTCGAAGAGAATCCTAAAATACCAAAAATCTACTGTTGGTTTTGCAAGAATCGTATTGTACTTGTGTGGATGTCCCTATCGCCTAGTTATTAAAGAATGCAAATGCAGTTGCGGGGTATTAAACAAACTTCGATGTAATTTTCAATTTCAAACTTAAGTGGTTAAATACAGGAATCTAGAAATCTTAACTGTATCTACATTTTATATTTTACATAGTAAATATTTTTACTTTTCTTTGCCTACAAAACTACCGATGTCTACCATCGTGTGGACGAAACGTTTCGTATGTTAAATAATTAAAATATGTGTAGTGGCTTTTATCCAAAAGGATTTCTTTAAACTTCAAAATTATTTAACGTGTGGGTTTGATTCGTAATTTTGATGTGACTAATATACTGTTGAAACTCTATAATGAACACTTACTTTGCTACAAGAGCTGTAAGCAGTAGGTTACGACAGCTAAGTACTGTTATAGAGTGTCAGGTTCTAGGCTGCCTGGCCAGCCTGTTATCAGATGATAAGAGACTGTCTAGTTAACACTTCATTACACCACGAGGTTTATAGGCTATAAAACCTTACTGATAAGGCAGGACATCCTCTATAACTCCGGCTCTATCTCACTTCATTGATAACTCTTTCAACAAACAGTTCTGAGATCGATGGCAGGCTCTTGAAGAGATAATTTCGACTCTAATGGAGTTGAAAGTACTAAATAGCAATCAGTAAAAATGTTTTTGCAAGTGGTAATAATAATTACCATTTACGCATGTTTTCTTTAAGAGCAGTTAAAAAAAGATTGTTTATAACACATTTTTCAAACTATGTAAAAGTTCTTTACTAAATACTAACTGTGTCTAGTATTGAGAGTGTCTGGTACCTATCGGCCATTTGCCTATTTGTTTCTTAAGAACACTGTAGCATTTTCTCGATACACTCTACGCCTGATTTTTTCATGAGATCGCTTTTAAATACATTTTATTTGAAATATTACAATGTACATCAATGGCTCAAGACCACAATGGAAAGGTTATTATAAATTTTCAATGGATCCATTGATTATTTCTTTTTTATCCTATTAGTTAAGTTGTAAAAACAAGATATTAAAATTCTAAATGTCTTCAATTTTTGGAAGGTGTTCCCAGCTTTATAACTAAGAGAATTAATATTCGACTCATCGGAGTCACTAACACATTTAATAGACTTTAAAACAAAATTTGGTTCATACAAATCCGATAAAACCCGAAGATGTGAGGTGTTCCAGGAAAACGCATGGTTTTACATTGTTCTTAGAGGTCGAATTTCAAGGTCACAGCCACTACAGCGCACTCTTAATGCGTGTTTCATTTATAAATTGGCCTAAAACTAAAATTCCATCTCCACTAAAATAACCCTTTCAAATTTAATTTTCTTCTTTGTCTATATAGCTTTGATTTACTACCCCGTCAACACCCCCAGGGGTCTCAGGAGTCTTTCAGCTGAACTCAGGTGTGGGGGGAGGACACAGCTGGTTTTCCCTTCAGTCACTTCATCTACTGCTCATCCAGTCATGTCACTCCCCCCTTGTCTAAGTAGAGGTCATATATCTGAACCCCTCTTTGACTGGTTAGGGCAATCCTTCACTACCCTAACTCATTCTTCTTGACGGAGTAATGGATTTCCTTTTATAATTGGACTTCCATTGCTGTAGGTTGCGTGCAGGGAATAGTTGGATTTTCTTGTGATGGGAAACCCGACAGTAGCATCAGTACTGTGTGTCGATAGAAATATGAAGCCTGCAGAGTTGTTTGACCTGTATCCATCGCCTTTTGTTAAGGTGTAGTCTGCCAATTATTGGTTTCATTGCCGTTGAAGGTTTAATTATTTGGATGATTTTATCAAAACGCTCTATTTTACGAAAGAAATTTTGGTATCATACGACTAAAAGATTATTCCTATCACCTTTGTACGGTTTAAAACAAATACGGCAATTGACATCGTAGGGAGTACTTGGCTCCTGCAGCTGCAGAAAAATCGTCGTGGGTTGGAAGCTAAATAACCTGAGGGATACATAAACTCTGGGGAAGGAAATAGAAGATTGTGAAACCGAGGCCAAATCCAATCACAGCCGAAACTCTAGTGAGGTTGACAGTAAAGAGCTGTTAAAAAACTCTTACCAGGAAAACCCAATGGGCCGTCGCAGGCCTGTTTATTGGTGGAATGTGACCTGACCACAGATAAGAAAGGAAAGTGTCTAATCGTAGAAGGAGAGCTACAAGAGTTGCTACTGTGGCTGGTCTATCTCAGAGGAGAGAGACCAACTGGCTAAAAGACTATAAGGAAAAGAAAAACGGGAGCTTTAAGAAGGCAATTCTGAAAGCAAAGGTGTAGTCATGGAAGCAGGTGCAAGAAGAGGTTGACACTGGATGCCTGGGACGTGATACAAAATTGTCACAGGTAGGCTCAAGCCACAAACCAACAGGAGGCTGTGATAACAGACAGCTCCAAATCGCCAAGACGCTGTTTCCAAACAAGGAGTCTTGACAGGCTGACTGAAGAGATGGAGTTAGAGAGATCACCCCTTCTGGACAAAGATTAGAACTCAAGGATGCTAGAAAATTAAATCAGGGAAGGCAGCTGACCTGACATGATACCTCCAGAGATTGTCAAAATGACAGGAATACCACACCTAAAACCGTTTTAGACAGTATGAATGATCTTCTGCCAAGGGGCATATTCTAAAGATTGAAGACAGCTAGATTAGTGCTGATTGAGAAGAAACGAGGACAGGATGGGGAAATGAAATACAGACCGCTCTGTATGCTGGATTCCTACGGCAAACTCCTGGAACACCTATTGGTTGCACGTCTACTCTTGAGCTGACACAATAAAGGTTTGGACAATCAGTATGGGTTCAGGAAAGGGAGGTCAACGGAAGATGCTATGCAACAGGTCATAAACGTAATCGATGATATCAAGAGCAGATCAAGTTGACAAAGAGAGCTATGCCTGTTAGTAACGTTAGACATCAAGAATGCATTCAATAGCGCCCCTTGGCCTGGTATAATGAAGGAATTGAGGACGAAAGGAATCTCTAGCTACCTGAGGAGAATGATCCAAAATTACTTCTCGGATCGGAAGATAACAAAATACATCGCATCGGGTTTCTTATTGTTTTGGAGTTGAGCAGAGAAACCAAATGTCTATGACGTGTGGAGTACCCCAGTGGATCAGTTATAGGACCTCATCTTTTGGAAACATTTATTATGACTCAGTTCTTGGGCTCAACTGCCGGACAACACACTACTGGTGATACGCAGATGACACTGCTCTATTGGTTAGGCTGCCAGAGATGGAGATGATAGGACACTGAAACCGCATTGTGCAGACTCACGGTGCCTCATCGAAGGAAGGGGCTACAGCTTGCACATGAAAAGACTGAAGCTGTTCTGCTGAACACGAGAAGGAACCTCAGAGACATCAGATTTCAAATGGGAGACCTGCAGATAGAGACAAAGGGCTGTGTCAAATACCTGGGAGTGGTGTTTGAGCGGAACTGTCGAATGGTAGAGCATGTCAACACGGTTGCGGTCAAAGCGCAGTGGTCAGCTGCAGCTCTCTGTAAGCTCATGCCCAACAAAAGTGGGCCCCGGTCCAGCATCAGAGGGATACCCGGCTCGGTGGTGCATTCGGTGCTGCCAAGCTCCTATATGGCAAAAGAGCGCTGGTCTACACAAAAAAGTAGAAAGAAGCTAGAGCAGGCACAAAGAAGAGTGGCATTTCTGTGTGTGCAGTGCTTACCGACGGCTCGACGGAGGCAGCTCTTGTGATCTCTGGAATGATGCCAATAAAGTTGCAAGTGGACAGAAGAGTGCAAAGGGCAGGAGTTCTTGCAGAAGAAGATCACTATGTCAGACAGTGGCAGGAAGAGTGGTCCCAAGACACCGGAAAGCGGCATGGACGAAGAGGCTGATTCCGATATAGAACCTGGATGAACAGGACTCATGGAGAATGCGGCTATTACCTAACGGTGGTCCTGAGCGGCCATGGTTGCTTCTGGAAGCTACAAAAGGCGTTTTGCCATCAGCGATTCCGATGCCTGCACGTACTGCGGGGATTGTGACACTGCCCTACACACTGTGTTTGTCTGCCCACGGTGGAGGTATCAGAGATATTCAGCTGAAGAGAGATAGGAAGTATTCTGACAGTGGAAAACCTTGGTTGCACTGATGGTTGAAGGCGAAGAAAAAGTGGCGTAGCATAACAAATTACCCTGACCTTGATTATGAGGAAAAAAGGAAGAAGACGGAAGGGATGAAGCCATAAGAACCTGAAACGAAGAGACCTTAAGTTAAGAAAGAAAAGTATGAAAATGCCCTCACCTTGAAGAAATGCTTTGTAAAGGCGGTACCAGGATGAGGAAGAGAATAAGTTGGAGGTTTTTTTAGTGGAGTTTTACAAAACGCTCTATTGAAAGTGTGGTAACATACGACTAAAAGATTATTTTCACCTCTCACGGAAAAAAAAAAAAAATTGACATCGTAGGGAGTACTTCTGGTGCGATCTGTTTTTTGATGATCCGTACAACCTCATTCGTAAAATAGACATAACATGTTCATCCCATTGGTTGTTGGTCAATTATCTCTATTAATGAACGAATCTAAAACAGTTGGCCCTAGTTTGTAACAGAACTACACTTCAAAAGACACATCACACTCACTACTCAACCCTCTTGGAGTGGTGTCTCAAGCCAAAGTATCAAAGTACAAACATTTCTACTGCGAAAAATAGTCGCAGTGTCACTAAAAACGCTTGTAAGTAAAGACATAGTTTATTTTTTTGAAACGATAGCCAATTCAAAAAAGTCTTGTAAACCTAAATTTATTAATTTACGCTTTAACAAATTGCTGGGAGTTCACAGAGATCTCACTTTGACAAATTATTAAATTACACCAACATTAAGCACAGTTTGGGCCGAACTAAAAAATCTTAAATTAATGGTTCTTGAATTCCTAGAGTTCCAGAGTGAATCACAAAAAGAACACATTAACCTTAACTATCAGCAATATGTCACTTCTAGTCATAGTCTAGGGTTGATCACTGCCCTTTTTCTTCTTCTTCGTCCCCTCACCTTCCTCTCTCCCCTCTCCTGCTCCCTCCCCTGACTGATGACAGCAATGCTTCACTAGACACATTAGCTTTGTCGGCACATAGCGCACTCTCGTGTCATTCTTCTCAACTAATTGCCCCAGCTGTTGAGGCGAAGACATATTCCACGAGGATTTTCTTATGGCTGGTTTTTATTGTCCACCAGCTGGCTGGTACGCGTGCCGTCTACTACCGTGAAATAACCCCATCTATATCTAGCACATTGGCCTACGAAACAGTACCAGTAATTAACTGGAATATTTTAGGTGATTTTCAAAATGGATCTGCCTCCTTCTGGTTCTTTATCAAAATAGTGTTGTAATTTATTTTTGTTCGTGACTTAATTCTGTATGGTGGTTTTGCAGGTATGTTGGCGCAATTGTCTGTGGTCTACGGTAAAGTATATTCTTTACTTGTTTTATTTAGAATACTCTTGATCAGTCAATCACACTTAACTATCCCGCTCTAATTACTAGTCAATTGTTGCACTTAAATAACCACTTTGTATATACTGTATCCTATTTAACTGATCTCGAAAATATATCCACTTTTATAAAGCAGAGGCAGGAAGAACCTTCAATCTGGGAGACACGCGACAGTAGATAAACTTGTTATCAGGATGCCGAATCAGAGGTGCTCCTATGCTGAAGTCTTGTAAACTCGTCTGAATAGTCCAAGGTCGCGTATCCTTTTGGTCGCAGAGGCCTTATACATATAATACACACTACATTTTGAGACGTTTCAGAGTCCGTGGAAACGGACCGATGACACATCAGGGTATAACTATAATCTGGTTCTCCCCGTGCATACCACGTCAAAACATCATAATAGTTAGCTTGAGATATTTCGGCCTCGCTGTGGAGTACCATCTTCAGTCACTGATTGGCTGAAACTGAGCTACTTGGTGTCTGCTATCTTATTGGTGGCAGGGCTACCAACCGTCCGTGGATTGGTCTAAGGCAATGGACGGTTGGCAGTCCTAAAAGTTTGAACGAATGAGAATCGTGTGCAAATGCTATAACTATCGTAGTACCAGTTTACAAAACGGTTGCATTTCACGCAGTAAAATTTTATTGTTGTGATTTTGTATGCACCTTGATTGGAAGGTAGATTTAGAAAACCAGCCACTGCTTCATCTCCACTTGGTGAAGTACAAGCTAGTCCAGACGCAATTAAACAACCCTCGAACGCATTAATTGTTTCAATGTAAATACGAAAGGGGATGTAAGTGTTTTCAAAGCACCTTCAGTCAGCTGTGATTGTTCAGTATTCAATATTCACACACAATCGGCATGGTAAATCAGCTGAGACGTGAATAAATATGAATAAATCGCCACCAGCTGTCATTAGAGAAGACACTCCAACACTTGAAGAAGATATTCCGTATGACCTTAGTGTTGAAGAGGTCCTTGATTCTATCTCTAGCTGTCACTCTCTTAATGGTCCACTAGATATTCAATATAGCAAAAGTTATTAAAGAGTATGTGCAATTCCTTTATTTCAAAAGTTTTGGAAGGTTAGGAAGGTCTGCCTGAAGGGCTTTTTCTTGATTTTCTGGTTGTATTATTGGCTGGAGCTTTTTTAAACGTACAGCTTAAGTTAATTTTAAAAACGAATGGTTTTTGTCAGCCTCTAAAAATGAATTCCAGTAATCTTTGTCTATAAATGCCAAATAACTAATTATATCCTCACTACTCATTTTCACATAATATTTAGGGACTTTTTCTTATTCCAATACTACCTATAGAGTTGAGTTGTCTTACTTTTGAAACAAAATATTCGTTTGTTGCCGTTATGTATTAAAAACTCTTATAGAACAAACGTATTACCTGTTCTGTTAGAGCCTCTTAACTATTTAGTTATTTCAAAACGCCCTTAAATGTCTTTACTTTAAATGTATGCTCGTTGGGTCGGACCAAGACATTGTACATTTGAGTTTCTTTAAAACCGTTGTAAAGTAAATGCTCAACAACAATTTTTAAACATATTTAATGGTCCACGATCATTAAGCGAAGTTTACAAACAGAAGGAAAACAACGCAAAGTCAAAGATGTTGAATTAATTATGCGGAAATATTTTGCAGTTGTTTGCCTCGCCTTTGTTAAATTAACAAAGTATCGTTATATTTTATCCAACCCCAACGAAATGTTAACATTTCTTGTTGTAGAGTTGTCAACACTTTGCGGATCCTTGGCGGATTGGTATCGCGCGCGACTCCGGAGCTCATCACTCCGGGGTCACTGCGGGGATCGAACCCGCAGTCACCACTTACAATTTTTAATGTGACGCTAGGTAAAGGTCGAGGTTGAGTGGTAGAGAGAACTTTGTAGTCTTAACTTCGCCTCGTTAAACAAGACAAACTTTACCTTTACTTTGTTGCATTACTTGTTGTTGAGTACAGTGTCGTACATTATTTAAAAGCGATACCATGATTTAAAATATAATATTGTATACTTCTGTGGAATTGTCGCACCTTTATTTACTAAAGTATATTTCTTAGCAGAAAAAGGTCTATCCTGAGGCATTAGCTTTACAAATAAGCTGAAATTTATTGATATAGGATCATACAAATATAATTTCAACATCACTGCAATTCTAGTACATTTGTTTATGGTTATTAATTTCGTTGTACTGTAGTAAACAGTCTATTTGAACAGTAAAGGGATAGGGGTACAAGTATAATATTTTATACACCTTTTGTATAGTGTATTACTGTACTAATTTAAAAATTACTTTAAATTATCCAATAAAGTTGTTTAATTTCTCTGAGGCCTTTCAAATACTAAGTATTCATCTTCAGAGAGGCACCCAAACTATAGTATTCTCTGAAGATGAATACTTAGTATTTGAAAGGCCTCAGAGAAATTAAACAACTTTATCGGATAATTTGAAGTAATTTTTTAAATTATATTAATCTAATAAGAAGAGCTTCATCTCTCCATATTACTATACTACTTGTTTTTATTGGTGCAATTTGCAGTTGAGTATCTAATTTTTGAAATCACACCCCTTGAGTCCTCATTTCCGAGAAACTATCTAGCCACCCGTTGTCCCACACGTTATAATCCGTCACAGCCCATAACCCAGAGTCAGTATACAGGGTGTCACAGATGATAATATCTCTACACCCTCTCTAGTCTACGCTACTCTCTGTCATTGGCGCTTCTAAACGATTGCCGGATATGGAACTCTGAGTTGTTATCTAATTGATATTTCTGTCGTTTATCTCTCAGCCACGCTCGTGTTTCCATAACTGAATATTTATCCCCACATCCCAGGAAATAAAACCTCTGTGGAATATGCTACATTTACATATTCAAGCACAATGAGTACGGTAACGCGTATTGGGATCTCGAATATTTATTTATTTATAAATACCAGTTTTTATCTAAATACTATTTATTGTTAATTAAACTTAAAAATTATACTTAGAGCTTGAATCCTCAGGTACATCATACTAAAAGTACTACATTTACAGTAGACTTACACTAGTTTTAACAAAAGTTTTGTTGTAAAAAAATGTGTTTGTTCAACAAGTTGTTTTGCATTGCCTCTGTGCAAGAAGTTGGTATTTTTTGAACATTTTGATTTGTTTTTCATTATTTGTTATATCTTCCTTTTATTAGATAGATCACGGATTACAATTTTTAGTTTTGACCAATTTTACGTTTATAAGATTGTTAAAGCTATCTAGATACCAAATTTAAATTTTAGAGTTTGGATTAGAACTAGCATCCGAAAGTCAGTTATCCTTGTGGTTGTAAATATATAAACCAATATTTTATTGAGTATGAACTATAATTATTTAGGGATGAACCAGCATGTAAGTAATTCAATCGTCATTTTGATTCAAAGTTTTGGATTTTCGCACCTGTGCCACCGGAGTGATGGGTTCGGAGTCGCGCGCGGTACCAATCCGCTACGGGTCTGCTAGACACTTAGTGTATATAAGAGTAGACACAAATTTGTCAGCTATACGTTAACGTTTATGGGGGGCAAGTGAGTTTTAACTCACAGTAAAAAACTGTAAAACTCTATTTTAATTATTAAAAGTCCTCAAAGTGGCATATGTATTACATTAAAATATGGTACCATAAAAATATATTGTCTTCAAATTTATGTTGTAATACATTAGATTTTAGACGTTTATACAAATGTAGACCCATAAAAAGATTAGATAAGATCCATAGGCAAATTAAGATCCACTAATATCTATATACACAATGCTACGATATATAATTGGACGTAATCTGTATTGTAGCATGAATAATTATAAATAAAAATATACAATTTTGCATACGTACATGAATCCCATACATCACCACTGTTAACAAATATACAAGTAGAGATTAGGGATATCCGATCGGATCCCGGATTTAATCAAAAGAGAAGAACGGTATTGGAATCCGGCCACCACAAAAGAACGGAAATCACTAAGGGAGGGATAAAACTACGGAGTTTATAGTTTATAAGACTGTTGAGGTACTTTGTCAGTTGCCCTTTCTTATCTAGATGTTTAAAAGTGAAAAGTTTTAATATACTGACAACTTCGTACAATTGCGTAGTTTGAAACGATTGAATGAAGTACCTATGTTTTAGGTTACTTTTCACCTGAAGACGAGATCAGATTGCAGATCCCGAAACGTCGTGATCATTTGCTCATTAACGGTGGAAAATGTCAGCAGTAATAGTTTAAACTCTGAAATTCTCCCATTGTCAACAACAAACTTTAAACAAAGAATATATTAGTACATTATATTCAAATTTCAATTGTTGAACATAAGTTAATTAACTTATAGTGTAAAGCTAGTAATAGTTTTATCAAAACTATTTCTCATTATTTTTAATTTTACAAATATTAAAAGTATATTAAGGCAGTTCGATGATGCCAAGTTGATTTGGGTACAATAGCCAAAATAAGAACAAAACACGTAACGAAACTTAATTGCTAAACTAATGTTCTAGTGCCGACGTTGAAAGGTCGGCCATAGCAGAACATAGTTGCAACACGAAAATGTCCCATTATTACCTAAGAGTCATACGAGAAACTATTGAAATAATTAAAAATGATCACAACTTCAACAAAGAAGACGGACAGCCTTCAATTTTCCAGAAGCTAGCAACCACTACCGGTACTGATGAAGTCATTTCGATAGTGTCACAGCCAATGAGAACATCGACTGTTGGTATTCCTGGTCCAATGGACGGCTGGCAAGTAGCTCAGTTTCAGCCAATTAGGGACTGAAGTTGGTATTCCACAGCGAGACCGGAATATCTCAAGCTAATTATTATGATGTTTTGACGTGGAGTGAACCGGAAGAACGAGATTATAATGTTCTAAAATGTTATAAACAAATACAGTAACATGTGCTGAATAAATAAACAGTAGTATAGATTTCAGACAGCTTTTGGTGAATGTTGTCCCGCCTGAGGTATCTTTACTGAAATTTATCGCCTGTGACTAATTTTAACGGTAGTTACGACCCTCAAAACGAGAACAATGTCATTTCCGTTTCCTACTTTCTGGCTAAAGTATAAATAAATTATACATTTTGTAATAACCTCCTCGATGGTCCTCAGTCTTGATGTTGTCTTAATTTCCGTTTTAGAGCGTATTGTAAAACGTGAGAACAAGGTGATTGTATGTATCAGCGTGTAATCTCCTTTTAGGCATTAACTTGCTTTGAACAGATTTTTAAGGTCTTATTAACTTCTGATGTATGAACAGTTTATCAAAAGTCCCATTTCCATTTTTTCACATAAAAAAGTTAAAACCAATCTCTCACCATTTAAGAATAAATTCAGTTATAATTTTTCTATACAATTTAAAAATACACTTTGTTTCAGCGTTAGTGATAAAAAATAACAAAGTGTGTAAATACATCGGCTTTTTAGGACAAGTTTTAATCGAAATCCAGTTTATGCTGTTTTTTTTATATTGTATTACAGCGTATGTCGCGAAAAACGTATTTTTTGTTTAGAAATAAGCTTTCACAATAACTCCCCTCTCGTCTGCAGATCTTTTCTTAATTGCAGAACCATATATGTAACTTTATTGTTTCTTTAACTAGCCATGTTTTTTTTTTTTTTGAGAATATTTCTGGTCGTTATTCTACAGGTTTAAGGTTAAGAAATATAACGGGGTCTGAAGCCCGAACGTGGCGATTTGTAAAACATTTTGTCAATAAAGCATTTTTTATTGTTGTTATTACTCGTAAGTTGCTTCTATATTTTAATACCTCTGGGTAATAAAATTCCATTACTCGAAAGAGTATTAATTTAGTATCTTTTGTTGTTAAATTTACACCCATATCGTAGCTGTGGAGCGAATGACATGGGTGCACGAATGATGAATACGGTTTGTATGACCGAAACACTTATACTCATGGACAACAGAACTACTATCAGCTTTGGCTAAAACAACTTTGTACACTCAAACATTTGCAGTAGGTAACTATACTTTCTTACATTGTAATCTTTCCTCTGAAAAAATATTATATTCAAACCGTCAGCATAGTAAGACCTGGGAGCATGAAATACGCACCCATCCTGACCCCCAAAACAAGTTTTCCAGTATTTTTTCCAAAACTGGGAACACGTATGCATCACCTCTCTCCAAGTCACATTTTTGTCAGATTTTCACAAGATTTAGTAAATACTCATATAGGGTCCTGCTGAAAATATTACAGTCATGTTTTTTGTGCGCAGTAGTGGCCGTGACCTTAGAATATTGTCCCATAAGAGCAATGTAAAAACATGCATTTTCTTGGGACACTTCACGCCTAGAGTTTGCATCGGGTTTTCATGAAGTTTTTGTTTAAAAATATACTAAATGATTTAGTGCCTCCGCTGAGCCGATTTTCCATTTTCTTATTTATAAGACCATGACATAAATCCAAAATTTGAATAAACTGTGTATTTAAATTTCTTTTCTTTCTAGTAAAATTACAAATTTTTCAAAAAAAGTGGTCAGCGGAGACACTGCAGTACATTGTCAACTTTCAAATAAATGTTATTTAAAAAAGATCTGATGAAAACTGTAGGCGTGAAGTGTCTCAGGAATATGCTTGTTTTTACATTGTTTCTATGGGACAAAAAAACAAAATGGCCGACAGGTACTGTGCACTCTTAATCAGCGAAGTCGCTGCACCAAAAGTTCCCTTTGGGTGGAGTTTTCGTATCGCATTTGGTATAATATAGCACAAAATTCTGAGGCCAATTTCCAAAGCGAGGCTGTAAGCGCAGCGAATTTGGGAAACAAATTGCAAAATAAATTCATTATCGCCCTGGTTTTTTTATCGTTGAAATGTAGGTTGCGTACAAAGTCTTGAAACCGTCAACTTTGTATCAACCCAATTACACACACGGTTAGAGAGAGAGGGGAAACAGCGTGATCTGAAGTTAAAGTGGCAATTAATGTGAGTTTGTTTAGCAAACTAAGCTAAGAGGGTAATGGGTTGGACAAGTTGGAAAATATATCAGGTTTATGGAAGGTTCTTGGTGTTACATTCCCTTTAATTAAATGCTGCATCAGTACTGGTTCACTTGCAAATCGGTTGTTTACTCGCTTGTTTGTTTTTGTGTGTGTTTTGTTTTAGTGATAATATTGGGTAAGGTTTGGTTTTTGTAATCGATAACACACAAATCTATTTCGAGTAAATGAGTTTTGGGAAATACATACCTGATCCAAATATTGGAAATTAAAGGTTTCAACATCAATAACCTAAGAGATAATTTCGACATATTGTTAAGTTTATGTACGTATTCACACGAGAAAAAGTATTAAAAATAATTATTTGTACTCATTTTAATGTGACCGTTGCTTAGTTGCACCATAAATTACGAAACATCGATGTAACCTTAACTCTTACGCTGTCGCGGCCGGTGTCACAACTATAATCTAGTTCTTCCGGTTCACACCACGTACAAACTTCATAATTAGCCTGGAACTATTTCAGCCAATCAGTGATTAGATGGTACTCCTCAGCGAGGCCGAAATATCTCAACCTAATTACGGAGTTTGGACGTGGTGTGAACCGTAAGAACTAGATTATAATTGAAACTGCGATTTAATACCAAACATACATATTTACAATCCTTCGTTTTTAGTTTTGAGACTTAACTTTAAAATCCCCAGCAGAGTTCTTTCAGGGCCGTCGTTTTTAGTCTGTTTTAGATTTTTTGAAAGCTTATATTTTATCAAACACGGTTACTGCGAGGTTGAATAAATCATTACCATCGTGGTAATTTTAGGGGGAAACAATTCTACAAGGCCAAAAAGTGTGGATTAATTAAAAGATACATAAGAATTGGTTCAAATGGCAAGCTAGAACAGTAATTAATAGAACTGCGAATTTATGACATACAGTAGAGATACGGTCTGATCTACAGACAACATGATCAGCATGCTGGACATGAGGAGATGAGAACATTTGTCGACAATCATAAGCTGAACCAGCTATTCGAGTCGATCAGACAAGCTATGAACCTCAGAATGACAAAGCAACGAGCAGGACATTGAACAGAGAACCAAGACATATATTCAAATATCACTATGCACTCTTATATGTATTGAAGAGGAGATGTGGTATAATATCAAATATTGATTTTAAACTTTGTACTAAAGTTTTGACACTAAACGATTGTGTTTAATATTTGACTAAAACTATTTGCCTAATTTAATTTCTTTTATTTTTAAACATACTACTTACAGGCTTTTTAGATCTCATTTATTTTTATCCTCATTTATTTTCCGGAAATTTTTTCCGTGGCATATTGTGTTTAAAAGGTACTGAGAAATAAAAACTAAATAAAAACATAATTCATCTTAGAAAAAATTACAACAATAGTATTTTTTAATTTTTGTGTGGAAGGCTACAAAACGGCCAAGTTGGAAAGTCAGGTATAGCACAATCATCCGGCAAGTGAGCGGCTCGGGTTCGAGTCCAGGTTTGGTCCACACATTTTGTCTTTGTCATCTTGTCACATTTTGTCCACACAAATGTCTTTAGTAATTAAGTCACGTTTACAAATTATTAGATGAGAGTCTACAAAGTTCAATTATCACACCGAAATGTTTAACCTGCGCTTTCAACGGAGGATGAAGATCCTGAATTGCAGCCCAGTTTCAATCAAAGCTGGAAAAGACGTACAGGAATCCAGTTATCTGAAAAAGAATTGGAATCGCTTTGAGCGAAAACAAAATAAGATCAGGTCTCTGAATAACAAACTGGGTAAATAAACTCTGCCGGAATGCGCCTTTTACCTTATTGTATGTATTTTTCTTTCGATTTCATTTCAATTTGATTCGGCGTCAGTTGACGGGTTTCATTGTGAATGTCCTGGCGGTTTGTTGTTGTAAATGCGATTGAAAGCAAGCGGAATGAATTCATTTGGTTAAAAGAGGGTGGTTTGGGCGTAATGGTTTATAAGTGTATAGAGCTAAAATTAGAAAGGCTTTGTTAAAAAACTACTTTTTGATATTAGAGTACTTGTTTGGCCTAAAATGGTATTGCTAGATATGTTTTCGTACGGTTATTGTACCTGTTTGGGTAAAACATGTAATATTTGTAGCTGAAGTTTTAAATTGTGGCAAAACTCGTTTACAAAAATAAAGATAATCCCTCTTTGCAAAATTCCCTACAGGTAAGCCTAGTCCTCTTCGCCGCCACTATTAAACGGATTTTTAGTTTTTTGTTCATCGATGGGTATTACAAAAATATAGTTATTCCAAATTTCATAAAAATAAGATATACCTTTTGATAATTAAACAACTTTTTCATAAAACCCTCCCCTACCAAAGGATACTTTCGGTATTCCGATTTCGCTGGCTATCAAGCTTAACCGGTATACTAACGAAAGGAACATGAGCACCAAATTTCATGAACATTGGGACAAAAGTGCCTATACAAGGTAAGTTTCAATTGTCCCCCCAAACTTTTGAAAAAGGAAATATTGTAATTCCTTGAGGGCATTTTTTCATAGGATCCCTAAATTTGTTTTGACGTATTTTTGTGTCACCCACCCACTATCCAAAAAACGGGGGGAGGCGTCCAAACCCTTTTTATGCACCCCCCGTGGCACCTCAAAAGAAAGGGAACTTCATCCTAAATTCAACGAAGGTAAGAAAATTCGTTTTATCTCAGATAGTTTGTTTTGTACCCATTTAAAGATTGCAGAAAATCAAGTTTAAAACGCAACGTTTTACATACACTTGATTTTGAATGACAAACTTTCTTCAAAATACTCTATGGGATAATGTTGTAGTGTTGTAATGTTCCATGAGGACTATCAAGAAAAATGTACCGTTCTAAATAAATTGTATGTGAAAAGTTCCACAAGGTAGGGGTCTGTATTTTAAAGATTTAGGGGGCCCAACCCCACCCCGGTTTCTTTTAACGCAAAGTACGTCAAAACAAACTTTACGGTCCAATTAAAATATTCACCAAATGGTTTTTCGAAATATTTCATTTTTCAAAAGTCAAATGGGAGGACATTTTAAACTCTCCTTGTACATGTATACAGCCTTTAGACCTGTTCAAAACGTGAAGGTCAGGGTGCACCGCTGCTCATTCCATATTTCCAGATCAATTCCTACCACACTAACTTCACGAATATCTCATTTTCCCAAAGGAAACTCTCTAACAAACAACACGAGACGAGTATAGAACAATGTTACACTACAGAATGCTAATGTACAAGTGTATTCAGCTCTTTCTTCACCCCGTACAGTGTAGACCTGAGTTATACATATGCATTTATGTAGAATATGAGTATTCATATAAATGACCCGCAGCGCTATGTATCACGGCACTATGAGTCTGGTATGATAATGTTGAGTTCTTCATTACCTAATGTGAAAACTGGAAACACCTCCGTGTGTTTTGGGTTACCTATTTTATTTTAAAAGAAAATTGTGATTTGTTTCAACTTTCCTTGGGTGATTGTCGATGTATAAGGGCATATTATTGTGATCAAAACCCATAAAATCGTGTCAAAAGAACATTAAGTTCAATCAAAATAAAGCCGATGGTGGGTGCTCGAGCTCAAAAATCCACTCAAAAACGTTTTAACAACCTGTTAAGTAAACGGGCAGTAACAGTTTGCTAAAAGGAACTTGTTCTTAATTTTACTCTTCAATCTTAAATACATAAACTTATCGGTTGTAATTTGAGCTTACGTCTAAAGAAATAGAAGGATTTTTATTGGTGGACAAAAGGCACAGCTTCTTTATTACATATTTTTCTTCAAGAAAGCACTACGTTAAAATGTACAAACATTTACGAAATAAATTTTGTTTTATTGGTATTATTGATTTTTTTAAGAGTCAAGACTGTGTTGTCCAGAAGCCAGTCCTAAGGTTTCCAATTCAAAGTATTGGGACTCGTGGCGTGGTCCTGTAATCCAGCTTCATGGAGGTCAGGTTTTGAGGATGATATAGGTCTAAAGCGGCTCAGATAGTCTCAGTGATCATCTGATGATACCCGCATCATCTCCCACCAACGTTTAGACATATCAGACCATCAACTGCGCGGTTCGGAAGTCACGTTAAGCCGTTGGTCCTTGTATTTCCATTGGTCATTGGGCTATTAATTAATGGCCCATTCTAAGGAAGAGTCGGCCTTAGTTTGTAACAAGACTACACCTCATAACTCTTTACTACCACTCATCACACTCATCCCTCACCACATATTTGCCTTAGAATACCCTCATGAGAGTGGTCGGCATCTCAAATAGTGATTTAGTGATGTATTTGATCAGTGTTTTAAAGTCTTGAGGCAACCTTTCAGTACATTGCTCTAGCAAAAGATGGCTTCTTGGTTAAAAAGGTTTTATAAGATGGAGATCAAAGTTATCTGCATGATGAGTATTGAAGCTGTGTTTCCCTGAGAGTTGGTTAAGATTCTCAACAATTTTCAAATCCTTCCTCTTTAAAACGTGACGATTTACTCTGCAGCCATTACAAGACCTAAACTGTACCACATGTACATTGTACAACATTTAACCTGGACGATTGACTGAGTACATTGCAGTGTCAATTAGCCTGGTGGGTACATGTTACTCCCAGGGACAGACCCGTCCCTGTCCCTGTCCTGTCCCTGTCCCTGACATGTAAGAGAGCTTCGTCAGGGACAACATGCTCATCCCTCGGTTAGTTGCGGAGACATGTACCCGAGCTGCTACACTGGCCGGTCTGGACAACTGACTTTGTGTTGTCGTTAAAGCTCGGAATAACTTTCAGTTGTAAAATAGTTTAGCCTGTTTGTTGCTTAAAGTAATTTGCTGGGGTTTGAAAGAAGTTCGATAGTTTATTCTTTTTCGAAGGTTTTTGTTGATGATAGAAGAATTTTTTGAAATAGTATTTTGTACGTTTTCATCGTTAGTAAACAAGAAGAACATGACGTTTTGGGATCTGCATTTTTTTTGTTTATTGTTTTACTCAAATTCAAACAAAATAGCTTTAAAAAACACACAGTTTTGTCACCGGCTGTGGACAATGTTGGTTTCATTACGTGTTTGTACACGCTGTATATTGTTTTACAGGCTGGTTTTCAGCGTTAATTTGTTTTATACGAAAATCAAATGATGTTTCGTTAAACTTGACTAGTCAGCTTGTGTTGATTACTTTAGCCTAGTTCTTTGTGTTGAGTTTTAGGTTACTTTTTGCCTTAAAACGATAACGGATAAATATCTTGAAACGTTGTGCTTTTCATGTTCACAACTATGGAAAATGTCCGCAATAATAATTATTCAATGTTCGGACTTTCTTATGTTACTTTAATGCAGACTAAAACGTAAGCGTACACTACCAACATAAAGCAGTTTTAAGGTTTTAAGACATTTAAACAACATTGTAAAACATTTAGCTCGTCAAGAATAAATAATTAGTTTAGCTAACCGCAACTTAAAAATATCTATTTTAATACTTGTAATTTATGAGTACACTATTTGCACTATTTTAGACAATATTCTTAGACAAACTGTCTTAACATAGTATACAAGTTTGTTCTTTAAAGAATAAAAGTGTTGTTATGTGCGTCGAAAAGTAAGCTTAAAAATATTCACCAAAGTTTCGTGAATTGAAACATTGTTGACTTCCAACATTTTACCAGCTTCCCACGCTCCATTCATCATATTGTGAACCGAATGTGAAAAGTGAAAAGGACACCGGAAGTGCGAGGTGGGGAGGTGTTAAGCTGTGGGTGGGGGAGTTGGTCATTTTGATCATTCGTCAATTCCGCTTTGACGTTTGGTAATTGGATTTGGAATTGACCAGCAGGCGAGGTCTTTCAGCAGCAGTCTAACCGTCTCTTGAATCAAACCAAGTTCTTTTCCCTTTCAAACCAGTCTGTAGAACAATCACGCTTCATTTGATAAGAAGTGCTGTTTGGAATTTGTTAATGTTGGGGGAATGAATAGCTGTGGTGATGTCTTAAGATGTTATGAATATTGTATGAGGTTGACATTTTGTTATGGTCGTTTTCCAGCGTATTTGAGTGAAAAAATAACATGTCGTTTCGGAATCCGATCCCGTCTTTAGGTGAAAAGGATCTAAAACATAACAACACAAAACATTTGGAAAACGAGCTAGCCTAAGAGTAATAATCGTCTGCTCGTGGCTTTTTTTGCACAAATTGTTTTGCATCGATCGACTGTGATTGGTCGTCCGTTAATCCAAGCCAGCCAATGTGGCTGACTTACGACGGCGAAGCAGTCAATCAGTGGGCAGCTGACACTAGTCATAAACGTGCTTGATTTCTCCATTTGTCTTTTAATTTTTTAATAAATATCTATTAAAAAATTTAATACTTAATTTAAACTTAATTAAGTTAAACTTAACTAAGTTAGACTTTTAATTTTTTTGAAAAGTTTTGTAAATTGTGTCAAGTCTATCACTGTCTGTTTTCTCACATGTTTGACGAGTGAGCGCGTTGCGTTGCAGTACGAGTAAGATTGCGATGATAAGAGTTGTGTAATAAGCGTCAGTTATTGTGCTGATTTATCCACGACACCCTTTGCTTTATGGGCTGTGACTAACCGTAATGGCCAGTCACGGCAGCCATTCTGTAGATTCCCATCTTCATTTCCTCTCTACTCTCTGTGTTGCTGTTTTGGGCTGGTTGTTGCTATGTTGAACAGGGGACTTAATAATGTAGGTACTTAATTTCTAATACACGGTGAGTTTTAAATGTCCCCAACCCCACCTTAACTTTTGAAATGGAAATATTTTAACAACCCTTTGGGGAATTTTTTATAGGATTCAGAAGTTTGCTTTGGCGTACTATGCATCACCCACCCCCCAGCCAAAATCCGACATTTGGGGGGCCTCCCTCCACCCGGATTTTGGCTGGGGGGTGCGTGATGCAAAGTACGACAACACAAACTTTAGAATCTATAAATATATTCCTCAAAGGTTTTTCACAATATTTCCTTTTCCAAAAGGTAAGATCGGGGGCATTTCAAACTCACCCTGTATAGCCTATGAATTAAAAACATTAATGCGAGGAAAACATAAGGTCTATTTATTTATTTATTATTATTACGATTGATTTATTTATTCATTAACATGTCTAATTATCACATGCATGTGCGCTTATTCGACATGTTAGAACGAAAAAAACACACGTAGCTCAAAAACGGAAAATGTAATGTACCTAACAGATACTTTATTACTACGAGTATAAAGCTGGTTGTACAGGTGACTGAACGAGTAAATGTTTAGGCACTACCCGGCATGCTACCCCCCTCAACCATATACTCTTCTCCTAGCTCTTGGTGTGAAACCTTCGGAAAAATCATTCTTTTTTAAGTTGGCGGCCAAAAAAGATGGCGTCTGAAAGTCTGCCCTTGGACTTAGCCGATATTTTGCATCATAGCGGCAAAACAGTTGCAAATGTCCCCAAAGTACGAGGCCGCAGGCCGAGTGGGGTTTCGGAAGAGAATCCCCTCAGCGAGTCCGAAGGGTGATTTCGTAATAAAATTCTAATAATGATACAAGAATTGATATCGAAGTACGCAAAACTCACACTAATGAAACCAGAATGCCTAGATGCAACAGAAACCTTAGTTGTCAATAATAAAAAGGAGAATTTAGAGAAAATCCAAAAAAGAGAAAGGAAAACTGTTCGAAAATTTTAAACCCGATCAGCAATATAAAAAACAAAACAAATACTTCGTAAAGAAAGAATAGACTGACATACATACAGATATTAAGAAAACAATATTTAAATTCTTCGACCATACCAATTTCAATACAACCGTCCAGACCTATAAAGCAAATTTGGAGTTTTATAAAACTCGAAGTAAGGCAAAAGTAGGAAGAGGCCAGACTATCAAATAGACAATTATTATGGCAGAAACACAATTATTTAGACACAAATTGTTTATTTGGAAAGTTCGTCAGAGGGAGCAGCCTGGCCTGATGAAAGAAAATAATTTATTCCGAAAGGATGAAGAAGTTTTTGTACAAAGAAAATCCAACTTTTCAATACTGAGTTAACGTACTTTGCGTGGTCCAACTGATTATACTCATGAATAATAATACAATTATTGATAAGAGAAGACCTTATCAATAATTATTAAAGTACCGATTTGTCAATGTTGCGGTGGCATTTGATAATTGAAGATGGAATTGATTAACGTAAAATGCCTTCCAGCGACCGATGGGTTTACCTCGTCAAACCTAGTGACAGTTGCGTTTTGCATTTCAACTAGAAAATGTGTGACAGGTTATTTAGCTCTTCTCAGAAACTTCGTCAAACTTTAAAATATTCAGTTGTATAAATAATTTAATGTGGCTACATTTCCTGGAGACTGTGTTGGTAATTACAGTATAAATATTGTGTTTCAGTAATTTGTGGATACCTGCTACTATCTCTTCGGGGTGATTGGAAACTTCCAAAGGAAACATCTTTTGTTCTCTTTTCTCAGGTTTTACTAGATAAACTTCTGGAAGGAATCAAAACATAATATGTTTTGTGTTTTAAAATATATTAATACGTTTTATATGAAAAACATATTCAGATATTGTCTACCGCTGCTAACTACAGTATACTGTGAAAATACCTTAGCCAATATAACTTTGCATCTGGGATTTTCGACACAATGATTTGTTTCTAGCTTTTTTCTAAGATTATCCAGGGTCACAAGATCTTTGACGTTATCGGGTAGGTCATTTCACACTTTTGGAGCGAAATAAGGGGATATTTGGGCTCTTCAAAGATAAGAAGGATTTTATGGACCATGCATGCAGCCAATGCTCTACAAGCTGTCTATGTTTCGGTTCGGTCCAAACATTTTTGTCTTCAAATTTCTTTAGTAATAATAGGCATCATTTTTGCAATATTACGATGGATACATGGTCAAATTTGCGAGGGCAAAGGACAAAGGCTAAAGTCAAGTTTTGAATTTGCTGGATTCTGGCAGCATCCTCCTTCGAAATGGAGCTCACATATGCTGGTAAACAGTAATAGAACACTGACAGAATTAAAGAAAGCTCAATCTGCAACTCAATTTGCAGTGATCAGTCTTTTAAAAACACGTTAAGTAGCTTATTTATTTATCAACGGTGTACACCTTGTTATACATTAGCAAGGAACTATTTTACATATGGAAAATAGTAATTTTGATGAAAAGAGTAGGCTACGATATACGATACACAAACTATTACATACACAGTGACATGTCTTCCAATCTACCCCTACTATCTCTCTTTTTTATGAGAATGATTATTTTTCAGGGTAGTTATGGGTAACATTAAGGGTGCAATACATCACACGTGCATACATATACAAAAATAATAGATATCTACAATATCATCATACAATTTATAAGTTAAAATAAATTAATACATTATGATATAGCCTAAATATATAAGATATAATTAGACAACGAATAAAACCTTATAAACTCACAACTTATAAACCTTTGATCTTCTAAATTTCATCCTACCAATGATTATAATAATTTCTTTCTTTTGTAGGATAAAAAAATCCTTTGGCCTTTGGTTTCAGAACAATTACTCTATAAGCATAATCCCTAGGATAATTGGGATGAATGATTTCATAAAATGTCACAATAAAAAAACATCTTGGCGTCTTATCAATTCCAGAGGTATAGAATATTGTTTAATAGTGTTGCTGTGTTCATGTATATCAGCCAAGATGAAAAGTTACGGCGACTCTAGTATAGTGTATTTTGCTTTACAGTAAACATCATCAGTCGGATGCACGATGGCAAAAACTACAAAATATCACTAAAACGGACAATTTATTTGGTAATCAAAGATCACGATATAAAATTCTATGTAAGGGTAATTTTCTTTTCAATGGTTTTGCCGTTACATGGCTAGTGATATGATATGATACGATAGCATCTGGCTCTCCAGGCTGTGAAGCAGTTTCCATTGTTTCCGCCGGAAAATGGAAGGAAAACAAGGGGACAATTGCAACCCCGGATTAAAAGCACACAACAACACAAGTGCACTTTGTGTGCTGTTAATATATTCTCTGCAACGTTCTGCGCTAGTTTTGTCTCTTCGATATGCGGACGAATCTGTTACGAATAGTTTAATTCACTAGATCAATTCAGACATACAGGGGTTTTGTTGCCTGTACTTTTAAATGGAAATACTTGAAAATAGTAATGTTTTGGGACGAGTGTATACTTTAGGTTGGTAATAAAATGGGGTTCTTCGACCTAAAAGCACGCATTTATGTTTATAAATGACCGTATAGTGCAGTTTTTAGCATATTTTCTTTTAAAAACGAGATATTACTGCCGTTAGCATGGTCGAGTCTAGACCCAGGACCATGAACACCGATCGCCCGAAACATTTTTAGCGTTGTTTCCAACCTTATAAATGCCACGATATATTATGTGAACTGTTCAGGTCACAATTTTCGTCGAATTTCCATTAAGTTTAGTACAAATATTCCTTCATTCGTCATATAAATGACATTCGCACTCCCAGCCAATTGCGACTCGGTTTCTGTGTAAGTTTATCTTTTTGCAAAAATAATTTAATTAAATAGAACAATAATTTTAATTAACTTTTACTGTAAATTTATTATCTAGTCCTTCAGGCTCACCATCCAGGACATTATATGTAAGCTTGCAATATTTCGGTCTTGTTGTGGAGTATTATCTTCAGTTACTGATTGGCTGAAACCGAGCTACTTGCTACCTACTATCCTATTCGTCTCAGCACTGCAACCATCATTGGACTGGACTCGTGCGTGCGTGATCCACTGTAATCATGGAGGTCAGTTTTGAGGATGATTAGGTCTAAAGCACTCGAATAGTCTCAGTGATCATCTGAGTGATACTTCCATCAGCTCCACCATCGTTTAACATATCAGACCATCACTCGTGGTTCGGAAGTCACGTTAAGCCGTTGGTCTTGTATTTCCATTGGTCATTGGGCTATTAAAGTGACCCATTCTAAGGAAGTCAGAAGTTTGTAACAAGACTACACCTCATAACTCATTACTACAACTCCTCACACTCATCCTTCACCACATATTTGCCTTAAAATATCACGAGAGTGGTCGGCATCTCAAATAGTGATTTAGTGGAGCAGGGATACCAACTGTCGATGTTCTCATTGGCTGTGACACTATCGAAAAGACTTCTTCAGGACTGGTAGCCAGCTTCTGGAAAGTTTACTGCTGCCTTCTTCGTTACAGTGATTTTAATTGCTAATTAATTCAATGGTTTCTCGGGTAATGATGTGTAATTTTCGCCCATAATTTGGCTTTGTCAAATTCTGCTGCATGTAACTATGTTCTGCTGTGACAGATTATTCAACACCTTCGTGTTTTGTGTGCCTAGACTCTCGTTAAAATTAATCTTTTAGTCTCGCCAATATACACAGAACCGCAACTGCAAGGAATTTCGTAGACTCCCGGCGTGCACAATTTTATATTTGACTCCTATCATTCCCCTCCCCTGATTAAAGACCACATTGAAGGGCGCTTGATGACGACACAGTTGCTGCCACCTGCACAACCCCCCCCCCATGACCAACACCCCCTCCCGCAGGCTTACCAACCCTTGTAACAATTAAATGTTTGATTACTACGCGTGGGCGAGTGGGGCGTCATGGTTAATCGCTTTACATCGTCACCAAGTCGACGTTTTGCGTAATGAACGATTTCACTTTTTACGAGTCATTTTAGATACGCTTCAGATGCTTTATAAATTATATATTTAAAAAACTTTAAAATTTTAAATTTTATTGTTAATTTTAATTCATACATTACGGCCAGTCAAATAAAGGTGTCTTTGGTGAATTCTGTCAAAAGTGACGCTTGATTTATAGGCCAAACTATAAACTGCAAGGGTTTTACCAATCCGATATTTAAAATTAACTAACACCATCTCATACACAGGGTAAAACTTTAAACTACAGGGCGTGTTTAAATTATTCATCGGGGGGCTTTGCGTATTATTCATCTGAAACTATTGAGGCAAACTCAAGGTTTAAAGGTCGCTCTTCAAGATGTATAGAAAAATATATCACCTTAATTTATTTTTGTAAAAGTTAAAATTAGAACCCTACAGTTTAAGTTTACTTACTAACTTTAGGCTATACACTGGACATGAACCACTTTATATCCAAACTCTTGAAATCCCGCTAAGGTATCAAACACGCCCTCAAAATCTAAAACCTTCAGTCATTATAGCTTCGTTATAAAGTCAGTTTAGCAGAAGAAAAGAAAAAACTAGAAAATTCGCTAGGCAGGCATTCCTGTAGCTGAAAATATAAGTATTTGGGGTGCCATTTGAACAAGCCAACGTATTGAAAACCTTATATCTCTGAAACCTTGAGCCCGGCAGCAATGACTGTGATAGTATTGTGCCAAAGGAAACATTTTCTACGAAAACTGAATTGGACACGTCATGTGTTCATGTATTAATATGATTTCAAAACAACACTTAAAGGACTTAGCCTACTTAGAAGCAATTTTTTTACAAACCGTTTAATCCTTAATGACCGGATATCTGAAAACCTTTGAGGATATCAAACAAAACTTAAATGTTTAGACTTAATCGCAGTTAGCGTAAATACTGTTTTAAACTTGGTGAGCCATTCAAAAACGCATTGTATTGATATGTCCTGATGGGGACCAGTGAGACCACACGACTGGACAGTGTTGAATCAGAACGTAGTTAGTTCGCTGTGAACCTCATTGACATTGTTTGGACTCATTTGATGCGCTATTATATATTTAAGCACTTTAACATCTAGCTGTGACAAGAGCAGACTATCAGAGAAAGAACACACGTGACATGTGATTATATCCAGTGGGATTACGCCTCGCGGCACAGCTACTGTGTGAGGGGAGCGCCTCGTGGCGCGTGGTGTGCGCTACGCTACGCGCCTCAGTCGGGCCCGATGGCTCCTGTAGTGCGGTGGTGTGTGTGCTTTGCGCTCGCCAGCGCTTTTGTGGATACGCGCATCACTCGTAAGTTTTGTTTTATTTCTGTGTTTTATGCTCTGATTCTTGGTATATGTTGATTTTTTTGCAGAACATAACTGTGTATAAAGTGTTTGTAGTTTGACTTAAACTTATTAGTAACCTCGAGTTTAATAATCAAACAAACATAATTTATTAGTAAATTTAAATTCAAACTTGGTATTATCAATAATTATGTTTTAATGATATTAACAGTAATTTTAATTCCTCTGCTTCAAGCAGCGTTGTAAAATAAAATTCCTAGTATCTTTTCAATTAATTTGCATTGTTTTTCTTCAACAACCGTGTACTTACCCATGAAAACTAATTAGCAAAACCATTGACTTTCTTTTGTATTGAAAGTCAATGGCAAAACTGAGAACGTTTGTAGGTATTTTAATAGCGTTTTTATCATTCACTAACACTGGCTCATGTGTTAGTGAATGATACCAAAACCTGGAACTGACCTATGCGTCCCCCACTACCTGAATATATATTACACACATTAAAATATAAGCATCATATAAAAGTAACTTGTTGATGTTTAATAGTTTTGTGTTTAAAGAAATATATAAAAGTCAATCGGCACCTCCCTCTGAAAACACCCTTAAAATATGAAATAAAGGCTGCAAGAAGAAGAAAGGTTATAAAAGATACCTGATTGAAACCATACGAGGGACGTTTCGTTTTGACTAATTTGTAGCCACAATAATTCGAAATGTCTTTTATTTAAACTACATTAAAGGACTTAGCCTACTTGAAGCTTTTTGTTTACAAACCGTTTAATCCTTATGACCGGATATCTGAAAACCTTTGAGGATATCAAACAAAACTTAAATGTTTAGACTTAATCGCAGTTAGCGTAAATACTGTTTTAACTTGGTGAGCCATTCAAAAACGCATTGTATTGATAATCCCGATATTGGACCAGTGAGACCACACGACTGGACAGTGTTGAATCAAGAACGTAGTTAGTTCGCTGTGAACCTCATTGACATTTTTTGGACTCATTTGATGCGCTATTATATATTAAGCACTTTAACATCTAGCTGTGACAAGCAGACTAAGAACACACGTGACATGTGATTATATCTAGTGGGATTACGCCTCGCGGCACAGCTACTGTGTGAGGGGAGCGCCTCGTGGCGCGTGGTGTGCGCTACTCTACGCGCCTCAGTCGGGCCCGATGGCTCCTGTAGTGCAGTGGTGTGTGTGCTTTGCGCTCGCCAGCGCTTTTGTGGATACGCGCATCACTCGTAAGTTTTTTTTTTTATTTCTGTAGTGGTTTTATGCTCTGATTCTTGGTATATGTTGATTTTTTTGCAGAACATAACTGTGTATAAAGTGTTTGTAGTTTGACTTTTAAAACATACCAGTAACCTCAGGTTTAAATCATAACAGACATAAATTTATTAGTAATCTTTAAATTCCAACTTGTATTATTATCAATAGTTATGGCATTTTAATGATATTAACAGTAATTTTAATTCCTCTAGCTGAAAACTTGTTACAAACCAACATTCCTAAATGGTATCTTTTTTTAATTATTTTGCATTGTTTTTCTTCAACAACCGTGTACTTTGAATACTAATTAGTAAAACCTGAGAACGTTTGTAGGTATTTTAATAGCGTTTTATTCACTCATTTAAGTGAATAATGAAAACCTGGAACTGACCTATAGTCCCCACTACCTGAATATATATTACACACATTAAAATATAAGCATCATATAAAGTAACTTGTTTTTGTTTTAATAGTTTTGTGTTTAAAGAACTATATATATAAAGTCAATCGGCACCACCTCTGAAAACCCCCTTAAAATATGAAATAAAGGCTGCAAGAAGAAGAAAGGTTATAAAAGATACCTGATTGAAACCATACGAGGGACGTTACGTTTTGACTAATTTGTAGCCACAATAATTCGAAATGTCTTTTATTTAAACTACATTAATTAATTGTAATAGTTTACAATCGGGTATTGCTATTTTGTTTTCTTCCTCGACGAATCCTTGATTAATTCAACCTGAACGTTTTTTATTCATATCTAATCCATGACATTAGAGCCACGTTGAACTTTGAGAATTTACTTTGCAACCTGCAGAAGTACGCAAATTGTTTACCTGAAATCTCGTACATTATAGAATAGTTTCTCTAGTTGCTAAAACAACAAAGTAGACAGTAGTATAGTTTTAACAGATAGTTTTGTTATTTCTTTCCTTGTTATCGTTCAATTTGGAACACACATGTATTCCCCAAACTTCAATATCTTTTGCTGATTCGATCTTTCTTTTGAATTGTTTATTTCTGTACGTGTATATTTCATCAAACAAAGGTTATACTATTTGTACAATTGTACTAACTAGTAAATTTGGAATATTTCAGAACCACTCAGGATTTTAAACTATAACCTGAGAGCGTAGTGTTATTTGGTTGAAGATGAATAAAGTTAAGGACACCAAGGAATAAATTGAAAAAGCCGTTAGCTTTCACATCTAGTTTATTTTCAGGAGAACTTTTGTTTTCACTTTACCGGCATATCGCGTTTACAAACTTGTACTTGTATGAAAAAAAAAATAAAAAAATAGATTTTTAAGTGCTGAGAGTTTTGGAAGTTATTTTAGAGAAGTCTACAAAACGGCCACTGTGTCAGGTACTTCAAGGTCATCAATCACTAAATCACTAGAAATTAGCTAGCCTGAAATCTGCGTCAATAAATACAATTACCCGCCATTTTTTGTTGTGGATCCGACGATTATATCATTGATACTAAAAGGTCTCGTTCGCTTATACGTTATTAATAATGGGTTTCAATGTTTAAATAAGTTTGTTTCTTATAACTTGGTAACATTACCAACACTCTAAACTACTAAGTCAACGTACGCGGTTACTAATTTGCTAATAATTATTTCAAATTCGGGTTTAAAACACAACGTGAATTACAACGTCGAAATAGAAAGCAATAATGCCACAAACGTTTGAGTAGTTTTCATAGAACAGCAATGTGCTTTCGGTAGTGATTTCATTCAACCCTGTACTCAATCAAAACTCTGCCCACACTATTACGTATAATTAGTACTAAGTGAATTTGTGTTCACTAGCTATTGTTTTCTTAACCGTCAACATACGAAGTTCTAGCAAAGATTATAATGTGGTGTAGATGGCGATAGATGCCGAATGGCTGAGGTAAGAAAATAGTTGTGGCAGCCCAAGCACAGATAGCGCTGCGAAGGAGTCTTTTAAGTGTCTAAAGTAGAGCTACTGACGCAAGGGAAATGTCGTTCGTTCTCGGAAAGCATGATTTGGTCACATTTAAGACTATAGCGCTATTTATTTAACACACTCGTTTTCTGTTATGTCCATTTCACAGCTACAAAAGGAACAAGCCTACAACAAACACAAGGCACTAAAGTAGTGAATTAACAGGTGCAGTATAAACTGTTTATAGAGGTAGCCGCTAGGACAACATGGTTTGCACACTCGGCGATATGTTAAACAGTTTGAACAACGTTCAGCACTTGTACTTACCTAAACCTAAACCCTGTTTAAACAATTCCCCTTGGTTGTGGGTTTATAAGTGGGTTTTGTGAATAGAGCGTTAACCAGGACCCTTTCTCTGCTATATATGCAAAGAGACTCGTAGAATAGTCGAATCTGAGGGGCTTTTTTACGGTCTAATGACAAGTTCAACTAGAATTAGATGCTCTAGTCTGATTTAAAACACAGCCGAAGCGTCGTCACACGCGCTATCGTGAATACAGCGAATATAATTTAATTTACACTGGAATTCGCCTGGGGTAAGGGGGTTTGTCATTCTAAAAATTAGGTTTTATGCTGTAAAACTGTATTTATGATACGATTTTAATTCAAATTGGTATAAACAAATTTATATCACATGGTTTATATTCCAACAAAAACGATGAGGCAGACCAAGATGGTGGCAAAAACTATTTATCTTGGTCATTTTGGTCTGGCTGAGTGGTATTTTTTGGGGGTATGCTGGTTAACGAACTTAACTTGGAGATTTACAAAAGGAAAATTTGTACTGAATTCAGTGAAAATCTGACGAAAATGCTACTTGTAAAGTAGTGGTTAATACACAATATTTGTTTGCGATTTTTGAAGTTTTCATTTCAAATTAATATTTATTACTTTTGCAAACTGTGGTCATAATGAATAACATACTTGTAGAGTGGTTATACACAGGAACACCTATACAGTTCTGGTTTATGAATTAGGAAGTATTGGAAAGTCCAAAACTGCAATCAGTTCTACGTTGCTCTATTTACTATTGAAATTCGCTAAGAGTTTAACGGTTCACAAAAGAAATGGGTTAGTGAAATACTAACTTCTGGATGAGGGAATACATAAATAGTCAACCATTATTCATTTCTAATTAAAGCTAGAGACATTGTGTACCAGCCAAATTGTCCTTTTATCGTATTCAATTGCATTTCATCAGTTCCTCCTCCGTCTTTCTTTTTCACCGCCGTTCTCCTCCCGCGTAAATTTAATTTTCTTTACGTGATAAAGGGAGTTCTATTGTAAGTGTGGCGATAAGTGCCCCTGGGACTTGGCTTATTTCATTTAGACACAATAGAAGTTAAGTTTGTTTTGTTTACTGGATTTAGACTAGGGTGGGAATAGGGAGACTGACTGAGGAGAGGCCTAAGGCGGCTAGTGGTGCTGTGTCGCATAATAATGCAGGTTAGACCTACAGTGCATTTCTAACTAGTTTGATAAATGAGTTTTATTAGGAGTGGTTTGATAAATGCAAACTAAAGTCTTACTCTATACAGTTTGCTTGGGTGCAATAAACTCCCCCGAGAGTTGTCTAGATCATACGCCCTTGATCCAAAGTTCTGCAAGGTGTCTGCAACATTCAGAAGCTATATAAGTTAAGATTTTTTACAATACATCTTCAGAGTCAAAGAAACTTGGAATTTGTAAAACTAAGCTGAAATAATTGCATGAAAAACTGAATACTCGACTATGAGACACCGACCATTCTTAGAGACCATTCTTACCACTCACTTCACCAGACACCAACCATTCTTTTCAAGAATTTTCATCCTTCAAAAACAAGCAGTTCGAACCATCGCCAAATTGCGCTGGAGAGAGTCGTGCAGGCAAGCATTCAAAGAGCACCTTCTTACTTTTAAATCTGAATGTTTGTCCGAAACGTGTCAATAGCGACTTTAAGTCAACAAGCTGGAAATATCAAAATAAGCATGTTTCGAATTAAGTATGTATTATGTTGTATTTAATTTCCGGACTATTTGTTCCTTTGCGTCGTGTCTGGACCATACTAAGAAGGCAACGTCATGTCAACTGTACTGAGATGCACTATAGTGTTGCTACACATTACATATGTACAACAGTGTCATACATTAGCATATGGATAGAGCAGAGCTGGACTGAGATGCAATTTGTACAGCTGCTGGACTAGACTGCATTCATCTGCTCTAAGTAGTCTTCTCTCCTGGTCCTCTATTGTTCTCTGTCTGTATCACTGGAGGTCCTTCACAGACGACATCCCATTTGTAGGTTTCGTTCCGCTGTCAGTCCGTTAGCCTCTTGCTGGACGCGTCCCCGGGCATTGAGACAAAGGAAGCTGTTGTCCAGTTGAAACGTTGGAATAAATCTTTTCTTCGGTTGGTTTGGTGAATGTTTAGGGAGTATTGTTCGATTATAGTGTTTTCATCGAAATTTGTCCATCTTGAGATATATTACAGGGTACCTAAATAAATTATCACAAAACTTCTTAAAATTCACGTAACCATTGTGTTTAGTCGGTCAATCCATTAACAGTTTTCTGCGTTTATTTTATACTTTTATCGTAGCGGACTCGTGGCGGGTTGGAACCATGCGCGACACTGGAGCTCATCACTCCGCTGGTGTGGGTTCGATCCCCACAGTCACCTTTTCTATTTATAAAGTGAGTATACGGTAACGCTAGGTAAAGGTCGAGGTTGAGTGGTAGAGAGAACTTTGTAGTCCTAACTTCGCCTCGTTAAACAAAAGAAACTCTACCTGTTTTACATCAATTGATAATAACTATTTTATCAATCGTGTTTTATAGTTAGCTTAGTTCGATAGGGGTCTAAAATACTTGATGCACTGTAACTTTCAGGTGCACTATACTTTTCTTACTACAAAGGAAGAAAATATCACTATATCACTATTTGAGATGCCGACTACTCTCATGAGGGTATTTTAAGGCAAATATGTGGTGAAGGATGAGTAATGAGTGGTAGTAATGAGTTATGAGGTGTAGTCTTGTTACAAACTAAAGGCCGACTCTTCCTTAGAATGGGTCATTAATTAATAGCCCAATGACCAATGGAAATACAAGGACCAACGGCTTAACGTGACTTACGAACCACGCAGGTGATGGTCTGATATGTTTAAACGATGGTGGGAGTTGATGCGGGCATCATCAGATGCTCACTGAGACTATCTGAGCCGCTTTAGACCTATATCATCCTCAAAACCTGACCTCCATGAAGCTGTATTACAGGACCACCCCACGAGTCCCAGTCAATGCATTTAAAGTTCTTTGTTGTAAAACTGAAATTACATTAGGTTCAATCAAAAACCACAACACAGAGAACTGGCTGGTTTGGTAGTGCTTTAATTTGTGAACACAATGTGTCAAAAAATATTATCCGTAGGATGATCTCTGTGGCTGTAACCCGTGTACATAAAACCCAACAAACAAATCCTAAATAATTCAAACAGTGACCGGTCATTTCACCCGTGTCATTATTTCTTATTAAACGTTCGAAACCATATGGTTAGATAATATTCATAACCTGGGCCCGAATCTTGATTTAATCACCAACTCTGATGAAAAGTCTGAAGTTTACGTCCTTTGAGAAATGCAAAAGTGGTTTCCATTCGTTAAACATTCTGCTATCACTTACAGCAAGTTTACTAGTGTAAACCCACCGCAACTCATTTCCTAGTGGTGATAGTGTAGGATTAATTACTATCACTAAGTACACACATATGTTCCGGCGCGTTTGATGTTCTCAAAACGTTACGTCCTCAATGGAACGAAATCCTCTTACAGGACCCTTCCCCCTTCCCAGAGTGTAATTAGTGTTTATGATACCTTCTCTGATAGCTACGTTTCTAAATGTTCCATATTTGGTGGAACCATCTCAACTTTGGTCAATACTAGGTAGTGACGTGAAAGTGCTTTCTTTTCAGAAATACAGGGTCATTAGTAAACTTTGATGATTTTGAAAGAGACATAGCTCGGATAATTTTTCAGAAGATTAAACTAAAAACAAAGGGGAATTTGTTTTAATGTTCATGTTTAGAAAATAACATGATGCATATAGCTGATTGCTTTAGGCTAGCTAATTTTCTAAATTTCTGTGTTATTTTTAGGTTACTTTTTCACCTGAATACGGAATCAGATTGCAGAACGCGAAACGTTGTGATCTTTTTGCTGACTAACGATGGAAAATTTCCGCATAGGAGGTCAACTTCTGATGCATATGGCGTCAATTTTATTCAAGGAATTCTTTTACTAAGTAAAGTTTCATCTTGTGCCATTCAACATTTCTTGAGGAATGCTGGCAGTTAATTTCTGTAGTGATTGCCGACTCCATTGCTCTTAGGTTACTTGGTTTTCTCGATATACTTATTCTTTCACATCCCCAGAAGAGAAAATCGCAAACTTGTAGAACGGGAGATCTTGGAGGTTAGGTTGTATCACCATGAGCAGAATTTAGATGACCTGAAAAATTTTGAAGCTTTATTGAAATAATAGATAAATGTTTCAAATCAAAATATAGACGTCGTATACATGATGATATTTCCAAAACGTGGACATTAAATAAAAATCTTCTTTCTTGGCTTTTGCTTAAGACCAATAAAAATTAATTATCTAAATGATTTACCGAGCTATGACCTTTTGAAACACATCCAAAGTCCATTAGATGATCCTGTATATAAAGTTCCGTGTTTATCAAAATATATTTTTTATCTCAGGGTATTGAACATTAAAATACACATATAGGACAAGTGTCTTTACTAATACAAGATCTACGAGTTACATAACTCCTTCTGAATTCTTTAGCCTCCTTCTGATTGACGTCTTAAATGATGAGCTCAAAGCAGGAATGATGACATCTGATCTAATCGGAATGGACGGACTGTCATCAACTCAAGTAGACGTCTGTCATCTGAGAAATCCGGAGCATTAATCAGCTGTCCTCCTCGCTCCAGTCTCTCCAGGAGTCCCTGGACATGCTCTGGAGTCCAGATGACTGAAATTAATTACTTACGTCCGGGTAACTGATGATGTTGGCCACTAGGTGTTGGTCTTCAACAATCAAAACTCAACTATGAGCTATTGATGTAATATGTGAAATCTTCAGAATACAGTTTTTCTTCAGCGATTCAACGGTTGCTTTGTCACAAAGCCATTCCACTTCATTGGCTTGGATATTTCACTATGTACTGATGCCTCAGAGTTCTTTACAAAATATGATGAACCTTTAAAAACGTTGTGATTTCCTCAATATGTACAGACAAGACACCAGACAATGTAACCGGACGAACAAAACAATTTTTTAACGCAACTACTACATTTGCACACTAACACAACTACATCTTCAGATAAAGTTAACTGATGTTTTCTAACTTATTGTTTATGGTTGTGTTTGGTTGGTTATCTTTTTATGTTTAGTTGGTAAACACGAGGTAAATGTTGTAAAATGCCTGTAATCAAGAATTTGAATATTTAAAATACTCTGGCTTCTTGCCTAATTTTCGTCGTGTACCGTGTTTATTTGATAACGTAAAATTACATTATTCGAAAGGCTCTTTTTGTGTGATTTGCCAATCATCGTGAGCCTGTGTGGTGACCTTAGTGACGAATTAACTTCTGACCGTTGGCTGAGGCGAGGCACGAACCTGCGAACATCGTATCCGCAGTTGCGCGCACTACCGACTCAGCCACTCCTGAGATGAATCGATATGCTTAAACAAACTGAACGAGTTTCACACTTGCTGAAATCCCTAATGTGCTACAAACTACATAACATTAGGATGACCAGGTGTGGAAACACCACACTCACTGTGTACTATATGATGACACACATGTCACGGTGAGTAGGCAAGAAGCTGACTCTGTGTCTATATGGTCAGCTGGCCGACCCTCTGGTAACCCGACACTCCGACCATGAGGGCAGGCTCGGGTGTCCAGGGGGGGAGACCACAGGACGCTCAGGAAGTGGTCGCCCCGCAACTATGATCAGGTTCATCGGTGCGAATATTGAGTTACTGTTTACGTTTGAAGAGTAGTGGAGGCTATAGGTTGTTTGTGACATTTTGTATTTTTATGTAATAAATTTTTGTTGTTTATTTTTTGGGAGGGGGAGTGATTTTTTTACTCATCTAGTTAGTAGACACGACTCCGAAGGATAAACTTGGATGAATTAACTTGGTTTGTAACTTTTTGTAGCTGTTGACCAAGTAATACTAAAACTATAAAACTTTGACCCGCGCTTTTACTCTGTTTGGCGTTAAAATATCACCTTAAGCTAATCGGAAAATTGAATTTAAAATGGAACTTTTGGGTGAACCACAATAAAAATGTGTTTAATATCTACAATAAGTTTCAACTACTCTATGGTAGTCATCTTCAGTTAAACTATAGAAAACCAGAAGAGAAATAAAAATATAATGATGTACATAAAGAAAATTTGTAAAAAACTGTTAGTACATAATTATTTTTTTTCTTATTTTCTATATTTTACCTGAAGATGTTTATCACAGAGTAGTTGAAAAGTTTTGTCTAAATTAAACAATTTTTTGAGGTTCACCCGAAAGGCTTTTAATTTATGATAAACCACACAAGTTTAAAATCTAAAATAATCGAAAATATATTTACAACCAGCATTTATTTTAACAACACAAATAAAACTGAGAACATACCAAACTTCAAAGGGTCTATAGCAAAGATCAACGTCAAGTAGCTTATTTTCAAAATGTTCACTTTGGTTCCACCCTCAAGGAAAAATTTACGAAATATTAATTTTAATTCTTAGGAATCAACTGTAACAGAGACAACAATAAGGGGTATTTCTGTCATTATTTTTCTAACAATGTCATTTCTGTCAGCTCTAACAATACAATCACAATAAAAAAAGACATTCTTATTTTCTCTCCGCCATCAAGCAAAGGTTGAAGGGGTTGTGGGGGTGGGTTTATCGGTGATAAAAGTGAGTTTATCTCTCAATCTCCAGCAGAGAGAGAGAGAGAGAGAGGCCAGGATCATTCCTTCATTTCTATCCTGTATTGTTGAGACTTGGTCTCTCTTAAGCTAGGACAGTTCTTCATAAAAGAGGCTTTAGACAGAGCTCTGTTTTTATTAAACTAGTCGTAAAGCGTGTTGGTATTTTAGTATTTTACTCTCAAAGGACTTTCTGCTTGAAAATACAAAAATATTGTTTCCGTGTAGAGCGATGGGTAAAATTAGGCTGTAGATAGTTTATAGAGGCCTAAGTTACAAAAATATAATCCTATACAATACATATAAAAAATTATTTTTTTATTCGCAAGTGGTTTGACACTATATCACTATTTGAGATGCCGACCACTCTCATGAGGGTATTTTAAGGCAAATATGTGGTGAAGGATGAGTGTGATGAGTGGTAGTAATGAGTTATGAGGTGTAGTCTTGTTACAAACTAAGGCCGACTCTTCCTTAGAATGGGTCATTAGCCAATGACCAATGAAATACAAGGACCAACGGCTTAACGTGACTTCCGAACCACGCAGGTGATGGTCTGAAATGTCTAAACGATGGTGGGAGTTGATTCGGGTATCATCAGATGATCACTGAGACTATCTGAGCCGCTTTAGACCTATATCATCATCAAAACCTGCCTTCCATGAAGCTGGATTACAGGACCACGCCACGAGTCCCAGTCTGACTCAAAAATGTATGACGAAAATTGTCATAAAATTTTTAATCCTCGCCCATTTCACGTGCTCGGCCGCGCCTCAGACATTCAACTTAAGGTCGTGTCAAAACGTTTAACTTAGGGCCTATTGATGAAATATAGCCTACTATTTTAAGAATCCTTCAACATGACGACGACGACGTACGCTACAGGAATGTGTAGAAGACAGGAGATGTGCCGGATGTGAAGATGGATGAAGCTTGACGTGGGCGAGATTCACTTGCATGACTTGTAGACTGTCAATTGACACATTACACAGACACCAAGGCCAGAGGCTCTATTACACACTTAGCACCGTCTTCAGCTTGACACTAGAATACGAAATCAATCTTGGAGATGAGATGTGTGTGTTGTATGCTTTGCAAACTCTTAGCACTGGCCTAACCTGATATCACTTAATCTAATCAAAAATAACGTAGCCTAGCCTGGCCTGACCTGACCTAGGCTAACCTAACCTAGCCTTACATATAGTATTCCTTATAACCTGGCATAACCTAACCTAGCCCAACCTAACCTAGTCTATCCTAACATGGCTTAACCTAGCTAGCAGCTAACTTAACCTGACCTAGCCCTAACCTAACCTAGCCTACCCTGAGCTAACTAACCTAACCAGCCTAATCTAAACTGATTAAACTTCATTTAAGCTAATCCAATTTAACCAAACCTAACCTAAATTCTAAATTAACCTAGCTTAACCTACCATAACTACCTATCTCATGTTTCCATAATACTAACTCTTCCCGCCTGCTATAATTCTAAAATATGTCTAAACATTTTTGTAAATTCCATTGCTCTATAAGAGGGCTAACTAATGTGCTGTATTTTTATACAATATTTAATTTATTTCTTGACTTTTTGTTTTGTGTTACAGGTGTGTACAATGGATACTTTACAGACCTCCTTCGTCAGGAGAAGATGTCACTTCACAATACAGGTACCAACTTCTTACAAACATTCTCAACTCAACAGAAAGAGAAGCTAACTAATACATCCTGTGAGACTAAGAGGGTATAATCCCGCCGGTCTCGTCAGGGGGAGAAATGGGCTACAATTTGTGTAAGGAATACTTGCGAGACACTGTGCGCGGCTACACACATACAGTATTGTGGCTACAGATAAGTCTCCTGACATCACCGCTTACTTACCCCTGACTCTTTCTCTCCTCCGTCCTGCGGCCTTTACTCGAATTTATCTTATAAGTTTCTGTGCTTTTATGAGGTATTTTTTAATCTCCAGCGAATCTTTTACTAGCCTATAATACTTGTATAATACATGTATTTCATGCAACAGGCATGCATTTCATTAAATGCATGTCGGTCAACTGACTTATGGGCCACCGTGTATAAAAATCGCAGGAAAAAATACTTAAATCTGAGAAATCTTAGCATAGCAAACTACGTATATTATCTAGGCTATAAAGATAAAGTCTATAAAATTCGGTGGTTGGAGGGCAATAAGTTTCAAAAACTGTTGTGATGTTTAAAAAATAGAAATATATTATTTTATTTATTTATTTATTTTATTTTAAAGTTAAAACAAATTAAGAAAATTTGACTAGTATTAAATGAAATGAATATGATTTATTAGTATGGAATGGATACCCATCAGTGACCCATCAGTGGAATAACAAACAGTGACAAATTAATGAAGCCACTGGTAAGAATAATATTTATCATATCCCCATACATTATTGGAACTAAGAAAAAAAATAAAATCGAAACAAACCTCCAATAAAAGTATTAAATTTATATATTGATGATAAAATAACAAAATACAATTATAACTTTATGTATGTTCCATAAATTCTCCTACTGAGCAAGGAGCCAGTTGCAATAAAGGTTTTCTTAATTTCTTTTTGAATAAAGCTGAATCCAGCAAAAGGTCTTTATTATAATGTAAGACATCTTACCAGAAACAATGAATATATGTTGAGCCGTTTGAAAATGGCGGCAAAATTATGGATTCCTCTCTAAAAAAAAGGCCGAATTAGAATACAAATTAGGTGTAAATATTCCTATTTACATAAAATATTACGTAAATCTGAACACCTAAATAACCGCCGGCGCCCAGGCCCAAACAAAACAGTGACGTCAGTAAACAGCCTCGTAACGCCTTTGGTTAGTGACATTGGAAATCTTATTATTCGAGGCACTGGCATTAAGCTGTGTTTTGGCCTGCGTTAATTTCAATGAGGAAAAGGTTTAGCAGCGCTTTTAGAAACTTTAATAATAATGCATTTCTTAAAAACGTGTTGTAATTATGGCTGCATCACAAAACTTGTTTTATTTTGAAGAAACAACCCTTATGTGTACGACGCAGTCAATCAATAAGAACTAAATAAATGAAAAATTAAGGAAAATTTAACTACATTTTATTCACAAAACTTTCAGTTTCTAAGGTTGCATCATCAGCGGACATAACAGGTAACACTTCTTTCGTCCACACAAAATATGAAAAACTACCCCAGAAGCTATTCATCCCACGCATTCCCCACTATGTAGTGCTCACTCACGTATGCATGTGTGTATTTTATAGCCCGCCATCTGTTATCAAGGCTCCCTTATCACAGAGCCCCCAGGGTCCGGGTCCGGGGGAAGACGCATTCGTCTGTGCAATATTCATGACAAACCGCAGCAGAGTTTTTGATAACATATTGCAGGGTGGAATACGGAATAAGAAAACACACAATGGCAACCCCACGCACGCTAAGATATGCGGAAGTATTTGTTGATATGTTTTGTATTTGTAGGACTATGAAATAGATCCGTCTGTATAACATGGTTTTGTTTTATACTTAAGTTTTCTGTGTATTTTAACTTTTACATCACATTAAAATCTACTTAAATGTTGAATTATTTGTATTTTGTTTTAATAGGCATCGGTAGTATTTTTTAATTGAGCTTTATCGTAATTTTTTATATTTATTTCTTCTCTTAATTACTAAATTGTTGAATTGGATGTTAAATTAACACAATTATTTAGCAATTATCCATATTTACATTGATATTGCTCAAATAAAGGAAACCCCATCTTCCACCGCCATCTTGGTCTGACTTCATGGATTTTGTTCATTTACGTGTGTTGGTTACGTTACCAAACGTATATATAACTAAATTTCATCAAAAAATCCGGTCAAATACAGGTTAACTTGACCTTGTGTCAAAAAGTGTCCCTTTACAAGCTAGTGATGAAATATGGTATATGACCATTTGGTTTACCTAGAATGTGCTAAGTAGCTCAAATTTGTTTTCCGTTTGGATCTACAATTTTGTTGAAGTGATCTTTTTTGATTATTTTTGTTAATGATTTGTCGGACGGCTCTGGGGCAATAACGTGAACTTTTGCCAATACTTTGGCTTTGTCAAATTTTCCTGCATGTTTCGTGTTGTAACTATTTTCTGTTACGGCCAACCTTTCAACATTTTCTTGTTTTGTGTGTCTAATCCGTTCCTCAACTCTCGTTGAAATTAATATTTATTAATTTCACCGAACCACAACTTCATTCTCTAACTTCAAGCCTACCACAATGCCCAGTTCTAAAGCGCTTGCGCCGGTGGGCTCGTAAAATCCACTACGAAGTCCAGTCGGAGGGTTAAACACTGCAAGTCAAACAAGGTTCAACATTTACCTTGTGGCGGCAAACACAACTCTTTTGTACGGATTCAATTATGAGCTTCGTCGCCCTTCCAGAACATTCATCGCAGTGTAACATTGTGACTGTGGGAGTGGAAACCTTACCGTTTCATTGTATCGCAGTTTCTGTTCTATTGTGATATTTTGAAGAACATATTTTATTTATTTATTGTCTACGTCAATTGCATTTTCAATGTGTCACTTAACTTAGGTTTGTGGGCATCACAAAACGCTTTTAAGGAAAGCGGTCCAAACCCTCGCCGGGAATCGAACCCGCGACCACTCATTTTTTTCCACTCCTTTTACCTTTCCACCCACCTTTCTTAATTTTACTTTTCAAGGACAGCGTTTAATCATCATCTAAGGGTTCTTCAAGATTTTGTAAATTTTATGTCGATGAAATTGTTTGAAGCATATCTGATTTTGAACAATTGAACAATTTCAACTATGATTTCCATGTAATAAATGTTGCTTTTATATTGAAGATTATGTGTACGGTACAACGGTTCAATGAATTTCTTGAATTAATATTATTGTTTACTGGATCTTCTATTTATTTTCTTCTACGTCGTACTTTACCAAAAAAATATAAATGAAAATAAATTTTAAAACGTCAAAAACCAATATTATAACTTTTATTCAGGACGAGGCTTTTCAAAGGCAACGCATTCATCGTCAGGTCCTCAACTATTTCCAATATTGAGCACCTTCAAACAAAACATGAATAAATTTACAGCGTACTATGATTAAACCATGTCCAGAAAAACATTCAAAAGTTCTACACAATGTTTGTAAATTATTTAGCTTTTCGATGATATTACGAGGAATTCTTTTTTTCTTGTTTTTGTCTACGTCAATGGCATTTTAATTTGTTCTTATCTTAGGGGTTTGTGGGCATCACAAAACGCTTTTAAGGAAAGCGGTCCAAACCCTTGTGCCTGCACCGGGAATCGAACCCGCGACCTTGCGCTTTGCGAGCCGTGACTCTACCCACTGAGCCACGGACGCAGGCTTTTAGTCAGTCGATGGCGCCAAATAAATCATTTAACTTCATTCGGCAGAGTTTAAATTGCCTGATTTATCATACATTCGGACAGGAAAATGCTTTTATTTCGTTTAATTATTTTAATCACTGCAGTTTTAATTACTGCAGTATTTAAATCAAACTCTACGTAGCGGCGAGAGCTTAATTTGCAAATCAGTGTTAATGGTGTGCGTGGATGTGTTTATTTGAATAAATCATTATTAAATTTGGATAATGGTTACCTCTTCTTTCATGCGTTGTTTTACTCGTTTGGAAACTACCAATAGAGTACGATAGCACATGTTGCAACATGTTGTTTTCATGTTTTCAATTACTGGATTTAGTGTTTAAACAGTGCAGCAGTTTTTCCCACTAAGTAAAACAATTCGTCTCCACTTCCTGTCTCTTTCGGATTGCATTGTCTGTTTTTGAAGCTGGATATTTCTATAACAAGGTAACGCGATCTTGGTTCCCGGTTGATCTTCACACAAGGCCCTAGAATTTGATAAGCTTCTATAGTATAGAGCCGTGTAAAAAGAAATGGTATTGTCTTCTATTGGTTTATCTACCTTAAGGTGTCGTGTATTTACGCTCTTTTTGCAAAACTGTGTACGATGGTAACGTTTCGTGTTCCTACAATTTATACATCGTATTTTTAGCTGCTTCGTCGATTTGACACTAATGATCTCAGTTTGTATGTAAACTTTAATGTTGACAAACTTCGTTGTGACATACTTCATCATTTTATTTTGGGGTATAGGCTATTTTTTGCCGAAGGGAAGAATGTGTCTTTGAGAAAATTTGACACTAATTACCTCAATTTTTATGTAAATTTCAATGTTGACAAATTTTGTTGTGACATACTTCATCATTTTATTTTGGGGTATGGGCTGATTTGTCTTGAATCGTGATCTTCAATTGAATGTATTGATAGCCGAAGGGAAGGGTGTATCCCCGAGAAAATGTCAAAATAACGTTCGAAAGTGCTAATAAGATGAATTAAAAGACTGACATAACAGAGTTTCCAATTAAACTTCGATACGATGTTATTAAAAACCCAACAGTGGTTAAAGATTCAGAACTCAAATCCGAACTTAAAAGGTTGTTAAGACGGAGAGGTTAAAAAAACTACCTCCATTCTTTTCAAGTAACTGCCTATTTTATTCTTGGTTTGATGAAACTAAAAGGGTACCTCATGAGCATCTTAATGTTTTCTTTCAAAAATGAACCTCTCTCTCAGCCCCAAATGTCCAAAATTGTCACTCATGGAAAATCAGCTCCAAAACAAAATGGCGAAAAATGTTAAAAACTTCTCATCCGCGGTTGCTGCAGTCCAGCGAGCAGACAACACATCGTTGTACGCTCAATGTCGAGGCCTCGTTTCTGTAGGCCAACACACATCCGACTCTTGCAGCATTGCAGCGATTGCGGTTGTGCAATCCGACTGCAGTCTGCAATTTGCAACGGCTTGCGTCACTGGTGGATGACTCATCCGACACACGCCCGCTACCTTGCTCTTTGTGGCGCGCCGTGACAAATAGTCTATAAGAGTTTTCTTTAAAAGAATCTATTACTTTTATGTATTTATTAGTCTTCCTCGCGGTATGGGCAAAAGAGGTCTCTCGCTATTAATACGTAGCCTAACATATGTAGGAGAAACCCGTCTTAGGCCTCCTAGGTCTTTTCCTTATTCTATGTATCTAACAGTACCAGATGAACAAATGAAACGAACAGGAGTTTTAGATTTTAGTCACGGTGTGGTTCGACACATTTTACCTCCTCACCTAGCAACAAATGTTATTGTAGGCGCTTAGGTGAACCTATAACTCGTATGATATAGAAAAATTATAGAGGGTAATAGGTAAAAAAATATAAAGCTTGTCTTGATTAACGAGGCGAAGTTAGGACTACAAAATCCTCTCTACCTCTCAACCTCGACCTGCGGGGATCGAACCCGCGCCACTGTAGTGATGAGCTCCGGAGTCGCGCGCGATACCAATCCACCACGGATCCACTAACCAAGGGTCTCAGTGGTCTGGTGGCTATGCCACTGAGCTGCGGAGCTTGAGGTTGCGGGTTCAAATCCCGCTTAAGACGTTTGTTTATTGCACATCAAATTCGCAGTCCACTCAGCAGCGTGAGACCTGTGAGTAGCTACGCCTAGTAGCGCATTCGATTTAACCACCAACCACTTCCAGTCTTGTGATCCTACGCCCCAAACCGCAAATTATTATTATAGTTAAATTTGTAGAATGGCTAGTAACGACGGTTTATACTGACTAAAGACTAAAGGTTAATTAATCTAAATTACTCTTTTAGTTCATAAAACTACAGTTATTTAGTTAAATAAACATAAATGTCAAAACTAAAAAGGTTTAAAGCTACCTCGCATTTCATTTAACGAATGCATGAACGATATCAGTTTTACAGCTGTGTATCGTAGCACAAAGATAAAACTCATGTTTGTGGTGGAGGGGGGTTGCAGTTGGCGGGGGAGTTGTAGTTGTGATGACGAGGTAAGGGGGAGCTTGTTAGTCGACGCCGTGGTCCGTTATGACTGACCTCCACTTAATTGTTGTCTTCTCATTCCCTTTGCCATTTCATGTTCACGGTTAAAATCCTGAAAAATACTCTCGTTTCTCAAATATAATAGGCTACTTAAAATAATTGCTTTTGACAAATCTTTTACAAGAAATGCGCTAAATGTATCGGTGCAGGGCCCTAATTTAGTTTTTGTCAAATAAAAAGAATTGCAAATCTTTTTTCGAAAGTTAAAATAGTTTAATATAATTTAAAACACTACTATGCCAATATTTAATTTTATTTGGGTTGTCTAGATCGTTCGGAAGCTAGGCTTCCTTCATATTGGCATAGAAGTTTTTTTTATTATATATATTGTTCTTCCCAATATTGGAGCTCAATCTCCTCTTTACATAATGGCTTACTAGAATACCTCCAGAAATAATAAAATTTACTTCTCAGGATAGTTCATTAAAGTTTTTTCTTGTTCTTAAAGAGGAATATTCATTTTTCCAGGTATTTAATATTTTGATAATTATTTGGTGATATCATGATGTGGCCGTTGATTTGGAAACTAAAAAATGGTTAGAACAAAATTTTTCTCAAACTAGTCTTTGATAAATAAAATGTTACTGAGTTTGAACAGTGGGTTAGTGGGTTACCAAAGTTGTTGGACCAATGTTTGATGGTGAAATGTGTTTTCCTGACGCAAAGAACAATTCTAAAAAGCATGCCCAGAGAGTTCAAAAACGCCCTGTAGAATAGGTATGTTATTACAATATTCTCCAAATGCTATTGTTCTAGCACATGAGTTTACTTTCCGCTAAGCTAAGATCGTCTCAACTATTTCGTCAGTGTTCCACAAAACTGATGCCGGAGCGGAAATTCTATACTTTGAATTACATCATAGCAAAATGGCCAACACACACTTTACACACACAGTCAGTACCTTCAGTACACGTCGTATTCTGCTAATTCTGTCGCTTCACATAGTAAACAAATAAATAAATTCTTTATTAAATGCTTTTGCACAGCAGATATGCCAGTTACACAGAGCTTTAATATACATAATATTTTAACATGCTTGAAGACAGCAGCAGACAACTATAACTGAACTTACTTTACATCAATAAATTACTTAACTACAATAAATATAGACAATGCAATAAATGTAGATAGACAATAAATATACATGCAAATGAATAATGTAGATGTAACTGAATTTAGCTCACACCCCGGACCAAGGCACTCAAGCGTTCCTGGGCTGGACGCCAACACAGATGCTGTCTTCAAATAATATAAAAGATAGCCGGCTTTTCGCCAGCCTTACTGATCATAAGTAACCAAGGACCGGGGAAGTGAGCGCAACGCTTATAGACATATAATTATTACATGACACCAACAAGCTAAATTTGATTTATATTCTTCAACAATTTAGTTTGAAATAAGTTGAATCCAGAAATATGTCAACATCACGAGAATGAAAATTATAAAATAGACACAATATATTGTTAAAAGGAGAATTATAACCTAAATTAGTTCTTGAATAGTTTGGCGAAAAACATAAATGCTACGGAGCAAGGAAATCACAAGTAAAGATAATTACTATTTGTGCCAGCAAAACATGAATTCCCATAATTCATCAAATCCGAGTTTGACCTACTTCTGTTATCAATTTAAAAGATCTAAACAGGAAAGCTTGTAAATGAAGTGAATAGCGCAGTTGTTATGGTAGACACTCGAGAGGTCTCGTAGCAGAGCGTCTCTCTTCAGTCTTGAGAGTCCAAGTTTTGATCACCGTTCAAGGGGTTGGTAAAAGCTCTTCTATTGTGTAAGACGTCTTCGCTGGGTCAAGAGTTGTTGAAACTTTTCACCAAGAAATATTCAAACATCGACCAATAGACTGATCCAGGCCATTTGTCATCCTGTGCCGGTTTATTGGTGGTTTGTGTAATACTTTTAAATTTGTGATACGCTTAAAATAGTATGTTTTATCACTAGGTCCTAAAGTGACACTGTTTTGACATGAGGCCAATTTAACGTCCGAGGTGAAACCTAGGAATGACCTAGGGTCAAAAAGACTCTTTCGGGTCGAGTGGCGAACGATAATTTTTGTCACGATGCAAAAATTAGTTAGAAATATCAATAAATGTTTTAATAATAAAAATAAACTGAAGGTAAACATTATTTTGAGATCAGCAGTCTGAATTATATTGTTTTGAAGGAACAGCTGTTACACTGATTTACTATAAATCATTGAAATATACTTCTTTCTATTTCTTGAAACTCGTTTAGCCAGCTGAGGTCCATGGCCCAACAAGTTCATTATAATGATGCTTTTCTCTCTAGGGAGAAAAAGATCATATAACCGATTATATATTTATTTGGGTTTTAAAGTGACACTTTAGAACGTCAATAGCCTACATGTTTTAGAGCAGAATTACAAAACGTTTGTTGACCGTCAAATCTCTAAAATAATGACGTGTATGTGTAGGTTAGCTATACCTATCAATATAATAATTACTGTTTTCTTTTTTGCGTTGAGATGATAACAGTATATGGTTGGGCTCGGTATATAACCACGTGACTGGACGGTGCTTGATTCGGGACGAATGGATAGTTCGCTGTGAATCCGACAGGGTTTTGATTCCGGTGTTCCTTATCAGGATGCGCTACTACAGTCGTTATGTAATAGGTCTGATCTTTTGCATTAGAAAACTATATTTTAAATTTTTGTAGTACGTTTTCAATTAAATATAATAGTTTAATTTAGGAATACGTATTGTGGCTACACACTTTCCTTTAAAAAATTAAAACAACTTTTTAATTTAAAAAAAGAAGATCTGTAGCCACAATAAGTGTTCCTGAATGAATGAACCACCTTCCAGGACGTCATTTCAACAGAAACTCTTATTAGTAGACATTAAAAAATGTCGATATAATGACAAATTATAAAATAATGCAAATGTATTTTCACGCCCGTGAACTACATTGCTGGTCAGATTACATCGTACCCTTAACTTTCTCACTGCGCAGTTCGTCCCTTTAAAACCTGAAAAGCATTACAATCAAACTACTCACGCATTCACGTAACTTGAATTATTCTCAATTCACGAGCAATTGAACGTGCAACGTTGATGTGATAAAATACAGAGTTGTCAAGAAGCAAATAAAGAACATGTCGCGCTGACAGGGAAATAAAGCGCAAGATTGTAAAGTACACATTTTACAGAGCTAATGGTCCATAAAACTCGGTACGGCACGGATGAGTTGTTTCATTAAAGACGTTCTTAAAGAAATTCTACTTTATTGGCAGTCTCTTTATCTGGTTATGATGTTTTACTTTCAACGTTAGGAAAATGCGTCTTCCGAGAATCCTATTTGTTCTAACTCTTGAAGATGAACAGTTGTCTTTTAAGACAAGAGTACTGTATTTCAACTAGTCCAATATATAATAAATTTAGTTTAGCTTTCATTAACTTTACGTTTAGAATAAATTTTTGGTGTGGATAGTTTTTGTAAATGAATAGTTTTGTAAAACTTTTATGTAAGGCCTTTAAGGAGTAGTTCTGCAAGTTCGAAGTGAATAAAAAATGCTTTTGCCATCTAATGCCGTCATGATCATTTAATTTATAAAGTTTATTACAAAGTATTTAGTCTCAATTTTGAAGCTATTCTGAAACTTAAATAAAACCAACGCTTGAATTCTAGCTAAAAAAACTCCGGTGAAATGTTTTCAGCCATCATTTTGGCCTGGTTGAACTTTTAGTACAGTCTCGTAAATTTTATACTCGTAATTGTGTTTAATTAAAATCAGATCATAAATACGTGTTATTGCATAAACACTCACTTTGGGGAAAACGTCGTCCAAAAGGTATTTTTGGTGAACCATTTTTCATGTTTAATAAACTTAAGCTAAAAGCTTAGAGACACATTTGTACCAAATTTTGTGCGAATCGGACGAAAGATTCGCCGTTAGAGTTACCCCACCTCCATCCATTTGACATTTAACTCAGGAGGTGTTACAATGTTCAAAACTACAAACTATTTTATTATACTACGTTTCTTTATATGTGGCTATAGAAATAAATAGCTCTATTTCCTTTAGAAATTCACTAAACTAGTTAATAAACACAGAAGTTGATAGAAATAATTGAACAAGACTATGTACACTCTCTCTTTTTCTCAAAAACAACGTTATCCATGTCTATCATTTCCAATTCAAGATAGTCGTCTCCACCTTGTCATATATCAAATTTAGACGTCTCCTACAAAGGAGGGCCGATGTTGTGACATTGAGATCAAGAGAGATGGCAATTCCCGCCTACCTTCTGTCTGAAGAACCCACGCCCATCCTCGCATCCGGGCCTGCCAACCGAACAGCAACTCGGATGTTGTCAACTACTTCAGTGGGTGTACAGCTGGATACGTGGTGCTCACAAATACAGTAAAATATCTTGGTTATAGTTTGTTTGGAAAATAAAAGTTCTTGCACAAAAAATCAGCAGAACCTCTTTTAAGCGTTTTTAGGACGTCTTTACTATTATAGAGTAATTATATTTTAATCGTTTGAAACGTTCTAAATTCAACATGTGCTTAAGGGGTTTTAAGCTAGAAAGGATTTAAGCCACAACAGAATAAGGTTTAAAACAATTACCGGACAAACCTGATCTTTTTTGTCTCCGAACAAAAAATCTGTAATTAAAGAGTTTCTTTTTGTATGTATTTTCTTGTTTTCAATTTCATTTAAATATTTTTATGCAGTATGAACAATTGATTGTATATTTTCAATTATGAATGCTGATTATGTTGGAATAATATTAACAACAGTTCGTACTTAACATACAATAGACAATTTCTTTACTAACATATTCGTGGAGAACAGTAATGCGTCGAACATAATCAGCACTAATGTTAACTAATGATATATACACAGTGTTTTTATACTGTCTCGGAATGGCTTGTAATTTTTTGATCGAGAAATTGTAGATATTTCAAATATGGTTTATCATTACTATAAACCCAACTACTTTCCAAGATAGTTCGTTCCCAGAAGTATCCAAATAAAGAGATAAGGTCCATAAGTATCCAGAGGATAATCTTTAAAGCGAGCAATAACGTCATCGTTGTATCCACATTGAAAATTCGTACATTTTAATGTTATTTCTATAAACAGTAGAATAGAGCATATCAATGGATTTGGTAGTGAAATGAACTAATTTAGAAAATTAAGAAAAACTTATCTTTAATAACCTTTGGATGATGACTTTCAATATCAAAAATATTATAATATATGTCCTCAACATAAATAAAAACACAATATTTTGATTTATGTGATGTGTAAAAAGGAAACTTAGGAACCCCAGTAAAGCTATTTGTATATTTGCGACCGGTTTCGACTTACTAGTCATCATCACGGCCAGTGTTAATTTACGTTGAGGGCCTGAAGATCTCGTAATATCTTTGATATTGACAGTTCACGTTCTATCTAACCTGCATTTCAGTTTAAAAAACCATTAAATATTGGTTTTTCTGAATTTCCTAATTAGTTTATTCCACTATAGTTTCTACAGTGTCATAAATGAGACCGGCATCAACCAACTAACACATGAATGCACTGTAGAGACCAGTTGTCGAGTAGATAATTCCTCCAATCATAGCTCAGCTGGACCTCTAGCGCTCGCCAACTGTCTTTCCTGAATTGTAAACTTCCGGATCTAGTTTTTTGTGCCTACGAGTATTTCTACTTTCAAAACTGCGCCCAGAACGTTTTTTCAAAGTAGTCGACTAGCGTTCAGCGGGGTTCAAATAGGGTAGTTTTTGGGTAAAACCGGTAATTTGTAATGACTTTAGGTACATTACACGTGCATTGTTGTAGGTCGGGCAGGAGGGTCTGACATATTATACATTGCAGAAGAAAACCTCTCTCATTGATGATTTATATTTTGGAGTTTGCACTTCAGTTAGCTTTGCTGTAGAAAAATACTGTAAATAAGGAACCAGTATGCTGAATAAGGTCGAACTTGATATGTAAGTCTTCTTAAGTAGGGCTAGTCCAAAACAAATCAAGAAAAAATTATAAAATCCTTTTCAGTGTTTAACACATTAAAACTTGCAGATGGCATCGCTTTAGATCCATTTTTTAAGGGTCAAACTAAAAATGATAATGTTTTTAAACAGTGATTACATTTAACATGTGCTTTTTGTGTATTTTAAAACCACTGATCATTTGGCCATTATTTAACATGAGTTATATTTGTTTATGTGTCCGGTATACAACACGTGTTTCCCCTAAATAATACTGTGTGAAGTATTCAGTGGATAAGCTTGAACAGACAAAGTGCAGCAAAGCAATAACCAGAGTTGAGACAAAATGGGACAATCTGAGCTGAAACTGTAATAAGTGAGGAATCGCAGCAATATCATCTTTGACAAACACAGCTTTGTGCAGCACACTTTCATGTTGCTGGGACAAGGATAAATACTTTAGATACTTTGATTTGAGACACCGACCACTCCTAGAGGGTATTTTAAGGTGAATATGGGATGAAGGGTGAGTGTGTTGAGTGTTTTTGATGGATGATGAGGTGTCTGTTTACAAACTAGGGCCGACTGTTCCCCAGATTGGTTCATTAATTAATAGCCCAACAACCAATGGAATGGACCAACGGTTTAACGTGACTTCCGAACCACGGGTAATGGCCATCGTGAAAAGTCATCACTGCGCCCGGGAATCGAACCCGGGCTGATTTGGTGCGAAGCACACTGAGCTATGACCACCCCCTATGCAGCATGATGATAACGTTAAAATATTTAAGTAGGTCAAGGTCTCGGTAGTCTAGTGTTACGGGTTCAAATCCCGCTTTAGGCGTTAGGGGTTTGCACCTCAGAGTTTACCCTCGCGGTTCACTCAGATGCATGAGACAAGTGAGTAGCTACAGCCTTGTAACGATCACAGAACAAAAGCTGTGTCAAGCTCACAGCAAACTTAATACTAGGCCTGATTCAAATACCGTCAGTCACCCTAGCCCAATACGGACATTGATAAAATAGCGCATGACATACCATGGGTATTCCCCAAACGATACCTAATTTAGCAAAAAATAAGAGTCGTTTACCAATGATAGGCATTTAAACATAAAAGTACAGTAACATAGGTTATTTATTTCACAATTATTATAATTTGTACACATACACTTTGTAGACATATAAAAACATTTCTTACGTAGGTTCCCACTATGTGTAGTACGAGGAATACCACAGACAGAAATATATACTCATAGATAAGTTCGACCAGTCGTTAATTTGGCCATTTGTTATGTAACTGATATTTGTACGAAAAACTAGCACTCATATTAGGGCTAAGACTTTTTTTTCGGCAATGGGGCTGGAGGTACAAGTCTTACAAATTTCAGCTCATTATTGTCGAAATAAATGCCTGCGTTCAAACAGTGTTTTTTCTCGAAAACAACTCAATTCAGGTACTTGGCAGATGCCCATTTTCTAAATGTTTCCACACTTGAATTTGTCTTCAAATGCAACCAGTTTTGCTAATGCTAATGCTTTCAAACTGATACTTTATTTAGTAAAAAGAATCACCGTTAGGAACAAAAGCAGTGTTTAGGTATGCCTTTAGAAGTTTCAGTAGTGTGAGAGTTACAAATAATTCGTGAAAAAGAAACGGCTATTGGGAGTACCAAGCGTTTTCGGGGTTCGGTCCCAAATTTATAGATAATTATTGTGTTTGTCAACGGCCTTGCCGATCTATTTTACGACCACTCTATATAACGAGCTGTAATATGAATGCGGCCAATGATGACAACAAAGACTTAATACTGCCTGAGCCCAGGTTGATACTTGACAAAGAACTGATTCAAGAGAGCCAGATAAGAGAGCTTGTTATCTGAGGTTGTCGTGCGTGATGAGATGAGGTGGACGTCGTCTCTTGACAATCATGACTCATACAACAACAGGTGGAGACAAAGCCTAAAACAAGGGAACAGGAATTCGTTTGCGCTCGCTTTTCTTTTATTGGAAATGTCAATACTTGCTTTGAAATTATCTTCAAGGATTAATAATTCTATATTTATGAAAAGCTTTGTCCTGACTGACTAACTACACATACATGTACAGCTCAGGCGACATAGTACAGACTGTATGTAGGACAGACACTCGAAACTGTATATCCAGAGAGAACGTGTGATAAATCATGGGTACAAAGACACAAAAGCGTCTGGTGAAGTGAGAACCCAGACTCTATTCACTGTACAGAACAGATACAGTTCTCTACACAGACATGTACAACTCAGACATACATAGTACAGACTGTATGTAGGACAGACACTCGAAACTGTATTTCCAGAGAGAACGTGTGATAAATCATGGGTACAAAGACACAAAAGCGTCTGGTGAAGTGAGAACCCAGACTCCATTCACTGTGCAGAACAGATACAGTTCTCTACACAGACATGTACAACTCAGACATACATATCACAGACTGTATGTAGGACAGACACTCGAAACTGTTATTCCAGAGAGAACGTGTGATAAATCATGGGTACAAAGACACAAAAGCGTCTGGTGAAGTGAGAACCCAGACTCCATTCACTGTACAGAACAGATACAGTTCTCTACACAGACATGTACAACTCAGACATACATAGTACAGACTGTATGTAGGACAGACACTCGAAACTGTATTTCCAGAGAGAACGTGTGATAAATCATGGGTACAAAGACACAAAAGCGTCTGGTGAAGTGAGAACCCAGACTCCATTCACTGTGCAGAACAGATACAGTTCTCTACACAGACATGTACATGACATACATAGTACAGACTGTATGTAGGACAGACACACGAAACTGTATATCCAGAGAGAACGTGTGATAAATCATGGGTACAAAGACACAAAAGCGTCTGGTGAAGTGAGAACCAGACTCATTCAATGTGCAGAACAGATACAGTTCTCTACACAGACGTGTACAGACTGAAATACATAGTACTGTAGACAGGCTGACAGACATCCAGAACAGATACAGTTCTCTACACACAGTATGTAGGACAGACACGTTTGGCATCTCAAGGGAAAACCTTATATTTTAACATTAATGTTAAATATTTGAAGCCTTTCGAATTGCTAACGACCAGTTTATCTGTCCTCTTGATTATATTTCGGGCTACAGTAGTATCTCTTCTCTTTATAATATGGAAGGAACATCATTATTTTATCGCTGCAGCATGTTTGCTTTGAGTTTATAGTGGTGAATTCTTTGATAACAATACACCAAACTATGGCAATATATTTTACTTTCAATTTCAGATGCTACGGTGATAAACCATGCATCTTAATTCCAAACCAAATTCCGCTTGCTTTTAGTGTACACTATGTGGATTTCTTTACCACCCGGCAAAGTTCTTAGAACATATTCGAAAGCAAGGGAGGGAGAAAGCAGGTACTGTACAAGGTAAAATTTCAAAAAATATTGATTGAGCCTGAAAAGTTTAAACCATTTTCGCTTAAAAACGTAAGAACATCGAAACTAATATTTTCAACGAAAACATTTTAACTGGTCGTGAATCACCATTATTTCCACAATAAACGTTTCGCAGTCGAACAAAACAGATTGAAAAGTAATCACTCGAACTATGTTAATGGGTTGTTTGAATTTCTATTCCAGCCCTAATTAATAAAATTAATTTCAACTGCTGAGTTTTAATCACGTGTTTTAACTAAAACGACGTGCGCAAGTTTAAATTATTCTAATGAAGCTCAATAAAATTCAATTATACTATTTTAAATAGGTTCGGCCTATTAAAATCATCCACTTATCGGAATTTATTTGGTTTCGATTTAAACTGTTTATGAGGTAAACGGAACTTTCAGTATTTCTACTATTTTCCTGGTTAAACTCACTTTCCTCAAATATAATGGCTTATATTTATGTGTTACTGAAACAAAGGAAATTTATATAATGAAGATATTGAGTCAGTAAAGTTGGTCAACAGAGGAAAGAGTAAATCTGTATGGAATTCACGTCGTAATTCTTAAAATCTCGTAAAACCTCGTCATTTTACTGCGAAGATTATGAACCAGCTACGCAGTAACTTAAGCTTTAAGCAAGCTTAGTTTTACTTAAATTTTACAAATTATGCTAAGGAAATATTTGTTTTCTTTATCGTAAATCTTGTTAGGAATTATTTTTATTATTGTTTAATAGAGACGGAGTGATAAAGAACAAAAGGTCCTCTAATTATATTGCTCAAGATGTAGACGTTCAGTATGCTAATACTTTTTCGCAGCCAACTGACAGATGTGCGATATGTGCGATTGTTCTCTATTTACCAAATCTCCGAAAGCTTCTTAGTTTTCGCCACCAGAGTGCTGGGTAAACTCAGCGAACGAGAGTCCCGTTTGAGTTGAACTTCTATCTGTCAATTCAATGTCGAAATTTCAGACCCCATAGGTTTTCAGGGTTCAAATGACCTAAGAATGATTTAGAAACCTAAGAAAGATGTTTGACAAACTAGTTATTGCTAGACTATCAAGTTAAATTTCCGATAGTTGACAAAGACGCCTTTCCGATGCTTTTGTCGATACGCTCTTCTCCCTTTCTACAACTCGACGAATACTGTAGCCTATAGTCTCTCTCTAAAAATTCCATTTTTAGTTTTTTTTTTGACGGGTAACCTTGGAATTATTTCAAAGTTCTTTTAGGAGGACTTTCTTCTTTTCAGAGGTCTTTTGAGCAAGCTATAAAACGTTGAAGTGTTGATTTTGATGCTCCCGTTTATTGTTCAACTGGAAAACTACTTCGACTAGAAAAGCCTGACTATACTTAAAACTCCTCTAATACACCCTCTTTGAACTGACATGTTTGAATTTCCATAAACTAACTACACGTAACTTACACGTCTATATGTACGAAGCGAGTACAACGGTAACCTTTCAGTTTATTGTAAATAAATGAAGCGGCGGGTTGAAATCGTGCGTGACTCCAGAGCTCATCACTCCGCTGGCGCGGGTTCGATCCCCGCAGTCAGCACTTAAATTTGTAATGTGACTATACGGTAACGCTAGGTATAGGTCGAGGTTGAGTGGTAGAGAGGACTTTGTAGTCCTAACTTCACCTCGTTAGACAAGACAAACTTTATCTTTACCTTTTAAATCTCACAACTAGCAAAATATTACCTTCTTGACAAATGCATGTTTAACTGGTTTAATTAGCGAGATCCCAAAAACTGAGTCAAATATTAAGTTTGTCTTCTTGTAAACGGACACTTGACAGTACAACCGTGAACTACAAAATATGTGAAACCTAAACATTTGTTTTTGTACGATGCATCACTTATAGTAATCTAGGGCAGCCATTTTACACATTACAATGTCTCTCCTTATTCAAAAGAGATAAGGATGAAATAAAATGCAGTTGGCATTATTGCATTCCGTGGATGATTACAGTTCAACATTCAGAACACGATTCCGTAATAACTCTCATCCGCAATTCTCTTAAATTATTGTAATTGTTTCCATAAAACTGAATTATAATAAATTGTTGGAATCATTATTCAGAGCTGTAGTTCGAAAACTGTTGGGTTTAATTGTGTTCTTGTTAATAACTACTTTCGTAACTTTGTTGAATTAGTCAGTGGACTGTTACACGAAAGTTATAAAGTTTGTTTGTTATAAAACTAAATAAATTAAAGTAGTAGACAGTAGTTTGTATTAATTTTTGGGAGATCAACTACATAATTTTATTTTAGTGAATTTATACGAAGCTAACACCTGCGAAGTTAACCTACGAAGCTAACAATGTCTCGTTTCTTCTCGGGGAAGAATCAAAAAAGTGTTGTCAGGAATGTTGCAACCTATTCAGTTTACCACTGTAAATAAATTAATATTCATTGCATATTCATTATAATTCACTCCAACAATGAGATTTGATTCAAATATTCAGATTTTCCATTCACTCAAAACTCATCCATTCGAATTTTTCCACTTTACCCCTAAAATTAGTCGGTTAGCTGCGCTTTCTCCCAAACACAAACTGTGTTGTAAAATGTTTCTGCAATCAGAAAATATTCGAGACGTTTTTTAAACGCCTCCAGCGATGCGGCGATCGTAATCTAATTTAGCAGACTGTTGATAAACTGAACTCCAGTGTGTGAAGGCAAAGGTTTATGACCTACCGTTCTCCGTTTCCTAGTTGGGTAGTTCTCCCTGCCTCTAATTTTATTAGAGTGAATATCATTTCTTGTAAAATCTTTTGAATGCTAGCCTACACGACTCTCGCTGTTATAGTTTAAATTAAAGAATTGAAACTCTGGAAAACTTTTTTTGTGTTTTGTTGAGAGTTTAGGAACTAGGAGGGGAATGCGACAGCAACTATCTCAAGTATAGGATCCTGGTAGACAGAAGGTTATACAGGGTGAAGCAAACAGCTGAGCGAGGAAAAGTTGCTACGTTCACACAGAGATGCAGAGATAGACGAGTGTTTACGTATTTATCGTCTATGTGAATACAGCATCCGCCGCGTTGCTGACAGTTAGACAGTTATTCCCCCTCTCAGCTCGACTCTTTACCCGCCAAAATCTATCTCACTTGTCGAGTGAGGGGTTAATCTCAACCCCTAACATCATGAAGTAGCAGCTGTGTGATCAACCAGGAGTGTACATAAATGCTAGACCAATATGAACTCATTCGTTTCCTAGCTTGTTTGTAATTTTGTAGGTAGAGTAGTGAGGGCGTCGAAAACGACGATGTGGTTTGACCGATTACCTTAGTCTACCTGCGTAAACGAATTATACAGGATGAGTTTTAAATTCCCCACCGTCTTAATTTTAGAAACAGGAAACATTTTTTGAAACCCTCCCCTGCTTGAACCAGCGGTTAAAGTCTACCAGAACCAGCAGCTTGTAGAAGTAGCTCCGTGTGAGTAACCTGACTCATCGCCTAGATTGAAGCAAGAGCAGTGGACGATAAACACGCCATTAGACAAGAGTTGTTAAGAGCTCACAATCTGACAGTCGTGTGAGTGGGTCTTGGTAGTGTGAAAGGACTCTGTCTTCAACAGGGGAGGTCGAGATATTGTTACAAGTCACTCTACTGGGTTTCATCATTGAGATAGTGACAACTATTCGACATTGAGACAAAAGATGAAAAGTGTTGTTTTAATCGAGTACTTGAATCGAGACCTTGACCGTTCCTAGAGTGCATTTTAGATGTATATGGGATCGGTGACTATGATGATAGACGGTGAGGTCTCGTTACAAACTAGGTCCGACTGTTCCCCAGACTGAGTCAATAATGACCAATAAGCGAGCCAACGGCTTAACGTGTCTTCTGAACCCAGCCTTAGGGTCCAGCCCTAGGTTTTTACAACCTATGCTAAGGAAATTCCGTCTTTTCTTCGTGGCCTGTAGTAATATTAGAGGATATGTTGTTCACTAAAACAATAATTCCCATTTTTATTATTGTTTAATTGAGACGGCGTGATAATGGAACAAAAGGTCCCCAATTATATTTCTCAAGACGACGTTCAGTATGCTACTTCTTCGCAGCCAACTGACAGACTTAAAACACCTCTATTTTGAACTGAAATGATTGAATTTCCATAATTTCCATGAACCAACTACACGTAATTTACAACGTCGTATATGTACGAAGCGAGTACAACGGTAACCTTTCAGTTTATTGTAATAAATGAAGCTGAAGTGGCGGGTTGAATCGTGCGTGACTCCAGAGCTCATCACTCCGCTGGCGCGGGTTCGATCCCCGCAGTCACCACTTAAATTTGTAATGTGACTATACGGTAACGTATAGGTCGAGGTTGAGTGGTAGAGAGGACTTTGTAGTCCTAACCTCACCTCGTTAAACAAGACAAACTTTATCTTTACCTTTTAAATCCCACAACTAGCAAAATATTACCTTCTGACAAATGCATGTTTAACTGGTTTAATTAGCGAGACTTCAAAACTGAGTCAAATATTAAGTTTGTCTTCTTGTAAACGGTCACTTGACAGTACAACCGTGAATTACAAAATATGTGAAAACTTAAACTGATTTTGTGGATGATCACTTATATAGTAATCTAGGGCAGCCATTTTACACATTATTCAATGTTCTCCAAAAGAGATAAGGATGAAATAAAATGCAGTTGGCATTATTGCATTCCGTGGATGATTACAGTTCAACATTCAGAACACGATTCTGTAATAACTCTCATCCGTAATTCTTTAAATTATTGTAATTGTTTCCATAAAACTGAATTATAATAAATTGTTGGAATCATTATTCAGAGCTGTAGTTCGAAAACTGTTGGGTTTAATTGTGTTCTGTTAATAACTACTTTCGTAACTTTTTGAATTAGTCAGTGGACTGTTACACGAAAGTTATAAAGTTTGTTTGTTAAAAACTAAATAAATTAAAGTAGACAGTAGTTTGTATTAATTTTTGGGAGATCAACTACAGAATTTTATTTTAGTGAATTTATACGAAGCTAACACCTGCGAAGTTAACCTACGAAGCTAACAATGTCTCGTTTCTTCTCGGGGAAGAATAAAAAGTGTTGTCAGGTTGCAAATCATTCAGTTTACCACTGTAAATAAATTAATATTCATTGCAGGAAACGTATTGCAGCGCTAATTTCTGGTTTAAACTAAAATTGGAATTCACTCCAACAATGAGATTTGATTCAAATATTCAGATTTTCCATTCACTCAAAACTCATCCATTCGAATTTTTCCACTTTACCCCTAAAATTAGTCGGTTAGCTGCGCTTTCTCCCAAACACAAACTGTTTGTCTCGTAAAATGTTCGAGACGATTTTTAAACGCCTCCAGCGATGCGGCGATCGTAATCTAATTTAGCAGACTGTTGATAAACTGAACTCCAGTGTGTGAAGGCAAAGGTTTATGACCTACCGTTCTCCGTTCTCGAGTTGGGTAGTTCTCCCTGCCTCGAATTTTATTAGAGTGAATATCATTTCTTGTAAAATCTTTTGAATGCTAGCCTACACGACTCTCGCTGTTATAGTTTAAATTAAAGAATTGAAACTCTGGAAAAACCTTTTTTGTGTTTGCTTTTGAGAGTTTAGGAACTAGGAGGGGAATGCGACAGCAACTATCTCAAGTATAGGATCCTGGACAGAAGGTTATACAGGGTGAAGCAAACAGCTGAGCGAGGAAAAGTTGCTACGTTCACACAGAGATGCAGAGATAGACGAGTGTTTACGTATTTATCGTCTATGTGAATACAGCATCCGCCGCGTTGCTGACAGTTAGACAGTTATTCCCCATCCCAGCTCGACTCTTTACCCGCCAAAATCTATCTCCACGAGTGAGGGGTTAATCTCAACCCCTAACATCATGAAGTAGCAGCTGTGTGATCAACCAGGAGTGTACGGATGAATAAATGCTAGACCAATATGAACTCATTCGTTTCCTAGCTTGTTTGTAATTTTGTAAGGTAGAGTAGTGAGGGCGTCGAAAACGACGATGTAGTTTGACCGATTACCTTAGTCTACCTGCGTAAACGAATTATACAGGATGAGTTTTAAATCTCCCCCCTCCACCGTCTTAATTTTAGAAACAGGAAACATTTTTTGAAACCCTCCCCTGCTTGAACCAGCGGTTAAAGTCTACCAGAACCAGCAGCTTGTAGAAGTAGCTCCGTGTGAGTAACCTGACTCATCGCCTAGATTGAAGCAAGAGCAGTGGACGATAAACACGCCATTAGACAAGTTGTTAAGAGCTCACAATCTGACAGTCGTGTGAGTGGGTCTTGGTAGTGTGAAAGGGGCTTGTCTTCAACAGGGAGGTCGAGATATTGTTACAAGTCACTCTACTGGGTTTCATCATTGAGATAGTGACAACTATTCGACATTAAAGATGAAAAGTGTTGTTTTAATCGAGTACTTGAATCGAGACCTTGACCGTTCCTAGAGTGGATTTTAGATGTATATGGGATAAATGGTGACTATGATGATAGACGGTCAGGTCTAGTTACAAACTAGGTCCGACTGTTCTCCCAGATTGAGTCAATAATTAAAAGCCTAACGGCCAATGGAAACCAGCCGACGGCTTAACGTGTCTTCTGAACCATAAGGTGTGGCCAGTGTCTCAAAGGTCCATTTTAGATTTTGAACTTATGTTTGGAAACCATCACTCTTCTTTTTCAAACTAAAAACAAAGATAACGTTCAAAAGCATAACGTTTAGATTATTCTATTTTTGGTCACCGTTTAAGTACAACAGTAATAATTTTATAAACTGAACTTGCCATTAAAGAAATACAGTGGTATTTATTTTGTAGACATCTTGTTGGCTAGCCTATACTTGTGAATCCCTATCAGTCTAAACAACAGCTGTTGAAAGAAACAAAAGAAATCACAGATAGAAAACTCCCGACGTATTGTCAGGATATCTCTGTTGTTTAGTCTTCTCACTGTTTGCCTGTCTGTGTGTTTGTTCGCTGTTAACTGATTTGTCAACAAGAAACAAACTTACAACAAGAATCAACGTCACAAGTTTCTTGACACAGTTACTTGCCGTTTCATTTATAGTTGTTATCTTGTCTCATAAGATGTTTCTGCTGTTGTGAAAACATATGTGATTCGTAAATGTTTTGACACTAAAGGGGTTTAGAAAATTTGAATACTTTGAATACTTAACGTTTTTTGACATTACCAAGCAGTTTCTGAACTGGTTTTGCATGTACTCATAAGTGTATTGCGTGCTACTAAACCAATTATAATGCTATGGTAGGTTAGCACATTGATGCCACATGGCTAAAACCAGGATAATCAACATAGGTAAAAAATGAAAAATTCAGGTAAACAGGAAAATCAACATAGTTGTGGCAGCACAAGCACAGTAGCGCTGCAGGCGCTGCCATCTCACGCCGTCTTTCTCGTCTTGGCTCCACATGCTCGAGTTTGTCCGAAGTTGGTTACTCAAATGTGACCAAATTGTGCCATTTTCGAGAAAAGATGAACTTGCGCGGGCATCTCATTGGCTCTACTGGAGACTATTAAAACAATTAAAACTGGATCATGTGGCGCTACAGGGGAGGAAAGACGGCGAGAGATGGCTAGCTCGCAGCGATATCTGTGCTTGGGCTGCCACAACTATGTTGGTTTTCTGCTGCACCCATTCGGCATCTATGCGCTATCTACCTACCATCTTTGCTAAAACTACTGTCTTGAAAATACTTGAGTCTTCAATAACTTACAGCTTATTTAATTAATATTACGCTATAGGTAACAAGTCCCATTATGTCTTTGACAGCCCTAGGAATCTTATCAGCTAAGCCAGCTCAGGTGTAAAGGGTTGGAAAGGGTAGATTGAGAAAGAGGTGAGGAGGAAAGGGAAGAGAAGGACAGTGTCCAGCCTATAATCTCAGGATAATCAGGTTAGAGCTTAGTGACTTGGGACACAACTTGGGACATTTGCTTAATTAATGGCTCTTACCTGACAACAACCTTCACCCGGACTGGGCAAGTCCCTCGATCTTCAAACTGTACTTGGATAGTTGTTTCTCAGTTTTGGTCCCGAATATGAAGAATAGGCGTTGTTAAAGATGTGTTTAGTACTTTGAACTCATATAGTGAAGTGACATTTCCTATTTGTAGAGAGACGTGTAGGATACACCCTGACTGGGAGACACAGAACGTTTGTTCATGAAAGTTTTCACGGAGTGCCAAAGGATTCAAATCTCGTCTGAAAACAACTTATGCCGCTCAAGCGTTTATAGTACAAGAGATCTTTTGAAATTAACTGTGGTGATCTTTGATTGGCTGATTGACTTAGTACTAGGGTGGAACAGCTCGGATTATTAAAAATAGACGATTCCACCGGGATGCCAGCCACCGGGAGCGTAATGTAAAGATTTATATATTTACGCAATACAATATTCGTTTATTTATGACGTGGAACTTTAAAACTAAAAGTTTCAATCTTGCCTTTAACAAAATGTTCGATTATAGACCTCTTTCGTTGGATATTTTTGAAAGAAAGAACACATATATGTATCAAAGACTTCAATAAAACAGGGGACAGAAACCTGTTGTTATTGCTGACGTGTTCCATCGTTAGTGAACAAGAAAACCATGGACATTTAGGATCTGCAGTCTGAGCCCTTCTTCAGCCACGTTGTGTTAAGTTACGCTTTACCTGAAGACGGGTTCAGATTGAGGATCCGGAAACGTCATATCTTTGCTCACTAACGGTTGAAATCGTCCAAACTTAGAAATAAACTTATTGCCAACAACAAACTTCCAACAAAGAACCATAAAATCATTCCAGCGCTGCTGTATCAACGGCTCTGCGGAACGAGTAACCCAGCTGGCAGCATGAATGTAACAGCTGACTGATGAATGGTTGTGTGTGGGTGTGTCACGTGACCACTACACAGAATCTACAGAGATTGTGTTTCAATTGGTGTTAACCAAGCCATAAAGAGTCAATTGAGCCACGGCAGTAACCACCATATGTCGGCAAACACGCTGCGTCGTAAACCTCATCTACGCTCTTCAGTGGCGTGTTCAGCTTTAGGATTGAGATCTGGTTAGGTTAGCGAACCGGTGGCGGGTTGGAATCGTGCGCGACTCCGAAGCTTATCACTCCGCTGGCGCAGGTTCGATCCACGCAGTCACCACTTACATTTGTATAGTGACTGTACGGTGACGCTAGGTAAAGGTCGAGGTAGAGAGGACTTTGTAGTCCTAACTTCGCCTCGTTAAACAAGACAAACTATACCTTTTTTCAGTCGGGTTAGGATTACGTTTTTCGGGTGACAATGAGGTAGATAATACAGATGAGGCGACCTTAATGTATTTTATTGTAATGAGTGTAGAATTATTCATTAATTTACGTTCTTCCTCAATGGTGTAATCCGTTGGAATGAATACATAAATAACTACAGCGTACGAGTATAGGTGGTGGTGTATAGGATCACTAGATGAGAAACATATTTTTCAAGCCTTACTTTTATGTAATTATATAAAAGCATTCAAATGTCATCCGAGACCATTCAAATAATTAAAAATGATAATAACTTCAACACGGAAGCCGGCAACCAGTCCTAAAGAAGCCTTTTCGGAACTGTCACACCCAATGAGAACAAAGACAGTTAGCATCCCTGCTCCAATGGACGGTTGGCAGCCCTGATACTAATAGGATAGCAGACAGCAAGTAGCTCAGATTCAGCCAATCAGTCACTGAAGATGGTACTCCACAGACGGATCGAAATATCTAAAGCTAATTAACATAATGTTTTGAAGTGGTCTGAACCGGAAGAAGTAGATTCAGTTATGAATAATTAAGGTTCATTATTAAAATAATATAGAACATAATTTAAATATTCCTGTTTTTGCTGTACAAATAGTCATTGGATCTAACACCTATTATCGTTATACAGGGTGAGTTTTGCCCCCCCATCACCTTTGGAAAAGGAACATTTTGAAAACCCCTTTGGGGAATGTTTTTATAGGGTTCTGAAGTTTCTTTAAAGTCCTTTTCGTTACCCACCCCCACCCAAAAACCGGGGGGCTAATTTTTTTAAAATATGAACGCCCCGTTGTGACACCTTATTTTAAAGGGTATACAAACACAAACTCATTGATACCATTAAAACAATTTTACGACGTTGCTGTACAAAACGGCGGCTCAAAACGTTTTCATTTTTTAAGCAGATAAATGGACGCTGTCGCTAAATTTTTTAAATGTTGAAGACAAAAATTACAGATTTAGTTTTTGGGTAGTCAAAGCTTTAAAATTATATGTTACATGATAAATTTTGCAAACTTTTGAAAACTAACACATTTTGAAAAAGGGGCAGTTCTTATAAATTTGCAAAATTTATCTTGTAACATATCATTTTAAAGCTTTGAGTACCCAAAAGTTAAATCTGTAATTTTAAAATCTTTGAAAATATAGCGTCAGCGTCTATTATCTTTTTAAAAATGATAAACGTGTTGAGCCGCCATTTTGTACAGGAACGTCGTAAAATTGTTTTAATGGTTTTAATGAATTTGTGTTTTTATACCCTTTTAAATAAAATGTCACAAGGGGGGTTCATATTTAAAAAATTAGGTTCATCCCCTTCGGTTTTTAGGTGGGGGTGGGTAACGAAAAGTACGTCAAAAGAAACTTTAGGACCCTGTAAAAGCATTCCCCAATGGGTTTTAAAATGTTTCCTCTTTCAAAAGTTGAGGGAGGGACATATAAAACTCATTCTGTATATTATTTAATATAGAATTCTTTTATAGATATTAAAATACGTAATAAATTGTAATATTAAGATTGCTCTTAGATTAATTTTTCAGGTATGACAGTTCACAACAGTTGACTCTTTAAACATATGTTTTATCTTGTACACAACTTAATAAACAATCCTTTTGTTTCAGGTGGGTTGCTACGAATCAACTAAAATACTTCAAAAACAGGTATTTTAAGTTTTGTGAAAGTAATAACTTTACTATAATGTAAGGATTTAGAACTGTGAACGAAAAATTAAAAGACACCCCTTTACGTTAGGTTTAATTTCATCGGCATTCCCAAAAACACTTTTACACTCACCCAGAAAATGCTTGGGCATTACAATATTTTATTATTTCCCAAACTTAACAGCTGAAATGTTGTGTAGAGTTGGCGCTTGAGAGACGCCCGACACTTAACACAGAGGGAAACTTAGGTAATCAAAGCAGACAAATCGTCCTCTAAATGGTCCATTAATGTATGTTTCACCAAGTTAGGTACTGTGCTTGCATTGCTCGCTTCTAAACATATATATCTGCACTTCAGATACTTTATAGTTTTTAGTTAAGTTGTAAAAAAACTGTTTTTGTGACAAAAATTTGCTGATTATATATATTTTTCTATTTTTGATACTTATATTATATTACTATTATTATATATATTACTATATTATATTATTATTATTGATATATTATTATTATATTACTATTATTATTTTATATATATACTTATATTATATTCATTAGGTGACTTTAAGAGTCATCATTGTTTGTCTAATATTTCATACGTGGGGTTTGATGATATTAAAATGAACTGTACCTTTAAAAATTGAAACTAAGATGTCTCAAATTATGGTTATGCTTGAGAGGACGTAGTATTTGACGCAGACACTAGAGTTTTTCACTGATTTTTTACTAAGAATATTCTTTTATAACAGATTTTTTTTATTTTAAAGATCGGAACCGGGCTCTAATTATTTTGAAAATGTCTTGATTTGTTTTGAATAACGAATCAATTCTCATTTTGCATAATAGCAAGGTGACTCATTTTGGTCTTAGAGCTTGAAAGTCACCTTTTTGAGCTGAAGGGTTTTGATCATTTTTTATACTCGTATATGAATAATATTAAAAACTCAGATGATTTATAGCGTTTTTAGATACTTAAAACTGCTATTTTGATGACTACTCGCCCCTAAAACGTACTTCCGGCATTGGAAACTTTGCTGGCTTACAAACTTGATCGAAAGGTTTACAAAAAGAACATCAATTTGTCCCAAACTGTTTGAAATCAAACAAAAACTCTACCGTCCTGTAAAGTCGTGAAAAATAATATAAATACACAAACACATGTATATAATTATAAGGTTTTAAATCAACTGAAAGTTACCATACAGTACCTTTGTATAAATAAATAAATAGTTTAACCTTCCTCTCATGTATGCACAACGTAATACGTACAATTAGTCTGTTTTGCCCCTGAAATAACTGACAACCAATGTTGTGTTCAGGGTTTGGTTTTATTCACAAAGTTAAACAGGTGTTTAATTATGCGTGATTAGTCGGTTAAACGGTGTTCTCTGTTTAAATTATCGGGTATTTAACGTAAATCCAATCAGTTCCGTCTGAACTGAACGAAATGTTTTACATTTCAATATATTTGCTCGCGGATTAAACAAGTCATATTCCTTTTCGAATGTTTCGGTTAATAACTTTAGAGGTAGTGATATAATCCAAAAAACGGCGTTGTTTTTCACCGGGTTACAAATAATAAGGTGTCAGTCTTCGTTAATTCACTATTTATTTTCAGAATAATTATAGTTACACGATTAATTATCACTCAATGGCTACAAATCTGGCCTTATTTTGACTTGTTATACTTTATAGTCTATACACACATTGAAGTGGTTTGTTTTAAGCTAGAGTTTCCGTTAACACTCTCTTGTTCCTCAGTATGTATTTGCATGATAGATTGGTATCAAAAGATAATTAGATAGGAAATAAACTTGACAAGGAAAAATAATGTTTGATATTTTGTTATACACCTTATTGTTTATTTACTATCAAAAGACACTCATCACACTCACCATCATTCCATATTTACCTTAAAATATCCTCTAAGAGTGTTCGGTGTCTCAAAATAAAGTATAAAGTATCTAGGGTATAATGACAGAAAACTAATAAAAATACAACAATGAAATTGAAAGTTAGATCGTGCTAGTAACCTTTTCGAGAAATTCTTACTTATATACCAAATTATATTACATTTCGCCATTTATAAATTTAATAAGGTGGATACAAAATATTTTTAGAAAATTTTATTAGGATTACAATTAAGGTTTATACCAAGTTTCACAAAAATGTCTTTGAAAAGTGTTTTGAATTATTAGCTATTTTCTAAAATTTACAAAGTGGTGGATTACAGCTAATTAAGCCGAAACGAAAAAATGTTACTTGACATAATCCGGTTCTGCATAGCGCGCTACACATTTTGTGACACCCTGTATATTCAACCCAAACTGAAAGTCATGGCAGATACAAGCCTACTGAAGTGCTGCAAGTACAAGGCTGCAAAGGAAGACTCGAGGGAAACACTTCTTACTTCAAGGCGAGTGCCGCAGCCATTGTCTTAGAAGTAACTAGTTGAAGAGCAAGTCACCAGTTTTCCCATTAATTAACCAACTTGTCCACAAGACAGACAGACAGACGGACGATGGCTTTGTCTAGTGTAAAGTCTTCTGTCAACCCTTCGGGCTGGCTGTGACGTTGTATAAATTCGTTATTGTGTTGAGTAAATTTATAAGGTACTGTCATTTATGAATTATTTAAGTCGACATATTTTGAATTCAAAGGAATGAATCATATTTGTTGTGGTTGGTTTTGTATAGAAAGTATATCAAGAAAACCGTCTACATGTTTTTAATGTGCATTTGTGTTGGCTAATGGAACCATTTTCGTTACGGTATAAACATTTAAAGTCAATGTGAAATCCCTAAGCCTTTATTATACCTCACATTGTGTCTTTTATTATACATTTTTTTAATAGCCTTTACATTCAAACGTACAAAAAAAAAAACTCAAACAGTTATAGTTTGGCAACTGTCTTGTGCTCTCATATAGAAATGAATGCATACTCTTAATACAGGGCTAAATACAGGGTCAAGGCAAAAGTGCGGAAACGCCTTTATAACTTTTTACCAGTTTTTTCAGCGCAACCGAACTCGGTACATTTTATTAGAGGAATTAAAAGTACCTTTTAATGCAAACTGACAATTTACCTCAATTTTCAAAATGGGGGATTGGGGTGGGGGGCAAAGTGTCAGTATGGATTAAAAGGTACTTTTTCCTCATATAAAATGCCTACCGGTGCCTGAAAAAACTGGTTAAAGAAAAGCGTTTCCACACTTTTGCCTGACCCTGTATAATGTGTTAGATGTTGCTTTTTCTACTAGAGGAACAATACACAGCATTTTCTATTCGACAAATAAATATTAATTTTTTGGTGCGCAAGATAAACACAAACATACTAGGTAAGAAATAAAGTTGTTATAGAAAACGTCGTTAACGTCAAACATAATAAATAGAGGAAGGACAAAAATAGTTCGTACTTTTATGCTGCTGGACTAAAAACCTCATCAATTTCTTTTTATTTAAGTTAATTTTACGGTCACTATGGGCCTATACAGCCTGAATGATGACCTTAGCGACAAATTAACTACCAACAGTTGGCTGAGACGGGGCTCGAACTTGCGAACTTCGGATCCGCAGTCCGCGCGCTACCGACCCAGCCACCAGCCGGTTGTTTTTCAGTTGGGTTGAAATTGTACAGTTTTACCTAAAATTAACGATCTAATATCAAAATTAATATTCCGACTGGAGCAGTAGAAGGGTCTTTGTGCCTTGATCCCAAACCCGCAGTATCGGTGTAATTATACCCAGCAGAACAAGGCCTAATATTCTCTTTCAGAATATGGCTTATTGAGCTGTGTCAGGCTTTTCTAAAGCCGTCTAGTCTTCGTATTATTGCGTTTGCTCGAAATAATTTCTTTTGCAAAGTTTTAATTGTTTATGAAAGAGGTACTTATTGTCCTAAAACTTTGTGAATTGTTGAATTATTGACGCTTTGTGATGATATTTACTGTAACCATTATATTTCCATTGGTATAATGTGATAGAAAACATAACACTTCATTGCATACGTAGATTTTATATAATTTCTTTTACATTTTATAATTATAGTAACCCTCAGTGAGTTAATGTCTGACACAACTTGGTATTAAAATGGTAAACCTTGGGTATCAAAGAGAATGTTAAGTTTTTTTTCTTTTTTGATAACTTTGTATTTTGTTGAAGACTACTTGTTATTTTAAAAGTAAAAAAAAAAACAATAATATTCAGTTTGTTGACCAAAATATATTTTCTATTTGAAAAACGTCGTATCTCTTTTATTTTAATTAAATGATAGCCAATGCATGCTATGTTGAAAATCGCAAACATTGCTACTAATGTTGAAACTAAAAAAAGATCTTTAAACAAACGTCAAACGGATGGAAGGATGTCCCTTGGAAAATTGCAGACATTTTAGGGTTTAAAGACCTCTTAATACATTTTACGTAACTTGCATGTTGGTTTCTTGTTTATAAAATATTGACTGAATCTCCACCAGACCACTTAAAATCACTTCCTATTAGATCTTGCCTATTAGATCTTTCAACATAACCCTTGGGGTTTGTTGAACACTCCGTCCAGCACTGTTCTAGTTTTATCCAGACTACAATCCAACAATCGGATTCCACAGATTCCTCAACACAGATGAGTGGAAGTGTTATTTATCACACCTAGAACTGGTGCATTGTTACGTCACACTTCCACTTCTTCTCACTTCTCTTGTTACCCCCTTCCCGCTGCCACTTCCGTTGTTTCCTGCGGGTTCACAAGAAGTGTTTGTTTATCTCTTATTACCTTTTGTTTGTTCCCCTCCTCCTCCACTTCCACTTCAGTAACTGAAATAGAAAGTCTCCCATCGCGGCTGTAAGTGGTTCACTTGCTGCATTCAACATGGAGGTACTTGGGAGTTGGCTTAGACAAGGGTTTGAATTTACTATATGTTCTATAAACTTTGATTTAAGGTTGATAGTGTTTTAGTGAATCAAATTTAGTGAGCCAAAAATTAGTCAAATAGTGAGCCATATTTCTTATTTAGAAGTATAGACAGATTTTAAACGTAGTCAGCGGAGTCACTGCATTACATTGTCAACTTTCAATTACTTGCTTCGAAAGGATCATCATTGAAGGAAGGAAATCATTTTTCACCCTCAAAGAACGTTGATATTCAGTTCAAGTAATATCACGTTGTCCAGTCCCTTGACCTCCTGGGCGATCTGCTCTATGGGTTTACGACTGCTAAGAAGAGGGACAGGTCTCTTAGACCGAGACCAAAGGGACAGTCTCCTGGTAGAGGACATTGATGTCCTTTAGACCGCGACACTATGAGCTATTCACGGATTAACTACCAGATCGTACAAGATCTCATCATTTCCTACCTCGCGGTTGTAGCCAATATATCCACTTAGTTCCTTGATCCCTTCGTACTTTCTTGAATTTACTAGCCATGCTTGTTGGCGGTTTATTTTAGATGTGACTTGAGGATCCCACGTTTTTTTTCTGTGTCCATACAGTTTTACGACACATCGTGCAATATATAGGTCTAAAGCGGCTCAGATAGTCTCAGTGATCATCTGATGATACCCGCATCAACTCCAACCATCGTTTAGACATATCAGACCATCACCCGTTCGGAAGTCACGTTAAGCCGTTGGTCCTTGTATTTCCATTGGTCATTGGGCTATTAATTAATGATCCATTCTAAAGAAGAGTCGGCCTTAGTTTGTAACAAGACTACACCTCATAACTCATTACTACCACTCATCACACTCATCCTTCACCACATATTTGCCTTAAAATACCCTAATGAGAGTGGTCAGCATCTCAAATAGTTATTTAGTGATATAAAAAGATCGTGTTTTGAACAAACCGAATATTATTGTCTTTTATTTCTAAAATAACACAAGTCTTTAACAAAACATAAAGTTATCTAAAAAAAACGTAATGTACTCTTTTGAATAGCGAGGTTCAGTATTTTATAAGAAATGTATCGCAACCCTTTGATTTCTAACATCTTCCGCTCGTTCTTAATCGATTACTTATTCAAACATACAGCCTTTCCATGCAAACGCTCATAAACTCGTATTATGCCACCTAGCCTATATTGTTAGTCACACTCAGAGTGTTGCATGTTCTTACAGTCGTGTGCCGTATATATTCGTCTAAACTATAGAATGCTTCCGCGATCAGAACTTTTTCAGACGAGTTTTGAATGCGTTCAGCAGGAAAACCCATTTAAGTGACGAACTCCTACCTGTGAATACAAACGATCATAAATCATCGTTCGGTGTCTCCCAGTTCGGTAGTTCTATTTACCTCTAGTTGCATTAGAGTGGATAACAATAATTCTTCTTGAGGGATAGAATTTTGACTTTAAAAAGTTTTTGTTACCAAAATTTAGAGGCAAAGCATGTTTTTCAAATCTTTAAACGCTGGTCTACACAAATCTCTTCAACGATTACAATTTAACGATTGTTTGAACTGTTTTGTTGTTGTTTATTTTAAGAATGAAATTAGACAAATGAGTGTTTGCGCAACCTCCCTAGCAAAAGTCTCAGTGTAAAATTACTTCAGCTCAACTCTCCGGAATCAAATTAATTTTAACAGTTGCTTTTCATCGGTTCCAAATTGTTTGCGCTGTTTTAGGAAAAATCACACTGAAAGATTTCATCATGCCATTGTTTAGTAAAGCTTTTACCGATGTAATCGGAAACGCAAAATTACTAACTACAGTAACAAGGCCTTGATTGGCTCGGCTTAAACATTCAGAACACAATAAGGAAAACATTCAGGTGCGGGTCGAATTCTGCGTATTTGTTTGTTGAAATAAATGTGATTAGTTCGTTGAGTCAGGCAGGGTTAATTGGGCGTCCCTTTACCCGCGTAGGATTACCCTCTCATTTAAATACAGAAACACAAAACTCTGTCCATAAATTATTCTGTTTACGGTGAAGCAATCTCAACTTTTGTTGGCTTGATTTTATCCCTGTTTGCCAAGTCCAAATGATTTAATTGCCGTTTTAATCCGTTTTTGTAAACCGAATACTGTTTTTGGTTAAGCTGGTTTTTCGTGTTGAAATCGATTTGCTTCTGATTTTCGATATGTTTGGAGTTGACATAAATTTTTTGTAGTTGTAAATCATGTCTTCGTCAAATTTATTGTTTGAAGAAATTAATCTTCCTGAACTTTTAATTTAAAATTAAAATAGACTAAACGACGACTTGTGTTTTTGTATATGGCAGAACTTTCATTCTAAGTTTTGAGTTCTTCGTTTTTATAATTTTTTAACCTTGAAACGGAAAGTTGCATATTGTTAAAAATGTTTTTCAAACATGCTTGTGGAGCAAACTAAATTTGTACAAAACTATTCTATCACAAGTTATTGATTAAAAAGTTTTCATTAGTGTGGTTTGCGGCATTTTTTGTGTTGGAAAACATTATTTTTTTAACGATATGCAATGTCTTATAGCTATCTGCAAAATCCTTTACTAATTTCCAGCGGGGCGCATCGGACCAGCAACTACAGTATGTAGACAAATATTTAATAGAACCCAGAAAATATATGTAAAATTTGGTTCGTTTATCTTGCGCCGTTTAAAAGTTATTAAACCACCTCCAGACTTATTTGACACCCTGTATGTGTATGTTTTGATTTTGGTTAGCTCAAAACTACGAACCGTTTTGTTCCACGACTTTTCTTTTTTTATGGCGATAGAAATTAATTTCCTAAGGAAATTCGCTCAAAAGGAAATATTTTATCAAACCTTTTCAGTTTTTGAGTTACCAATAGAAAACACTTAACGTGAAAACCTCCTCTACATTGTTTCTAGATATTTCCATCGTTTTCCATTGTAAAATTAAAAAGTGAACTAATCGAATGATTCGACTTATTGTAAACAACAAAATAAACTAATCGAACGCTTCGGTGTAAACCGAAAAATGAACTCATTGAATGATTCGACCATTATGAACTAAAGAAGTAAACTGATCGAATGATTTGACCTAGTGTGAACTGAAGAAGTAAACTGATCGAATGATTTGATCTATTGTAAACAAAAAAATAAACTGATCAAATAATTCGACTTGTTTTAAAAACGAAAATGTGAATTGATCGAACAATTCACGCTTTTTGTAAACTAAAAAGGATAACTGATTGAATGATTTTACTTATTTTTACTTATTGTAAAACAAAAATGTGAACTGATCGAACGTTTCGACCTATTGTAAACTTAAGAAGTGAGGTAAACAAATAATTTAATTTATTGTAAACTAAAAGATAAACTGATCAAATGATTTTTAATGAAATGTATTAATGTATTGTAAAACAAAATGGGAACTGATTGAACGATTCGACCTATTGTAAACTTAAGAAGTGAGTAAACAAATAATTTAATTTATTGTAAACTAAAAAATAAACTGATCAAATGATTCGACCTATTGTAAATTGAAAAATTGAAATGATTAAAAAATTATTGTAAAACCAAAATGGGAACTGATTGAACGATTCGACCTATTGTAAACTTAAGAAGTAAAGTAAACAAATAATTTAATTTATTGTAAACTAAAAAAATAAACTTATCGAAAGATTCGACCTATTGTTAACTGTAAAAGTAAACTGATCAAATAATTCATAAATAGTAAACTAAAGAAGTGAATTGATCGAATGATTCGACCTATTGTAAACTAAAGAAGTGAAGTGAACTGATCGAATGATTCAAACTGCAGCAAGGGTCTAGGTAAAGCAAGTTCTGAGTACTCCCAGCAGGCCTATCTGTTAGACAAACCTGAGCCGTTGTTAGGAAACTTGTACACTTCTATCTTCGTTGTATATTCCGGCAAAGTTTCTTCTTCGGAGAAGCTTCTCTGCTCATCTAATATTTCTCCTTCATCCAACTATAAGTTCTCTTTGAGGTCTTACGTAAGTTCGGCTTAGTGCCGGCATACGATTTTCGTATTTTCCTTATTGAAAGGATTTCACGCTTGAAGCGTTCATAGTATGTTTTAGAGAGAGCTTTTGTGTTTGGTCCTTCTTTGAAGTTAAATCTTGCGTTTTAAGAAACCTAAAGTATTTTATATTTGAGGAGTGTCGACTTGAATACTGCGTTCTAAGATACCTTGGCCACTGGGAAAGATAGTTTGCACTTTTTATTATTTACAACCATTTACGCAGAGGCAATGAACACAGTCGTTCTGAATAATTTACGAGGAATAAAAAAGTAGGAGAAAAATCTTCTGCAATCTCAACTCTTTTAAACCCGTTGTTATACCCATTTAAAGATTACAAGTTGTCAGGTTTAAAATGCCACATTTTACATACAATTTATTGTTATTGACACATTCTTTTCAAAATCCTCTTAAGAGGGTTGTGACATTTCCCTCAGAGGATTTTAAAGACAAGTTTGTCAATAAAATAAATTGTATGTGAAATGTGGCGTTTTAAACCTGACAACTTGTAAATTTAAATGGGTATAAAACCAGTTGAACATTTGTCTTTAAATTTGTGTTGTGAAAATCGTTGAATTTGTGTTGACATTACATTTCTTTTGAGGTTCCAGAAGAAGGGTGTTCGTATTTAAAAGGTTTTGGGGGCTCTCCTTCCCAATTTTCGGGTGGGGAGTGGGTGGTGCAAAGTGCGTCAAAAAAGACTTCAGAACCCTAAAAAAACATTCCCCCAAGGACTATTTAAAATGTTTAATATATTAAAAGTTAAAGTGGGGGTGGGACATTTAAAACACACCCTATATAGTTTACAATAGGCTCCGATATATTTTAAATTGGAAACACTTGTAAGATTAGTTTCGGTGTCTTTCTGGCTGTAATTTCTTGCAAATATACCTGGCTTGAGAAGCGTTTCCAAGAATCTGTGAATGAGCAAAGTTATGTAGATGTAGAAGGTGAGGTAGAGTTGCAAGAACTTCTGAGTAGGCCCTGAAGGCACATCACTTAAACAGACGAGAACTTGATGTCTAGAAACTTCTTTATCTATTATCTTGGGTTTTTATGGAAATAATTTTAAAATCTGCATTTGCTGAAAACTAAAGAGCAAATTTTTTGACGAAGACTGTGTTAAAGAGAAATGTTATAACTGTTAATTTTTTAATTTACAAAGATCTATATACGTGTAAATGAGTTTTTTTTGTTTTTATTTAATTTTTTGTTGAAAAACAAAGAAGCTGAAAGGCGGTCATTAATTAGGTGCCGTGTCTGAAACGGGACAAAGGATTTTCTTTGGTTCCAAAAGAACCGTCGCTAACCAGCGGTTTCCTGCCTTGTTGAAAATATACAGCTCGGGTTTGATGTTTTAAAACATAACAAAATAATATTTCTAGTAATTTTCGTAAGGGGGAAGTGTTAGACAAGTTTATATTATTAGTTTTTTTGTGTTTTAAGTGTTTATTTGAATAGTCTGACGACAATAACCAGCGTTATTACCGTAGGAAAGTATAATAAACTCATTTACAGTAATAATACAAATTAAACAAATTAAAAATTAATAGCGGATCCGTGGCGGATTGGTATCGCGCGCGTCTCCGGAGCTCATCACTTTGGTGGCGCGGGTTCGATCCCCGCAGTCACCACTTACATTTTTAATGTGACTATGTGTGAGCTAGGTAAAGGTCGAGGTTAAGTGGTAGAGAGGACTTTGTAGTCCTAACTTCGCCTCGTTAAACAAGACAAACTTTACCTTTTTTAACAAGTGCTGTATTGTGAGCAGCGTTTTGAAACTCCTTTCTTGATTTTTGTTGTAATACTACAGAAGGCTTATACGTATAAGAAGAACGACCCTGCTAATTTGTCCTAATCAACAATATTCTGCTCTGTAAACCTTGAGAAAAATTCCAAAAATATACACTAGTTGAGGTAATAACGCCTAAAACGGGATTTAATTCCCCAACCTCAAGCGTGTAGGTATAGTACCACCGTTAATATTATAATAAAGTTAATATTAAGCAATACGAGAATTATCCATACACCTTTTGAGAGGTACAATGTTGAATTATTTTTTTATTTGGAATCGTTTATTTGTAATGCTGTACTTTTGTATTGTTTAATTTTCGTATAACTAGCATTTTCATCGCAGTTGAGGTCAGTTTGCATCGTAAAAGTAACCAATAGGTTAGTAATCGAATATGTGTAAATATTTCAACTTAGCAAAGATTCTTTGTTAATTTTGTTTGAAGTTTGTTGTTGACGGTGGTACTATTTCTGAGGTTAAAATGTTCCGTCGTTGTATATATATATTTTTTTCAAATTATTTTTATTTTATGTAGGCCTATATAATTTTTTTCTCTTCTGTGCAACTTATTGACTATCACAGCATAGTCGAAACATATTGTGTTAATTAAATACTATTTTCATTGTGGTTAATCCAAAAGTGTTTATTTCAATTACGTCGTGTTAACTTAACCTCGAGGTTAAACAGTGTGCAGTAGGATACTTCATGCCATACTACAGTTTTCATCTGGTTTTATTGAATAAACTTTATTTAAAGTGCATTAAATGCTTTAGTGGCTGCGCTGAGCCGAATGTCCATTTTCTCACTCATAAAACCGTTTCTCACTCAAATATTGAAGAAATGTTGTATTTAGATTTCTCGTTTTTACTCAGAAGCTAGTATATTTTTGAAAAAAGTGGTCAGCGAAATTACTGCAGTACATCGTCATTTTTCTATCTCAAAAAGATCTGCTGAAGGGTTTTTGACTGGGACTCGTGGCGTGGTCCTGTAATCCAGCTTCATGGAGGTCAGGTTTTGAGGATGATATAGGTCTAAAGCGGCTCAGATAGTCTCAGTGATCATCTGATGATACCCGCATCAACTCCCACCATCGTTTAGACATACCAGACCATCACTGCGTGGTTCGGAAGTTACGTTAAGCCGTTGGTCCGTTGTCATTGGTCATTGGGCTATTAATTAATGACCCATTCTAAGGAAGAGTCGGCCTTAGTTTGTAACAAGACTACACCTCATAACTCATTACTACCACTCATCACACTCATCCTTCACCACATATTTGCCTTGAAATACCCTCATGAGAGTGGTTGGCATCTCAAATAGTGATACATGAGGTGTGTCATGAAAATGTTTTGTTTTTACATATTTTTTACGGGACAACAAAACAAAATGGAAGACATGCACCGTACACTCATAAGCCGTAATGAAAACGTCCGTAATAATATTTAAACTGTATGAAGATATGTTTGAACACCCCCACACGATGGCCAGAATCAAGAAGGGGCACAGATTACAAAGCACTGCTGGTTAGGTATAAGAAGTTGGTGGAGTTTGTGTTGTGTTAGAGTTGTTACCAGTTGAGTTGGATGTATCCAGTTAGAGGCCCGGGGGAGCGCCAATCACCAACTCTGTCACATACAATCTCTCTGTCTCTCTTCCCTCTCTCTCTCTCTCTCTTACACACATGCTGTACCTTTCGTGAGCATTTGCAAGTGATTTATTAGCGAATTTAACAAAATGAGATTTTCATACCGTCAGTATGGTGTGATTCATTTCCGGGACCATGACATGACGCCTGACCCTAACCACCAGAACACGTGTTGAGCATATACTCAAACAATTTGATAAAATTTAAAGTATATGTAGGTTTTAGCGCAAATAAACGCGGCCAATATAAGATTTTTGCTTTAACAGTGAAATGACAGGGCGATGACATTTGAAACGTGTTTTTTTTCTTGCAGTAAAACACTTTCTATATAGAAAGAATGCCTTCTACCTTCATTCTAGCCTTCATTCATATTAGAGTACATCTGAGGCCGAAGACCGAAACGAGACTGTGTCCGTAACAAACAGCCTCATAACTAAAGCACACAAAAATGAGGCCGAATGCCGACAGCGTAACAACGTAGCGAGTTATATTAATAAATTAGACAAACAATCTTTACTGAAAGTTTAGCGCTCGGCTGCGTGTTGGCCTCATTTGGTAGTTGTTGTTGGCTGAACTTTCCAATTACTTATTCCAGTTGATTGTGTTTTGGGAATACATGTGGCTTTTCTGAGTCAACTAATTCGCCGCCATTTAATAGCTTCAAAGTTTGACATCGTATAACCAGTTATTTATAACTTTTTTTAGAATACTGCTTTTAGTTAATGTAACCATGCAAAATTTGAGTAATGCTCTTACTATAAAGGCAACACGCTTGACTCAGCCGTACAAATCTTGGTGAAATATAATGAAAATAAAATCCCCAAGAACGGTGTTTTATGTAAGCCTGATCACGTTGTGTCTCTATTAAAACAGAGCAAGGAATGTTTTGTAGGTGAAGAAATGATGAAAGTATAAAGGAAGGAGGAGACGGGGAGGGAGGTCCACTCTGCCAGACACAACAGCCTCAATTAGACACATTCCTCCTTAGTGTCTGTCTGTCTGTCCTTAGACACTCATAATCAAGACGAGACAAATGTCCTGAGTTGGGGTTTCGACGACCTCTATCAATTTACTCAGAAGCTAGTATATTTTGAAAAAAAGTGGTCAGCGAAATTACTGCAGTACATCGTCATTTTCTATCTCAAAAGATCTGCTGAAGGGTTTTGACTGGGACTCGTGGCGTAGTCCTGTAATCCAGCATGGAGGTCAGGTTTTGAGATGATATAGGTCTAAAGCGGCTCAGATAGTCTCAGTGATCATCTGATGATACCCGCATCAACTCCCACCATCGTTTAGACATACCAGACCATCACTGCGTGGTTCGGAGTTACGTTAAGCCGTTGGTCCGTTGTCATTGGTCATTGGGCTATTAATTAATGACCCATTCTAAGGAAGAGTCGGCCTTAGTTTGTAACAAGACTACACCTCATAACATTACTACCACTCATCACACTCATCCTTCACCATGTCCCTCATGAGAGTGGTCGGCATCTCAAATAGTGATATGGTGATCCGTATAAGAAAGTATAGTGCGCCACAAGTTACAGTGCATAAAAGTATTTTAGACCCTACAAATAAGTAGCTATAGAGGCACGATTGATAAAATAGTTATTATCCATTGATGAAAGAGTCGGTAGAGTCATTTAAGACGAAGTTATGGGATACAAGTTCTCTCACTACAACCTCGACTTTTACCTAGCGTTACCATATACTGACCTTGGTTGTAACAAGCTACACTCATAACTCATTACTACCATCATCTCACTCATCCTTCGACATATTTGCCTTGAAATACCCTCATGAGGTGGTGGCATCTCAAATAGTGATACATGGGTGTGTCATGAAAATGTTTTGATTTTACATATTTTTTTACGGGACAACAAAACAAATGGAAGACATGCACCACCATTTACTTGTATTTATATTTGAAATATTTCACGTAATAATATTTAAACTTTATGAAGATATGTTTGAACACCCACACCATGGCCAGAATCAAGAAATGGAGCACAGATTCAAAAGCACTGCTGGTTAGGTATAAGAAGTTGGTGGAGTTTGTGTTGTGTTAGAGTTGTTACCAGTTGAGTTGGATGTATCCAGTTAGAGGCCCGGGGAGCGCCAATCACCAACTCTGTCACATACAATACTCTCTGTCTCTCTTCCCTCTCTCTTTCTCTCTTACAACATGCTGTACCTTTCGTGAGCATTTGCAAGTGATTTATTAGCGAATTTAACAAATGAGATTTTCATACCGTCAGTATGGTGTGATTCATTTCGGGACCATGACATGACGCCTGACCCTAACCACCAGAACACGTGTTGAGAATATACTCAAACAATTTGTTAAAGTATATGTGGGTTTTAGCGCAAATAAACGCGGCCAATATAAGATTTTTTGCTTTAACAGTGAAATGACAGACCTGAAGTAAACTTCTGTTCATATTAGAGAGTACATCTGAGGCCGAAGACCGAAACGAGACTGTGTCCGTAACAAACAGCCTCATAACTAAAGCACACAAAAAATGAGGCCGAATGCCGACAGCGTAACGTAGCGAGTTATAATCAATAAATTAGACAAACAATCTTTACAGAAATTTAGCGCTCGGCTGCGTGTTGGCCTTATTTGGTAGTTGTTGTTGGCTGAACTTTCCAATTACTTATTCCAGTTGATTGTGTTTTGGGAATACATGTGGCTTTTTCTGAGTCAACTAATTCACCGCCATTTTAATAGCTTCAAAGTTTGACATCGAAGTTATAACCAGTTATAAAGTTATAACTTTTTTTTTAGAATACTGCTTTTAGTTAATGTAACCATGCAAAATTTGAGTAATGCTCTTACTATAAAGGCAACACGCTTGACTCAGCCGTACAAATCTTGGTGAAATATAATGAAAATAAAATCCCCAAGGAACGGTGTTTTTATGTAAGCCTGATCACGTTGTGTCTCTATTAAAACAGAGCAAGGAATGTTTTGTAGGTGAAGAAATGATGAAAGTATAAAGGAAGGAGGAGACGGGGAGGGAGGTCCACTCTGCCAGACACAACAGCCTCAATTAGACACATTCCTCCTTAGTGTCTGTCTGTCTGTCTGTCCTTAGACACTCATAATCAAGACGAGACAAATGTCCTGAGTTGGGGTTTCGACGACCTCTATCAATTTACGCTCTATTCTAGACTGGAATAAATCAGTGACTGATGGATTAATGGGTGATTTCAATAGAATTCAATTTGTTGCTGTGATTTTGGAATATTTCAGTTTGTTTGTACAAGGCCCATCTGTACAAATACAATGCAGTAGGTTATGGAGCAGGTATAAAATAGAGACGTTGTCTGAAACCGAGAGGTGAAACCACACCTCGCCAACGAGTTTGCCCTCCACTGGAGTGGGAGAACATTACTTGTAGCCATGCCTGCGCGCAAAACCTCTAATACGGATCATAATTTATGAACTCAATACATTTATAACTTTATTTGGACTACTGCGGCGTCCTCTTTATAATGAACAAACACAGAGGTGATTCAGTCAAATCAAAGCAATTACTAAGTAAAACCAATAATTAAAGCTATTCTTAAAAACCAGAGTTCAAAAATTCTTTAATTAAAGAACTTGACAAAGAAATATTATGGCGTAAAAGGGCACTAGTGTACATGAGTTTCTTTATAATTATTGGGAACTAACAATATATACAATAAAAATACAGCTAGTAGTGTGTGTAGCAGCACTAAAATTCCTGTAAAAATGTGTCTGTTGAAAAGAAACTATGATTTGAATATTTAAAGGTTGTTTTAGTATCCCTTACTATTCACTTTGGAAACCTTTTTCAATAACATCAATCAATAAATGGGTCTATACTTCATTCATTTTGTTGTACAATCTTTGCACTTTTTCTTGAAAACGGGAGAATTTCTTATCATGAAAGTAGATGGCAAATATATATAATATGGTTACATAATTTACAAACAAATATATACAATTATTAAACTTTCCGTAATAAAAATGTTAAAAACTCATGTATTTGCTTTGAACATAATCACAAAGTTACTTGGATAGTAAACACTTCAGCATTTACAACATTTTAAAAATGTATACACATATATTATATAGCAGGTCATGTAATCCAGCTTCAGGTTTTGAGGATGATATAGGTCTAAAGCGGCTCAGATAGTCTCAGTGATCATCTGATGATACCCGCATCAACTCCCACCATCGTTTAGACATACCAGACCATCACTGCGTGGTTCGGAAGTTACGTTGCCGTTGGTCCGTTGTCACTGGTCATTGGGCTATTAATTAATGACCCATTCTAAGGAAGAGTCGGCCTTAGTTTGTAACAAGACTACACCTCATAACTCATTACTACCACTCATCACACTTATCCTTCACCACATATTTGCCTTGAAATACCCTCATGAGAGTGGTTGGCATCTCAAATAGTGATACATGAGGTGTGACTTGAAAATGTTTTGTTTTTACATATTTTTTACGGGACAACAAAACAAAATGGAAGACATGCACCGTACACTCATAAGCCGTAATGAAAACGTCCGTAATAATATTTAAACTGTGAAGATATGTTTTAACACCCCCACACGATGGCCAGAATCAAGAGAGGGGGGGGGGGAACACAGATTACAAAGCACTGCTGGTTAGGTATAAGAAGTTGGTGGAGTTTGTGTTGTGTTAGAGTTGTTACCAGTTGAGTTGGATGTATCCAGTTAGAGGCCCGCCAATCACCAACTCTGTCACATACAATCTCTGTCTCTCTTCCTCTCTCTCTCTCTTACACACATGCTGTACCTTTCGTGGCATTTGCAAGTGATTTATTAGCGAATTTAACAAAGTGAGATTTTCATACCGTCAGTATGGTGTGATTCATTTCCGGACCATGACATGACGCCTGACCCTAACCACCAGAACACGTGTTGAGCATATACTCAAACAATTTGATAAAATTTAAAGTAGATGTAGGTTTTAGCGTTACTTAACAATATTCCAAAGATTGTGCAAATCCGTTGAATAGTTCAAAACGCGGCCAAAATAAGATTTTTTGCTTTAACAGTGAAATGACAAGGGCGATGACATTTGAAACGTGTTTTTTTCTTGCAGTAAAACACTTTCTATATAGAAAGAATGCCTTCTACCTTCATTCTAGCCTTCATTCATATTAGAGTACATCTGAGGCCGAAGACCGAAACGAGACTGTGTCCGTAACAAACAACGTAGCGAGCTATAATCAGTAAATTAGACAAACAATCTTTACAGAAAATTCGCTTCATTCGCGCCAGTAGCGCTTTAGCGCTCGGCTGCGTGTTGGCCTCATTTGGTAGTTGTTGTTGGCTGAACTTTCCAATTACTCATTCCAGTTGATTGTGTTTTGGGAATACATGTGGCTTTTTCTGAGTCAACTAATTCGCCGCCATTTTAATAGCTTCAAAGTTTGACATCGTATAACCAATTCTTTTTTAGAACTGCTTTTAGTTAATGTAACCATGCAAAATTTGAGTAATGCTCTTACTATAAAGGCAACACGCTTGACTCAGCCGTACAAATTTGGTGAAATATAATGAAAATAAAATCCCCAAGGAACGGTGTTTTTATGTAAGCCTGATCACGTTGTGTCTCTTAAAACAGAGCAAGGAATGTTTTGTAGGTGAAGAAATGATGAAAGTATAAAGGAAGGAGGAGACGGGGAGGGAGGTCCACTCTGCCAGACACAACAGCCTCAATTAGACACATTCCTCCTTAGTGTCTGTCTGTCTGTCTGTCCTTAGACACTCATAATCAAGACGAGACAAATGTCCTGAGTTGGGGTTTCGACGACCTCTATCAATTTACGCTCTATTCTAGACTGGAATAAATCAGTGACTGATGGATTAATGGGTGATTTCAATAGAATTCAATTTGTTGGTGTGATTTTGGAATATTTCAGTTTTGTTTGTACACAAAGAAGGCCCATCTGTACAAATACTTTTAATGCAGTAGGTTATGGTTAATAATAGTGTTCAAAATATAATGTAAGTTGATCTGTTGGGTATTTAAAATTAATAGTAAAAAGATACTCCTCCTCATTTTGTTGATAAGATAATGCACTTTCCTTCTGGAATTGGTTAGAGGGTTTCAGTACTAAGAGTTCCAGGCCAAGAACTTTTAAGTCCATCAGTGGCGTAGCAAGAGTTTCGGAATAGGGGAAGGTCCATTAGACTATTTCAGAGCGTGAACTGCCGTGGGGACTACTACTGTAGTAGTAGGGGTATTTTAGTAGTTATTTTAAGACAAAATGTTTAATTCACTGGTTTCGTAAAAACATAATATTAAACTATTAGAATAAAAAGCTAATCAAGCAAAGTAATTTTAATGACGGTTTTCGTAGGGTTTCCTCAACGCCTCAACAAAAAAAAACATTTTACAATATTTCATTGTGTGTTTTTAACAGTATATATTAATCCAGTTTCAAGCCTTTTAAACAATATTAAATCAAAAATCTTTACCTACAAGCTTCGTGGATAACGGGTGGTATTTGAAGGGTTAATGGAAAACAAGATGCTCATATTTTTTGGAAATTTATTATTAATGTTGAATTAATAATTTGTTTTGTCTATGTACAATTGCTAAGTTGTGTATGTACTACAAAATTAAAATAAAACAATAAACACAAAGTAGGAAAATAGTATAAAAAACATAGCAAGCCACTGCTAACTAGAGTAGGTCAATGATAAACTGCTTAGATCAATTTAAACTTATTAATCTACCGCTAGTTCTGATGGGACCCTAAGTAATTATTGATCCATAAACTCACAAATAAGTACAGGTGAGGTTTAAGATAACCCTTTAGTCAATTTTCAATAACGTCCAAAACATCTCAAACCCCTGGATATAAAAGAACACTTCTCATTACTCTAGTGACACTGTCCTACAGTTGGACAGCGGAGCAGTGTTCAAGGGGATGGGAATGTGTCATTTTATCTCATTACAGACAAACTACTTCCTTCTTCTCTTAACCCAGTTCTACTCTACCCTCCCCCCTCACTACCCCTTACACCAGGTGTCTCTCCCATCACGCAAATGAGTCTCTCCTCACTACTTTTATAATAATAACCTAGTTTTCCTGATTTATCTTCCCATTGAATTTTCGCAGATATGAATTTTTTATAGGTTAAATAAATTAGAGTCGGTACAAATCTTAGTGTGAATTTTTTATAAATATGGCATTAAATTCGGGGTTCAAAATTAAAATAACATGAAAAAACATCCTTTTCAGGTGAAGGTTAGGGGACTGTACCATGATGTAAAATTCAATGGGATGGTGCAGTTCGTTGATAAGTTATGTTGTCATTGGGTAGTGTACACTGAAAGACAAAAAGATGCCGAACCGGTTTTTATAGTTGGAACGGTGAAAGATGAAGACACAGAACTCGATACGCGATTGATATTTGACAGACGTATAAAAGAATACAGCCTGATAAACTAACAAAGCAAATTTTAGAATCATATGAACACTCTAAGTAAGGTGAAAGTAGAAACAATTAAATGGACATTTAAAGGCAATAGGCATAGCGCAAACTACCATGTTTCTTCAGACGGAACATGTCTTTGTAGATGGAATACAGTAGCATTAATTAAAATGCCGCCCTCAACCTCTAAAATACATATTAAATACACAATTTATACTAATTGTCAAAACACACTAGTTATTAGGTAATCTTATTAAGAGGGTTAGTCAACCAAGAAAGAACCCCTGTTTGGCACTGAAATAGCGGAATATTGATTATTTCTCCCCGGTGAGCAAGGGGTAGGTGGAAATGCAAGTTTATCATCTGTTTCAAAAACATCGGTTTTAGTATGGTTGTCTTGTCAGTGAAGAGAAGTGGTAGTATTTGCAAAACATAGTTTCGTATAGTCTCCCGTTTCTGACGCCGATTATGAACCAACATCCATTGAGAACATGGAAAACAACTGTTCTAAACTCTACACCAAAAACTGCGTCGTACACGGGGGACTACGAGAAAATGTTTCGAGCAACTTTTTCTGGGGTGATCAATCCTCTTAATGTCTCATTGACAAGTTTCGTAAGCTTGGCGAGGGCAAATGTGTGAAAACTACCAATAAACCATTTTGAATTTGAGTTATAGGAACAGATCTAGACAAACAGTGTATGATCGGTCAGAAAGAAGTTCCTAAAAAAAGAAGGAATAGATTGAAAAAAGAATAAAAGAAAAAGAGTTCATTCCGGAAGGATGAAGCAGATCCAAGCACAAGACGGCGTTCACGTACCTCGCATATTCGACTGGGTCTATACGTGGATGACAGATATTGTATCAGTATAATCAAAGCTTTTCTGACCCATAAATTATAACAAGTTCCACGAAATTCCAATGTATTTGAATCGTTGGATATTGAAATAAAAATTACTCATGTACACTTTGTGTTATATTGTATCATCTAATTCATTTTCTTACATAGGATTCTCACCTTCTGAAAAATGTGTGTAGGCCTAGCAGTCCATTTCTTTTATTTTTACACATTATATTTTAGAAAAAACTAAGATAAGGGTGTAATTATTCAAAGGTTGGGTAAATGAATCAGTTGGAACCAGAGGTCAAACACGATCACTCCCTTGAGATTCTCTGCCGGTGAGTTCAAGCGAATGACTCAGTCAAGGTTACTGTGGCTTCAAATGAGTCAAACTGAATCACTTCAGACTTGGCACGTGCCTTTCAATGTAACACCGGATATCCTCGTCATAGATAACGGGTAAATGTCACAACTAGTTAAGAACCCTGCGGAACTCACGCCTGGAGCCGCTAGAACTTTGTATCGGCCTTATCAAGGTATAGATGAAAATAGCAACACTGTTCAACAATATTCTGTCCCTGGAATTAATCAGGTATACAAATGAGAGCAGTAAACAAGGACAAGGAAATATAATCAAATTTGGTAAATTTAACTTCGATTTTCCAAGCTCTCATAGGGCTCACAAAATTAATGTTTTTGGATACACTCGTGTTTCGCGAAAAATTTGCAAACGCTTTGGATTTTTAAATTGTTTGGACGTTGATGTGGACAAAATTGGGTTAACTGCAAAAAGTGTTCCATTATGTGACTGACTCTATCTAAACCTGGAAACGGTCCTGACTGCACTGAACTTGATTCTGTGGTCTTTCGGCGGGCACGGGGACATTCTTTCCAACGATGGATTTTTGAAACAAAATGTTTCTAAAATACTAAGCTCATTTAGTAAATGTCTATGATTTTTTGCATTATGCTTAATTATAGCTGCAGGATAAGAGTTTGAGCTTGCCAAAAGTTATCTTGTAACATAAATTATATTTTATAAACACCGGAGAAAAGATGGCTCGAGCGCGACGTTGTAATGTCGAACTAATTCCTAATTCAAAGATAGAGCGGCTGTAGTGTAACATCCACCCAAAGCTTATGTTATGGTACATAGATAGCGCATAGATGTCACATGGGTGAGACAGGAAAAGCGACACAGTTGCACAGATCCCCAAGCACAGATATTTGTTAACAACTTGAGGACTTTAGACAATTCCATATAAACAATATTGTACGTCAGTAAAACGCCTATTTCTAAAAGTATTTCCTCACTAGCTTTTGTCATTTCAAAATACAGTATAATCATCTGGTCCTAACTGTGTACAGTGCTTGTTTCATTTACATAAAGAAAGCTCACATCACTATGAACTGTGAAACTTAGTTTGCTTGTACAAAGAGATAATTAAACACGAGTGACGCCGAGACAAAGACTATGAGTTTGTGAAAACAAGACTGAGATGTTATCAAAGTTTATGTTGTTGACAAGTAAGAAGACAGAAATCAGACTGGTTCAAGCCCTTCTACAAACATTGCTCTGGAATAAACTCTACTTGCACAACCGTATAGAGACGTTCCATCTGGTGCAGCTTGTCTTTGTATAAGTATACTCGTACTAACAATCGCCCTGTATTCACCCGTATTTCAGGCCCTATCGCCCAAACGTTCAAAATTAAATGATCAATGGTTCATTTGGGATAAAAGGAGATTTAGGATAAAGGGTTCAAGGACATCGTGTAGAGATTATTTTAAAAATTTAAACATTCCTACATTAGCGTCACTATACATTTCTGAAACTGTATTAGTTTGTACTTCAAAATGTAATTTAGTACAGGGTTAAGATAAACAGTCTCATGATACATGCTCAAATTCTACTTTTAGACAAGATAGCCATAGACTCCACATTTATGAGAGATTGCCGATGCAGGCTGGCGTGGAACTTTTAAACAAGCTCCGCAACGAGATCACATGTTTACTGCCTGAACTGGCTTTATTCAAAAGGAAACTAAAAGAGTAGCAGAGTTTATTGCAGAACCTGCTAACTTTCCATACGACGGAATATTTAACATAGTAAATATAGTAATTTTAAAATAAAGTTAGCCCCTCAAACTACAATAATTATCGTAATTTAAATAAGAAAGACATAATTATAGGACGTATATAGACCGTATTTACCAGTGGCTTAAGCCCATTCTGGCATTTTAAATTGTAATTCACCTCTCATTTCACCAATTTTGTATCATCTCCATTTTCATCAAAGTCGACACAAACAACATACTCGTATTTTGTACAGTGACTTAATAAATTATTATTATTTTCGTTGACTTTGAAATAACTTTTTTAGACAGCAATTTTTCGACGTAATGTACGTTTTTTACTCCGAAACTTTTGCAACAATTCGTTTTTCTTTGGCAGAAACTAGGCACGAAAATGTAGATAAAAGTAGATATATCGTTAAATTTTTAAACTACTTTTTCGTATTAACTTTAGGGGAAGAATATTTTGTTGCGAATGAAGATTTGTGTTTTGGTTTATAAATTAATGCTAATAATTCATTGGTCGATGACAAACTATATTGTGTGTTGACAAACAATACTTTCAAAATAGTCCTCAAAATATGTTTTGGGGTCGGGATTGGTGCTCATATTATGGTGCCAGATCTGGGTCTTACTATACTGACGGCATGAATATCTAATTTTTGTCTAAGGAAATTCCCTAAAAGAAAAGTCACTGGTTACAAGAAGCTATCGTAAGAACTTAACACATGAACGTTTAAAAGGAAACTAAATCGATATTATCAACTATTTGGATCCATGAACTCTCCTTAACTGTAAAACGATCGGTCAATTATATTTTTTTATTTTGATTCAAAGATGGTTAAACCTTTTTGCTTTTAATTTCCACAGGAATTGCTTGGAACAATTTAATACCTGCATGAAAGGGTAGTTTTCAAATAGATAAAGACAGTGAGGATTTCACCATGAATTGTTCCATATTGCGAGTCATTAACGTGTATGTTGTTGCCTTGCTTTCGGGAACATATTATCCTAAAGCATTTGTGGCAAAACTTTATAAATGTTTCAAAATATAATGCATAAGAACTTTTCTAATTGAATATTGAGAAGAAGTGCATCTGAGACTTTACCACATCCAATTGAGAAGTTTCACGTTAAGGGACGCCACAACGAAACTAGCACACTTAAAACAAACACTTAACACTTTGGTTAAACCTGACTCTGGGCTCAGCTTTACAAAGCGGACTGCAGCAGAGTCGTGTCGCTGATGGTCTGTAATCAGACATTGTTGAACCAATCAAACTGCGTCTCTTCTCAACGCTTTGACACTCGACCTGCTCGTACAGCCAATCACTGGTCAAATCTCTGAAAACTAGTTAGAGAGGAGTCGAATAACCCATTGGTGGAATTTTTACGTAAAAATCTTAAAAGCATATAATAATTTTAACTCTTTCGCGGCCTATCACTAATATCTCAGGCTTCCGGTTTACACTGCGTCACAGTTGAAATGTAGTTACTGCTGCTAAACGTTTCGACCTCACTGTGGAGAGTCATCCTCAGTAGCTGGTTGACTAGATGAGACTGTATCTAATGATTGTCTTTTTTCAGGTGAGCTGTAGAAGGTTGATTTAATGGTGTCAGTGTAGGTAAGTAGTTTATACAAGAACACAAATATTAACATTCTATTTGAAACTAAAAAGTATTAAATACCTGTTGTTGAATTCCGTCATGCAGTCTTTCCGTTCATATTGCGACGGTCCGTTTCTCTTTATAAAAAAAGTAATAAAATCACTGCTTGGTGTTTTGTTTGAGGCTTGTTGTTGACGATAGTGCAATTTCTGATGCAGAAATATTATTACGGACGTTTTCCATCTTTTTGAGAACAAAAATGAAACGACGTTTCAGGATCTAGAATCTGATCCCGTCTTCAAGTGATAATAAATGTAAAATAAAACACAATAATTAGGAAATTGCCTAGCCTAAAAGTCAGCTGCTTGGTAATTCCAAGCCAAGACCATTAAATGAAAATAAATCAGGGATTAACAAAATAACGTGTGAATGATGTAACAAAACATATTCAATTGTTGTAAACTTACTATCGTAAAAATATAAAGTACCAATTGTGAGAAAATTTAAGAAAAATTCCTAATAATACTTATACATGTATAAAAATGAAGATAATAATCCAGGTTCACGTGAAATTTCTTCTGTCCTCGGATGTGTTTAATTAATAAGACAATGTAGTCTAATCATTATTTAACCAATTACTATGCAGTCCATTGTTACCTTTCTTCTGTATAAATCAACATTGTGTTTGGTTTGAAATATATTAAAAATTCACAATTGTAACATACGTATTTGCTTTCACTAATTTATTTTCAGTGTTCAAATTTTCCTTCAGTTTTATGTGCCTCTGAAGATTAACAAGTTGTACTTAAAATTCGTAAGGTTGATAAAAGTTTGAAAATTTGCTACTGTATTTGCTTTAAAATTTAAAGTTCAAGCCATCCAGGTGTTTTTATTTACAGTTTTAAGCCTTCTATGATTTTACGCATAATTAAAAATGGAATTTGCACAAATTCCCAGTAATTAACTAATGCACTTAGTCTTTCACACCGTCATTTACTACAATTATTAAATTGACATCAATACTTATGAATGGGGTTTAACAAAAGTTGCGTAAGCCTATAGTCAATTTACGGTGAAAAAAGAAGCCGAAACTAACAACAAGACAGATAAGGCTGGTAAACAGGCCAAAGAATGAAGACTCAAAGTCGTATCAAAGTTTGGAGTTTCTTGTCTGACGACCGAGTTATCACTTTACAGACAAACAAACACAGATCCGACAAACAAACACCCTCGTATAACTTGCAGCACTTTCTGTCATCTACAATGGTGATCTTGACTTGTGGGTGTGGTGGCTCACGCTGTCAGGTTCAGGGGAGTTCGTTACGCTTGCACTTCTACACGGAATAATAGTTTTTAGCGAATTTCCTTTGGAAGTAAAGCTCTTCAATTCTATCGCTAGATAGAACGTAACGTTGTGGAATAAAACTGTTTGTAGTTCTGAGCTTCTCAATACCCCTGAGCCGAATGGCAAAACTGTATATGTTTAATAACTCTAAATATTGCATTTTTTGTAAGATTTTGACGAAATTGGGAACAAATGTTTCTTTTGCAAATTTTATGGTAAAGTTTTTTAACCAGCGAAGTTGGCCAATGGGAAGTGGCTTTTTGGGGGGCGCTTCCCCCAAAAATGGGGTTATGCCTACAAAAACTGTATTAAGAAATAGTATAAAAATGTATAGCACCCTACTGAACATGTGTACCAAAATTATTTCCAGCCGCCATCTTGGTCTGGCTGCACGGAGTTTGTTGATTTTTAGTACACATGTTGGGTAAGTTATTATCATACGTGCTTACACTAAGTTTAAATGAAGTCTGTTCATATATACAGTTTTTATTCTTAATCTGTTATAGATAATTCGCTAGGATTCATGTTAGCGCTTGTGGTCGGTTATGTTTATAGTTAAAACCTTCACGTTATTGACAAAAGTATGCGCCAGTTCTAAGACCAAAGCTTGTTTTGACTTATTAGAAACCGCCATTTTTATTGTTTTTCATCAAACAAAGTTTGGAATTCATTTAGTTTAGAAAATTTTAGACTACTTCCAAATTATTGTAAGCAACGACTATACAGGCTGTCCTGGAACTCTCTGGAACAATTCATATAAAATTGTTCCTTAGGTTGAGACAAACAAATTTCACAGTATAACATGTGGTCCAAAGTCTTTAGTTTCTTCACTAGCCGCCATTTTGTGTTTTTAACTAAATAATAAATATCTCAAAAAGTATTCAACCGACTCCGTTGAAATTTTGTATAATTTTTACTCTAACCAAACCCTAAAATAAAAAATACTTTTATACATAAATTATTTACTCAAAAACACAAAAGTACGGCTAGTGGATATACTAAGGACTTTGGACCCCATGTTATATTTTGAAATTTTTCTGTCTCAACCTAAGGAAACATTTTATATGAATTGTTTCAGAGAGTTCCGGGACACCCTGTATATGTATACCAATATAAATTATAACATTAGAAAGATATTGAAACCACTCATTGAAGCATTTTAACCGTCTTCTAACTCTACTAATTAAACTTAACTAATTAAATGAAAACATTTTCAAATATAAAAAAGTTATGGAAAAGTTATAGTTTAATTTAGTAAGCTCAGAGCAACAAGGACATGAATGGTTAAGCAAAAGTAAAGATTAGGAATATTAAAATAATATGAAGAGTTAAGTCGTGGCTGGTGGCTCATAATTCTTGCAGTAAAATGAAGAAGGATTTTATGAGATACCGAGAATTATGACGTTATTTCCTTTACAACTGCTGACTTTTCCTCTTTACCTTGATCGTGGATTGTAGCGTTGAAAGTTGTCATACTCTGTAGGGTGGCCGTTTGATTTTATTTACTAATTAGGCTAAATAATAATCTTCAACCTGTAAAATACACTCTTCTACTGTAGAATGTCTACCAGGTTCATCTTTGTAATTATTCGTAAAAATCAAATTCGTTTATTTGTCGGGAAACAGTACATTCATACATAGTACATAGAGTACATAGACATCGTCAATCTTAACTTAAATAATATACTATAAAAACAGCAAAATATTACACAAGCATTTATCTTACAACAACTAATAATTAAAGTATTAATACGATGTACATACAAAAATATACAGGATACATTAACATTCATACAATATAGCATAACAAGTTTCAAAATGTAAAATTAAAAATTTATCTAGGCTATAAAACCATGTTTAATTAGGAATGTTTTTACCTCATATTTAAATACTTTAAATGTTAAGGTGGCAAATTAGTTGGCAAGTTTATTAAACATATTTATGGCAGTGCACTTAAAGCTCTTTGTGGTCTTTGTATAATTGTAATGAGATTTGTTTAGTTGGCCACAATTCCTAGTGTTATATTTGTGAATATCAGAGTTTAACTGCAGAGTATTTATGTTATGTTTAATGAAAAGTAAACACTGACCAATGTAAATACATAGAGGCGGCCGGATAGAGCCCGGGCGGCAATTATCGAGGGTAGGGAATTTAACATGGAAGGATTTGCAAACGATGTTTTAAGTACCAAAATAGGAAAAGTGTTCCAATAGAAGCGTAGAGCCGTTAATGATGAAGCATATAAAAGCAAAAACGTAAATCTTCCTTGCTAAACAAAACTGTATTACGATTATCCGAGATCTATGTTTATGGGAAAATCAAGTTTTAATACACGTAATTAATAATATATTGTTCGGCGAAAGCTTTGCAAGGATATGTATAGCTTACAGATAACAATTGGCAAAGGTTTATATTCACAACTGTACAACTAAAACAAGTTTTTATGATACAATATTTAGGTAAATTCTGAGAATTCCTTCACAAAACAACTTACGTATATCTCTTTTTGTAGAAAAGCCGCTTAGTTTCTAGGTAATTTCATTGGTTAAGCTGTATAATACCGTAAAACATGCAGAATCCAAAACTAAAATACTAATGTAGAAACCTTGTTACAACATTTTTTATAAAAATAGCTTAAGCGGTTTGTTGTTGATTCCTTATTCGTGCACTGTTAACTCTCTATAATATATATTAAAAAATATATAAACATACACATTAGCCAATTCTATATAGCTTCGTACATATTCATACTGTAAAACAACCCTAACTAAATAACTTATACACTTTTGGGCTTCTAATGTTCTTGCTAACCGTGTTGCAACTAAGTGCAAACCTATAACCACATTGTATTGTGAGTTATATAACTGTACAATAACTCACAGTAGACAAAAAAAGTATGCAGAAGAAAAGTACAAGTTCGGACTTTCTCAAAGTATACAAACGAGTTTAACTCCACCGTCTTTGTCTCATTTCCTCCAGAGTAAAGAAAGTTCTTTTCCTTTAAATTAAGACCAAAAGAAAAGTTTCGATTTATATTTACACGAAAAGTTTCTTGTCTCTTATCGCATATAGATAAGGCGAGGACGTGAATCCTTACATGGTTTGGGCTGTTCTCTCATTGAGTTTTTAATACTTTTTAATAAAAAAGGTACATAGGTTTGCAAGTTTTCAATGAAATACTGAGGAAAGGTAGTATCATTTGAAAGTAGTAACTTTAGGGCCAAAGGCTGAGGAAAGTAACACTACGGAAGATTGTAACGATGTCAAGCAATATGAGGTCAAAGCAAGGCCCATTGATTTGTAACTGCTTGCGGTAACTGTGTTACATGAGTAATATTCGTGATTATTTAAGACTGACTGCCGTGAGATAAGAAATTATAAAAAAGCTGAAATAACAAGGTTGAAGTCTAAGGTAAACTACAGCAACTTGTTTTGGGAAGAAATATATCGAGGCACAGGAACATTTTAAGAAATATGCCTAGGAAAATACTATGACATATATGTATTACTTATACTTACGTTTTTGAAGTAAATACTTAGTTGTAGGTGAAAAAAATACCAGTAAATACTAATCTTAAAGTTTTTACTAGTCTTTGAAGTAATTACTTAAAACCGCACGCAAATACTTACTGTATTTATAAGTAAGTACTCATGATTTAGTGTGAATAAAACACATGGTCTACTTATTTTTATAAGTAAATACTGCTTCATTTTTAAGGTTTCTAATGACACCTTAAAATACACTTTTATCGAATTTCCTTTGGACAAATAAAATATTCATGCCGTCAGAAGGTAAGATCCAGACCAGGGACCATGAAATGAGCACCGATCCCGAATAGAGCATTTTTTCAAAACTTCAAATACATTTATGTATACAGGGTGTTCATAAAGAATTGTCACAAACGTTAGAATTAGGTTTATAAGGTCAAAATGAGAAAATCAAGAGTAACTTCTTTTTGAAAAACGCTTCGTTTACCAAATATCTGCAATTTCGTTTTTCACTAATTATTTTCTAGCTCCAACACCACTTATTGGATTTGGTATTGAAACTAACAATACCGAAATTTGGAAACTAGCCATTGTACTCGTTCGTAAAACATTAAGTACAATTCAACCATAGTTTCTCAAACATAAAATTATTGAAGGAAGTACAAAATTCACAAAATTTAGATGCATATACTCGTAAATTACTTGTTATTGAAAAATAAACCCTTAACCGGCCTGGTTAGTTTCTTAGCATAACAAAACAAGACAGCTGATGTAACATACAAGACGTATTTACTAATATTTAAGTAAAAAAAAACTTTTACTGAAAGTTAACCGCACGAGTTTACTGAAACCTATCAGTAATACCTTAACCAAAAAAGTATAAGATTATTCACCTATTAATAAGTATTTACTAAACTTATTAAGTATTTACTTTACTTATTAAGTAGGCCTATTTACTTATAAGTGATAAGTATAGTTTATTCACATCACTGATTATCACTTATTTCAAACCCAAAGCTAACCAAGACTTAGTTCTTCCGGTTCACACCGCGTCAAAACATCATCATAATTAGCTTGAAATAATTTGGTCTCACTGTGGAGTACTGATTGGCTGAAACTGAGATACTGGCTTCTATCCTATTTACCATAGACAGCAGGACAGCAAATAGCTCGTTTCAGCCAATAACTGACTGAAGATGGTACTCCACAGCGAGACCGAAATATTTCAAGCTAATATTATGATATTTTGACGCGGTGAGAAACCGGAAGATTTAGATTATAGTTGCTGACACCGGCCGCGAAAGCGGTCGTTTATAGCCCAAAGGTACGAAGTAATTTAACTATTTCCACAAACAATTCGACCGATTGGAGAATACTGAAGATGGATATTATGTAAGAAGAACACAGCAATAAGTGTGTTGGCTGGGGTTAGGGCTTGGCATTGTGCCTAGTGGGTCTGTATAGACACTTCTGGGAGTCTGGCTGCATGGGGTTAGACGTGCTACATGCGACTGCATATCGTTTCAACTGTGTCTTTTGAGCAATGTTCTATGAATTTCCTTTGGATAATAAGATATTCATGCCGTCAGCATGGTAAGACAGACTCGGTATCATAAGATGAGATAAGTTTATTTTTCAATATAGACTACAATAATATTAATTGTGTTGACAACAAATAACTATTTAGTATATGAAAAAAAACAAAATCTACTACCACTGGTAAGAAAAGATAGCTAAAACATCTTTAGCTATATGGTAAAAAATATTAGTATACAAATTAAAATTTAAATACCATTTTCCATGAATTCTCCCATTGTATAAAATGAATTTGACAATAAAAAGTTCAGTTCACACTTAAAAGTTTTAAAGTTTTGAATTTGTCTGATGTTTTCTGGTAATTTGCTAAACATCTTTTTACCAACGTTTATCGGCAATTTATTGAACATTTCCAAACGGTGGCTATTAAAATTTAAAATGTTTGCACTACGGGTATTATAAGAGTGACTTGACTCTACCAATTGAAATTTTGGAAAACAGAATATTAAAGTTTCTAATACGTAAAGTGACATAATTGTCAGTATTCCGGTTGATTTGAAAGCATTTCGACAGGATTCTCTATGTTTTAGTTTTGCAATAATTCTTACAGCCAAATGTAAAATTCAAACCCGCGCCGTTTTCTACTGAAGAAGACCGAAATAAGCACCGATCCTGATCCCAGAACACGTTTTGAACATGTTTTCTAAATTTCGTTTACATGTATAAATGTGTCAACTCTCTAAAGTCGCATTTTCTGCTTGATTTTTACTTGATTTTTGGTACAAAGTGTTTTCTTTGTTAAGTCTCGGTTAAATTTGTTTGTCAACGAACTCGGAATACCAGAAGTCCTCTTTGAGGAGAGGAGAGTAGTTTTCGCAAAAAAACGGCTTTAGTAATCAAGTGTTGATGAAATTTAAACTAAATATTTTGATATTGTTTATTGAGACACATAAAATTAAAAAGAAAATCGTTTAGTAGTTTCTTAATGGCGGCAAAAAAATTATTGTTTGCTAAAACCGCTGAATAAGAAGTATGTGCTAATGAACTGTTATGCGTATTCGCATAATAACGCAAATAAATTGAAGTAAAGGACCACGTACGTACGTCTGAGGCCGTTATAATAAAGGACGCAAAGCTGTGGCCGACGGCCGAAGTGGGTCTGTGAGCGTAGCAGTTACAATTAGAAAATAAAAGTAAAAGATTGTAAAAAATTGTTTTACCAACGCCAGCAGTGCTTTAGTGCTTAGCTGCGTTTCGGCCTGGCTTTATACTCTGAGTGTGTCTACTCTGAGGAAATGTACTGTTAAATATGAGAAGGCTAATGTTAAACATAAAGGCATGAGGGAAGAAGACTTCACTGTCACCTGTCATTCAGCGTCACTCGTCGACGGAATTTCATGTGAAATCTACGCCTCTCGGTGTTGTAGGTTTAAAGAAATGTGTACAAGGCTTGTCGAAAGTATATAGTTAATGCGCTTTGTACCCATAAATATGATATTAATCTTCTAAAACCCCTTCGTGGTATAATAATTCCCCGAAAAGTCCTTTGAAAGATTTCATTGCCATTTTGGCCCTTGCCACGAGTACCTTCAATTTGGACACGGTTCAATCAAACTCAATCAGTTCATTAACTTTGGGTGTAGATATCAAGAAAGAATCGGAAGAAGAAAAAAAGTGAAAGGGGAAAATGTGTAAAAATTATTTAACTTTCAAAGATGTGTTTCATTGGCTTTACAAACCCATTATTTTTTTTTTTTTCGTCCATAATTTTTTTATGGGGTTGGGTTTCCTCTAGGCGCTGTAGTTTTCTTACTACGGTATACAACACGTGAAATCAGTACATTGTGTTGTGGCGTATTATTTTATTTCTTGGCAGCGCACTGTTTTGACTTGATGGGATGGAGCTATACCACATTTAGTCGTCTTGGTCCTTTAGTTTATTTTTGTTTCACGAATATATTTTAGATAATAATGCATTTGAACCAACCTAAATGATTATTTACCATTGGAATGGCTATCAAGGGTCTCGCACAGACTCAATGCTCAAATTCAATGTTTGAATTGAAAACATACACATACCATTCAGTTACTGAATAGTTTTTATTTTACTTTACACACGGTCCATATTTCAAAAAGTATCGTCTTCATTTGGCCCTCTATTTTTTTGTAATTGTATACTGTACAGCTTTTTATTCGTACCATAGATTTAGCTGTATACAAAACACTATTTTCGTCCCTTATCTAGTCTTGTTCTGTAGCAATATTCAAGACAACTGTCATTCTTTCTGCTCGGCAGAGATAAGGGCTGTAAGTGCGGAAATAAAGATGTCAGCTGTAAGGGTGACGTGTCTAGATAGAGGGGGGACATGCAACCTCACCTCCCCCCCTTCCATGATGTGACGTCACCATTCTGTCAACCTTCTACATTTGTTAAACAGGTGACGTTTCTTTCACCTCTTCTAAACTCTAGGGTCTTGATAATAGAATAAAACATTTTTGTAGTATTTTTTCATGTACTCTAAACATGCGCCATAATTTTGTTTGTTGAGTAAACTGTTGACCAAGTCATTAGCAATATTTTAGATAGCGCAACTGTAGTCACTGCTTTGTTAGTGGTTTTAACTGTCTCGATATAAGTATGCGTTTTGGATCTATGGTGGGTGTATGTTAGAGAGAGAAAATTTGAAGATGCGTTTATTTTACCTGCCTTGGCTAGGACTATTGTTTTCTTTGTCCCAAGACAGGTCAAATATTTAACAAATAATCAATCTTTACAGAGTAGAGAACTTACACTTATAATTATTTGACATTTTCTTTACAATACATTATTACTTGTTTTACCTCTAAAGCTACATTTACGGGTAGGTTTACAGAGGGAGAGTATCCTGTTCCAGACCTCTCAGTGTGAAGGTGTTTTCAAGTTTCCAAACGTTCACACAATCAATTGTAACGACCTAAAATAAATGTACACTAACGCGGAAGTCCCCCAAATTCTGCAATACTTTTCAGTTGGCTAACACAATTTTGTGATTTGAAAATCAAAATTATCAAAATTTGTGTATCAACAAGTGTATTTTTCTCAAAAAGTTATAATTATTGCTTTGTTGTCGGAAACTGTTGTTATATGTCGTTATTTAGTTATTTAAGTGGTTTATCTAAGTATAAAACAAGTGAGTGATTTGGCATGAACTTTGGACTATACTATTAACATGTCAATGTATTACAAATTTAATGTCACATTGTAATTGAGTGTTTTGCCTGTAATCAAAAAATAAATTGATATCAAATTTTTGATCCTACAATCAAACTACGCAAACCCCCGTACTCCATTGGTCGAGGCGGGGGGTCGGGGGTGGAGAAGAGGGAAGAGAGATCATTGAAAATAACTCTACAATTGTAGTTCAGTGAAAATTGAAAGTGAAAAGTTTCTTCAATGATATTTCTTTAATGCAAATTTTATTTGAAAATATTCCTTTCTCCGGGGTGGTCATATCATAATCTTCTGCTTCGTTAAAATTGTCACACTTTCAGGCCTATTTCATATGGTTAATCTTCTTGTAGTTCCATAAAAACGCTATCGTTTTAAGATTAACACGACAGAGCATCATCACAGAGAAAACTGGTACAATTTCAACTGTGGCTCAACTTACCTAATCTTTTACTTTATATATAAATTCCAAGGTCGTGATGGCTCAAAAATCAAAAACTCAAAACTAGTACAAAAGGCCAGGTCCACTCTTATTATATTCAAGTTTATCACCTCATACCATGTAGGTATACCTTCGTTTCCTCTATCCCTTAAATTTCTTTCTTACATAGACAAATTCACCGGCCAGAGATTGAAAAAGCCAGACTGTCTAGTTCCATTATTGTTTTAAGCTGGCACCCTTATGCTCGCCTTTTTAAATATACAAGTGTGTTAGGAAGTTACAACATATTTACCAGAATTTTGGTTCAACTAAACCGTTAAACACAACGTAATATTTTTCCATTTTTAACACAAGTCATTTTAGCTCATCAAAAACCAATCGAGCTCTACTCCCCACCATTGTTCCCAGTTGTCCTCACTGGTGCCCCTGGTGGCGAGTAATGGAATCTCAGCACTTTAGTACCGGAACTGACCGCCGCAGCGCTGCTTGCGCGTACTGTGTAGTGCAACAACCGTTTACCGGTTTTCGTTAATCCCTTTGTCCAATATTCCGTTAGATTCGCCAGGGAATCGCGTATTGTTATTCAAATGCTCCGTCTCTGCAGAGGTTTGGGCGTTTCCATCTTCCTGGTCCCCGAGGAAATCCAACAATACTTCAAATGAGTTATTGTTTGTTGCGTCAAGAGGTAAAAATGTGCCTGGAATATAAATTTCCAACTTGCCGAACGAACAGTTTGGCTTCGAGGGTTGAATGTTGTTTCATGCAGTACTTTATGGAATGGATCTCTGTTGTTTGTGTTAAATGTTGTATTGTTATGGTCAACTTTTTAAAATCTTTTTACGCGTTGAAGTTAACTGGTTATGATATCGAGAAGGAAGAAAACTTCTCTAGTACCTAGGTCAGTTTTAAATGCAAACCAAACTAATTTGAATATCAAAACCTATATTCAAAGTTTTTCATCATTGTGTTCATATCGTCATTGTATAACTTACTGAAGGCCCGTTCCCTTCTTTGTTTAAAGTTTGTTGTTGACGATGGGAGGATTTCAGAGTTTAAACTATTATTGCGGACATTTTCCATCGTTAGTGAACAAGATGATCACGACGTTTCGGGATCTGCAATCTGATCCCGTCTTCAGACGAAAAAGAAACCTAAAACATAACACTTCCCTTGCTTCTGAACAAAGTCAAACCACATAAACAACTAATTTACTATTTTCCCTACCTATTTTAGATTTTTTAAAGTTAACCCACCAGTCACCGTGAAATTATTCAGCCTGTGCGATGACATTAAACACGAATTATTGAACGACCGTTGGCTGAGGTGGGGCTCGAACCTGCGAACTTAGGACCCGCAGTCCTGCGCGCTACCGACTCAGGTACTATGCTGGCAAATACATGGTGAATTCTTCAAGTAGCTTTTACACCTATAACCTTCTTAATTCTTAAGCTTTCGCGGCCGGTGTCATCATTAATATCTAAGGCTTCCGGTTTACACCGCGTCATAGTTGAAATACAAATACTCAGCCAGTCAACCAGCTACTGAGGATGAAACTCCACAGCGAGGTCGAAACGTTTCGAAATTCCCTGGAGTTAATCTAAGAAAAGACATGTACTCTTTTGTACCAACTAACCAGCTCAACTACCAGCTCTAATAGTAACAAAACAGATGTCCCACGAGTATTTCTTCTCTGAATCCACTCTCTCACTCAAATACGTTTCTTTTATTCTTTTCTTCTTCCAGGGCCTCATCAACCTCTTCTAACAAGTCATACACTCATTTTATAAATTTTCCTAAGAGCTTCTCTGTGCTCAATACGGGCCATTTTAACTGTATTCGCCCAAAAGCGGTTTATTTTAATCTGCTGTGTGAACTAGCTGTTCTAAAACCGAGCGAGTAGAACTTGACCGCAAAATCGGTCTAGCTAGCTCGCCTGTCAACTCGCCTTCTAACTCGACTAATGTACCAGCCTTTAGCAGTATTTGTATTTAACTGTGTCGCGGTGTAAACCGGAAGCCTTAGATATTACATATAATCTTCTATTAGCTACGTAGTTTTAGAACCTATTTTTTGTTGTTGTAGTTATTTCAACTACTTTACAAATAGTCAACAGTTTTCGTCACACAGACAACAGTGACAGAGGGCAAAAAATCGATGGGATTATGAAATTTGACGCGCAGAACGAGGCGTGACAGTTGTCGAGCATCAAAGGTCGGCTTAAAGCGGTCCAGAAGCCGGGGACGAATTGTGACTGAAATGTCAACAGGGCTTAAACAAGAAGGCTGGGACACCTTCGACCTTCTTCGATGACCATTTCAGCGTCTAGTCGTGCAAGTCGTCATAATATGCAAAACCGGCTAACGTTTCGGGTGTTAAAAGTTTATCTTTTTTTACTAGATTGTCCGCCACTATTATGAACTTTTCAAACTAACACACGAATTCTAAAGAGATTCGAAATTCCTGGAGTTAATCTAAGAAAAGACATGTACTCTTTTACCAACTAACCAGCCCTACCAGCTCTAATAGTAACAAAACAGATGTCCCACAGTATTTCTTCTCTGAATCCACTCTCTCACTCAAATACGTTTCTTTCTATTCTTTTTTCTTCCAGGGCCTCATCAACCTCTTCTAACAAGTCATACACTCATTTTATAAATTTTCCTAAGAGCTTCTCTGTGCTCAATACGGGCCATTTACAACTGTATTCGCCCAAAAAGCGGTTTATTTTAATCTTGTGTGAACTAGCTGTTTAAAATTGAGCAAGTAGAACTTGACCACCGGCCTAGCTAGCTCGTGTCAACTCGCCTTCTAACTCGACTAATATAAACCAGCCTTTAGCAGTATTTGTATTTCAACTGTGACGCGGTGTGCCTTAGATATTACATATAATCTTCTATTAGCTACGTAGTTTAGAACCTATTTTTTGTTGTTGTAGTTATTTTCAACTACTTTACAAAAGTCAACAGTTTTCGTCACACAGACAACAGTGACAGAGGGCAAAAAATCGATGGGATTATGAAATTTGACGCGCAGAACGAGGCGTGACAGTTGTCGAGCATCAAAGGTCGGCTTAAAGCGGTCCAGAAGCCGGGGGACGAATTGTGACTGAAATGTCAACAGGGCTCATAACACCGACAATGACACCTGCTGGTACTGCAGTTGGGAGGGGGGTATGGAGGTCTCATCATCACTACACATTACACATGCCCTTTCCTGCGCCTGGATCACCTGACTGCATCATGGTTGGCGGGAAATAGTGCAGAAAATAGTTTTAAGTAATTGAATCGAAAAAGTCTAGAATGTTTTGACAATAGTTCTGGGAGTAAGTAATTTTCATATAAATATTTAAGTATAAAAATTGGTTTAATCATCGAGTTTATAAACTCAGTAATACTTTTGAAAAAGTCTAGTGAATGCAAATACTAGGTCGCATCCAACTACCGTTTTTTGCGTTTACTTAGGATTAATGGGAGCTCAATTTGGTTTAATTTTTAAAGATGTCTACTACATGTTCTCTGCTTAGCAAATCTTTAAAAGCTTCTGGGGTGGACGCTGATAGAGTGAGGCCTAATATTAGCAAACAAGATTTCTATTTGAGTTGGCCTTCTATTACGTATAAATGCAATAGTTCAATCCGTGTAACAGACGAATTTCATACAATGTATTTTGTTAACGAAATCAAATATTTATTTATTTATTAGACAGATGTTGTTAACTTTGTAGTTTTATTGGTTTGGGCAAAGTCCAGATAGTAAAATATTTGAAGTTAAAAATAAAAAGATGGCACTGTACTTGAAAATTTAAGTTACTGTCTTCACGTTTATGCGTAAAAATTTATATAAAATAAAATAATGTTCCATTGGCATATGTTTTTGGCGCCTAAATTTTAGCATATTTTCTAATTGCCATTTCAATTAAGTGGCATTTAAGGCTTGTGGAACTTGTGATCTTATAGGCTCTTTGAGTTTGGCACCTCCGTTCTGACACTTTTGTAGCCATACCAACTATTCAGGTGTTATTTTCTACATACTTTAGTTTCACGTTAAATAGTTACAAATGCAATATATGTATAAATGTCAAGAAATGTATCCACTATCAGACAAAACTTCAAAAACTGTCAGAATAATAGCTAAACAGTAAAACGCAACATATGATAACAAATCGTTCACAGATGTCGTCTCATCCGCTTAAACAAGTGCGTAATCCGGCGTGAGCGCGCTGCACTCACAGAAATTAGTGATCCAAGTTAATCAATCGCACACTATTGTCGACACTCGCAACATCTGCGTATATAATAGACACAGACCGCTTCTCCTATCTGACTAAACATCTGGCCGAATTCCGCGGGGCGGGGCGGGGCGTCGGGCTTCTGTCCGCGGCACAATTTGGGGCTATTCAGCCCAGCAGCTGTCCTCCCCTTCCCCACTCAAACGCGGGGTGGTTTCTTATCCGACACTCGTATTTCAAGTGGCCAACTGCGAAATTGGTGCCCGCTGTGATGTTATGAAAAGAACGTGATTGGGTAATCTGCTTTTGGATTTTGTCTGTGGTTTACTCGTTAACTTCTTTCGGAGCGAAAGGAAGCTACCAAATTAAGAAAGAAGTGGTCAGATGTAGTTTAAGCTGAAAATAAAGTACTGAGCATTGGTATCAATGGTAATAGGCCTATGTTTGGGTCGATTTCTAAATAGTTAAATATAGCTTTTATTGACATGTTGTTAAAAAATAGGTTTAAAAAATAAGATTTATAAATCAAATTATATTTGCGTGAAAAATTAAAAGTTTATGTATAAGAAAAAGTGTCACATGGCCTTCGACAGGGGGTACTCGCAGCCGATCTCGTGTTTCCTCCGTGACGGTGGTGGGTCCGACAGGGTACTCACAGCGGTATTGTAAAACTTATAAAATTTAATATTATTTAGCTATTATATTTTTTCATGACACTGTGATTATTAAATATAGTCAATAGATGCAAGGCTTTTTCCTCAATTATCTGTGCTAGAGGGTTAGTAATGATTATAATTAGCTGCATGTGAATCTGTACAGTTTGAAAAATAAAGATATTTGAATTTTGAATTTCGCTAAATTAACTTTTACTTTGTTTAACACCGAATAAGATTTCAATATGTCTTAATAATTTTACCTTTAGCTCAATGTGTTATTTGGCAAAGTATTTTGGATACTCTGCCAAATATGTATGGTATGTATGTGATAATATTTGAAAAATACAAAACCTTCAGAGATGTTTGCGTAAGGTGACATAAATATTTCCTTTAATTTTATCAAAATCGGATCATAAATGCGATTTCAGAGCATAAAACAGTTTCAAATTAACCCTCTGTTAATGGGAATTAGCTAGAAATCACGGTAGCGTCTATGGCTACGCGACGGCTACAACGAACACAGACAAATTCTCTGGTCGGCTATGCTTTATTTATTTACCAGTGATTCCAACCGAATTCAGCGCATAAACCCCACTTCATCACTATCAAATTCAACCATTCCTTTGTAACACTTATTGGGCAAACACCGTTGCTGTGTAAACTGTGAAATGTATTTAAAACACTGTATATCACACGACACACGAGCAAACGAACTGTACAGTGTACACACTGCACTAACTGACAGTGAGTGGCAGAACACTGTGTAAACCCACCCTTACAGTGGCCGCATTTCCGGTCTACAGTTTGCAGTTTGGGTAATTCAATGTTTGCAGTTGGCCTCACTGTTCCACAGTTGATTCATGATTGCCAACAGTTCGACTGTAAATTTCCCGGAGAATCCACTTTGTTACTTCTGTTGTTGATCTTTTGTCAGCCAACGCTGAAATGACTGTGTATTAATTGCTTTAATCTTCGCTGAAAAGAAAATAAAGGTCAGCAGAAACGTGGACTGTGTATGTATGTAGGCGAAAAGCTGCTTACGACTGAGCCAGGGTTGTTATGAAGTTGTTTGAGCTTTAACGAATTCAACGTTCGTTCGAAACTTATATTTTCACGTTTTCAGACTTAAGTAGGTTTAATTTTATGGATCGCGGGTTTACGTTGAATATTTTGAATCGGTGAGCAGACTACTTACGCTGGATTGAAGGGTGTTTGAATTAATATACAGTAACAAATCCTGCAAATAAAATGTGTTTGTGTTAGGAGAAACAGGTCTCCTAAGTGTTTACTCTCTACGGAGAAAAAGAGCATTTCGACGATATTTTATTTTAATGAGTTTGTTTTAAATCCTAACACTGACTAATTGTAAGCCATAGTGTCAGCTGTTTCTTCTAAACAATATAAACCCGACTAAAAGTTCAAAACCTTTTTACTTTCAGTTTATTGAAAAAAATTACCCGTTTAGCGGAAATTTATTTCTCAATATTATTTGCGTCATGACTGAAAGGGTCGTTCATCACTCGACCCAAAAAGTTACTTTTCGATCTCCGCACATTTAATTTCCTCGGCGCAACTTCGTCGTTAAACTTGAACTCGTACCAAAAATATTGAAGACCATATACATAATCCATTAACTAAAATAAATTTCTTATTCACCCCATAATCTGTCCGCGAGTTTGCAGTTTCGTCCAGTTCACCAAACAACTGGAGAGAAATGCAGTGTAGAGAAAAACCAAAGCCGTAATGTGACTAGGCTTATCCGGGCATGAAAGTTTCGTGTTTCCTGGTGACAGAATGCTTTTTAACTGACATCTTTACTTCCTTATTTCTCGTCCAGTTTAGCTAAACAACTAAAGAGAAACGGGGTGTAGAGGAAACGAAAGCCGTAATGTGACTAGGCTTATCCGGACTTGAAAGTTTCGTGTTTCCTGGTGACAGAATGCTATTATCTGACATCTTTACTTCCTTATTCCTCGTCCAGTTTAGCTAAATAACTGAAGAGAAATGCAGTGTAGAGGAAACCAAAGCCGTAATGTGACTAAGCTTATCCGGGCTTGAAAGTTTCGTGTTTCCTGGTGACAGAATGCTATTATCTGACATCTTTACTTCCTTATTCCTCGTCCAGTTTAGCTAAATAACTGAAGAGAAATGCGGTGAAACAAAACCGTAATGTGACTAGGCTTATCCGGACTTGAAAGTTTCGTGTTTCCTGGTGACAGAATGCTATTATTACTGACATCTTTACTTCCTTATTCCTCGTCAGTTTAGCTAAACAACTGAAGAAAGCAAGTGTAGAGGAAACCAAAGCCATGTGACTAGGCTTATCGGGCTTGAAAGTTTCGTGTTTCCTGGTACGAATCAGACATCTTTACTTCCTACTTCTCGTCCAGTTTAGCTAAACAACTGGAGAGAAACGCAGTGTAGAAGAAACCAAAGCCGTAATGTGACTAGGCTTATCCGGGCTTGAAAGTTTCGTGTTTCCTGGTGACAGAATCTTTACTTCCTTACTTCTCGCCCAGTTTATCTAAACAACTGGAGAGAAACGCAGTGTAGAAGAAACCAAAGCCGTAATGTGACTAGGCTTATCCGGGCTTGAAAGTTTCGTGTTTCCTGGTGACAGAATCTTTACTTCCTTACTTCTCGCCAGTTTATCTAAACAACTGGAGAAACGCAGTGTAGAGGAAACCAAAGCCGTAATGTGACTAGGCTTATCCGGGCTTGAAAGTTTGTGTTTCCTGGTGACAGAATCATTATCTTTACTTCCTTATTCTCGTCCAGTTATCTAAACAACTGAGAGAAAACGCAGTGTAAGAAACCAAAGCCATGTGTGACTAAGCTTATCCGGGCGAAAGTTTCGTGTTTCCTGGTGACAGAATCTTTACTTCCTTACTTCTCGCCCAGTTTATCTAAACAACTGGAGAGAAACGCAGTGTAGAAGAAACCAAAGCCGTAATGTGACTAGGCTTATCCGGGCTTGAAAGTTTCGTGTTTCCTGGTGACAGAATCTTTACTTCCTTACTTCTCGCCCAGTTTATCTAAACAACTGGAGAGAAACGCAGTGTAGAGGAAACCAAAGCTGTAATGTGACTAGGCTTATCCGGGCTTGAAAGTTTCGTGTTTCCTGGTGACAGAATCTCTTTACTTCCTACTTCTCGCCCAGTTTATCTAAACAACTGGAGAGAAACGCAGTGTAGAAGAAACCAAAGCCGTAATGTGACTAGGCTTATCCGGGCTTGAAAGTTTCGTGTTTCCTGGTGACAGAATCTTTACTTCCTTACTTCTCGCCCAGTTTATCTAAACAACTGGAGAGAAACGCAGTGTAGAGGAAACCAAAGCTGTAATGTGACTAGGCTTATCCGGGCTTGAAAGTTTCGTGTTTCCTGGTGACAGAATGCTTTTTAACTGACATCTTTACTCCTGTATTCCGTGTCAAGTCCGCGTTACATTGCACCGTTGTGTCCCTGCATTCGCGCAATCCAAGGCCATCATTCTATCCTCAGTGACGGTTAAAACGCTATTTAGGGCGGTAGTAACGTTTTATTGTGTTCACTTTTATCTAGGTGCTGTTTTGTTGCTATTGGTGTGGGTTTGTCTTGGCTAAAAGTAACCTGACAGTATATTTTATTTTCTACGATTATTTATTTTGTGTGAAGTTTTATCTTACCTTTCAATCTATAATGAAATACGAAAAAGGTTTCTTAAAACAGGACTTTGTTATTTTTAAGCTTTTTTGTTTAAAAAGAAACACGTCAAATTTCTGTTTTGGTTTAGCTACACTTATTTCAACTGTACTTGTAGAGTTAAACCAGTTAAAGTGTCATTCTCTGGAATTTGAATTCCTGTACAAATAATATAATAAATGTTTAAATTTTAATTTTTGTTGATCAGAAGGTAGGAAAATTGTTTCAGGTGGTCTCACCAAATAGTAACATGGTATTGTGTTATCAAGTTGTAGAACAAACATTAACAGGAAGTCTTTTTTTGCGTGAGGTCTTTTAGAGTTTTATGTAAATATTGTGAGAAAAAAACTATTTTGTTTATGTTATTCTGACTATGTTTCTATCTTAGGACCAAATATCAACTTTATTGATTTATTGGGTTATTTGTGCTACAATATATATATATGTCTTCAAATAGTTGGGCCGGATGGTGTAGTGGTTTAGCATAACCGCCCGGCAAGCGGGAGACCCGGGTTCAAATCCTGGTTCGGTCCAAATATTTTTGTCTTCAAATTTATTTAGTAATATGTATATGTCTGTATATACATATATGCAATATGTTATTATTGCATTATTAGAAATTTGAAATAAATTATAATCGAGTTACTTTTTTAAGACGTTCTTTAGTTCAATGTTTTACGATATGAAAATGATCTTTGATTTGCCAGCCAAATTTCTTAGCTTTTAAAACAGGTATAATAGACTTGTTAAATATTGGGACAGTTAAGTGTTAATCAAAACAACATTTTCAAAGAATAACTAAAAGTTGTTTACCAATAATCTACAAGAAATATTTTAGTATATGAACAATAATTACCCAAAAAGTAGCTCACAACTAATGACTTCTGAAGGTTTTTGTACCTGTGCTTTAATTCATTTCATTTTGTTACAGGTAAAACATCTTCCTCTTTTCCACTCGACAAGAAATAAGAACAAGTAAGTAGCCCTGAACAACACAATCCAAGCTCACCAACCCGTGCTCAAGTTGTGAATATTTTACAACACTTTACAAGAATTTCCCTGTTGGTTTTCTGATAGCGTATCGGGAAATAGTTGGGATGTGATACAGCCCGAATAGGAAAGGACGTGTTTGGACTAAACAAGCTGAGAATCGCTGTTTCCTTGCTTTCAAAGCAACTTTCCTAACTCGATAGCGAGAAAGAAATACAACGGAAAGTAAAATATCTCACTTGTATTATTTGTTCGTTCACCTTCTGCTCCCAAGGGGATTTAGCCGGCAGACATTGATTCTATCGAGTAGTTCTTGGTTTATTTGTTCTGCAGTAGTTATTGTTTACAGATTGTTATGTTCGCGTATGTTTGTTTACTGGGAGTACTTGTTGATGCAAAACTATTAGGTCGTCACATAGAACTAACATGGAAACGATAATTTTGTTATTCCCGTAAGTCCTGGGGGAAACGTTTTAGAAGTTTACTTTTTGTTGGCACATTGGTGCATTTATGACGTTGTTGACTAAACTCGTTCTACTGTTTCAGGACGGTTATGCGATGACTTGATTTCCTATCTAACTTTAATCAAAGACAATTTCACATTTATTTTTTGAAATTATAATGTGTAGTTATTTGACACACTCAAATTTGCATGGTATAGTTAATTTTAAATTTTTTAATTTAAAACAAATATTATCCTTACGTCTGTTTTACGACATTGACAAGTGTCATCCTATGCGATTCTGATAAACTAGTTCGAATTACCAAAATTTAATAACGGTTATCAATTAGGATAAGTGCAGGGTTGGTTAAACCACTCCACTCTATACAGTGCAGTGCGGTTAGAGAGCGCGGCTGAGTAAGTTCACTCGCAGCGGGGAGCACTCCAAGCGCACGACACTGTAGAGAGAGTCAGAGTACATGTGGCGCGGCCCTGGCGGAGTAGTTTGGCACTACCAGCGATCGCACCACGTTAAACCCGAAGTCCATGCATGAAACACATAACAAGCATCAAACCCACCGATTCTCCACCGACCAACAACGTTATTCTTGGGGTCGTGTTGGCTTTGTAAGTTGTGGCCCCGGGGTGGTGATTTGTTGGGCGGGTAGTTTAAACGGCCCGGTTTATTTTGGTTGCGAGCTTCTAAGCAACAATGGTGATGGATACGCTGATAGACAGGCTAACTGAGATATTTAATCCGAATTTCTACACTTTGACATAACTATAACAATTTATTTGTCGATTTTTAGAGTTTAGCGGACTCGTGGTGGTTTGGAATCGTGCTGGCGGGTTCGATCCCCGAAGTCATCACTAATAATCTGTAAAGTAACCATGCGGTAACGCTGTAAAGGTCGAGGTTGAGTGGTAGACGCACGTCGTAGTCCTGACCTCGGCAAAAGATAAACTTGCCTTTACTGAGTAGAGCATACACTCTAAATATAAAATAGTGAAAACCACTCCCAAAAGAGTGAAAATCCTTAATGAGAGTGGCTGGATTTGAACACCCTAATGAGCGAAACTTCACTCTTTCGTTTTTAGAGTGTAAGGTTCTGTAAAATGGGCAAATCCTGGGTTTAAAATATCAACCATTGGTGTATAGAATATTTAAATTACAAGAAGGCCAATCAAGTGTTGTATTTTTTAATAGACAAGCGCTTTCGAAAGCAATGCTGTCATCATCAGGCAAACTTGTTACATGAAAATTAATTAACCAAAATCAAATTACTGTCTATTAAAAAATACGACACTTTATTGGCCTTCTTGTAATTTAAATATTCTGTAAGTATTGCCAATAATATTCGTTTCAAGAAATTATCATTGGTGTATAAATAACTAAACATTTGTTTTGCCAACAAGGAACCCAAAATGTATCGAGCCAAGTTTGATCAAATCTGACAATTCCCCAAAAGATACGTCTGAGCTTAGGCCTGATCATTGGTGTTTCACACTGTATAACATTTATTATTCTAACTTCGTTTTACCTCATGAGTCTTATGAGAATAACTATGGTAAAACCTCGTTCATGAGCCGAAGTTCATCTTGACAAAGTTTTTGGACGGAAAATTACAAAAAAGGAAAGTGCTTTGACCCATTTACTTTGAAGGAGGGTGATTTTCATACGACGAGAAGAGCTTATAGTTAAATAACAGTATCCGAGGCTGGTCTGAGGTTGTGGTAAATTCACTGGAAATGCTAATTAACGGATTTCAACCCGATAATGGAGGGTTATCCTTGCCTTTACTTAACTAATGATCTCCCCGACCCTTCTCTTTCTTACCCGCCCAAATGTAACGCATTTTACTTGCAGTATCGACGTCAAAGGGTAAATGTCTAAGCAACTATGACGTAAATGAAGTATTTTATTATTTACTCGATGATCTCTTTTGATGTCTATTTATGTGCGTTGTTCATTTTCGAACAATAATTTATGTATTAACCTAGGTATGCTCAATGTTTTTGTTAACTAGACCAAGATGTGTGGAAATACTTTTGCAATTCAATGGGTTTATTCTTCAATGTCAGTGACTGCTTTTGTTTTGACGGGTTCCATCGATAGATTTTTCGTAAAGCGGGCGTGGTTCTGAAAAATAAGTACCTATGTTGACCATTTTGCAGTCAAAGTGATAAAACAATTTATCAATCCAAATATTTATTTTTTGTATGAACTTATTCCCACGTAGACTGTACATTTCCCGGTTTTGGTACAGTTTGCCCCTTGTTTGACTTTAGGGGGCATTGAGTTTCCCCGCGAGGATATCATCATTGTTGGTCTTGTGCTTAATGAGATAAACTTTGTTAGTATTGACTTAAATACCACTAGCCATAACTTACTTGGTAAGGTATGCAACTCCGAACTCTCCACAGCTTAAACTGAAATTCGAAATCACACTGGCAAGCCAACCCAAAGCAATAGAGACATCTTTTTCCGATAAAAGTCTGATAGTGGGTTCAAAATAATCGTATCGGTAGTAGCCCGGTAGACTTCGGTAGTACTTTGACTAATAACTACCTGTCTCTTATCCTGTCGCTAGACTTTCTAACTGTTCGCTGTCGCTAAGTTCGGCGGGCGTTTTCTGAATTCAAATTGGTAGAATTTCAACCTTTAAATCTTTAATTTTAGTGATGCCTCAGTTATTCAAATAGGTATTAAAAATATTGATAGATGCACCAACAGAAACAACACAATAATCTTATCACGTTCTGAATCATATGAAACTTCATCAATCTAAAATCTTGTTTGTTAAGTTACTGTAACGTTAGAAATCACTGAACGCAAGTACTTGATTGTACAAATGAACTGAACAGGGAAACTAGCAGCGATGGTCACGTGAATGAGAGGGTCTCTTCAATAGAACCACTGCGGGTAATGGACGGGTGACAAACGCACCGGAACTGCTAATTATAGTGATTGAATATAGCCGGAAGTGCAGTAGAGGGCGCTATCAACAGGGAGACACAAAGCTTTAACGTGTGAAACGCGTGAGTAGTCTACAGTATAGCATGGAGTCTGTCAACTGTATGCACGATGAATCAACGGTATTTAGTATCGCAAGTATTTAGATTAGATTATGTAGGGCTGGTTTTGAACCAGTTGTACGTCAACCAAAGGTTTATTGTACTGCCCCGGTTATCTAAGCCTGGGAGACCCACCCCTGTGGGACCACAAAGCCTCAAGGTGACTCCTCCAAGCTCAGACAAGTGAACTTCATCCCAATTACGCCCCTCTAGAAGACATCTTCTCCATCGCAAGTATTTAAGTAATTGTTTAATTAATATAGGCGACGTGTGGGCACAAATGCTACCGTGAATAATAGTGAATAAGTGGGGGGAAAATATAGACCAGAGTTGCCCTTTTGGAAGAAATGGATTTTCCCCAAAATTGAGTCTTATGCTATTCAAACAGTATTTATGATCCGACTTCGGTTAAACTTGTAAAGATGTATGGCACCGTACCCAACATGTATATTAAACATCTAAAAAATTCATCTGGACAGACCAATACGGAGGCGAAAAACTATTTTTCGCTACAATCTCACTAAATCACTATTTGAGATGAACCAAGGGGGTGAGTGAGGGGTGAGTGTGAGGAGTGGTAGTAATGAGTTATGAGGTGTAGTCTTGTTACAAACTAAGGCCGACTCTTCCTTAGAATGGGTCATTAATTGATAGCCCAATGACCAATGGAAATACAAGGACCAACGGCGCAGGTGATGGTCTGATATGTCTAAACGATGGTGGGAGTTGATCTCGATCTGGTTAAACAGATTTTGTTGCTTTTAGTATACTATACTGTACATGATGGCATTTTAAGAACTGTACATTCATGATGGCAAAATATATACTGAATTGCCTTTAAAGAACTAAGTGCCATATAAATTTAAAATTATTTTTAAAAGTCGTGTGATTTTTTCTAACTAATTAGTCAGAAAACTAAGGAGCTTAACTTCTCTTAGCTGAAAGCGAGCTTACAGTGATCGTGTAGTGATTTAGTGTCTCAGATCGCAGCCTTTGAGCCTTTTGACGGAGTTGTTCACATTTTCTGTAAAGACTTTAACCAAGTTTCGGAGATAGACAATAATAGGTGCAAATAAATATTGACTTTTTAACCAGTCATAAATTAATTTACGCATTTGTGGTTTTCTAAAGTCATATCGGTCCCAAAAAGAGGCTTTGTTCTATCTTTTATTTTATTTATTTTCTTGCTCGATTAAACCAAGCTTTAAAGTTTAAAATGTCTCGTACATTTAAAAAAGTAACACTTTTTCTATACTTTAGTTAAATAATTTTTTCAACACTAATTTGCCCGAATAAAACATATAAGTAGGTATTACTTCCTCTATGGAAAAGGTTTTCATAGGACAACCCTGCAGATATAAACGGATAAGTAATCCTGCTGTAGGCCCATTATTTTAAGTCAAAAACAAGATATTGTCTGCAACTTTATATATTTCTTAGGTCCTTAAGTTGACAACGGCCCCCTTACGCTTACGGTATTGGCAATGAAAAAGCAACCCTCGACCCTCAAGATGCTCACAGTCACCCTTCACTTCATCGTCCACTTTATCTACGTCCACCCTCACTTCATCCCCTCTTCATCAATGCGGCATATATACAGTCTTTACCATCAAACCCCTTCGTGTATATAGGCCTACTGAACTGAGCTTCTCATTGTACGAACAAATATTTAAAGTTTGTCAACTGATTTGCACTCATTAGGTTGAATTTTAAAAAGTTAACAATTGCATAAAGAAGCATAAAATCATACCTTTTCTGCTTTAGGAGCAGAGGAATTGAATTAACTGACGAAAAATACAAACCATAATACGGGTTAGTTACCAACACCCAGAGTTAAAAAGGTGAATACACATTAGCAATTAAACTACGAATTATCCATTGTTCCCAAAACGGCGTTCGTTAATACGGCCGGAAAAGCATATAACAGATAAACAAGTCAGTTTCAGCCAATAGCTACTATTTTTATTTTTGTACATTTTCGCTCACAGGTCAAATATAATCAACTGATCTCCGCACACTTGGTGCATTATAAAACATGTTACTGGGGTTTTGTTTTACTCCCAAGTAACAATTGCATTTCATTGCCTTTTTTAACAATTAACAATAATTTTCAATTAATATTTTTTTGCTAATGTATTTTACCAAACCACTGCGTGTCTTCTCGAAAATATCGTTTCCGAGATGATATACGACCACTCTCATGAGGATATTTGAAGGCAAATATGGGTGATTGAGTGTGATGAGTGGTAGTAGTAATGAGTTATGAGGTGTAGTCTTGTTAAACTAAGACCGACTCTTCCTTAGAATGGGTCATTAACTAATAGCCCAGTGACCAATAGAAATACAAGGACCAACGGCTTAACGTGAATAACCTTTTTATAATTTCGTGCAAAAACAAAATGTTGGTTCGTGGTGAAATAAAGCGTCTCCAAACATAAGTGCAACTTAGTTTTGTCTTTTGCAAGTTGAACCATACCCTAGTGTATAGCAGAGTTTACCAAACTCCCTGTGTACAAAACCAGATAGAAGAACCTTATTTTAAGCCTTGTGGCCAACTTAAGAGAGCCACTAAAATGCAAACCCCAGCATCCAAGATTGCGTTTTTATAGTGGGCATGTTTTGTCGTCTAACATAAACATGAGTTTAGGTAAGGTGGGGTTAAGGGATAACCATGTTGTGTCGTGTTGTGTCGACAATCTCTTAGATAATGCAGCAAACAGGCTTTTGTCACTCAACCCGCAGATTGTCCTGTAACACTGAGTTTACTCGAGAAGAAAAACATCGTCTCCGTCTTGAAAATCATATTTACTTGTGGTTAAATTGTTGGTTGTAATGCAATTTCTAAAGTAGGACTGGGGCGTGTGTTATCACAGTGGTAACACCCCAAATGAAACATTTACAACCTAAGTATAATTTATTCTATAGTTAAACACAACTAAGTAATCACTCGATGGTAACAATCTGTTTGGTTAAGCACGGTTCCTTATTTTACACATCACAGTATACTCACGAACCGGCGCGAAGTTCTTTCCACTCCCCTGTCTTCCTGATAATGTCCCGTCGAAGATGACCCACAGATGTTCCAGACCAGGGATCGCATTATTATAATCGCAGATGTTCACCCTGTATACTGACTGGGACTCGTGGCGTGGTCCTGTAATCCAGCTTCATGGAGGTCAGGTTTTGAGGATGATATAGGTCTAAAGCGGCTCAGATAGTCTCAGTGATCATCTGATGATACCCGCATCAACTTCCACCATCGTTTAGACATATCAGACCATCACCTGCGTGGTTCGGAAGTCACGTTGCCGCTGGTCCTTGTATTTCCATTGGTCATTGGGCTATTAAAATGACCCATTCTAAGTAGAGTCGTCCTTTGTAAACAACAAGACTACACCTCATAACTCATTACACACATCATCCTTCATCACATATTTACCCCCATGAGAGTGGTAGGCATCTCAAATAGTGATATAGTGATTTATATTCATCGCATTATTAGTTCACAAGGAACGTGGCCTTGACTTGCACACTTTCACATTGTGTACGGAGCTGACTGACTTTTCCGGTTCTAAAAGGTTATACGTACAGTGAACGAACTTCTAGAATATTCTCCTTCGAGTATGTCACATGGCCCAACGGCAGATCAATAGCTCTCTAGAAGATTCCAGCGAATTTTCGATGGCGTGTAACCTCCGCCGCGGCTGAAGTGTAGGTAGTAAAAGTGTCAACGATGGATGGCTCCAGGGTCTGGAAAAGTCACACTAATGGAAAGGTCACCACGGGCAGTTAGTCCGGGCAGGTTAGCTCCATAAAATTAATACAACAGTGAATACGAGTATGTTTAATTATTGTGTAATTGCCCAGGAACTAACTACTCATAAAATTTGAGTAGCCTTCCAATGCTTTATCCTAATTTTATTTCAAGTTGACTCCCAGCGTGCGAGTATGTTTTGTTTCATGCCTAGAACCGTTTCCAGACTACACAGTTCTGTTCTCTCTACCCCCTACTTGAAGTACATGTACTTCACACTTGAGAGTCTTGTACCTCACCCTGTTTCCTATACAGTAGGCTACTTGCAGCCTCTTCATTGGCACTGGAGTGCTCTAGTAGTAGCTACTTACTTTGTACAGCCTATGGGCTTCAACATGAAAGTGTTTCCCTGAGGTTTACAGGTTTTCTGCCTTTATGAGAATTTCCTGATGATTTTATTTTAGAAATTAAATGTTTTATAAAATCATTAGTAGGCCTACGTTTTTATAGGAATTTATTGGGTCGAAACATTATGTCAAGTCGTACTCACCGATGGCGAGGGATCAAACTACGTCCTGTTGTGGCAATTTTTTAAGAAAGCATAAACTATTGTTATTTAATACATAGTTGACACATAGCCACAAGCGCTACGGTGAATCTTTGAAAATTTCCAATAAAACAGAACAAGTTTTCATGAATCTATTTTAAATTAGACTAAATTATTTTATACACTATCCCCGCAGTCACCACTTACATTTTTGTAATGTGACTATACGTTAACGCTAGGTAATGGTCGAGATTAGTGGTAGAGAGGATTTTGTAGTCCTAACTTTGCCTTGTTTAGCAAGACAAACTTTATCTTTTTACTTTCTGTATCCAAGGAACCATAGGCTAGTTAATTATACAACAGGTTAATTTATTCTCAGTGCTCTGGATGTCAAAGTGCAGAAATTTGGATTAAATAATTAAACCGAAGTTATTTTTAAGCGGTAGGTTCTGGAGCAACAGGAGTTGTTTTGATCGATTCAGAGAGTAAAACTCTATTATACAGGGTGAACTTTGTGATCGTTTATGCGCTACAATTTTATAGGGAAAACAACACTTTGAATTGCCACCATTTTGAAACGGATGATCCGATAAAGTGGTTAACGAACTGAACCTAGATTTGGGAAAATAGGTTGTGAAAATCGGACCAAAAATGCGACCCAGTGGTCATATATATAAAGTTTTGTCATTTGACTCAGGAGGTGTTGGGAAGTAAAAACCTGCAAACCGCACCTTTCTACGACGTTTCGTTCTATTTGGCGAGAGAAATGAATAACTCCATTTTCAAAAAGAATTCGCTAATAAAATATTTTGTAACAAACAACACTATAAGTGGATGAATTATCGGTATATGTAGAGAGAACAGCTGTATTGTTATCTTAGAATGCTACTGTACAGTCTGGCTTGCGTCTGGGTGATATATTACTCAGTGCACCGTTGCGATGTAATGCATATGTTGGATTTATCTTTCGTACAATAAGCTACATGTTTGTTTATTGTATTGTCCTCCCACTATTCACGGAATACAATATTCTGTTATGAATAATACAATTTTACAGGGTTTGGGTATATGATCAAACGTCAAAATTGAAAACGACAGAACAGTTTTATTGAAATTTCACGTTTGATTGAAACGTCGGTTGTGTATTTGCTCTGTGACGACAAAAGAAGAATTTTAAAATTGCTGTTTTTTAATTAAATTGGATACAACAATCAACATTTAAAAACTGAGAGATAAACACAAAAAGAAAGACGTACTTTTCAGATTTAAGAGTTATAATACTTTTAATTAAATTGTTTTGTTGAGAAAGGTCCACTTTATGAGGTTGAAATATTATTACGGACGTTTCCCCTCTTGTATGAGTGACCAAAAAGTACACGACGTTTCGAGATCTGGAGTCTGACCCGTCTTCAGGTGAAAAAATCTAAAATATAACACAACACATTAGGAAATAAGCTAGCATAAAAGTAATCAGCGCAAGATAACCAGTCACCCAGTCAACCGCCACCAAATAATCTTGGTATTACATTTTATAACAGCTAGCCTAGAAAACAATACAACAAATAACAAAATTAAAAAAAAAAAAAAACAAATAGGGAAATCAATCACGTTCACGGCCAGTGACAGCTGCACACTGATTGACTGCCTGGCCAGTCGCCAGAGAGCCCCTTAGGCTAGCTCGGTGCAGCGGACGGCCAATCACAACCGTGAATCAGACTGACCAACTGTAAGAGAGAACACAAGCATACCTATTTATGCACAGCCAATGGAAGAGTTCTTTACCATTAATGAACGATTAAAGTTTCTTTTTTAACTCAAACTAATTTTAATATTTTGACTTTTGAACACGTTATTTAAACAAAACCATTCATATAAACGTAACGTTGCCTTCTTCTTTCTTTAAAACTAAATACTCCAATAGACGTAAGGACTTCTCCGACGATCTTGTACTACAGAGCCGGCAAACCGGGATATTTATCCAAGATGCTGATCCACTAAGAATTCCAAAGGATCTTATCAACAAATCGTTGCGGAGGTTCGTTCCGATTCTATCTGCGATTGCCATACAATACACCCCTAGCCAAGACCATTCGCAGAACAAATCAGGGAGTGCGTACGAATCAATGCGGATTTATCTCAAGATTAGATCTTCAGACAAATCGTGACGTGTCGGGATGAAGTTGGCAACAGCAGTAAAGATACTACTCTCTGTACAACAGAAAATCAGGAGATGAAGTAAAGATCAATCCGGTGTGTCGGTTTGATCACGTTTCTTCATCCGGTGGCCAATTATTGAGAAAGAATGGGGTACAAATAGTCTAGAAGACAGTTTGATTTGGGGTCGGAAATTAAAGCAAGAAAGGGTGGATTGGGAGAGGGTAGGGGTGGACTAGCCGAAAGTCATTATTTCCTTCCTCTTTCCGGCCATGGATGCAATAACAAGTTTATACTGTACTAAACTACTTTCTTTCCGTTACAAAACCATTGAATGCAGAATATATATTAAGTAATAGTTTAATAACACGTTTAAATTGTGCCATACAAGAGAACGGCACAAAAATAAAAATTGCAACAAAATTAAGAAAGTTCAAAAAAAATTACTTTAGGACCATCACTTTAGGACTAGTGATGTAATATACTGTTCTTTTCGTTACAAAACCGCTGAATGGAGGATTTATTAAATAATAATTTAATAACACGTATAAGTTGTGCTATAAATATGTTGTCAAAATAAGAAATGCAAGAAGGTGTATTGCTTGAAGCTATAAAACAGTAACCATACATATAATAACTTGATGTTGAAAGGTATACGTGAATGGTATATAGTTGTATCCAACCTATAGCTAGATGAACTCGTACGACATTGCTACCTGCAGTTGACAGTAGGCTACAGATTATTTATACTAGCATGCCAGTGGCAGACACCGTGTTTGGCTGAAATTGCCAGTACAATAATTCACACTCATTGTCTTGCTTACTGGGTTGGCTTTGCGACTTGATAATAAGTCATGTAATTGCCTACCTGAGTTTGTTGATTTCTAAGCAAATATCAACGCAAACGATAATTATAATACTACTTAATAATATAACTCTTAGCATCACTAAAAATAGCACAAACATGGGCAATGCTAAATAAAATCTTTGGGCAATCATTTTTTATATTTGTTAGAATCCGTGCGTTTCTTCGTGGCGCTTGATCTTGACGACTAAAACCAGTTATAACTGGGTTTTCAAGGTGGTAACCAACTGTTCAGTCTTTCCATGGCACTCGTACTGTGAGAAAGTATTACTGTACTTTTGAAAACCTCAATTTGTTCCCCTATACCTCCCCCAAGCGCCACGAAGAAACGCACGGACTCTAGGACCCAACCTCTTTGACCCCAGAGGTGCGGTCTACCAGGGGTCAGTGGCGATTTCAAAAGAGGTTTATGCGGCATTTAATACACCAAATTTAAAAGCTTTGAAAGAAGGACCGATACCACAAATTTCACGTGTTTAAGGGACAATCTTGACAAAATAGCGTTGGTTTGAAATGTAAAAGGTTCGAACTTGAAAACGGCGCCATTTTCGACAGCCATTCGGATTTCATCGAGGGAACTAAGGGTTTACATGTCATTTCACATTGTTTGACAAACTACATAAATAGTGACGGACATGTAACATCTGAAATTTAAATAACAAAATTAGATTTAAATAAATAATACTAATAAAGAAATAAACGATGAAGTACCCTGAATAATATAATCATAACTATCGTTTATTTCTTTATTAGTATATACTAAAAGTAGCCCTTTCTGTGAACAGTTTTTTTCCAAATATTAAGTAAATAAGTATCCACCAGAAAGCTCAAATCTAGTAAATATTAAAGCACTATATCAATAATCAAATTTAAGTTCTACTCTATTTGATGGTAAATTTCAAGGGAATTTCGACTGGATCAACTTTTTGAAACTATGTTTTCGTTGTCGTCTTCAAGTTATTTAGACATTAATTTTGCCAACAATTAAAGCATGTTCTAATAGAACGTACGGCTGTATTAGAAAGCAGTTATATTTAAGTACAACTACAGACATTAGTTTATGACGTTTACTGTATGAACTATTAAATGAAGTTGTTTTACAGTTGGATATTGTACGATTTACCTGAATTCCGCCGCTTCCGTCCATTGCAAATGCTGTTCTGGCATTTACGACTGAGTTCAGTTTTACTGCTAATTGCTATTCATTATCAACTACAAAACATAGAAGGGGGTTGTAAATGCACAAGTTTTCCGGTTTCCGGTTTTAGTTTAAGGTTAATCTGTGGGTTTCAACATCACTAAATATGTGACTTATAGAACATACTTTGTATGAAGTCTTGAAACTCGTTTTTGTCATTCTGCTCTGAAAACAGCTGCTTTAAACACATGTATTGACAGTGCTAAAGTGCCACTTTTACACCCAGGTAAATAAAGTATTGTTTTGATGATTTTTTTCCCTAGGGAGAATTTGAATGATCTTTTTGTGGTATGGACATCGGCTGGTAAAACGAGTTTGTTTTGATTGTTTTGAAATTTTAACACTGACATATAGTAAATCAGTGTAACAGTTGTTACTTCAAAACATTATAATTCAAACTGCTGAGCTCAAAACAATGTTTACTTAATTAATTCTTTATAATATTAAAACATTTATTGATATTTAATTCTCATTATCATTTGCATCATGACAAAAAATATCGTTCATCACTCGGCCTGAAAGTGTCTTTTTGACCCTCGGTCATTTAACTTGACCTCGTGTCAAATAGTGTCACTTTAGGATCTAGTGATGAAATATACTATTTCACAATAGTATCCTGTGTGTTTTCAAATTGTATTCACGGTACATTTGAAATTGTTTATAAACGTAAACACAATTTAAAAAATAATCGTGTTTTTTTAGATGATAGTTTTTGAATTGAGTACAACGGGTTTCTGGTAATTTATTCACTAGCAATGGACAGCTACAAATATAATTGTTAACAACTAATATATATTTTCTTTTCCAGGTAACGCTTTGGTTTTTGAAAAATACTAGTAATGCTAACCAGTGTTAAATGCACGCCTCACGTAAGTAAATAAACGAGTATATGTTTTTGAAAATATTATATAAATGTAGAGCAATCGTAAAATAATAAATTACTAAACAAAGACTGTACGTCCGTTCCCACGAAGAATCATTCAGACATACGGTGTTAACATTTATAAACAACCCATCTCTACGGTATCCCATCACTCATGTGTGTTACAAACCTGTATTTGCTGAGGAAACTTGTTGTTGGGGACATATATTTATTTTTATTCATTTATTTATTTTATTTTACATGCTTACAATAAAGATTAATAATCCAATTACGTTGTAGTATGTCCACCATATATTCTACAAAATTGTGGTCAAATGTCTTAAAAAAACAGGCTAAGCGCCGCTGAAATGAGTAAAACGCATTTCCTTATTACCTTATTCGCGTATTACCTTATCCTTATTCGCTACGCTCACAGCATCAAATCGGATTTCGACCTCAGCTTTGCTGCTGTATAATGATTTTGAAAGTTATCATTCAAATTTCACTAAATTCGGACTACTCATTCCGCTGTTATCGGGAAAAATTCCTTTTCTGGACGCCATTTCAAAATAACTCCATAGAATTTTATAATTATTAAAATATTGATAGATAACAACATATATACAATTGAAATGTCATCAAAAACCATAAAACTGTTAAAACTAATTTACACTTTATAAAGCTGTTGTTTTTATAGTGAAAAAACCCAAAAATATTTCTTTCGGCAACCCGATTTTGCTGACTGTAGAACTTGACTGAGATATTTACAAAAAAGCCTATTTGTGCTACATTTAATGAAATATGATATTTTAATTTTATGAAATTGATACAAACTTTATGTACAGATGTATATAAAGACGTATTAAAAATTATTAAAATTTATACACGTATGCAGCTACGGGTCAGGATTGGTGCGCATTTCATGGTCCCGGGTCTGGGTCCCACCACGTTAACGGAACTAAATATATAATTTTTTCAAACAAAAATCGCTAAAAACCATTAAAATAATTTACACCAAACGGCAAAACAGACAGCCGCTGCGAAGTGATGCCAACCAAGTCTGTTCATTAAACGCGGCAAGTGTCTTTGTCGCAGTCCGTTGTCGACAATAACAGGTTTATTTTGTTTAGGCCTGATGCAATTAACAAGTTTATGAGCTTTGCCCTTTGTCCGTTTGTCGAGCTGCTAACTCTGTTGTGTTAATTCAATTCCAGTTTATAAACTGTTTGAACTCACTTTCCGTTACAGCTAAGAAAGCATACGTAAGCGGCAGTAGGGTTTAGGGTGTTTGTTTCTTTGTAGTTTGAGTCACAAATTGAGCTTTCAGGTTTAACAAAGGTAGTTTTAAACGAAGGAGAGGGTCGGCATCTCAAACAGTGATTTAGTGTTAATATGTTTAAGAGGTCAAATTAACATGTAAAATTTTGTTTTATCAAGTTAATTGATTTTTAGTGGCCGAAAAACATTCTACCACTACTGTTAATATTCGACAAGTAATAACTACATACAAAGAATAGTAATTCAACTTAAATAAATACACACGCATAAATAATTAATCTAATTATTTTCCGAAAATGAAAAAATGGCTTGTACACGAGCCACGAGCAAAGTTATTGCATCTTCAATTCCATGCAGATACGGGAATGAATATAAAACAAGAATATTCGATCTGGTATCTTGTCCAAGATAACAAAAGCTCGAGTGGCCGGTCATTGTTGAGGGGTTGAAGTGGGGGGAGGGGGGCAAGGTTATGTTGTGATAACAGACAACCGATATCAAGTGAGTGAGTTTCAATATCAACCCCCCTCCCCCCACTTTCCAACCCCTATCCACAACTCTCCCCGACGCATTTGTATGTACCCCTCCACGCCATATGAAGTTGTTGTGTTGACTCGGGGTATGGGCTGGAAGAGAAAGGTCGGAATCAAAACTAAAAGAGCTATTAGGTTGTTGTTGCTGGAGCTATATTATTTTCAAATGTTAAGTACAGGCATGGGGTTTTATAGTAATACTACTTAACTTTGCAAAGTTACAATGTTTGCAATCAAGCTGATGGACACCTGCACCTGTCTGTCGTCTATTTTAAATAATCATAAAATTAAGTATCAAGCACACTTTTAAAAATGTTACCTTCGTTTGTTTTTCTATTTTCATAATATACAAAATCTACTATTTAGTACCTCAGTATCCCTAATGTGTGAATATCCCACTGTACTACAGTAGTTTTTACATCCATCGGTGAAAACTGGAAGACTGCAATCGGTAAATTTATAAATTAAGATTATAATTATACTTTTAATTAAGACTACTTTGTCTTTTTTTATTAAGACTACGTTTTTTATTTATATACTAAATTTTGACATTGTGCTCCATACTGGAATATATTACCGGGAGAACCATTAATTGTTCAACAATAAAGAATTATCCTGGGACGAATAAAACCAGGCAACCTAGAGCGTTGGGCTATTAATGACCCAACCTGGGGAACAGTCGGCCTTAGTTTGTAAAAGGACAACTCACTCCATACAAACTCATCTACCTCGCCCTTCATCCTCCAGTCACTTTCAATTACCCTCAAAAAGTGGTCGGACTAAAATGAAAGTATGGAAGGATTTCAATAAAACTGTACATACGCTTCAATATAAAACATCTCTCATTTAAAACATATGCTAGTAGAAACTTCAAGGAGCGATCTCAGCGTAGTACAATGACCAACTAACGTTGTCTTTCTCACTGGATGTTCACCTGATTTCTCCGAAAATATCTAGAGGTGCATAGGGCTGGTAAAAGGTATTTAAAGGTTACACTTTTGGTGGTATACTTGTGAATTGCTAAATGTGTAATGTAGTACAAGCTATAAAATCCATTTTAAGTGCTTTCACAAATTTGAATAAAATTCAAACTGGACGTTTTTAAATAATTACCTAACAGCTGGAAAATAATAACAAGGAACGAACTAAACGTGATCATCAAAAGAGTATAAAATCTGCCATCAAGGAAAGTGGATTGGTCAACAGCATCAATTATTTACAGCGGTTTGCCTTAGAAGACAATGTTGTTTATTATTTACTGACAGTTGATATGTCTGACCCACCTTCCTCAGTGTTTCTTGGTTTTATAGTAACGGTAAAACACGTCATTGCGTGTGTGATGGCCATTAATAAACCTTTTCAGAATTGTCTTCTAGTCCTTAGCTCAGAACGTTATAAAGTGACCTTAGTAACACACTAGTCTTTCGAGTTGTTCATACTGTCCTACGTTCATAAATCTCGTAAAAATAAATTTCAATTCTTTGGGACCTCACTAAAGAAGACATAGAAAAACAATTTAACTAACATGGTCTTGTTTAAACACCCTTTCAATAAAGTTAGTTGTAACAATCATTTAATTTAGTGGCATTTATCGCGCATACTAAGGCCGTAAAAATATCTCGTAAACATAGCATCTGTTGGTGAGATTTTGGGACAGGTATAGAAAGTTGTTTAAACATTGAATGCAAATAAATCTTTAGACTATAAACAAACTAGTAAATGTGTAGTAAGATAATAGTTATTACTCTAGGTAATAATGTAAAAATGTTCACAATTTTGTGACAAGTTGGCTTACCTTATTTAAAAGTGTCGACTAAATGTTTATTGTAAAGACAAATAAAAAAAACTACGAACCGCTAAAACCAGATGTAAAAACGTAAACAAATTAAAACTTCTAGCGAAAGCTTTTATTAGACAGGCTAAACAAGTGACTGGAGTAACACATTGTCTTCTCCCCACTCACCCCTTCACCCCACCAGGACGAACAGAATGTTACAAAATTGAATCCGGCGCGTTGTTGCCGCATTTACGACTGGTTTAAGTTTACTGCTAATTGCTATTCATTAACAAACTGCGACAAGCGAGATACGCCGGAGTAACTCTTTGTATTGTCATAGTTGTAAAATAGTTTGGGACTGAAATTATAGTTACGAATTCAGGAGTTTACGGGTTGTTATTTGTTTGTTATATTTTCGCTGTTGATGGGGCTGTTATCATACAATTTAGTTCACGTACTTTTAATTTTACTGGTTGACACTGCGTCGAAACATCATATTAATTCGCTTGAGTTATGTTGGTCTCGCTGTGTACCATCTTCAGTCACTGATTGGCTGAAACTGAGCTACTGTTATCCTATTGGTGGCAGAGCTGCCAACCGTCCATCGAAGTATTTTCGATAGCGACACAGCCAATGAGAACATCGATAGTTTGCACCCCTGCTAAAATAGACGGTTGGCAGCCCTGCCAGCAATAGGATACCTGTAAGTTGCTCAGTTTCAGTCAATCAGTAACTGAAGATGGTACTCCACAGCGAGACCGATCACGTTATACAATCAACACGTGTTATAAGTTTGCTTTTAGTAAATATTAAAACTATTTGGTTGTTATACAATTTTTGTCAAGTGGGACTTTTCAGGTTTTAATTTTTCAAAACATGACTCTTTTTAAACAAACTATCAGTTCCTGAACACTTGACACCGTTTTTTTTTTAGTAAACGGCCTTCAAAGGGATAAAAATGTACAACAAACTTTCATTTCATCTCAGGTTTTAATCGGACTTCCGCAAATTTCAAACAAAAGTCTCTTGGTTGTGATCTTGCTTGCTGCAACGGTCGGGATTACTTCATCGAACAATCTAGCACTTGCATGTAAACTTTATGGAATGTAAATATACTATTTAGCGGTAAGTTTGTTATTACAGGACTAATCGAATTTGATACAAGAGAGTAAATTTGATTTAATTTCACAATAAATTAATTGTAATAACTTACGTTGGACTTGGCTAGTGCATTGTAAATTGCTAGTTTAGATCATTAAGCAGCTTGAGTTTGAAGAATGGTCTTTTTATTTTAATGAGAATCGGTTGCTAAAAGATTGAACGTAACTTATATGTATTGTTACTGGAAAGTGTAATGGTCGAAACTTAGCTCTACAAAAGAATTTCTTTTACAAACAACAAACTTGAAGCGTCAACGAACAATTCAATTTATCCCTGACTCTCTCACAGAGACCGAAGTACACAAACTAACAACCGATGATTGGCGGAAATTTAAAGTCAAACCGTTTATCGACTTTGGCAAGTTGATCCGCTTTGTGTAAAACAAGCCCGTAATTAAAACGTTTTGTTCCGTGTAAAGTGTCTTTGTTTGTTACGTATTGTTCTGAAGGGTTTAACAATGCTGCAGCTGTCTTGCATTGACGCTACTTTATCAAGTTATCCTGTTGCTTTGTCGGGTGACTTCAAAGGTTTGTGAGTAATTGATGTAAGTATGATTCTATAAGCGTTAGTGAGTTAGTTTTGAAATGTGAACGTGTCTTTTGTAACCTAATTTGTTTCACGTCAGGCCGAAAGGTTTTCTCGAGACTAACGTAATTAAGTTTTAAGAAAAAATAAGTAACTAATTTTATTAACTAATAAATAAAACACTCTATAAACAAATAACTACGCACATAATTATATTTAAAACGCTCAAACGTAATCCGGGATATCCACATTTTTAACCAACATTTTATATACGTGTGACCCCAATACAGGTTGCATGTGTTGCTCGATTTTGACGAAATTTGGTACAACTGTTCATTTTAAAAATCTCCAGGTTAAGTTTTAACCAGCAAAATTGCCCCACAAAAGAGTTAATTAGATAAAAAGCAGTTTTAGGCCATATTTTGCACACCTAATTTAGGTAAATATCTCCCTTCTCCCCGAATAGATTCGTTAGAGTTCACGGTAGCGCCTGTGGCTACGCGTCGGCTGTGAGAAGTTTAGAAGTCATTTTGAGCCCAACTTCAATATTCCTGCTGTTTATTTAGATAACACGAAAATACAGACATTTAAATAAAACTGTTATCAAATGTAACATCAATCACTAAATACTGTCGGCGTGCGGCACACAATCGTTACTCATATGTTGACATGTCATTAATGGATTTAATGCGATGACAGGCTCGAACCCGGGACCCGTGTCACGCGAGATGCGCATCAGGATAACTCACACACGCACACAGGTGACCATTAGTATTCGGTTGTTACGTCATCACGGTTAGGCGTGGTGACTGGTGACGACACGAGGAGCTTAGGGTGTCGTTGAACCTGCTTAATGAAGATAAACACATCACCGAAGACGGAGTGATTGCTATGGGGCTGCTTTGAAAACTTGACGTCATTGTGATTTTAGATTTTGCGCTTCAAATATAGTTTAAAGCATATTAAACTGGGACATTATGACATATCTATAGCATTAAGTTTGATCGGTTGAGAATCTACTGTAAAGTACCAAGCAATCTGTTGTCAAAATGAATTCCTGCCTGAGAAGGCAAACGTTCATGAACCACCATTCTGTGTCGCCCAGTTTGGTAATATGCCTTTGGTCTAGTAAAAGTGAAGATCACTTCCTCTTGCACTTTAGCCTAACTAATTAAAAGACGTGTTGATCATCGTTGTGATCATCTTGCTCACTAAAGATGGGAGATGTCCGCAATAATAGTTTAAAATCTGGAATAGTTGCATGTTTTGAAATGCTGGTCTCCACGACTTGCCATTGCAAGAATGACAAGTTGTCGTTGCCAGGTCGACCAATCCAACGAAATTGTAAGGTGTTGTTCGAAAAATCACGAACTTCAATTTCGTAGTGGGGCGGAGTACCGTCTTGTTGTAAAACAAACTTAGGAATATCTTCCACAAGTTGGGTCATGAGCCATTCTGAAAACATGTCAGAATACACGACCCCGATACAGTACACATACATTTTCTTAATTGGACCGCTAAATATGAACAATAAGACTAAGATCAAAATAAAAACGTTATAACTTATGAACATGAACTTATTCATTGTTGAATAAAACAGCTGTTTTCGCTAATGAATACAAATACCACATCTGTTTAGTTTTGCACCATGGCTTTTAAAACACCCGGTTAATATTATGCAGCCACAACTTACATTTGTAATGTGACTGGTGACGCTAGGTAAAGGTCGAGGTTGAGTGGTAGAGAGGACTTTGTAGTCCTAACCGCTTTGTTAAACAAGACAAACTTTACCTTTTTACTTTCTGTATCATAGGCTAGTAAATTATATTACAGCTCAATTTATACCCAGTGTTCTGAATGTCAAAGTGCAGAAATTCGTATTAAATCATTTAAACACGCATTACTTTAAATTACTCCGTTCTAGAGCAACGGGAGTTGTTTTGATCGATTGAGAGATTAAAACACTACTGTACCTGGCGTTCGTTTATGGTATCGCTACAATTTTATAATGAAAACAAAACTTTGAATGGCCAACATTTTTGAAAAGTATGATCCGACTAAGCTGAAGGTCATGTGAGGTTTTCCTCTGTAAACGAAGTATACGTGTATTGGTTAGTGTTGAGAGGAGTGTTTTCTTTCAACAGTTGAATATCTTGTCTGTTCACTGAGTGGAATCAACGGCTCACATTCAGATGCAATGGTGCGAAAACACTCTTACAGATTCTCTAGTTGCTGTGTTTATTTCAAACCCACTTGTTGTTTGTTTTTCAGCTGGTTGTACCAAAGATTATGTTATAATAGGTAGATGGCGCATAGATGCTGAATGGCTGAGGCGGCAAGATAAATAGTTGCGGCAGCTTAAGCACAGATAGCGCTTCGAGCACTGCCGACTCTCTCCTCCCCGGCACTATATGCTCGAGTTTTCTGATGTCGATGACCAAATTGTGCGATTTTCGAGAATGAATGAACTTTCGCCCATCGCTATCTGTGCACGGGCTGCCGCAACTATGATGATTATGCTGCCTCGGCCATTCAGCAGCTATGCGTCCTCTACCTATTATGACATAATCTTTGGTTGTATTAATGAACATAAATAAGTCCTTTACTTTGTCTATGGCCGTAAATATTAAATAAGGACCAGTCCTTTAGTGAACATTTAACTCTCAGCCAGTTTCCAGTTAATTCAAACATTCTTTAATGCGCTTTGTTTAAAGCTAACAATATAATAGTAATATTAATAATAATGTTTTTTATGGATGAAATGTGTTTATATTATAAGCCATAAAGCCAAAACCCTTTTTCAATATCCGATAGTCAGGCTGAACTAAGTGGTTTCTGAAATTGAGTTTCGTAAACATTCTCGAGGGTGTTGGGGGTAGGATTGACGAAAGAATGAGCACAGCCAAAACTTACAACAAAGAACAACCAAAAGAAACTGTTTTCATTAACTCAAAACAGACAAACAGATACAGTTTTAATAACGTAATATGCAACAAACTCGTAATTTATTCAAAGTGCTCTAACTGCGACATCAGTGTATAATTAACTAACTGGAAACCACCTACGAAACGGAGTCTGGAGTTGGAACAAATCTAATCGTCTCATGAAGCAGTTACAAACGCCTGTTTTAATGCGAAAACACGATAACTGGCTTAACCAGTTGATTTAATCAAGCTCGCACCCCTCCTCACCCACGTACCACCACCCTCCACCCACTACCGTCAACTCGTAAATGCTTTATGTCTTACAAACAGTGGGAATCTGCCGAGACGTTCATCTTCTGTAGTGTGTACAGTAGCCAGGCTATCCCGTGGCGGGTTGGAATCGTGCGCGTCTCCGGAGCTGATCACTCCGCTGGCGCGGGTTCGATCCCCGCAGTCACCACTTCCATTTTTAATGTGACTATAAGGTTAGGTAAAGGTCGAAGTTGAGTGTTAGGGAGGACTTTGTAGTCCTAAGTTCGCCTCGTTAAACAAGACCAACTTTACCTTCTATTTTTATGTTTAAATTAGCATTGACCTAAAGGCAAACGAATACTCATATACCGTAAATATTAGTTTTTCGTCTCTAAGACTGTATGTAATATTACAGGAGATACACAAGTTTGTGTGGACTTTGTGATTCATTTTAATATAACATTTATTTTAATATAACATTTATCCTAGACACTCTATTGCTGACGAGGATTCACGAGACATTACTATCTAGTGTACCATGCTCATTCATGGCAAATCTAGGTTGTAACGGGTTGAATATCTTGTCACTTTACACTTTTGTATTTATTTATACTGAAGGAATTTGAAGACAAAAATGTTTGGACCGAACCGGGACTTGAACCCGGGTCTTCCGCTTGCCTTTTTGTCTCACTTAGCTTTTTAGCGTTTATATAAAATTAAGATCTAGTATTTATTTATACGTAATATCATGTCAAACACATTAACAATGAAGGAGTGAAGGCCAGTCTAAAGAGTGAAATTTCGCTCTATTGGTCGTTGAAACCCAGCCACTCTCACTAAAGAGTGGCTCGATTTTCACTCTTTTGGGAGTGGTTTTCACTCTTTCATGTTTAGAGTGTATGTTTACTATATTCGTATTCCTTTAAACACAATAGTTTTTTAAACAAGACTGCAGTTTATTCTTCCTAATGATTTAAAGTGAAGTAAGAATACATTTACTGTTGGAAACTTCCATATGGAACAACGATGAAGGTTTATTGTTGAGTGAGTTTTAAACATTTCCAGCAGACCTCTAAAATATGCAGTGCTGACTACAAAATTATATTTACAAACACACCCACATAATAAAATTTGTTTACACAGTATAAAGTTTAACAACTGTTATAAAGACGTTAGTGATTTAGTGATTTAAACAAATTTAAGCACACTTAAAATTGTACAGTTCCAATTAAAACTCAACTACTCACAATTAGAAAACTCCGACATAAAATCACGAAATGCTTAATATTTATCGCGGACATAAATCGTTTCAACAGCTTGCACCGTAATACAATTAATGGATTACAAAGTAAGTGCTGGTTAATTCTTGTTGTTGACAGCGCTGCCCGGACACGCGAAATGCACATTACAAACCACGGCGCACGTGCGCGCAGACCGTTCATCAATGTTGCCAACTTGTGTTTTTGTAATGCGTGCACATTAACCATTCATATATCTGAATGCGCTTCACGGGTCAAGCAACTGTCTTGGCGTTTCGTGAAAACAGAGAGTGTGATCTGCTTTAGGGATTCAGTCCTTAACATGGTGCGGCCGCCAGTCGCGCAAAACTACTCCACCAGGGCGGCGCCACTGTACTCTGACTCTTAAGTGACGGTCATCGCTGCGCGTGAACTCACTCACCCGCGCTCTCTTACTGTACAGTCTAACCAACTCTGCTCTTACATAAATTAAATTAAATTTTTCTGATAACCATAAATTTATAATTTAGTAGCCTACTGCATTAGATGACAATTTCAATTTAAATTAAAATAAAACTATTTCAAGGCAATTATTTTTAAAATTAAAATACAGTTTGAAAGTATGCTTTGAAACTTTGATGGGATTTAGAGCGCAACAGAACAAATTTTTAAAAGAAATTTTGAAAAGTTTTTGACATGTGTTGGTTAGAAAAGAGGCAAAAAAGTATCGTCGAATATTCCCGTCAAACGGGTTTAATTTGTTTAAACATTGCAAATTATTGTCTATATTGTTTTACGTTTATGAAAATTATAAACACGAACTTTATCGTAAGGCTCTCTTTTTACCCTGTGAATTTTTCGGGTCATAATTGTCGGTCATTGCTTCCCAAAAGTGATTTTTCAGCCCAAAATCTTAACCGCATTTTTAACATAATACACAAGTGCAAATATTTTTTGTTTCACTTCGCAAAATTAAACAGTTCAGCCCGAAATGCCGATCTATAACAGGCTAACACTACGTTACAGAATATCACAAAGTCTGTTTTTGCGAAGTTTTCCGTCAACTAAAAGAGTTAGGTCATAAGCCCCCGACGGCGCGAGGGTAATTAAATCAGCCTACAACCAACCGGCCGAGAAACAGCTTCTGCCTCCATAGTTAATTATTTATTTCGTTGGAAAATGCTTTAAAAAACTCAAAGATATACAAATCATTTTTTAAATACAACGTGAAGAATAAAAGTCTAGATTACTAGACGAAAAATTGTATGAAACGTACTGTAAGTATCAAATAATAATTTGTCATTTTGATATAAAACAGCTGTTTTGTCACGGCGCGCTAAAGTTAAATTTTTGTTTTCAGACAAATAAAGGTTTTTTCTGCTTATATTTATTTGCCTAAGAGGAAAGAGGATGTACCAAAATGTACTTAAAACGAGTATTCAATTATTGTTTCTACAGCTGGTCAACGTGAATAAGTCAACATCCCGAAGTAACGGAGATTATTAAGTGCAATAACCTATCTAAGAAACTTGATTAAACTGTGAAAAATTGTAACGCTGAAGGAGTTTATTTAAGCGAAACTCACTTTAATTTCCCGTAGGAGCTTATCTCATGATTTGAACTATTTTTCATAGCCTACTCTTCTTTCTCTTGAATGTTTTATAATTTATAGTTTGTCCGGCCTTTTTTAAACTATAGCTATGAGTAAAAACACACATTTACATTTAATTTACCAAATTTTGTTGATTTCAAAGTAACAACAAATATGTTAGGACCAATCTTAATATACTCGTATACAATTAATCCAGTTTTTCTTGGTGATGTTATAACTCAAGAATGACTTCAGATTTAAGTCATTTTATTTCAAAGTTCCTAAATTTTTGTAAAATGTTCTTGCGGAAAAAAATTGAAGGAGACCACACGAAAAATTAAAAAATGACAGAAAACGTTAATGATTTAATTTAGGCGCTTTTACTATATAACTGTTAAGTAAACAAAGCATACAGCTAATAAATATTAAATATATTAGTAAACATATGTTTTTTGTGGACAGGGCAAAATCTATCGGGACAGCTTTTAACATAAAAAATACTAACACACATGTTATAAAAAAATTTAACCTTGACTTTTAAAGCTTTTTAATAAAAAAAACACAGATTTTCCCGCGCGCTGAGGATGTTAGTTCTCGCCCAGCTGATTTCCGCTGTGACGCCGCTTTTATTGGATCAGCTGATCAGCAGTCTGCAGCGTGAGCAGCTGATGACGTCACTTCTGTCAATCAGCTGTTTAACCACGTCATCCGCGCCAGCTGTTTACAGCCTCCTCCCTCCTCATCCGAGTTACCACCAGTAGCTACTAATCTTGTTTGAGACGACGCAGTATGGGAAAAAGTTACGATGTTGGGGGTTTCAGTCCGACAAATGCAACCGATATAAATTGTATACTTGTGAAGATTAAATTTGAAATTGAAGGTAAATATTATTTGCTTCGTTAAACTCTTTATAAAACTTGTTAGGATTTAAATCTTTATTAATTCTTTTACAAGTTTCATAGCATTTTTATTTTACCGGCACTTTCGCCTGTTAAGACATTATCAGTTGTTAACAAGACAGTAACATCCGATGTTACTTAAAAAATGAATTGGTATTTGGGTAAATATTATTGTTTTGGCCGGATTGGAAGTTGATTTTCCTAACTATATTTCGAGAGAATCTCCATTTATGAAAATTGAAAATATAGTACTTTTTGAGCTCTGAGATTACCGTTTATAAGTGGAATTATAAAATATGGCTCAAATTCACTCTATATACAGTTCGTCAGGTTTAGCATGGCCGGTGAGATGGGCTATAGGGCCATGAGCGGCCAGGAGGAAATCTCAAGGCTACCGGCCATGCTATACCTAACGAACTGTAATCTGTTTGACATCGATCGAGTAACGATTACGATAAGTGTACAGAAAGTCGACACATGAGAACATAGTTAGGTAGATTACAAAGCCACTAAAAGGCACTCGTTCAAAGTTGACGCGATTGTTTTAGTTTCATGTCGCTGACAAACGCACAATCATCGGTCAGACTTTACGTCATTTTCGGCGTCCGTACCACGCACGTCTAAAGACCTCTTTATATTGCAGCGACAAAGTTTTATTTCCTATGCTCAATTCCACAAACCTACGACCAGCCACGTGCGATGAAATTGTTTAATTCGCAACCCTCCTTTGCTGTCTGATATTGTATACGAAGAGCTTTGTCCGAAGAATCTCTACATCGCACAAGGTCACCACCTGCTTAGTTATTTACTTTAGATCATTATTTCCACATTTCGTTCAGTGCTTTGTCACCAGATTATATGCTACCATAGTAGCAGACACAAAACAATAACCGACAATTTCAGTCGGGCCAACCACCCGTGAATAAATAATGCTGTCATGTCGCCTAAATTGTATGTAATATTTGTCATGACATTCGTCCCTGCTGGTTGGGTTTGTGATGAAATTACACAGTAGACACCAGGCTATGCGCTACTTTCGAGCCACGTTTTCGAATCAACTAAATAAACGATTGCACAATCGAGAGATTCACACCATTATCTACACGAAGGCGACGAAGCGGAGGAAAACAAGTGAGGTTTAAAGGTGAAGAAGGTAAAGTTTGTCTTGTTGTCACCCTGTATAGTAGAGTTATTTTTCGTAACCGATCAAAACAACTCCCGTTGCTCTAAACCCTACCGAAGAAATGTCTGTTTAATTATTTAATCCGAATTTCTGCACTTAGACATTCAGAGCACTGGGCATAAATTAAACTGTTATATAATTTACTGGCCTATGTTTCCTTGGATACAAAAAGTAAAAAGGCAATGTTTATCTTGTTCAACTAGGCGAAGTTAGGACTACAAAGTCCCATCTACCACTCAACCTCGACCTTTACCTAGTGTTGCCGTAAAGTCACATAACAAATTAATGTAAGTGGTGACTGCGGGGATCGAACCTGCGCCAGCGGAGTGATCCGCTCCGGAGTCACGCACGATTCCAACCCGCCACGGGTCCGCTTAGTCTACTTTTGTTGCATTGGTAGACGAACGGTTTGCTGTTTGCTATGTGTTAGTTTTGTAGGTTTTTACTGGAGAACATGTTTAATGCGTAGTACTGGCGAAAAACGATGTAAAGGGTTGCATTCCAATAAATTACAGCTCTGAAACCTACATTCAAAAATGGAAATTCAAAATTTTGCTGTTTACTGCCCTAGATAATCTATTTGAAATTATTTAAAAGTTATTATACATACTCAAATTTATCACAGTAGTGTTTATCAAGTACAGCGACGCCTTGAGAAGATAGTAAAAACATTAAAAATGATCAAGTTGACGCAAGGTTTCGTAGTTTTTAGCCATTCGCAAACATAACTATAATTATTTTACGCCCGTAGACAACAGTTCAAACAAAATCGTCATTTTAGACTCCCGTACTAAGTACCCCTAATGCAGTTGAAGAGCATTCGATAAAACTGAAAAATTACAATAACGTTTTACTAATCAATTTAATGTCGTATGGTATTTGCTAAGTATATAATATATACTTCGTGAAACAATCCTTTATGGAGGTGCTCATCCACCGATTTCGGTACTGTACCATCTCCAAGAAGATATCTTAGACTTTATCAGGCATCTGGCGGTTTTAGAATCTCCACACTAGAGTTACAACTCAACAGTGCATTACAAAAACGAAATTAATAAACTAATATTACAGAAAAAATTGCTTGCCTTTGCTATACATACGAACATTCTTTGTTTGAAGTTTGTTGTAGACGATGTTTCAATTTCTGAGGTTAAAATATTATTACAGACGTTTTGAGTGAACAAAAAGTACACGACGTTTCGGTATCTGGAACCTGACCCCGTCTTCAGGTGGAAAGGTATAAGTATATCTTGTTTGACTAGGTATGGGCTTTATTATAAATTTAACCAATCACCATCCAAGGGCTAAAATTAACAAAAGTAATACAGTAGTTGTCTAGTCACAATTAAAGATTTTTCTAACCGATCTAAACAAGCGAAATGTAACATGTATTAGATTTTGGGTTACTTTCGGATAAATAACAGTTAAAGGAGAGAGTTAGAGAAGGAGGGAGAGAGTTAAGTTAGACTTCCTCGGGGACTGAAGTATGAGAACCGGAAGTGCCTATTTCCCTCACTGTTTATGTTCCAAATCATCCCTGCGGATACTTCAACTCCCCAGTTTAACTTTAGATAATAGTATCTATGAGATGATATGAGCACGCAATCTATTGTATTGTTGGTCTTGATTAATATATTAGGGGGTTGACATTGTCATTAAATTAGTTATCCAACGAGACATACCCTTGTCATTTAACTTTAACATTTAAAAATAAAAGCAAGTATGCCTCTAGGACAACTCTTAGATTTGATGGTTAGATTTAGCAACTAAAGGGTTTAGTTTGACCCGTGTAATAATGAGAACATTATTTTTTAAGGCTAAACCAAAAATATTAACGTTTTATTTTAGATTTTTAAGCTTGAAGGCATAGTCATAAATAATGGAATGTTTGGAGAAACCCACTAAAAATATTTTAAATCATTTATAAAACCCAATTTTTGCTACATTCGGTTAAATTACTTTGCAATAAATTATTAGCTTGTAACAAAATATAACACGAATTTAATACATGAGGCCAATATAATATTTGTATTTGCACAAGCACTCTCGGTAGCAGGCTCTTCAGGCTTGTTGCACCAAAAATACAACAAGTCAATAGTTTTTATATTTCTTTGTGCGAAATTCCTGACAATGATAGCCTGCTATCGAAAGCGCTTGTGCAAACAAAACTATTATATTGTCCTCATGTTTTGAATTCTTATTGACAAGTGCCAATATACTCACAAGAAAAAAGATCATGTAACAAAATAATTTAAAATAGGGTCGAAATTGTCTTAAATAACTACAAAGCTCTGAATACAATTTTAGTTAGTTTCAGTTAACTTTCGATTTAACAAATATTGGTTATTTTAGAAAGAACGTAATAAAGGTTGAATTTCTGTGCAAATGTCCGCAATATTCTGGTGTAACGCGTTCACCAACGCAAATGATGCGACAGGGGACTGGGATACAGCTGTAACGCAACACGATATTGTACACTTTCTGATGTCTCTTTCACCAGGTACGCAGGCAGAAAACTCTAAATTTCTCCTAACATTCCAAATAACAATCATCACAAATTCACAAGCTTTTGAGCTAACCCGAGCTGATGCAGTGTTTCTCTTGAAACTTTTGACCAGGCTTAACGTGGTGCAAATTGCAATCGCTAGTAGCGCCAAACTATTCCACCAGAGCTGCGCCACCTGTACAGTGTCTACCACTTGAAGTCCTCGCCGCTGCGCGTTAAGGGGTTTAATGAATTAGGCATAACGTTAGTGTAAACTTCATATTTCAGTTTACCGTTCAAAAAATTCTGACCTATTAGTCCAAATGTTACATAAGTGTTACTATTCTCACCACTTATTAGCGAATTGTTAAAGGAAATTGAGCCATTCATTAATTTTATATCGCCATGTGGTTAAAGTCTCAGATGAAACAGTTTACAACGTCAGACAATTTTAACTTAGGAGCCCTAAAAAATCTGCCCTGCCCATACAAACGAATATTTTTTTCTATTAACGCAGTTTTGTTCAAGGTCGTTCTCAATCTTCTCTGCATTATAGTTTCTGACTTTAATTCATTGTACCACGCCATACATTTGGCTTTTTCTTAATCTGAAAACACGTCAACATTGAAAACTAAACATTCAAGTTTCTTCTAGACATTAAGGTTCAGCACAGCTGTTTTTTAAATCAAATTAATGTAAAAAAAACCTTTTGAGTTCCCAGATACAGTGACGCCTGGATTTTCAAACTTGACGCTATACAATTTTACAGTTAGTCGAAGCTAGCTGCACCATTCTTTTATGAAAACCCTGTAGGTGTCCCGGAGCTCTCTGCAAAAATTCATATAAAATTGTTCCTTAGGTTAAGACAAACCAATTTCACACTATAACAAAGAACATTACATTGATAAATTTTTTGTCTCGACCTAAGAAACAATTTTATATGAAGTGTTCCAGAGAGTTCCGGGACACCCTGTATATGTGAATAGATTCATCCCACACTGCGAGAGTGTGATTGATGAAGTCTATGCGGAGTGTGTGGTTTGTGGTACAGGTGGGGGGAGGGGAGCCTGTTTGCGGTTTTGAGAGAGGGGGTAGTTTTGGCGGGAAAAGCTTAATTACTCTTCATCCTCCTCACCTGCTCCGTGGGCACCTCACAGTGTTTAATTACATGCGCATTACATGACGCGTGGTTGCGTGATGTATGGTGATGCAGGGTGAATAATGAGCGTTTATGATTGGTTTTATTTGTTGGTTGTTATAGTTATGGGGGAGGGCAGGGGCGTTTAACGGGTATAATTGGAAGGGGCTGAAGGAATGAATTTCGCAACTTGAAACATAATTTTCCCAATAAAACAATACTTCTCTTGCCGATTTTCTGAAGGTTTTGAGTACTTCCAGGGGATTTGTGGGTGTGGTATAACCTCAAGGAAGAAGAAGGTCCTAAAATCCGGAAAATTTTGAAAACTGAAACGCGAAATTTGGGCTCTTTTAGATCATTTTGTATTTGTTCTTGCGCATTGGTTTTTAGATAGTTTATAGGTAATAAGCTCTATTTCTTAATTTTACCACATGAATACACTATTTCTGTTTTAACCGTCCGTTTAATTTAGATTATCGAGCTAATGACACAACAGATAGTTTTTTGAGACATCAATCACAAAAATCTGGAAAATATTCATCCTTTATTAAACATTTTTCTCTGAGCTCTTCTGAATTTTTCGGTCCAATAAACGGCCTTTACCAAACCATTATATTTCAGATTGGTAAACTTAAGATTGAACTTTCCAAGCTGTGAAATATATTCAGATAAAGTTATCCAAGCGGGAAATTACAACTGTAGGCTTATTCGATTCTAATTCAATTTTAACTATCTCAAAATGTGACATCACTCAGGCTGTGGTTCTCCCACATTGCAAGCCTTTCAACCCCCTAAATTCCCAACTTTAGTAATACGTATGTTATTGGGGTGGTCAGCGACCCCCTTCCACCCGATTCCCCCGTCGCGACGGCCCTGTGGTGGTGAGGGGTAGGTTTGGAGTTGACAGCAGGTAGATTTGGCGCCAGATAAAGCTTAATTACTTAACATGCATGGCAGCTGACGGTGACCCCAAACACTCTGCGTGTGAGTTACGGTAATGTAGTCGTTCTACCTGACCACCGACAGAAAAGAATAATTCTACTGGAGTTCTGTGTATGTACGTGGATGATTATTTGTTTTTCTTGTCAGCCTTTATAAAAAATGTATTTAAGAAAGGTAATGGCGATTAAAATCAGGAACTGTACTTTCATCTCATAATCTCTCTATGGTTCGGTTTATTTTAACTATAGCCTCGTTTTCAAGTTGTACTTCGATAGGAACTCTATGAGTTTCATTTTAACTAATTTGAAACAGTGTTTATAATTTACTAAGAACCTGAAATATATCGACCACGATTAGTAGTATGGTTTCTTTTCGTCTCTATAGACAAAATTCCAAGTAATGATCATCACAAATTTAAAATGTTTTGAGTGAGCTCAAGCTGATGCAGTGTTTATTTTTAATTTTTTGGCCAGGCTTAACGTGGTGTGATCGCCAGTCACGCCAAACTATTCCGCCAGAGCCGCGCCACCTGCCTTGAAGTGCTCGCCTCTGCGCGTGAACTCACTTAGCCAAGCTTTTCAATTGCACTTATATCGCGATTATTTAACCAACTCTGCACTTGTTCTTATTTGATATTTTGACTTATCACTATTGTATCAGATGAAATGTCTAATTTTAAACTTAAAAGAAAGTTATGGTTCCAAATACAAACACATTTTGAAATTTAAGTATGCCATGATGCTAGGGTTTGTCTTATAGCTCTTCATTAAAAATCTTAAAAAGTTACTTAAAATTGTTTCCGATCACAGTTAGATACAAAAGAGGCCTTAAAACCTCTAATTTAAAATGACCAAAATATTTTTTGAATTTTGAACAATGATCAAAAATTAACTTTTTTCTGAATATAACCCCTTAATGTGAAAACCCCTTTTCTATAAATAATACACAATCAATAGACTACTTTTATGTGTAAACTTATTTTATTTAGAATATTGTACACGAGTTACAAAGATTGCTGATTGTGTCTGACGTGGATTTGTGGTGTCCATGTGGACTGTGTTGGTGTGTGTGTGGGGGTGTAGAGGGGGGTGGAGAACGTAGCTGGTGTATAATCTCCACAGGGAGGCGCGCTACGTGAATTAATTGTTCTGCTGATTTTACCCTTTTCCACTGCAGCTTACTTTCTCATTTATTAGCCCTGGAGACCCGCTCGGCCCCGTGAGGAGCGGAAACCGCTCAAAGCATTTCAGCAACGTTTGTGATTTCAGGGTAAATGTTGCGTAGTGGTGTAGTGGACTGTTGTTTCGGTGTATTCTGATAGATTTGGTAGGCCTTAGAAACCCACCTTAACGTTTGCCTTTACTTGCAAGCGTGGTCTGCAATTACTGTACAAGTTAAATAAGGGGTAGAAGTAGAGAGTGCTTGCCAAAACTTGTTGTTATACAGGGTGAGTTTTAAATAATCCCCCAACCCTTAACTTTTGAAAAAGGAAATATTTTTTAAATCCTTTGGTGAATATTTTTATAGGATTCTGAAGTTTGTTTTGACGTACTTTGCGTCACCCACCCACAATCCGGTGGGAGGGCCCCAATTTTTTAAATAAAAACCCCACCCTCTTTTGGCACTTCAAAAGAAAGGGAATTTTAACACAAATTCAACGACGCAAAGAAAAACATTTTATCTCATCTCGTTTTTGCTATACCTATTCAGAGATTACACAGCATCAGGTTTAAAATGCCACATTTCGCATACAATTTATTTGGAATGACAAAATGTTCTTCAAAGTACTCTAGGAGTTTATGTTAAAGGGTTGTGATGTTTCCCTCAGATTACATAATATGTTTGACAATTTCATACTTACAGAAAGTTATCACATAAGAGCAGCGTTTATTGGGTAACAACCCTCACAAAGCCTCCAACATATCTAAAAGCCTCTAAAAGACGCTTGTTCAAAGTTGACGCGAGGGTTTGTCGTTGCTAGCGGCTCGCAAACACAATTTTCTACGCCCGTAGACTACAGTGATCGGTCAGACTACATTGTCGTTTTTGTGAAGCCAATACAAAAATCCTAAACATCCTAAAAATCCTGCACATCCTAAACTCGCGTACATATAAGTAGCTTTCCCTTTTTCGATGTTGGCCGAACATTTTTTTCACATCATGATTCATGAAACCACCATATGTAACTTTATATAGAAATCTGAACTAAATGTAATCTGAAATAAAATACAATTGTTTTGAAAGGATATATAATACCTAAAGTTATCGCTGTTGTTGGGATTTAAACTAAGCATTTATTGCAAAGTGTACAGTAGTAATTTCTGGCACGATAAACTCTATCAAATGTTAACCTTTATTGGAACTTTATTGTTTCCGCAATCCTCCGAATTTATTACTCTCTGCACTGGTTTATTAGTATCTGGTTTTTGTTAATTGGCAACGTTGCCAATATAGAATGTGTAGTTGTAGAATGTGTAGGTTGACACGAATATGAATATTTTACGTTTATTAGCTTAACTTTTATAGAGCTTGAATGATAAACATTCAAATTTAAAATACACTTTACAGTTTTACTTAGTAATGATCTAACTGTAGACTATCAATAGTAGCTGAAATATAAGACCAAATCTAATACATTAGTTACTTACCACCTCAAACTATCACATCAACTCAAATTAAACTCGAATAATTTGACACATTTTAGGTTTCAAATACTCGAATCTGTTAAATTTATTCATTCAAAAAGGGGTTTCTTTTTTTATAATGGCTTTAGATACAACATTAAGACAAGCCAACTTACAAAAGATTTAGATACATCAAACAATTATTCTTATATCACTTATAATTTTATATTGTCTCTGATGACAAATTCTGCAACAGCCTTCCAAACTTTATAATCTTGATTATGTATGTAGTAAGGTTGAAATTTGTGTTGGTAGTTGAATATGGAGATTTGTTAGTGTGTTGTAGAGAGAATTTTGAGATTTTTCATACAATTTGCAGGCAAATATTAAATGATCGGGAGATGCAGATTCTTCTTCAGCACATTCACAATTTGGACTTGGTAAAGTAAACATTCAAACAGATTCAAAATAAACTACGAATCATATCAGCTGATCCATTTAACACAAGCAGCAAAACTTCATTCTGACAATTCATGAAACCCAACAAAAAAGCTAAATAACAGTAAAAAGTTACAAAACGCCAAAATGGAAAATCGACGAAAAAGGGGAAACCGTAGAAGAAACCTTCATTTACCGCTTCATCAAAAAGCCAACGGCTTTCTACGCATGAATCATATTTTCTGATTGTATAATCGTTACAAATAAAAAAACAGCTGAAAGAGTGTTTAAATAAATCTGATAAAGTTTATACGTGTATATAAATTACGAGTATGATTCTGACAGTGAAGGTTTGGGCCTAACCAATGTTTCATCCATTCACACCCGTTGCACTTACAGCTGAAAGCCGATTACATTTCTCTCATACAATTACACTCTCGTTTCAACTCAATTTAATACACGTTTTCAATTTGTTGTTTTCATCCATTCAGAATAATCAAATTATTTACTTGAAAGTATTGCGTTGAAATATTTAGAATGTATGTGCTGATTGTTCTCTGTTCGAGTATTTACTAAAGAATTATTTCCTGTTTCAGGTATGGAACTCTTTGGGGACTAGGAAACAAATATTTCATTGGTGGTTGTAAGTAAAAACTTTCAACGTACGTTTGAAACAATCTAGACCACTTTTAGATTTGTGAACTCGTTTCCTGTTTACAATATAGAATATTTGTAACTGAAGCTGTTATCACTGTAACTGTTTATTAAGCCACTGTTGAGATTGCAGTTCAATTAAACAGGTGAAGGGTTCATGAATTTAGAAGTATTCAAGATATGTTATTGTATTATTGGTAGCATTAAACACTCTTTATGTGTTTAGTTAATATCAAACTCAACAGTGTGTCACTAAAGTTATAGTTTTCCCGTCGAGGTGTATACAGGGTGTCCTGGAACTCTCTGAAACAATTCATATAAATTTGATCCTTAAAACTTCTTGTAAAAACACATAAAGATACACAGACGAAAAACTAGCCCACCGTACAGTTCGTCAGGTTTAGCATGGCCGGTAAGATGGGCTATAGGGCAATAAGCGACCAGCAGGAAATCTCAAGGCCACCAGTCATGCTATACCTAACCAACTGTAGATACATGTTTATATTGTGAAGTTTGTTTGTCTCCACCTAAGAAAAAATTTATATAAATTGTTCCAGTGAGGTCCGGGACACCCTGTATAAAATAAAACAAATGTTTGCTCTTTTAAGTTGTATTACACATATAATGTTTGTAAAAGACAAAACAAAAAGCTAATAACTTATACTGAACACGCTCTACTTAATTAAAAAACCCGTGACATATTTTAGTTATTCAACCGCACAGTTTTATTTAGAAAACTCATCCAGTCTGTAAAAATCAGAGCGCAGCACAAAGCGGAAGTTAAACTGACAACTCTGTTTTGTACCGGAAGTCCTGTGGGAAAAACACAGCCAGAGTTTATTCATTCCGCGTTGATTTATGTCCCTGCTTACAAGTGCATTTTATTCATAAATATAATCTCAAGTGAAATAAAACAAACGAGAACATTACAGTTCTATCAAGTGACGTTGTTTAGAATGTAGGGTACATTGTCATCTACGTATCAGAGAATAATTTAGAAAGGTACAGCTTAGTACCCCTGTGACCTTGGTTTTATTGAAAATGCCCAGAGAGAAACCAATATCCAACTTTAGGCCTACTCAAATGAGCCAACGAAATTAACTTTCCAAATACAACCATACTGATTAGTTCTTAAAAGAGTATTCGTTAGTCAATGGAGTAGTACACTTGTCTATCGTGGTTTTTCTTTTCAAATTCCTTTTGGAGTTACAACTGTGTACATCTTTGTCATTGGCACCGGGAGATGTCCGAAAAATCCCACATAGGTAAAATTACAAGTGATGTCCTGCATTATTGTTGGTAAAATGTTTCATGCTAAAAGACTTGAGCTCTAAGATTTAAAAATAATATCGGAAACTGTGCTTGCTTTTACAAAGTCAAATCTAGACGTCCATCTCAGCCTAACGTTTCCTCATCCATGTATGGTCGAGCTAAATCCCCGGTATATCGTTTGAAAAGAACAGTTCACCTGTCTCGTTTTTAACCCCACTTTTACAAGTCTGATTAGGGCTCTCTCCCTATTCAAATCGCACGAACACTCTTGAGTATATCTAGATCTAAACGTTTTAATTATACAATCCTGTCTGAAATTGGTGGGTTAATTAAAGGCTGACGTTGTGTAGAACTTGTGGTCGATTGGAATTGAAACTTGGTCAATTTTAAGATAAATATTTAACATAAGTAACAACAAAAGAAAGTACTGTTTTACATATATATAGCACAAAACGTGATTCCAAAGCAATATTGTGTTTACGTAATACTTGACTGTGAACAACCATGTATCAGCTGGTAAGGTGGGTAACAGATGACACAGCCAGCTGTGTTGTGTTGTGGGACTGAGTCATACGTCATCTGCCACCTGGGAGTCACGTGATCCATCTATAATGCTGAGTAAATGCAAACCATTATCATCATATTGTCTTACACACTAGAGTACATGAGACATTAGTGTCTCATTACATGCGTTTTATAATTAGGTAGACCTCGTTGTAGTCTGAGCGTTGGGATTTTCTTAAATTACTAATTAAAGGCAAGAGTAGATTTGTCCCAGGATCGCAAAAACTGTAAGCGAGTTAGTGTAACTCGTGGGGTGTTTGACCATGTATTGTAATCAAGTAGAGTCCGTACGTTTCTTCGTGGCGCTTGACCTTGCCGACTAAAACCAGATATAACTGGGTTCTTGAGGGTGGGGGTAACCAACTGTTCAGTCTTTCCATGGCACTCGTGCTGTGAGGAAAGGCTATAACTGTACTTTTTGAAAACATCGATTTGGTCCCCCACTCAGTCTCCTCACCAAGCACCACGAAGAAACGCACGGACTCTAGGCCGCATTTTTATTTAAAGGTGGAAAATGTGTCTTAAATCTGAACTAACAGGTAATTATTTTCTTAAATTATGTATTAATGCAAGCGTAAATTTGTCCCAGGACCGCAAAAACTGTAAGCGGGTTAGTGTAATTCGTGAGGTGTTTGACGCAATATTGTATCGTTGACTAAGGGACAATGTGTTATTGAGGGTATGAGATTTGTGGTTGGCCATATTGTGGTAAAGGAACGTGGTTATCGCTATTTGCACCACAACTGTGTTTCACCTTGCGCTAAACCCACGTTGAAAGCTTTATTGCAATGGAGAATATTGTTCTCGACTAAGTATGCTGTAACTTGTTTCTTTAGTAAACACTAGATCTATTTGTTGTGTAGCCTTATGTATAATTTTACTTCACGTACTAAGTGGACACCACCCTAAAGTAGCTTTTTTACTCGATGTAAATTGTAAAGACAAATAAAATAGAAAATAAAATTAAAACTACTTTGCTATTCAACATTTGGAGAAAATACCGTAACCATATTTCAAGATTGCATATAAAATTGTCAAGCTTATAACAGTGGGGCAGTTATATAACCTTATGTTTACGTTCAGTTACGTGCTTAAGAAGTATTCCAAGTGTATAGTGTTTTTTTCACCGTTGTGGACTAACATAAATAGAAATTTTGTATACTAATAATTGTTAACAATGCCATTAATATTATGTTTTAACCGTCAATATACAGCAAATCTTTACTAGTGAAAATACTGCCATTACTGAGTAATAAAAGTGTGTGTGTTTAAAAATCCAATCAATGTTTGTTATGTCAATAGAATCGAACATAAATTATTCTAATTTAAAAATTACTTCATATTATCTAACAATGGTTTCTATTGTTCTGCGGCCTTTCAAATACAATGTATTTATCTTCAGAGAAGCAACCAAACTGAAGGAAAACGTTCTTTTTTCCTTCGGTTTGGGCGCCTCTTTGAAGATAAATACATTGTATTTGAAATGCCTCAGAGCAATTGAAGCCATTATCAAATATTATAAAGTAATTTTAAATTATATAAGTCTAATGAGAAGAGCTTGATCTCTCAAAAATTATTCTATTATTAATATATAGCTAAATTTCACCGGCTACAACAACTGCTGTTTTAAAATGTGATTAAAAAAGTACCAAAAGTTTATTGCTTTTCAAAAATTGTGCGTTAGTTTTTCTTTTCAATTATAAAATGAATACATATATGAGTGAATGAAAGTTTCCAGAATTATTTTACGTAATATACTACAATACGCATAATTCCGCGATGCTACTTTACCACTTTGAACTCAGTATACGCAGTATTCCAATGTCAAACCACGTTGTGTTTATCCGATCAGCCGAGTGATTAGTTGAATACACATCAGCTGATTGTAGTTGACATTGTCACTGCAGGTTTACCTCTAACAGGTTATGACACACATGTATTATATATGCATAGTGCTGACAGTTACAAACGCCTGTTTGACATTGCTCAAAGGTATTATATATGTATTGTAAAACTACTATGTAAAATGTAGGTTTGTTAAGTGGATGTGGTACTTTTACATTAAGAACGAAACTGTCTTTGTACGTATGCGAAAGAAAATACGTCGAAGAATGGTTGACGTTGTAGTTGCTATGATTTAACATTAAAAGAAATATATTTCATCGCTAGGTTTTCATAAACACCGTATATTTAATCATATTTTGATAAAATATGGTGTTAAGATATCATTGTAGCCCACATATATGCTAAAAAGAACGAGATCCGAACAGCCAAATCAAATTGGTGGCGGAAACGGTTTTTTGGTACCTATGTTGGATACAGTGACAAAGATGTTTATTGTAGAATGTCCATAGCAATAGAGCTATTAATTTCTACCACCGTATAAAAAGAAATCTTGTAGAATAAAACTGGAAGCTGTTTGAGCTTCCCACCTGCTGAATCAAATTATAAAACTGTTAACCTAAACAATGAATTTAAATCCAATCCTACTGCAAACACCTCGATTGCATGACCTCGTCACTCACAAAAACACCCCTCAATCAATATGAGGGTCATCAATTAACCTGATTCGTCATTCGCTTGAAGAGACACAATCAAGTATCCAGCTCAGCTTGGGTATGCATGGAGTATGTTTGCCAAGCTTTGCCTAATGTAATAAGAGAAGTTCCCTTATCAGAGAAATCGAGTTTACACCAAAGTGAGAGAAAACTTGGCAAACTCTATCAGCACACAGGGTGTTAACGACATGGAATTCATTATGAGTTCACTTCTTCAAGGTTCATTAATTAACTACCTAGTTAATTATTGTCGTGTAGAGTATTAGTTTTTCAAGAGTTGGTTCAGGATTAATTATTTAGGCTTCAACCTTGATGTTGACATTTTTCGAGTCCTTTAGATAGCAATGAAGAGTTTTTATTTGTTGTAAGTAGTTTTTCTTTTTTTCATAACTAGGTCATTTTATTGCTAACATAATAAGCAACACATTTTCAGTGAATTTCTGTGTGAAACCTACTTCTCATGAGAAGTTACTTATGTTTTTATTGGTAGTAATTTGTCTTAAACTAAAAAAAGAAAAAGAAAATGTTTTAAAATCCCCCTGTCAACTAGTTATTAAAAGTAAAAACAAATCATGATAGTCTTGTTCAGCAAGGACAGATTGGTACTTTTAAGTCCTCTCTACCACTCAATCTCGACATTTGCCTAGCTATACCGTAAAGTCTAACAAATCGTCAGTGGTGACTGCGGGATCAAACCTCCCCAACCGAAGTGATGTCCTCCGCAGTCACGCGCACAATACCAATCCGGCACGGGTCCGCTAAAATCAAAAATGTCCCCCGTTTAAAACGTTGAAGAAATGTTTCTCTTCCTTGTTCAAACCTTTATTTTAATACTCGTGCATGACTGCCTGTTTCTGAATTTTTCATATGGTAAAAACTTTTGTACACTAGTTGGCTGTTCCCTGTGTGGCCGAATGCATTATGGGTAATAAAAATAAAATTTACGTCTAACTGCAGCTTGAAGTATGTAAAAAAAAATCATTTACATTAACAACTTCAATAAATAGTTCCACTAAACCATACCAATAACAGGAATGCAGTATAAGAGAACATGGACGAGGTTAGGTAGAGATGCAGTATTTCACAGTGTTATCTGCTGTTCAACTCATCAATCGAGTAGGTTTTATTCACACAACATTTACAGCATTTACCAGTCCCATTCACACTAATTGTAGCTGGATAAATGCTTTCCACGATCAGATATACCGGCATTTACACTGGGGCGATCGGTTCCAACGTTGTGTAATCTTTTCACGAGTTTATACTTGCAAGCAGTATCATGTTCCAGTGATTTTGGTTATTTCAGATGAAACGTCTTAAGGCTTACACATTTTAAATACTCGACTGGGACTCGTGGCGTGGTCCTGTAATCCAGCTTCATGGAGGTCAGGTTTTGAGGATGATATAGGTCTAAAGCGGTTTAGATAGTCTCAGTGATCATCTGATGATACTCGCATCATCTCCCACCATCGTTTAGACATATCAGACCACCACCTGCGGGGTTCGGAAGTCACGTTAAGCCGTTGGTCCTTATATTTCCATTGGTCATTGGGCTATTAATTAATGACCCGTTCTAAGGAAGAGTCGGCCTTAGTTTGTAACAAGACTACACCTCATAACTCATTACTACCACTCATCACACTCATCCTTCACCACATATTTGCCTTAAAATATCCTCATGAGAGTGGACGGCCTCTCAAATAGTAAAATATATTGTAAATATTTTTAAACTTATTTTACACTCAACCCCGAACATTTTTTAAGCAACCTTTTAATTGTTGTGTGTAATCCAATTACATTTCCGCTAAAGTCATTTTTAAAAAGCCAAAGCTCAACGGTGAATAATGTTTGTGTTTCACGAAGAAAGATTGAATTAGGTATGAGAATCTCATCAGTGTGATGGTTTTGCCAATGATTGATTAATGGTCGGCCTAATCAATCCTCACGCGATTTGGCTTTCCTCGGTAGAGGGAAATCGGGAAATAACGTTCAGGGAAATAATGCCAATCTAGCGTCAGTTTCAGTCGGTTCAGACTGAGTGACCACTCTGCAGGCCGCATATTTTGTCTGATGTAAACCAAAGTTTGTACAATTTTCCCTTTTGAAACATTTAGATAATATGTTTGTTTATCAAGAAAATCTATCTACCAGAAGTGGCCTTTTACAGGGTGTCCTCCCTAAGTGGGGGTTTGCTTTTTGTACTATAAAACTGTATTTATCATTTTAACCCCTCCCTTTCTAAAAGAAAAAGACCCTTTAGGTGTAAATTATCCCCCGTAACAGGAAATTTCCTAGGAATCACGTTAGCGTTTGAGGTTACGATTTGGCTATCAAGAATCCTACACTATACAGGGTGTCACAAAAATGTGTAGTGCGCTATGCAGAACCGGATTCTACATACAAAAATAAGTCGGAAATGCCCAGTAACAATTTTTTTTATTTCGGCTTGGTTTATCCGCCGTTTTGTAAATTTTTGAAATAAATAATAACTCAAACACCCTTTGAGATATTTTTGTGAAACTTTGCATAATCCTTAACTGTTTTACTAATAAAATTTTCAAAATATTATTTATTTAACGTATCAAATTTTAATTAGTTGAAACTCCTAGCATAGAACAAACAGTGATGTTTGGGAATTTCCATTTCTCATCGGATAAATTGAAAGTTACAATAAAGAAATCAGAGATGAAACTTTGTTGCCAATTAAAACTGGATCAAATTGATGTTTCGTTATTGAAATGTTCTCGTGAGATTTTCGCTGATAAAGTAAACATTTCAATCCCATCATCAGCTGTTTTATTTTTCAGTCTTTACCGAAAATCGTGGTTACAATTGTTTTATCTAATAGCCAAAGAAACTGCTTGTTCCTAAACATATTTTCTTTATCCCTTAATGTCACTCAAAATGTCCCCTTGGGTAATGATAGGCCTATGTGTAAACTTATTTTTAAAAGTTCACTAGCGGATGAGGAGGTGCTCATCATTTTTCAAGGTACAAATAGTGTATTGAAGTGTGCGTGTAGTATGGACGGTAAAAAACTTTTGTCATTCTGCTCTGAAAACAGCTGCCTTAGACACATGTATTGACAGTGTTAAAGTGTCACTTTACACCCAGGTAAATAAAGTATTGTTTTGATGATCTTTTTGTGGCATGGACATTAGCTGGTTCAACGAGTTTGTTTTGATTGTTTTGAAATTTAACACTGACGTATAGTAAATCAGTGTAACAGCTGTTTCTTCAAAACATTATAATTCAAACTGCTGAGCTCAAAACCATGTTTACTTAATTAATTGTTTATAATATTTAAACATTTATTTCTCATTATTATTTGCATCATGAAAAAAAATCGTTCATCACTCGGCCTGAAAGTGTCTTTTTGACCCTCGGTCATTTAACGACCTCGGCTGTCCTTTGGACGTTAACTTGTCAAAAAGTGTCACTTTAGGACCTTGTGATGAAATATACTATTGTAATCTGATCAACCATTGTAGTACATGGGCGTAAAAACGACATGTTTTCTAAAAGCTAGAATTTATGAAAACCGCGCATGAACTTTGAACACGCTCCTTTAAGTCGTTTAAAATACTGGCAGTTTTCAAAACGGTGCCGTTGTCAAACGTGTATTTTTTAAGTTCAAGTTCTGAAATAGAAGTTCAGTATATTTCACGAACGCGCTACAAAGCCATTTAGTTGGGCTCTAAAAGTACCAAAATTTTAAAGTTTTAAGTGGTGCATAGTTCTCAAAAACAAATTTCAAAAATTGGCTTCCACGCACCATTAGGGGATGTTTCATTTAAGACGTTCAAAAGTGTGAACCTCTGCGTCATCTCTTGTTTTGTCCCAAACTGCGCAGTCCTAGAGAACATAGGTTTAAACCAACAATGCCCCCTCCCTGTACTACTTAACGTGTTTATAAACAGCAGAAAAACTACGAGGTACGAGGAATATGGGAGAGCTAGATAGTAGTTAGTCAAGTGTAGCTTATGGTGGCGTGGTGGAGGATATAGCCGTGTAACAGCTCTTGATCACGCACCTTCCCACAGCTTTTCATCACACCTACTGTCCTACATCCACAATCTACAAACTCTGAAGATGTTTCTACTCACTGGTGCCTTTGCCCTCCGTCATTTTATGTAGAAGTTTTACCATTGCTTTGAGAAGCGTTTGGGAAAGAGATGATATCCGGTAGAGTGACCAGTGCGAGCGCACCCGGGCGACTCTCCCCGCTACACTATAGCCGATGTAACGTTGCATCCGGGATTTGTTCGATTTGGCAACACCGCGTTTGACCCACCTTGGCCTCAATATTTAAAATAATACAACTTCTTTGACAAAATAATTTTCCACAAGCTTTAACCCTCATTTCAGCAGTTCGCCATCTAACCTTAATTTTAGATGGAAAAATTCGGTTAATGCATTCAACTATTCAAGTATTTGAAACACATTTTATGTTAACGTTTGCAACATAATTACTATTGATAGGGCCGTCCCAGTGCAAGATTCTTCCAAGAATGCTTTAATTTTCTACATCACACGGTTGGTCAAAAGTTTTATCAGAAGTGTAGTTTAGTGAATATTGATGTAATAACCGGCCGTCTAGCCTTATTTTTAGATGGGAAAATCGTAAAATGCACTAAAATATTCAAGTACTTTAAACACATTTTATGTTAACGTTTGCAAAATATTTACTGTTGATATGGGACCGTCCCAGTAGGCTACAAGATTCTTCCAAAACGCTTTAATTTTCTACCTCACACGGTTGGTCAAATTTTTATTGGAAGTGTAGTTTAGTCAATATGTACGAAAATAGCCGACAACTACATCTGCCTCATTGGATTTAAGCGTAACCATCTTAAAAAAAGAAACTAATTTCAAAATTCCTTACGCTTACAAAGTTTTAAGTCCAAAGTGGTTTTATACCAACTTTAAAGAAAATGGTTGGTAATAAAGACCAAATCTGATTTACATCCAGACAGATGAAGTGCCGAGCAGGCGAATTAAAAAAGAGACTTTCACTTACGCTTGGTCAAATTTGTCAGTTGTGTCTCTGACGTTCAGGTAGGCTCGTTTTTCGATGGACGAGACTAATGACAGCTCTCTAATTAATTGTTTGTCGTTTGTCTCTAAAACAGCTGTTTTTGACGTATGTAACAACGTGCTTAGAATTATACAGCTACATCATTCCCAGGAATCTAAAGGTTTGTTTTGATGTTCCTTGATTTCTTAGTAAGGAAATAGTTCGTTCCCAATAGTTACGTCTTGCTGAATCAACTTGACCTCGTATCAAAAAGCGTCACTTTAGGGCCTAGTGATGAACGGTAGCATTTGCCATGATGCATTTAATAATGAAAAATAAAGGTTTTCAATATTATAAAAACAGACTAGAATTAAGCAGTGTTTTTAACTTGTAGAAACCGCTGTTACACTGATTTACTATAAGTCAGTATTAAAATGCAAAACAAACTCGTTAAAACAGCCGATGAACATGTCCCAAAAAGATCATTAGAATAATATTTCTCACCTTAGGGGGTAAAAGATCATCAAAACAAACCTTTATTTCCCAGGGTGTCTTTAGGACCTAGTAATGAAATAAGTGTAGTCTATAAAAGTAATTAGAAATAGGCGCTTAATTTTGTCTGACATGTTATTTTGTCTAGCTTAATAAAGAAATGGAGTAACGACAGTGTGAAAAGCGTTTTGTTGGATTCAGCTTGTTTCAGGGATCCGTTATGTTTATTTGACATTGTTAACATTCTCGCAACCTCGCTCACCGACGTAATAACGCTGCTCTACACAAAACTAGACTATGTATACTCTGCTTCGCTTTATTGTTTCTCAGCTATTTTCTACTTGTTATTTAATAAAACCAGCTCCTTTAAAAATGTAAAGATGTTTATTTAAGATTTTAGATGGTGAAAATTGGTCTTCATGGCAAACAGTGACTCGTGGTGTTCCACAAGGTTCTGTTCTCTAACCACAGTTATTTTCATCGTACATAGATAACATGACCAAAAAGACAATATTTTTCCATTTTACGCAGATGATTTACAAATGCTAGTAATTTCTTGTTCCTAGTGAGTTTTAATTCAGAAACTTAATGAATCCAGATAACGATAAGGTGACCAATTTGGTTTACCAGCATGGCTTAAAACTTCAAGAAAAATAAAACTCAAGTCATCATAATGGCAAATTTACGTATTTGGTCAATATAAATTTTAACCATTAAAACGTGTTACGTTAAAATTGGCGATTCGTTATTTGGTGACAGGTCACAACTAACCTCTATTAGTTATTGTCACATCTATACGTCAGGCCTATCTATATTGTGCAGACTATTGGAGATAAGAGGTTCACTCTTAGGTTATCAGTTGTGACAAACTGCGTATTGATAAGCCGTGATAACACATATGGGTCCAAACATAAGAGTTCAAATACTGATAAGGGGACATCCTGCTCTTCTTCGAAACTGCCTTGTTTATCCAAACCTGAGTCTGTTGGTTTTATCGTATAGAAACTACAAGCTGTGTACGTACTGGTTCTTCGCTACGAAACTTAAAAACTGGCAGCGTGAATATTTTACAAAACCATTATCGTCCGATAATTTTGATGGGGGGTTTGGGGAAGCGTTTTGCTTCTTGTTAAAAATTTCGAAAATCTGTTCTTGGTGGGTGCGATTTGTAAACAAAAGATTTCATCAATATATATTGCTACATTGCATTAAAGGCATGAAAAGTTACATAGTTACGGGATTAAATCAATTTAAAGATATACCTTTATTACGAATAGGTTTATTGCATGCTTAGCCATAATAAACAAATAGGTACAAACAGCTGCGGTAGTATTTAAGCAACGACTATATAGCCTAATCATCGTTGGTTAGTATTACGACAATCGACTATATTATCATCGACAATTTGCTGTAGCATTATCGACTATTATTTTCACACGACATACTACCAGTTTAATGAAAAGACGTATTACGTTTTACAACGCGCATTACTCTTGTTATAACAACAATCCAGCGAGATTTAAAAGTGGAACACTGGGGAATACAGAACTGCACATTAAAATGTCTGGCTTTCGGCTTTACAAAGCCATTGCAATTCCTGCTCAGTTACTTCTCTGGGTTTAACCTAAATTTTTATTGCTACCACTGCATTCATCCGGCTGGGTTTCCATTAGTTAATTAATCTCTTATTGTGATGTGCTAATATCTAAAGTTATGGGGTTCGTAGAAAAGTGGTGGCTGTTTCCTAGGAAACCCTAATGTTCCCTAAAAAAACAAGGTATGAATGTATTGCGATGAGTTTTGTGTTTAATACAATCAGTTAAAAAATGACCACCGTTCTCTAGAAAAGCGCTCCTTTTTGTTTGTATTAAAAAACAAAAGTTCACCTTATGTCACTTAAAATAGAAAGTATTTTTAGGGAATTCAAACATAGAATCGATTTGAGTCGTTACTTGTTCTAAAACGTGTGTTAGTGTATAGAAAACTACACAAGCTAAGCGAATTGCTGAAACCAAACCGGATTTAAATTTGAAATTGTGCCAAAAATATCCCGAGCACAATATTGGATTGGATTGGCTCGGTGGTAACGTGATCCAGTAACCCAATAACACAATTGTGTTCTACTCGACACTGGAGTAACACAATAATTGTGTTCCACACTAGGCGCACACAATCCTTGCCTGTCTGATTTCTGCCCAGTATTGAACATCTGTGTGTGGTAAGTGTGAAACAAACTGCTAATAGTGGTAAAGGTGAGCTTTCTTCACTAAAACGACCTTACGAGTGTTTTTCACAGGGTTACAAATAAGCATAGCCGTCACGTAGCGACAAGTGCTACTGTGAATCTTAGCGAATTTCCAATAAAACAGAACGAGTTTTCATTCATCTACTTTAAATTAGACGAAATTCCTTTGTACACTATCCCGGCAGTCACCACTTACATGTATAATGTGACTAGACGGTAACGCTAGGTAAAGGTCGAGGTTGAGTGATAGAGAGGACTTTGTAGTTCTAACTTCGCTTAGTTAAACAAGACAAACTTTACCTTTTTACTTTCTGTATCCAAGGAAACATAAGCTAGTAAATTATATAACAGTTTAATTTATGCCCAGTGCTCTGAATGTCAAAGTGCAGAAATTCGGATTAAATAATTAAACAGACATTTCTTTAAAAAGGTAAGGTTTAGAGCAACGGGAGTTGTTTTGATCGGTTGGGAAAGTAAAACTCTACTATACGGTGAACTTGGTAATCAATTATAGTATTGCTACAATTTGATAGGTAAATCAAAACTTGGAATGGCCACCATTTTGAAACTGAGTGTCCGATCTAGCTGGTAACGAACTTAACCTAGAGATTTGCAAAAGAAACATTTGTACCACATTTCGTGAAAATCAGACCAAAAATGCGACCTGTAAAGTGGTCACACATATATATAATTTTGTTAAATAAGTTGACAAAACTAATTACTCAATTGCTACAAAGTATTAGGCTGTGTTCAGTTTCTTATTTTACCATTCACACTTCACAGTTTAAATATGCACAATCCAGCGCGAAGTCTTCTCTTGGTAGCATTCTCCGGTCGGTTTTCCTATGAAGTAAAGCAACGTCTGTCAATCCCGTCGAAGATGACTCGCGGAAGTTTACAGCGGGCACATTGTAGTTCGCTGAGACCGAGACTTGCCATTCATGCACAAGGGATGCGACCCTTTATGTTCACGACACTATTTGTTCACAAGGGACGCGGCCCTGACTTACACACTGTACGGGCTCTGATATGGTGTATATATTGACTGATAAACCACCCTAAAATAGGAGATAATAGAAGGTATTCAATGACGTCTCAGTTGAGACAGACGCGAGGGTAATGAACGTGTTACTCATTGCAGTGTTTCATCCTTTTTTGGCGGAGGGTCCCCACTAACTTTGCGTCTTTTCCAATTTTAATACAACACGTTTCAACTTGTGCTACCAACCTTTAATCGGTGAAATAAATACAACGATAAATTTAACATTCACACCATTAGAACAGTAACAACAATTCAACCGTTTGGTTTAATTTCAATTTTTAATAAAAACTACAGTGCGGGTTCGCTTAGGAATGGATAATAATTACTTTTCTTCCCTGGTTGAAAATTCAATTAGCCTAGACTCGGGAAGTGAAGGGTTCTGTCTTGATAACACAATTAGACAGAGGATCAGCAACAGCGAGACCGCCACATGTCCCCCTCTCCATCCCCCCACTTCACCCCCCAGAAACCACCCTTCCTTGTCTACACTGTAGAAGTATTGAAATATTTCCACAGATTGTGCAAAACGAATCATTCGGTTGAGTTATCGGTGTTCTTAATTGTTCTGTATTTAGACGAAAATGTCTACATTCATCGTCTTAATCAAACGTTGCGTTACAATACAGGTTATAGACTCTGCCATGCTTTAACATAATTCAGCACATAAAATAAGGAAAAGTTCCAAAAATAAATGTCTTGAAAACGCTCCATTTACCCACTAGCCGCCGGTATCGGTTTTTTGCATATAATCTCAGAAACGACCTAATGCACCAAATCTTACGCAAAAATTGGTTGGAATTATACAAAATGTGTTCAATAAATTTGTTTAGAATAGGTGTAGCTTAAACTGTATTTTTTAAATAGCAACGCATATATTAAGTAAAATATAGGAACATTTCCAAAAGTAAAATGTCACAGGTTTAATAACAGTTGAGAAACAATGAAGCTGGGACCAAAATAGCAATTTAAAACCGCAAATGCTTGTTACTATTTTACCACATTGACGCTCAAAACTATATAAGACGATTGTGTTTTGTTATCTATAATAGCTGTTTAGTTGTCTTTAACTGGTCAGCTTACGTAGGTAACATTAGGCTAGCTCATTGTGTTATGGTTTAAGCTACCTTCCACCTGAAAACGGGGCCAGATTGCAAACCCGAAACGTCGTGTTGTTTTGGTCATTATTATAGTAAATCTCCGCAATAATATTCCATAGTTTTAAACACCCTACAGTGTTTAACCGGGTTGACATATCCTGCGCAATCTTGCAAAAGCCGCGAGGCTAAATATAAGTTTTTATTCAAAAGACTTATTCTCGGCGAGCTGCAAAATGTCACCACATAATCCAGTTCATGATTAATGAGGTTTAACGGATAAACAAAACAAAATGTAATGCGCTGTAAAAAATTAGGGGTTAATAGCTCAGCTCGGGGCGGACCATTAATATTTAACGAATTCTGTTTGAAAATGGCGAGGCTTTGAGCTTCCGTGGATGTTCTGTTAAGTAACTTTCAAAGCTGATCCAAGAAACGTTTTAAATTTGCTTAAGGTTTCGTTTTTTACGTATAATAGTCTCAGTATTTGCATAATTTAGCGTTTTTAGGTTTGACCTACTTTCAATATATTGTCTTTGTGTATTTTGTTTGGTTACTTCATCGTCGAAAAGCTTTTTTTCTAGCGATTAGCGAGTTATCCTCATTCAAGGAGATGCCAATTGGTTAAATATTGTTATTTTTGTACTGTATAGAAAAAGTGTTAATTTGGTATTTATTCTGATTTGAATCTATATTTTATTAGTACGTTTGCAAAATGGTAGCGAATTAGTGATACAGATTGAACCGAAAGCACTTACACACACTTGTATTATAAAACCTTTATTAGGGAAATTAGGAGAATAGGGAAGTTGGAATTGCATGGAACTTTGAAAATTGACCTGTATTAAAATGTCATTGTATATCGTTCTCCCGTATTTTTAATGTTGTGTCCGTTAGTATTTTTTGTTGATTTAAAAAGTGTATGATGTAGTTATTTTGGAATTTGGAAAGTTGATTCGCAGTCAATCGAGCAATACGCTTTTCTTAAAGTCAACAAATGCGCATACTACACTATTTTATCATATTTTAATTCGTCTCATGTGACTAAGGAGCTGTCTGCCTAGTTACAATATAATTAATTTGTTTGACTAATGAATGGAGAAATATAAAAAACACGCAAAATGAAAGTTTAATTATTTCTCAACAATTAAAAGACGTTTTTAATTTTTAGTAAGGAAAGAAGGAGTGAGAGGTTTTTCTTAGAAAATAAGTGCAAACTTGTAGTTTTTTAATTAAAATGTCAAAAAACTTAAACTAGCTATTTTTTAATCTTATGGGGATACAAAATGCATAATATTTCCAAGTAAATATAACTTAGTTAAAGGTAAGAACGGACTTTTCCAGTAACTTCCGGAGAAAAACTACTCCTAACGTTTCGGGTAGTTAAAACTCCACCCGTCTTCAGAGAACTAATTCAAAATCTAAAATTTATTATCCCACCCACACACACATATGTACAAATACAATTAATTCAAAATGACCCAATCATATCGTAGGTCAAAAAGACCCAGTGACGCAGCTTTTGCTTGGTAAAATTTTGCTTTTGGCCAAAACACTACTTGGGGCAGTAAAAATCATCAAAATATGAATTTACATAGAGTACCAAAACAAGAAATTTTTACGAAATTAAGAACAACCCGAAGTGTACGGTCTGTCAAGCCGTAGAGTGTAGGGTTAAATAGTAATAAATTCAAAATTCAACCTGCTACATATAGTATGCATAAAGTTTCATTACTATAAGTGCAATGCAATGATAAGGATGTCGGTGTATACGATGTAAGTTAATGGGTGGAAGCTGGGCAAGTAGGTCGCACTGTTTTGGTGTGGCTTTTGTTGCACAACCCTAGACACCTACTGCATTTCCGACAAGGCTTTGCTCTGACTTTATATGGAGACACACCCTGACCTTGAGAATCAAAGAAAAATTTATTCTCGGTTTGAAGTTTCTTGTTGGGCCATGGTACAATATCTGAGGTTAAAATATTATCACGGACGTTTTCCAACGTTTTAGGTGAATAAAATGTACACGACGTTTCGGGATCTGGAATCTGACCCCGTCTTCAGGTGAAAATTAACCTAAAACATATGCGCAGCCTATAACAGCTAGCCTAGAAAACTATACATGTACAAAATCTTTACAAAATTAAAAACAAACATAAATTCAAATAGTTTTTATTTTACAGATTTTCGTGCAGTTAATTTTGAACTATTACTAACCCTCTAGAATAGCTGATTGAGGGAGACTTTCTATCTATTGACTATATTTAATAATTACAGTATCATAAAATAATATAATAGCTAAGTAGTATAAAGTTTGTAATTTAGGCTAATAATGCATATGCCATTCTCCCTTATACAAAAACTTTTCATTTTTCACGCAAACGAAGTTGATTTGTGAAATTGCACAAATAGAGCGACGTCCACAGCCAGTGACAGCTGCGCACTGACCAGCCACCAGACAACCCCATTGGCTGGCTCGGAGCAGCGGACGACCAATCACAGCCTTAGTACAATGTTTTCATTGGTCTATTCTGCTTCTGTGGCTTTTATCAAAATAACTAATTATATGTAAATTATTCAAATCACCACCATTTGCATAAACAACCATGCAAGTTGTTTTTTTTATTGGACACGTCGAATTTACTTATTTCAAACACATTTTTACCCATTACATTTGTTTGGTACCCAATTTTTACTAAAATTTCCGCAAATTTTTCCATTCTACTTCCCGATTCACATGATACTAGTTTGTCTAAATTAAGTTAAAACTGTGAAGTACCATCGTTTAAATAACCCTTGGATTTTATTTTCAGTTCGATAAAAATATATTGGTAGCTAGAAGTGAGAAGATGGAGGAAAGTATCGGACCAGAGAGAGAGAGAGAGATTAATGAGACTCAGCGTTGAGGTCAAGATATATAAATGTGGTTGGCTAAGCTAAGTGCCATGTTTGATCCGCTTTCAATCGTTCCTCTTTTCAGTGGCAATCGCTAGATTCACCCGCATCAATAATGTATGATTTATTATTGGTTTATACTTTATTTATACAAATCTTTCTTTACAGAACAATAGTTACATTATCATAAATGTGCTTTCTAACTAGTCGCAGTTTGAGATGTGATGATGCTTTAATGATTTTCGTACTTAAGTTAACCTAACGATCGTGCTTAAAGCATTTTTTGGAAAGTACCAACACGATGAAATGAAATTACTTTATACTAGGTGTCGTGTAAGTGCAATTTTTTGTATGATACAACTACATATGATACAAGCACGCTGAATAAAAATAATGTACGATGAGTATGTATTTCCGAATTATCCACATATTCATACCCTCATTAATCTTTTTTCTTCTGCATGAATGTGTTATGTTGTATATTTGTTATGTGGTGTATATTTTATGCGGTATATGAGTTATGTTGTGTTGTATTGTTTGTTACGTTAGGTCGTGAATGTGTTATGTAATTTATGTGTTCATGCAGTGGCTTATATAGGCCTACTTTGTGGTGTTGATTTTGTGGTGTATATGTTATTTGGTGTATATGTTAAGTGGTGTATATGTTAGGTCGTGCATGTGTTATTTTATGTATAGTTATGTCGTTTAGGTGTTATGTAATATATGTGTTTTGTAATTGCGTTACGCGGTGTACGGGTTATGTTGTGTATGTGTTATGTGGTGGAAGTGTTATGTCGTGTATAAGTAATGTCGTGTATGAGTAATGTCGTGTATGAGTAATGCCGTGTATGAGTAATGTCGTGTATGAGGGTAAAACAAGTGGGTATGGAATGTAGCTGGTGTAGCTGGTCGCTTACAACTTACTGCGATTTAGAATTGAAGCACTAAAGCAGCGGGGCGCGCACAGTGGCGCATGGCTGGTAGCAGGCTGGTAGCAGATGGTAGCGGTGAGCAAGCGGTAAGCAACCACAATTGCCAGATGATTGTTTACATCGCTGTAAGCGCCGGTTCCGGGGATGGTCAGACTTTCGCGCATGCGCACTAGCATCTACACAACCATACTACGTCTTGTTCACACATCATTGAACACTAGGCACTTGGCTACTGACATTATCGTTGTCAGTTTGTACGTTCTGTTTATTGTGTGGATTATTTCATACTCTTTTATATAGATATATCATACTCTTTTATATAGATTTAGGAAACAAACAAAAATTGTGCGATCTTTAGGAAGTAGTATTTCAGGCTGCTTACATATACTAGGCCTACATTTCGATTTCCAATTTTGACCTTATTTTTTTATTAACTAAAATATATTATAACTACAAACTAAGAAACTATCATTTTAAGCCAACACAGAGCTTAAGTAATGCTGATTGAATTGAATTAAAATATATTTTATTCCATGCAAATTATGACTTTTTTTAGTTTAGGAAATATTTGTCAAAAAGACATTTTGTGCTGGGGAGGTGGAATTGTCTTTGAGTCCATTTTAAATATTTCACTGCACTAAAACAAAAATATATATAAACTAAATAATGTAGCAAACGAATATTATTACAGATCTAACAAAATATGATAAACACTAATTCCTTGAAGATAATAAATAACTAATTCTAATTCATTTTGAATAATAATAAGTTTACGTATCGAAATTGGAGCTTGACTATTTGAAAAATATAAATATTAACTAATGTAGCTTAAGTGTGAAGAGTCTAAAATAATGTCTTCATCACTACTTGAGTCCTTGCCATTTCGTGCTGCTGTCAACAAGCGAATGACCGAGCGTCACTGTGTGTATGTCCAGCTTCCTGCTAGGTAACCAGCCAGCAAGCAACAAGCGACCAGCTAGGCTACCAGCTATCTGCCATGCTCTACTGTGTTTTTACCCTGAGTAATGCAGTGTATGAGTAATGCCGTGTATGAGTAATGTCGTGTATGAGTAATGACGTGTATGAGTAATGTCGTGTATGAGTAATGACGTGTATGAGTAATGTCGTGTATGAGTAATGTCGTGTATGAGTAATGTCGTGTATGGGTAATGTTGTGTATGAGTTATGTCGTGTATGTGTTATGTTGTGTATGTGCTGCCATATATGCTACGACTGCATGTGATACAAGCACGCTGGTCGTGTTATGTAACAATACTGTACCGTTATTCTTTTGTTTGTATGTGTTGTGTATGTGTAGTGTAGTGGAGTGTTATGTCGTGTATGTGCTATGTTGTGTATGTGATATGTTGTGTATGTATTGTTGTATATGCTACGACTGCATGTGATACAAGCACGCTGGTCGTGTTATGTAACAATACTGTACCGTTATTCTTTTGTTTGTATGTGTTGTGTATGTGTAGTGTAGTGGAGTGTTATGTCGTGTATGTGCTATGTTGTGTATGTGTTATGTTGTGTATGTACTGTTGTATATGCTACGACTGCATGTGATACAAGCACGCTGGGTCAAGTAGCATGTACGATGTGGGTCAAGTACCAACACTGTACTTTATTCTTCTGCTGTCCGCAGTAATGTTTTTGTCCGGGGTTTTAACATTGTAGTGGAATAAGGATTGTACAAACAGACAAGTCATTGTATTTACTACGAATATTTTGCTAGATTGGGTCCACAAAATAAGGGTAGTTTTCTATAAATTGTATTCTACTAAGTAAATACAATTAATAATTATTTGCTAAAATTAAAATAAAATTGTTGTCATGGTGACTACAACTTTTTTGTAGCTATAGCGTATAGAAAAGTATTGTATTCTGTAAAACGAACCGACTTTGGTTTTAAAAAAATATTTATTTTAGGATCTTTCAAACCCCAAAACTTTTTTTAGTACGCTCAACCCCTTCATTACGAAGCTTGCTAAAAATTATTACAATTTCAAATTAAATTTTTTTGTGCAGGCTGTCTAGGACTTAATAATATTTACGAAAATGCAAAGTCATTAAATTGTAATCTAATGTTAGCCGCTTATAAATAGCGTACCTTTCAACAGTATTGTAAGGTTACTTTCCCGGTGATTCAGGAGAAATCGACTCTACAAAGGCTAGGAAGGAAAGGGTTTCCGCGAAACTTCACCCAAGTTCCTCATGCGTCAAGCAACTTGCTGACGGGGTGTTTTTGTACTTCTCCCGCCACCACCCGCAAACAACGTCGAGTTTTGTTGTGTTGGCGTACTTGAAACTTTCTTGTGTATTATACGTTTTGTTCCCTTTGTTCCAGGTTGGTGGCTTGTCTAAAAGTGTCTAACTGCGCCTTTCATCTACGTAAGTTTGTACGAGTATTTTAAAATAGTGTTTTAATCATCTTCAATGCTTCAGCAGTCTAAAGGGAATTTAAGAGTCTTAAAAATTATTTTATTTTAAGTGTAAACTTATTTATAGAACTCAAATTCGTAGAATAATGGTATATTGTCGTAACTTAATATCAAACTATCATGAAAAGTCGATAAAAGTCCAAATTATGTGTCTTTTCCTAATTTATGAAAGAGTGATTAATCTTAGAAATATTTGTTCTCAACAACAGTGAGGTTACTTTGATAGTCTTGACATGTATGGGTACGTTAATATAGTACAGGGTTACTAAAAATAATGTCTCACTTTCAGAACGCTTTCGTTAATAACTACATTGATTTACATAAACTAAATACTATTAAAAAGAGCACATCAAAGTTTGTCCCCTAGCTTGGTATACATAAATGCTCAACATGTTTTCTTATGACTGCTCGGCAAAAATCTTCCCATACATCATGAAGCAAATATTGATTATGGTATTGACTGCAAGTCTGATACGGTTCGTCGGGTCAATTAGTTTACTTGACAGAAGGGGTACGTAAACTTTAATACCTCCACAAGAAAAAAACGACGAAATCACGAATCTATATTCGACTTTATGAAAACTCAAGAACGCAAAATATCTTGTGTTGAATGGCAGCCATTTTGTTGATAATTAAGAGTTCAAATAACCTCTCAATATAGTAAACAAAACTTTAAAACTTCTTTATTTCAAGCATATATAAATTATTCATGAAGCATTTATACTATAAAAGTTACCATGTAGTGTAGAGAAATGATTAGTGCTCTCTAAAAGTTATCTGAAAACGAAGTTAGGGTCTTCTGTATATAGGTGTAGCTAAAACAATGCAGTAAATGGCCATCCACTTACTACCATTTACCACAATTAACCCCGTGCCATATCCACAGTTAGCTTAGATAACCAGACCATTACTCATGCAGAGGTTATTCATAGCCGAATTAAGAAATGGAACAAATTTACATGTTTGACGAGTGGATGAGCTAAGCTCGCATTTCAACACTCTGGTGAGCTGAGTGGGGCTTAGTTGTTGATCCGGTGAGCCACAAAACTACCCCCAGGGATAATGCTGATAATGCTTCATCCCCTAACACTGGCTATCAGAGCGTCGGCCTTTGCGTTCACACAGTGCGTTTGATGAGCTGAGCTCGCATTTCAAAACTGGTGAGCCGAGTGGGGCTCAGTTGTTGATCCGTTGAGCCACAAAACCACCTCCAGGGATAATGCTGATAATGCTTCATCCCCTAACACTGGCTAACAGAGCGTCGGCCTTTGCGTTCACACAGTGCGTTTGATGAGCTGAGCTCGCATTTCAAAACTGGTGAGCTGAGTGGGGCTCAGTTGTTGATCCGTTGAGCCACAAAACCACCTCCAGGGATAATGCTGATAATGCTTCATCTTCTAACACTGGCTAACAAAGCGTCGGCCTTTGCGTTCACACGGTGCGTTTGATGAGCTGAGCTCGCATTTCAACACTCTGGTGAGCTGAGTGGGGCTCAGTTGTTGATCCGTTGAGCCACAAAACCACCTCCAGGGATAATGCTGATAATGCTTCATCTTCTAACACTGGCTAACAAAGCGTCGGCCTTTGCGTTCACACAGTGCGTTTGATGAGCTGAGCTCGCATTTCAACACTCTGGTGAGCTGAGTGGGGCTCAGTTGTTGATCCGTTGAGCCACAAAACCACCTCCAGGGATAATGCTGATAATGCTTCATCTTCTAACACTGGCTAACAAGCGTCGGCCTTTGCGTTCACACAATGCGTTTGATGAGCTGAGCTCGCATTTCAACACTCTGGTGAGCTGAGTGGGGCTCAGTTGTTGATCCGTTGAGCCACAAAACCACCTCCAGGGATAATGCTGATAATGCTTCATCCCAACACTGGCTAACAAAGCGTCGGCCTTTGCGTTCACACGGTGCGTTTGATGAGCTGAGCTCGCATTTCACCCTGTGGTGAGCTGAGTGGGGCTCAGTTGTTGATCCGGTGAGCCACAAAACCACCTCCAGGGATAATGCTGATAATGCTTCATCCCCTAACACTGGCTAACAAGCGTCGGCCTTTGCGTTCACACGGTGCGTTTGATGAGCTGAGCTCGCATTTCAACACTCTGGTGAGCTGAGTGGGGCTCAGTTGTTGATCCGGTGAGCCACAAAACCACCTCCAGGGATAATGCTGATAATGCTTCATCCCCTAACACTGGCTAACAAAGCGTCGGCCTTTGCGTTCACGGTGCGTTTGATGAGCTGAGCTCGCATTTCAACACTCTGGTGAGCTGAGTGGGGCTCAGTTGATCGGTGAGCCACAAAATCCAGGGATAATGCTGATAATGGCTCATCCCCTAACACTGGCTAACAAAGCGTCGGCCTTTGCGTTCACACATCGAACGCCGCCTTTCATGAGCCGACTCGGAAGTCACGTTACATCACGTACACGACTACATCTCATCATCCACCAAAAACACTCTATCACACTCACCATCATTCCATGTTCACCTTAAAATACCGTCTAGGAGTGGTCGGTGTATCAAATTAAAGTATCACAGATGTAACTAGTGGCATAGTTTCAATAATGTTTGAAATATCAAACATAGACTAAGCGTGGCCACGAGCGCTACCGTCAATCCTAGCGAATTTCTTGTAACGCGAGATAATTTACACAACAAATACCCTTGGGGTCGCGTTTCTTCCAAAAAGTGGGGGCGTATGCCATAAAAATGTACTGTCCGTATTGTATTAATGATCCGAACTCAGTGAAACTTAGTTTAAGCAATTATGTTACTGTGGTTAACATGTATACTAAAAATCAGCAAAACCTGTTTAGAAAGACCAACTTTTAGCGGGAAACGCCCCTTCCCCACCTCATAAAAAAAGTCCCTTTTGGTAAATTGTTTTTGCTGGTTAACACATTGTGACAAAACCTTGATACACTCCCACCAAGCAAAAACATACATGACGTAAATGTAACCATATTTAGAGCTAAAAGCGGGAGACCCGGGTTCAAGTCCCGGTTCGGTCCAAACATTTTTGTCTTCAAATTTCTTTAGTGACATATTTAGAGCTAGTGAGATTAAAATTGTGCACAAACTACCCGATCCTACCCTCAACAACTTCCCCATTGATATGCCAACTTACCAGATACAATAAAGTCACCCGATTTGACGAGGCCAAATTAAGTTGGAAAATAACTGTTTTTGTGTTATTTACTTGTATATAAAACACAAAACCCCTTGCGAAATCGTCTGCAATGGATGTCTAAAGTCATATGTTTATTGAAGTAAACCCCTGTCAACTATTTGATAAACTCAAAGCGGAACTATTTATAAGTGTAATTTATTACACTGTCAGGTTTTTACTGCACTTGAAAGTTAGTTTATGCAGTGTAATGATAGCTCGTAATTGCGCTATTACATTAATCTGCTCATATTGCGGCTGGGGATGTAATTGCCAATCGAAGTTTACATCTACATAGTACAACCTTCATCACGAACCTTCCTATGAGTTCCCAGTAAATCGAGATAGTTGCTAACTTGTCTAGCGTTCTAGTTCTAATTCTAATGGTGAAACTTTGTGACATTTGAAAGCAATAAAGTTGATATCGAACGAATTATTAATTTTATTTTAGCCTCTTTTTCAGTTATTAATGAATTTCTTTTGGAAATATGAGATATTCATGTTGTTAGCATGGTGAGACCTAGGCCAGGAACCGTGAAATGAGCACCGATCCTGACGCCAGAATATGTTTTGAGTATTTTCAAACTTAATATAGATGTATGAATTAGTTATAAAAAACATCGAGAAGTTCCGAAACGGCGGCCAAAAAGTTATTTTCGCTATAACAGCGTAGTTAGTAGATCGACTTTAATTAATTCTTTGAACGTTGTTGTTGACGATGGTAACATTTCTGAGGTTAACTGAAGACGGGGTCAGATTCTAGATCCTGAAACGTTGTGTACTTTTTGTCGCTCAAAAACTATGGAAAACATCCGTGATAATAATAAACCTTGACTTAAATGAAATTTCAATTGCTTTTTCCCCTTATTATTTTTAGTATAACTTACAGTAAAACACCACTCTTGCAGTAAAACACCACGTAACTCTAAAACCGAAGTGAGGCTGTGAGTGTAGCGAACTAGAGTCACAATTAGTTAATTGGATCAACAAATTGCAAAGGAAATTCGCTTCACGCCAGTGGCGCTTTATCGCTTAGCTGCGTGTTGGCGCGATTTTCTGTCGTTTCACTAGTTTTTGTACTTGTTTGGATCAAACTTCTCTTAGAGATTCCTAACATAACTGAAAGGGAGCTGTGATCGGATTTTTACTGATCGACATAATACACCATCATTTGTATATAGTTTTCCTTTCTCTATGGTGCCTTTTTTCAACCCAGGCCAGGCTTAAACCCCATGATGAAGCCAAGAAAGTGAAACGTCTAAGGCATACAGGATATAGGACAGACAGGCACAGGCAAGCCAGTCGACTCCATCATTAATCTTCACGTCCAATACATCGCATCATATTTCCTCCCTTCACTGTCTAATATTCTGGCAAATTTAGATTTATTAGCGTCCAGCATGTTAACATAAACAGTATAAACGAGCTTGGTTAAAGGAGATTTTAGTGATATGGGTCGTAATATTGATGTACTTCGGCTGACTTTTGGTTTTACGTGTAAATGTAATTAAATTTTATAGCTCAGAGAAATCGTTGAAAACAGAGGAGTACTTATCAGTTTTGATATCGTCTAAATATTGTTTGTAAATGAGGAAGTTAACTAGATTTTAATACATTAACGTACATGACAACGATAGGGGGAACACCATAGTTTCGTCCTTTAGCGTGTAATTTAATTTAAAATGGTAACAATTTGTGGTGTCTGGTAGCAAATTATTAAGGTGAATCGAATCAAAATACTTCGTATTGTTCATCCTGATGTGATAAACGGGTAGTTTATCTAGAAAGAGAAAGGTATAACAACGTTATACTGGCAGTGCTATAGTTTAGTAATATCATTCGACCATGTAAAGGTAAAAAAGGTAAAGTTCGTTTTCTTTAAGGAGGCGACGTTAGGACTACAAAGTTCTCTTTAACACTCAACCTCGACCTTTACCTAGCGTCACCAGTTACAAATTGTACGTGGTGATTGCCGGGTTCGAACCCGCGCCACCGGGGTGTTGACCTCCGGAGTCGCGCCCGATACCAATCCGCCACGGATCCGCTCATGTATTTTATTATTAGAATATAAATGTTTTACATACCTTGGATGAAAAATTCAACACAGGAGTTTTGAATAATACAGGCTGCCTGAACGCACTGTAGTCCTATATGTCTTGATTCATGCGGAGTTGTTCTATTTATGGCTGCAAAATTTAAAAAAAATATAAGTACAGACTCAAATCAGTAATTTACTTAAATTTAAAGCAAAAATTGATCATTCAACAACAGAAAAATATTTTTAACAGACAATATTTTTCATCATATAAATCATGACAAAATGGGAAATCTGTCTCTACATACCTGAAGTGAAATGCAGTAGGAATGTCTCTTTGCAAGGTGGGCTGGCAGCGTTGCAGGACATCTCAACTCTTCTCCTTACTCCATTTTTCACTAAAACATATAAAATTGCATTCGTAACTGCTAAGAACTTTAAATGTACTCAAGCAATAACATTCTTGAGATCCAAAGAAAAGGTTTACTGGTAATAATAGTGATTTTCAACCGCGGTTGGGGTTGGGCCCTGAAGGACTACGGGACTGGACGGTGTTTGACTCAGGACGAGTGGCTAGTTCGCTGTGAACCCGATACCGTTTCCATTCCTGTGTTTGTTACAATTCCATAGGAATCATTCAGTATGCTGATGATACTACTTTAAATTTCAGCAACCAAACAGTTGAACAACTCGAAATGTCCAGTAATGAAAATTGTAATGTATGTGTCCAGTATTTTGAAAATTTAAACCTTAAAACAAATTTGGATAAAACCACCTGCATAAGTTTTAGTTTGAACTACTGGATTAATAACGACAATGCCTTGGTTTCATTAGGAGAACACATAATTAATGAAGTCGATAGCACAAGGTTTTGTATGTATTAATGTAAATCTATTATTGTAACTAGCCTTGTATTTATTTATTTATATAAGACACTTATGTATATAATTATTATTTTAACTATTTATTACTCCTATTTTATTTATTACTATGACATGACGATTGAGATGTACAAACATATTTATTGTACCTTATTCAATAAAGCTATTTGAATTTAATTGAATTGAATTGAATTTTTTAGGACTGTATATTGATAAAACCTTATGCTAGGGCAGCCAGATCGACCATATTTGTACAAGGATGTCTTCTGGTATATTTCTATTAATACAGATGAGAGATCTATGCTCCGTAGATGCTCTTAAAGTAGTCTATTATGGAGTGGTACACTCTCATTTGTCTTATGGAATTATATTATGGGGTGGCTGTGCTGTAACTAAACTGTTAAGAGCATTTATTCTCCAAAAATCGGCAATTCGAGTTATTTGCAAATTGACGTCAAGGACATCGTGTAGAGATTATTTTAAAAATCTAAAGAGTCTTACATTAGCGTCTCAACACATTTTTGAAACTATATTATTTTGTGTTTCAAAATGTAATTTAGTACAGGGCCAAGATACACGATACACGATTCTCACGATACACGCTCAAATTCTACTTTTAGACAAGATATCCATAGACTACTTATTTATGAGAGATTGCCGATGCAGGCTGGCGTAAAACTTTTAAACAAGCTCCCCAACGAGATCAAATGTTTACTACCAGAACTGGCTTTATGCAAAAGGAAACTAAAAGAATACTTGTTGATTAAGGCTCCTTACTATGTAGCAGAGTTTATTGCAGAACCTGCTAACTTCCCATAATATGGAATATTTAACATAGTAATTATAGTAATTTCAAAATAAAGTTAGCAACTCAAACTACAATATCTAAATAAAAATAAGAAAGACAAAATCATAAGACATTATTTCACCGTATTTACCAGTGGCTTAAGCCCATTCTGGCATTTTAAATTATAATTCACCTCTCATTTCACCAATATTGTATCATCTCCATTTCATCAAAGTCAACACAATTCTCATTTGTACACTGACTTAATAAATAAATAAACAAAAGGGTGCGCTACTAGGCGTAACTATTCACTTGCCTCCCCAGTTGAGTGGACTACGATAATATATTTTCTGTGAGGCAAAGTACAAACGCCTAGAGCGGGAGTTGAACTCGCAACCTCAATTGCTCTGGAGGCTAGAGCCACTAGACCACGAGGACCCTAAATCACTAAATCACTATTTGAGGTGCCGACCACTCTCATGAGGGTATTTTAAGGCAAATATGTGGTGAAGGATGAGTGTGATGAGTGGTAGTAATGAGTTATGAGGTGTAGTCTTGTAACAAACTAAGGCCGACTTTTCCTTAGAATGATCATTAATTATTAGCCCAATGACTAATGGAAATACAAGGACCAACGGCTTAACGTGACTTCCGAACCACGCAGGTGATGGGTCTGATATGTCTAAACGATGGCGGGAGTTGATGTGGGTATCATCAGATGATTACTGAGACTATCTGAGCCGCTTTAGACCTGTATCATCCTCAAAACCTGACCTCAATGAAGCTGGATTACAGGATCACGCCACGAGTCCCTACATTTTACATCATAATATTAAAAACAAGTTCTACTTCGTACCTTGGATGAAAAATGGAGTAAGGAGATTTCCGAGACAACGTGAGAGGAGTGAGAGTTTCCTGCGCTGGATGTCTTGATTTCGCTTCTTACTCCATTTCTCACTGCAAAACACAGCTTACATTAAAATAAACAAAAACCGTAAAGTTTAATTAAAGCAGGCTACATAGTCATGAAAAGAATTCTGCAGTAGTACAATTTTACTGGAGAACTTTCTTAGATAAATAAAGTGAAGATGGCTTCAAAATGAAGATCTAATATGGACGTGGTTGTCTTTCTTTTACTCTATTTCTCAATATAAAAAACAAAACAATTCGAATTATAATCCAAAGCTAGTTAAAAATACTGAACCGTACAAATATTCAATAAAAGAGAACTTTTCTTTAACTTGGACTAGCCCTGCTGGTCCTAACTTTTTCTTTATTTTACATCTCACTATAAGATACAAAGGGTTATGTTATGTTTACATATGAAATAAGCTAAAATTCTACAACTAAATAATAAAACTAATAAACATAACTCACCTCAAGTAGAAATGCAGTAAGAAGCTTTATGGAGATAGTTCACGTTGAATTTTGCGAGTGAAGAAGTTATATTGTTCTCATACTTGCATCGCGGTTAATAAATTAAAAAATTCTTATGAAATTGTTGCTAAGTTACGGGGAGTAAATTAACCTAAATTAAAACCTGTGGTTGTCTATTTAAATCATATGTTTAAGATTTTACAAGAAAAGTAAATACTCGTGCGTGAAACAGAAGATTAAACTTGTTTCTTAGTAAATTTCATACTCATTGAACGCTGAAACGGTTATATACGGGGTGAGTTTTAAATGCCCCCCCTTTTGAAAAAGGAAATATTTGAAAAAAACCTTTAAGGAGTATTTAAAAAAAACCCTAAAAGGAATATTTTTTATAATTCTAGTGTCTTTTCACGTACGTTATGTCACCCACCCCCATTCAAATCCCCCCTTAATTTTTAAGACACAAACCTCTCCTTGCGACCTCTTAAAAGAAAGGGAATTTTAATCCTAATTCAACGAAGAAAAGACAAATCTTTTAATTCAACTCGCTTTTTTGGAATACCCATTTAAAGATTACAAGAAGTCAAGTTAAAATGCCACACTTCACATTAACAATTTTGTGTGACAAATTTGTCTTCAAAATTCTTTTGGGATTATGCTTTAGGGTTGTAATGTTTCCCTCAGGGGATTTTCAAAACAAATTTGATCACCCTGCATATTGTGTATGTTAGGACAAACATAAGTACGCTTCAACAACTAAACTGTTTACTTTTCGTCAGTTAAATTTTTGCTCTTAAGTTGATTGCACGTCTTCCTAACTACCCCTGTAAGGCAAATTCCACCCTGCCAGATAGTGGAAAATTTACCCGACAAACATGGATTGAGCACGGTGTGGCGTTTATTGATGAACCGTAGACAGATGTTAATGGTGTTGTTGTTTACCAGTAAAGTGGGTTGAAATGTACCCTCCCCTCCACCTACTGGTCGACAGTGTCTTGTCTAACCCCGTGCACGTATCTCATAAACCTGGCCACAGTGACCGCACCCCCCCCCCTCGCTGACTACTGACCCAGTACCCGTGTAATAGTCTGCCAGTACGTGTTACAACGATAGTGATTTCTTTCCGCTGACACTCGACTGTATTCAGTCACAAACACTGAAAACATTTTCCTTTTTTTTTGTCCGCGTAGAAGTTCTAATAGTTGAATGAAATGTTGACCTCGCGCTTAGGTTGGCCACTACGAAATCGAACGGCCTGGAAATGTCGTTAAGGCGATCCAAAAATTAAACATTGAAGCCTATATGAAAATTAGTCATCATATAAATATACACAAATAAAATTATTCGATGCCCTGCTTGACACATTTCTACTATCATCTTATCTAAAATGTTTCAAATCGGCATTAAAAATATTTCGTGGCTAATTCCTTTTACAGCGTAGACGAGTTTATGGACAAAAATAAATTATTTTTCTCTATCAAAGTTTTAGCCCATTTATAGTTAAGTTGCTAACGGACTTCACAGAAACGAGGAGGTTAAACAAATAGACCGGAGCCGATTTTTTGGCTAATTTTTATCAGTGACTTTAGTTTTTTTTTCTAATCTTGTAAATGTGTTTTACTTGTTTCCTTTTGTCAGCACAAATGTATTTGCACACAAACAAGTAAATGGTTAAATGTACAGAACGTAAACATTAGCCAAAGATAGTTATTATCAAGCCGATACGTTTTGTGTCTAACGAGGTTTTGAATCAAGGTTGAGTGGTAGAGAGGACTTTGTAGTCCTAACTTCGCCTCGTTAAACAAGACAAACTTTACCTTTACGTTTTGTTGTTATAATAAACACCACTCTACACATCCAATAGACATTATAACGCACGTTTAAAATACCCTTTTTTGGCTAACTTTAATATTGTTTGCTAATTTTGGTGTAATTTAAAAAAAAAACATGATACAAACCTAGAGACAACCATTGAGAACATGAAAACAACTTGCCATGTTAATCTCCACATAAAAAAATGTGGGGACTACGAACGCATGTTTTGAGCAACATTTTTGGGGGGTGATAAATCCTTTTAATTTTAAGACCCAGCTTGGTTACAAAATTACATTATAAAACTAGGTTTACCTCAAAAAAATAAATAAAAAAGTAATTTATAAATTCCAAATTTATACTTAAACTGTCGCAATAAGTATTTTTATGAATACTTGCCATCGTCCTAACCTAATGAGATTTTCTTTTCATTATAATTTCAAAAACTACAATAAACTTATAAATTGTAGAGGGGACTGACTAGATAAAGCACCATGAGCTCACTAATGACGCATGTTAATGGGCTGAGGTACACATGTAACCATACTTAATGGAAGCTGCTATGTACACTGTGTGATTGTTAATATACATACATTAGTGGGCTACAGTCTGTTTCACGCTAGTTGACTGCATTTGTACACCTAACTAGCTAGGTGTGTGCACTGTAGTTTAGTTGTGTGCTGGTTCATCCAATGCTGTTAAAATTAAGCTAGCGGAAAGAATGAGTTATTTTTAACTCGAGTTTGTTCAAGATTTTCGGATTTCCATATTTCAACTGGGTATAAATTTGAGTATAGCGAATCCGTCACGAGAGCTGTTTTAGCGCAGTAGAATCAATAAACTCGAAAGGTAAACAAGCACATAAAAACTCAGAATACATACTTTACAAAAACCTATCGTTCTAAACCTACCTACGGTAAACCTTATTGTATATTTGTGAGCTCTATCGCACAAGAGCTATTTAGTTTAATTAAATTTAAAAACTTCATAAAGCCAATTTTATTTTTATTTGGCCGACGAGATCTTTCAAAAGCAAAGGGTATTTTTTCAGAAACAAACCCTAGATCGAGAGGACCTAGCACTATAAGGGACAGAATCAATAATTTTCACGAATGAAATGCTAATTGTTTTTTAGAGGGACGATAATTTTTAGAGAAGAGACGTTCTTAAACTAATTTAATGAAACATAACCTAATAGAGCAACACTATTTGTTCGAATTTTAAACAAAATTAGACACTCAGGTTAGCCAGCCACCAGGTAGTGTATCCAAATCAAGTTAGTATACAGTATGGAAACCCCAACATAAACGTATGCCCTATTTTTAAAACGAATTAGGTATAGTTTTAAGTTAACTTGTTTAGCGAAATGTTGAGGAAACCGGCCCAAAAAAGCTGTAAGATGAAATTCCTATTACTAAGAAGAAGAATGTTAGAAGAAGAAGAAAATATAACAATAAATAAAAAATAAGTGTAGAAATAAAGTAAAATAAAATATAAAATAATAAAAAAAATGGCAAAATATTACAAATAAAAATGTAAAAAAAAGAAACGTCTAAAGTAAAATAAATAAAAGTGTTGTAAAAAAGTGGAGGTTTCAAATATAAATACTGTATATAGATTGTATAAAGATTAAAAAAATCTTTCTCGTCATAGGTAGTTAAAAAGCTCTTCGACTTTATAAATAGGCTAATTATAATAATCTTCGACTGGGCCTGTGAGAACCACGCGATTGGACGGTTTTTGAATTGGTAGTAGTGGTTGGATCGCTATGAACGTAGCTTGCTCTGAGTGGACTGCAAGGGCACCCTTGAGGTGCAACAATCACCTAAACATAGCCGAGACCCTGATTCCTATTTATTTTAAAATTGAAGGAGTATAATACTTTGCAATTAGTTTTCTACATTAACAATTCCACCCTTATTAAATAAACGCGAACAGCGACACAGCGAAGTGAAGAGAGGAGAAGAGGAGTTGTATAATCAAGTGTGTGACAATACTGTATTGCAGCAGCAGCTGTGGTGTTGGTATTGTGTATTGTGTCGAGGTGTATTGTATTGTGGCCAGTACAATGTGTGTCGTCTTCATCTTGTAATACGAGCCCCTGCACTCATCATACGAGCGCATTGTCCGGGCGTTGCAAGCGAAACCACCACATTCTACACTCGCTTACTCTTCATTTCATATTGCAGGGGTGAGTCCGCTCTGTTTAAAATTTTTTAACTATGGTTTTTTGGTGTTAATAGAAAAGTATTTAAAATTTACTACAGGCTTATGAGCTGCAATAGTAGACATGTGTACCAAAAATTGCCAAAATCCGTTCAGCCACAACATAGCTGTGGCAGCCCAAGCACAGATAGCGCTGCGAGGTAATTCTTTTAAGAGTCTCAAGTAGAGCCAGGCACTAATGCACGCACGAGTTTGTTCGTTCTCGAAAATCGCACGATTTGGTCACATTTAAGTCATTGACATCGGACAACCTCGAGCATGTGGAGCCGAGGGAAGAGAAAGATGGCTTGAGATGTCAGCGCTCGCAGCGCTATCTATGCTTGGGCTGCTGAACTATGTTGATTCTTCTGCCCCAGCCATGTGGCATCTACTTACCATAACGTTATCTATGGTTTGCCGAGTAGCCGTGAAGGCTTGCAGTTATGATCGTGTCAGCTGTTTCTCAAGTAGCTGACGACGGCGACAGTATCGCGTAGGTGTGGCTGGCGACAGGAAGTACTGTAGATACTGCGTATGTACTGAGGTATGTGACATGTCAACACAACACAACCCACTACGCAGGCTGCATTGAGAGTTGCCGATCCGAGACCTATCAAGTATATGTGTACACTGTGATGTTCCAACATCGATAAACTCTGTTATTGTAATGGTTCTGGTAGCACTTTTGAAAAGGGAATTTCTAACATTTTTGTTGAGTTATTATTCACTATAATAGGCCTAATCGGACCACGCAAAGTCTTGAAAAGTTGTTCAAACTTTCAGTTTTTTTAATAATATTCAAAACATTTACTGACATTTTTTTCTCATTACTATTTGCATCATGACGAAAAGTTTTGGTCATCAATCGTCCAAAAAGTGTCATTTGATCCTCGCTCATTTAATTCGTTATTTCATGATCTCGTATCAAAAAGCGTCACTTTAGGACCCAGTGATGAATTATACTACTTTCTATTTATCCTACATAATTTAAAAGAGTGTTGTGTTCTCCTTGTTCAACTACATACCAATTGGATTGTATACTTTGGTCAATATACACGCTACTTGACGGTACGAGCTGATCAAAATATTTAGAAGTGAAATTTCAATATTGATGTGTGACAGATTACAAAACAATATTGCTGTGCTACTGGGACTCGTGGCGTGGTCCTGTAATCCAGCTTCATTGAGGTCAGGTTTTGAGGATGATATAGGTCTAAAGCGGCTCAGATAGTCTCAGTGATCATCTGATGATACCCGCATCAACTCCCACCATCACCACCATCGTTTAGACATATCAGACCATCACCTGCGTAGTTCGGATGTCACGTTAAGCCGTTGGTCCTTGTATTTCCATTGGTCATTGGGCTATTAATTAATTACCCATTCTAAGGAAGAGTCGGCCTTAGTTTGTAATAAGACTACACCTCATAACTCATTACTACCACTCATCACACTCACCCTTCACTACATATTTCCCTTAAAATACCCTCATGAGAGTGGTCGGCATCTCAAATAGTGATTTAGTGAACATAAACCTATTGGTTCGCTCGGGATAAAAAACTATAATATTTTTTATCTTTATAACGAAGTGTATCTTTAAAGATTTCGCAATTGTGGTAACTTGTTTTTAGTATTAAAGCAAACAGCTGTTGGCGGCCGATACTGTATGTAAATAAAGAGCAGCTGGTCACAACAATAGCCACATCCTGGGGCCAGGTAATTAATTATCGCATCAACTCTGCTTATTGCTAATTCTGAATAAATATTATCGCTGGATATGAGACCAGTTTCGTTTGTTTGTTGTTGCATTAAGAGTGGAAAGCAATTTATGCATGAATACTTTGAACATGTAGTTAGACCAAACTGAAATTGAATTATGGGAATTAATTGGTAATCTGGGAAAGCTATTAGTTCTTAGAATTTAGGGCAGAACTAGTGTAGTGTAAAGTCATGGACTCGTGGTTTATAGAAGAAGAGGAATGCATGGTAGCAGAAAAAGATATTGTACGCTGAGTTTTGTGTGTCCCTTTGCATACTACAGTCAGTACAGTAGAACCTCACAAACTCGACTATTTGTGGACCCAAAGGTTGTCGAGTTATACAGAGTCATGGGGTTCCATTTAATAAATTTCTTATTTATATTGATTTAAAGAACCATTCGTTTCACTTATTTACTAAAAAACAGTAAAAACTTAAAACTATCTCATTAAAACAGCTGATGTCCATACCACATAATAGAGAAAATATCGTCTAAACCCCTTCCCTGTTAGTAAAAGTACCATTTTAGCACGTCAATATGTATCTAAAGTACCTGTTTTCAAGCAAATTTGCCAAAGTGTTTTAAGCTAGTCATAGTTTTTAAAAGACAAATCTGAATATAGATTTTGTATCAGATTTGCAAAGTCTAACTGTGCACCAAAATTGAAGTTTACGTCAATCCCTTCATATGTTGTTCACACTTGATGAAATTTAACATGAAAATTTAGTGATAGGATAGCCACCCTGTAGCCTATATATAGTTTGTCTGTAAAAATTAAGAAGGTCAAAATGTCACAAATCAGCAGTATTCAATTACAAAGAACATTTAAGTCCTTTATTCAGCATAAGCTTGAGCCGATCGTGTTTAAAGTTGTCCTAAACACTAAACACTGAACAGCCTTGAGCCCGGCAATGGCGTGCTTTCAAACTTTCTTAGCTTTCCAACTTTTCAATGGACTTTCCGTTGTGTTTCATTCCGTGCGACAACTTGGCTGACTTTTGCTCTTTCACGCACAAGAAAACTGGGTGAAGAAAAGTTAACCAGTTCTGTGAGGAAATCTTATCCGTCACGAAACGTATGAAAGAGTGTTTATTGTTTGTAATGTTTATACAAGGTGAGTTTTAAATGTCCCTCCACCCTAACCATTGAAAAAGAAAATATTAAAATAAAAACTCTTTGGGGAATGTTTTATAGGATCCTGAAGTTTGTTTTGACGTACTTTGCGTCACCAACCCCCCACCCGAAAACCGGGGGATAGAGCTCATCCCATTTTTTTTTTTAAATACAACCCTCCTCTTGTGTGTACCTCAAAAGAATCATAACTTCAAGATTCATTCAACAACGGAAAGAAGTCGTTTTTTGTTAAACTCATTTAAAGATTACAAGAAATTAGGTTTAAAATGCCAAATTTGTCTTTAAAATACTCTATGGGACTACTTTTAGGGTTGATATGTTTCTATCGTAGGATTTCGAGAAACATTTGTTATTCAAACTTAATTTAATGTGAAATTAAACCTCAATTTGGCCTGTCCCGGTACCATAGGTTTTATCACATTTTTATAATTTTTATGGTAATTATTAGTTATAGTTTGTTTGTTTTTTTAATAAATAGTCAACTCAATTGACTAATTGTTAATTGACTAGTAAATTGTTTAACTGTTTATTGTTTAATTTGGCATTTTAAATCTGATTTTTGTAATCTTTAAATGGGTATAACAAAAAAGACATCATTTTAGTTGCGTCGATTTGAATTTTTGTTCTAATTAATTTTCCTTTGGGGTGCCACAAGGGGGAAGGGTGGGTTTTGGGTGACGGGTTATAATCATATGATTAATGAACTTAATTGATTTCTATCTAGGTGTGACTGTGGTTTGTCAGGCTAATGGCCCTGGTGGAAGTTTAAATTTATTTAATTTGATTAATAAATAACATATTGTAATGAATAGTTAGAACATGTAAAACACCGCAGTTAAAATAAGTCGTTGGATAGAAAAAGGTCTACACGTTTTTTATTTACCTTCCCTCTAAACTCTTTTTTGACGTTGTGGCAATTTATATACGAAGTACAGTGCACCATAACCCCCTCACCGTTATTTCAAATTCGCTAGGATTCACGCTAGCGTTTGTGGCTACGCGTGTTATTATTAAGACCCAAACAATGAAAAGTTCTCAGGTCAAAGTTTCCGTAACACCACAATTATTCCCGCATGTTGTATGATTTTCCCAGCACACAGAGCGGAACGGCAGTAAACGACACATTCGCTGTTCAATGACTCAATTTTGCCAGCGCTCTGTGCTAGAACTGTTCATTCCTTGTCGTGTCGGCGTTGCTTTCAACACTTACACTCTTGTTTCCCATAGCAAATAGAGCTTTAGTTTAATTCTTTCGTAAAAGAAAAGTTGTAGAACGAAACGGAAAACAGCTTTGATGTTCTTGAGTCAAATGACAAACCCTTATATGGTATATACTACCGATTTGTATGCAATTTTTCGGTTAAAAACATTATTACTGACGTTTTCCATACATAGGTTTTGAGCAAACAAGAAATACACGACGTTTCGAGATCTGGAATCTAACCACGTCTTCAGGTGAAAAGCAATCTAAAACGTAACCCAAAACATTAGGTAATCAGCTGGTGTAAGAGTAGTCAGCGCAAGCTGATCTACTAAAGGGGATTTGCTCTTAAAAATGTACTTACAATCATATTTTGATGAGATTCAGTCGTACATTAACCTTTTAAGTCACCGTAGCCAATATGTAGCTAAAAGTGGTTAGGCTGATCTGATTTTCTTGGGTTTTGATACGCCTGTTGGGTACGGTGACATGGATGTGTATTCTAAGTTTTATTGACATCGGATCACAAATGCATTTTTAGAGCATAAAGACCTTTTTTGGCTGAATTATCCTTTCCGTTGATGGAAAATTCGCTAGGATTCACGCTAGCACTTGTAGAATGTAGATACGCGTCGACTATGTTTCGATTCGTTTTTTTTCTGTCAGTAATCGAAAATATGCTTAGCTTCTTATGTATATCACTAAATCACTATTTGAGATGCCGACCACTCTCATGAGGCAATTTTAAGGCAAAAATATGTGAGGGATGAGTGTGATGAGTGGTAGTAATGAGTTATGAGGTGTAGTCTTGTACAAACTAAGGCCGACTCTTCCTTAGAATGGGTCATTATTTAATAGCCCAATGACCAATGGAAATACAAGAACCAAAGGCTTAACGTGACTTCCGAACCACGCAGGTGATGGTATGATATGTCTAAACGATGGTGGGAGTTGATGCGGGTATCATCAGATGATCACTGAGACTATACCAAGCACGTTGAAGTAAACCGCCGTAGTCTGTAAGAGTTTAGAAGGTACAATTATTTTTCTTGATTAAGGAGGCGTAGTTAGGATTACCAAGTCTAACCAGTCAATCTAGTTCTTTACCTAGCGTTATTGCAAAGTCACTCGAAAAATTGTTAGTGGTAACTGCAGGGATCGAACTCGCGCCACCGCAGTGATGAGCTCGGGAGTAACGCGCGATACCGATCTGCCACGAGTCCGCCTGAAGGCACATAAATATTGCTCAGTAACAGTGTTTGACGTATCGGACTGTGACATTTTACGGAATGGAAGGACGATGACAGCTCCAAACCCTTTTGACATAGAAGAAACTCAACTCTACTGTCTACGTGATGTTATGTCTACTTTGTAATGCATAAAGCACTCTAATATTTCACTCCCTTTACATCCAACTACTGTAAGTTTGACGAATGCTTTTATCATAGAACTGCAATTTTCCATGTGTCAAACACTAGAGTAGATTATCATCTTGTAGTTGCACTTTTAAGAAGTGTTCCTGTTGAGTAATTCGATTTTTTCCAAATGTGATCAAGAATGCATTGTTGAACTTAATGGCAAAAAAATTAAAATAAGGTCTAAAAAGTGAAGTTATTTTCTGAAAAAATCATTAGAATATTCGTTTTACAAAGGTATGTCATTACAATATTGCACAATTTAAATGTCTTATAATCGTGTTGTAACTATTTTAAACTATAGTAGACATTATAAACTTTCCTTTACTTTACACCTACGATCCTATTTTATGTTACCTTAACAAATGCAGTTTAGTATAAGACAGAGGTATTCATAGTCATGGTGCTAGATCATTAACTAGTTGTAGCATCGATTTTTACAGACTACAGTTATTCAAAATTGAATTCCGTCTCAGGCTGGAATTACATGATTTAAAAGCCTTCTGAATAAAATGCAAAGCACTCAATTTTCCAAATCATTGAACTTAGAGATGATCTTGTTACCAACTAGTTTAATAGGAGTTCATAGACCACTCACTTACGACTTACAAGTCTGGCGTTCTATAATAAATTATAGTCATATGTATAAAGAAGTGGCATTTTATTTATTTATAAATTTATTACTATTTTGATTGAAGGTACAAAACTTACTGTGGTGGCTAGTAATGTTCAGTTTTTATACTATTTGATATTTTAGGATGTTGTGTATTATTTTTAAATACCGACATAATATAACTGTAATGTAGTATAGTCATAAATACAATTTTTTAGTTTAATAATAGAAACAAATCTAGACAAAATATGTTTGATTGTAAAGTTAGTCAGAAGGAAGTTACTAAAGGGAGATAAGTTGCCTGGACTGATCAAAAAGGAGCTCATTCTGAAAGGATGAAGTAAGTTTGGGTACAAGGAAAAGCCAACTACCAGAAAACCAATATTTAACTTCCAGCAGATTGCTTCTGTAGCCAGCCTATACTTGTCCAAGTGTGAAGAAGATAGAGCGTGTGACGTCATATGCGTCACGTGACCCCGGGGTCAGACAGACTAGGGGAGACCCTCGTGACACAGGGTCAGGGGCGCAGGTGGGGGAGAGGGCAGCCCAAACCAAACAAAATAAATCAGTCACCGGCTTTATACCAGTGTGCTTTATTGCTTGAGTAAATATTAAGCACGGTTCTGGTGTTTAACTGATTTTAGTTTAATGTCCCATAAATTGTGCGGACAAATATTTGCCCATAATTTTTGAACGTTTATTGCTGCGTGCTGGCTTACGAGTTAGGTCGGCTAATGGTTTGTTGACTAATCGTTTGTTATAATTTTTTTGAGCTAAAAAGGTTTTACGTTGTGTGTGGTCCGTATAATACCAGGTGTTCATTTCAAACGGGCCAACATCACTGTATTGTAGAATATGAATTTTACATAATTTTTCAAGCAAGGGACTTCGTTTTAATATTACAAAATTAAAATATGAATTTGTAAATTTAAAAGTAGGCCACCTTTTTAAAAACGGCGGCCAACTTGAGAATATTTTACAGGACCACCCAAATAGTATGGTGTTAGTGGATTTACACAGAATCGTAATACTTTTGTACACTTAATATTTTTGATACACCTAATAGTTTTTAAAGCTATACCTCACTGAAATTCTCAATAACGACTATTTGACTTACATTGCTTAAAATTTTAATATCTAGTATTTGAGTCACTTCGTTAAAAAAGAAACTAATTACAAAAATTAAATTTCCTACCCGTTTGAATTGTAAAATTACGATTGTTCTTAAAGTTTAGTATCGTCTTTTTAAGAAAAATAATATTCGTATTAGAAAATTGTGAATTGTTTCCTGGTAATTTCTGAGTAGCTACAGCTCTGTAAAGTTGAAACTATGTTATTAAAATTTGCCTCATAAAGAACTTTGGTTAGTTTAAATAAGTAGGTTTGTCTAAAAGTGTAAATAAAATTGTCTACAAAGTCCTATACCTTTGTTTAAGTCAAACAGGACTAAAATATTTTGGTGTTCCTATAAGAACACCATTTTTAAGCTGTCCGCCATTTTGGAAAACAAATAAATACTTGTTCCCTGATCTGTGTTAGTGGTCTTTCAGTAAGAATCTTAAAAAAGGATATTCTCATATTGGCGATGCTCATCCCCAGCAGCGCTAGCGCGGGTCTATCAATTTTGGGTCCTACTTGTCCCGAGCAGAGTAAAAACTGAAAATGACATAAACTGGTCAACGCACTGAAAACAGGAAGTTTTTTTCACTGAAAGCAAATAGTCAGTGATCCTGCTGCATATAAGTAACAAGACTCGTGAACAGTACATGTTTCTTTTGCAAATTCAAGACCATATTATTTTTCATAAGAACAGAAAACATAAATTTGGTAAATAAATCCTGTAATTAGGAAATTAACTTTATACTTAAGTACCCATGTGTGGCAGGATTCCAAAACTAATCATAATGGGTAATTGCTTCCAGGGAAAATCTGTTAGGTACATAAGGGAACATAAAAAGTCTTTTGCAAATTTTCGTTCAATGCAAACACTTATTGGGCTTTTTTGCTTAGAAAATAGACTTTATAATGCACATTGTTGTAAAAAAACATTGCTACGAAAATTGTCCAGCATTTGCTAATAATTTTTCGTCTGGTCCAAACATTTTGAAATCAAACCATATTTCATCTGGGATCTCCTCAGTAAAATTCAATTAAAAGTGTTGGCAACGTAATTTCCTGTCGGAAAGTAAAAGCTGCTCTTGTTTGACTCCAAGGTGCAATAACTTATGTGGAGAGTCAGCTGAGCGGAACATGAACAGAGGAGGGCGCGGTCTGAGAACGGAAGCAGAGGCTGCTTACTGCTGTACTTTGTGATGTAGGCTGTTTCACGATCAGTTAGTGTACCTGCAAAACTTGAGATTTGAGTGCTGTATGACTTCATTTCTATCGGAAACTATATCCAAGCCGACACGCACACGTTTATCGGTCTTAGGTGTACACCAGTGCGATTTCTCGACCATTAGCTACGCTCAGAGCCTCGTTTAGATCTACGGCCTGAGCTTTGCCTTCAGAATGATCTCAAGCGTTACGAGGCTGTTCGATATGCTCAAAGCCTCTTTTCGGTCTTCGGACTCAGCTCTTCGTGTTCTATTGTTACGAGCGTTACGAATGAGTTCGTGACAACATCGGTCTTCGGCCTTAGACTTTCGTCTGTATCTCCATGAGCGTTACGAGGCTGTTCACTACGCTCACAGTCTCGATTCGGTCTGTGGCCTCAGACTCACGGGCCCTTTTACTGCAAATTCAATACATATCATCAGGGGAAAACGCATTTCGAATTTTATTAGAATCTGATCAATTTATAAAACATTATTTTACGAGTGTCATGCAATTTATTTTGTTACTTGACAGTAAAGAGATTTGAGTTTGACAACTCACTCCGCTGTTAAAGCAAAAAATCAGTCGACTTACTTTTGCCACAGTTTTGAAATGATGTTTATTTTGTTTTCCCTCCAATCATACTAAGAATTAACATAGATTGTTGCCTCATTTAGTAGTACAGAGAGGTAAAGAAAGTGGCCCAGTGAATGAGCGAATAATTTCCAGCATATTGAGCACCAATATTCTTTTTGACAGTGTTCTTTAATTCATACGATCTGTAGATTGATTAAGGGTATAATCGACATTAAAATGTTTGAATCGACATTACAAATGTAAATTATTTAACAATTGTAAACCCTTTACAAAGATTAGAAAACCCGTGTTTAAAACTTGTTGTTGATCTTATGCAAATGAAATGCTACCACAGGCAAGGGTTGGAATGCATAATGGAAGACGTTGTTACGTTAAAGAGAAAATATTTACACACTACACCAACTGCATTGAAAGATCGTGGAGAACACAGTGGAGAAAGAACGTGCTCGCAGGCGTGGGCCTAAGGGCAGAGGTTAACAAAGTAGGGCGTGTGTAATAGCGCCAGGGCGTCAGGCTACTTAGCCTAGTAGACCATAGTTGCAACACAGTGGGGCAATAGATAACTCAAACAACTATCGGCCGATTTCCTTCATTGTTTATTTTAATTGCTAACCGTTTGTTATTGTTTTGTCGTATTGTCTCTGTTGTTTGCTGCACTCCAGTAAATAGAAAGTGCGCATAGGTGTGCGCTTTGTGGGTTGCCATGTGCGCCAGAGCAAGACTAACCAAAGAAGAAAAGGTTTTACTTCTCATCCGGGTCGTTTTTCACACCTGCATTAGCCTTGGGAAATTTAATTTTTAGTCTGCTCTGATTAGTTCTAGTAGATTTGCTAGTGAAAAAATTCAACCTTTTGTTATAAAATTAAAGAACATTAATTGTGTTAGCTGTCTGGTGACTGCCTGATTATATACAAAGTGCATATCATGTGTTCTTAAAATACCTCTGAAATTATTGTCCTGAGCGATTCTGATTACTATCTATGTGTGCGTGGCTTCTGATTATGTTATTTAAATGAACTAAATATTGCACTAGTCCATTGGTTACGGTTTGAAATGTCAACATGTCAATTCTCTTCTGATTTTCATTAGCAACATTTGAACATTTGAAAATATTGAAAGCATCAAAGGTACCAATTTGTGAAGTTTAAGTTAAGTTTTCACACATATACTCAACCAGTTTACCTCTAACACGTACGTATGATCTAGTTTAATATTTCTGATTAGTAGACACTACAAATTTAAATTCACTAGTGAAAGACACATCTCAGACTGTACTTCAGGTAAAGGGACTGCCTGAAACATCGTGGCAGTTGAATTGGAGGGTGGCAGTTAGTTGGCAGTTTGTAACTGTTGGCAGTTTAGACACAGACAACTGATAACGGCAGTTATTGTTATCAACAGCCAATCAAACTTGCACAATTGGCCCAAGTTCGCGCGGAGCTGTTCTATTTGACGATAGCACCAGTCTAGTCTAGTCTGTTTGAACAATAGAACTTCGTTTCTTGGAAAAACTCTTCACTTTACCTCTTTATATTTTCCAAATTAATTACACAACGTTATTTTATACATGTGGAATTATAAAAATTGTTCAGTATTAGGAACTTGAAGAAAAGGGTAATATGAAAGTAGGTTTCGTTGGAACTGGTTTCATACGTGAAGCTCGACAAAAACACATTAAACGCATTGAAACTAAGATGTAGATGTTTTATTGCGAAATGTTAGCGGAACTACAATGAAAGAGTATATCCCATCACTAAGCTCTATATCCCAGCCGAGGTCATAAAATGAGCGATAATCAAAAAGACACTTTTGAAACGAGTGAATCAGAATATTTTTCCATACATCTGGAATAATAATAATCGTGCAATATTATTGATTTGAAGATTTATAACAAACCGTGCTGGTCACGCTATCAAATCTGAATTACTAAATATGTTAATACAAAAAAATGTTATGCTAAATAAGGCTTCGTTGGATCTGGTTTCAACATGTGTTACTCTGATTTACTATTAGGTATTAGATGTTAGATTGAGGGATTATGTTGTTAGGGACGTGGTTGGTTACTCTTATGCACGTCTGCCACGCCTGATTGGGCATATTGCGCTACCACCGGAATGAAAAAAGTCTGACTTAAGGGTCCGCCTCAGCTGCTCATCGCAGAGCGTCGATGCAGAGGTTTGCGGAAATTAAAATGGAGACTTAAGTATTAATGTTATTTTGACAAAATAGCTATTAAATTAAAGATAATCGTATTATCAAGGTTTGCCTGTAGTTCATTTTTCAAAATGTCTTCTAGTTTTTATATGCTATTAGCGGTTAAAGTTAAAAAATATAGGTTTTCAGAGTGTTTAAGACCTTATTTATGAAGCTAAAACCGGTTTATTAAAAGTCTAATCTGGCAAACACAGATTAACTCTTTCTCTTTCATAAAATTTAACATATTTGAATTTAACCTTCATATAAGAGCTATCTACTTTCTACGAAACCCTTGCAAGCCAAAAGCCCGTTGTTACGTGCGCGGTGTCATGTGTTCCTTAGGTGGACCTCTGCACATCAAACGCGAAATTATAACAAATTTAAAATGCTTTAACAAAGTATCTTTTAGACAGAGCTTGTTACTCTGGCACAATTCCTCAACTCATCTTAACTTTGTAAATAAATGTAAGAATAGTTCAAGTTACTTGCATTGTTGTCAATACCTAGTTGTATTTCATTATTTTTTTAAATAATAGTATCAACCTGTTTGTTTAATAATCTATTAACTGACAAGGATGTTTTATTTAGGTTTTCATGAATTTTGGTGTTAGTAAATTATGTTGACCTTTGTAATACAAATTTATACGTCTCTCCAATAAATGATTTGATTGATTGATTAATTCAGCCTCTCTGCGGTGATCACGGAAGGAGGGACAAGGGCTGGGTTCGGCGATGTCACAGACCATGGTGTAATAGCCGCGGCACAGAATTTCTCCAAGTGACGTCACAGCCAGATGCGTGGTAGCACACCTTACTTATTACACCATGGCGACAATCATGAGAGGAAGCGTCAAGTAAGGCCGCTGACAATCACTTAGAGGACTCTAATCCCCATGACATGACGATCTGGACCAACACTCGCGGGACCTTCCCTCAAGTCTCTGCTGAAGTCGCGGCCTGCCCTGATGCCGCCTCCCTCACATTGATATCTGATCCAACCTCCCTGGTGGGAGCGGAGCGTATTCAACATCCGGACAGCTACAAAACTGCTTAGTAGTTGTGTGAACCACTCTTTTAGTACCCCAGTATAAAGTAGTCTGAGCAGATAGTAAGCATACTTTATACTGGGGTACATCAAATACATCAGTGTTAAGATTAAACAAAGCCATTGAAACAATTAATGTTTTGGCAACATTAAGTTTATCAAAATTATCCTTTTCTCTAAAGGAAAATCAAACTAACTATAGTGTAAAGTTGTTTTGAAAAAAGCTTCAATACGGCAAATTGTAGACTGCCCAGCTAGCTCGAGTTCCGGGATGCAGTTATCCTGGTTCTAATGTAATCTCATTGAAGCTGTGTGAAGCCCCACTCTATAGAGTTGTTAGGGGTTGTGGGCAAGGGGCGGAGGAGATCATAACAGTATAGATGCAGATGTGGTGCAATACTGTTGTGTAGCTAAAAATGCAATCTGGCGCAAGCTTCGTTGCGAGCTCTTGTCTAGTTATTTTGCCACTTAGTTGATAACACTAACTTGAAATACTTAAAAATATACAGGGTGTTTGTTAACTCTCTTAAGAAAACTTTGGAATACGTCCCTTGGTTCTAAAGAAATTATAGGATTTCAGAACCATGGGTACCAAACGCAGCATGTCTTTTAAGGCGAAGGCTTAGGTGGTGAGACATTTAATATGTGAACAGTTTTATGGAAAGACGACAGTAAATGATATAAAAACATCTTGTTCTCATTTATTACGAGTATAATAATGCCATTTCTCGTCTGTGTAGGTTTTCACAAAATAAGTTTATTGTTAGTGAAGTTTGTTGTTGACGATGGTTGAAATATTATCATGAACGTTTATATAGCTTTTTCTAATGAACAAGAAAAAGTGACGTTTCGGTATTTGGAATCTGATTCCGTTTTCAAGTGAAAAATAACACAAACAATTAGAAAATAAGCCAGCCTAAAAGTAGTCAATCTTTATCAATAAAAAAGTCCAAAATTTCTCAGTTCCAGGAACTTTTTAAAGTCTTTTTCATTCATCAAAACTCTAAAAATATATCTTTTTCTTCTTCATTGAATGTGCATAAACAGGTATTGTCGGATTCTGTCTTCCAGTTAGTCAGTCTGATACACGTCTGTGCTTGGTCGTCCGCTGCTCCCAGCCAGCCAGTCAGTTGGTGGGCAGCTGTCACTGGCCGAGGACTTGCTTGATTTCTCTAACTAATTTGTAGTTTTATAAAGTTTTTATGTATGTGATCTTCAGACTAGTTTTCTTTTAATCAAATATAAATTTAGGGGGAAACTAACAAAAACCAAAAAGAAAAGTCCCGTTGTTTAGTGTTGAGTGACTGGTCAACTTACGCTGATTAAGTTACTTGAAACACATGTTTGATGGCTGCAGAACACAAATAAAAACAAAACTATATTTGTACAATAATTCAATATTTTTAAGCTTGAAAGAAACACAAATGATCCAATAAAAACGTGTATAGTTGGTGAGGCCTTTCGAGAACCATGTTTTTGAAAAGGTTCTCGATAGGCCTCACCAACTACGAGTATAAAAGTTTGTACTGGATCATTTGTGTTTATTTCAAGTTTAAAAATATAAATCCAATAAGGAGTTCTACTAGATGTCATTACAATTTGATCAAGCATTTAAATATGCTTTACAATAAAAAGCGTACATTTATGAAATTTAGTTGTAGTGTACCAATAATTTTGTTGCTCTGTGAACACACAACTACTTACTCTATGGCCTCCCATCTCTATTACCGAAACAGCTGATACAATCTTGGTCAGGCTTCTAGTGAATATATTTATATTGTTTTGATTACTACACTGTGAAATAGGCTACACCTACTGCGAAGCGCATTGCAGCGCAGGTAAGCATGAAATGACGTATGAGAACAGAAGTGAGCATTCCTCAGCTCAAGAATGCTGTACTTAAGCATTCCAAGATGTTCTTTGTCTTCAATACATCAAGTTACTGTGTTCTGTGTATTCTCTTCACCTCGGTATATCTTCCCACTCTCTTACTCTCCTGTAAATCTGCATTCTAGCTTAACTGCTTAGGCATTGGTTCAAGGTTTGTATGTAATTATGCTTTATAGACGTTGACGTACGTTTTGGAATTAAAAGGTTATCATATATTGAAGACAAATTCAAGTTGTGGTTAAATGGAAGAGAGGACTTTAAAGTCCTAACTTTGCCACCAATATAGACGTATTTCGTTCCATTCCATTCTATGCCATTCCATTCCATTTAATTTCATTTTATAAGTAGAAAAAGGTAGGATTTTCTGGTGAATTTATTCATCAAGAGATTTAACAAGTTTAATTTGGTATGCGAGAATTTCTTTTCTTAATTTGGTATTTATGTATCAAGTTTTGTTTTGTATATATTTTGGCATGATAAGCAACAAAGGATTTTAGAATTGCATGAAACGCTTGAATACAATAACAATTAAGTTACAACTCAAGTAGCCTATATTGATAAGTTATTTGTTCTTTGTTTGTGGACGAGTTGGGGGATTAGTCATACTTCCTTGGACATAACAAATATATGCTACAGCATCAAAAAATTGCATTAATACATAGTAATTTATGGTTTTTAAGGGTATGCAATATTGGCTGTGACCTTGAATTTGGTCCCATAAAAAGAATGTAAAAACATGGGTTTTCTTGGGACACCCCACATTTACAGTTTTCATCTTGTGTTTATGAAATAGACTAAAGTTTTAAGGTGCATTGAATGTTCAAGTGCCTTGCTGAACCGAATTTCCATTTTCTCTAGTTCTCTTTTATACAGCCAAAAATACAAAGCAAAAACAGTCTAAAACCCGTAAATATATAAATAATATATTGTTGATATGCTGTATCGAATTAAATAGGTCAACACAAAGTTTGTATGTCCAATAATAAATTTAGGAGACTGTTTCGTAAACATTTTACAACAGAAGTTACAAACGTGTTTATAAACAAAGTGTATTTTCTATTTGAGAAATTCTAAATAAAATAAAAATAGGTACATAAAACCTCATTTTCACGTTTGAATGTCCATTAAAATAACAAAATTATTCAAGTCCCAAGTAGCGAAGTCGTTTAGTAAAATATCAGTGACATTTTCAATGATTGCACATTGGTCGTCAACATAAAAATAATAAACTCCCACGAATTATGGCAATTTGCTAATACATCTCGCCAAACATCAAAATACACATTTCTAGTTCTGATCGGACTGTTGGCTGAAAAACATTGAGTCAATGACCATGCAGTAACTACAGAACAAGATCATAGAGCTGAATAACACTCTTTGATAATGAGAGGAATAAAACATAATCACCATCCCCTAGCCGTGTAATGAGCGATCAGGACAGCAGTTTCCGCATTTGAGCATTTGAGGTCAGAAATTACCCCCATGAAGCGGTTTTGCTTTGCTGAACAGTGATGCTTCACGTTTCAACTGAACAGAAATTATTGACTGTGTATTTTTTTCTAATATTTCTGTCATGTTTGTAAAGGAAAACTAAATACGGGTTGGCGGTTTGCTTAATCTGTTAGCTGTTACGTACTGTTTTGTGTAATATTTACGTAAAAATGTCTGAACTCTTCTACCGGCTATTTTTTTTTAACTTAACAACGTTTCGGGAGGTATGGAAACTTATCTCGTCATCAAGTGAAACCCAACCTAAATCGTATTCTACCAAACACCTAGTACAATATATTACAGACATAGATCAACATGGCTCACATTAGCTGCCCGTGTGATGATAATTGAGGACAGAGATTTTGTAAAGATCATTGTAACGTCGTAATAAGGAGTGATGAAACCAGGGTACTGTTACAAAACCAGGAGCAGGGAGAACTACCGAACTGGGAGACACAGAACTGTAGCTCATGAACGTTTGCATTCACTGGCTTCGTTTAAAATAATCGTCGTTGTGTAAAGTTAGAGTTAGCAGAAAGCTGTGAAACTTCTTAACCTTTAAAAAGTAGTCCCTTAAGAGTGCGCAGTAGTGGACGTGACCTTGAATTTCAACTCATAAGATCAATGTAAAAACGGTCATTTTCTTGAAACACTTCACGCCTACAGTTTTCATCGGGTTTTTATGAAAAAAACTTTGTTTTAAAGTGTATTGAATTTGTTTGTGACTCCGCTGAGCCGAATTTCCTGTTTTGCACGTATAAAACCAAAAGTTGAAAAAGCTTGTATTTAAATTTTTTGTTTTCGATAGTAAACTGATAAAATTTGCATAACAGTGGTGCCACTGCAGTGTATCATCTTAAAAAACTTATTTCAAAAAGATCTGATGAAAATAGTAGGCGTGAAGGTCTCAAGAAAATGCTTGTTTTACATTGATCTTATGGGACAAAAAACCAAATGGCCGACAGGTACTGTACACTCTCGGGGCGCTTACAATAAATTCGCTAAGGTTGCAAGAAATTGCTATTCTTTTCATAACAAATTTACAAAAGACTTGTTATCCATCCCCAAAAATACTTTGATGTTATAAGACCATCACTTTTGTTTTGGAACTCGTTGCTGGGTTCTAAAATATTACTATTTACAAATATTGTTTCCCAGCTGTTGTTTTACAACCAAGACACGTTGTTACGCACTTTGTCAGTATTGTCAGACAACACCCCCGTCCCCCTCCATCTTCACTCACGCTAGCCAATGAAATATTCAGCACCAATCAATTTCTTTGTTTAAACATGATTATGTTTATGCACCAGTGGTGTTGTTTTATTGCTTTACTCTTTCTATTTACAAAGACGGGTTGAGTGTTTCCTGTTCAATTGTAACAAATGATTCTTTCATAGTAACATTATTTGTCGATTAATTTTATGTCAATTGAAAGAGCTTTTGCTGTTTTTGAATTATTTCATCGTTCTAGTTTTACAAATGTTCCAGTTTTCAAGTTGACTTACTTTCTACGCATACTTATGCAGTTTGTTTTTGTTTCAGGTACTTGTCTAATTATTATTCAACGCTGATATGTGAGTACAGTAATTCAGAAAAACTAATTATGTAATTTAGTCTATTTATTTAAATTATCTTCAAGTTAAGCAGATTTCCTAAACGATTTTTAATTTAACAAGACAATTTGGGATCTGGAATCTGACCCCATCTTCAGGCGAAAGATAACCTAAAACATTACACAAAACATTCGAATATGAGTTAGTCTAAAGTAACCAGCGTAAACTGACTAGTAAACACAACCACACAGCATCGGTCTCTTTGTGAGTGTTTTTGATTTATTAAAACCTAAAAATTAAAGCTAACCTAGAAAACAATACAATACGGACAAAAAACTGGTGATAACTGCCAAACAGTTGACTGGGATACACAACCAATCACAGGTGTGCATCAGACTGACCAACTCTAACAGAAATACACTAAAATCCCTTTAATAACTTTAATAACGTTTATAACTGTCGTGCTCCTTTTCAGTAACGATGCAAAACGTCCACAATAATATTTCAAACTCTGAGATTTTCCTATCGTCAACAAGAAACTTCAAACAAAGAATAAACATTCACAACATTTCTGTTAAAGAGAGGTGTTTAGTTCAAAGCTTTAAACGTATTGGTCAACTAAGCATCCCTTTCAATTTTTTTAAAGTTAATTTACTAGTGACCAGGGGCTTATGCAGTCTGTGCGGTCTTAGCGACGAATTAGTTACCAACTGTTGGCTGAGGCGGGGCTCGAACCTGCGAACTTCGAATCCACAGTCTCGCGCACTACCGACTCAGCCACCACACCGGCAATATATTATTAGTACATAAATAGTGGAAACTTGACCAGCTTTTCACTTCTCCCAGGGACATCTCATAACTTGGCTTTTATCCAGAGCCCGGACAATATATCCGTTATATATCGCTTCTTCACCCACTAACTTACCTCTCCCTGATGTTCTTATCACCTTTTATGCAGTCTATATACTCGCCTTTCTTCTCGAACACTGGTGCTGTCGATTTGTAACAGTCAAATCTGTTGTGAAAATCAGAAATTCAAAAGTTATTTTTCGTGTGTACCCAAACAAAAAGTGTTCTTAGAATTTGAAAAGTGGGTTGAAAAAGGCAAAGGTAAAGTTTGTCTAGCTTAACGAGGCGAGTTTTGGATTACAAAGTCCTCCCTTCCACTCAACCTCGACCTTTACCTAGTGTTAGTGGTGACTGCGGGAATCAAACCTGGCCCAACAGAGTAAAAAAAGGTAAAGTTTGTCTTGTTTAACGAGGCGAAGTTAGGATACAAAGTCCTCTCTACCACTCAACCTCGACCTTTACCTAGCGTCACCGTATTTGTAGTCACATTACAAATGTAAGTGGTGACTGCGGGGATCGAACCCGGTCCAACAGAGTGATGAGCTACGGAGTCGCGCGCGATAACAACCCGCTACGAGTCAGCTTAATATATGTTATATATTGATATGAAGCAAAACAAATAGAAATACAAATTTGTACTTCATTATATTAATTGTGTTTAAGAGAGAAATCTAGCCTAATCTTGTTGGTAATCAAATTTGAATAGTCAGTTTACTATGTAAGTTATTATTTGACTTGTTTTTACCGGCTATAAACAGTGTCAATGGATAAGAATAGTAATAGTTTATCAATGACTGAGATATTCATCGTAGAACAGACCATCTTAAACTTTTCTGAATTTAATTTCGGTATTGTGTCTGTTTTCTTCAATACACCAGGAATCAGTGGTACGGTTACGTTTATGGCAAGCTTCATGTTTATGGCCTAAACTGCAATACCCATATGCTACACGAAACTTGGCCATTTTCAGTCATTCATACGCTGACTGGTACAGGCACAATAAACTTGATTTGGGGCTGGGATTTGATTGTTCGCTTTACTGTCATCGTTTTGTTTGAGTTAGTCTTACGGATTGGTGCTATGGGAAGTTGTTCAAACGCAAACATTTCAAGAGTTTTCATTTTGCAAAAACGAGCCGTCCGAACAATTGCAAAGTTGCAAAGAGGAGAGTCGTGTAGACCAGCATTCAAAAATCTGAAACTGTTGACACTACCCTGCCTCTAAATCCTACAAACCTGTCTTTTCTTCAAAGAAAATTGCGACCAGCTAAGAGGGAGTGATATTCACTCGTATGAAACGAGAAGCAGGGAGAACTACCGGACTGGCCAACACAGAACGGTAGTTCACGAGCGTTTGCCATCCCAGGCTGGAGCTCAACTTGTCAACAGACTACCAAATTCGATTAAAAGTGCCCTAATGCCCAAGGCATTTAAAACTCGCCTCAAAAACATTTTGGTCGCAGAAGCATTCTACAGCAAAAACGAGTTTATGGCACACACTTGGGAGACCATACATTAATTGATTTACTGACGGGGTGCAGAGTGGGATAATTCGAATGAATGGAGAGAGTGCATGTATAAACTGTAAGTCTGAAAGGTTCTCGATGTGTATGAATGGAAAATTTTAGCTTTGTAGATAACTCCTGACGATTGCTATACATTTTTTATAATGTTCTTGCAATAAAATATTTATTTATTTTCCAAACGGTTCGTAAATGAGCTACTGTACTTTCGTTGGTAATTTATATTTTGATGTTCGAGGGACGATTTTTCCAACTTAGGAATTCTTAAAAGAACGTGTAAACCAATGAACAATTCGTTGGTGGCTATCTAATATCCGCCTGGTTTTCCTGTACATTCTAGTGCAGCTATATTGGATGAAAACTTATTCCACCGAAATAGTTTCCGTTTAGGAAATCTAATTTGAAAAAGTCGATTTAACGTTAGCCAGCTAAGCTCCAGTTTTGCCGGGTATTGGATTGTGGATATTGGAGGATTATATTGGATCCCAAACAATAAACACATACTCGAACTTGTGTTCAAGATTACTGAATAGTTAATATGTAAATTCCACTTTACGTACAGAAATTGCATACCAATATCGTTCGTGTAATATCAGGGTCACTCTGGTCAGTTACTGGGTTTTCACAATACATGTACTCGGTGAGTGGTTGTTTATGTAATTTGCGAAGGTAATATTCATTATGTTGTCAAACGATAACCACAATTGGTTTCTCTGTGTTGTCGTTTGACGTTTGGAATTGAATATGATTTCTCAAACACAACATTTCTTTTTGGTTTGTTTATTTGGGAACTCTCGTACGCAGCAGTGGACCGCCTCGTCGAGTCTTCCAAAGGAAAAATAACCGACGCGTAGCCACAAGTGCTGCCGTGAATACTAGTGAATTTCCTGTAGTGGGGGACAATTTGCACCGGAGGTATTCTTTTGGCGCTCCATACCACCCTTCTTCTCCCCCCTCAAAAGGGGTTTTATGCTTCAAAACTGTTTGTATGATCCTACTTAAATTAAACTTGGGATATTTCCCTAATTTGAGGCACCGTAGCTTCCATGTGCACTAGAAATCAACAAAATCCAAACCAAGATGCCGGTGAAAACCTAATTGTGGCGAAATCTTGAAACAGCCTTTAAATTAAACTAACCCGTTCATCGAGAAAGTTATATCGTGCACAAAGAAGTAATCGGTCCTTTTGAAGAGAATTGCATGTTTTTGTATTAAAAGATTCAATAATGTGTCTTTATTTTCTTGCAAATTAAAATACGTTAAAGTCAAATTGTTGTAAAAAATCGTCATTTGAAAAATGTATAGACACTTTGGAAGCTTGTAGCGCGAAGCCTTAAGGGTTTGATTTTCTCCAAATTTCCCAACGTTTAATTAATGAAGGAAAGCTTTTGACTGTAAACAAAATTTATGCGTAACTTGGTGGTTTTCAAGGGGAATTTACTGCACTAAAAAATCAATATTTGTTCAAACATTTTCATGATCTGTGAAGGCTACGTCTACTAGTCTCATTATGTATAACTAATCTTACCCTCTACATGAAACGCCACTAACTACTTTAAAGGCACAAGTAAACTAAACACCATAAACAAGAGGGAGGGGGGGTGAGGAAGCGAGGAAGTTGGTTGTGTAAAAGGTGCAATATATTGTGAGTGTGTTTAGTGAACGCTGCATGAGTCAGTAGTCTACCCACATTCTTCAGCAAGTACGAGTATAATACTTGTCTTTATTGAACCCGGTGTAGTACTTGAACTTTTCAATCGGAAGATATCTAACAAAAACTGGAAATTTATATGGGCTGAGTAAGTTGTTGAGGGGCCTAAAAGGTTTAACAATAATTGTATTCTAAATTTCAATTTTGGAAACCTGTAACTGGGACACTTTATAATTCCCTATCCACCAGTAAAGCTCATATAACATTGATAGAACTCAATTTCTGAGTCGGTTAAGGTTAGGTTAAGGTTGGATTAGGGTTACACTAAGTTATGTTGGATTAGGTTAGGTCAAATTATCAAGATAATTATTCATTTAGAACGTGTAGAATAAATAGTCAATGCATATAAAACGCAGCTAAACATCTTGATACTGGTAACATGAAGGGGTTTTGTCCAATTCCATTATAACTTGAATACTTACTTGAATTGAGACACCGGCCACTGTTGAAGAATACTTTTGGGAAAATACGTGATGAGTGGTAATTGTGATGTGTGTTTTGATGGATGACGAGGTGTAGTCTTGATTATCTCGATCTTGAGATTAGGGCTGACAGTTCCCCAGATTGGGTCATTCGTAACGACCAATGAAAACTGACCAACGACTTAACGTGACTTCCAAATTCCAAAACATGCCACAAAACGAAATGCAGTAAAATTTGACAAAGCCAAAGTATTGACGAAAATGCCACATTAATTACCCGAGAGTCGTCCGAGAAACCATTGAAATAATTAACTGCAATTAAGAAGACAGCATAAGACTTTCCAGAAGCTGGCGACCAGTCCTGAAGAAGTCAATAGTATCTCAACCAATGGGTACATCGACAGTTCTCTGCTCCAAAGGACGGTTGGCAGCCCTGCCACCAATAGGATAGCAGACAGCAAGTAGCTCAGTCCCAGCCAATAAGTGACTGAAGATGGTATTTCACGGCGAGACCGGAATATTTCAAGCTTATTATAATACTTTGTCTAGCACAAGAAGGCGTGGTTGTCGCAGTGTTTAGGAACGAATGCGGGAATGTGGCGTCATGTACTTACAGTTACAAACACAACACGAGGCAAACTACAATGTGAGGATTACAGAGGTGCTTACTGCTTAGCTCACACTCTGAGTTAGTTGACTCAACATGAACTCAGTGTTCTCACTGCTTACACCGTCTGTTCAACATCAAAGCCAACATCAATTATGTAAGTTTTTAGATAATTATGCCGTATAGAGGGCCGTTACTATACGGTGTACATTCGGGAAAGGGGCTGAGACGACGAATTTCCCAACTTGAAAACTAAATTTTCCCAACGACGATTTTGCTCTAGTGATGTCGTTTTGAGATGGTGTCTAGCACTCCCGGGGAAGGGGATTCCGGAGGAAGATGGGGTCTGAGAACATAATCCCTCAAGAAAATTTGAAAACATAGACGCGAAATAAAGCATGTTCACTATAAATTCATGTTGTATCAATAATTGTACACTGGTTTCTGCTATTTCTGGTGGGATTCGGCTATTGTGTTTGCTTATAGATAACACAATTATTGAGTCCAATTAACTAAAAATGGGATTTCAATACAGTTGACTTAAATCTTTAAGTCGATTTGAGACAGTCAATAGTGAATAAAATTGAGTTGAAATAGTGCATGGAAACATAGTTTTCGATTCACTTTGTTACTCAAAATGGTCAATCCAAACTCGTTAAATCAAAATGAAACAACGACTTTTTAAAGTGTACTAAATTTTAATAGCGACAATTTATTGGTATTATTTTCTATCGAGAGAAAACTTCAAAACTTGGTTCCTTAATTTGTCAAAATGATTTGAACTTTTTCTTAGCCGTCACCACACTTTTGAAAAAAGGTTAATTGTAAGACTAGGTACTGTTGGTTGTCCTTTAAATTGTAATGATTTGTCCAGATTTTAGACATGTTTTCATTTGGCTCTTGATCTAAACTGCGTCTTCCCTTTAAACAGTAGATATATCCAGCATCTTACCACCTAAAACATTCGCAATCAAGACGAGTTGCGAGTTTGTGTTACATTGATTAACTATCGAACATGTTATTTCAATCAGGTAAAGTTAGCGATTGCCGACCCCGAGATCAAAGCTGTAGCCTCCCTCTACAGTGTTCGGTACCTGAGAAGATTCATCAAACTTGGCTGGAACCTGCTTAGTTCTTAGTTCTTAGTGCTTAGTGCTTGGCTCTGGGCTTAGAGATTAGTGAATCTACTCAGACAAATCCCCCCAAGCCTCGTCTTCAATCTAACTTTGCCTGTGATCGATACCACCACTAGTCTAATCCTATGCAAACTATAGACGCCACAAAGGTTGACGAACTTGAGTGTTGACAATTACGGATTCGGCTGGAAAGGTCTTGTTTATACAAGAAGATTTACAAGAAAACCACGGAGAAATTGCAAGTCTTCTGTTTTAATGGATATCATGCAAATGCTCAAAGGTTTGTCTTTGAATTTTGTTTTTAATGATAACGTAACATATTATAGTTCGTCAGGTTTAGCATGGCCGGTGAGTTGGGCTATAGGGCCATAAGCGGCCAGCAGGAAATCTCAAAGCCACCGGCCATGCTATACCTAACGAACTTTTTTTATATAAAATATGACATCTCGATGTTAAGTGAATCAAACTTGGGCTGAACCCAGACCACTTGCGCGAGTGAAGCGAACTTCTTTTGATACTTGTTACTCTAATTCGAGAATTATAACCCTCTAACTCGCTACCCAACAGCCTTACCTCGGCCTTCGGCCTCACCTTTTCGTGCTCCATTACCAAGATCTTTACGAGGCTGTTTGCTTCGTTCGGTCTTAGATTTACGTGTATCTTTGACTACTACTTTCAATACATATCATAAAAGCTAAACTCTCTTCAAATGTTCTTAAATCGGAGTTCTCAATTCATTTTTGTTCAAGCGAAAAATCAATGTTGTTTCTCGCTATTTTGAATATTTTTGGATGGTTAACAATAAAATACACATTTATTTCAAATTTTAGAAATCGGTCGAAAGTCACTTTATTTTAAGACTATTTTTAAGACCCGGGTTTTTAATTCCTTTCTACCCCAAATTTGACTTTCGGAATTTCAATTTTGCTGGAAAACTAACTTGACCGAGATATTTACAAAAGGAACATTTGTAACAAGTATTATGAAAATCAAAGAAAAATGCGACCTGTAGAGGGCTACCCGTATATACGGTTTTGAAAAAAAAACTCACAACGTGTTCTAGGGGGGCGGGATTGGTTCTCATATCATAGTCCCGGTTCTGGGTTTTACCATGCTTTGACAGGAATAGCTCATTTGTCCCTAGAAAATTAGCATATTGTATTAAGCAACTAGTTTGATAGTTTCCTACAATTTGATTATGCATAGGTATTTTCTTCTAATTAAAAAGATGCAAACAACGTTTTGAGTTCAAACGTGAAGTGGTCATATCAAGTAAAAAAATACTAAATACAAAATGACCGTTGAACGTTTGACTGGGACTCGTGGCGTGGTCCTGTAATCCAGCTTCATGGAGGTCAGGTTTTGAGGATGATATAGGTCTAAAGCCGCTCAGATAGTCTCAGTGATCATCTGATGATACCCGCATCAACTCCCACCATCGTTTAGACATATCAGACCATCACCTGTGTGGTTCGGAAGTCACGTTAAGCCGTTGGTCCTTATATTTCCATTGGTCATTGGGCTATTAATTAATGACCGATTCTAAGGAAGAGTCGGCCTTAGTTTGTAACAAGACTACACCTCATAACTCATTACTACCACTCATCACACTCATCCTTCACCACATATTTGCCTTAAAATACCCTCATGAGAGTGGTCGGCATCTCAAATAGTGATGTAGTTAATAAATAGCAAAAATTGTATAGATTTTACAAGCATAATATTATTTATTTTACCTCAGAAACGAAAGTACCCGACACACATTACGAAGCACCCTGTATAATATTCACACACAAGCTCGGCTCTGTACAGACAAGTTGAGTAAAGGTGAGGTATGATGAAAACATCCCCGGATTGAAGTATGTTTTGGCGCTTGAGGCTTCCCGCCAACTCAAAGTTTGCCAGCTGTAGGATATATTACCCATCATGCCTTGCATCCTTAGTCAGAACTCACAACTTAACATGCAGCTGCTCAGAGTCATATTAAATATGTTTCCCACAAACACTCTGGGAATTTTAAATCGACCATTTTGAATATTAATGTATGTTTATTTTTGTATTACTAGTTGCGTGGGTTTGACACAAGTTCATACGCCTGAAAATTATTCAATGCAAAATAAGCATTTCTGTGTTCTGCTCGTGTGAAGTGTTCACTTGAGTTGAAATACGTAGTACTGTAATAACTTTTTAGCGAAATTTCTTTGAAGAAATTGACCCGGACTAGGACCATGAGCACCAATTCTGACCCTAAAACACGTTTTGAGCATGTTTTCACGCATAGTATGTGTGTATATATACATAAGTCACGCTAAACCGTTGGTCCAGCCATTGGTCATTGGGCTATTAATTAATGACCCAATCTGGGTAACAGCCCTAGTTTGTAATAAGACTACACCTCATCATTCTTCAAAACATTCATCACACTCACTATCATCCCATATTCACCTTAAAATACCCTCTAAGAGTGGCCGGTGTCTCAAAGCAAAGTATCAAAAGTACTGTACTCGTACTACGTGTAAGATATAGAATGCAAAATAAGAATGGGCAACCGGAAACCCCCTTAGGAGAGAGACTTTTCACCATAAAAGAGGTTTTTTTATCTAAAAACAGTATACTTAATTAGATTTTTATGATATTGGAAATTGTATGTATTTATGTGATATACTGTATAATTTTAAAAGCACACATGGATATATTGAAATCCATACAACATCGTAGTTTTAAAACAACGGCAAAAAAGTCAAATGATTTCTCATTAAAACACCAAATCGAATAATGGTTTAATAAGTAGTCTGATTTTAATGAATTTTTAAATACGTTTTTTATGATAGGTATGTATTAAAACTTGCAGGACCTCTTAAATCTGAGGCCGAAGGTCGATGCAAGACCCTGCATGGGCGTAGCGAACAGCCTTGTGACGCCTGTGGAAATGTACCATGAAAAGCTGAAACCAAAGGCTGAGGCAGTTAGCGTGTAGCGAATTAGAATGACAAAATGCAAGGAAAATTCACTTAACTCACGCCAGTGGTCTTTAGCTGCGTGTCGGCCTGGTTATGTATCTCAAATCATTTCAACGGAAGGACTTTCCTGCAAGTCATTCTGTTTAATGACTTTACTAATGTCAATGTTTTATTTTATGAGCCTATTTGCTTCTTAAAGAGTACATATATTTGAGCATTCCAATATGGTTGAGGAATTCTATTAGAATGTTTAGAGTGTTGTTTGGGCAATTTATTCGGTTAGTTACGGTTTAAATTTTAGGTGCATATTTGGTCACGATCGCTCTCCATAACGATTATTTGCTCAATCGTTTTATTTTAAATGTTTTGTATATTTTCCTGGGTGTTACTGAACGAAGGTATTTTCTTTCGCTCTGTATTTCTTCTTTAACTCACTCTGTACCTTGTTAGGCTAAATGTACAGAGTACAAACCTGCCTAGAGCAATCCCACTAAGACGAGCAGCTGACAGACACAGATAGCAACATCACTTGATGACGTCACGCTGACAGCTGCTCTAAGTGATAAGCTTATCACAACAAACACAGAGATAATGTTTCGCGGCGCCGCCACCCCCTCACCCTACTGGATCCGTAACTCTCCAGCGACAAAATCAACAACGTTGTTTTCACTCCAAACTGAAATAATTCAAGTGGTAAACCTTCAGCCGATCGATCAATGGTCGCATCAATCGAAGTGGTGAAAAAACCTTTATTTCACGTCACATTTCGTTGAAAATTTTTAGTTTTTTTATGGAAGAGGGAAGCCTTATGTTGTTAGATTAAATTGATTACTAATGAAAGTTTTAATTCCAATTATTTACCTTTCAGCTGGCTACTATGAACGTTATTTGTTCAGCTATTCTGGCGGGTTTCTTTGAGTGTAAACCCTCTATAAGGGTGGCCATAGCTAAGTGGTATAGTGCGCGCTCTGTACCAAAACGTCCGGGGTTCAACTCCCAACACTGAGGTTACAAATTTTTCACGACGGCCACTCCCCGTGGTTTGGAAGTTACGCTAAGCCGTTGGTCCATTTTCATTCGTCGTTGGGCTGTTAATAAATGTCCCAATCTGCGGAACAGTCGACCCTAGTTCGTATGTCAGCTGTGTAGTCACTGAGGATGTCACATTATAGAATGGGCGAAACGTATGACGTGTTTCTTGTTAGTTCTTTGACGTTCTATGATCATGGAAGCCTAGAGTGTAGTCGATCCTAGTGTGTATCAAGGCTACACCACATAACTCTTAAAACCCTCTTAACATTCACTCTTCATCATATTCATCTTAAAATACCCACTAAACGTAATTGGTGTGTCATCTCAGAGTAATGTTTCAAAATAATGTATCAACTGGGACTCGTGGCGTGGTCCTGTAATCCAGCTTCATGGAGGTCAGGTTTTGAGGATGATATAGGTCTAAAGCGGCTCAGATAGTCTCAGTGATCATCTGATGATACCTGCATTAACGCCCACCATCGTTTAGATGAATCAGACCATCACCTGCGTGGTTCGGAAGTCACGTTGGTCCTTGTATTTCCATTGGTCACTGGGCTATTAATTAATTACCAATTCTAAGGAAGAGTCGGCCTTAGTTTGTAACAAGACTACACCTCATAACTCATTACTACCACTCATCACACTCATACTTCACCAGATTTGCCTTAAAATAACCTCATGAGAGTGGTCGGCTTCTCAAATAGTGATTTAGTGATTTATAGTGATATAGGACCGAATATCATTTCTCGTTTAGAATAGCAGTAGTCACAGACTTGATGAGATACTTCCATCTGCACTGACACAGCAAAGGTTTGAAGCAGTAACGATTAGCAAGACATGATGACAGTGGAATGGGGTTAAAGTGGCAGTACACTGGACATTATGCAGATTCTACTCTGTCACTGTGTCTGTGTACTCTTTGCAAAGTAGCTTCTCTACAGTCTACAGTCTCCTCCTCTATTGGATCCATCTCACAAATGAATTCGTACTTATTTGAAAACTATTTCACAGTGGCAGACTTTCTGTTTGGTATATTTTTCACAAAGTCAAAACCTTTGACATTCAAAACCTATTTTGTTTTTATGTGTCTTTGAACTCCTCCTTTTTCAAGTGACAGGAGTATTTGCTCCGTTACAAATATAAAACAGAATTTCTCGGCAACATTACCTCTAAATATCAAACATTAATGACAATTTGGCGATAAGATGGTATTGGTGAAGATGGATTCATTTTGAAATTTTTTGTTGGCAATCATCTAATAATGCATTACTCACTTTTCAAAAAGAAACTTATAATATTTCAAGTATTTACAATACTTATTATTAGATAGTTGACACCACAGAGTATTTATTTATTATATTGGTTGACACTAATAAAAACATATGTTAAACAAAAAACTCATTGAACATTCCACTTTTGCCAACAGCCTTAAAGGTAGAAAGAGTTTTAACTTAAACTCTTAAAACAAAGAGGCTCTCGATTTAAACTTTTAAACAAGAGACTAGCAAAAAATGCTATACCAATCTAATAATCACCTAAAAGTCATTTTTTAATGTTAATACTCGTATTTATAAATAAGACATTTAGAAACCTTTTTTCGTTATTTTTTACTTTTATGTTCACGGCCAGTTTTGGCGAAAAAGGAACTTCAAACTATTTGGCTCCCTAGTGTGAAATATTTACTTATTCTTCCAATGTTATTCACACTATTCTGACTAGTTTTCAAACAGAATTTGTATAACTGGTGTTTGCCGTTGAAATAAATAAATAGATTTGAGCGTAATACAGCTAACTTGCCGGAGTTGGTTCTCTTTTAAAGTTAGTCCAAAACCACTTTTCATACAAAATAAGCACCAAACCTCGTTGACAGTATGTTATGTTGTTTTACGTTTGTTTTCCTTGTATGTAGTTTTCAGTTTAAATCTCTTCAAGGTTTCCATAAACAGGATAATATTTGAATGTGCAGATATGAATCCGCTGTTTAACTTGTCATGAAACAACTCAGAAACTAAACGGCAACCATTACGGTACCGGTACTGTTCCTTATTCTTTGTTTAAAGTGTGTTGTTGACGATGGAAAGATTTCTAAGTTTAAACTATTATTGCGGACATTTACAATAACAATTCGTTTAATTTTCCAATGTTAGTGCGCAAGATGATCACGACTTTTCTGGATTTGTAATCTGATCCCGTCTTCAGGTGAAAAGTAACCTAAAACAAAACCCAGAACATTAGAAAACGAGCTATCCTAAAGTAATCAGCGTAAGCTGACCAGTCAATTCGTAAATTCTTGGGAACCAATTCGGTATCATCCCTTCCAAGTAAACCTACATCTTAACCTCTGTACTTTGTATAGTATTGTAGCCTGCAACTACCACAGATTATACTCTGTGATCTGCAGTGACAGCTGACTCAGTAGCTGCACGCTGCAGTCGGCCTTGCAATGCAGCTGCAGCCTGCACTAGGAGATCCTTGACCAGTGCGACGTTGCCACGTTGTGCACACTGGCAACACTGCACGCCTAGGTGTTGTGTTACTCACTCAGTCACACTCGTGAGTCCATTTACACACATCATGTGGCCTGTGGCTTGCTACTGCGCACTGCATTGCGCATAGGTCAAAGGTCCATGATCAGTGTCAGATAATCGTGCCAACGTTGCCAGTACTGATGGAGGTACATGGTAATCTTTCAAGTTATTCGACGGAGGCGCAGATAAGAATCTATAAGGGTGCGCATACAGACATAAAACATGACGTTGTAGAAAAACTATGACGTAAAATAATTATTTGTTTGTGGGCAGCTTTTCGAGACTTTGCAATCCAACAGAAGCTGTACCTCATTTAGTGCTTCGGAAGTCAGCCGTTGCTCCATTGGTTGTTAAGCTAGTGACCTAATCAGTGGGAAAATTGCACCTCACCATCCATAAAAAACACTCAACACACTCACCCTTCATCTCTTATTCACCTTAAAATACCCTCTAGGAGTGGTCGGTGTATCAAATCAAAGTATCAAAGTGAATAAAAGATGGACTTCTGTATGTATCATAATTATTACATGTTATCAAACATATTATCTAGAATGTTTAGGAGCCAGACTTTTGAAATAATGCTTTTAATTTGTGGTTTCAGAGCTTTAAAAGTACTGTATTTTGACGAGGAAAATCTGCTTCCAATCCGCCCTAAAGAATACATTGACCTTTAATGTAAAACCTTGAAGTATAGGCTCTAATATTGGATTGATACCGAAAAAAATTGAAATAAAATAAACCAATATTAAAGTTTTGACACATTATTAAAATTTCTAATGTTTGTTAATTATATTTCAAATTTTTTTATTTCATTTAAAGGTTTAAAAACGTTTACTTGCCGGGTGATTATGCTGACCACTACACAATCCGACCCAACTATTTATTTGAGACTCGGGTTCAAGTCCCGGCTTGGTCCAAACATTTTATCTTCAAACTTCTTTAGTATAAATTTTAATATTTAGCGTTTATACCAATTAATAATTCATTTGACATAGTATTTAAATTCAGTTTGTAATAGTTCCAGCTTGTTGTTTTAAAGTCGCTATTGACAGTCACACGTTTCGGATAAAAATTCAGATTTAAGTACTTCTCTGAATTTGAAGGCAGAAATAGCTGGGCCGGATGGTGTAGTGGTCAGCATAAGTCCCGGTTCGGTCCAAACATTTTGTCTTCAAATTTCATTAGTAATAAATTAGCTATTTAGAGTTTATACAAATTAAGAAATCTAATTCTATAATGCACTGTAGTACTGTATGTAAAATAAATGTGTAATGAGTATAGAAGCCGGGTTGGTAATGATGTTTTCACATTCAGGTCATTGAATAAACGCGACCTACATCTTAATTACCGGTGTCGAATTAATTCAATGGCGAGGTTTTGTTCGCATTTTGGAGGATTTTCATTTGCTAAAAGCGTCCTCGATCCCTTCCCTGCTTGGAGTTGCCACTAGTGTCTAGTGCAAAACATCTAATTACACTAATTACATTTCTATTGTGGCTTGTGTTACTGGTTGATTGTTGAACATTCATTATGTCTTGACAATGTGGTGATACAGCCGCTGATGAGAATGTGGTATGCTGTAGCCAGTAATTGTTTTGTTTTTAATATAAAAAATTTAATAGGAGATAACGGTTAATGTTTTATTACAGCAAAACCTTAACTTTCTCTGTCATTTTAAGGCTGAAGAACTCCCAAAATATTAAGGGAAGTTTAAAGAATGCTTATTATAAAACTAAAATTAAATGTTTAAGTTCCTGTTGGTTAAAGAACGATTTTTCTGTGTAATTTCGAACTGCGTTTTCGTAATGTTATTTGAAAAATGAGCCCATAAAAGCTATCAGTGTCTTAAATCATGAGACACATATAAGTTTTGCTGCTTTAAAATTCCTTTCCCCAAAAAGAAAAAAAACGGGCTCCCAAATCAAATTTGAAGGATTTTGAAAGTTTGCGGTTGTTGAACGCTCAGCTAGTGGTCTATCCAGTTTCAGTTAGTGTAAAGATATTGAAAGATTATCATAATTGGCGTATTATTTTATACTTTAACTGTGCTCGTTTATCACAAAGAGAAACATGAAGTCACAAAAACTTAGTTGGCTCAAATATTTTTTCTGTTGTAACTGGAAATAATTAGATAGTTATTAGATTTAACCAATATGATTAACTAATTACATGACAATGCACAACGTAAAGTACATTTATGAACGCTATCAAAGCTCAAAACAATGTTCACTCAGTTAAATTAATGCATAGTCCTGATGTTGTGTGCGTATGCTACTGGACTTTAGTATTCTTTGTTGTACACTGTTAATTACCTAATTGTGCCGTTATTAATTAAATATCACAGAAGCCAGCCCCGTGGTTATACGCGTGATTGGACTTTTATCAAAGTAGGCACGCTGTTTATTTTGTTTTGAGTCCTTTGTTGGCAATTTTTAAAATGCAAAATTAGCTTTTCAATTTATAAAAGTGTGGTAAGTTCTGAAACGTATGTGTTTGATTATTTGTTTGTTTGGGGATTATGTTAAATTTGCTTTGAGTTTCGTCATTGCATTGAATAGATCAATTAATACAAATCCGGGGTTGGGCCTGGTAAAACTACACGACTGGACGTTGTTTGAATCACGACGAGTGGAGTTCACTGTGAACCCGACACCGGTTTAATTTCAGTGTTCGCTACCAGGATGCGCTACTAGGCGTAACTACTCACTTGCCTCACACAGCTGAGTGCACTGCGCGGGTATACTGAGATGCAATAACTAAACGCCTCAAGTGGTATTAGAACTCACATATGCTACATACGCCTGAAATGCCTAAAATTCTGACATTTGAAATACCTGAGAAATGACCAACTCTTAAGCATTCTTTTATTATATTTAAATGTGACAATGCTGTATTTAACATCTGTGCTTTCTCTATAAATTATACGGGTTTTAAAACTATCCAAACGAGTGGGAAATTTATTGGTATTTTTTGAACGCATAGTCACAAGTATTTTTACGGTTTTAATTTCTCAATCCACAAGTTCTTAAGAGTGGCAGTACCTATTGGTCATATTGTTTTTTGTCCCATAAGAACAATGTAAAAAGCAAACATTTTCTTAAAACATTTTCACACCTACAATTTTTATCAGGTTTTTAAAACGAGTTTTATTCGAAAGATGACAATGTACTACAGTAACTTCGCCCACCACTTTATCAAAAACCCTACTAGCGTAATACAGTAGTAAAACAAGAAATATTGTTTTTAAAGTTGTACGAGAAAAAATGGAAGTACGGCTTACAAAACATTTAATAGAGTTTAAAACCAAGTTTATTTCATAAAAATCCGATGACAACTGAAGGCGTGTACTCCCCTGTAGTGTGCCAAGAAAATGCATACATTGTTCTTATGGAACGAAATTCAAGGTCACAGCACTACTGCACACTCTTAAGTGACTCGAGATAAAATTGCAAGATAAAATTAAAATTGACGTTTGTAAACTGGCAATATAACGACGTAATAACTAGCAAAGTCTGGTAGATATAGTGAGTTATAATTAGTTCATCATCTCGCCTGAGTTTATCTGGAGTAGATGTCGTGATGGATTATAAAGCTCATTATTCCCCTGTTCCTGTGACAACTCAGAGACAGGATAATTCCTTCCCCCTTCCCCACCACCTGTCACACGATCTTTATTTAATTATTTTCCCTCGTCCTCGCTGGAAAACCTCCAGTTTCTTATGAGAAGTTTAATTGGATTAAGTGTGTGGTGTAATCCCCCCTTCCGAAAATAGCAACTTTTCGTCGCGAATTAACATTTCTCAACCTGAAATGTACATTTTTATATAGTTTTGAAATACATAAAAGAGCTTATCACCTAAAAGGCAAAAGGCAACCAGTTTCAAAGTCAAAGTTGTAGGTGAGGTTTAGTTATGTTTTAATCTCAGTTCATTTCAACCTGATATCTTTGCTAGCTATTTGAAAAGAGAGCAAGGAAACTAGCTTAATTATGATCAAGATTCGGTTTCCAATTTCTGGCTTATTTACTGTATAATTAGAAAATTGCACTCTTGTAAGCTTTGCTTTCAATGATGGTATTTATCAGAGAGATATCGGATAACACCTTTTAAAATTATAACATCATTAGTTTTATTAAATTCGCAAAGGAACGGTTATTTTCTTGTCCTTGTCAAGCTCAAGCCTAATGTGTAAACACAAACGCAGCCTCTAATAATTTAAGATTTTTGGGAATTTACTTTCTAATTTGATTTTATGAGAGTCCAACTGGTTGACGGCAAATGGGAGTTTTACTTTTAGTAATATGGTTCCTTTAATTTAAAGCTGAAAGTAATTATAATATTCTTAAAACAAAAATGCCTTAAGACAGTTCACAGCGCACACGTGGTCGACACAAGAATCACTTTTCAATCATAAGAGTGATGAAAATCGTTTCATTTCAAATTACGTGCATTCATGATTTGATCATGAATCTTTTCAATCATATGAGTGCATGTGAATATAAATTACCCAAAGATGTTTTCTCCAGTATATCTGATGGCCTTCTGCTTGAGTGCCAGTAGCTAGTGCCAGTAGCTGGTGCCAGTAGTTGTGCCAGTAGTTGGTGCCAGTAGCTGGTGCCAGTAGCTGGTGCCAGTAGCTGGTGCCAGTAGTTGGTGCCAGTAGCTGCCAGTAGTTGGTGCCAGTAGTTGGTGCCAGTAGCTGGTGCCAGTAGCTGGTGCCAGTAGTTGTCAGTAGTTTGAGCTGTGCAGTTGGTGCCAGTAGCTGTGCCAGTAGTTGGTGCCAGTAGTTGTGCCAGTGAAGCTAGTGCCAGTAGCTGGTGCCAGTAGTTGGTGCCAGTAGTTGGTGCCAGTAGCTGGTGCCAGTAGTTGGTGCCAGTAGTTGGTGCCAGTAGCTAGTGCCAGTAGCCAGTGCAAGTAGCTAGTGCTAGTAGCTGGACACGACCGTGAACTTGACTCCCAGCAGTCACAGCTCATCTCGCGGTTCACGGGTGTTACAGATTCTCCACGGCCCTGACAATGGCACTTGGCACCATCTGTGCGCGCAGTGGTGCATGCAGAGTACGCGTTGTAGAGGGCGCACGAGTGCCCTCAGTCACTCGAGTAGTTCACCGACTTCGAAATAGTTTATTATGTGTCGCAATCGTCAACTATCCGTTTATTTCTACGTCAAAAATCTATCCAAACATAGTTTTTACAGCGGACCAATGGCTGTTTGGTATACGCGCGACTCCGGAGTTCATGACTCCGATGGCTTGGGTTCGATCCCCGCCATTGTAAAGTTACTGCGGATGACGAAAGGTAATGGTCGAGGTTGAGTGGTAGAGAGGTCTTCCTAGTCCACGTAAACAAGGCAAATTTTACCTTTCTTTACCTCACTCTCACCCAAACATTCGAATTGTACCACTCTAGTGCCTACTCAGTCCACTGATAGTACCTCCCAATTGAATGCCATGAACTTGTCTGTGCCATAAAATTCTTGAGAGATCAGAATTGTTTGCGACAAGTTTGAATGCATTAGGAGATTTTTCGAAGAAGTTTAGTTAAATGTTGAGAAAAAATGGGGTCCTGCCTGTGAAGGTAAACCTTTATAAACTAACGTTCTGTGTCTCCCAGTTCGATATTTGGGAGAAAAATACATGAGCTACAGAGTCTTCAACGAGTTGAGGTTGATGTATTAGAATGATTTCAATAATCTCAATATATAAAAATTAATCTAGTGTTGTTGGTAACGGCATAACTCGAGAACTGGTTCACAAATTTCAACCATATTGTATAATGTTTCCGATTATCTTCTAGAATGTTCTTATGGAAAGACAAATTAAGATCAAACGAAAAATTAGACAATTACAGAAAACTTTGATGATTTAATTTTGGACAGTCTACCATATAACTATTTAGTGAAAAAAGCGTGCAGCTGATAAACATGAAATAACTTTAGTAAACGTATGTTTTTTGTAGACAGGCCAAAGTTTATCAGGTCAGCTAGTAATTTAATATTAATTTAACATTCTGCCATAGGGACAACCAAGTAACAGTCCACGAGAAAAAAGGACATATCCTTCAGACATGACCAATCGGAACTACGGATTAGGGACTATTTACTTCGTCCAATAATAATTGCTATTTTTAAATTCAGATCATTTAACATTTAAATAACAGATAACAGCGTATCTCATACAGGAAGTGTTTAGACCAAGAATAGTCAGATATCTTAACTAATAGAGTGTATTCAAGATAGCAAGCTATCTTCGTTCATTTGAACAAAGTTTCATAGTTTACAGGAACTAAAGGAAGTGGCCTCTTTCTTTGTTGAACTTTCAAGATTAAAACTTCACGGAAAGATAACTTTGATGATACTTTGCACAGTTACTGAGCTTGCTACGGAAACTGTGTTAATTTTCGGAAACATTAGTTGACTCTACTGTAGCGTATTAACAAAGCTGTACATTTCTGACAGGTTAAATCTTAGTTATCGAATTTCCTTTGAAAAATGGAAAACTCAAGCCATCAGCATGGTAAAATCCGGGCCCTTGACCATGAAATGAGCTCCGGTACTGACTCCCAGAACATGTCTTGAGCATTGTTTTAAACTTTATTTAAATATATATGAATATTGTATGTATGTGTACCATCTCTACAGGTCGAATTGTTTGTCCAATTTTCACCAAATTTGGTACAAATGTTTCTTTCGTAAATATCTCGGTCGAGTTCGTTAACCAGCAAAATTGGATCACCGGAACCCTATGGGGACACTTTCACCACAAAATAGGTTTTAATTATTACAGTAAATTTCGTCCAATTTTGATGCAGTTTAAAATTAATATGTATTTTGTTACATATTTTGTATTATTAGATTTTAGAGTATTTGCAGCAATATACCAAAAATTATGAAAATCCATCAAGTCCTTTCAAAATGCCGGCCAAAAAAGTGATTTTTCTTTACAACAGCGGGATGAGTGGTCTGATTTTATTGATTTTTGAAATGTGTTTTCCTTTTACTTCCAGTAAAAAGCGTAAATCTGAGGCCAAAGGCGCTCGTCTTCTTGTTTAACTATAGAAAACGTTCACAACAATATACCGAGTGTCCCACGAAGAGGTTTAAACGTTTAATTTGATATTACGTGCCCATTCATGCACTGAACTTTTTTAAACTTTACACAGTTTACAAAGTAGGTTCTAAAAATATTCTGGGAAAATTTCAGCTCCCTCACCTTTGTAGAAACTAAATGGAGACATATTGTAAACGATACTTTAAAATCATTAAAAAGGTATTTTTGGTTTTATAAAATATTTTTATTGTTATATTCTAGGGCAATGTGACTTTTATATAAAAAAAAACTAGAACATAGCCTAATGAAAACCCTTTAAGTCCAAAATTATTCAAACTGTAACCCATCCACAGCAACACACTGATAACAGTGCTTAAGAAATGATTCGTAAGCTCTTACAAAGAAACTCCTCGGTATCCGGAGAAGTTCTCTTCTATTGATCGTTTAGTTCCTCATCATTATTGAAGCTATGGGTATAAACTTCTTCCTTCAAGTAACCACATAAAAAGAAGTCACAAACAATCACTTCCACGACCAATCCAACGGCCATGAAGGTTGTCATTTAGTAATCAATTAGGTAATAACTCATGAAAGTAGTTTTTATAGGAAGCAAATTGGTCAAATCTTCAATATCCCGCCATTTTGTTACTACAAAGGTTAGAGAGCTTAATTTCCCCAGACTATTTTTAGAACCTATTTTGTAAACTGTGTAAAGTTTAAAAAAGTTCGGTGCATAATGGGCATGTAATATAAAATTAAACGTTTAAACCTCTTCGTGGGACACTCAGTGGTATGACACACAGACTATTTAGATCGTGCTACGGTATAATAGCATAGGGGTTTCGTTAAGTTTTCTGTAAAATAAACGAGAGTTTGCAAAAAAGGTTTTACACACCACTATACCTTTACACTTTATTTGATATAATGTACTTTACCATCACCGTCAGCAGAGGACCCGCCAGCGCAACACTCAATGCAAATGGGCCAACATAGATTTTCAATTTCCGGCGCAACGAAGAGTGCTCGCGTTTTGTTTCTATTACACTTTGAATGCAATAAAAGTGTAAACAAATAGAGACTAACTCGCCGCCGGTGCAGCTGTAATAGTATCAGATAAACACATAAAACAGCGGAGTTGCGAGTGTGAAAGGAAATTCATGTTCTCGGTAAATACAAATGTGTTTATTGTTCTTGCTGCCAGTGTTGCGTTTCAATTTGCAAAAATGTAAAACTGTTTCCCGCGGTTCGGGTCAATATTAACAATGTGTTCTGTGTTTGCAGGTAAACTGGAGTGCGGAATCCTGTCCTGGCGTTTACAAGCGGGTTAAGGTGGATTTGCTGTGTTATTTTTTAGTTATGTTTAGAACTTTGGTTAATTTAGTTAGGTTTAGGTGTTGTGTGCAATTATTTGTGTGCGTACTGAGTTGTTCTAAATTTTCCATCTGAAATAAACCAAAAATATGTACAAAAAAATAAATACACATTTAATTTCATAATTTAAAACTGCGGCACACTGGAAAAAGATCAGATGAAAATTATAGGCGTGAGGTGTCTTAAGAAAATACTTTTTTATATTGTTCTTATAGGACAAAAATAAAATTGCCGACAGGTGCTGTGGCACTCTTAAATTTTCACCATTTTACTTAGGCATAGAAACCTACAACGCTCCCCGAAAATCTTCCGATAAGGAGCCTTTGAACCAAAACAATTCACCCAAACATGATTTTGAAATAAATAATTTAGTTAATTAATATTTTAAAATCAAATCTATTTCATTCACGTGAACTTTATTTGTCAACCATATCAACATAACAAACCAGTCTCCACGATTTGCATTTATAAATTTAATAAGTTTGGTGTAATTGCAATCAGTTCACAAAAGAAACCATTATCTTATCTTATCAGAGCGGATCCGTGGCGGATTGGTATCGCGCGCGACTCCGGAGCTCGTCACTCCGGAGGCGCGGGTTCGATCCCCGCAGTCACCACTTACAATTTGTAATGTGACTATACGGTGAGGCTAGGTAAAGGTCGAGGTTGAGTGGTAGATAGGACTTTGTAGTCCTAACCTCGCCTCGTTAAACAAGACAAACTTTACCTTATTTTACCTTTATCTTTCGGTAATTTAATTCGGCTGCCAACAACAAGTACTGATGTTTTAGCAGCACCTTTCCTCTTCACTCATGAAATCAGCTGACTTCTGATCGTGCAGACCACGCCCACTTACACACGAACATTGATCTACACTTATACTCTGTGTACTCGACACATTACTGTATTACTTTCCACGTAGTGTGACAATCACTTTGTCCCTGTTTACACGCTTTAATAGCAATCCACTCTCGATACCTCGAAACCCGCGTTAACATGACTTTGACTAGCTTGTGTTAGCTTTATTTTGTCACAATATGTGGGTCTGGTTGATATCTAGAACCATTGGACTGGAATCGAAGTCAAAATTCTTGTTGTAAAGAATACTTGCACAGACACACGTAAACACAATACAGTTTTACAATATACGAACAATTAAAACACGTTTAACATCACTTACGAAAGTATCTTTTCTTCTAAAGATTCTTTGTCAAATTGTGATGCCCACAAACCCTAAGTTAAGTACTTCATTAAAAATGCCACTGGCGTAGACAGCAAAATAAAAATAAAAATAAATTTAAAATAAAACAGTAGTTGTCTTTATAGAGAATTATTTGGAATAAGAGAGAACTGAAGGTGTCCAGAAATACTCAAACTATAAACTGGGTTACTTTCTGAAAACTTCGACAGGAGAGACATGCATATTCAAAGACATGAAACTAGGGAAAAGTTCAGGTCTTATAACTTTTCAAAAATCCTTTACATGGCATCATTACACATGTCTTTTGTAGGATAAATATTTTAGCTATTGTAGAATTTTCCGGTACCCAAATATGTAGGGCGTAAGCGTAGTATGATGAGATCAGAACGTCTCCATTAGAAAAACGAGATAGTCTACGTCCCTACGAAAATACCGAATAATACACATACTGCCACTGCACACCATTGTTTAGATTTTGTCAATTTGAGATACAAAATTGAAGCTTCAAAATACCGTACTGTTAAGCCTAGAACATAATTTGTTTGAGTAAAAGGTCGAAGTCCCAAATCACCTGAATATTTGTAATTGGAGGCCTGGAGTAAAATACAACAAACCTTTCTGTCTTTCCACTGACAAGAAAGTTATTAAAATATAGCCGTTGTAAAAAGGAGCATCCTTTGATAACGTATCAATTTTCAGTTGCAATGGATCTTTGTTTGTTGGACAGAATTTCGTGTCATCGGCGAACATCCAGAGATATCCTTTACTGACAGAGTTAGCTACGTCATTTACGAATAGTAAGAAGATAATGGGGCCAATAACTGAACCCTGGGAAACGGCATTAGAATCAGTGCCTGGTTAAAAATTATCAGTGCCACTGTTTCTAGAAGGCCTGTTTGCTAAATTTATATACTGTAGATTTTGGGATATTGGTTAAAACATGATTAGGCGATCAAACCATCAAAACTCTTAATAATTTATTAAAATTCCCAGCTTAAAAGTCACTTTTGTAATTTTTAGGGAAGACATGCCCTTTAATACTCTATCATAGCACTTGTATCAACTTTTGATTGTATTGTCTCTGATATCATTTTCTTGACAAGAAAGAACAGTAAAGCTCCCAACGGTAACGAAAACTAGAGGTTTTCCAGCGAGGACGAGGGAAAATAATTAAATAAAGATCGTGTGACAGGTGGTGGGGGAAGGGGAAGGAATTATCCTGTCTCCGAGTTGTCACAGGAACAGGGGAATAATGAGCTTTATAATCCATCACGACATCTACTCCAGATAAACTCAGGCGAGATGATGAACTAATTATAACTCACTATATCTACCAGACTTTGCTAGTTATTACGTCGTTATATTGCCAGTTTACAAACGTCAATTTCAATTTGAATATGGTTTACTGGTAAGTCTTGCTACTGTCTATCAAAATGAAATTAAGTAATCTTTCCTGCTTGGACTGCTTACATTGATCAAATGGAGTTTGTGTTTTAAGAGGCTTATGATTATTTTTTCCATAACATACATGTCCACCAGTCAAAAATATTTTGGTGTTACATTGTGCTTAGTATTTTTCGGATGAGCAGTTTGCTCAATTTCGCTATAACGTACTCACAAGACAGTGTCTTTACAACGATACCCTCATGAGAGTGGTCGGCATCTCAAATAGTGTAGTGGTATACGAAAAGCCTAAAGTAATCAGCGAAGCTGGCCAGTCAGAGTCCAGATCCCGGAACGTCATTTACTCGTTCACTAAAAAACAATGAAAACCGCCCCAATTAATTTTTAATACAAGACGTTTTATCATCGTAAGTAACGAATTTCAAACAAAGAATCCCATTATAATTTCACCCCATAGTTTTTATTACATGTCCAGTTTCCATCTGTAACATTACAGAATCTTACTAGGATTGAAAATATTTCTTCCATAATTCTTTGCATGTTTGTATTACATAGTGATACTCTGGCTTTCTTTAACAAGCCTTAGGATTTGAATTTTTGGATAGAGATTACGTCTTAGTTTACGTTTTTCACTCTTAATTTTATTGTTAGTTTAGTTCTTCAGTAGCGTCGTAGGAGGTCAAACCTCAGTTGTTTGCTCTCTACGAATCGGGGTTTTATTATCATTTGTTTCTCTTAGTTATTCGTTTAATTTCTCTTAATATTAGTTTTAGAATAATCTCGTAGTAGGCTAAAGGCAAAGTTAGGTAAACGTAGTCTTGTTTAACGAGGCGAAGTTAGGACTACAAAGTCCTCTCTATCACTCAACCTCGACCTTTACCTAGCGTCACCGTATAGTCACATTACAAATTGTAAGTGGTGACTGTGGGGATCGAACCCGCGCCACCGGAGTGATGAGCTCGCGATACCAATCCGTCACGGATCCGCTGATTTGGCTACATATATCTACATATTACGCTACATATATCTTTAGATTTTATGTCTAACAGTAAGAGTTGTTTCTACAGCGCTGGTAGTTTGATTAATAAGGTTATCTGACGAAGACAGCGTTGCTGATCAAAAGGCCTCATGAACTAAAATTTTAAATATTTATTTGATTTTAAATTTCCTTCTTCAATCTGTATTCCTTTCTTTCCTATGGTTCAGTATCATCTCTCGTCAGATTCTAGTCTCATTAAAGATTAAAATCATTTAGAATCACACAGTTATTAAACCTCCTGTAGGCCGTTGTACGTAGAGCCCCAGTACGCTACACAAAGACACATCCTCCTCACTCCTCACGACTCTTGATTGAGAAGGAAGGCCGAGCAACTGTGTTTGTGGGAGTGGCAGCAGCAGCAGCAGACGAGAGGAGACAAGACAGATTGACATTTGAGAAGCACATTAGCCCGTGACAAAGGAGCAATGGACAAGTCATGTCCGAGGTTGATTACAGCACACGCGCGCGCTACTTCATGTCACGTGACCTGCGCGCCTCTAGCCATCACGCTCATCTCTGGCTCTGGTCGACCTGAGCTAGCTACTGGCTGGAGGAGCACATCTACAAGGCCCTGTTCCGTTATACGATACTACTTTTAGGAACTTCTAGTAGGTAGTAGTCAGGAGACCCCTAAAACTTTGTTACAAAGTTGAACCAACATGAACTTAGAAAGTTTTAAATTATAAGTTAAATTTGGCTGGGATAATACTTCTGTCTCATAAACTCTTCAAATCAGAAACTACTTTTAGGAGTCCCAGCTGATATTTCCACAAGTAAAGTATGATCTCTATTGTTTGCGGCAGCCGTGTTGGATTACAAGATTACAGTAGGCGGTCAAGTTGGCCATGTAGACCTTTCTAGCCCTACGTATCGTACTAATGACTAGGTTCTAAGTAATGTTTTATTATTGTCAAAGGAACATGTTATAAGTTTATATAACATACTTCTAAGGAATTTCCAGCTGCATTGTACTTTTAATGAGTTGAAAAATGTACGGCAACTTATTTTCAAGCGGCTAAAATTGCAATTAGGATTTCTTTCCCATTGGGATTTAGAAGTTAACATGGACCCCTAAATTTGTAACGTTAAACACGAGTGTGAATAGGAAGCTGTGGTTGATATGAAACAAAACACAAAATTTTAACTTTAGTAATACAACTTCGAAATGAAACTTTACACTTCCAGTTACTAATATATAAACAGAAAAATTTACTTTAGGAGTAATTCTTAATTTCCAAACTCCCGTTTTGGGGTTCAGTTGGTTTAATGAAACCGAGCCCAGATCTCTAATAGCAAAAATGTAATAATGATGTATCACCTCTCGATTCTGAGACCATTGCAATGACAGCACAAAATATTATATTGTGATATTGAATGCGTGTGCACGTCAATTACGTCACCCTCGCTTACGATATCCAGCTGGACAGTGTTAGTTGGTAACACCAAAGAAATGTTTTAAATAGTGTTTTCTTGATCCTATCAATTTTGAATACAATGAATTATTCAAGGATTAAATAACCCTAACCGTTTTAGTTGTAGTACGTATGTATTAGGCAGCAGACTGTATGGCAATCAACTTAAACTTAAATCTGAATTCTGAAACAATGCTAATGTGGTAATATCTAGGAACGTTAAACATGCCAGGGCTCATAAGTGTTCGTAATACAATTTGATATATTGAAAACACCCTGTATTTTTTTGCAAATTGTATGTAATGACGTTCTTACGCAGAGTTACTATTATTGCGGACATTTTCCATTGTTAGTGAGCAAGATGATCACAACGTTTCGGGATCTGCAATCTGATCCCCTCTTCAGGTGAAAAGTAACCTAAATCATAACACCGAACAATAGAAAATGAGCTATCCTAAAGTAATCAGTGTAATCTGACCAGTCAACCACAACCAAACAACGTGTGGCTGTTAAAGTCAAAATACTAAAACTTTAAAAACTAGCCTGGTAAACAATCCCACACGCATAAGACGCACTAAGAACTTATAGCAGATCCCGAAACATCATGATCTTTTTGCTCACTAACGATGGAAAATGTCCGCAATAATAGTTTAAACTCTGAAATCCTCCCATCGTCAACAACAAACTTTAAACTCTCTTACGCAATTGAGTGATATTCTGAGCATGATACACTCACTTCGGCTACTAACACGCAAAATAGGCTAAGTAATAAGGGGTATTTCCGGTTGGAAATTATCAAAATTAGATCTAGGGGTGTTGCGTGCTAAGGTGGACACGCGCCGGGGATTTGTCTTGAGGTCGAGCTTGGGGTAGGCCTGTCTGTCAGCTTCCTCCCTTACTATTGCACGCGCCCTCTACCCTTAGCCCTTGCAGGCCACTTAGCGCACACACGACCCCTCCGTGATTGTAGGGCTGTGAGTGGCGAGCAACCTGAAAGCCGACACTTGCCTATTTATTGCTTTCGTTCCGAGGGGAAATAAAGGAAATTTGAGACGTGATTCGGGATATTAATGGGGGAGAAGTGGGATAGTTCTGGTTGAGAAAGTTTTGGGGTGTTAGTGTGCACGCAGGGATTGGGCTGCATGACACCTTGATTGAGGCTGAAATTGGAAGTTTTAATCGTGTACCAATTTGGGTATTTTTTTTTAAATTGTTGACGTCAAATCAAATAGGGGTTTACAAATTATTTGAGTCACTTTACACGGCAGCTCAGTATATAACATGTAAATTCTAAAAATTATGCAGATGTCAGTGAATTTTTCCACATAATATGAATTTTTCACATTGGCAAGCCTGTGCGTGGGAAAGATTCAGAACTATAGCCCGCTGTGTGATATCACGAGTTTTTCCAACCCAAGCAAAAGTTGTCCGATTCAAAACAACCTTTACATTAGGACAATAGGTCAATCGAAAGTCAATTTTAATTTATAAAATTCATATATTATTTCTTTTTTCCAAGTTTGTTGATGACGTTGGTACAATTTGAGGTTAAATTATTATTACGGTTATTATTATATAGTTTTTGAGTGAACACAAATTACACGATGTTTTGTGATCTGATTCCGTCTTCAGGTGAAAATTAAACTATAACACGTAACACAAAACATTTGGAAATGAGCTAAATTAATCAGCACAAGCTGACCAGTCACCCATCAACAAATACTCGTAACCTGAAGGTTTTTTTAACGTACAGTATTAAATTTTATAACAGCTGCCTAGAAAAGGATACACAACAACTTTACGGAATTAAAAAAAATCAAATAGAGAAAACAGGCACGTCCACGGGCAGGGACAGCTGCACACTACTGACTGCCTGGCTAGCCACCAGACAGCCCCATTGGCTGGCTCGGAGCAGCGGACGACCAATCACAAACTGGCCAACTGTTACACAAATATACGTATCTATGCACAGCAAATGGAAGAGAATTTCTTCAGTACGAAAACTGATTATAGGCCTAAGCTGACCGTTAGGTTTATGAACTTAGGGCAACATAGAATAGGGCGTCTCACACTAGTTAGAGGCCATGCACCCAGATTTTAGTCCTTAATACCATACTATGAGTTTTTTTTGCGCATCTTCCTAAGTTTCTTCTTTAGATACGTAACGTCAAAAAGCAACTCACAGAGTGTTTCCTCTAAAGCAAATCCCAGCAGAGCACGTACTCCGGTGAGTATTATTGCCCTGTGAGCATGAGATGATAGCCTAGGCTCGTTAAACAGTAGATACTCACACCTAGGTGATAACTGCGAATAGCCTGTTAAGCACTGATATCATCTGTATCCACCGCTCCGCTGTGAGCGCTGCAGGCTGCGTTTTTATGCTCTTCCCTTTATTGCACAACTGTTATAACCTCCCGCTCGTCTCAAGAGGTGATAAGGGGGATCAGTTATATTTGCTCCTTCACTGGCTGTAAAAGGGTTGTTTTCCAAGGTGGATAAAGCGCGATAAAAACTTGAACAGGTGTTTTTTGTTAGTGTACTCTTATTGGACTTGTTGTTGAAGGTTGATGTTTTTTACCACAGATTACCTAGAGATTTTCTGTGTAATCCTCTGGATTTTCTTTGTAATCCTCTGGATTTTCTGTGTAATCCTCTGATTTTCTGTGTAATCCTCTGGATTTTCTTTGTAATCCTCTGGATTTTCTATGTAATCCTCTGGATTTTCTGTGTAATCCTCTGGATTTTCTGTGTAACCCTTTGGATTTTCTGTGTAATCCTCTGGATTTTCTGTGTAATCCTCTGCAGGATTGTCCGTGTTTTTACTCATAGACTTTCGCGGCCGGTATGGCGACTATAATCTAGTTCTTCCGGTTCACAGCGTATCAAAACATCACAATAATTATCTTGAGATATTTCAGTCTCGCTGTGGAGTACAATCTTTAGATACTTTTTGGATGATTTGCTGTCTGCTATCCTATCCGTTCATTGGATCAGGGACGCCAACTGTCGATGTGCTCATTGACTGTGACACTATCGAAAAGACTTCCTCAGGACTGGTTGCCAGCTTCTGGAAAGTTCAATTCTGTCTTCCTTATTAAAAGCTGATTCAATTCTGTCTTCCTGTTGAAGTGATTATCATTTTCAATTATTTCAATGGTTTTGTTTTTGCTTGATCGTACAACAGTATCAGCATGAGTGATTATTTAAAGGATTTGAACACGGATACTGTTTTTGGTTTTAATGTTTGTATTTGAGAAACAAATGCTTTAGGTTTTGCTTTTGGTTTTAATGATCCGAAAAAGTCAATTTAAAGAAGTCCGACCATTAAAGAACAGCATTTAAGAATAATCACAGCGAATTCCCCCATTGTACATTTGAAACTTTTCAATTTCTTCTTAAGCTATTCAATTCAATGTTGCATTCGAGTCATTAGATTTGAGGAATGGAACAGCCCATCTTGTTTTCGTTTCTTGTACCGTCCCTTGTATCGGAATGGGTTTCTTCTGCTCAATAAATAATGCTTTAATGTTTCCCCAAAGTGATATTACCAACCCTCCCCTCTCCCCAACTGGATTAATGAGTTGGATCCTTTCAATCTTTTGGGAACTGCAATGGAATCTCCCATGAGACATTGTTTTGCTTGATTATACGGTAACTGCTTTAAGAAACAGTATTGTAGAATATTTCTTTTGTTTTCGTTGTTCTTGAAACCTGTATACTATTTACTACAAGATGCTTTGACGATGGTTTGAACTTCTTTGAATTTAACTAATTGGAATTTTTTATCGATAGTTCATTTGTTAAAAGTGCAGACTATAATTACATAATGTTGCTAGTTTTACAACGACAGCGTAAACTTACGAAATCATTAGAATTAATATGTATTTAAAATATTTGACCAAAAATATTTTTGTTTTAATGCTTGTTCTTTCAGCGTACAATCTTAACCTTAAGACTAACGAAATTCTGTTTTTATAGCCAATTCAACCCTCAAAACCTCTAAGCTCGGGACCTTTTCCAAAGGCTCGAAATTCATTGTCCCGTTACTGCACTGCGCTCCTGAGATCGATCTTAGAAATATAAAATGTGTTCTAACGTCTGTAAAATTAACAGTGTGGTAGTACTCGTATTTATTCGTAAAATAGTTTTCAGTGGCATCAAAAAGAAAACTTAACCGACGTCATAGTCATAAGCCCTATCTCGAACGATTTTTCACCGCCATCTTGGTCTGGCTGAATGGATTTTGGCAATTCTGGAAATATTAGATGTTATTTACCTGGTCGAGGCTGCATGTAGTACACCCGAGTTTTCGGAACCTGACGAACAGTTTTCAGAAGTACCTGTAGAATATCTTTACTATGGCACTAGTCACAATCTAACTTTCATACAAAATTCTATGCATGAACGATCTATTCAGCGGTGAATACGAACCCCCAAACAAAACGAAGAGGAGGGTAGGTTGTGACTGTATTTTCCGTAAACCTACCTCATGTATTTGTACTACTGTACTTTATTCAATCACTACCAGCATCATCGTTAGTTCTGGTCTGGTTTATTATTCCGAACCAATAGGTTCCTTAAAATTTCAAAGTAGTTTATGTAAATTTATATTAAATGTTTATCTGGAATGCCTTCAGGGATCTTTCTAAAGGCTTGTTAGTCATTATAACTCTTTTGTTTCATTTTAACCTGAATTATTCATCAAAACTCTAAAGAATTTTCCCTCAATTTTGAGTAGATGAGAGTTTTGTTATTCTCTGTTACAGTTGGTCAGTCTGATTCACGGCTGTGATTGGTCGTCCGCTATGCCAAGCCAGCCAGTCACTGGCCGTAAACGTGCTTGTTTTCTCTGGGTGCCTTTTTTAAGTTTTCGTGCTTGTTGTATTGTTGTCAAAACTAGTTTTCATCAAACCAATTAAGTTCAAAGGGAAAAACTAAAGAAAAATTAATGTTATTCGGTGGAGGGTGGTCAGCTTGCGTGGATTACCTTTAAGCTAGTTCCTCCCTAGTGTTTTGCGGTTACTTTTCGCCTGAAGACGGGATCAGATACAAGATCCCGAAAGTTCGTGTTTTTTTGTTTCGATGGGAAACGTCTGTTGAATAATAATATTTCAACCTCAGCTGGTTATCTGGTTATCCCAGAAATAGTGCACCGCAAAAAACCTTGAAAACTAACTTATTGCGTGGAAACATCTTTATACCTACACAGAAAGTGAATCGTACCAACACCGAGATTGAAGATAGAGTACAGAACACGACACAGAGAAGCAGATATGAGGTTGAGAATGATTATTTAAGTTTTCTCCACCTGGAATCCAACTTTGGCAATATCTGAGGAGGAACGTCGCCAGGATGAGGTATAATATAGAAACAGCTGACGAGAGCAGAGACGCGGAAGTCATTAGAAACTTTGAGTAAATGTCCGCAAGTTGAATGCAGGTCGCGTCATCCACTCCATAGTCCATACTTACTCGGGAAATTGATTTAGTTGTCCACTGTCCATCCAATAACACAACTTTGTTTATTATAACTTCGTTTTATTTTTTGGATAGGAAATGTGAAGTGTTGCGGGAAATGCATTTTATTGGAATTTATTTTCAAAAAGGTAAAGGTACAGTTGGTTTTGTTTAACGAGGCGAAGACTACAAAGTCCTCTCAACCTCGACCTTAACCTAGCGTCACCGTATTGTCACTTTTCTGCGGGGATCGAACCCGCGCCACAGGAGTGATGAGCTCCGGAGTCGCGCGCGATACCAAACCGCCACGAATCCGCTAAACCTAAAGTATTTATTTAAACGCTTTTGACGATCGCTTCGTATGAGGTTACTTCCTATGGTTAATTTTTATTCTTTCATCCTTCATTTTTCTTTGAATCCTTCTTTCTTTTATATTATTTTTTAAATTTTTTTGGCAGGGGCGATTTGTAAACGCCTATAATAATAATAATCTGCGGTTGGGCCCGGTAGGACCACGCTGCTGGACGATGATAGAATAGATACGAGTAGTTATTCCGCTGTGAACCCGACACCGGTTTAATTAATGATAACACTAGGCCTCTTCAGAGAATACTGTCAACTATTTCAAGTTCATGTAACGTTTACTATGTCTTAGTCATTTCGAAATCAACTGGATCTACAGTTTGTGTTTTATGTTGTAAATGCTGTCGGTTTTAACGTTTAGTCAAAGGGGTAAACAATCTAAAAAAGGCTAGCTGTATAAAGGTTGAATTATTGCAAAATACTTTACTGTACACATATTCTTTATTTTTGAATGCAGCACTTTACATGCCGATCGGTTCCTCGAGTTTCTTTTTCTGTCCAAGTTGAAAGGAGCACGATAGTATTAAATCACCAAGTAGCAGAGATGTTTATCGGAAATCGGATGGAGCTCCAGCTGTTTGTTGAGGGATGACGATGAAGAAGGGTGGGTGGGGGCGGAGAGGGGCGATTCTTGAGGGGAATCTCTGTGAATTATTGCCTTCAGGTGTTTCACCTTTCATTCAAGTTTGCCTAAAAACTAAAGCTTCTGTCCTGAATATTCAAAATCATATTCTCTCGTAGGCTGTTTTTATTCTCCTCGTAGAGAGCTTAAAATGTAAGTAATAAAACCACTCTTTTGAGTGAATCAGCACCCGTAGCGGCTTTAGACCTCGGTTGGTTGAAATTCGCTAGGTTTCGCAATAGCGCTTCTGGTTAAACGTTGGCTATTTTTAACTTTACGTTGTTTAAGGGTCCATCTCAGAGGTCACCTTGCTTAATTCGTCTTGCAAGGGTTTACTACGGTTCGTTTTTCACCTTAAAAATAATTTGTACATTAATGAACAAGATATATTTGGAAACTAGAGGAGTTTTCCGACACGTGTATATAGAGCCCGATTAATTTCTCATAAGTTATTCAATATTTTCACAAATAAACTTTTAAATTGCCAGCGTTTTAGTGGTTTTAACTCAATGTTGTACACTTACGGCTAATGCAAATGTGTCTTTGTTAATTTTGCCTAATAAACGACTTTAACGACTTTGACATATAGTTTTGAAACAAAAAACGCTATGTACGCGTGTCGGAAATTTCGTCTAGTTTCCTAATACATATATCATGTTTAGTAATGTAAAATTATAAACTTCTGCTTGCATTGAAGCGTCGCCACGCAGCTGAGGCGGACCCTGAATTCAGGCCAAGATATCTAGTGTGAACAGACTGAAGTACAACTGATGTCCAAGCCAGACTACCACCAGCAGAATCACCAACATTGGCACCAAGGTTCGCATGCAGTGTCGAGTCCACCTCCGGGGGACATGTTAAATGCTCATTGAGGGAGTTCATGTAATTAATTATAGACGAAGGCAGAGAGGGATAGAGAGAGGGAGAGAGAGTGAGGGGGTGAGGGTACAGAGGTCGAGGTGGAGGTATTAGTGACGTCATGTTGGAGTTGGTAATGGACGTGGGTCACGACATCGGGTACTGCCCTGTGTACGAACAAGCTTCCCTGTTCAGGCACACCGCAGATAGTCAAAAATAGAAAAAGACAATTACATTTTTTAAATTTTGGTTTGTTGACTTTGATTTTAGCGAGAAAAATGTATAATATCTTGAGTTGCCAAATGGAGAGCGGGAAAAAGGCTACATCTAAATTTTGACGTCTATTGAGCGAGCTATGAAGCGTGGAGGTGACAAGAAAGGCCGCCACCTGCCACAGCTAGGTACTATAGCAAGCACGCTGAAAGTTGCCGCTTCGGAGCCGCCTTCACGGTGAAAAATATCGCAGTACCCAACAGTCAGCTGGATAGGCCAGGGATGAAAATTAATGTTTTACTTCCTTCTTTGCAAGTATTACAATGCGTTTTTTAATTTCTCATCAAGTTGCATAACTGTTATAAAACAATAATTGAGAGATATAGTTTTTTAAATTTTCCTTGAACTGAGATTAAACTAGACATGTATTGTGGATTTAATGGCAATTGAAATACATTGTTTACTGACAAATACGTACTTACGTAGGTCCGTACTTTGAGTTGATCCATTCAATAACAACACTCTATGGGAACTTCATTCAAATGAGAATTAGACATCTCAAAAGACTCTGATGGGTGCGTGCAAAGCAAAGTTCTTAAAAATTTCTATTTTTATCAATTGATTTCTATAAGCCTTCTTTTCCATCCAACGACCAGTTACACACCAACAGTTTCAAAAACTAAAAAAGAAATTAGTTTATTGATTTGGCCCAAGTTCTAATATCACTTCGGGGAGACATTATCGCTTTATTTATTGGGCGAGAGAGAAACAATTTAGAGAAGCTAACAACAACAAGTCCCCCCCTCCACAACCCCGTCACCCCTTTACACCCCTTCTTATCTGCTAAGGGATGGATAATTAGGCAGATGTAATTAGTTGAATTGTAGGATGTCTTCCCGAGTATTGGGGAAGTTATGGTTTGTTTGCTGTCAACTCGAAGTATTCCCTTGAAGTTATTGAATTAGTAATTTAGCAGGATGTTGTTTAGTAGATTTTTGGGGGGTTACTTTTTAGGGTTACGAATTTTAATCGTATCTATAATATGGGGACTGCTAGTGTTACTTGCAAACCTTTCAAATGGCCTACTAGAAGCTAGAAGAGGAATTTTCGTATAGCATGTTTAATCTTAGGGCTTATATTCCCATTAGGTAATTGTATTGACACTTAACAGGATAAATAGTTTGAATCTGACAAGAATTTTATTTTACTTTAGTTTTAAAATGCGTCATTTTGTCGGTCGATGAAGGCAAAAACATGCGTGATACATCAGGCTAAACGTCTTTTATTAAAGAATTTGAGATGGTAAGGGATGTTACACATACAGGGTGTCACAAAAATGTGTAGAGCACTATATGCAGAACCATTTTACATACAAAAGTAAGTCGAAAATCTGAAGTAACAGTTTATTTTCGGCTTACTTTAGCCGTTATCCACCATTTTGTAAATTTTGAAAATAATTCATAATTCAAAACCCCTTTGAAATATTTTTGGGAAACTGTTTATAAAAATTAATTGTTTTCTTTATAACACTCTCTACAAATATTTTTGATCTAACTTATCAAATTTGAAAATGGCGGCGATTTAAAAATTCAAAGTCACGTGGAATTACATTGGAATTTGACTTTGAAACTTTTAAATGACCGCTATTTTGAGATTTAATTAGTTAGATGAAAAATATACTTGGAAAGTATTATTAGGAAAAAAATGAAGTTTTATACCGAGTTTCACAAAACCTGTTTAAAGGTTTTGAATTATTCACTATTTTCTAAAATTTACAAAATGGTGGTTTACGGCTAGACTAAGATGTTACTGGAAATTTTCTACTTACTTGTGTATGTAGAATCTGGTTCTGCATAGCGCGCTACACTTTTTTGTGACACTCTGTATATTGAAATAAAACAAAACACCCTTGGAAAAATAATTTGTTTAAAGAGTCTTTACAAAAACTATTTTTTTACTAACGGTGTTTTTTTATACAATTTTATTTCAAGTCTTTTATTAAGTATACGATAAATATCTGCTCATAACAGTGCAGCAAACAAATAGTCGAGTAAAGTTCAGAGTTATATTTTAAGTAAACTTTGCAGGACGGTATTCAAATTCCCAGCGCTGAAAGGACAATCAGTGAGGATAAGCAGTAACTAGGAGATAACTTTTCCAATCTGAGAGCTTCAAACATTTGCTTCCCGACCCTGACCTCGCACAAACTGGGTCAAGGTCGTTACCAAACAGTGGCTACAGCCAATCAAATATTGAATATATGGAAAGTATTATTTAAATTGGTTGTAGTAATTTGTAAGAGAGATCAAAGGTCTGTTTGAATTTATACAATATTTTTATTTTGCTGTTACTCCTGAATTTGGGTTTTGAAAGTCCATAGGTTGCTGAAGTGACTATCCCAGATGTTATGTAAATTAGTAAATATTTTTTTCTTGAACATATCTTACATGAAATTTAAGGGAATCGTCATTATTTATGAGACAAGATTTTCCTTCTATCAAAATTGCATTCTGACATAGGCCTACTCTAGTTCTTGAACAGTCAGCTAATTTATAAGTGTTCCCAATTTAATTCTATGAACTTGTCTATGTTATAGAACGTTTGAGTGATGAGTACTGTTTTCAGACGACTTTTGAATGCTTTGGGCACAACGGTGTTTTCGATCGAATTTGGCAATTTGGCAATTCTGTGTCTCCCAGTCTGGTAGTTCTCCCTACTTCTAGTTTCATAAGGGTGTACGTCACTCCCTCTTATGTTATTTCCTTTTGATTTGCATTGATGTCGATGTTGAGTGGTAGAGAGCCGTTTTAAGTCCTAACATTTTCATCATAACCTTGCAAATGGCGTCACTTGTATCTCGGTATGTTGATCCTCCAAAATAAAAACCAAGATTACAACTTCTTCCATATGATAAAGGCCTAACTCAACATCTTTAAGCCGGAGCAAAATCCGACCTAAAGGTAAAACCTTATGATTTTTCATCGTCTATTTTAAAGATTCCACAAGTAAAAAACATCTAAATAATAAAAATATTGAAATTGGTTTATAAATAATGAAATGAAATTGACATTGCATGTATTGGAGATGGCTGCTGTGGCAGCTGCGAGCTGATGGAGATATGGAATCAATTATTCACTGCCAATCAATGGTCAAGGTGATCCTCTCACTGTGAGTCCACAGTCTATGCCATAGCCTTTCTACTCTGCGGTATTTTATGTTTTACTTTTGCAAATTGGGAATTTTAAGGGTGCGCCTCAGCAAGGCGCAACGCTTAAATGCAAGAGTTTACAGCGGCCCGTTTTCACCTTTCACGATAACTTTTACACCAATAAACTTGATATATTTGGAAATTAGATGAAAATTATGCGTTTCAAGTGCACACAATGGAGTTGAAAATCACTAAAACTTGACAATTTCAAAGTTTATTTGGGAACTAAAAAGGTCGGGCTGTATACACGCTCGAAAAACTCCTCTAGTTTCTAAATACTGGGTTAGGCAAAAGTGTGGAAACGCCTTTATAACTTTTAACCAGTGTTTTCAACGAAAACTCAAATTTTACTATTAGAGGAAACCTAAGTACCTTTTAATACATACTGACACTTTGCCCCAGTTTTCAAAATGGGGATTGTGGTAGTGTAATTTTCATGGGGAAGCCCTTCAGTGACACCTCATTTTGAAGGTCTTAGAATATGTTGACAGAGTGCTTAAAATTAGATCTCCAAAAGAAATGGCGTCCATTTTAAGTTACACAGATTTGTATTATGCGAAAGTGTGGAAACGCCTTTATAACTTTTAACCAGTGTTTTCAGCGCAACGAAACTCGGTACACTTTATTAGAGGAAACCTAAGTACCTTTTAATACATACTGACACTTGCCCTAGTTTTCAAAATGGGATTGGGGGTAGCCCCATAATTTTCATGGGGAAGCCCCATCGAGTGACACTCTATTTCGAAGGTCTTAAAAAATGATGATGAATGCTGAAAACTAGACGTCTCTATCTTAACCCAGAAAGAAATGGCGTCCATTTTGAGATACACAGACTTTTATTACACGAAAGTGTGGAAACGCCTTCATAACTTTTCAGCCAGTATTTTCAGTGTAATAAAACTTGGTACATATTATTAAAGTTATCAAAACTCTCTTTTAATGCATACTGACACTTTGCCCCAGTTTTCAAAATGGGTGATTAAGGGGGAGGTAGACTTATAACTATGTGTAACTTAAAACCAACGCCATTTCTTTCTGGGTTAAGATAGAGACGTCTAGTTTCCAGCATTCATCATCATTTTGTACGATCTTCAAAATGAGGTGTCACTCGATGGGGCTTCTCTATGAAAATTATGGGGCTATCCCCATCCCCCATTTTGAAAACTGTGGCAAAGTGTCAGTATGCACTTAAAGGTTACTTTGGTTTCCTCTAATAAAATGTACCAGTTGGATCGCAGAAACTGGTTAAAAGGATATCACTTCTCACTAATAAAAACAATATAACTTAAAATCGACGTCATTTCTTTCTGGTTTAAGATAGAGACTTCTAATTTGCAGCATTCATCAACATTTTTTAAGACCTTCAAAATGAGGTGTCACTTGATGGGGCTTCCCTATGAAAACTATGGGCTTCCCCCTCAATCCCCCATTTTGAAAACTGTGGCAAAGTGTCAGTATGCACTTAAAGGTACTTTGGTTTCCTCTAATAAAGTGTACCGAGTTCGGTTGCGCTGAAAACAATGGCTAAAAAATTATAAAGGCGTTTCCACACTTTTGACTAACCCTGTATATCATCTTTATGATATAATGAAAAGCTATTTTAAACGGTGAAAAAAGAGCCGCTGTAAACCTCTGCAAGCGGTTTGTTTGACAGTTAGACCGCATCAGTTGAAAGAAGACCCGTTGTTTAGCCAGTTGTTACGAGCGCGGTGTCATGTGTCCATTGAGCGGACGAATTTAGGCTTACTCTGAGGTGACCACACTTTGGCCAGGTACACCCTTACGTGTCGTATGGGGTATGTTTATGAGAGAACTGCTCAAAAGTCAAAACTAAAACCATGAGAGAATTTTATCCTTTAGTTATCTGTAACCCCCTTTGTTGTTAAAATTATAAGAAATGCAGCAGAGAACACAGTTTATATTCCTCTACCTTCAAAAAATATTCTGACTAGGAAACGTTTATTTTTAAAGTACTGTATCGTTGAAAGTTGGCTATTGCAGTCACCACGTACAAAAGCGCTTCTATAACAGAACTCCTATTTTGCCCAGTAAACTGCACCGCGTGGACCCATATCGAACTGCAGTATTGATACAGCTGTGTTGTGTGTGGAGAATCCACAGCAGCGTGGTTGATAAGGACTATGATGCGGGTAATACCAGAGAAGTACCCTGGGGGAATATATGATTACAGATAGAATATGACAACAAAATTAAACAATTATCCTTTGTAAAATTAACTCTTGAATTTCGCGGTCCGTGTCAACTATAATATAGTTCTTCCGGTTTACGATTCGTCAACACATTATTACATTAAGCTTGAAATATTTCGGTCTCGCTGTGGAGTAGCATTTTCAGTCACTGATTGGTCAAAACTGAGATACTTGCTGTTTGCTATCCTACTAATCATAGGGCTGCCAACCGTCCATTGGAACAGGGATGCCAACTGTCGATGTTCTTATTGGCTGGGACAATATCGAAAATACGTCTTCTGTACTGGTTGCCAGCTTCTTGACAGTTTAATTGAAGTTGAATAATTTGAAAATGATAATAACTTCCTGAACTGAAGATGGTACTCCACAGCGGGACCGAAATATTTCAAGCTAATCGTAACGATATTTTGACGTGGTGAGAACCAAAGAAGTAGATTATAATTATCCTTGATCGTTATTTTAGACAAACAAAGTATCTATGCGTGGTTGGAGGTAAAGCGTGCTGGCCAAGCAGCTGAGTTACAAAGGATTATAACTTGTTATCTTTGTTTTAGCAAGGACACAGCAGCCAACTTGGATAACGAAATTTAACTTTACCCCCAGGCACCTCCCCCCACCATCTCCTCTTCTGCTTACGTCAATGTTTGGATTCTCTTTATCACTCGTTAATCCTTTCAGTCAAGTGTTTTCCTCTTCAGATAAAGTGATTATTCAGGGAGTTATTAATCAGTTTTAGTTCAGTTACTGGAAGTGCTACTGTCTTTATTTTAAGAAGGGTGGAAGATCATATAAGAAAGTTTGATGGTGTTGAATAATAGCACTTTCGACTGTAATATTAAATATACAATTTGGTTGTTAAAAGATATCTATTCCAGTCAGGTAGCTTTGCATATAAAAGTACTGCAATAATGGCAAATCACGGAGGACTATAACAAAAAATGTGAAGACAAAAATACTTTATTACTATACTTTAAAGGGATATTAAGGGAAAGCATCCATGACTTTTCAACACCATCAACGACTTTGGTTTGCCAATTTTATGTGTTTCAAAGGAAAGAAGAATAAACTTGTATAAATTATGGTGCTATTGTCGTACTTTCCTAAGAATTTTTTTTCTTTGAAGTTTATTGATGCCGAAGGTAGAATCTTTTAGGATAAAATATTATTACGGACCTGTTCTATAGTTTTTAGTGTACAAGAAAACACAACGTTTTGGGATCTAGAATTTATCCCGTCTTCAGGTAAAGTCTAACTTAAAATGTGACTCAAAATATTAGGAAATGAGCTAGCTTAAAAGTCTAGCGTAAGCTAACTAACACACACAACCAAACATCATTAATTTTGTTTTCGTAGTTTTTTCTTAACCGAAATATCAACGAAAAACACAATTTATGTTGTTTGTTGGTGGTGGGTGACTAGTCAGCTTACGCTGATTACTTTCAGGCTAGCTCATTTCCTAATGCTTTGTGTTATGTTTTAGGTTACTTTCCACCTGAAGACGGTATGAGATACCAGATCCCGAAACGTCGTGTTTCCTTACTCCCTAAAAACTATGAAAACGTCCCTAATAATATTCCTACCTCAGATATTTTAAGAAGAGCTGCACATCAACGCCCACGTGTGCGCGAGTGAGTGCGCATAGCGAGTAGAGATAATGACGTAGTTTGCATGGTCGCCACCAGGCGGCTCTGCAGTCACCGGTCACGCCCTTGTCACTGATCACTGATCACACTCACCAGTCACCAAGCAACGGTGAGTAGGACTCTGGACTCGGTCATTGGTCTCGACCCTGACATTAGATCAGCTGCACTGCTACAACGCCTTCTTTGTGCTGAGAAACAACCCAGGCTTGAGGGAAACTGTGGTAGATCAGTCAACAAACACTTGTGAAACTTAACAAGACCTGCGCATTAGTCGGACAGGATTTACATTGTTACCAACTTGTTACTACAACGTAGGCCTACACCTAAAAATTGCTGAAATTCTTATTTAAAAATCCAGCGGTAAAACTGAATTCTCGGGCAAAGGTCGGACGAGTAAAGTTTATGAAATGTGTGAACAGGGTTAACTAAGTATACGCTGAGAGCGAGAGGGGGTTGTTTGGGGTGGGTGGGGGTAGGAAAGGGGGGCCGCCGGCTAAAAGTCCGTAACAAAGTCAAATCATACTCAGTAGAGTTGACTTTATAACTCTACAAACAACCACTCTCAAACACCCACTTTAATTAATTTCTAGGGTGTCGCCTCTGGACTTTGTTGTGGTTCTGACGTTGCGTTTTATGAGCATGAAACAGTGACTAAATTAGGCAGAAAATTACTCATTAACGTGTGTTCTCTCATTTAATGACGCAACCGTGTGTGTGGGCTACCCTGCGTCATCGTGAGGTGCGATGTACTCGTATTAAAGTGCATTTGTAATCCTTTTTGTTACTTGTACGATTGTTTTGAACATAATGCGTTGTTTAACTTGAAGGTAAAATTAATTAATGGTTGTACACTGCATTTTACATGAAGTGTATCAACTTCTAGAGACAATTTGGCACATTTAAAACGCTCAAATTTAACTGGGTGGTTGGAAAAATCTTTTTTAAAGTCAGTTATAAAAAGTTATTTAATATTTATGTGCTGCAAAAAATTACGAATTCACTGTTATTTAATTGAACGTATGTAGTTTAGGTTGTTATATTATGACTGATACTTTTTATATGTTATCTTACATTTTAAGAACCCTTTTCAATATGACCGAGAGCTTATTGAATATCCTTGTAACGCCCATGACCATACGGGAGGAAAAGCTCAGGCCAAAGGCCGAAGCTAGGCTGTGAGCGTGGTGAACAGCCTCGTTAGTTCGATGATAATAGAGCACCAAATGCTGAAGTTGTGAGCGTAGCGCATAATTAATTAATTAGCGTTACAATTAGGTCACAGTTAGCGAGTTAAAGTAACAAATTGCAAGGAAAATTCGCTGCACACATTGGCGCTTAGCTGAGTGTCAAAGTGGTCCAATTTTAAGTTTGATTGAACATGAAAATCAAGGTTATTCTTGTCTACGTACTATCTTTGGGAGGGGAAAAGTCTTAACCAAAAGGGTTGAAAATCCCTTTTTGAAAACCTCTGAAATAATAATTGAACATTTGCTTTAGTAAAATACTCCTTATATTTCTTGATAATTTCGGGGTTCTCACTGGCCCATGGCTACTTGCCTTTGACGGGGCGTGATCTTAGGCATGCTTTAGGAGCTGAAGCCTTAGCCACTAGACCAATAACATAGTTCAAATTTATATAAATCAACAACAGGCTTCAATTAAACTTTTGCTTGACTTTCAAGACACCTACACGCATCTCAGCTCCTGCCTAACCATATATCATCTCTCCCCACCACTACCGGTACGATTACAGGAAGATGTTTTGAGGCACAAATTGGCCGACTGGAGCTGGTTCAGGTGTCGGTCCCTGCAATAAACTGTCCCTGCTCTTGGAATACATTATTGACAGCGTCGTACGTGAGTAGTCCCCTATACTGTATATACTCTACCGCAACCCCTCCCCCACCCCTCGCCCTGTACACCTTCCGATATGCAGAATATATACCCCGATATACAACAGAGTTTTGTGTTGCTCAAATAATGTCCTTGGGTAGTGTTAATTTCAAGATGCCGTTAGTGGTTTTGCTAAATGTCACTATATTAATAAACAATGTCAAACATTTCATAAATCTAGTTTAAATGTAAAAAGTAAAAAAAGGTGAATTTTGTCTTCTTTAACAAGGCGACATCAGGACTGTAAAGTCCTCTATATTACTCGACATTTACCTCGCGTTACTGTATGACAACTTTATACAAGTTCCTGGTGACTGCGGGATTGAGCACTCATCAGCGGAGTGATGAGCTCCGGAGTCGCGCGCGATACCAATCCGCCACGAGTACGCTTACCATCGGATTTTTTATAATAGGCCCCTCACTTTAACGCTTAATAACTTTCTTTGAAAAAATGTTAGTAAGTTCTAGTTTTCAGTAAACGGTTCATTACCTAATACTCACATTAAATATTTTAATAAATCCACTATATGAATTTCCAAAAATAACTTATCGAAGCAAGACTGTAAAAAGCATGGTTTTTCGTGAAATTCAAATAGTTTTTGACTTTGTTTACGCGTATCTTTTATTATAGTTGTTCTAAAAATATTTCTTGTGCAAAAATAATTCTTTACCTCATTGGGAACAATTCAGAGTACATTTTGGGTTTTTATTTGACATATTTATTTAGTTATTAATTATTTTGTTATAATCATGCAAACTAGAGTTTTATAGCATGCATACTTTTCGAGATACTCGAGTCTTGCAAAATCAATAACAACTTAAAAAATATTGCAAATAAAAACTCAAAATGTATTCTACTTTGTTCCCAACAAAGTAAAGAAGCGTTTTTGCACAAGAAATAGTTTTGGAACAACTACAATTAAGGATACGTTTAAAGGCTACAGTAAAAGATACAAGGCTTATTTGAAATGAACGTAAAACCCATGTTTTTTACACGCTCACTTGAGTAAGCTTTGTTTAATAACTTATTTCATATTTTTGATGTTGTCTCATTATTGGGCAATAGATAATGAACCATTTACTGAAAACTAGAACTTTCTAACATTTTTTCAAGAAAGTTATTAAGCATCAAAGTGAGAGGCTTATAATAAAAATTCGATAGTAACTCACTGTAACAAAGATCTATCAACTCGACAGTTACACCACAAAGTATACAACCAAAAATCTTCTTAATGGCTGAAAAAAACACCAAATACTGTTCAAATGACATAATGTCTGGATACAGACAGATAGCTGTGTGCTAAAATGCTGATATAACTAAAAAGGTTAATTTATAGTAAACTTACGTTTAGTTCTTTAATTTGTTTGAACCCTGTATAATTATTTTAATATAAGTAAAATATTTAACAGTTTTTCAAACATTTCCGAGTCGAAAATCCTTCGTGGTTTGGAAGTCACGTAAAGCCGTTGGTCCATTCAATAAGTCGTTGGCCTATATTACCCAATCATTCCATATTCACCTTAAAATACCGGGCAAAAACCTTCGTGGTTGATGTCGCAAAGCAAAGTGAAACCCATGTTAAAGTGCTTTTCACTTACTTTAAAACTTCTTTTGATAGTTCCAAATAAAGCTATACATAACCACTCACAAAAGCAACAATGCCATCATGGACGACTCCTTTTAAATTAATCCAAAGTTCAGCTCCTTCTCAAGGACCAGGACCAAACTTTACAGGCCAACTTTAAAAATCCTTTTTCATTTCGTCCTGCTAAAACATCATATCAACCCGTTTCCACCCATAATGCCCCTAATACAAGCCAACAAAGTACCAAACACGAGGCGCGCTATCAGACTGATGGTGATGGCGGAGGCTTTATTAACCCTGGAACAGACTGTGTCGTGATTTATACGACAGTAAAGCAGCAGAGGGATGAGGTGAGTTTGAGGAAGTTGCGTCGTACAAAACACATGGTGGTGGTGGAACACGACAGGAGGTAGCTATGTAAGCGTGGGGATGATGGCGGTAATTGGATGAGCCAACTTTGGGAGTTAGTCTTCCGCTGTCACTAAATCACTATTTGAGATCCGACCACTCTCATGAGGGTATTTTAAGGCAAATATGTGGTGAAGGATGAGTGTGATGAGTGGTAGTAATGAGTTATGCGGCGTAGTCTTGTTACAAACTAAGGCCGACTCTTCCTTAGAATGGGTCATTAATTAATAGCCCAATGACCAATGGAAATACAAGGACCAACGGCTTAACGTGACTTCCGAACCACGCAGGTGATGGTCTGATATGTCTAAACGATGGTGGGAGTTGATGCGGGTATCATCAGATGATCACTGAGACTATCTGAGCCGCTTTAGACCTATATAATCCTCAAAACCTGACCTCTATGAAGCTGAATTACAGGACCACGCCACGAGTCCCAGTCAAATGTTTTGGAGTGCTAATAATGGACGACATGTTAGACTTTGTGAAACAGTGATACAGCTCTGTTTTGAACATTTAAAATGGTTTGAAACACGTCTTCTATGATTATGATAACCTTGAAATTAAATGAAAACAGTTCTTATTTACGTGACGAAGTTAGGACTTTATAGTCCTCTCTACTACTAACCACGTTAACCACGTTAAATATATACAATAGCAATACATCAAATCAATATACATTCCAATATAAACACATATATTATCTTCTATACATTCTTCACTCAAAAAAGTAAGTTCTTTTTTATGTTTTTAAATTGACTCTTGAAATTTTAAAATGGCTATACTGTACTTTCCTTTTAATCAATCAAAATTGTATTAGTGACAAATTTGGCGTCTTTTGCATTTATAGCTGGCTGAAAAGAAAGCATTTAAGTTAAACACGTAATAAAAATTTAGCATATAAAAACCCGTTAACTTGGAATTGTAAATCTTCTTTCAACAATTAAGTCATAAATCTAGCATAAAAAACAACAAAAGATTGACTTGGAATTGTAAATCTTCCTTCGACAGTTAAGTCATAAATCCCAATTATCTGATATTTCATGTTTTTATAATGATTTGAAGCCCGCTCTAAGAAAACGTTTTGTAAATTGTTCCAAGAAAACGCTTCAAAATTCACGAGTTTTCCTTATTAGTTCCTGATGGACTTAAGCTTCATAGTATATGTTAATATGAACATCGACCACTATTCGAAAAACTTACAGTATTTTACAAGTGGTATGATTTGGTAATATGACTAAACATTGTATGTTTACAGTGTACGTTTCCTTTTTATTCTGCTTTCATGTGACTAATCAGCCTTTAGATTATATTAAAATTAAAAACAAACATGTTATACACTAACCCAGAACACTAAATGAACAAAACCCCACCAAAGCATAACTATTAACAGTTTTTAAAGTAGGCTCGTCAATTTAGTTTAAAGATCGTTGTAGAATTGGATTAACTTTGTAAATCTGCTCAAAATAATAATACTAAGTCGTAAATCGCGGCTCAATGATATTCTACGATCGAGCTTGAAGCAATTGGTATAGAATATAGATAACCTACTTTTATTTCATTTTAAAATATTAAAACCATTAATCATTACGAACACTTGCCATATAAAACCCACGCATCTACATACTTAACAAGCCCTCTACACACGAATACAACATCCAGCACAATGCCTATTGTAATTAGGCTGATTTTTGATTGGCCACTATTGAGTGGAGTTGTGGGGAGGGGGGTGAAATGCGAGAGCGTGCACAGGTGGGGTTGGACACAAAGCGCATAGGGGTGCCAGCATGGTGTCGCCACCACAGCCAGTGTCGATGCGCTTATCAGCTTGCTGATCAACAGTGCAGCAAGTGTTGTGTTCATCAGGGTTGGAAGTGTAGCGGCGTCATTTGTGTGGTTCCTTTATGAAAATCGTAAAAAACGCAACAGAACTTTTTTGATACACATTTTAACTAATTTATAAAATAATTTCACGAAAATACCATCAAACGTGAATTTATTTTTAATGCATGTAGTTTTTAACTGGTCCCACTTTATTTAAGGTTACACTTCGAGAATCAAAAGTAGAAACCCTTACAGTTTGAAATTCACATTTTTAAAGTCATCCTAGCCATTCTTACAGTACGTGTATTCAATTCGAACTTATTAGGAACGATTCTGGAGCTTCGACTTGCGTCCAGTGCAGGAGGTCGGTTGAACAACAGCAATAACTCCCGTTTTTAACCATATCAGATATTTCACAATAATTTTAATATTTATATACTATAAAGCCGGTTGGACAGGTGACTGACTGGTGACTGAACGAGTAAATGTTTAGGCACATCCCGGCATACTACCTCCTTCAACCACATACTCTTTTTAAAACTCTTGTTGTGAAAACTTCGGGAAAAATCTTAAAACGTTCTTTTTTTAAGACTCTGACAATGACAAGTTGGCGGCCAAAAGAAGGCGTCTGAAAATCTGCCCTTGTTCTTAGTCGATATTTTGCATCATAGCAGCAAAACAGTTACGAATGCCCTCAAAATACGAGGCCGCAGGCAGATTCCAGCGAGCCTGGAGGGCAAATCTCTATTAAAATCATAAGTATTTCACGTTCAACGCATGCTCGGCGCAGTTATTGTTCTGTGCCAGTGGGAAACATAAAACAACTATTGAATTATGGTTTAGCTATGAGAGCGTTGATAGTAAAAATTACTCACTGTTATGAAACTAATGGAAATGTCGTCACAGAGGCGTATTTCACTGTTGTTTTAATAGACAAGGGGCTAAAATACCATAATTTCTGACCCGATCAGAGGCTGCGATTAAAACCTGCCCGACGGAAAGTCATCAGTACCTGAGTCGGGCAGTTTTCGAAAACATAAATTTCGAGCAAAAGTGTCGAGATTTATTCCAAGGAGTTTTGCTGAGTAGACGATGATCAATCTCTGTTTGTTAAACAGCTGTCTACATGACGATAGTTAACACAACGAGTGAGTCATGTACTTACTCCCAGCGGAGCAGTCCGTGTCACTGAAGTGTCTAAGTGTGACAAGAGGCAAAGTGTCACACAACTGTCACAATTAAAGCTTATTCTGTGCCATTGTTGCAACTTTTCACTGTTCTCAGCACATGTGCCACTAACTCTGTTTTGTCTCTATGCACGCGCTCTATTCACTTGTTCACTGTCAGCAGCTGTTTCTTCGAATCACTAATCCTTTTAACTCTCAAAGAAAACCGATTATAGATATTTTTTAAAGAAAATTCTTTGGTGTCATTTTGACTGGGATTCGTGGCGTGGTCCTGTAATCCAGCTTCATGGAGGTCAGGTTTTGAGGCTGATATAGGTCTAAAGCACCTCAGATAGTCTCAGTGATCATCTGATGATACCCGCATCAACTCCTACCATCGTTTAGACTAACAGACCATCACCTGCGTGGTTCGGAAGTCACGTTAAGCCGTTGGCCCTTGTATTTCCATTGGTCATTGGGCTATTAATTAATGACCCATTCTAAGGAAGAGTCGGCCTTAGTTTGTAACAAGACTACACCTCATAACTCATTACTACCACTCATCCACATATTTGCCTTTAAATACCCTCATGAGAGTGGTCGGCATCTCAAATAGTGATTTAATAGTGATCTAAAGACATGTTTATGACACATGTAATGGCGTGCTTAAATAGCACTTTTGTTTCCAAGGGTACTTACTTAAAGCTACTGATCCCTAGGAAGCAGTGATGGTCACTATATTACGGCCGTAATATGACGATGAACTTGTCTTTTTCATGCAATCATATGGAGGTGGCTACCGCTCTCTAGGAAAACACATCCATAAGATTACATTGACAGCAGAAGTTCACCGCTTCCTACGAAACCACACCTTAAGCATAAGAAGAAAAATACCACGTTGATGATCGTGCAAGTGAATTTGTTTTGAATCATAACATTGAATAATAATAGCAAACCAGTGTAACAGCTGTTTCTCCTATACAATATTGCATACAGTACCAGACTACTCAGTTCAGGTATATTCATTACTTGATATATTTTCGCTTTATTTGAAACTCGTTCTAAGTATTCAACGTCCAACTCCAGATCAATCAAGCAACCTTATATTCCCTTCAAGGTCCTTTCATAGTCAAAATACACTCAAACAAAACTAAATTGTCCGAAACTGACAGCTTCAAGTCTTACAAGTGCAGCCGGCTACAACCGAGCAATTGGCCGTGCAGCATGTTTGCTTTTCTGGCATGTTTACCCACGTGACAACCTCCTCCCCTCCCCGGTGGGTGCTTACAAAGTGTCAGGGGAGGGGGAGGGACGGCTTCAGAATACAACAGAAACTAAAATATGGGAGATAAACACATGACTTTATATACTAACTGTGGAGCTATGCACGGTTATACATGAGCGTGTAGATGTTACCATGAAATCTTTGCTATTAAAATGGAATAGAAAGCAGAGCTTTCAATGTTTTAATTTAAATCAATCGAGGAACCAAAAACTTTATTTTGGATATAGGCCTAAAATTTATGTGGTAATTGAAATAAAAACTTTTGCATTAACCACAATGTAAAACTATATTTAATTAACACAAAATATTGATTTGAAACAAATAAATCATTTTTATTTTATGTATATAATTATTTTATTTTTCTCTTCGATACAACTGATGATGACTATCACAGCAGAGTCGAAACGTTTTGTGTTAAACTATATTTAACTGTGGTTAATCCAAAAGTTTTTATTTCAAAAACTTCATTGTAGACCCTATCCTGCCTCTACATCTTAGAAACATCTTTTTTTAAAATAAAAATGCGAATCCATCAAAGAAAGTTATTTACACTCTAGTGTAACTAGAGGCAGGGATAACTACCGAACTGTGAGACACAGAACAATTGTTTACGAATAATTCGAAGACTAATTATCTAAAAAATCCCTCGAGGTAATTTAATTCGTTTCTATTGTACATTAGAGTTCTTCGATGGATTTCCAAGGTATATATTTTAAGCCTATTAATTGTTTGAATTTATGAGGCTAAAAGTCACAAAACAGTTTTTATGAACAACCTTTTGGGTAGAATTTCAACTAGGCAACAGGTTACCAATTTTGCTTAAAATGTCCTTATTCCTAAGGCATAAAAATCTCGTCTGAAAACAGCCTTAATGGCGAAAGCATTTTATACAAACGGTTGTGACACATAATTGGGAAAACTCACAGGCTGAAGTTAAAGATAGGTTGTATATACATTGGACATTGGATAGATTAGATAGAGTGGAATTATATATATAGGGTGGCCCATAAGTCACTAAATCACTATTTGAGATGCCGACCACTCTCATGAGGGTATTTTAAGGCAAATATGTGGTGAAGGATGAGTGTGATGAGTGGTAGTAATAAGTTATGAGGTGTAGTCTTGTTACAAACTAAGGCTGATTCTTCCTTAGAATGGGTCATTAATAAATAGCCCAATGGCCAATGGAAATACAAGGACCAACGGCTTAACGTGACTTCCGAACCACGCAGTGATGGTCTGATATGCCTAAACGATGATGGGAGTTGATGTGGGTATTATCACATGATCACTGAGACTATCTGAGTCGCTTTAGACCTATATCAACCTCAAAACCTGACCTCCATGAAGCTGGATTACAGGATTGAATGCATGTCGGTCAACTGACTTATGGACCACCCTGTATGTTTGAATGGGTCTTCAAAGTCAGTATGAATACTAAATTTTAGCTATTAAAAAATATAGTTATGATAATTTACGTGTGAAATACGCAAGCCTACAACCAATAACCACTGCACTCATCCCCTCAACTTTGCTGAAACCAAGTAGCATAACAATCCTCACAACACATGACGTATGATAACCATTACAAGCTTGTATTAACAGGTAACACTGACACTGTTATGATATCATGGCCTCGTCCATCTGGATTAGGCGGGGTAAATGTTTGTGTGGTTCAGTGTGATATACTTCCATTACAGTGATGAGTTGTAGAGCCTAAGTGCTTGAGTCACGTGATCTCCATTAGTGATAAAGCAGGGTGGGTGACCTTGCAGCCTCGTGTTATCAGCGACTTGGAGTAACGTGTGGTAGGCATAGGCGAAGGGCTGGGAAATGTAAGGAATCCGCCTTTCTACCGGCACATCATCACTTTTTTCACAAGATCATCCAATCATATCCAATCCGACCCTGCATCTACATTTTAGAAACTGGCCTCTTTTTTAGAAAAAAATAAGAGGAAGTGATATCTACTCTTATGAAACCAAGATTAAGGAGAACTACTGAACATGGAGACACAGAACGGTAGCTCATGAACGTTTGCTCTCACAGGCAGGTGTTCACTCGTCAACAGGCTGTCAAACTCGATCAAAAGTGTTCCTTGCCAAATACATTAAAAACTCGCCTGAAACAAATTTTTGTCGCAGAAGCTTTCTATATTACAAATGAAGTTTATGACACACGCCTGGGACTCCGCGTAGACAGGTTACTGACCATGGGGATAGACCGGAAGTCGGAACGAATGACAATCGTGTGAGTGGAAATATGTCGTGTGTACGGATGGGAATTTATAAGTGTGAATGCAAAATGTTGTAAACTAAGCCAAAAATGATGGTTGCATAACATGTATATGTTTTCACGCAATACAAATGTATTTATTTAATGGTTATTTACTGGCCACGTTTCCGTATCGAGTCTTATCTCCAGAGTAGTGTCAAGATGTCCCGGCACAATGTCTATAAACGCAGACTCAGACCACAATGAGAGAATGCGTCTGAAGGCATTCACACATTCTTCCTTTGTTTTCGGCGGCAGGAAATGGACGGAACCTGGAAAAAGTTAGTGATTCGTACTGGACATCAATTTTAGAAAGTGAGATGAGGTCTTTGCGTTTGAAAAAGAATCATGGAGGAAAATACTAGCGTGTAGGCTACCTATGGAGCACTTTGTAAAACGTTACCCCAGCTCACTCTGTCAAAAATTATAATTTTAAAAATGTTGATCTTTGTTGCAGAAAATGTTCAAGGGAGATCGCGGAGGACTCTGCCTCTGCTGCCAGCGCCTTCACTCTCACTGCCTCACTCCCCTGCCCGCCTGCGGCACTCTAGACACCTCCTGGGCAGAGGGTCGGGGAATCTGCCCCATCTGCCTACCCCAGAGGCACTCCAGGGCAACCCTTACCAGGACCTCCTCGGCACGAGCTTTGTGAGTACATCCACACTTTCAATCTAGACCTGATAAGTACCTGATAAATATTTCAAGCTAACTATTATGGTGTTTCGACGCAGTGTGAATTGGAAGGACTAGATTATGAAAATTTTCTGCAGTTCTATAGGCTTTTTCCTCAAGCACATACACCCCTATTCCCCTCCTGCAAAAACGACTTATAAAAGTTGGCAAGACCACCGCACGACTGGAAGTGTCGGGTTTTTCACACGACGCATATATCGACGGAAACGAATGTCCGGATATAGATTACATTTGTAGGTGTCGGTTTTACACGGCCCGGGAATAAATCTACTTTACTCACAAGATAGGAGGGGGCAGGGTGGGGAGGGGGCAACAATGTAACCTGGTCCAGGCACAATCCGCATGGAAATCCTGACCCCATTGTCAGCTCTGGACCCATCCCATCTCGGGATTGAATTTTATTCAAATCAGTTGTACAACATTTTATAGATTTGTGCTTTTTAACTAATCTAATTTTAAATTTTCTTCTGCCAGTTCGTTGATTATAGCGTCTAAAGTTAACTACTTGGCTGTGTGCAACTTAGCCATATTTTTACGTATAATATGCTTTCATGTTTAAATCACTAAATCACTATTTGAGATGCCAACCACTCTCATGAGGGCATTTTAAGGCAAATATGTGGCGAAGGATGAGTGTGATGAGTGGTAGTAATGAGTTTTGAGGTGTAGTCTTGTTACAATTTAAGGCCGACTCTTCCTTAGAATGGGTCATTAATTAACAGCCCAATGACCAATGGAAATACAAAGACGCTTTAGACCTATATCATCCTCAAAACCTGACCTCCATGAAGCTGGATTACATGACCACGATTAAATATAACTGCCTCTAAATTCAGCGGGTATTTATTCTAGTAAAGTTCTTTTGATTAGCTTATTGACTTTCTAATAAATATCGCATAATTTCTTAACCCGAATTGTATCACTAGTTATCTGTCTACAAAAAACTAATTACCTAACTGTTTTAATGTAAATAAATTAAATACATTTACAGTGTATATTTTTAAGGTTTGCGAATTTTAATTTAATACCAACAGGTAAATTTTGTCCTTAAAATTGTCCTTAATGCATCTAAGTGGAAAGCAATGACAGCCATCAATATCATCAGTAATGATTATTTGCAACTGTTCTTCGTGTTATTGTCAAATACTTCAATCACTCAAATATCTATCACATGGTATGTATTGTTGCAGTAATATAGTGGTTTTCATTTCCTAATTTGATTTTTTTGTAAAATAAACACAATCATGGTTTTTAGCAAAGATCCAAGAGTGTTTATTGTTAAACAACGTCTTAAGTACAGGGTAATGTTTTGTGTATCAGGAGGCGTTTGGGGTAAAGTTTACAGGTTTTAATATTCCAAGAAAATCTAAAATTCACAGATTTGTTAAAAGTTTAACGAAATAGGTTCTGTAGGAAACAGAAAACATAACAGAAGGCGAACTGTACTGAATGAAGAAGTGATGGAGAATGTTAAGGTTAGTTTAGAAAATTTCCTAAAAAGCCTTTAACCATTTTTACTACAAAAAAGCCTATACACGTCTGAAAACTTGATCACTCTTGAAACCTCTTGACAAAAGAAATTATCTTGCTCTCAAGTATTCGTCAACAATAAAAACTCTGATATTTGCTAAAAACCATGATTGCGTTTATCATAATAACGTCAAATTAGGAAATCAAAACCACTGTATTATTGCAACAATGCATACCATGTGATGAAAAAACCAATGATACAAATTATGACCATATAAACAATAACTTATTAAAATTTGAAAATTGGGCTATGATTTCCGGTTTCAGGACCTATTTGAAGCTAATTAATTACCTTCTTTGTACCCTGGAGATCCTGATGAAACTTAGATGCTAGATGTGGTCAGTGGTGCTGACGATGGTTCTGGTCTAATAAGACCATCTTCAGAGCACGATCACTAAACTAAACTAACACTATAACTGATTATATACACTGTTACATGGGGCAAACTTTACATTCATTGAGGGGCAACGCGGGGGGATGGTACTATGGTAGAGGTGTCGTCACATTATTGTTTATGTGGAGGCGATAAACATAAACATAATTAACTTGAAAATTGGGCTGCGTTAAAAAAAACACCCTGTATCAACAGGAAGGAGTATCACACTAGATAGGTTAAATCACTCGTAAATATTATCATTCACGTGTCTTTACGTGCAAAAAATTGTAGTGCTTGATTAATAAATAGCACGTTGGCCAGCCATTACACAAATGTACGAGCCGGCCTAGCTTGAAATAACACGCTGCACGCCGCCACGCAACTCCCGGGTAATGACAGTGGGAACTCGAATAAAACCTTCACTTCGCGAATAAATGACGAGTATTCACCTGGATTATTCACATCAGGTCGCCAGTGTGCGTAGTTTCTAGCGTGACTGTGGGAGTGGCTTTTTTTGTAGTCGCTACTTGATTCTTGACTGAAATAGCTCGGGAGGAAATTTAATAACAACACTTCGGGGTCCGCCTCAGCGGCTCGGGAGAGCGTCGTTGCAGAGGGTTGCGGGAAAATAAAATTAGTATTAATGCTATTTTGTTAAACTTAAATAAAAGTTAAACAAATTATCTAAGTTTGCCTGTTTTTAGTTTTTTAAATGTGCTTTAGCTCAACGGTTGAAGTTAAAATGTAGAGTGTTTTAAGACCTTATTGCAGCGCGTAAATGCAGAGGTTTGCGGGGAATAAAATGGAGACGTTAGTATTTATGCTATTTTAACAAAACAACTCTTATATGAAAGTAAAACAAATTATCTAAGTTTGCTAGTTTTCAAAATGTGTTTTATCTCAACGGTTGAAGTTAAAAAATATAGAATGATTTTAAGACCTTATTTAAACGTAGGTTAATCAAAAATCTGAAAGCAGACAAACACAGATAAAGTTTTTCTCTTTCAATGAAAATTAACATTTCCGAATTTAACCTTCATATAAAAGCGCTATCTACTTTCAAAGAAACCCTTACATGCTAGATTGTAGACTAAAATATTCTTTAGAAACTAAAGACTTTCCAGAATTTTTGGTTGCAATACTGTAGAGCGAGACTATTTTTCTACTTCTTTATAGTACAAGTAAAGAACTATGTAGGACTGGCTGCATAAAGATAAAATTTAATGTTCAATTTCGCAAGAATAAAACATGTGGGAATTGGTATTTTTAAATATTTTGGACACTGTATTATTACAACGATGAGGCATAACAATAAAAATTTAACAATAACATTATTTATTTATAAACAAGTTATATCCCTCGTCCTTCATCAATAGTTTATTATTGGACGTTTAGAACTGAATAATTTTAATTTAATAAATAAAAATACAACTGAATAAAATTAGCCTTTTTATCCGTTAAACCGTCTTTATTGTCAATAGGAAAGGTAAAGGTCATACTGAACTAAAAGTCAGCACTACTCATAATTGTATAAATATTCAACGAAATCTCAATGGCTAACTTAGCTTTTATTAATTGAATAGACGGGATCGAATAAATGCTTTTCAGCTGTTTCCTTAGTCATACTAAACTTGCTGAATAGAATTGCCAACTTTAAGTTTTTTATTGTATGTGTTTTATTTCTACATTATAGTATACAGTATACATTTTTGTTTTAATTTCCTTTTAATTGGCTTATATTACGAGGGTAGTTCAATAAGTCCTTAGAAAAAAGTATAAAAACACAGTTTTTTGGTCAAATTTGTTTTATTTTCGAAAATATCCTCCTTTTAGCCCTATACACTTCAATGAAAGTGTTTCTAACATTTTTAAACTATTTAGAAAGTGGGATTCCGGAAGTTCTGCAAACTACGCTGTTGTGTGGAAATAAATCCTTCGTTTGATGAAAAATTATATCCACTAAGCCATTTTTTAAGGTTGGGAAACAAACAATAGTCACTAGCGGCTAAACCAAGTTAATCTGGTGTACGCTGAACCAGTTTGAACTTCAATTACCTGAGAAAAAACAGCTTTAGAATCAATGACACGGATGTGCTTGTTCTCCTCTGACAGCAAACGCGGCACTCATTTTTTCGAAATCTTTTTTACACCAAGCTTTTTACGTAAAATTGAAAGCACAGTACTTTTCAATATGCCAGTGGACTCAACCAACTCTTGAACTTTAATTCATCGATCTTTCAAAACCAAATCTTGAACTTTTTCAGCCATTTTAGGGGTTGTTCCCGCGGGCGTCCTGCACGGGGTTAATATTTTGTTGACTCACAGCCACGTTAACACTCACTTACCCAGTTGTAAATGGTTTCAAACGGAGGAGAAGATGTGCTACAAACTGCATAAAACTCAGTGTTTATCTTTTTCGGGTTTAAAATTTTCAAGTAAAATTGCTTGGTAACCGCTCAAAACTCGACTTTTCCATTTTCAAAACAAAGCACGTTTTTGATGCTTCTATCAATCAACAATGACACAAAACCCATGTGATCAATAACTCTCAAAACTGAGACAGCTGTTTCTGATAAAGTAACCAATACTTAAAAAAATATGTTACGTAAAATGTTTTATGTTTTTCTAAGGACTTACTTAAACTTAAAGACATTAAACATACTTCTTGTAAGGAAGTCTATTTCTTGAACGTATCTAAACAACAAGCACTTACCTTTTCCGGAATAAATTTCACTCGGCAAGAACTTATTGATTTTATTTTCATTTAAGAAAGTATCCAACTTATCCGAGACTAAAGAGACACTGTGTGTAAAAACACAAACCAATAAAGTAGAGTACACCATACGAAGATGTCATATACTGGTATGTCTTGTTACCTAAAGTAGTCAGGGTCATAAATATGACCACAACCCCCTCCCCTCTCCTCGCAACCCCACTTCTGTACGACGTCGTATCTCGCCCTAACCCGATACACTCTTTACGACAAGTTTATGAAAACTGAACCTTCGTCGTAAAAAATGTATCAGGCAAATGTGCGTTTCACTTTGTATGAGTAACTTTATGGGTAGATATTTTAAAATGTGTGAGAGCTTAGAAAAAAGAACCGTATAATCAAAATTTTGAAGATTTTTTATCTTTTCTCAGTTAAGAAATGCGAGTGGCATTTTCTACATAACGAATATTTAACATTGAAAGATTGGCATTACTTTTGTGTTTCATATATGAACCCGTCTTCAGGTGAAAGGTAGTGTAAAACATAACACAAGACATTAGAAAATGAGCTTTAGCCTATAACTCGCTTTCTAATGTTTTGTGTTATGTTTAAAGCTATTTTCACCTGAAGACGAGATCAGATTCAGCATCCCGAAATGTCGTGATTTATTCTTCCGATTGAAACGTCTGGAACAATATTTCAACCTTAGTGTATTTATTTTTCAAATTAGTTTAACGGTCAAACTCAATACGAGTTTTCAAATCCTTACAAAACCCCAAATTCTCGACTACGTTAAGTGTGCATTACCAACAGTAAACTACAGGGTTTACACCATTAACTGTTACTTTTCTTACTCTTTGCGTGATACAACGGCACTCCATTACTCCTGCCGGGCAATTTACAGTTTATCGTGACTCATAATATATGCTTGTGTGCTTTAAGTGTTAAGGCAAGTTCTATTTCCGGAAAATGCCCCTTTGTGCTATTTTCCTCTACGTGTATACTGCAGCTGCTTGAAAGCCAGGTGTGGAGCTGTTCGAGTCAAAATAGCTCAGATCGTGTTACTAGCTAGTTTTTAGTAAAAATAATCTTTAGTAGTTGTTTTATCGCTGTAGGTTTAGGTCGTTTAGTATGAACTTGTAAACTAAGAGTAATTGATTCTCAACACGTCCGTTTTGTGTTTTTTCCTTGTTCAGGACATTTTTTATCATGATGGTTATTGAAATGCTTTAAGCCTGTATCGAGAAAGTAGGCTCATCGATTTTCACGTTTCTGGAACCGTTAACTTCTCAGTAGATAGAGTTGTGGGCTAATACAATTAGTGGCGAAATGTGTTTCCGTACATAATTTATTTCATGGTCTCCAATGAAAAACTTGTTTCAAGATCAAAATATTGAAAACAATACGTTTTTATACTATATATACAATTTTAAAATAAAAATACTAAACTTTTTAAAAACTGCCTTTTTTCAAAATTTGTCAATTTTCAAATTTATCATGTAACATATCAGTTTAAAGCTTTGAGTACCCAAAACCAGGTCTGTAATTTCTTTTCAAAATTTGAAAAATAAAGGCGACAGCGTCTACTTATCTGCTTAAAAGATGAAAACGTTTTGAGCCGCCATTTTGTACAGGAACGTCGTAAAGTTTTTAATGGTATCAATGAGTTTGTGTTTGTATACCCTTTCATATAAGGTGTCACAAGGGGGTTCGTATAAAAAAATTGTCCTCCCCCCGGTTGACGAAAGGTACGTCAAAAGAAACTTCCGGACCCTATTAAAACATTCCCCAAAGGGGTTTCAAAATTGTTCCTCTTTTAAAAGTTAGGCTGGGGGGACATATAAAACTCACACTGTATATGGAGATATGTATACACACGTCCATTTAAATTTAGTAAGCTGACGCGTGTAGAACCCCTCATTTTAAATACATAAATAAAACGTGACAATACTTACTCCCTGCAACAGACACGTTTTTACTCCTTGAAATCCCCTCCCCCCCCCCCTGACCGAAGGGATGCACAAAAGTGGATTTATACGACGCTCTCTATAAACGACACCTACAAATGTATTCTTCATCCTCCCATTTGTTCCTTTTACAGTACTTCCATTCTGAACAAGTCGTCTGCAGTTGAAGGCAGCCAATGTTCTTGACTTTAGTTTAGGAGCATTTTCACAACTATTAGTTCTGTGGTTGACCAACTGAAACCCGGCTTGTATTTTATTTTAACAAAAATACAGAGTACAGTATATCTTGGACGTTTAGCCTTTGGTAAGCTAATAAAGCTCTTCCGCGTTTTATGCTGGATAAGTTAAAGATCCTTGATATGCGTATGTTTTATAAAATTATGCGAACATTTAAAATATTTAATAATAAGAAGTTCAACTGAATTCGAAATATTAAGCTTTTAAATGACAAACCATAACTCAAACTTGAAATGAAAGTCAAAATAACCTTTTCCATTGATGGTTAGTTAAAGATGGTCAGTGATAATATCTTTTTACGAATATATTTCATCATGTCTGTAGCGTTACCTTGCTTTAAAAATATGTCCCCGATTCTACAACTCGAAGTTTCTTCAACACATTATTAGCTGACGCGTTAGAAGACCTAATTCAACGAAACGAACTGAAGTAAAGGTATAAAAAGAAATCCATTAGGAAGCAATTGTGGACGCAGCGTAAGCTGCGAGTCACGCCCTCGGTAAAAGAAAAGATACGGAAAGGACGTGTAAAAGAAAGAAAGAATGGTGGAAGAAGAGAGGCTGAGGAATTAGCACCGGGTGAGCGACCAGCGACAATACTGTGTGTAATGTTGGGCAATTCTGCCTCCAGCAGTAGTTGTTCTTCGATTCCTTTCATTGGTGTCCTTAAATCCGTCAATCTTGCTGAAAGCAGGTCAGCACCAAGGTGGCACACTAGGAAGGGCTTAAGAAAATTAAGAAAAATGTAGAGGTTTGCATTATTAAATCGCCTTAAATGTAAGATGTACTCCACAAACGTGCTTAGAAGCCGATTTTGTCAAATCAATTTTTGTTTTTGGGAGCCATGCACTCAATACATGTAAAAATACGGTACTGTCATAGAATGAAATACTGTAAATTGAACCCAAACTCCTTTCATAAGATATTTGCCTTTAATTTTAAGGCTTTCAAACGTTATATTGAAAGTTTGACAACGACGTTGTTTTTGTAAATATATTCCCTCCGATAGGGACCAAGGCGCGTGTAAAAAGTTGACGCGAGAATCCGTATATTTTAGTCGCTCGAAAACAATTTGTCACCCGGGGACTGCGTTGATTGGTCAGATTTCATCGTATTTCGTACCACCGTACAAACTGAATAAAACTCCATAAAAACAAAACCATTTTTTGTGCGCCCCAGGGGCGAATAAAAAAGTGACGATGCAGAAAGAAAAGAAATTTAAATCTATAAACAACCAATTTTATATTGTTCCTCACCACTTGGAATGACGTCATTGTTTAGTCAATGTGTGACGTCAATTTTCGCACCCTTGCTTGCTTAGTTGTACTGGACATTACATGGTGTGAACTGTGACACTTTAGCCTAACGTTTAAAATAGTATTGTGAACCTTTTCCATCGTCAGTAAACTAGAAGAACAGGACGTTTTGAGATCTGCAATCTGATCCCGAGTTCAGGTGAAGAGTAACCTAAAATATAACACAAAAGTTCAGAAAAGTAGCTACCATATTAGCGTAAAATGGTCAGTCAAACCAGTTTTTCTATTAACTGAGTGACCTAAGGTCAGTAAAATGGGCCACAAAATCGACATCAAGCAAAGACGAAGATTCCAAGATTATCTGAACATAGTAAAGCATTGAAAGCGTGATGTTTCATCATAAATCTGCCCCCACCCCACCCCACTAAACCCCCACTACCCCCTCACACCACTCAACTGTGCTTCTCACAAATCTTACTTTGTTGGCCCTGTATTTATGACCTTTTATGAAATGCAAAACTGTCCCTAAGTTCGTAGTTACTGTTTCCACTGCATGTGTTTAACTGGGTTTTCTTGCTATTCATTTTATCATTGAAATGCTCTAAAACCAATTTTGATCAAGTGAAACGTGGCATATATGTTTGTAAGTGTCCCTTTACTACTGGTATTGAAAATTAAGGAAATCTTTTCGGTAGTCTTCTTTGTAGTTTTCTTTAGGGGTATCATGAAATTATCAATTGGGGCCACGAAAAATGTAACTCCTTTCATTTATTAATAAGTAAATTAGATATACCAAAGACATTACCAAAGTATTACTAAGTTAGACCAAAGATTACGGTATGGTAGGTAGATAGCGCAGAGCTCCCCCATGGCTAAGGCAGGAAAATCAACATAGTTAGGCAGCCCAAGAATAGACAGCACTAAGAGCGCTACCGTATCTAGCCGTCTATCTGCCCCCTCGGCTCCACATGCTCGGGTTTGTCTGATATAGATGACCAAATCGTGCGATTTTCAAGAAAGAACGAACTTGCGCGTGCGTCAGTGGCTCTACTTGAGACTTTTGCAGCGCTATCTGTGTTTGGGCTTCCGCAACTATCTTGATTATCTACGCGCTATCTACCTACCATAACATAATCTCAACATAGACTCTTCGTTTATCTGTGATCTTTGGTTAGACCGAAATTAAAATTTTAATTGAAGTTTGGATCGTATTCTTCACATATCACCACAAAAGGTAACTTAAAATATCGACACAAAAAAACAAACTAGTCTTTTCGCATACTACACAAGAGGTTTTACCATTGCTAATCACCAAGGCCTTGCTCAGTGAATGGCTTCCTTAGTCTACAAATGGCTAAATGGCCAGAGTTGCACAGACAATGGCGAGTCTAGGCGTTGTCAACTTGCTTCCTGCTACGCTCCTCTTCTGTCTTCCTGCCATCATTCAGTCACAGTTGTCCTGTCTGCTGAGTCGAGTTCGACATTCGTTCTGCAGAATCGTGATTTCGATACAAAGTGTGCTGATTCGTAACAAAATAACAAGAATAACAAAAAGAAGAATATACAGTATTTATTTTCTAAAAAACTGGTGTTTTTTAACATCTGGTGTTTAAAGGATATGAAGAACAGACTATGATAAGCTTAAAGTGTTTTCTTTGTGTTGAATTTTCATATTGAAAAATATATTTATCAGCAACATTTCAAAATTTATAGTATTCGCGACTTCGGTAAAAAGGGAGGTCTCGGAGATTTAAATACGATACCACTCGTCGTTTAGTTGCTTTTTTAAAGCTATAAGTTTGAAATATGTTCGTAAACATTTGCTAAAGCTATACATATTTTTATTTTATTTGAGTGGTCAATAAAATAAAAATTGTTTTATTTTTAGTTTCATATTATTTGTGTGGACTAGTCATAACACGGACAAACGATAGAGTCCGTTAGTCTATGGTCATAATGTTAAAAATTATTTGTTAAAGCAAACCACTAAAAATAGTTTAATTACATATCTTAATACAAAAACAAAACGTTTCGTCTAAACTGTGTTAGACATCTTCATTTGTGTAGGCAAAGAACAGTAAAAAACTATAAATTAAATGTATAAAATGTAAAAGTATAACATTTTTAAAATGTATAAGAGTACCAAGGTACAATAATGTATAAAATGTAAAAGTATAAAATGTATAAGAATACAAAGGTACAATAATGTATAAAATGTAAAAGTATAAAATGTATAAGAATACAAAGGTACAATAATGTATAAAATGTAAAAGTATAAAATGTATAAGAATACAAAGGTACTATATAATGTATAAAATGTAAAAGTATAAAATGTATAAGAATACAAAGGTACAATCATTTTAAATTCTTCACAATGTCTACCACAGTATAGACAAAACGTTTTCTTTTTGTATTTTATATAATTAAAATATTTTCAGTGATTTCTTCCAAAAAAAGATTTTTTTAAAGCTATACATAGTTTATAGTTGCAGTGCAAAAACCTTTGAGACTATCCAGTTCCATAGTTCTATTTCGTTAAACCACTGGTCGGCTTATTTGTGGTTGCCAGATTCCTTGGCTTTGGCATTTTCACTTGTTATTAAACTTTATAGATACGCTCATTCGGTCCTTTAACTAGAATGCCCCTGACAGAATGTACGTCACAATTTTAAAGCTAAACCTATTTGAAATATCTCAAAACATAAAAACAAGCAATAAGAAAATCCTTTTGAAAAAAGACGGTAGAAAAAATGAGTCAGGCTAAAAAGTGCTTCAAAATACCAAATGACTCGTATAGACACTCCAAACGACAAAAACTTCAACAATTCCGAATAAGCTAAAAACCCTGAGAAAACCCTGAGACCGGGACTCGTGGCGTGGTACTGTACTCCTGTAATCCAGCTTCATGGAGGTCAGGTTTTGAGGATGATATAGGTCTAAAGCGGCTCAGATAGTCTCAGTGATCATCTGATGATACCCGCATCAACCCCCACCATCGTTTAGACATATCAGACCATCACCTGCGTGGTTCGGAAGTCACGTTAAGCCGTTGGTCCTTGTATTTCCATTGGTCGTTGGGCTATTAATTCATGACCCATTCTAAGGAAGAGTCGGCCTTAGTTTGTAACAAGACTACACATCGTAACTCATTACTACCACTCATCACACTCATCCCTCACCACATATTTGCCTTAAAATACCCTCATGAGAGTGGTCGGTATCTGAAATAGAGAAATCGCAACTTATCGTTATATAGTCTAGCAAATCTGTACTATGTAAAGAACATCATACTAAAGGACGGATATGAGGTACACAAATGAGCCACATTCAACGAGACATTGCGGAATGTTCAGAGTCATGCCATAGTCTCGTTGTCGTGTATCGGTCGTCTCAGATTAACACATTAATATACCCTGAGTTATATTCGTACACATGAATCAACCTGTTCGTATAACTCTTTCTATTTGTCGTTTACTTTGTTCCTGTTCCTCGACTGAGAGTTTATTCATCGACCGATTGTTGGTTGTAGATTGTTAACTCTGTATATTCAGCTTTGACCTCTGATGTTTCGTTACTTGTGTGGAGTTTAAAGCATTAAAGCACGTGAAACTCTTTGTTATCGAATTTCTGTATGAATAATGACCTCCAGACCACGTTTTAAGCATTTTTACAATTTTTACATTTTTATATTTTTGAGCATTTTTTACTTTTTTAGAAACTGTATGTACATAATGTATATTTGTGTGCACTCTCTACAGGTCGCACCTTTTGACCGATGATCATGAAATTTGGTATAAATGTTTCTTTTGTAAATATCTCGGTCAAGTTCGTTAGCCTTTTGGGGAGGGGAATTTTTTGTTTTAAGTGGTTTTAGTGATCTAAAACTTGTAGGTTTCATTCAATTTTGATGAAATTTGAACTGACTATGTATTTTGATAATATTCCATCATTGTACTCAAAGTTATGAAAATCTATAAAGTTGTTTCAAAACAGCGTTATGAGTCATCCGATTTCAATAAAAATTGAGACACATTTTCCCTTCATGATAAAAAAACTCATGATAAAACTTAAAGTAAGAGAACACGTAAGTCTGAAGCCTAAGGCTGAATCAGCTGTGAGCGTAACGAATAAGAGTAACAAATAGCGAAGAAAATTCGATTCACTCATGCAAGCGGCGCTTTAGCGCTTAACTGCGTGTAGGCCTGGTTTGAAGTTTGTTATCGACGGTGGGAGAATTCCTTAGCTTAAAATTAAGCTAATTAAGTTGCATTTTCGAAACTTAAGAGTTGTCTAAGCCTTACACTTTTATTACCTATGCGTCTGCCACGTCTGAATGTACACGTTGTCGAGAAACTACTAGGAACATCTCGGAAAGCTATCGACCTTACATTGAGTACGTTCTAGAAGCCACTGTGTTTTCCAAGTATACCACCATATTGTGGATGAATAGACTGCCAAGTGCAAATAACGCAAAAAGGAACTGTACACAGCTGCAGTTGTCGGGTAAATAACCAGTTGTGTTAAATATTAGTATAACTATACCTAGATCAAATAACTCGTAGTAACTATTATTTTACTACTATTATGTGACTCATGGAAAGCATCCGGCAATGCAACGGGATAGAGCGACACTTACAATAATGCCAACCCACCCCCGAGCTAACTGCGATTGTCCCATGAATAAATCATTCCAATTACGCTTCGCCTCAGCCAATGTAGATATTTAATTATATCCTAATTATAAATTTGATTTTATGTAGTGCTGATTGAATTAAAATATAGTTTGAACATTTTGACGTGTAATATCATTGCGTCAATCTAACCCTGAGGAAAATTGGAATGGAGAATTAATTAGTTCATTGTTTTGTTCGATCGCTGGATTTGTATTGATATATCGTGGGCTTTTACAAATTTGTGATTAGTCAATCATATTTTATTTATGGTACGAGTACGTTTAACTATTAACAACAAAAAAGAGAATCTTATCAACAAATACAAGGTTTTCCTGACTTAATTTCTTTTACATACACATATTTTTCATCTGGGAATTGTTTGATTACTTTTTTATAAGGCTGTCCACTATAACCACGATATCGTGGATACATATGTATATATAAGTTTTAAACAATTTACAGGACCAAATCAAAAATGAAAACCAACCTCATATATTTCGAAGAAAATTGAAAAAGTTATTAACCATGAAAATTGAAGATTCAACTGAAGATTTTTTTAAAGTTAAAAATTGGAAAATAAACGTGATTTGACCAAAGGAGCTTGAGAACGGAAGATGTTAGCCCTTAATTAAAATTTATTTATTGTTATTATTACACACATGAAAATGTATTGTAATAAAGAATTATTATTATTATGAGAATTAATCATGGTTTATTTGATTAACATCAATGAACATACATTTGTGTTACATTACCGCTGTTTACTTTTATTTTTCTGTGTGTTTGTTTTTATTCACACTATACTATTATATGTAATTTCCCATCTTTATGGAACTTTATTTCCGTTTCATTTTAACTTTGTTGTGCTTATTTTATCATTTCGTCTGCCGCTATGAGTAATTGGCCATTTTTACGGATCTTTTTCTTTTTGGTTTTTATTTTTCCATGTGCTCAGTCTTTATATCGATTCATCATCTTTATGGAATCACATTCCCGCTCTTTTACTTTTCTTGTTCTTATTTTATTAATATTCGCGATGCCATTATACGTATAATCTGCGACCTTTATAGAACCACATTATCTCTTTTTTTACTTTGTTTTTGCTTAACCTTTGGTCTTGCTGTCATTGTACGTAATCTACCACCTTCACAGAACTCAACGGCAATCAACTGAATATGCTACTGACCAATCGAAAACTATTTTCAAACAAAACGTACCCTTGTACTCAGTCTGTCGCGTTTATTATCGAAACTCCCTGTTACGAAATAATTATTTCTTCTGTGTATATTTTACCATAGTATGGGTTTAGGAGGCGTGTAAAAGATGGACAGACTCTGTGGGCAGTGGCTGAAGTCTGGACTCGTAAACAGTGACTAAGGGCAACTATGCAGCAGACCCCACTTGGTTCAAGATTTATAGACCATTTCAGGAAGTGTTCGACCCGCTCTGACCCGTGAGACTTAAGCTAACTGCTTGCTTTATAATTTGTAGTTTCCTTATCTTCACTCTACAACAGTGTAAATTGCAGGCAACTGTACATTATAGACAACTGGTTTGCGTGATGGTGGTTGAGACAGAGGAGTACATTGGTGAAATTAGCTTGTTCGTTGTCTACCGTTTCACATTGGATTTATAACGGTTTGTTGGTATATTTTAGGGTATAAAGTTTTTACTGTATTTAAAATAACCTTTTACTTTCAGAGATGATTATTACAACATATTCTATCTCATAACTTAGATGCCGGTGACTTCAGACACCGACTACTCTTTAAGAGGGTGAACATGAGATGAAGAATGAGTGTGATGAGTGTTTTGATTTTGGTGATGGGAGTCTTGATACAAAGTTGGGCTGCTATTCCCAAGGTTGAACGACCAATGGAATGGACCAACGTCTTAACGTGACTTTCGAACCACGGAGAGTGGTTATCGTGAAGAAGTTGAAGCTTGGTCTTCTTTTGCAACTTTTTGTCATAACTCGGCATTTTTGGCACAAAGCACGCGCTATATTATTGAACTATGGACGCCTTCACATTAGTGTCGTGAGGCTGTGCCGACTGCCTGAAGAACTGCTTCCTTGTTATCAAGACTATGACCAGATTGTATTGATAGTCAAAGTTATACTGAGACAAAAATACAAGGTCATTATTGGCTTTGCTGATCTGGGTTCCCAGAGCACTGTGTATGTGGCCTCCTTCACGATGGGGAGGAGGTAGCCAACACTAGATTAGCTGGGTGTGTGAATGTTTTCTCAATAAGAAGTGCTAGTGTAAACTTATTTATACCCATCCTTTTTTTCAATAATTTTTATAACTTTAACTTTTTTGGAAACTTGTAGTTGTTCCATTTCGACACATGGATGAAGACATCATGAAGTGAGAAGCACAGAGGCAAGATGTCGTGTATTGGGGTGACATAAATCTACATTTACAGTGTGACAGCCTCCTCCCCCCTCACACCCTCCCTAGGCTTGGCTACGTGTTACGATTTGCTTCAACCCTTTTCTTGTAAACATAACATGTAGTGCGCTTCAAATGCCGTGAGCCGGAACAAGGGAGGTATTGCTGTGTTCCGACGATATTCTTACGTCGCTGTTCGGACAAACTTGCGTTTTTGTCAAAGTTTTCGGGAATAAATATTAAGCTTTTGGCTTTTAACTATATATTTTATGTACTGTTTTTATGAGTTTTGTTCTCAATATTTTATTAAATTTATCGAGAACTCGGATTATATAGCTGCTACTTGACAGAGAAAAATTAGGATGATTACCTTTTGTCCACTTACAACTCTACTCGTTTTTTCTGTTATACTCATTTAAAGATTACAAAAATCAGGTTTAAAATGCCACATTTCACATTCAATTTATTTTAAATGACAAATTTTGCTTGAAAATTCTCCGAGGAAAACATTACAACTCTATAACATAATCCCATCGAGTATTTTGAAGAAAAATGTGTCATTGAACTTGTGTTAAAATAACCTTTCTTTGGAGCTACCACAAGGGGTTGAATTTTAAAATTTTGGGGGGCCCTCTCCCCGGGTTTTGGGTGGGAGGTGGGTGATGCAAAGAACGTCAAAGCAAACTTTAGGATCCTATAAAAACATTCCCCAAAGGGTTTTCAAAGTATTTCCTTTTTCCAAAGTTGAGATGTGGGGAGGGACATTTTAAAGTCACCTGTATAATTGGGGTTCCTTTACGTCAGTAGACTACAGTCATCGTCATCTTTTGACTCCGCCGCTTGAAGCTGAAAAAACTTTGAATTCTTCAAACATCAGTTTCAAACTAAAGTTCTTTAAAAATCCAATTGAAACCCCTTTGTGAGATTGACTGCTCGATTGATGCAAAAACCGGTTCCATTTACCTAACTGCTTGAACGATGTACACAAGCGAGTTATTGGGTAGTTTAGCTCGGGCATGAAACGTGAAATAAGGTGTACAATAAAAGATCGCAATAAACCATATTAAACTGCAAGTGTGCGATTTATCCGAGTAGAGGTCTGAGTTACGGCGACATTGGCGAGTTACAGTTTAGCACATACAACAGTACTTCTGTCCTGAACTTTATCTAGTAAAGATTTATTTTATTTAGTCTTTGTTTTCAGGTTTTAAATATTCACGTTTTTATGGTCCATGGGTCGGGTGTATAAATTGTAGTACGTATTAGCTTTGGAGTTCTGTAGACGAGATATGTACCTCAAGGGTACAGCAATAACTATTTTATATTTTAGACTAATTTTATAGTTACACACTCATACAATCACAAGCTCTACCGTGAATCCTAGCGAATTTCCTACAACTCGTTATACTTTACATCAAAAGTGGCCCTATAATATCTTCCAAACCTGGGGTTTAATGCTTTAAAAGTTGAACCAAAAATATAACAAAAGTCAAAAAATACAAGCCGGACCAAAATGGCAGCAAAAAATTGCATAATAGCCCATTTTTGAGGGACCTCCCAAAACCACGTTAGGTGGACCAGTGTTGCTGGGTGACGAACTTTAAAAACTAATCTAAATGATTTGTAAAAGGAACCACAAAATAATCCGGACAACAGCATGAATAAGTTCACAGACAGGAAACAGAAGATAGGTGATTTCAGAGTATAGGTTGGTGATTATTTGTATCAGCATATAACTATGCCCAAGTCAACTCTATACTGTTATCTACGGTACCAGCAACGAGAGGACGGAAATGAAGCTGTGATAACAGCAGAACAGTTCACTTCTTATCAACACACCCCTCGTCTCCTCTGCAGCTACCGCTGGTGCTTGTCAATTGAACGGCTTTGATTGTTCACAAATTTGGCTGTTTGAACCTAATGAGAAATTTGAACTTTCCTTCAATACAAATAGGTTTGTTGGAAACGTTTTAGCATATTGTGATTTTGTTTGTACTAGAAGCTTTATAGGTTAACTTTAGTAAATTTTATGTGTGTACTTTTTATATACAGGGTGAGGGTACTTTTTAAATGTCCCTCCCCAGTTAACTTTTAAAAATAGAAATATTTGGAAAAGCCCTTTGGGGAATGTTTTTTTAGATCCTGAAATTTGATTTGAAGTACTTTGCGTTACTTACCCACCTCTCAAAACCCGGGGGGAGAGGGTTCCCCAGTTTTTTTAATACAGCCCCCTTGTGGCACTTCAAACGAAAGGGAATTTGAACACAAATTCAACGACCCAAAAGAAAATGTTGTATTTCTTTTTATCTGCTAAACGCATTAATGGATTACAAAAAATCAATTGTAAAATTCTACATTTCACCTACTTTTTGATAAATTTAACTTCAAAATACTTTATGAGATTATAATGTATGGTTGAAACGTTGCTCTCAAATGATTTTCAAGAAAACCTTACCATTCAAAATAATTTCTATGTGAAATGTGACATTTTAAACCTGTTTTCTTTTAATTTTTTTATGGGTATAACAAAAAACTAGTTGGGATACGAAAGCTTTTTTCGCGTAGTTGAATTTGTGTTAAAAGGGAGAGGTTGTATTTAAAAATGTGGGGTCTTCCTCCCATAGCACAAACATCTTTTTGGGTAAATTATCCCCTTGTTTTTGAAGATTCGCTAGGAGTCTTAATAGCACTTGCGTCTACGCGTTGGCTATGTACATACATTTTGTATGATCAGTTTTGAACCACTAGCTCCAAAAATTACATTTTCGGATTTTTCATCAGTTAAAGTATATTTCAGCTAATCTCTAAGAATTAAAGACAACATCAGAACTGCTCATAACTCCCTGAATAATCACTTTATCTGCAGAGGAAAACACTTGACTGAAAGGATTAACGATAAAGAGACGTAAACATTGACGTAAGCAGGAGAGGGGGTGGTGGGGTGGAAGAGGGGTTAAAGTTAAATTTCGTTATCCAAGTTTGCTGCTAGATGAACAACCTGCTAGAACAAAAATAACAAGTTATAATCCTTGGCAACTCAGCTGTTTTGTTTTATTCGCCAACAACTCACCTACGCGCAGTCGCGTACATTGCAATTTATTCAAACACGTATTTTTATTAGCGGATTCCCACAGGAAATAGAGCTAATCTATATAAATAAAATAAGACTTTTGTCTGTACATTGCAATGAATCCATCGGGTTTATGTTATTTGGGGTTTTTTTACTTTGCAAAGACCGAAACTGGCGTCAACAAAATTCCTGTCTGTCTGTCGGTCTGTCTGTAACGTTTTTAAGGCATCTTGGACCGCTTATAACTCAAAATCGGCTGGGGCTATGGAGATGAAACTTTGTTTAAGGGTTTAGCCTATTACGCAGTGTGTCTTTAGCTATAGTTTATACCCATACAACATTTAAAAAATAAATGGCGAAGGACCAAAGTGGGCACTGAACACGTTTTAAGGCATATTGGACCGCTTATAACTGAAAATCGAGTGAAGCTATGGTAGTGAAACTTCGTTTAAGGGTTTTACCCATTACGAAGGGGTTTTTAGCTATATTTTGTGTCCATACAACGTCCACAAAATAAATGGCCAGGGACCAAAGTGGGCACTGAACACGTTTTTACGGCATATTGGACCACTTATAACAGAAAATCGGCTGAAGCTATGGTCGTGAAACTATGGATTTAAGAATTTAACCCATTACGCAGTGTGCCTTTAGCTATATTTTGTATCCATACAACATGCACAAAATTAATGGTGAGGAACCTAACTGGGCTCTGATATCGCCGGAATGGTGGGATTACTTTGACTCTCACAAGGTAGCCAAACACTGATAAACACTTATTTGGTTTCCGTTTGTCTGTACATTGAAATGAATCCATCGGTTTTTGGTTATTCCGTTTTCTTACACTTTGTACAAACCAAAACTGACGTATAACATTAAACACAATCGTATGAATAACAAGTACGTTAGCTGGGCAACTTAAAGCCCACTTTCAAAAATATGAAGGAACAGGTGTAAGGATCGGTAGTTTGATGTTAGTACCTGAGCTACAGCCTGCCTTTGTAAAACTACTTTAAAGTAATGATACTAAAATATTTCATCCGTGGCAAAGCACGGGTACACAGCTAGTAATTCCTATACTGCCATAGAGAACAAAAACGGAAATAAGTTTCTAGCTTACCAACACTTACTGAGTCAAAAACTATCTATTTTAACAGTATTTTTAAAAGAACGACGGTTTTTTGTGTTAATATATATGTAAATATGTTGTAGAAGACTAGTGTACCATCCGTCCACTATCTCCGAACTAAAATATGTGTGTGTTTTTCAACTGAAGTTCCCCATCGACATTTTCTTTTCGATTCTAAAGAATCGAGGGAAAATGCTTTATATTTATTTTCGTACTATTACAATTTAGTCGAAATTAAGTAAGTTTAAAATTGCAACACTTAAAAACTTCTTAGAAACCTAAATTAAAAAACATTTCAATGCAAAAATTAATTTAAAATTGAGTTTTGTTTTAAATGTTTAGAAATGAATATTTCTCTGATAGATAATTGAATGAGCTCCTAGATTGAAGTATTATTTTCCAACAAATGTTATATCGTGTACAGTTTTGTTTCCTAAAGAGTTCAGTACACAGTGGCTCAACAATGAGATCATAAGATCTCCACCCTTTCTGCCCCGTTTCACCCCTTTGTCAGGGGAACGCTTTCTTCTTTCTGTTGAACGGCTGTTTTCTTCCCTTAGAGGCCTTTGCCAAATTCAATATATTATACCTTTACAATACCACTTTCGCTTCTAAACGACATAATAAATTGTGTTTCTTCGAAGGCAATTGCTTTTTGCTGTGCTAGCTGTTAGTTTGACCATTAGTGAGTTTATTTTGTTTATTTGTAAACGTACGTTTTGTTATAGTTTTAGTTGATTTATACTCTAAATTTATGTTTGAAAGGTTAAATAAATATTTTGAATTAATTTGAAGCCTTAAATTCTTTACACTGTAATAATATTGTGTTGTTGCGTTAATAATTACACATTGTGAATTAAAATTGTACCTGACCGAGTTGTATTATTAGAATCCGTCCTCTTGACATTGCTAAGTTAAAAGAGTTGATAAATTGTATTCTAATGCTAAAATATTGAATATTTTTTAAAGTACTACGGAGTTACAAGAATAAGTGATAACAAATAGGTCGATAACCATGTTTTTAGCCAAGTTTGCCTCTGTGCATTAGTTATTGTTCAAGGAATAATCAAAACTTTGGGTTCAACTTGTTGGGGATTTTTACTGTTTATGAACAAAAAAATATTTCGGGCACAATTTTGTAAACTACATAGTTTTCTTGCTGTTCAATTTAAGCATCTAAAACCTCATAGATGGCCGCCTTATGAAACCTAACTTTTGATTTATAAACTAGAAATGTTTGTAACAGGGTCTTTTTTAGATTTAAAAATATACTCATTTAAAAAAGAAAAAATGTTGACTAGTTACAAAAATACTACTTGTATATTTGCCTACGTCCTTGGCTCAGTGGGTAGAGTCACGGCTTGCAAAACGCAAGGTCGCGGGTTCGATTCCCGGCGCAGGCACAAGGGTTTGGACCGCTTTCCCTAAAAGCGTTTTGTGATGCCCACAAACCCTAAGTTAAGTCATTCATTAAAAAAATTCCATTGGCGTAGACAGTAAAAAGAAGTATAAATATATGTGTGAAAAAGGAAGGATCCACTAATGAGGAATACTGTATATGTGATGAAGATGAAATAAATATCTGAGTATCCTTTCAAATACATTTCAAAGATATTAAATTAGTTAAATTCATCATTTTCTCTCTTCTGACCCATTAAACCATTTTCAAAAGTTTATGTAAAATAAAGCTAATATTGAAAAGGAAACACAAAGAGCAAAGTTCTATCACGTATTATTTCACCTCCTCAACAAGATAACTTAAAACGGGATCGGATTCGCAAGTTAACAGCCAATTGAACGATGCCATTGCAGAACCGAGAACTATCTTCCAGTACTTCACAGCTCTAACGACATCAAACTTTGTTATTCGCTAATTTCGCGATCTTCCTTTCAGCACATTTGGCTTGCTTCGCCTCTTCTGATAAAAGCAATCTCTGTTAATGATACTTTGTTCGTGGAGACGTGTTTCGATTATGGTTGTAAAAGCTTAATGTTTTTCCTTTTAGAATCCTTAGAATACAATCCTTATAATTATCTTGATAAGTTATCATAAATAAATATTTTATTGCATATAGACATTTAGGCTACATTAAATGTATCGCAATCGTTAATTGTTTGTGTGTCTAAAATGTGCCTATCATTCTTACATCCAAATCACATTCAAACATACAGATTGTATACCCACTCTCTCCCATACATTCGATGTAATCACTCTAGTCCTTATTCAGTCAGGCAATCCTAAGGTAATCCCAATTGAATGCCATAAACTCATCTGTATCATAAAATGCTTGAGAAATCAGAATTGTTTTAAGACGAGTTTTGAATGCCTTAGGCTCAGTGGCATTTTTGAAAGAGTTTGGTTATAGTCAGTTGACGAAATGAACTCCTGCCTATAGGAAGGTAACGTTCATGAACTACCGTTCCGTGTCTCCCAGTTCGGTAGTTGTCCCTGCCTCTAGTTTCATAAGAGTCTACGTCTGTACCTCTTATGGTATTACTTTTTTATTTGAAAAAGAGACACGTCTCCAAAATGTAGAGGCAAGGTAGAGTCAACAGTTTTAGGGTTTTGAATGCTTTCCTACACGACTCTATCCCTCGCGATTTGGCAATCATTTTGACTGCTCGTTTTTGAATAATAAAAATCCTAGACAAATTTGTTTTTGTGCAAACCTCCCCACAAAGTCAATCCGTAGGATAAGTGTTCATCATACTTTCCTAACTTGCTCCTAACGCATAATTCAAGTGATAACCAACGTCCCAATAATATTGAAATTACTTAGTAATAGCTTACGCCCATTAAAAGGCGGCCGGATATATCCCAAGCGGCGTTTAAGGGAATTTCTTAAACGTAGAAAAATTGCAAACAATGACGTTTATGGTAAACACAAAAACTTTATTGCAACGTCAAGTAAATAAAATAAATAAACGCATATTTATTCAAATAAATAGTTGATTTAAAAGTACAAGTGGAATTATTGGAGAAAACAACACAACTCTCGGCGTGTGAAAAGACAAGTACAAAGTTTTATTGACTTCTTGGCCGTAAACCGGATTTATAGCCCATTTTACATCAGATGCGAATGCGCTAAGAATATTTACTTCACATCGTGGATGTGTGTTTTCTTTATCTTGACAAATCTGGAAACCACTTTGCCTCAACCACAGCAGCAGCTGTTCATATTTCCTAACAGTTAACTTAGATAAAAACTGCAAAATCGCTAAGGATTTTTTACAGGGTTTTTCATTTCTCTCAGAAGATTTGTCTTCAAAATAAATTTTCCACTTCTGGACAAAATTAACCCAACACTTTGTGTTTGTCTCGTAATTTCAATAATCCATAATTTATTTCGAAATTGGACATTTTGGGGTTGAATTCGAATAAATATTTAATTTAACTAATCAGCAACAAAGAAGATTGCAATATTGTTGGAGAAAAAATGGTACTATTGTTTGTTTTAAACTGTAAAACTGTTTGTCATTTCACCAGTGATGCGTTAATGTTGTCCAGAAGTGTATGTGAAATGGGGCATTTTAAACTTGACAACTTATAATCTTTAAATGGGTATTATGTAAAAGTTAATTGAGATAAAACCTTTTCTTTGCGTTGTTGAATTTTGTCAAGATTACCTTTCTCTTGAGGTACCACAAGAGGGGTTTGCATTTAAAACTTCAGGGCCCTTCCACGTCCCGTTTTATGTGGGGATGAGTGACGCTAAAGTACGTCAAACTGAACTTCGGGACTCTGTAAAAACATTCCCTAAAGGGGTTTTAAAGTTTTCTTCTACCGAAAGGTGCGGTTTAAAACTCACCTTGTAAAAATAGTTTTTGTATTTAATATTTGTGTGTGACTTTATTAAGTAATATGTGTACAGAAAATGAAGAAAATGTGTACAATGTGAACCAGAAGAACTTGTCCTCCACTATCTTACATTGGCTTTTTGGATTTTGTCGATAACTTTAACGCCTGCTGGTAACAGTAACATACATAAATGTGTAGTGTTAATTGCATAAAACCCTCTCAAGGATAAATCCCCCCTATTTTAAATACGCTTGAATTCACCGCAGGACTTGGGGCTACGCGACGGCTATATTTGTATTTTTATTTTCTGCAGAAATTCCTACTAAAAAGGGAAAACTACAAAACGTAGACTTTTGTGGTTAAAAATAAATCTGGCGTAGCACGTAATGAAAGTTTGGGATAAAGAGATTGGGGATGAAAAGAACACAATGCAGACAAAGAAGGAGAGAAAGTAGTAAAGCAATTCTCTGCCGAGATGAGAAAAGTGACCTTGTCATCTGACCTTATCTAAAGCCGACGGCCAGTTGCATTTTTATACTTTGCGAATACTAAATATACCTCTACTCGTACTGGCTTCAGCTGAAACTAAAAGCTTCGTCACGTAATTAACATTGACTTAAAAGTTAGTAAATCGTTTTTGCTTCCAACACTAAAATAATATATTTCATCACTAGGTCCTAGAGTGACGTTTTTTGATACAAGGTCAAGTTAAGTAGGCTGTAATTAACTAACAAAAATTACGAAAAGTAGCTTTATTGCCTCTATCTTGGTCTGATTGGGTTTAGTTGTTCTTTGACCTCGTGTCAAAAGTGTCACTTTTAGGCCTAGTAATAAAAATATACACTATTATTTAGAAATTTAATTTTGTTCAGAACCAAAGTGCGAGGGCTTTTTCTAATCATCCAATATCACTATATCACTATTTGAGATGCCGACCACTATCATGAGGGTATTTTAAGGCAAATATGTGGTGAGGAATGAGTGTGAAGAGTGGTAGTAATGAGTTATGAGGTGTAGTCTTGTTACAAACTAAGGCCGACTCTTCCTTAGAATGGATCATTAATTAATAGCCCAATGACCAATGGAAATACAAGGACCAACGGCTGAACGTGACTTCCGAACCACGTAGGTGATAGTCTGATATGTCTAAACGATGGTGGGAGTTGTTGCGGATATCACCAGATGATCGCTGAGACTATCTGAGCCGCCTTAGACCTATATCATCCTCAAAACCTGAATAGATTCAATAGATTAACCTCAATAGATTCAACCCACGATCTTAAGGTTTACTCTTAACACGCAGACGACCACATTGTTCACAAAATGCCTACTAGTAACCCTAACCTCACTCGCAGACAACACAGAGTACTTAACGTGCACAGAGTAATGCGCGTGATTACCAGAACATAATCTGTGTCCTCTACTCCTCTATGCTTACAGTTTGCAGCTGACGGCCAGTCCATCATGCTTAAGTACGCAGTAAACAACGCGGCCGTAACTTCAGGGCGTGTCCCGCCTAAACTCTAAACTACCCTGCTCAGAGTAAATATTAACATTTATCACCCTGTAAAAGTGTTCTGGCGTTAACGCTTCATGGTTGACGGGTTAACGCGTGAATGTTAACGGCTTGCCGTGTGTGTGTGTGCGTGCGTGCGTGCGGGAGTGTGAGGCTCAAGGTCAAATTGGGGAGTTTTGAAAATTCCTTCGCATTTGTTCGAAAAAATAGTTACTAGGATATTAAACTTGGAATCCGTCATATTTCAAGTAGGATATGAATTTCCATATGAAATAGAACTTAATATAAGGTATTTATACCACCGTCAACAGTTCAAAAACCTTTTGACAGCGACGTAGGTTTCACCATTAAAATGGCATTTTCAAGCAGCCATTGGGGCAAAAGCAAAGTTTTTGAACTGTTTACAGACCTTATATTAAGTCTAAAAGCCAGTTCAAACGGGGCTATAAACAATGTTTTGTGAAATAAAGCTATTCATTTCTATCTCCAGAGAGAAATAAACGTCTTAGAACCAAACGGTTTGCAGTTTTGAGCTTCTCAAGACCTCCTGAGTCTGATATATTGAGTAAATATGCATACCCATACTGTATATATTTTATAAGTATATGCCATAAAGCTATTTTTACCCCCACTATGTCTGGCTGAGCTGATGTTGTTCATTTTTGGTACACGTGCTGGATAAGGTGTAATAAATGTTGATGCAAATTACCAAGTTTAATCAAAACAGGGACAGAATAGCAGTTATAGCATAAAATCCCATTTTTTAGGAGAAGGCCACCTAAAACTTAAAAGAGGACTTCTGGTCGACCAATTTTGCTGTTATTTACAGCAAATCTAGATATTTACAAAAGGAACATTTGAATCAATTTTCGTGAAAATCGGACAGAAGGTGCGAACTGTAGAGTGGTTAGAAGCGTCCAAAAGAGTAATACATGTGTATGTGTTACGTTTTGTTGTATATTTTTATCTTGAAATTTACAAGCTTGTTTGCTTGCTATTAGTGCTGAAGTCTGAACCTGTTGGGATAAAGGCCTTTCAAACCTATTTTGGCATATGCGAATTTACCATGAAACTTCATAATCAAATTATAACGTAAGTTATCATATCTAATATTAAAAACGTAATATAGGCTACCGTAAAGAATGTTACTACAACTAAAATCTTTCGGTTTAAAAAGTTTCAAACCTGCAATTAACCTTAAACGCTGAAGCAAAACCCCCTCAAAATTTAACCTAAAGCCATTCGAAAAGTTCAGAAATAAATTGAAACAGTAGACGATAAAGCGAAGACTGAAGAAGTGTTGGAAGTTTGAAGGAAAATCAATTACAGTATAAGCTAAGCGTTGGATATTAACATTTTGGACCGAGAGGGGAATTTACACAGCAAAGGGAATAATGGCGGGTAATGGATGACGACGCTTACATTTCAGCTTTTAGGCCCCGGTTCTGCTATACGGTATCTCGCTTTCAATCTCAAGAAGTCATCTCAACCATTGAGTAAACTCTTCTAGAAGTCCAGCTTCGTGTGAGTTTCCTATAGTTGCTGACCGTGGTCCGTGATGGGTAACCTATAATTTTTTTTCAAAATTGTTACAAAAATAGCATGTGAATGCTTGATATCTTATTGGAAAGATGATTTTATGTTGTAGCAAAGATTATGTTATGGTAGGTAGATAGCGCATAGATGCCGAATGGCTGAGGCAAGAAAATAAACGTAAAGTTGCGGCAGCCCAAGCACAGATAGCGTTGCTAGAGAATTCTTTTAAGAGTCCCAAATAGAACCACTGACGCACGCAAAGGATCGTTTATCCTCGAAAATCGCGCATCTAGTTACATTGAACAAACTCCTCGAGCATGTGGAGCCTAGGGGGGAGAAAGGCGGCGAGAGATATGGCAGCGCTCGCAGCGCTATCAGTGCTCGGGCTGCTGCAACTATGTTGATTTTCCTGCCTTATCCATGTGGTGTCTATACGCTATCTACCTAAAGTAAAATTATCTTTGGTTGTATTGAATACGTTAGCTATTTTGTAGAAAAGCGTTTGTCAAAGGAAAACAAAATTTGTAATAATAATAATAAATCATTTGACATAGTATTGAAATTATGTTTGTAATATTTCCAGCTTAGTCACTATTTGACAGTCACACGTTTCGGATAAACATTCAGATTTAAGTACTTCTCTAAATTTAGTTGGGCCGGATGGTGTAGTGTTCAGCATACTCGCCCGGCAAGCGGGAGACCCGTGTTCAGGTCCCGGTTCGGTCCAAACATTTTTGTCTTCAAATTGCTTTAGTAATTAATACAAAAGTTTCTTACAATTAAAAGTGTCGGTTCCCAAGATATTGAATTTTTAGTTTTGTCTTTAATTCTTAAATAATGTTTTTGATTTCAAAAGCAAGGAATCATACAACTAAATATTTAAACTGTTGCTGAGACAACATTTGGGTTAAAAGTGCAAACTCTGGGCCTCGATCGTTGGGTTTGAATAGCACTTATCCCCAGAAAGACAATAGTTGATCGATCCCAACTGTTGAATGGCCAACTGAGTTGTCAGAGGGGAGCTAGGGGGTGTTGGGGAGGGGAAGGGGGACACAAAAGGACGCCACTTGAACACTTAAGTTGAGTTTAATTACAACTCCTCTCCAAAGTGTTGTGAAACTGTTTAAAGATCAAGTTGGTGAAAGTAACCTCTCACCGGAAACCCTCTTCTTTTCAAATTATTTGCGAATTTCCATATAAGAAATTCATATATGTTGTCATATGGAACGAAACGTCGTAGAAAGCAGTTTGCAGTTTTGAGGGATTTGACCTTACCAACACCTCCTAGCAAAATGGCAAATCTTGATAGACATATGTGTGAGGGTAAAGACTTTTCAATGACTTCTTTATCCGATTTGCACGAAAGTTAATGCAAATTCTATAGGTTAAATTCGTTAACCAGCAAAATCAGTCAAACGAAAGTGGCCTTTAAAGGAGCGTTAACCCCCCCTTCCCACAAGGGCAATTCCGGCGTAAAGTATACTCCTTTACAGGAAATTCGCTTGGATTCACGGTAGCACTTAAGGCTACGAGTTCGCTGTGATTTTATTTACACATATACACATTTTGAAATTACTTTTCTGGACTTGTAAGTAGTACACATCATATGTAAAAATGTGCATTATCTGAGATTGCATGTCTTGGTGTCAAAGTTTAAAATGAATAATATTAAAACTCTATTTGTAGCAATGTAAGTAGGAAATCCTGTAATAATATTGTTAGGTGACATTTTAAACTCTATATAAAGGGTATATAAATCTATCTGACTCACCACTTTAACCACTGACTCACTGTGTATGAAGCCAATTGAATGTAATTCATATGCTTCAATAAATGTGTCGATGAATGAATAATCGCCCACCCTGTGTTTCGAAAGATAATGTAATGAATAATTTTCGAATTCTAAAACAGCTTGTTTTAAGGGTCCGCCTCAGTGGTTACCTCAGAAAGCATTAGTTCGTCCGCCCAAGGAACACACGACATCGAGCACGTAACAACTGGCTAAACTACGAGTCTTTTTTCAACGAATGCGGTCTAAAATTGTTAAACCAACGGCTGGCAAGGATTTACGGACTTTTCACCTTTCAAAATAATTTTACTTTAATAAACATGCTATATTTGAAAACTAGAGGAATTTTCCAACACGTGTACAGAGCCCGACTTATTAAAATTTGAACAATAGTTTCACGAATACATTTTAAATTTTCAAGTTTTGGTGCTTTTCAACTCCATTTTGTACACTTTAAACGCATAATCTACTTAACTTAGGGCTTGTGGGCTTAGGGAAAGCGGTTCAAACCCTTGTGCCTGCGCCGGGAATCGAACCCGCGACCTTGCGCATTGCAAGCCGTGACTCTACCCACTGAGCCACGGACGCAGTCATGAAGATCTACCTCAGGTTACGGTTTATCGTATGAAATAAGCCGAGCAACAAATGCGGCCTTGTATCGCGGGAATGTTTCGGAAAAAGAACAGTCGTCAGCGAGCTATTACTCAAAATAATGGCCATTTTGTATTCCGCGCCATTAAATGTTGGGATTTTTCACCCGATAGCGCAGCACTTGTGGTTTCCAGCAACATAAACATAGAGTGCAGCACAAGGGCTATCAAACTTCTCGGCAACACTAATAAATAGTTCGTCTGGCAGAAAACAACTAAAGCGCTTTTAATTTTCAAATGCTTGACCCAATTTGATTATGAGTAACTGATTTACTCCAACATACAGAATACCGGATTGGATGTAAGGTAATTTGCATTCATGCGCTGGATTTAATTTAGCTTGTCGAATTAATCCGTCGTAATTTAATTTGAAACGTTTATTTCGCTCTCGAAATAGCTTTAGTTAATTTCGGCAGAGGGCCATCTTGGGCGTTAAATGCCTTGTTCGTTTAAAAATTAAAGGAATATATTTATTTATAAGCCGAATGTCTATTATTAAATAAATATTAACCAGTACACGAGACACAATTTTGCTTGGGAGGTACCATTTCGTCTGATACCAGAGGTTATACGTCCCAAACGATGGACAACGTCCGTAAAAATATTTCAAACTCAGAAATCGTAACATTCAACAACGAACTTAATTCAAACAAAGAGTTAAGAATACTATTTGGCTTGGCTTGCGAGGCAGACCGGCGAGCATGAGTTTTGAAAAATCTTGATGATTACCCCCAAACTTCCCTTTTGCCTGTTGAAATCTCATGTCTTTAATGATTATTGTAACATGTAAAACCACTTAATTAAAATTCCGTTTTAACCAGCTGGTGTATCAAGTTACCGAATACTCCATTTAATTTTTCTTTTGAAAATTTCGAAAGTTGGTTCTTAACAGCAATAAACTATCGAAAAAGTAATTAAATGCATGTAAAAGGTAAAAAAGGTAAAGTTTGTCTTGTTTAACGAGGCAAAGTTAAGGACTAAATAGTTCTCTCTACCACTCAACCTTGACCATTACCTAGCGTCATCGTATAGTCAAATTACAAGTTGTACAAATTGTAAGTGGTGACTGCGGGGATCGAACCCGCGCCACCGAAGTGGCGATACCAATCCGCCACGGATCCGCTAAATCACCCAATCTGGGGCAGTCAAGCCTAGTTTGTAACAAGACTACATCTCATCATCCATCAAAACACTCATCACACTCACCTTCATCCCATATTCACCTTAAAATACCCTCTGAGCGGTCGGTGTCTCAAAGCAAAGTTGTATTCAGGTAGCTTACCCACGGTGACGTTGATTTGCGATACTTCGGAAGTCACGTTAAGCCGTTGTTAACAAGACTACACCTCAGCATCGATCAAAAACACTCAACACACTCATTCTTCAACCCATATTCATTTTAAAATTCGGTGTCTCAAATCAAAGTATAAAGGTACTTGCGTCTGGTGTTGATTTGCTCCACAACCAAACTTGAAACAGACTATAGGTCAGCAAGACCTTTGCACGTGGGTCTGGAACTGGGTCTGCGCTGTTGACACGCACAGATATGCGTGATTCACAGAGTTACTCACAAGTCACAGGCGCCTAGACTGTGATGTGCTGGGAACTCCGGCACTTTCCCTTCCTCGTCTGACTGGATAGAGAGCTCGCTATTCAGCTGATCAGGAGGAGGAAAAGAGTCAAGAATATAAAACATTATCGGGTGAGACTTGAGTTGAAACGGTTGAATCTTAACCACAGAAACCCTGAATTTCTGTCGCTTGGAGTCTACGAGGACAACTTCAATGAAACGTGGTTGAATCTTTGAATCGGTATTCAATGGTGTAACCGACCCCATAGCGAAGTCGGTTATAGAGAAGGTTTTCATGTTTTCATTATGGGTTTTGAAATTAATTTGTAATCTAAAAATAATAGTAACCACGTAGTTTATTATCTCTCACACGACAAAATGTAATCAATCTCAATAAAAAGGTAGTACTTGGTTCATCTACCATACATGGTCCCAGACACGCGCTGACTTTATAAAAGGCTTTCTTCATCAATCATCAAATTATAACCTTAAGGCGGAATTATTATCAGACTTTCTTTGAACCTAGAAAGCGTCTGATCATATTTGCAGACCGAGCTCATGCAGTAGCATCAACTAAAGGGATTTCATCCATAAGTTACGTCATCTTTCGGCTTTCCCAACAAACACGCTTCCAAGATGCCCAAGTCATGAGCAATGACCTAGCAATCACTTGTGTCTGCTGTGTCTCCTGACATTTGTTCAGTGTCATCGATGTCTATAAGTTCAAAAGTCGGGTGGGAAGCTCTTCTTTTAGTAGTAAGAATCTTCTAAACCACTTCATTTCTTGGGGTGCGTTATAATCCTCATCATTAGTAGCCGGAATAATGTCAAATTAAAATTTTCTAGATTCATTTTTAGTTCTGGGATTGAATTGGAGTCCGGCTCGTTGTCAGTTTCATTCTATATCGTGACCAAAATCACTTACTTGGTCCCTTTCATTGTCATCTAATACCGTTCTATCTTCAAATAAATAATCATTCTGCTCATTTTCAAGCCTATTGTAAACGTCTTGATCTCCATCGACACTCATTTTGAATTAGTTACTATCACTAAACTCTGGTAACAAAAGAAGTAACCGTAAGTACACAACAATACATGCATTCTAATCAGTTACTACACAGTTAAGGTATGGAGACACTCCAACAAAGACGTGAAGGTGACGCGAACGTGCACGTGGGGTCCGTAGATGCCCGAGCATGCAGACAACTATTGTCACTGACGTCACTGGTCAAGGTCAGAGCCGAACTGAGGGTTGCTAGCTGTAACTCAGAAACCACCCAAAAGTTATACCTGGCAGCTCTACACTACTTGTGCCTACCTTTTGATAATTAAGAAAGAAATACACACTGTGTCCATGTAAGATAACGAGCAAAATCAAACAGAAACGGTTGACATTTTACATACACGTTTGTCAGGACCATCTGGTAACTGGTATTTAAAATGAAGTCAATCGGTTTACTAACTTTCAATTAGTCCCTCTAAATAGTTCGCTTAAGACGTGGTTTCTTATTTAAACCTTAGCGGACGACAGTACCTAATTGAAACTCTCGAAGACCTTCATATTAACCTTGCCAAAAACTTGTTGGTGTATCTCCTCTCCTTACACTAGAGTATAGGGCTGACTCAAGTCTCATTATATTCTATGACAGGTAGGCTATTTATTAATTAGCCATGTAAATATTTTCATCTTCATCTTTGAGGCAAGCTCTACTGTGTAAACACCACTTAACTTACACTTTCAAGTAAAACATTTCACATACTAATACTGTAAATCAAATACAGTATAATGAGTATGATAATGATTATTTATAACTAAAGACATTTGAGGGCAAAAACGTTTGGACCGGACCAGGATACTTGGATTACAGGATACGCAAACTACGTAGTACAAAACTGATAACGATCTCTTTTCTACTAGGGGGTTTATCAATAAAATCCCGACGAAAGTCAAAACAGTAAAACCTGAATTCGGCAATATAAATCTCAACAACGTCAAATATCGTGGGAATCTCGTATTTAAAGCTTCGCTACTGATGATGACTGCTGAACTGCAGTACTCTGTGGCAAGGTTGACTAGCCAAGAAGCATTGTTTATAGTCTACAGTCTACAGGGGGTATTATAATCATGAGAGCCGTGGAGGAGTGAGGGAGCCGGAAGTGCACAGCGCCGTGGTTCCGGTAGTGGTGTGAAACAGAACCAAGCACCGCTCTACAGAAACTGAACCCCAGAAACCCCTTCGTCCTCCGGTGGTGTAATAACCCGTGTTAATCATCTGGGGAGTCAACTTTCTTCACTTTGTTCAGCTACATGACAGCTGATCTAACTTTGCATCTGTAATTTGTTCGACATGGCAACATCACTAAATCACTAGTTGAGATGCCGACCAATCTAATGAGGGTATTTTAAGGCAAATATGTGGTGAAGGATGAAAGTGATGAGTGGTAGTAATGAGTTATGAGGTGTAGTCTTGTTACAAACTAAGGCCGACTCTTCCTTAGAATGGTCTGACCAATGGAAATACAAGGACCAACGGCTTAACGCGACTTCCGAACGCGACTTTCAAACATGTATAAAGCGTTATTGGGTTTGCGAATGTTTTCTGAATCTCCTCAAAATAATTTTGATCGACCTTCTAAAAGCTTGGAAAATTGAAGTCGTACTTCGCCAAACTTCAATATATACTCCCCTGTCTTTGGTAACTGCTCTCGTTATGTGATTTTTATATTTGATTAATTCCAGAGATAGAATATTGTTGAATAGTGTTGCCATTTTCATCTATTTCTTGACAATGCCAGATGCAAAGTTATTGAGGCTCTAGCGTAATATGCCTATAAGTTCAGTATAGACCTATATGTTATAAATTATGTTCATGCCTCTATTTTATGAATATATTAGAGGTTATTTTATGATATTCTTATAAAATATGTGCAGTTAAGAAACACAAACTCAGTTATGTATACTTGAAGCAGTAAGAACATGCAATTTTATTTGCACCTATGTACTGTAAGAGAAGGATTTATGTCCCCTACTTACAATTGAATATACAGTATATTACATAGCTTACGATCGTAATTCTTGTCTGTGTAGCTAATAAACAGCTGATGCTGCAGCAGGCACTGACCACAGAGAAGATAGTTTCTTGTTCTGTACTATATGGAGAAGACTGCAGCCGCGAGTATCGGAATTGGCGCGCACCTGTCAAACCGTGCGCCCAAGTCCTTCCCTCCCCTCCCGCGGCCCCAATCCAGCCTGCAAAAGGAGCTACTGGCACATTAGCACACCTGCTAACTGGCCGAAGGATGTCCCAAAATCTGTGTTTTATTTAATTTTAAAAGACATTCATACATGTTACCAAGCAAAGGGTTAAAACTCGGTATACATGATACCTCCTTCACTGGAAAGACTGAAAGGGGGCTCATTCTATGAAAATAAAAATCTGCTTGTGTCCAGTGCTCAAGTAAGTGAAATGCCGTATCGGTTATAAATTATCAAAGATTCATCAACATTAAAACATTGTCTAAATCAAGCACCACAAAATCCAAGTTGCGCCCTCAAAATGTAGTATAGCTCTGTATTATTTATTATCTAATGTATAAAACAATTTGCTCAATATACTCGACTACAGAACGTATGTATGCATAAATCAGCGTCCGAAACCGGAAAAGCCGCCGCACATACGAGGAGTGCTAGAGTGAGGAATGTGGCATCGGTTGATAACAAGCCGATCATTTGAATCTGAGCCGAGTCACAACAGTAGCACCGTGTGTTCTCGACATAAAAGGCGCTGATAAGAACCGAGCCGACCTGTTCCAAGAAAGATGACTATTGCAGTTAGGTAAGTTGTCCGTGCCTTCATGACTAACATTTCCAAACAGTCATGAATGGGTAGTGAGTCATCGCATGTCGCAGAGCCTCGGTGGAGTGTAGCGGGGCCTCGCTCTACTCGCTGCAGGTACACGGCACAGCAAGCGTCCCTTCCCCCTCCCGCATCTCTCGCCAGTCGCCATCGTCTCTCGCCAGTCCGCGTCGTGCGCTAGTGTAGTGAGGTTCGTACAGAGTGCGCCGTGTTCCGTGTGCTGTGCTGTGTAGTGAAGTGAGGTTAGGACTGGTTGTGCGGTGAAGTGTTTGTGCTGTGCGAAAGTAGGTGTGGTGCGCGCTCAGAAATGATTCTGAGGACTTTCCAACATGGATTTACACTGGGATATGTCTACACGGCAGTTTTCGTCATCGTGTCAATGGTAATTGTCAAGTTTATTTTTAAACGATTTGGTTGTTAATAAAAATAACATTATCCAACAGTGTTGGATTTTCGCGAAAGGTTATAAAGATTTTGCAACCTTTTACTTGATTCATGCGTCGATGACCGAATACTTCGCTCGGAAAGTCTGCGTCACAAAGCGTTTTAGATTTTAGCAAAGCTTCGTAATTATTACAATAATAAAAACAGGGAACGCGCTTTGCGGGAGAAACTTCTTACTCTTTAACTATCGTGATTTAAATCCATCCCATGTTATTTGATCTACAGTGTGCTTAGCCGAGGTAAACGGGAAATAACTTTCCCTGGCAATTGTGCTGTAGTGGTAGGAATTATTTGAAATTTTTCCGTTTTAGTTTATGACTCTAGTTTTGTTCCACAGTCTGTAGGTAAAGTTCTGTTCGAACCCGTGACGGAAAACAAATTCAAAGCAAACTAATAACACTGTCAAACAAATTTAATAGCTCAAATGCAAGTTTCCCATAAAAAACATGCGTTCGGCGGTCAGTTGGAAATAACACGGACTAAATAAAACGCATGAAAATGCATCAGCTTTGTAGTTTGTATGGTGTAACGGAAACGGCAGAAAAGATTGAATCTCAGTGACGCATTTCAAAGCAGTGACGCGACGGAATGTCGGTGGACTGGACGAGTGGACGGGCGGACGGCGGGACGGGAGTTTGAAAACAGGTGGGAGTGGAGGGGGGTTTCGTGAAGGTGAACAGCACACAGCAGCTGTTGAGCGGCAGCAGGTGACACCATAGTTCGACTGGTTCGCCGCTAGGCGCGCTCCTGTATAATTCGTTGTTTACGTCTCTAGCAAGATGACGTACACGTGGATAGTTCGGTACAGGTTAATACCTAAAGATAAGTGTTAGTGAATTAAAAATAAGTATTTTACGTGATGTGCCTTGTTTTCTGTGATAAAAGTAGGATAGTTAATCGTCGATTAGGTTTGAAATGGAGAATTTCTCAAGGTGTTGGGTGTTGTTTCTGCTCCTACAGGTAGGCAACGTTGCTAGTCTTCCTACTGACGAGTGACGGTCGTCGCAGTTTGAAACTGATTTAAAAGTCGGACAGCCTCAGGCTGTTGTTGTTTACTGATTGTTATCATAAACGTGAAATTAGTTTATTCAAATAAGCTGAGCCAGGATTTCTTTCGTTTTATACCTTGAATAGCTGGCTAGTAATATTTAAGGTTAATGTACCTTAAAACAGTTTCAAATGGAATCTTTATGTTCAGAAAGATAGCCGGTTACCAGCTAGCTGAACGGGTTGCTGTTCTAGAGATATTTTGAGAGTAGCGTATTATCCTCATCTAAAATATGGAACATGTTTATGAGGAAACTGTTAAAATAAAAATTAGTTGAATATTGGTTTTACAAAATATGCCATTTTAAGCTTAATATATCATTTCAAGCTTAGAGATTCACGGTGAAATTGATTTAAAGACTACAAACGCTTACATTTTTAACAATTTACGTTTTAACTGCAAACACCGTTCAGACTAATAAGCGAGTGTCTTAAGAACTCTTCACTACAAAAAAGTGTTTAGACAAGTTAATTTTCACAATTCAGTATTGTATGGGTTAGTAATAAAACTTGAATAAATGTTATTCTATGATTCTTTTAACTATTTATCCAAACACTACACTGGTATTCCTAAATCTTTACCTCACTGTTCAAATAATTCGCTATATATTTTATTATTCATTGAATTAATGGTGTTGAATTGTGTGTTACAGTACAGTGCAGGGGCGAGGGGTCAGGCCCAGGGCACGCAAGACAACCACAAACCTGTGTTCACCAACTGCTCCAACTACCACCCCTCTGTCAAGAAGAGGAGCCCACCGGCACATTTGTGTTCAGGGTAAGTGCAGTGTACACACTTTATAACAAGTTTACGTTTTGCATCGTTGCATATTTTTGAGTGCTTGATAATTTTTAAATGGCTCTGAAACTCATTTAGCAAATTTCTATGAGAAGTAGAGTTATTCATTTCTTTTCCAAAGAGAACGACAGGTCTTGGAACAAAACGTCAAATGGCAAAACTTTATATGTATATGTGACCATTCCACAGGTCACCTTTTTAGCCCGATTTTAATGAAATTTGGTATAAATGTCCCTTTATGTAAAACTCTAGCTTGAGTTTGTTAACACGCCAGATCAGTTCATTCTTTTCAAAATAATCGCCATTCAAAGTTTTGTTTAACCAATTAAACTACAGCAGTACAAAAAAAATGAATACACATTTATAAGCGTATCATAGATTTTTTACTAAATTTATCACTAAATTAGCTTTTTTTAGAGTTTATACAAATTAAGATCTATGATAGACTTTTTCTCATAAATAGATCAAAACAACTTCTGTAGCTCCATAAAGTACCGTAATAAAGTTATTCCAGTTTTCTTATCTAGTCAAAATTTCTACACTTTTTGATGTTATAAAACTGGGCAGAAATTAGGTAATTTAATATGTTTACTAATAGAAAAATTGCATAAATTAGCCTTTATTGAGCCCTACTGCAGATTATTGTTAAAGTCATTACTTAAATACTTGAATTATTATTAAAGTATTTAAGTAAGCATACATAAAACCAATAAAGGTTATGAATCAAGTTCATGAACCATGAATTATGGAGAAATTATGAACCAGCTGCGGTGTTGCCAAATTCTCTCGTGACACACACTTGTGTTAAGGGAGGTTTTACACAATGCTCCTTAACCATACCATCATTTACCGCACAGTATTCCTCTTTAGTAAAGACCAAGTATTTCTTCTGAAGTTAGTTCCTTTTAATATAATGTAGATTGCAAATTGTCTGCTTTTAAGCACAATAATCTTAATAGACTAAACCAAATCATAATAAAACTGACTATCATAATTAAACAAAGAACATTTAAGCATATTTCAAAAAAGGGTTATCAGAATTGTCTAAATAATTTCTTGTTGATAGAAAATTTAAATAATCCTCAACCTTATGCAAAATCTGCTTGGATGTACTAAATAATCACATTTAGCTACTTCTAGAAAAACTATTTAAATAGAAGTTGATGGTATTAAAATAGTTGGGTATAATCAGAGTATAGCTGACCACTTCAACAAAATCTACTCTGAAGTTGCTACAGGTGAAAAATAATGAACTTGCTGTAACACACTCAATAAACAATATTGAAAAAACTCTTTATTCGCTTTGTTATTTATGTTTCTAAATCCTATTGCGACAATGAAGAAGTGATTTATGCCTCATGATATATGCCTGCTAAGAAATCAGCTGATTTGTGCGATTGACGTCTGTCTGTTTGGCTATTACAACCATTTTAAACTAAAATTGTACCACTTTTTATAAAATTGATAAATTTACTTTTCAAGAGGGTACATTTCCATCAGTGTTAAAATAAGCAAAGTGGTTCCAGTTAAAAAAAAGCTCCTTAGACATTACCAGCTGGCCTACTTTTTCTTTGACTGATATTTAAAAAAACTGTGAAAAAAATATTTTACAAACACTTTTTAATTCAAACATTTTGTCAACAATTCTATTTAGATTTAGACAAAAAGCTATCAGCATGTTCTTGAATTTGTCTGAAGCTTATAATTGCGTTGATGGCTCTTCAATGTGTGAATTCTTAATTATGTGATCCAATGCATCAAGTACAAATCAACAATGCTTTGTCTGATCCCATTGAACTGAAATATAGAGTTCCTCAAGGGTCCATTTTGGGACCTATGATTTTTATTTAACAAGCAGAATAGATTGTATCACAAAGAACTCAACAGTTCACAATGAATAAAATTGAGGATAGATGACTATTTGTACTTTAAATATATGTACTCATAATCTTTGATTGGATCTGATCTTTTAATAATTTGTATATATGTATATATATTTTTACTCTTGTCCTCATTGATTTGTATATATTTTACTTTACTTATATTTTACTCTATTATTTGTATATTATCTTGACAAAGTCTTTTGGATTGTACAATCTGTTTTGGTGAATAAAGTTATTTATTTATTTTATTTATTTATTTAAATTAAAAAGAATCATCGGTTTAAACTAGCAAAAATACATAACTTTTTAAAATTACATTATAGTAGATTAAAAAGTAAATTGCAAAATGATGCAAGACAAACAAGATCAGGAATTATAAATCATACCAACACATAGCCAGATGCGCTACCATGAATCCTTGTGAATTTCCAACATGGGGTAAAATAATACCAGAAGTGCTCTTCCAGGAGGGGTGGTGGGAGGTGTGTTTCTCCCAAAAATGGGGTTTATATAAATGACATCAATGACACCTTGTCTAACATGTGTACCAGAAATCAACAAAATGTAATAAACCAGACCAAGGCAGCGGCATAAAATCAAACATTAAAAATTGCTCAAATGTTCCAAATTGGGTTTCTTTGGGGTTATTTTAAAGTTTTGATAAGAAAACCCCCTCATGCCAATGTTAATCAATATATTGAGTTTTATCTTTACACTTTAAATTCAAACAAATCTACTTAAAATATGTAAACTTTTTAAAAATGTTTTTTATATACAACCAACATTTCTTGTTGCAGGTCACAGCGACGGATGGAGATCCTCCAGACACAGGGGGAAGCATATCGTATGCCTTCGTAGCACAACCCAACTACAGACCAAAGTTCAGCATAGACAATAGAACGGGAGAAATTAGGACAAGACATGTAAGTTTCTGTAAACTTACTATTTAGGGTTTTTTGTTTACTGTCAAAAATTCTGTGATAAGAATTGATTACAATTTTAAAATCTATTTTCTAAGAGTGCTGATGATTCCAATTGGCAGGTTTATATACACAGGTCATGGCGAGATGCTTGAATTACATTTAGAATTCATAAGTAGATATTTTGAGTGAACTGTTGATCTGACTGCAGTTTTTGTGTTTGAATTGATGATAGAGTTACTGAACAATCCTTAAAAAGCTGTATCGAAAAATATTGATTTTCAAGATCTAGCTTTTCTTATTCTCTTAAAGCTGTTTTAAATCAGGTCACAGTGAGGACTCGGCTCTTGAATCTTTTCCCAAAGGACATGTTGCTTTGCAATATTTTTAAGGGATTGACAGTTCCCAAAGTTCATGACATTCGAAGCAAATTTATTTCTAAAAAATACAGTCAATCAAATTGTATTTACCCTTTTAGCGTAGGTTGAACAGCTGATACACCAAACACTTTTACTAAGTCAAGAATACCTTATTTTATCTTATCAACGCTTGGCTTATCTTCACACTCAAGCGCGTAGAGTACTGTGCTTGAAGCTTGGTGTACGATGTGGTAAAGTACTGTACTTGAACGTTGGTGTACGATGCAGTATCACTATCAGTGAACAGTACTTGAAGCAAGTCAGATGGTTCAAGGCGTGGTTCTGCTCAGAGTGTATTTGTCAACAGCTGAGTGCACTGACATAGATCTCGTTGTCAGGCTCCTACTAATGGCCCTCACTATCGTCTCCTTTATCAAAAACACTTCGGGCCAGCCCGAGTCGCTAGTTGATAAGTCTAGGAGAACTATGTTTAGTAATTTTAAAATCGGAACATTGCTTTGTACATTTTTGTAGAGGTTGTATGCAGACTCCTTATTTTTGCTTTTTGTGAGGTTTTTTAAATTTGAAGAAGAAGAGCTAATCTAAAATTCAAAATGTATAGATGATAAAATGTCCAATTTTCAGAATTTCGCATATGACCGGTAAAATTTGATTTTTGCTCCCTCTTCAGGGAAATTGGTTTGTCTTCTATAGTCCACAAAAGTCGTCAATTTTGAATACAGTACTGGTAAATTACAAGATTTTGCAGGAAAATATATGAAAGAAAAAAACTAATAAATAGAAACGGATAGTAGAAAAGAGACCAAACTAATAAACAATATCTCCTATATTATTGTTTGAAGTTTGACGACCCTTTACTGCTGTATAGTCTTTTGCACAGAAATAAGACAAATCAAAATTAAATTACCTGTATCAAAAGTACACAAAAATACATAGCTATTTTATTCTTAAGTTAAAATTTTCTGGGAAGAACGTCTCTACCACTCTTGTTCCTGGAGGAGTATTCCGTCAACAGATCCCTGATAGCCTTCCACCATAATCAGGCCTCCTCTGTCATATATAGCCACTAGTGTCAACAATCCAATTATTAATGATACTGGATAAGCTGTAAAAATAAATAAACTATTCCAGATGTTTGACCGAGATGAGCCAAGCAGAGAGAAGGAAGTGTACCTGACTGTGCGAGCGACGGACAACGGCAACCCCCAGCTGGACGATATCTGCACAATCAAAGTCACCATCGAGGACATCAACGACAACACACCCGTCTTTGACAAAGTGGTAAGTCACCCTAATCTACGTTTAAACCACAGAGCGTCATTGCTCTTTCGTTTACTTGTTATTTTGTCACCATATTTTTTAGAATCACATGGGTTTTGTTTGTTTTCTTTTAAATAGATGATTTTAGTCCCAACACAGAGTCAAGTTTCGCCTCTTATCTACTGTTAGTCCGCCACGGGATGAGCCCGAAAAAGGAAAAGCATGATTTTGATCGATGTCATTAGTCATAAATACATTACAAAAACTCTACCAGATAGTTATCATTATTCATTGTTTCATCCGTGTACCAGGGGTGTAGTGGTGCGGGAACGGCGTTCCCACACTGAAAAAATGCTTTTCAATTTTTCATGACTTGTTAAAAATTTTAAACAAATTCGGGGAGAAGCTTTCCGGATTTCCCCTTCCCCTAGGTGTTTCATACTTCTTAATCTGCTTTGTAAAGTGCCTAGGTACCATACAATTATATTAATATTTATGATAACCCAGATAAAATGTTGCGTTCCCACTCTGCCAAATTTACCACTACACCACTGCCGTGTGCTAACCAAAGCTACAAGGACGGATATTCTGAAACAATTTGTTTGGAATCAGGTTTCAATTTTTCACTAATTCCAAAGTTTAAATACAAGATTAAACATCTATAATCTCACAAGATTTATTCAAGAAATAGATTAAATTTTAAGATTGCTTCAGTCAAAACCTGCAAAGGGTAAAATATCTCCGCTTAAAACATTCTTCTTTATAGCCCTTCAACCGTGCAAGGTAAAAGAATGTTCAGGGAAAATAGATTTTACCGTTAAATAAGTGCCCGTAAGTGTCAGAATTGTTTAACAAATAGTTCACTTGAGTAGCTTAAGGTAAAATTATGGCCTGCTCCGGAAAGGCCCATATTTCATTCCCGGCCATGTAGTTTACTACTTGTTCTTCATGTAAATAAGTTTGTTCAATGCTAATATTTTGTAAACTTAGAGCAGTCAATTTACATTCAGTCATTTGTTGACAAATTTGAGTGTTTGAAATTATTTCTAAACATATTAAATAGTTACATTAGAAGGAATGATGAGAACATAAGTATCCTTGTAGTTTTAATTTAAATTACTGTTTTTTACATTAAAACATGGTGTAGTGGTGAACATAACCGCCCGGCAAGCGGGAGACCCGGGTTCAAATCCCGGTTCGGTCCAAATATTTTTGTCTTTAAATTTATTTAGTAATGTTTTTTACATTAGAATTACTCCAAGGATACTTAAGTTCTCTTCATTCCTTCTAATTAATCATAGTAAGCCTTCATAGTGGATTTTACCTTACCAAATAGCTGCAGTTAAAACATAATGGACACTAATTTTGATCTACGTTGCCATATCTAATTTTGATCAGACAATAAATAAATATCCACTAAACATGGAAAAACCAACTTTAGATCATTAAAATTTCAAATATTACAATCTAGTTATAAGAAATGCATGGAATAATTAGGAAAAAAAATTAAAAAGAACCAATGAAAATAAATCCTGAGAGGTCAAATTTAATGGAGCTATCAAACAGATTGAAAAGATTCAAGTGCCATTTGGCAACAACTGTACCCACTCTGAGTGTTTGTTCTTCTACACTCTTAATTGCTATTCTAATTGAAATGTGCAAATCTTCTTTGTTTTTTTTCATACCTGAACAAAATAAGCATTTTTATTTTATTTTTATTACATCTTTTACAGAAACAAATGTGACATTGTCATTGTTTGTGTATACACGGACTAAAGATTTTAAAACAAATAAGAGGTGAATTAATAAATCAACTTAAAATGGTATGAAATGACTCGATAATGGGTTGAATTCAGTATATGGATGATGGGATGATTACATTAATAAAATAAAATAATGATAATCCGTTAAAATAATGATAAAATCCATAATTATATCAGATCCATTTGCAAACAATTGATAGTCACACAATAAAAGCATTTTTTAATTTATACCACAAAGTAAATGGAGAGAACATCAAGAATTTAAAGTTAATTTCCAAGTAGAATTCTTCTCGAATGTCTGAAGTTAAACGGAAGAAAACAATTTTCAAAGGGAGGATAGTTACTGATTTCAGTTATTGTCTTTCTTTTTATTAAAACTTAAAGTAGTAATTTATACAGGGTGAGTTTTGAAGGCCCCCACCTTAATTTTTGAAAAAGGGAAAATATTTTGAAACTCTTTGGGCAATGATTTTATAAAATTCTGAAGTTTGTTCTGACCTACTTTGCGTCAACCACCCCACCAAAAAAACTGGGGCAAAATTTTTCAATTGCAATCCTTTTTTGTGGCACTTTAAAAAAAATTAAAATGCAAAGACGCAAAAGAAAAATTTTTATCTCTACTCCTTATTTTGTAATAATTGTTTAAAGATTGCAAGAAATCAGCTTTAAAATCCCACATTTCACGTACGATTCTATTTATATGACAACATCTTTTGAGGGAAACATCACAACCCTACAACATAATTCCTTAGGGTATTTTAAGAAAATTTGTTATAACAAATTTCCTTCAAAATACCCTATTAATTTACCAAAGACAATTTTTTTATTTCTACTCGTTTTTTTTTGTAATACCTGTTTAAAGATTTTAAGAAGTCAGCTTTAAACTGTTACATTTCGCGTACAGTTTTTTAAATGATAAATTCTTTTGAAATCTTTTGAGGGTAACATCACAACTTTATAACATAATCTCGTAGGGTATGTGATATTTTGCAATTTAAACCTGATTTCTTGTCATCTTTAAGTGGGTATTACAAAGAAATGAGTGGAGATAAAAAACTTTCCTTTGCATCGTTGAATTTATATTAAAATTCCCTTTATATTGGGCTTCCACAAAAGGAGGGGTTGCAGTTTGAAAATTTTAGGGGTCCCATAAAGTGCCAAAAAAAAAAACTTAAGAATCCTATAAAAGCATTCCCCAAAGGGTTTCAAAAAATGGTTCCTTTTTCAGAAAACGGCAAAACTGATTGAAACCAAATTGATTTTCATTGAACTATGAAATGAATGTCGCTAATTTTAGGGCATAGCCATTAAAAATTAAAAAAATTGTATTTGTTCTAAGCTTATTTGCTACATGATAATGTAAAAGGATTTCGGTATAAGAATATAATACTGGTTATCTGCGTCATTATTGGCGTCAGTGCGCCCCCTCTTTTCCATCGGAGAGGATCACAATTTTCAAACGTAAAAAATTAAAATCATGTCAGAATACGCTACTTTACCTGACCCTAGGTTGCAGTTGTATAATCATATCTGTACGAGAAGTATGCATAATTCCCGAGTTAAGTAGAAATATGATAATGATGTGCCGAGAGATATTCCCTGCATACTTACCTGGGAAGTTAAACATGTTGCCTCCGCGTAAAGTGTGAGATATTACGGCTGAAATCGGGATGCATATCTAAAGTGGCCATTAAAATGTTTCCATGCTACTAAATAAGCGTTATCTACCTTGAACTGTAGTTATTCACAATGCGGGAGTATGATTTCCTTGAATAAAGTTTTGGCTATCTGTATGTTGTGTTGTGTATTCTTTTTTATTTAAAAATATTTTGTCGTTTTTATGGTTTCTGTTTTATTGATTGCTAAGTTGATGATTTCAGAATTAGGATGTTTTAAACTAGGTTTAATTAAGTGTAATTATGTAAAGATATGGTTTCCTAAAAAGCAGTGACAACTTTTTTACAGCCTTAATGTTACGGTGAACTTTATTTTTAATGCAATCACATAGAAACATCCACCGCTATGTAAGAAAACACTCCCATATAGTTAGATTAAAAAAGGTTCACTGTCACATTATGGGGGTAATGAAGCGTTCACTACTTCCTAGGAAACCATAGCTTTAATAAGTGAGATTGTATATAATAGATTTTACTTTACTGTCTTTAAATGGGAATTCAAGTTTATGGATTTCTGTTCAATATTTGGATTTGTTCAATATCATGGTCCCACTTTAGTTAAAACATTGCAGGAGCATTAAAGATTTGAAAAGTAAACCTTTAAAAAAAGTGACTCAAATAATCCAGCAAAATAATTCTATTTTAAAAAGTAAACCTCTTGTACCTTGGTGTTAAAGTACCAGTCCGCCTGACACAGTGGATGCGTCAAGCAGAATCTTCCACACAATTTTTGTTTGTCAGCAGTTAAAATATTAAGCGTAAAATATCAATACTGTCAGGACTTGCTTCCCCGCTAGGAACACTACAAATGTTCAAACCACTTAGAAAAAACAACGTATAAGTAGTTAGCAAAATTAACTGTAGTGTTTGTTTCAAAGGAGATAATTAATATAACGAAGGTTATCCAATTACACGGAAAGAGCAGCCAATCACCAAATAGCAGCCGTCCGCAGGTGGGCTTAGTGTTGATGTGTTGAGCTCTATCCGTTGTTGTTACGCCTCTGGTAATCCTCCCTCTAGGCCCCCCTCACTGTCTCTGTTGTAGGGAATACAGAGATCACCTTATCTCGAATAGAAACCTCTCCTTAGCCCCCCACCCCTACGATGATGATTAGAAGTGGTGTCAATTTTTAGTTTGTCCAATTTTTGGGTTTTTTGCTATATAAAGGTGTAGAAACAAATAAGTATTCGACTTTGTAGTTTTTACATGTTTAGGTGTTGTTTAATTTTTTGAGGTATATTTTAACCCAGTAAATTTTAGTCTCCTAAGTAATTCTGAAGTCCTCTATTACTGATGTCTGCACTTGTTTTCAACTTGGTGTGTACCAATTTTAGTCGTATAATTTTGTTAATTTCTGTGATTTTTCCATTTTTAAAGATTTGTGTCAAATCCAATATTGATACTGAACGGACTTCTTTTAATATGGGAAAGTTTATAGACACGTCTTCATTGGAATTACACAAATTTTATTTTATAAGACAAGAGTTGAAGCAACTTAAAGTGGTATGGCTAAACATGAGTTGTGGACGGTGAATCTTTAGTACGAGTATTTGTCATTAATTACTGCTGATTTCAGTGTTCATAGTTGTTCTTTTAATAATCTTCTTTTGAAATGTTTTGGTTTTTTGGTTGTCTTTCAATCAAATCAGTGAGATTTGCCGTTCTAGAGTTTCCTTATATCGGTAAAGTTTTTTTTACATTCTTATGAAGAAAGGATTTATTTTCTAGCATTTTATTATTTTGTTAAAAAAAGTTATCATGTACCTTACAGTTATAATTTCCCAAACGAGCCTAAACTTTAAACTAGTGTTTACAAATTTGTACAGCTAATGATATGAAAATCAATGTATAATGTTTATTGTCAAGAGTATGTAATCCTAATGCTCAACTTGTTCAGGTCTTTCGCGGATATGTTTGGAAGGTAAATCAATTGCATGCAGTTAAGTGTTGAATATCAGCCTGTAAAAATATATAAAATGATCCAAGTAAATTCCTAAGTAATTGAATTTAAATTAGGTCTGTGTTTAAACTAGGCATGTGTTGCAATCAGTGGATTTTGCAGACCACAAGACGAATCAAGCTTTTTATTTTACCCTCAAGTTCAAGTTTTCTTTTTACTTCTTGGGCACAACTATTAACTGTTTAACTCTCTAAGTAAAGTTACTGTTTCTCAAAAACAGTAGGTTCAACTGTACCATTTTGTATTTTCATTCATTAACAGCTTTCTTTAATATTTTGTGTGTGTGTTGAAAACCTCAAATTTTAGCTAAGTATTGGACCAATTAAAACTCCCTTATAGCGTTTTTAAATAATACTCTTCAAGTATCGGGCACGTTTTTTATAGTTTAGTTTTGAATTACTGTTTGAACATGCCTAGTTTAAACATGCATTGAAATTGCCCAGTGTAGTATTTATAACCATCAATACCAATAACAAGTATTGTGGTTTGAATAGAAAATAATGTCTGGTTTTTATTATAAATCATTTAACTTTAGTTCCAAATTATCAATTAATTATGCCTTGTTTTTAATGAAAATAACTTATTCTCACATGCAGAGTTGCATCTGATTTTCAATAATTAACCACCGATGCCGGGTTCTGCGGACAATTATATTTCTTTGTTGACTGTAAATACGCGGGTTGCAATTCGGTAACTGCAGTGGGGTAAACAAGTTCATTTATAAACCATGTCCGATTGTGTCATGTTTGATGAAACTGTTTACCGATGCAAACAATAGAATACATTTCGGTTACTTTTACGCACCGGTTTCAATATTTACAAACATTGTTTACAAGCGTAAAAAGTAAAATTGCTTTGTGCGTCGGCACAAAACATGATTGATTATTGTGTATTAATGGGATTCCCTTTACACCGGATGATTGCATGTGTTAGTCTCCCGTTGTTAGGCTTTGTGGTAGAAGTAGTCTGGATTCATTATGCAGACGATTCAGTTTGTTGTTTGCATTTATTGCTGCTGATTCTGGTTTTCTGGTGAGTTTCCGAACATAGTTGAAATATTTCCATTTTATTCTGATTCAGTTTGGTTTTTATTTTTACTATAGCAGAGTTTAGTACTGGCATGAATTGTGTGTTTTATACTCTGGGTGTTTGTTTCTGTTTTCTGCACAGATTTAAGTTAAATTGTTTTGGTTAAGTGGATGTATATTGAACTATTACTGAAACATAAATTATAGTTTATGATTTTATCTAGCTTTTAGTCTTTTTATAAGAATTTCAAATCACTAGTAAAACATTGTGTGAATAAAGTGTCAAATCAAAGCAGTACACCTCGATTAATCTTAGATTTTTCATTGTTTGTGGTTTTTAGTATAAATGGAGTGTTCTAAAAACCATCAGTAACGCTATTTAGTCATGTTGTACTTCAATTCTAAATAGTCTTCAATGACTCAAAGGTACATGAAAAAAATGTATTTATAGATAATATGAAGAAGGAATCTATCCTAAAATAAAAACAATCCATTTAATATTTTAAGAAGGCAGGGTACTCCCAAACCCCTCTTTTGGCAAACCACACAAAATATTTTAAAAATGTCGACATACACAAGGAGTTTTCCTGTTTACTCCTAAGGAAAACTTGTCCGACATAAAAGACGGCAGTATCATCAGCGAGATTAGAAGAGTAGTTGAGCAAATAAACCGGTGATGGGCCGTTAAACCTGCGAGAGTACAGCGGTAAGACAAAGGTTGAACATCTGATACTGGAAATGGAACTCGATGTTATTAAAGTGATAAAAGACAAATGACAAGAGAGAGAGAGAGAGCAGAGATCGTAACAGCTGAGTGACCTCATGATTGTCGCTCTCAGAATTGTTCTGCTGACAACAGAATCGTCCCATTTTAAATGATGCTCTGTTACTTGAGTTAATTTAGGGTTTCTTTGCAATAAGTCGTTGCGGTGACTTTTTTTTATGGGATTTTAAAACAAATGGGCTTGTTGTTATGATTTGTAGATTAGTTTTAACAATTGATAATATTTTATATTGTACTTTGTTGTTTTACACTCTTTCAAAATTGCCAATAAGGAATGTTAAGTTTTAGTAACATTAGTTTGATATAAAGACACACAACATCAGAAGGTTGATTAAAATTTAGATTAATCTAATTTTTGTGATCTTGACTTGAGCCGAAAATACTATTAATTTTCTTAAATGAAAAAGATTGGGTGTAGTGACTGGTTTTTTGCTGCAATAATATTTAAAGTTTTTTAAGTAAAAGAAAAAAGAAAAATCACACTTTAAAGCTCTCCTACATAATACAAAAATATGTTATTGAATATTGAAATCGCGGTTTAGTAACGTTTTTAGCTTTCATGTTACTGCCCATCTATTTCCGACTGAACATTCCTTCCTTTTAAATCAATATAAAAATTCGTCTCCATACCGAGTACATTTTTAACAATTTTCAAACATGTATAAAGTATACGAGGGTGCGTCGTAAACACGCAAAGTGAAGGCGAGGTGAAGGCGAGGCGAGGCAAGGTGGCGGTGTGCATATGAACGGTGATGTATTAAACACAGCGGCTAAGTGGCTTATGTCATCAAGTGTACAGTTTATCAGCCGTATAACCGAGACGAGGCGAGTTTACGCAACACTTGGCCTCTATTATTCACCCAGATTCCCCTCGTTCACTTAGCGCAATCACCGCCCGGCAAACGTTACGCAGAATGGCCTCTGACGTCGGATTTACGCTTCAAATTCAGATACTGAGGGCGTTTTGATGTTAAAAAACATTTTCTGTCGTGATATGATCTAGTAAAAAACATCATGTAGTGCCATTTGTTTGTAGTTTTTTGCCTTTTATAAAAAAGAACGTCACGGTAGAGTTTATGTACCTTGGTAATATAGAAGTGAAATTTTAGCGTTTTCACCACCAGTATCGGTAAAGGTTGTTTTGAACTTTCCTACCGAACAAATCTTCAACAATTTTGTAACAACTGTAGGAAACAAAATATATGTTTATTCATTTCATGATATTTTTGGTTATTTACAAAACATAATAAAGTAGATTTGTTTAATCTTATAATATTTAAAATATACTGTGAAAGACGCAGAGATACAGCATAGAGCACTGAAAAACTGCATTTCATCTTTAAATTTTCAAATATAAATGTGTACAAATACGTCTGTGAGAAATGACGATGGCGTTTACTTAAGTTGTTTTTGCTCAATTTAAATTATAATATTTTATAACCTTAATTAAAGTATTAAAAGGCGTTTCTAAGAATTAATTTCCTGAATAAACCATCAATTTATAGTAATTAAACTCAATGAAAAAATAAACACACATTTTTTGTTATTGTGACTCAATTTCATAGCTTATAAAAGTTTTCAAATATAATAAATATTTTTAAGCTGAAAATTTGTTTACAAAATGCTGTTACGATAGGTTTGAATATGTTTTTTGATAAATAGAGATATCGGAACAAGAGTGGGTGTATTTGTAAGACTGACCAAAAATGGCTAAGAGTTAAATAAAAATTTAAAACAGATTTCTGAGGTATGTTAATTAGTAATGGTGTAAGTTTATATCCTGATAGTAATAGAGGGCTAAAAAACATCTGTAACAATTCCTTGAAGCACAAATATTTGTATTACTTAAAATTGAGTGGCCTAAAAAGTGTAAGGTTTCATCCCTAGAAGACACAAGCTAAAATTGCAACATTTTTAAAAGGCAAGCTTTATTTTTTTGTCAGTTAAAGTTTGTAATCAGGAACAGTTTTCCCCCAAACATCCTAGGTTAGCCACTATACAGCTTGGTTAGAAATTTTGCCAATATCTTTCTGGATCTTTTCTGTGGCCACTGATTTTGATCTTTACTACATATCAAAATTTTAATATGTAGAAAATATGTTCAGTTAGAACTAGAAAAAAAGTGCTAAATAATAATATCCGCAAGCTCAAGCTAAATTTAGCATCCCAAGTACGTCTTTTTACCTACGCATTCCCAGAGATTTGACGTCTACTCGTAGCGCAATGTAGAGTCCGGTTACAGCCCATCTCCCGAGGGATAGTCACCTATTATTCACCGAGACTATGCCCATGCCCGTTCACTCGGCTCTATCTCCGCTCGGTTACAGCTATTGCTTAACTCAACACAGTTTATTGATAGTTAGGTGCGGCAGTAACTTCTCATGTCGCTGGTTGAATCAAAAATTGATTGTTCGCTATTTAATAACCACTTTTATGAGCCATGAGAGAGGTTCTATTAAGCGGGAAGTGCTGGTTAATTTAAAAGCTGAGTCAGCTTCGAAGAATCGCTTAGGTTTATGTGATTGTAGTTTCAGTGTGATTGTTTCTATCAAGAGTAGTTTCCTTTATAGTAGAGTCGCTATAACTTTGCATCTGGCCTTGTCAAGGTGAAATTGGCAACACTGTTTAGCGATCTGTTACCTCAGGAAACATTACAGTATGAATGCAAGAGCAGTTAAGATTGGAAATTGTACTCAAAATTGGTCAACTTCAACATCAACTGGCCAAGCTGTTAGACTAAACTAACACTGGCCAAACTAACTGTTAGACAAAACTATTTTTCAATAGGGATACTCAGAACAAAGTTGGATCTCCGATATATAATCTAGTTCCTCCGGTTCACACCACATCAAAACTTTGTAATTAGGTGGAAATATTTCGGTCTCGCTGTGGAGTACCATCTTCAGTCACTGATTGGCTAAAACGTCAGTGTCAGTGTCTACCAGAAGAACTAGATTATAGTTGTGACACTGGCCGCGAAAGCCTAAGAGTTAAGTTTACCCGATATATGTTTTAAAGTTTACAAAAAAAATGTGTACACTGCAAAAACTGCTCCAGTAGGTGGGTCCAGTAAATCGGGAACAATCAAGACCACAAAAAGCTGAACACTGAGCTTTTTTTGAGACATTTTTTGTACAGTAAATTTCTTGAAAAGGTAAACATACAATATATTGAAAACACATGGCTAGTCAAGTAAATTTTAAATTTGTTCCCATCAAACAATTATTTTGTTGACCATTTAACAACTGCAAAAACTACTAACAAAATTAAAACATCACTTAAAATATTTGTATTTTCAAATTGTACAGATTTACATGCAGTTAATTTTAACATTGCCCCAGATAAGTAGGATAAAATAATGTAATTTAAACAATTGCTTCAGCAATTTATAACTTGAATTAATTAAAATTGACTTAGTTTTTAACATGTTTTGCGTGTGGTCCTTTCCACGATGCTACCAGACACAGCCGGAGGTCACAGAGCTGTGTTTGAGTAAGCGATTGTAAAGAGTCGCAAAACCCCACACTCTGACACTGACAGTGGTTTGCAAACAAGGGAACAAAGTTCACGAGTTCGCCAGAGTTGCCACTTTTTGCAAACAATTCCCGCACAAACTTTGTTTACATAATTAGTAAATGTTTATCTTCACTGTACTCTTCTAACAAGCTGTTTAATAACCCAAGAGAAGTCTGTGGTTGACTCTAAATCCTGTACGTTACTCGGAGAAATAAAATTGACCTTGTTTTTTTTATTATGTTTAGTACTTTCAGTTTTGAATTTGATAGGTCTTAAATATACACATGTGTATCTGGATGCTTTTAATACCTAATAAATGTTGTTTTTAAATGCAATCAAGAAAATATACGAGTTTACACGATCAAAAGGTATTACTCACCGTGAGATTGCTAAAATAGAGAACGTTAACAAATTTGTTTAAGACAATTTTTTCTCAAAAAGATGACTCCTTCTCGTTTTAGTACTTATCAACCCCCAAAATCAAAGAGTAGACTTATAAAGTTTTGCTTGATTAAAAATAAAATAATTCTTAGGTCATTAATTTCTTTATGTATATACATTAATAATCATTAATTGGGGTTACTAATACAATATTTTGTCAATTTTAGGTAGTAAGTCTGCAAATTTGGTTTTCAATTTGCACATTCATGCATGATAGCAAAAAATAAGTTGGCACATGTTCTTGTTTTCCAGATTTAACTGGTTGGTTTAATAATTTTGTAGTTTTTCTATTCCTCAAGAAAAGTGAATTCACAATAAAATGTTTCACGCTAACACACTTCACACTTTGGTCTGTCTCTTTTTTATCGCTTTTTGTATGTTTTTGCAGAACTACCAGGAATCAGTACCGCAGGACCTGAAGAAAGGCAACGAGGTGATGAGGATATCGGCAACGGACATCGATGACGGAAACAACAGCCGAGTCGTCTACGACTTGGAAGCCAAGGTGCCGGCGGACTCTGAGTACTTTCGGGTGGATAAAACCACCGGAGTAATCTACCTCGATAAGGAAATCGATGTGAGTGCCTCGTATCTTATCTGTTACTGATAACTGACAACACCTGTGGCTAAACTGAGCTGGTAGATTATTAAATGAGAAGTTGACTGGTTAATTGAACACTGGATAATGTAAAATGTATTTCTGGAAAATATATCAAATCCTTAGGTATTTATGAAAACATGTAATTTGTTTCACGGACATTTATTTGTCTGTGTGGAAAGTATTTACTTGCGCTGTAGGAGTCCCTGAAATGAATTCTTACCAATATTCATATAAACCGCACAGCTACGTGTTGGAAAATGTTTAAATCCTTTTTCAACTGAGCATAAATATTTATCCTTTGTGAATAAAGGTCATTGTTATAAATTTATGTTTGAATATTTCCTATTTGCATTTCCATAGTCAACATAAAATCTTATTTTGTTGAACCTACTTCAAAGTCAAATAATAGTGTTTGGATTGGAATTAATTCACATAAAAGCCATTGCATTTTATCAAGAAGACTAATTTAATATAGTCCAGTGTAAAGAGAATTAAAAAAAAACAATGTGGTCCTATCTCGAGAGGGACTTAAATTCATACTAGTGCCTAGCATATTCAAACTAATACAAACAGAAGGGATAAAGAAAACATAAGCAGAATGAATTTGTAAGATTAATGTTTCACAAAATAGTTTTAAATTTGTATAAATGCTAAATAGCTAATTTATTACTAAATAAATTTTAAGATAAAATTAATTTTGTGGACCTGGTTTGGTCTTAAAACCCGAATGTCTCACTTGCCAGGCGAGAATTACATCAATTAGCATTCTCGCCTGGCGAGTGAGGGATTCGGGTTGGAGTCCTGGATTGGTCCATAAATTTTACCTTCAAATGTCTCTAGGATTAAATAATGTTTCACAAAATAGCATTACTCCATAAGTTCTTTTAGAGTTCCATTTTGTAAAATCATACTTTCCGGTGTTTTGTAGAGGGATCCGGGCTACCACTTCCGGATGAGAGCGACTGCCACGGACCAGGGAGATGTGCCAAACTCTGCCTCCATCGACCTGGAGATCTTGGTCGTGGAGTCACACAAGAAAGCACCGACCTTCGTCTCCATCCCCGCCTCGCCCATCTTCCTGCCCGAGAACATGAGCAACTTCAACTACAACATTGCTACGTTCACTGCCCAGTAAGTAACACTTTGGAATTTTCTGACAGGGTACACAATGTTTTCAAAAACAAGGTGACCGATTTTTAATAATAACTATGAGAGTAGTAGTTATTTTCTCTGGTGATAGCTGGGCGAAGAAGAATCGTTAGGAAATATGTTTTTATGTGAAGAATCTTGACACTCATGGAAGGTGTTGTAGGAGAGTTGTAGGAAGTTTTTGAACTCCTGAATTATAATTTTAGAAATTTGTTGCTAAAATAGCAGAAACTCTTAACACAATAACTATTATGAGCTCCAGCAATAGTGCTAATATAAAAATAATATTGATTTAGCAAAAATTGCTTTGAACGTCGATATTTAATTTTAAATATATTAAAACTACTCATGAACAAATTTTGGATGTAACATACTGTACTAGTTAAAATTTTCCTACACTCCGTTCATACTTTTGTCAGGTCACAATAAAAAATATATGCTTTATGATAAAAGCTTGATGGAAAATGTGCAAACCTCTATGCGGGTCGAGAACCTTTGACAAGTTCTCTTGTGGCTTTTACTACACTCAAGGCCAGTTGTGCAAGCCAAACCCATTATTGCTCAAATTTAATTATTCCTATGTAAGGAATTTATAATCCATCCATTGAATTAAAAAACTAATATTTAAAGTTCCTTACTTACATTTTTTGTGACAACACATCTTCAATCAGAAGATAAACAATCTAATTTTTCAAATTGTATTTCCAACATTTTTAATGTTTATCTTTAGAATTTAATATTTAAAGGTTATAATAACCTTTCATGCACCCTACACCTTAAAAAAAATTTCAGAGTACTACAATAGGGTAATTTGCAAGTATTTTTGCAGAAAGAGCAATTTGAAAGGAACTTTTGGCAACTATGACAATTCAGGGGAATTTCCAAACAATCTACAATTTTTTGACAATTTTACTTTGAGTGCTGACGTTTTCAATCAGAAAATTAACACCATCCTCAAGTCGTTAATCCAGTAAATATTCCACACGCAACTAACAACTACCAGTTAACTGAGCACTACAAATCTCTTTTAATGCTTTAATGTATCAATCGACGATCTCTCTTTCACATATGTGAGGATTATTGTTATAATGATCGAGTGAAATAATTAGCCGAGGGAACGACTGGCACTGTCGGGACTGACTCACGTTGCAAAGCCTACGCGTCTACACGCTGACAAATTAACTGATTTTTCCCCCTTGATTAAACAGTGCGCCGTGACAAAAGGGCTCTGTAATTGGATCACTGAGGATTTCCTTTGATGCGAGTTCACACATTGTGTCCCGGAATTTCGCTTCCAATTATTTTTATGGGAAATATTTTTAATAACTCTATAGAGTTTAAATAGTTTTACTGTAACGTAAAAGTGGTTTTCAAGAGTAAATTGCACAAGTGCCATGTAACTATTTAATGGTTTGGTTTGAATTTGTTGTCTAATAATTTTGGGTGTAGTTTATTTGATTTATCTCAGCTTAGTGGTTTGTGAATTGTTTTGTATTAGTAAAGTAAAATAATTGAATTGAGCTACTTGTTAGACATGGGCCATAGCAAATGATAAAATTATTCTTAAAACCAGTCCTGTTTTATTATTTTTAAAAATTAAATTAATTGGATATTTATGTTTTCTTTATCCCTTCTGTTTGTATTAGTTTGAATATGATAGGCACTAGTATGAATTTAAGTCTCTCTCGAGATAGGACCACATTGTTTTTTTTTAATTCTCTTTACACTGGACTATATTAAGTTAGTCGTCTTCAAAGATATTTTTCGAAAATAGGTTTCAGTTTTTAAACACTTGGACATATACTACCATTGATGCATGTTAGGTTTATAAAGACAATTAATTTTCTTTATAAAATATGCACTGTATTTAAATTGCACACACAATTTGGTTGAATAAATCCAAGTAGATAGAGGTAAGAATGATTTTTCCTGAAAAAAGTAACATATTAAAAAAATTCCAAGCCTTGCTTCTTGTAAAGTTTATTGTGGTCTAGACGTAGCAGAGCTAGTGAGTCAACCAAGCTTGAAAGCCGGTATAGAATACCTGGGGGAGAGTTTAGAGGGCACATTGAGAGGGTAAACACTATCACAATGATCCCTCCCTTGTCGTCTGCTATTTCTACCTTGTTGTCCTCATTTCCTTTTGTGTTGTGTCTTCTTTCAGCAGTTTTCATATTTCGAAATATTAAAAATCCATTAGTAGCTCTTTAGAAGACGTAGCTCAGCAGGTTTGTTTACAATGTTCTGTCTCGCGTTTCTTGGTTGTTGTTGTGGTTAATGTTCACAATAAACTGACACTGACGAACTATTTATTTCAAATAACATCCTGGGTTTTTGCTCAGCATAGTCTTAATTAAATCATTTAATTTATGAAAATAATTTTTGTCCGTACAATTTATGAAAAATTGTACTATTTATAAACTTAATGGTCCACGCAAAAATTAAGATAGAAAAATGCCGGTTACGTTCGAGTACCCACTTTGGTTGGTAGTACAGTAACATCAAAAAACTGCTATTTATGATGAAAATGTTTCACATGAAGCCTTTGACACTTTCATACTAGTTCAAAACTAGTGGTGGGTAGGATTGGATTCTCTTAGAGCAAAAATTAAGCAAAAATCTATTTTTTGCTTGACCTGTTTGACATTTTTTAAGTCTACCTTTATCCTAAAAATACCAAAGATATATTATTTTTGTAAGTTGCATCACAAAATGGTATGAGAACAGCACGGCTTATCCTTAAATACAAATTTGCCTTTAAAACTGATATTTTAGCCATGACAAATGTAAGATTATCACAAAAATGCCTGATTGTCCAAATACTTCTCTAAATTACCCTAGCCGCCAAAAATTCCTTTAAACTGACCCTTTTAAAGCATTCCGGCCGTTTTTTTTTCAAGATTCTACTGACTTGTTTTAAAGAAATGAAAACAAGCCTATTATAGAGCAGGTTAACAATCGTCAGCCACCACAGACTGCTAATATTGTTCACATAAGAGATAGCGTAACGGTGTTGTGTAAATGTTCACTCAAATATTCATGAGGACAATGAGATTACACAAATTCACATCTACAAGTGCTACGCCACCCTCAGTAGCTTGTTGTGTTAAGTAATCTTCCCTCCCCCTCCTTCCCTCCATCCGTACAAGAACATAACACCCCCAGTAACGGTATGGCAACAGACGTTTAACGCTTTCATATATGCCAATACTCAGATGCCAACGTCTATGTAACATTGCAAGTGATGTTTATTTGAAAATGCTGGTGTTGATTGGTTTAAGAACGGACATCTGAGGGAATTTCTTAAATGTAGGGTCAAAGTTATAACTTTTGTTTTCTATAAAATCGACTCAAAATGTTAGAGCTTGACAGATACTGAAGCTTTGGGAAACTGTTATTTTCTGGTAGGCCGAGGAGAAAAACATTTAATTTTCAGAATATTCAGAAAAAAACACATTTTTTCCATTGTAATAGTTATTCCTAATCAACTGTCACAGACTCTAGATTACAAACAATTTAGTATATCACAGTAATTAGCCGCACAAATGTAAAGCGGGATTTTATTTTTGTTGGGGAAAACATAAAGCTGTAAATTATTTTATTAACGATTGCTGACCCTGAAAATTCCAAAGTAATTCAAATTTCTAGTTTGGTCCGGAAATTGTTACGCCCTCGAAAATTTGATTGAGGAAATTATTATGAAATAAAAATGTATACCAATATTCAAAATAGTTATACTATGAAATGGCTTCAGCATTTTAATCTACAATATGAAAAAAATTACATACCCAAAACATAACAAAGAAATATATTATTAATATCTAATGCTTCGTTTACGCCGAGTTACAGTTGAATTAAAAATACTGCTAAACGTTTAGATCTCGCTGTGGAGAGTCATCCTCAGTAGCTGGTTGACTGGCTGAGACTGGATTGGCCGCCGCGTCTTCTTATATACCAATCCAGTCTCAGCCAGTCAACCAGCTACTGAGGATGACTCTCTGTAGCGAGGTCAAAATGTTTAGCAGTATTTTTAATTCAACTGTGATACTGTGTAAACCGGAAGCCTAAGATATTAATGACACCGACCGCGAAAGCTTAAGAATTAAAATTAAAGAAGTATATTAATATTTCAAATAATTTGTGTTTACTTGTTAGAAATAACCCATTTTAATTTGATAAAGTTTATTTGTTAACATAAATTTATTACGTTTGTAAGGTCAAAATTTGCACGTTCTTGAACGCGGAACATTGCGGTTATCACAGAGCATTGTACATCAACCGCCTAGTTACATCAACTAATGACTCTGCCAGCTGATTAGTTGACAATGCAATGAATGGCTGATTGATGTTTATATTGATCAATGTAGTGTAGTGTGTATCTATGATTACTGCCGCGTTGGATTAGTTCATTATTACCCTTCAATCTCATATGTCAAGACTCTTTGTCAAACCCAGTGATTAATTTACCTGCCGAATTGTTGACATATTTCCACGTTTGTATGATTACCGTGTTGTTTATTTATGTCGGTAATGACTGGTTTTGATGGTTAACGGTTTTATTGAGTTTGATAATGTGTAAAGGCTAAATTAATATTGTCATGTGACAATTTATTTTTTTGAACACAGATGTTTTCAGAGGCCCCCGGATAGAGCCTGATCTGCATCTATTCGTGATAGGATATTTAACATGAGAAAATTTGCAAACGATGTTTCAAGTTCGAATTAAAGTACTGAAATGGGAAAATTGTTCCCATGAAGAAGCATAGAACCATTAATGCTGCAGCATATAAAAGCAAAAACGGAAAACTTCCTCGCTAAACAAACAATTTATTACGACAATTTGAGTTCTATGTTGTCATAGGAAAATCAAGTTTTAATCAACCTAATTAATAATTTATTACTAGAAGTGAAACCCAGTGTAGGACCAAAGTTCAAATTATTAATTACCTTGTATTGTGCCTGTAGATCCTACAGTTGAGAACTGTACAGTTCTCTATAGTTCTTAAACAGGCACAATACAAGGTAATTAATAATAATTTATTGTTTGACAATATGACTAAAAGTACAAGTTTATAGTTTATATGCAGCAGTTTCAAATAGCTTTATGTATCCATTGAAACAAATTTTTAATTTAAGTACGTTTTGCAGTAAAAAAAAAAATGCAGGTAAAGTGGTAAGTTTTTATCTAGATAAAACCAATGAGACCTCAAAGGGTTAAACCACTGTAAATTTCTTAGCCCAAATTTATAATGTTACTTCATTTTGAAAAAGCAACATTTAATTAAATTTGTACTGTAATTCACACAATTGATTATTGCAAACACAATTAAAACTGGCGAACACAATCATTCTTGTACAACAAATAATGAGAATTTTACATCATTTGCGCGTGAATACTTCAGTTAAATATTGCTGTGTTGATCATAATATGTTAAGTGCACAAAATGAAAGAACAACAAAAATCGACGAGCAAATGGTCCGAAATCTACACAGTATTGTGTTTCAACACTATCCTCAAAAAATAACAAACGGAGGGTTGTAGGCTAGACAAATCGGGACAGCGAGGACGGTACAAATAGAAACGTTTAGAGCCATTGTTTCGCCTCAAGGTGGCGAATAGCGGACAGTAATGTTTTATTCAACAAGTAGAGGAAGCTCTTCTGTCCTGACCCTTCTTACGAGATAATGGCTCGGCAAACATTGCGACGCCAATCTTCTTCCCACAGTATTGAGTTTTCAATCTTCCCACTCTATTAATACCGATTTTGATTTAAGAAAAGGTTTACTTTTAACAGTCGAAGAATGGTAATTTAGTTCAATATTCTTTCTATATTATAAATTACGTGAAAGTATAAGATCAGAGACAAATTTTAATTCTTTCAAACGCAAACTAAAACAATATGTTTTAAACAATTCATTTTATAGTGTGGATGAATTTATGGATGTATCCTAAACTAATTAGAAAATAACACATTCATGCACATAATTATAAGTATGGTTTCAAATAGGTTTACAATTTATTTTACATTTACCTTTAATGTACTTTGGACCATACTCCGGTACCGGAGATTTTATCATTTCAAAATTCTCTGTAAACTTAGAATTATGTCAACACAATTAATTATTGTACATTGACAGTAAAATATGTTATGTTATTTACTGTGATAAACTGGTCTTAAAATTGAATTGAAATATTAGTTTTATAATGTTAACAGTTGTGTATTTTTTGGTTTGAAACTTTGAACGATATACTAAATAATTTTTAGTAACATTTATAAATGAAACTAGGTGTTTGGCGTCGCACCTTAAATTTACCTTCGTAGTGCACTCAGCTGTGTGAGGCAAGTGAGTAGCTACGTCTAGTAGCGCATCCTGGTAACCAACACTGGAATCCACACTGTGTCGGGTTCACAGCAAACTAACAACTCGTCCCAATTCAAACACTGTCCAGTTTTTTCGTCCCACCGAGCCCAACCGTGGATTGTTTCTTTTTTTTAAGGTAAATAGTTAAAGGTTGAAAACAGTTAAATCGAACGTTAAATAGAGCAGGTTGAAGAAACTGTTCTGTTTTCATAACAATAATTACGCTCATTTATATTTGAAATAGTGAGTGTTGAGCTTCCTTTTACTTCATTGCTTATTACTACAGTAGACCCTTGATAGAACAGACTAATGTGGCGGAAGGGTAGTCCAGATTTTGAAAAATCCGGACGATCGGGGAAACTAAAAACATATCCTGGTGCATTAGGATCGATAAAAATAGACTCAAGATGACGTAATTTGAGGTCCAGATCGGTTACTCTCGTGTTTGGCTGAGCCACACACCTTAAAACCTAGCGTTAAATTACAAGCTTTTAACGTTGATGTTAAAAATACTGTATGTAACAAAAAAATATGTTTTTTGTTTATTTTAATTTAATTTTCTTTTACCGAGGGGTGGTCCGGACCATCCCGAATCCGGTTGAGCGAGGTCCGCTCGAAGGAAGCCTACTGTATTATTATCTCATTCAGGAAAATATTTTTTACCCAACCCAATTTAGTGAAGGATCTATTTTCACTGGTGTGTTGTAACAAAAATCGAAATACATCAGAGAAAATTTAATCCTTTAAATTATGAAGGGTCAAAAATATTTTTCCAACTGAGAAAACTTAAAAGAAAAGCACACAGTGATTACGTTTCTTATTTACATGCAAAGATAATGCTGCCACTGCTAATGGTTTGTTTTCTTGCTCGCACAAAGAAGGAGCGAATTTGTTCTTCACATAGAATCGCACTTTAATATTCATGAGAAGGGTTAGGATATTACATGGTCCGTAGCTGTAAGCAAGTTTGAGCATAACAGTTAGTCCGCAATCTCCTCTCGACAACTTTGCATTCTACCCGCGTCCCGAGCACAGTAGCTTGTTTGAAAATATTGTGTCAAGCACTCAAGTGTTTTCCGTTCTTATGGTTTACGCTAAAACACAACTAATTCAATGTTGTCTACGAAGTCAACCTTGCGTATCACCAGCAATAACAATGGTAGATGATGTTGTAGTTGAGGAAGCTCAGGCCATAAAATTTCTTGGAATTTACATAGATTAAGGGTTGACCTGGGAAAATCCAATAAACAATGTGTTGCGTCTGGTATATTTGGTATATTCATATTATGTGTGAGAATGGAATTCCAATTAGTTTTTTTTATATTTTTGTTTTGCAACACATTTTCAATGTACACTGCAAATAAAGTTATTTATTTATTGTTCGTTACGTTTTATGATTTTTCTAGTTCAATTCTTTTTCCTTGTATGGGAGTGTTAGGACAAGTTGGAAGTAAAACCACTTACTAAATTATCAATAATATTGGTTTTATTATAAGCAGAATCAGTAGATTGACAAGACTGCAGAGGAATTAAACAAATGTACTGTAGTGATGAAAAATAAATAAATATGTATACAAAAATTAAAGAAAAAAATTAATTGGACACATTTTTATATATGGAAAACTTTTTAAGTTTAACATAGAGGGTTGATAAAATCACTATGCGGTATTCTTGTTTTACTCTTCGTTAAGCTTGAAAATTCTTTTTACACTAAAGTTTTTCATGAAAGATATAATTCTTAAATACTCTGGTAAAAAAAAAACCAATACAATGTTTTAGGTTGTTAATTAAAAAGTCCCGTTTCAAAAATTTACCCAATTTATTGTTTGTCTTTACTTGTTTTTATACATATTTATTTATTGTGTTAGTCATTCGGTTACTCAGGAGTCATCATTAAAACATTCTATAGTATCATTAATTTGATTTATTTGAATTAAAAATAAAATTTCTCTTTCATTGCACAAACAGCTAATCTTTGCAAAGAAAAGTTTTCCTTTATATACATTGTAAAATTACTTAGGAAAAGTATTTTAAAAATTAAAAAAAGTTATCAGAGGAAGAACATGTTAGCTGTAAGCAAACAACGAAGAGGAACAAGTTCCTGATAAAACAAACTCTGGATTCCAACTTTCGATTCAACTGTTGATTTTGCCAGCAATATTTTACGTGTAAATCTTGCAGTAACTTAATTAGTTAAGTTTTAATACAGTCGCAATGCTACAACATAATATAGATATTTATAGATATATAATCTCTATAGATGGTAAATAACGGGCTTAAGCAACGTTTAAAACACATGATTATTTTAGATTTGTAAATTGTAAAAAAAATGTTTTGATATGCTACGTGGAAATTATGTTTATTTATTAAACAATTGACAAATGTCTGCCAATCTCTAATCAATCTTGTTCATTCCACCTCGGCCAGTCACTTGCTTGGCCACACATTTCCACATTTCCTGCCTTCCTATTGATTGAACATTGGCACACAACGTTGTCATTGGCTGTTACTCATTTATTTATTTCATTTATTTATCGTATGGCTAGAAAGTACAAACATACTATGTGCAATTGCCAGGAGATTCAAACTACCGTAGTTTTGATTAGTTTGGCTGCTAAATCAAAAATAGACCTCTCTGCCGTGAAGACACATTGCCCAGGATAACCGCAGGGGGTGGGTCTACGTCAATCCAAATTCCAAAACTGCCTAATCTACAACAATTTTAAACTTTGTTTTTGATCACTTTGATAAGTCCCTGTAAACCTTACTGGCTCTAGTAACTATGACACTAGTAAGGCAGTTGAAATTGTACCAATCTTTCTGCTAGCATATTTCTGTTCTGTGTCAGTGTCGCATTATCGGCCATTGATTTGCTCTTGGGTTTGTGACTTGTATAAAAATCATACTATTTTTACCTTTTAAATATCTCATTTCATTAGGCCGTGAGCATAAAAAAATAAAGCAGAAGATGGTTATTAGCTTGAATTCAGTGGCCTTGTTCTTCATATTTGTTTACCGAACTGAAATGTCTACCATATCTATTCCTTATTTCCTTTCAAGACAATACACTACTCTACTAACCGATGTTGGTTTGTCTCTTTGTGCTCAGGTCGAACACGGACGAGAAGGCGCCAGTGTTTGTGCTGGTGGTGGGACGCACAGAGCAGACAAACAAGCAGAGTACGTTCAGACTGGAGACGGACGGCACAACGGCACACATCCGCCTCGCCAGGCACCTGGACTACGAGACCGTGTCCGAGTACTTGCTCACTATCAGGATCCAGGTAAGGACTTTTTTTTAATTATTGGCTTGGCCACTTGAGCCCCTAGCTAAGGAAAATCTTAGCTGGACAAACTCAGCCTTTAGGCTTTTGTGCTAGCCAATACAGTGGGAAGGATATGGAACTAAGTAAGGAAGGGAATGGGTCTGCTAACATTATGCTTGGGTGACTGATTTGGACTTCGACCAGGATGGGGGTTGGGTATCTTTATCCTTGGCCACCTAAATCAGTCGTCTCCAAATTGCTTCACAGGCGTCATCTAGATCCAAACCAGAGGTAACTCTCTTCAGAGTTTTCTGCGGATTGACTCTCAAGAGTGAACTCTCTTTGGCGCACCTTTAGTTAGTCCCTTTCTTCACCTACAGAAAGGAAATGTCGTAATGAGTAACCAAAAACCCCAACTCAACCAATTTCATTGTTTAGTCAAATTTTAACAACAGAGGATTACATTATTTCCTCGATTACTGGATTATTATGTTTTAATTTTTTTCATAATACAGTATTTAAAGAAATGAGTTACACTTTTCTCCCTTTCTTACCATATCCAAGACACAACAAAGAGCGTGGGATGACAGTGAGGCAAATCGGTGAAGAAAGCGGTGAAGAGTTGGGGTTGGTTATTCAAACGATGGCTGCGGGTGATTCTACGTCAGCTGTTGTTTGCCATTGTCTCGGGTGACAGTTGACAGTAGACTCTCACCCCCACCCCACCCCCTACTGACACCCCCTCCCTCCGGCCCTCGCATTCTTACATACTTCAGCTGCTTGCTTTTTGTGTGTCAACTCGACTCGGCAAACAGTTTAATCTTGACTCTTATCATTCAATTAAACAAGTCTCGTTTACACTTTACTCCTACAGTCTGTGTAGTGGTTTTTTATATTTCTTTAAAATTAAATAAGTAAATTTGGTGTTAATGTTTTCACATTTTTAAAAATCAAGCTGTGGTTCTTAGTTTGAAAGTAGAGAGGTAGAATAATCCCTAACTCCTTTGCATATTTTAGTAAAATTAACTATGTTTCGAACTTTGATTAAATGTAAAATTATTTTTAAATACCAACCGTTTTTTTATCATCCCAAACTCGTGTTTTGCTTTTAGTTTTTTTAAAAGGACAATTTTAGGAGGAAATACATTGAAACACTATTAAAGTTAAAGTGAATTAAATGCAATACACAGTTAATTTGTTTATTGGTTTTTGTTGTTAAAATTAAATTACAGTGCAGAACGTCTTATAACCTAAATAAAGGAAGGGGGGTTAGGTCATTTTAGATAACAGAAGTGTTTGGACAGCATAATTGTCCTTTGATTTGAAATTATTATCCATCAAACTACTATGAATAGTAAAAATGTTGTTGTTTTTTACAGTGACAGACAGTTTCAAACATTAAAATGTTCCCAAACAATAAAATAATTATGACCATTTAATTCTTAAAAAGTACAAATCTAAACTTAATTTAAAATTTGTATTTGGATTTTTTTAGTGATTTGAGTAGTTTTTAATATGACTTTGCCCCAAAATTTTACAACTCAGCAATTAAAATAAAAGTATGAAAACAATGACAGATTTTAAAACCTCCTTAAATGACCTCAGTTGCCACAAATTTCCTTTAAATTACGCTTTCTGCTGAAATCTCTTTATTTATTTATCTCTGAAAAAAACAACTCTATTTGGTTAAAATGTCACAAAAACCCCTCCTGCCCAAAAAACCCAGTTTTTAAAGAATTCCTGCCTGATTTTCAGAATTTCAATTTTTGATGAGAATTCCTTGTTCACTCGGGACGAGCCAACCCTTCATTTTTTTTCTCGAAAGTAATCACAGTTCAGCAACTTCTAGTTTGTCTCTCACCGTACACAAATTGCTTGTTACAGAACAAGTACTCGCTGGCTGCAGAGACGACTATCAAGATCCAGCTGGAGGATGTAAACGACATGATCCCCGGGTTTACCGAGGGTACGTCCGGCCACGTGCTTGAGAACGAACCTCCCGGCACACCCGTCATGCAAGTGCAGGCCATCGACTACGACAGCACACCTGCTAACAACAAGGTAAAGTGTCTTGTTTAACATGGGGAAGTTAGAACTACGGAGTTCTCTCTATCACTCAACCTTTACCTAGCGTCACTGTACAGTCTCTTTACAAATTGTAAGTGGTGACTGCGGGGATCGAACCGACGCCACCGGAGTGATGAGCTCTGGAATCGCACGCGATAGCAAACCGCTATAGATCCACTGTGGGAACATTGGGAAGAATGTATTCAAGTTAAGGTGAATTATAGTTATTATCATTTGTTCACGACTTTTCAAGCCAATTTTTTCTTCTGAGGATCTGCAAATATTTAAGAACGTATTCAGAAGTCTAGAGAAAAAAAGTTTTCTTTTAAACTTTAGGCACGGTACTGATCAACTGGATGTTAATATTTTAATCCTTTGTTAGACTTCCAAGCAAATTCATAATAACTTGAGAATGTTTAAGACGTCACATTATTTGTTCATTTCAGGTAACCTATGAGCTGGCGGACAATCAAGAGAACTTTGCCATAGATCCCAACACTGGCAACATAACCACACTGAAAACATTTGATAGAGAAGAGAAAGATTTTTACAACGTCAAAGTCATTGCCTGGGACAATTCACCGTCAGCTCTTTTCAATACTGGAGTCCATAATTACGGTAAGTGAACATTAAAACAAAATTGAATGAATCAACTTTCTGCTGAAATACTAATTTGATTTCATAATTTTTTAAATAAATTGCCTATCTTCTTATTTAAAACCATATTCATCCAATCAGCTTGAATACAGTCTTCTTGTATTTATTTTTGGTTTACAAATATAAACAAAAAAGGGTGAAAGCCCGGCCGTGTTTGAAAGTTGTTGGCTTGCATGTTTGAAAGCGATTTGTTCAACAACATCCCTTTGGGATTCATTTACATTCAAAACATGAAAGTTTGTTTTGTGTCAGTTTATTTGGAGCACACCAACCTTTCTGAGAGTGACATTTCGTATTTTATTTTTCAACAAACGTGACATTTTTGATCAAAAACAATTTTTTGTTAAATATCTATTGTTCTTAGGGTGGATACAATTTTAAATTTTTAGTGCTCAAGTTCTGGAGGGCATGTGAGAATAAAGAGTATCCATGACAGAAGTTTTGACGTTTCCTGATAATCTGTTGATATGAGAAATTATTAGGCCCTTTCTAATACTTTCAAAGCGTGTAGTTTCTAAAACGCTTGTTGTATAGAAAACTCAAATATAGGCTACTAGACAATCTCCTTGAGTGTTAATACTTGACTACCGCTCCTAGAGAGAAATATATGCTTTTCCATTATCACAGAAGAAACAAGGCTAAATGTTGACATGTTTTCTGAAATGTCGGTGGAAGCCATTTCTTGATTGAAATCAATGCCCACTCTCACCCGAGATTCTTCTATTATTCAAACCGTCGTTTCACGGCCATTATTGTTTCATTTCTAAGCCTTTTCAATCGCCAAGATTGCTCAATGACAATACTGTATTTGTTTTGTTGTTTTTAAAAGTTACAAAATGTAATTTACTAAGTGTTATCACAGTAAATATGTTTAGGTGTAGTACTATTGTCTGTAATATTTTTGGGTGAAATGTCAACATTTTCTGCATATCTAAAGACTTACTATGGCATAACACGTTCAGCACGATGTACGCCAACGGTGGCGCACATTCCTGAAATTCGACTCACTTAAATAACGACTGGTTTATACAGGGTCAGGCAAAAGTGTGGAAACGCCTTTATAACTTATTAACCCCCCATTTTGAAAACTGAGGCAAAGTGCTAGTATGCATTAAAAGGTACTTTTGGTTCCTCTAATAAAATAAAATCGATTGCCATGAAAAAACTGGTTATAAAGTTATAAAGGCGTTTCCACACTTTTGCCTGACCCTGTATAGTTGCATAACATAAAACACGACGTTGAAATTTTATTGAAAAAAAATGTGTATCCTTATGGCAGACTGTTTTTTTTAGGCCTATTTCATGTTGATGTGCTCCACTGATGGTACACAATATGTATTAAAGCCTTTATAAATTACAAGCTACAATCTCTCATTCGCGTTAAAGCCCGAATGTACTTAAAAACCATATAGAAATCAATGGAAAGCGTGTTCCACCGGTGCCGCACGTCAGAATTTTGATTTTTGAGAGAACCAAAGTGTACCACGAATGGCGCACGTTGAGGTTTTAGTTGTTACATTGTACAACACATTGTGCTGAAGGTGTTAAGTAGAATTTTCCAAATTTAAATACAATTAGATTAGTGTACAAACATATAATTTCTATTTTGTTATATGATATTTGTATTCCATGTCTATATGTAATATGTATATTTGATTTTGACTATAATATTGAATGCAGAATAAACATGACTTTTTAAGTAGCAAAGAAATGTATTTATTTTCTTAATAAGTTACATTAGTTTGATCGGTTTTCTGAGTGTTAGTCAAAAGAATGTTCCTGGCCTTACTTATTGCTTCCTCCAATGCAGTGGTAGTCTGATCAGCCAAACCCAGTCTCATTCCTTTCCTAAATCTAGATTTGTTTTCATTTTGTGACAGTGCTCTGTCTTACCAGAGAGATGGGTATGGGGTCAACTCGACCCTGACCTTCTGAAACTAACTCATATTAGTTTAATGACTTAAAAAATCTAAAACATGTTTATTAAATTAATAAATTATAAATTTACTGGTCTTAGAGTAAAATGGTGCCAAACAATAAACTTTGAGTGGACTGAGGTTGCGAATTACCTGTTGAAGACATTATAAAGGTACAAAATCAAGCTGTCCCAACACAGATGCTGTTAAAGGAGATAAACTAACAAGTTCGGTTTACAGGCCAACAGGTATTCAGGATAGAGATTGCCGACAAGAACGATCACCCGCCCAAATTCACGCAAGAACGGTACGTGGCGGAGGCCATCCCTGAGGACGCCAATAACAATGCTCTGGTCACTGAAGTCAAGGCAATCGACAACGATACAGGTTAGTAAAACAAGGTGAAAACATAGTAATTCAAACTGTGTCATTGACAAAACTCAGTTGTAGTGGCTATATTAATAATTAAATTGCCTCTGACAACTAAAGTTTACAAATTACAATTAAAATTTACATTCAAACTTCCTATGAAGAAAAAATTTAAAGGTAGGCTATCTTTGCTAACAAAAAAATTTAAGTTTCAATTACTAAACGGAAACTTTTATTTTTGCCGGAACCAACCAATCAACATTAGCTCTAAGTTCTTGTTGTAGTTTTAAAGGAACCTCACTGGTCATTAGGTACTGTTTTTACTAGCATATGTTTGTTTTCAGCTTCGTTGGTAACGTACAGTATCGTGGAAGGAAATATCGATAACGCCTTCTTGATCGAACCTCAAACTGGAAAGATCAGAGTCAACGGCAACCTTGATTACGAAAACATCACCAGTGTAAGTAAAAGCCTAAAACTGTTCATAGCTTTCAAATAAATAATGGTTGTATGTAGTGGTGGAGATAATTGGATTTTTCATTCAGGCGGGAATCTGGCAAGAAACATTTTTCTTGCTTGATATTGGGAAAACTTTTGGAATCAAAAGCTTATTTCAGTCATTGCAAATTTAAAAGAAAATGTCAGAAAATTGAAAAGGTTTTTACAGTAAGATAAAGTATATTTACCATACACATCCCAATCTTGTGTTCCTTTTGTGAGTTTTAAAAGAAATGTATGATATAGCATGATTGTCTTTTGATTTGATATTATTATTGATTGTATTAGTGATACTGCCATATAATTAAAGTTAGTAATCATTACAGAAAATTGTGAATATTAAAATGTCAAAAAGGGTTAAAATAATAACTCATTTACTCTTTGAAAATGTAAACATTTAAACATAATTTTAACATTTTCATTTGTTTTATTTGGTTTTATAATTGGAGGAATTTTCAATAGGACTTCACCTAGAAAACTAATCAACGATCAGAGCAAAATCATCAAAAAATGAGATTGTTAGAAATCCTCTCAAATAATTATAACATCTGCCGAAAACTCCCTTTACACTTCTATTTTCACAAAATATCCCACCAGCCCAGAAAATCCCTCCCCCCAAAAATTTCTGTTTCTAGGAAATTACCGCCCAATTTTCGGGATTTTAATTTTTGTCGGGAATTTCCCGATTTTTGGGTCTTGTCCACCCTTACAAATTTTCTTAGGAAATAAAGCTATTCGTTTCTATCGCCACACAGAACAAAATTGTTACAACAAAATATTGAAATCTGTTTATAGTACACACTGAAAGTGAGGGCGAACGATGGCGTGTACGAAGATTACGCCCATGTCGACATCAAGATTGAGAACGTCAACGACAACCCGCCCGTGTTCTACCCGTACAAGAACAACATTACCATCATGGAGGAACATCTGGAGCCTGGCTGTATAGCAGAGGTACGTCGTAACTCGTAACGCTGACTGTTCCTTCGACTTATGAATAAACATATGAGCGTATGTTTTGTTACACTGCCAAATGTGGAAATTGTTAGGTTCTAGTGCTAGATTTTACTTTGAATTTAATAAGTATTTTAGCTACTCAAGATTCAGATTTTTCTTGGAGCTAAAACTTATGTTTGTTATTAGCCTACATCAAGACTATCAAGTCTCCTTAACTTGACACTTGATGTATCAAAATCAATAAAAATAAAACCTTGAAAAATATTTTTTGGATGAAATCACTAAACGTATTTTAATTAGGTACCGTATATAAAATACAGAAATAAAACCTCTCATCTACACATGAGACACACACCTGCACTTTGTCAGTTGTGTAGACAAAGAAGAGTATAAAGTAAATTTATATAATGTAAAAATAAAATGTGTAAAGATTATAAGAAATTCAAAGATGAAATAATTAAAAAACTTTTTGGCGGTCTTTGCAGGGATTGAACCCATGCCAGCGGATTAATGAGTACTTTTTAACAGTTCCAAAAATAATTAATTGTATAATAAATAATTCAAATTTCATTTTCCTGTACAGTTGAGAGCGTACGACCCAGACATCCAAGACAGGAATGAACCGCAGCACATCGTCTATAGCGTAGTGCCCAAGCAAGACCAACACTTGTACCTGACCATCAGCAACAACGGCTGTCTCTCACTCCTCAAGGTACAAACTTACGCTTGGTCCTCTATACAACAACCAACAAGTGTTCTTACTTTATAGTTATTAAACGAGTTTAGGTCTGATTGCTTTTATTTAGACACTGAGTTGTTGATTTAATGAAAAAAAGATCACTTTCCAGCTTACCTTTTAGCTGTATCAAAACATAAGTTATAGTTGCTTTAAGTTGTGTCTTCCTGGGTTTGTTTTAACATTATCTTTTTAAATTTGCTCAATATACGAGCAATTTTTCACAGTAATCTGTGGTTTTTTTAATTAGTATTGATTGTAGTTTTATGGTTAGTTGTAGTTGTAAGACAGAATATTTTAGTCTGTTCTACCATTCAATTCCAATTAAAGAAAAGGCGGGTTGATATAAAACCACTAACACAGGACATCCCTAAGTTTTCTGTTATTTGGCTCTTGTGTTCTAGTAATGTTGTGTGTTACTCAGAGATTATCTCCTTAAGATTTGGAATCAAGACAATATCTTTTCAGGAAGTAAAAACTATGATTATCAAACCGGTTAAATATTGTAAAAACAAATGTTTCAACAATAAGATTTCAAAGTGCATAGTTTTATTTTTAATCAATAATATAACCACAATTACATAGTTTATAGTCTAAATTTGGAAGTTAAATGTGGATCTGGCAAAAATATCTTGAACTAAACGGTAGATAATACATTAACTTACAATTTACGCTCATTGCAGTAATGGCATTTGTAAGATTACAATGAATGTTATGGTTGCAGCCCCTGGACAGAGACCCGCCTAAAGGCTACGAGACGTGGCAGGTGCTGATTCAGGCTAGCGACCAGGGTCCGGGAACCATCGACCAGACCACGGAGGTTGTCATCAAACTGCAAGACATCAACGATAACGCACCCGTCCTCGACATGGTCAGTGAGATTTCTGGTAGTGAGTACTACGCTAGGGATCACTGTTTTGATAATGAATTAATTTTTTTAATTTTAGAAAATCAAAATACAGAATATTTGTTAACCCAGGAAAACTAACAATTTTGTGAACTCAGGAAAAGTTTAGGATGTGCCAATATTTTTGTTCCCGAAGACCTGAAAATCAGGGAATTTCCCATCTGGTAGTTTAACAAAATTAAACTGAATTCTTACTTTGATAAAATCATTTGACTGGCGTGGAGGATATTTTCAATAATTTAAAATGGTTATAAAACGTTCTACTGTACATTGTTTTAATAGTACATGCCTAAATACTAAGAAAACACTTTTCCTTCTTGACTTTCAGGAAATTTTTCTGTCAGGATTAAAAGTAGTTTTACTATTAGACACCCTAAAAAATGGATGGATGAGTATTGAGGAAATGAGAGGAATAATTTACAAATAGGTACAAGACAATAAAAGATAATACACTTAGTGAGAGTACTTTAAAATAAAATGTATTCTGCGTTAGATAAAAGAAGGGACTCCTACTGGTTCTTGTGTTTAAGATAACCTTTACTCCTATACAGTTTTATTAGTAATCTAAAACAAAAGAAAGTGGAAGAGAGGACTTTAAAGTCCTATCTTCGCCACGAATAAAGACGTTTTTCATTTCATTTCAAAGGACCAAAAAAAGTTAATTTTAAAATTAGTAACTTTTTTTGCAAGAAAAGACTTTTGAATCAGTACATCTGCTTAAAGTATGCTCAACTGTTTCACTCTCGCTAGAACAAAGAATGACTCATCTTGTGACACGTGTGTTGTGTCGAGGTGTGAATAGTAATTTGCTCGCACTGTTCTGCCGCCGTCAGTGTCGTCGGCGTTTGTGAGTTCGTTAGCAGATTTCACCTGTTGAAACTCCTAGTTTGTTCAAGCGCTTGTTTACGTTTTCACCTGGTCTTGTTTCAAACACAGTTTTAGACTCAGAGGAAATAGTTTGTAGTGTTTTTTTAAGTGGATTAGCTTTGTTTAAGGTTTTAATACATGTTTAGTCTGGTGATATTAATGTTCTAAAATCTAAATGTTAAAAAGTCAATTTTCTACGAGTATTTTTATTTGCTCAAATTTATAATAAGCTTAACTTGTATTAACAAGTTATTTCCAATGCCATCCAAACTGGTCTGTAGATCTAATAAATTTTAATTAATCACCTAAAATTAATTTGGTTCTTTTTTCTAATTGCAATGTTGATCAGGTTTCATTTAAAGTAAAATTTTGAATTATGCATTTTAGAATTTACAATTAATATTTACTGATTACTCCCGTTATTGTTATTGTGATGTATTTAAAAATGATTAAACTGCATCATGTTACCATAATTTCATTCTAAAGCCACTGTAAAAAGTTTTTCTTATACAAGCTAGGTAGATTTTTACACATAATGCTCAAAATATTGATTTTAATTTTAATTCTATTTATACCCGAACCAAACTCACTCAACACTACTTTAACAATAAACGGTGTCAACATCAATATAAATTTACAAAACAATTCCGAGATGAACTATACAAACGAAACACTATCCAATATCATCACACAAGTTCTGATTCAAAACAACTCGACGAATCTGAGCGGAAAAACCATCCTAGTGAACGTGACGAGTTCGTCAACCGTTAAGGAGAATGTGACGTTTCAGCCAGGACCCGTGGTGTGGAGGGAGAACCGTCCGCCAGGCAACATCGTCAAGTTGGAGGCGAAAGACAACGATGGACCGGAAAACGGTGCTCCGTTCAAGTTTCAAATAGCCAGCTCTGCGAGTCCTGAGATCCAATCAAAGTTTGGCGTGTCTGGTAAGTTAAATTGCTGCTACAGTTGCATGATCTGTTTACAAGTTGTCCGCAGTTGTTTACTAACTCTAGTTTCTAACTAACATTTATCTTTCAGATCCAATAAAACCGAACATTTGAATTTAAAATGTTTTCTGCTTTACGGTATTTGTTCTGTTCTCATTTTGGTTAGAATAATGGATTTATAAATTCAAAAGTTTGAGAACTATATGATTTATTTCTTTTTTAAACCCAAAGTATTCGTTTGTCCCTCAAACTATGTTGTAGTACACTTTATTAGAATTTCTCAAATATACTATTAATATTTTCAATTTAATGGTTGTATGGTTGTTGAGATGGCTATTATTTCCCATTATGTGGGAATATAACCTAAAACTACAATTTTATTTATGTTTAAAAAGAATCTGTAAAATTGTAGAAAGTCAAGTTAAAAACTGCTCAAATGAGAAGTACAACCAGTTTGTTTTTAAATGGTGAATTTGATAAAAAACTGAACCACTTTCAAATAAAAACACAATTTCAGTAAAACTAGCTAATATTACAAAATTGAGAAAGTCCAACTATTTATATTTCTTTTTTTTAACTTTTACTAGCTCATCTCAACCAATGATGAATCAGTCAATGTGAAGGCCTGCTTTATAGCGATTTGTTGATTAACAGTATAAGTTCTGTCATCAATACTTTTTTTAAATTCTGATCTACCCAGTTTTTCCTTTTCAGCTTATTATGTTTATTCAACTTGAATTACTTAGCACGAAATCCTAATAAATATTGTTCAAAACAAATTGAGATGTGGTATAGGAAAAAATTGTAAGTTGCCTAAAATACAAACAAATTTTTCTAATCAAAATCTGTCTATTGTGCTGGAAATAATTCTGATGATTTGTCCATGTCCTGCAGATAACAAGCTGACGGCACTGGTGACCTTTGATCGTGAGGAGAAGAAAAGTTACCAGGTTCAGATTGCGATCACGGACAGTGGCATTCCTGCCATGACCGGCACCAGCACACTCTTGGTCACCATAGGAGACGAGAACGACAACCCCATGAAGCCTGGCTTCAGCGACATATTTGTTTACAACTACAAGGTAATCTACCCATTAGAATCTTTCGGTATTAACATGTCTGGTGTAATTGTACTTGGAAATATCATGGACAATTTATCCTGTCAAACTTAGCAACTAGCTTTTTAGTTTTTATACAATTTAGCTGCATATGTTTTGTAGCTACAATTTTTTTTCTAGATTTAGGATCTTGAGAGCGTTTTCATAAGGTTTATATTAAACAGCATTTACTACTTCTTCTATCTACTACTTCTACTCTGCTATTCTGCTATCTCTTAGCTGTATCAGTTACTGACGTCAGTTTGTCATATCCAGGGAGAAGCGCCTGACACGGAGATCGGCCGAGTGTACGTGGAAGACCTGGACGACTGGGACTTGCCAGACAAGAAGTTCAGATGGGCGAACAAATCCCACCCGCAGTTCGACCTGTCCGACTCTACCGGCATGATCACCATGCTCAAGGACACGCAGGAGGGCTCCTACTTGCTGGAGTTCTTGGTGAGTTTCAGTGTTTTCTTTTTATGGGTTTTTTATTCAGTACATTGTAACATAGCCGACGGGTAATCTCAAGCGCTACCGGTGAATCCTAGCAAATTTTTTATAACAGGGTATAAATTACACTGGAAATGTGCTTTTTTTAGAGGGCGGGATGTTTTGGGGGCCAAAAATGGGTTTTATGCAAAGATTTTCTGCTGCCATCTTGGTCTGGCTAAACGTTGTTGATTTTTTAAACACATGTTGGTTGCAGTGCCATTAACATTTGTACTACGTTCAATTGAAATTGGATCCAGTAGACCAATTTTACTGGTTAATGAACTTAACCTAACCTAGTGATTTGAAAAAGGAAAATTCCTTTATGATTACTTGAAAATTGAGCAAAAAATGTTTAAACATGTAATCAATATGTTTAAACATGAAAAGTGCCTTTTTTGTCATGTACCCAAAGGCACCTTACGTCGTGTCAGTCCTATTTAGCTACCTCACACTAATAAAAAAAGTCATTTAAATATTCTATCTGGGTAACTTTTTGAATGTAACGTCTGGTTCCAGGTGACTGAAGAATCTGCGCAAATTCCAAGACACACGGTAGAAGCCACTGTGAACGTAACAATCAAGGAAATACCAGAAGAGGCGGTTGATAAGTCTGGATCCATTCGTCTCTACGGCACTTCCGCCGAAGAATTCATCTCTCCAGATTCGGTAAGAGTAGAAATAATCTGATACAATTTTAAAACATTGAAATATTTTTTACTATTAAACTGAACAAAGTTATTGTGACAGGCCAGAATTTTTCAAAAGGATTTTTTTATCGAGAAGCTAGGCTTGCGTACTATTTTTAAATTCAGGTTTTGGACACCCGTAAGTAAAATAGCTAGTGGTTTGAAATGCAGATTGATAAACACATCATAGTCATAGTTGTGGGTGTGATGGGACGTGAATCAGTCGCTCTTATTGTATGAATCACACATACACACCAACACATGAATATGTATGCCCCTCTACTGATGGTGGAGTCAAGGCTGTTGTTAGTTATGCTGGTATTGTTTGTCGGGCAAAATGTGTTTAGTGTTGCCTCTAATTTTGGAGAGTGGTAACATCTGTTGTCAAACATGTCTTTGATTTATGCGTGAATTTTATTTACTCTGTAAAAATTGGGAATTTTATGTAATTTATCTGTAACTAGGGAAAATTACAGTGTTTGCTAACATATGAGAATCTTATTCACTCCCACCATCAAATACGTAAAGAATTATTTGTTGGAGACACATTGAAGGTTCCTACACAATGATCATTTCACAGGAGTAAAGTGGCATTAGGAACTTATAGCAGTGGAGTAGTAACCCTCAGAATGTATAGTGGGGTTGAAACGGCATTTGGAACATACTATGGGCGCCAAACGATGCTTGGATGTATGACGGGATCAAATTGGCATTTGCAAACTATCCCGAGCGTAAAACAGTACTAGGAAAACATCGTGGGATTTTATTGGTTCGTGGACATTGCTAGACTTGGAACCTCGGGATAAATCTTGTGCTGATGTATTCCCATGTTCCAAGTCCTGCAATGTCTGAGAAACAATAATTCAACATATTATTGAAAGCGGCTGACGTAACTGTGTCAATGGGAAAATCCTAAGAAATCTTTGGGAAATATGCGTGTACTAAATCAAGCAACTCTTGTGGCCACGCTGATTACGGTGTGAACAATAAATCCTTTAGGCCTTTCACAAGACTGTAATTGCAAATGTTTTTATGTGTAATGTTTATACTTAATCATTAATATTAAATATCCAATTTTAGGGAAAATTGTTGTCTAGAGTAAAAGTGTTAATTCAGCTGCCTTGAAAATTTTACCTTAGATAGATACAAATATTCTAACTGTGTGTCTCCCTCGCAGCACGGGCTGAGTAAGAAGTCGCAGTTGCAAGCGAGGTTGGCCCACCTGCTCAACACGAGCTTGGAGAACGTGGACGTGTTCACAGTGCTGCACTCTACACTCAACGAGAACCAGACCTTGCTAGACGTGAGGTTCTCGGCTCACGGGTCTCCGTACTACGCTCCCGAGCACATCAACCAGGCCATCACCAGCAACTGGGGCGAGGTAGGTTACACCGTATGATGTATCTTCACGGTTAAGGACAGATAAAGGGATCTGAAGGAATCAATGGTTTTAGAAATGTTGTTATTCATTTTCAGTTGCAATCATTTTAAGGACGGATCGCTTATGTTACTTCACAAATGATGATCAGTGCATTGCAATTTGATTAATTTGAATTTAGACACCGACCACTCTGGAAGGTGTTTTAATGTGAGTATTGGATGATTGGTAAATCTTTTGATGCGTGTTGAGGTGGAATCTTTGACTGTTCCCCTGATTGGGTAATTAATTAGTAGCCTAATGGCCAGTTAAAAGTTACCGTGACTTCTGAACCAAGGTGAGGGGCCAGGGTTAAAAGTTGTTACTGCAGCCTTGATAATTGGAGATAAATTAATGTTGAAATAAGTTTTAAACTTTTCTACTGTTCTAAGATATCCTAAAGAAAACCGAACGTTCGGCCAAAATAATCAAATCGTCAATTAAAATAAACTTAAATGAGTTTAGTCTAATCAAGATGACAGTAGGTAGGTAGAGCCGAAATATTCTAGTCATTAATGAAAGTAAAATATATTTACAGAAGTCTTCTGTTCATTTTAAAGCAACTATTTCATAACGGCTCTTGGTAGAAATTAAAAAATTTGTTGAAAAAAGATTGGTTTATAACTGTTTTTTTATCAATAATTATTTAACTTGGCCACCACTTGAAAAAACACATATGTAATTTAACCAGCCTAATTAATCCTGTGCATTACAGATGGAGAAGTCGCTAGGAGTTAAGATTCTGATGGTAAACATTGACGAGTGTTTACAAGAGAACGGCTACTGCGGTGACTCGTCTTGTTCCAACTTCCTCAAGAAGAGCACGGTTCCGATGGCTGTTTACACTAATACTACTTCCTTTGTCGGAGTTAACGCTATCGTGAATCCACTCTGCACGTGTGATGCCAAGGAGAAGATTGTTTGTCTCAACGGCGGCACTCCAGTTGGAAACATGTAAGTTTCTACAAGTTGTATTTTGTTAGAATAGTATTCAGTTTACCGTAGTTAGGTTTACAGTATTAATGGATATATTGGCAATTACTTCAAATTCAAAATAAGATCCAAAGTTGTAAATATTTTTTCCCTTGGATGTACCAAATAAATTGGTATGAAAATCAGTAGCATTTACTCCCTGAGAGTCGTATAATTGAAACCTAACCTGTGTTTTTAACACTTGAGACGTCAATTAAAAATTAATATTTAAGGTTTTATGGTGGTTAGTGTATTTCATTTTGAAAACTGATATATTGGGGTACAATTTCCCAAAAAGTCACTAAATCACCCTGTCTGCCAAAAAAACTCCCTCTCGCGAGGTTTTGGAATTTTAATTTTCACAGAGAAGTTGCTGGCCCTTATCCGATCAAGATCATTGAGACATTTGATTTTGTCAATAATGTGTCATGTTGTTTTCTGTGTGTACAGGTGTGAGTGTATGCCTGGGTTCGAGGGACCGCACTGTGAGATCTTGGCTATCGGTTTCCGTGGCGACGGCTGGGCTCTGTACCCCTCCTTCCCCCCCTGTGAGGACTCTCACCTCTCGTTGGAACTGCAGAGCTACAAGCAAGACGGACTGGTCTTCTACATTGGACCCACGAATCCGCACAGCTACGGACTGCTCGGAGTTCAAGGTAGTTTTCTAGAGAAACAGTTCAGTGTGTTTTGTTCTTCACAGTAAGGCAATATTACAAACTAAGAGAAAATTAAATGTCACTCAAGAAATCGTCTGTAGTCAGATGAAGAAATGTTGCAATTTTTGAAGGAAACGTTACAATTTGAAACTGTTTACAGCCCAGAGAAATTTCTACCAAACCTAAAGGAACTACATCTCACAATTCCATTATGTCTGCGAAGAATTGAGAGACAACTAGACCAAATTAAACACCATTTAATATTGAATATCATTCATTGCTTTGGAGATTAACTCGATGTTATAAAAATAAACCAGGAAATCATAAAATAATGTCTAGGAATTTCAGCAACTTTTGATAATATTATCTCTTTTACTTACAGATTTCATGGCCTTGGAACTACGTCAGGGATACCCAGTTCTGCTTGTGGATTTTGGAACCGGCACTGTCAAAATTGAACACAAACATATCAAAGTTTCCGATGGGGCAAAACATCGTATCGACATCATCTGGTCTAAAACTGTAAGTAAATAATTCGAAGAAAGGCTAGTGTTTTCATGTTTATTGTCTACGTAGTTGAAAGGTATGGAATTTGGTAAAAATTGTCTGGAAAGTCTGGAATGTATGGATATTATAAAGTCCAAGGATATTCCAAAAGTCTAAAGACTATCGTTTGTTCCCAAAACTAGTGTCTGCTACAGCCTATTTGTTGAATTCGAATTGCACACACCGTGTAGCCATACGCATTCAATTTACCAAACACGAGTATTTATCGATCTTTAGCATTCCAAATAGCGCCAAAACTTGACAAGCTAGCTGCGCTGTGTAAATAATCCTTGTGTGAAGCAGGCTTTCAATAACAGAACTGATGAGTCGAACAATAGCACGTGGCCAGCTGCCTAGTCTAGTCACTATGCGGTAGGATGAGCTGGCCATAGATTCTGATCTGATGCCCACATAAAGGGAACACAATTTCATCTTTGATAAATAATTATAGAGTTATAACTTTGTAATAATCTTAAACCAAAGAAATAATAAAATATATTTTGTCTGTTATTATGCAAAACTAAAATTAATTGTAAAAAAGGGATTTGTCACATTTTAATTTTAAAAATTGACGATCCAGACTGGAGAAGTTTGGAAAAAGTTTTGAATTAGCTGGAAGAAATTTGCTAGACAGCCTGTTTTTTAAAACTGGGAACTGAGTATATATTTTTCTTTGAAACCCCCGTCAGCCCTATATCTGGAATCAAACTTGTTATCTCCAGTCCTCTAGGGGAACCATACTTTTGGTTCTAATCTTTGGTCCATAAAAGCATACAAAACCTTCCGTACAACTAAAATATTGGTATTTTTGAAGATTGTAAAATTTTGAAGAAAAGGACGCATAAAAATAAATATAGTTAAGACTCGGAGATGGTGCGAAGTAGTGTAGGAACACATTAAGGTAGAACCTCTCTTATTAAAAATGAAGCGGGGCTAGTAATTTTGGACCATGAAAATTTAGACTCATAGTTATGGTATCAGAACTGTAGGCCAGGTGCCCTCTGTCCTGGTACCATTTGACGCAGGAGACCTTCCCCTGACCTATACCACTCCATTTGTCTTGACATTGTATCTAGACTAACTATAAACTTTCTAGGAAGTAGCCTACAATACCAAAAATTTTGCTTGATGGATTAGCGTTTAGACATTTTGGTTTTGGTTTTGGAACACTTTAACCGTGATCAAAATAATAGCAAATGAAGGTTGAAAACTTTTGTAAGGGTTTATGCTTAAATTTTGTGCTAATAGAGCGAATGCTTCTGTCCACAGTCCATAGAACTGCAAGTGGATAACTGCCGCTTGCTGCCTTGCCTGTCTCTGACGGCACCAACTGGACCTCACAAGTTCCTCAACGTCAACGGACCGCTGCAGCTGGGCGGCACTCACGTCAAACTCGCCTCGGTCGCAGAGGGCATGAACTGGACCTTCCGGCCCCTTGACAATGGCTTCTCAGGCTGCATTCGCAACCTCACCTTCAACCAGAAGGTATGTCAGACGTGCAGCTGCTAATGACGTCGTTCATGGTATGATGTGAATGGTGGTCATGACATGGTCATCACATGTGGTCAAGTTGAAATCAGTTCATGAACACCACTTAAACTTTAACCTCCCTCGTAACTTAAAAGAGTAAAATAAAATATCCTTGAAGAATTTTGAGAGATGACCCAACGTAAGTCCTTGTTTCCTCATGTTTACATGAATACTGTTATGCTTGTCTTCTTTTTTTAGATTACCATTTTGCAACTGAACAAAAAATTCCTTCAGTTATTTTTCCAACCCTTTTCCACAGGCTCTGTGTCTCGGCATCAAACTAACCCGTTCGTGTTGTTTCAGCTATATAACCTCGGAATGCCCAGTATAGCCAAAAATGCCGACACGGGCTGCAGTGAAAACAACATGGCCGAAGCAATTTCCTTCGGAATCAACTCAAGCTTCATCATTGCTGTCCTTATTTGCCTTGCTAGTTTAATAAGTAAGTACTATTTGTATCATTTACAATAAGTTCAAAATTGTATGTTATGCAAAGTCTTAAGTAAAATTGTTCTTAGACTGCCGCTTGTTGTGTAAGTTTATTGACAAGCGTACCTTGTTTGCAGTTTTGCTCCTAGCAGTAGTTGTACACAGAAAGAAGACTGACGACATGTACAAAGACACAGATGATATCAGAGAGAATATCATCAACTACGAAGACGAGGGAGGCGGTGAAGGAGACATGACGGGGTACGATCTGAACGTTTTACGTCTTATGTATGACGATCCTCTCAACGAGAAACAGATGCCTAACAACACACACCTCATTCAGAGGCCAGGCCTCTAAGCTCAGAGAAGTATTAATCCGTATTATCATTGCTTAATAAAACAATTACTCATGATGATTGCCTTCCTTTGTATTTGAGGAGATTGGAGAATCACACTGTATAAACTCAGGTATTTGGAAATCATTCATTAAATACTTCAAAAATTGCAGATTTAAAGCTTTAATGATGTCGAAATGAATTAGTAGCGGTAAACTCAAACTGGACTAATAAACCTGGTATTCAAGAACTAAAAATCAATGTTATTTTGGCTTCAGTGGTTGAACCGACTTTAGAATTAGTTAAGTTCCAATGGTTCTCTATTGAACAATGAACGGAACTGCAGGAACCGACTCATCCTGTTATCAACCATTTGTACTGCGAGGGACATGACTCAATCCCTGACCTTCACCAATTGATCCCGCATTGTATCTAGACTAACTATAAACTTCTAGGAAGTAGCCTACAATACCAAAAATTTTGCTTGATGGATTAAGCTAGACATTTTGTTTTGGACATATTTTGGAACACTTTAACCGTGATCAAAATAATAGCAAATGAAGGTTGAAAACTTTTGTAAGGGTTTATGCTTAAATTTTGTGCTAATAGAGCTAATGCTTCTGTCCACAGTCCATAGAACTGCAAGTGGATAACTGCCGCTTGCTGCCTTTGCTGTCTCTGACGGCACCAACTGGACCTCACAAGTTCTCAACGCCAACGGACCGCTGCAGTGGGCTGCACTCACGCCAAACTCGCCGTCGCAGAGGGGGCATGAACTGGACCTTCCGCCCCTTGACAATGGCTTTCAGGCTGCATTCGCGAACCTCACCTTCAACCAGAAGGTATGTCAACGGCAGCTGCAATGACGTTGTTCATGGTATGATGTGAATGGTGGTCATGACATGGTCATCACATGTGGTCAAGTTGAAATCAGTTCATGAACACCACTTAAACTTTAACCTCCTCGTAACTTAAAAGAGTAAAATAAAATATCCTTGAAGAATTTTGAGAGATGACCCAACGTAAGTCCTTGTTTCCTGCGTTTACATGAATACTGTTATGTTTCTTTTTTAGATTACCATTTTGCAACTGAACAAAAATTCCTTCAGTTATTTTTCCAACCCTTTTCCACAGGCTCTGTGTCTGCATCAAACTAACCTTCTGTTGTTTCAGCTATATAACCTCGAATGCCCAGTATAGCCAAAATGCCGACTGGCTGCAGTGAAAACAACATGGCCGAAGCAATTTCCTTCGGAATCAACTCAAGCTTCATCATTGCTGTCCTTATTTGCCTTGCTAGTTTAATAAGTAAGTACTATTTGTATCATTTACAATAAGTTCAAAATTGTATGTTATGCAAAGTCTTAAGTAAAATTGTTCTTAGACTGCCGCTTGTTGTGTAAGTTTACTGACAAGCGTACCTTGTTTGCAGTTTTGCTCCTAGCAGTAGTTGTACACAGAAAGAAGACTGACGACATGTACAAAGACACAGATGATATCAGAGAGAATATCATCAACTACGAAGACGAGGAGGCGTGAAGGAGACATGACGGGGTACGATCTGAACGTTTTACGTCTTATGTATGACGATCCTCTCAACGAGAAACAGATGCCTAACAACACACACCTCATTCAGAGGCCAGGTACGTTCTAAGCTCAGAGAAGTATTAATCCGGTATTATCATTGCTTAATAAAACAATTACTCATGATGATTGCCTTCCTTTGTATTTGAGGAGATTGGAGAATCACACTGTATAAACTCAGGTATTTGGAAATCATTCATTAAATACTTCAAAAATTGCAGATTTAAAGCTTGCATGTAAAAATATACAATTCAAAGTTTGATCACGGATTTCATAACAGAGGTTGTTGTAAAGATCTCTGTTGTAATAAGTAACATTACAGTAATTTATTATTTGGACAGGCCAGTAAGAGACTCAATTTTAAGCCATTGATAAACTTTTGCAAAATTTTATTCTGTTACTCTGTTTTTCAATATAATATAACATGAAAATTGTTTTAAAAAAGTGATGACAGAGTGTTTATTCATTTGGATTCTGTTTTAGCATCTCATTTAGACTATTCTCAATTAAGACCAACTAAGTTAACTGATAAAAGATTACAAAATGAGTAGTTTTGTTCCAGTGCACTGTACGACAGGTTTACCTCAGGGCCCTCGAGATCTAAAGCTGGGCAGGGCTAAATTGCACTTTATTTTGCTCAATATTTAACAAATTTATCTTGTTACAGACGATGTGCCTGATATATGTGGTTTCTTGGACGGTAAAAAACAGTCTGTAGACAATGATCCAGAAACAAATCCCTTCGACGATGTCAGACATTATGCTTACGAAGGGGACGGAAACACCACAGGCTCACTTTCGTCGTTAGCGTCAGGTAATACTTTCAACTATTTACATATTGTTGTTTATTTATATAAGTGTACTCTCTTACAATTACAGAGTAGATTGACAGGTGTGGTGAAAGGGGGAACAACTAGGAATGAATGTGGTGGTAAGCTGTTGAACTCGGGAATTACAAAAGAATTTTTAATACACGGAAAACACGGAAATTATGCAGGAATTTTGTCCCTAAACCACGAAATTTAGAAAAAGAGATCGCGAAAGTGGTGAATATGTCACGGGACAAGTCTAGATACTGTTGCGAACGGTGTTAAAGTCATGATTTTGTCGCGGGAGTCAAGAATGAGAGTCCCCGCAAACGGAGTCGAAGTCGTTATTTCGATCGTCGTGAACGGTTACAAAAGTTGCGCTTTTGTCGCGGGCACTAGGGGATTCAAGACATTGTCGTGAACGAAAGTCGTGATTTTGTTGGGAGTGCTAGCGGCAGTCAAGAATGAGAGGATAAAAATTGCTGTGAGCAGTGTCCAAGTCGTTATTACACGCAGACACTTGCGGGAATCAAGAGGTTGTCGTGAACAGTTAGGAAGGTAGTGATTTCATCGCGGGCGCTGGCGGTAGTCTAGAGATTGTCGTGAACGGTTACGAAAGTCATGATTTCATCGCGGGCGCTGGCGGTAGTGAAGAGATTGCCGTGAACGGTTACGAAAGTTGTGACTTCGCCGCAGGCGCTAGCGGGAGTCAAGACATCGTCGTGAACCGTAACGAAAGTCGTGATTTTGTTGCGGGCACTAGCGGCAGTCAAGAATGAGATAGTGAAAATCGCTGAGAACGTTGTCAAAGTCGTTATTTCGCGCAGACGCTAACGGGAGTCAAGAGATCGTCGTGAACGTAAAGCACGAAAGTCGCGGATTTTACCACAGGCTAAGGTGTCAAGACATCGCCGCGGAACAACAATCAAAGTCATGATCGCAGGGGCTAGTGTAAGACATCGCCGCGAACAATAACGAAAAGTCGGACGTTATGGCGCTACTGGAGTCAAGACATTGTCGTAAACGGTTATGATAGTGGTGACTCTGCTGCAGGCGCTCGCGGGAATCAAGAGATCGTCGTGAACGGTAACGAAAGTCGCGATTTCGCTCGGGTGCTAGTGGGAGTCAAGAGATCGCCGTGAACGGTAACAAAAATCGTGATTTTGTTGCGGGCGCTAGTGGCAGTCAAGAATGAGATAGGGAAAATCGCCGCGAACGTGTTGTTATTTCGCACAGATGCTAGCAGGAGTCGATTCAATTCAATTCAAAATATCTTTATTCATAAGAACAGTATCATTGGATACAATAAATAATGTCAAAGAATACATGCAAATAATAACAATACATTTACATGATTATATGAAATACAAAACTTACATTTACATGATTTCATACATTGTTAATAACAATATTCTTCAACAGAGTATAATGACATCTTTATCAAATATTTTTTTAGTAATTTTTATACGGACTCAAGAGGTCACGAGCGCTAGCGGGAGTCAAGAGATCTTCGTGAACGGTTAAAAAAGTTGTGTCACCATCCGGCACAGTAAGCTTGCTCTTGGAAGGAAGACCCTTCAGGACCATCGGCATTTTCAGATTCTGGGCGGTCCCACTTCCACTGCATTCCTCATAAAAACACATAAATTTCAACTTTTCAATTTTGATGGTCCTGCTTAGCCGGCACCTGTTGATCACAACTACCACTCTTCCCTTGGCTTAAAAACCAGTTTCAAAAAGAATTTCTTTACTATTGTATTATTAATGTTAGTTGGTTTTGGCTCACCCAAAATTTAGCCTGGTTTAAAGGCTGGGCACTTGGGCTGACACTTGTCTACAAACAAAATTCTTCTTTTACAGCTCTACTTTAAATTGTGTACTTATTTAGTCTATTTTGGACTTGCCGGGGGTTTTAGTTCGAAGAAAGTCCAATCCCCTCCACCTCTGTTGAAAATCTTACCCATTTACCCAATAAGTTTACAATGTGTCAACGTTTAACAAAACTGTGTGCTTGCAGGTACAGACGAAGGTGACCTGAACTTTGACTACTTGTCGAACTTTGAGCCGCGGTTCCGCAAGTTGGCGGACATGTACGGCGAGGATCCGAGTGACGAGGAGGACGACAACTTCCACAACGCAGCGTCCGAGTCGTGGTGTTGAGGAACACTTCCGCGTCACAGACGCCAGTGACTGTGGCGCGACAAACACTCCCGCACCGGTGGACAGACTGACGCAGATACATTCCGCTCTTAAAGCTGTGGTTATAGCTCCGGTCTGAGTTTTGAAGTGTTGACTTCATCAGGCCTCAACAAACGAAATGTAAAAGAAACCACATGAAGTTCGAAAATTGTAAGCCTATCGTTGTTTTGTAACTTAATTCATTGTCATTCCCCCATGTGGTTTTTGAAGCGAGATTGTGTTTTCAATGATGATTTTTTATCTGGTGGGAATCCCAGACACAACTTCAGCTGGGAGACAGGTTTTGGGGTTTAATTGGCATAACTTTTTTTTAAAAGATCTACATTTCAAATTATTTTTAAAATTTAAACCACTTGAACATTTTGCTCTGCTAAATTGTACACGTTTTCTGTCCCATGTAATGGTTAGCTCAAAAACAATGGTCTTATCATGTTTTTTTCTATTTAGCCAATTAAGATTTATTGTTGAGATCAAAGACTTATGATGATTTACAACAAGTATCTGCGTTTGTTCTGTCCACTCGTGGTTACTGTGTGAGTCGCTAGACTAAACAAGACTATTTTTATACTGAAAGTGTTCAATGAGGCACACACATCGAGACGCATTCCCCAAGTGTTCATACGGCCATTTTTGTGTACTTATTACTTTTACATTCCAACGGTTGTCGTCGTTAGTGTACTTAATGTGCTTCAAACACTTTCCGGACACTACATTCCGTTGTTTTATTTAACGTGACTGTTAGACGTAATTTTTTATTGCGAGTTTTTTACTACGACTGGATTTCTAACAAAGTACCAAAGAGATTTTTTGGTAATATCGCTTCTTTGTTATGTCGTTTGCGAGTCGCGATTCTGTGATCAATATGTGAATGTGTGACTGAGCGTTTCTTACCAACCTCTCAAACATTAGTGATGTGAATTCACCGTAGATAAATTTGTAGATTATTTATTAGTAACATTATTTTATTCTAACTACCTTTATCATTGTTACAGATATGTTAGTTATGTTGTTTATATGTCTTACTTTGTATCACAGTTTATTTTTCAGTTAGTTAAATATCATCAAAGTATTATTGCTATTTCTGTATGCCTACCTTTCTTTTTCTAAATTTATTAATAATAAAATGTGACGACTGAATAATTTAGGTTTTAATGTCACATACTATGTTCCTATACGTATCAAAAACATTATTGTTTTGCGCCTGTTACTTTAGGCTGATGGGTAAATTTTGATAGCCTGAGTGTAAGTTCTGACAACATGAGTTGTACATTTGTAAATATTTTATTTGTCAAAATAACTTTATATTTTTGTTAAATATTGTTTTAGATTTCGCATGTCTATTATTAAAATCTGCAGAATATGTTCAAAACAAAGATCAATTTTATTATGTATTATAAATTTTAAGTGCAATTAAGTATAGGTATATTTAATTTAAAAATACATAATTTGGGTGAACAATTTTTGAAATAAACTATATGTTTTAGGTAATGTTTCCTCTGAACTAATTTGTTTTCGATAGCTATATGTTACAATCAAAAACCAAATTCACCTCTTATGTTTGTAAAAGAGTGTTAAAAGAATAAAACTAGTATTCTAGCATGCAAATACGCTCTCTAAATAGTAATTTCTTATGAACTGAAATAGGACGTAGCTTGACTTCACTTGCACTTGTAAGTGCACTAATGCCGATCTAGTCAGTGTTTTCTTTATAAATAAATTGTTCACCCAAATTCAGTTTGTGTCTGTTGAGTGAAAGTAACAAAATGTTGATAAACAAATCTCAAGAGCTCTTACCTTGGTTAATTTCTAAATACAGCACTAACGGTCAATTAAATCGACAGGTCTTGGTTGAACAGTAGAGTAAGCGATGGCTGACTGTGTATACGTATCATAACGGTGCTATTCAAGTTTATTTTGTTGATTTATGTAAACGTACCACCAATGTTTAGCTTTCATGTTGGATGCTGAAAGCTAACGTTCAATGAAAGCTATTGCAAAAAAGATGCTTCTTAAAGAGTTAAGATGCTATTGAAAGATCAAATACTTTTTCTCTCGTTTTCCTTTTCACTGAATTTTTTTTAATTCAGGCGAAAAAATTAAAGTTTTTCATATCAGTCTTCAGGGTTTTTCAGTCCCTTCAAGGTTTTGAGATGCTGAGCTGCAAAATTTGTGTCCAGTCTAAAAAGTTATTTTATTTAAGGTTGATAGTAGACATTCTCTAATGCAATATTGTCAAAGATTCTGTTACAAACCAATATAATACATAATGGAGGGTGGCCATAGAGTGGTAAAACAGAGAATTAAGTAAGGAATTAAGTACCAGGAAAGGACCGTGAAATATGTGGGAGTTTTGGGTGTAATCAGGAAAAATCGGCCCTCATCGTGCCGTGAACATGATTAGGTCCTCGAACCGTACTGCTGGTATGAAAAAACCGCCGTAAAAACGTATTACGCCCGCAAAATGGTGATCGGAACATAAGTCAGAAACTGATTCGCAAACCAAACACAGCGATCTAATGGACCGTGGGTTGTAAATTTATCGTTGGGTTAAACGGCTCTAGTTATATACCCAAATGTAAAACGGCGATCGTAACGTACCGCCGGTCTGAAACATCTCTCGGGACATGTCGCGGAAGTAAAAAGGTGATCGATAAGTGTCGTGAGTAAGAAACTGCCTTCGGAATGTATCATTTGCGTCAAATTGCAACGTACTGCTGGAGTAAAATATGAACGTACTGCAAGTCTGGACAGATATTCCTGTCGCAATAAATCTCGAGCGTAAAAGGGCGATTGTAAAATGTCACGAGTAATAAACAGCTCTTGCAATGTTTCGTGGGGTTTAAAAAGACGATCGGAACTTATCGTGGGCGTAAACGGGCGATTGGAACATACGCAGGTCTTAGACATCCCCATAACGCATTATGGGTGTAAAACGGCAACTGGAACGTAAAAGAGCAATAGCAAAGTGTCGCGGTAATAAACGCCTCTTGAAATTTATCGTGGGGTTAAAAAAAGGCGATCGGAACTTATCACGGACATAAAACAGCAATTGGGAAGGGTCGCGGACTTTAAACAAGGATTTTTTCAGACTGCGGGCGTAAGACGGCCCTCTCCGACAGTGGAAATGTGCTGGGAAAATGTGTATATTTCCGGGAAAAAACCAGCAAATATGCGTGAAGTTTACCAAGCTACTTATGTGGCCCTGATAATGTCACCAAGACCATCCATCATTAGACATTGCTGTGGAGCCCTCTCAATGTTTCTCCATAAATATTGAAATTACAAAGAAAAAAATACAAACACTGAATTCTGCTGATAAACGCAAATCAGTTACTGACTCTTGAGTAGCTACGAAAATTCAGTTTGACGTTTTATTATTTGTAAAGTCTGTTAGTATTAAAGCTGAACATTGGTGATATGTTATCAATACTTGGGAAGTTGATGTTATTTACTGTTGGGGCCAATTCTAAGGGTTATTGTTTATTTGATTTAATATACGATCTCATTGTTAATATGTTTGCACAATGTAAAATCATTTCCAAGGTTTGTAAATATAATTCAAAATGGTATAACTTGAGAGATTTCCTTAATTAGTTTTGTTGCCATGTATAATTATTTTGTAAAAATATACAGGAAATGAATGATTTTGCCATTATTGTATTTAGAATGTCTTGCGAGTAGAAATGTGGTTGCATATACTTAAGAGTTAAGTTGTAAGCCTTAAAAGCATTCTTTGTCATAGATTTAGTTTGATATTTAAAATACAGGCCTTTTTAAAATCTGGGTTTTATTATTAATCCTTTAATTTAAAGCAAAAACCCTCTAATCAAAGCAAAAATTGAATACTTTTATGTTTAGTTCTAAGTTTGTAATGTGTTTTACAGTATTTTTACCAAAATAAAAAATGGTGGTTAAGTGGAAGAGAGGGACTTTGTAGCCCTAACTACAGTACAAAAATAAAGACTTTAATCTAGTTCTTCCAATTCACACCGCGTCAAACCTTCACAATTAAAAATAGTAAAAAAAAACTTCATAGCTAATGAAATTGCAGTAGTCCAGCTACTCGCCAACCCGGCAATGAAATCACAGTTGTCTGTGATGTTTTTCCCAGTATGGCAACACCTGACTGCTGGGATTTCCTTGCCGTAGAGTTGAGGAGCAGGACGATGAGATTACCTTGCCATAGAGGCAAGGACCTAGACCCAGAGTCCATGCAGGGGTCCTACTCTGGGCATGGACTAAAGCGTTGACGGTTTATCATCAATAACTTCCGAACGAAACAAGACCAAAATTCTAAAAAATCAGATTTGTGTTCAGCGTGACTAGGCGGTGCAAAGAAATGTATCATATGCTTGGTTTTTAAAAAATTTCATCCCTTGTTGGCGGTTAATCGTGAATAACTTTTGAACGGAGAAAGATAGGGTACAACGGAGTGCAGATTCGTATCAGCGGGACGAGGCGGTGTTAAAAAATGTATCATATGTCAGATTTGAGACGCAAAATTTTTCGCTAATAAAAAAAACCATGGGCCTTAGGTCGGAGCGATTTTGCCCGCTGCGTTTTTCGTGAATATCTTCCAAACGAAAACAGGTAAAAATTTTTTAAAATCTGATTTGGGTTCAGCGTGACGAGGCCCTTCCAAATATGTAAACATTTTTTGGTTATAACTAATTTTTTAATTTTCCAAAGGAATAAGAACAAGGAAAAATCTTTGCAGATATGTTTTTGGGTCGACAAGGCGGTGTCAAAAAAGGTATCACATGTCTGATTTTCCAAAAAAAACTTTTAGCCAAAATTAGCGGCGCAAGGAAATTTTCAGGTTTTTTGGGAATAACTTCCGAACGAAACAAGATATTTTAAAACGGTTTGAAGATTTGTGTCCGGACCAAAATAATGTATCATATTGGTTTTTGAAAGGCTTGTTAGGTTTTGAAAAAAAATTTTCACCTGATCTAACATTTTCTTTTTTGGCCGCCATTTTGAAACGGTTTGATAGACTTTAATAATTTTTGGCCAATTGATGTATAACAATATAATACATGTTTATTCCAAATTTCATCAAAATTGGATGAAAGTTACTACTTTTAGATCATTAAAGCCACTTTTTTGGGGAAAAATCCCTCCCAAAAAGGGTGTTCTGGTAGTCCAATTTTGCTGATTAATATACTCGACTAAGATATTTACAAACAGAACATTTGTACCAAATTTCATGAAAATCGGATAAATTTGAACACTACTTTCAGTTGTAACTGATAAACAGATTCAACTTCTTAAGAACTTGAGATACACAATGTTTTAAAGTTTGGGTGCCTCTCTGATGATGAATACCTAGTATTTGAAAGACCTCAGCACAATTAAACAATTTTATTAGATAAAGTGAAGTAATTTTTAAATTAATGTTTTATTTATTTATTAACATGCAAAATAAAACAAATTTTACAATGTTATTGCATGTGTTGACTACTAACTAAAAATTTTGAAACAAATAAGTGCCAAATTGATATATTTATTAATATGGATATGAAACGACATGATAATGGATTGAATACAGTTCATGAATAATGGAATGAATTACATTAATACAAATTTATGGATGACTAGTGAGTATGGATGGTATGATACAAATTAAAAAAAAATCAATTAAAAAAACTTAATACGACATCAGAACTTAAGACATATTTTATAAAGTGAAATTGTGTTAATTGTAGGCTCCTACACATACCTTTCTATCATGCTACTTTAATGTATCTAACTTTAATCAGCCTAAATATTATTCTTCACAACAACTTGATAAAAACTCCTCAATTGAATAAAATTGTTTCACCATAAAAAATTTCTTTAATTGTTGTTTAAACTTTTGAAAAACACTTATGGTTTTATATTTTTGGGAGTTTGTTAATAATTTTGACTCCAAAACGCATTGGCAAATGTTCAAAGGCAAGAGTTCGTGTTGCTGAATTCTCAGTTCATCTTTACCTCTAGTGTTATGATCATGTAAATGTTCATTTCCGTTTGCAAACTTTCAAAAACAGACCAAATACTGTAAACCATAATACAAAATTCACCATAGATAACCCACTAAAACTTAACCCACACTATATAAACCTATCACATTTCTTATTGCTGACTTTACAGATTTTCAATAAAACAATTGAAATATTACAAAGGTAAAATTGGCTATGAAAACTGTGTAGTCAACGGGCTTGCTGTTGGAGGGCGGGCAGCCTCTGTCGGGTTGGTACTGTCACAGCCGGTAAGTGCCTAGAGTGGGCGAGGCGTGAGGGCAAGCAGCCTCTCTTGGGTTGGTACTACTGTATCACAGCTAATTTAGTGCAGGTATAGATAATTTCCTTGTGACAAACATAATACCTCAATTCCAAGTAACTATTGAGAGAATTTTAAGATGCTTATCAGACCATAATGGCCAACAGTTATATATAATCAATATTAATTCAATCTTAAAAAATACAAAACCTTTAAAGTGGGAAAAAAGCTCATTTTCATATGCCAATATAGACAACTAGCTGACAATACCCGTGCTACGCTACGGGAATTAATATTGCATTTTTGAGATTATATTTACCTAAATGTTTCTAAAAAAAATCAATGATTGTGTTGTTTGGTAAATTGTACTGTTTCCCATGAGTTCACCATGTTATAGAATAAATACATAACCAGGCCGACACGCAGTTTAGCGCTAAAGCGCCACTGGAATGGATAAAACAAATTTTCTTAGCAATATTTGTTACACTAAATCACTAATTTTAACTCTAATTTACTCCGCTTACTACCTCACTTCAGCTTTTGGCCATAGCGTTTTGTGCTCTATTACCACGAGAGATTGAAGGCATTTAGCTACGCTCACAGCCATGCTTCGCCTTCAGACTTTTTATTGGATGTTGTATATATTATTAAATATTCTATAGATAAATAAATATATTTTATTGCATGAACATTTACTATAAAAGATGACGAAAAACTGTGTAATGTGTTTATGCTGAATCCATAAATAAATTTTCAACCGATCATTTCAGCTGATTTTGGCTGAAGTTCTTGGCTGAAGGTCTTAGTTGTAAGACTTCCAAAATTGCTTAAAATCGTTACAGACAGACAGGGAAGAATTTAATAACGTCAGTTTCGGTCTTTACAAAGTTTAGTAAAACTTTATAACCAAAAAACGATGTATTAATTTCAATGTACAAACAAACGGAAACCAAATAAGTGTTAATCGGTGTTTGGCTACCTTGTGAAATTCATAGTTACTTCCGCTATTCCAGTGTTTTTAGAGCCTCAGTCAATTTTGAGCTATAAGCAGTCCATAATGCCTTAAACGTTACAAAGAGACAGAAAGGAATTTTTCTGACATCAGTTTCGGTCTTTGCAAAGTGTAAAAGAACAAATAACCAAAAACCGATGTAGGCTACAACTCATTGCAATGTACAGACAAAAGACTTATTTTATTTATATTATTGTTATATTGTTGTTGTTGTTTCATTTCGGTTATTGTTTAGCTTAACCCAAATTAAGCTAACAATTTCTTTAAAATCTATTAAAAGTTAAACACTACATAAGAAGATTTCGTATTTATCTTTGCTAACGATAAAAATTATTTAACACACGGAACTAAACCTAGGCAAAACCAGCGGAACAGAAAGAGGAAAGGAAACAAAAATGCCTCAGGTAAATTGAGTAGAATAAGTAGCGTGAAGCCTCTAGCAAGTACCAACTGATACTAAATAAGTCAAAATGGCCAGGAATCTTTGCTGATGCAGCTTAGTTCATAGGTGCCAGCTTTCTAGTAGTCTAAAACAAAATTCCTGTATTTTTCTGTAGCATTTTAACCAATACTATGTGTCAAGATTAGTTTAATAGCGTCTGTATTACTCGTACCTTGGTTAGTTTCAGAACCTTGTTACAAATATATGGACAGCAGGTAGTGATTGTTCTTTTGATTCCTACTTTTAGGATTTAACCACAGTTACGCGCGAGGTTCGTTGGGCCGGCAGTGTGGAGTGGAGAGAAGCGTTCTCCCCCCAATTCAAATACCCCAGCCATATTAACTAAAACTGAGGCAAGTTGCATATCGTTAAATAGGTTTTTTACCAAAAACGATCCTGCAACTTAATTTTCAACAAACTATTCAATCAAAAGTTATTTCTGTTAAAACTTAAAATGTTTGACATTTTAAACGGCAATAACCTTTGATTAGTAAATTTCCCAGAAATACTGTTTGCGACATTGTTTGTGTTAAAAAAAACCTTTTCAACGATATGTCATGTCCTACAGCCATCTGCAATATCCGTTCTACTAACCCTCTACTGGTTGCACCCCACTGGCGCCATCGGACCAACAACTAATTAGAAGAGTAGTTTATAGACCTTAAAAAAGGCCTGTTAAATTTGGTGCGTTTATCCCACACCGTTCAAAAGTAGTTATTTTTACCCAGTGCCTTGAATGTGGAAGTGAGGAAATTTGCTCAGTGCTCTGAATGTCTAAGTGAAGAAATCCCCAGTACAGTTGCAGTATTGAAGAATTCGAACCTATGACCATTCTAGAACAGTAATATCAACAGTAATAGCAAGGCCTAAATAGTAGATTAACAGGACATCGTTATTCGAAATTTTATCTACATAGAGGCAGCCATTGTATAGAAGAGTGGGTCAATATGGTGGGTGGGGCTGGGGAGCCTGGGCCAAGTGACCAGTTTTTTATTTTGCTCAATAACTCGTAAACTTAGAGAGATACAAAAAATGCTATAGATAAAACTTGTAGATAATTTCATGCCACACTAACGATTTTTCATCAGATTGAAGATCGGATAACTTGTTTAGGGCTTAGCGGTCAAATAGTAAAGACGGCATGACCTATTTTGCTTAATTTCACCCCTCAAAACAACCCTTAAAATCAAAATTTTAATAAACCTTCTTAGTGGTGGTTTTGGGCAACCACAAACAGGTGTGCAAAGTTTCAACTCTTTAGGTCTTGTAGTTTTGGCTCGGCGATGATGAGTGAGTCAGTCAGTCAGTCAGGACAAAGCCTTTTATAAATATAGAAGATAACACTTTAAACATTCATTAAAATACAAAGCTGGACCAGCACTATCCACTTCCCCTTCCCAGATCTCTGAGAACTTAGTAATTTAGCAGTGCCAGAATAATTTATTTATTTATTTTTGAACAATATAAAATTGTGTTGGAACATTTACAATAAGAAACAACAAGAAAATATATGAAATAATGTCATGTGTCATATTGTGACACAATTTAACAATGTACTGGGTGTTTCTAAATGAATATCGAGGTTTTAAAGCTTCATAATAATTATTACATTAAACTTATAGTTATAAATGATGTATCATCGATGTAGCATCGAGGTTGAGTGGTAGAGAGGACTTTGTAGTCCTAACTTCTAAACAAGACAAACTTTACCTTTTTTTTTATCAAATACTCAAACAGTTTTACCTAAAAGCTTACAAATGTTTAAGAGGCCCCTGTACTTGATCCGAGGCCTGGCGCCGCGAGTGCCTCTTTTAACATGGGACAAACTCTTAACACTGTGATTTCACAAAGCCTTGGCACAAATTGAGAAAAGTGCCACTGTCGGATTAAATAACTAACTCCTCCACTGCAAACAAACCATTTTAAAAGTTTGTAGCTATAAATTTCGATTCTTTAGAATGTATTTACGAAATCAAGTTTCTTATGGGAAAATCGACACTCGCGGCGCCCGGCATCATCAAGTACAGGGGCCTCTTAACATGACAACCATTTGTCCCCCTACACACATTAAATCCATATTCGAGTTATTCCCAAACGTTGTAGAGTGTGTCTTGAGTAGTTGATGAAACAGCTGCTTCAAGGAGGTCGGCTGGTAGCGGAGGTACATACACACGATATTGATAAAGACCCAATCGTAGAAATTGCATGGCGTTAGATCTGGTGACCGTGGAGGTTATGCTAAGCAAATTCTGTCATTAGGCCCGCTGAGGCCAATCCAGCATTTGGTTTAACAATCCAGAGTGTTGTTAAACCAGTTGCGTACATCGTTATGCCAGTGAGGTGAGAGACAATCTTGCTGGTAAATGAAGTTCTTTGCATGACATTCTTCCAACTGTGGGAAGAGCCATTATTCTAGTGAATCAGTTAAGAAGAACCAGTTACTGTTGCTTCACCAAAAAAGGAAGACCCATACACTTTCCGCCGGGATATGGCACTAAACACATTCATCTTAAGGGAACCTCGTGAGTCTGCACTGGTCTTGTGAGGATTTTCTGAGCCCCAGATCAGCACATTGTAAGTGTTAACATGTCCACTAAGGTGATTATTATGCCAACACATCAAAACAATGTAATGCAACTCCAGAGTAGTGACGAGTGCAAGAATACTGAGTAGTGTACATTTATTTTTTTCATGAGAGGTATCAATATTGAAAACCAAAACTCAAAATGGTTTTGGGCCCCTGGCCTGCACCACGTTACGTTCCCCAACCGCCAATCTTCTTGCAGTTTTAACTGGTTAGATCAGAGGTGAAAGTATGAAACACATTATACTGCTAAGATAATACATCTATTTCAACTGTTACGAATCATTCATGTAGAAAGAGAGCAAGTATTTAAACACTTGCGGGTTATAATCTTGCAGCACCGGTATTGCACTCTGGTACGAGCAATCTTCATACAGATTCATCGGCGGGAGGCTCCAGTAGACATTTCTTCGGTTACTGAAGACGTCAGCCGAGTTCAGTTGCAAGACACTAAAGAGGAAGGTCTTCCCGTCGGTTTGTACACATTGCACTACAATCGGCTTTGGAATATCTTTCACTGATGGCTAAAACAAAGATAATTTTATTTATAAGGATCATCGAACATTCTCGTTCTACTAAAGAAAAGGTTAGCAGTAAGCCAAGATAAGTTAACTGTTGGTCTCTGTTAAGACAATTTGAACAATATCTTAAAATTTCACAATGAACAAATTTAAGTAACTCATTGTGCAGTACAAAAGTATAAGTGAACTAATGACATGGAGTTAGGAACATTTGAAACTGACAGTAAGCCGGGAGTTGGCTGCCAAGTGGATTTTTGGCCTCTATCAGCCACTGAGGCAAAAGTTTTTACTTTCATTGACGCTGCTTCATGGACACTGATGAAAGCTTTTATTTATTTTTTATATTCATCGGCACAAATATTGCATAGACTTAACAAAAAAGGGTTACAATAAAACATCATACAATATAAAGACAAATTCACTGAATAATTTTAATAATATCTTCCAAAATTTCTAAGCGACCGTTGAGATATTTGGTAATCTTAAGTCTGCTGTTATTTCTTAGTCCTCCAAGTCCTTTGAAAGAAAGAAAATTTTCAGCCAAATATCACGCTTTGCTTCCCATTCTAACAGTATGTTCATGTTGGTAAAAATTTACTTTACCAGTTGCTGACAACTTTGATCTTTGCGCACAGTGTTTTGCAAAATATATACCCCTGTTCATTTTCCCAGTTAAGTTGCAAAATAATAGGTTTAGGTCAGATTTTTTATTGGGTCACTAAGCCAGGATATGCGATGAAAAGGAATAGAAAGGAGATCAGGTTCCCTGGATGAAGAGAACAAAAACTGTCCAACTTTTGGCTCTACTAAAGAGAGGTCTTTGTCTCTCTCAAGTGTTTCTACTACATCCAGGTGAGCCTTTCTACTGCAATATGCTAGGATAAGTAGACTGCAATTACCCCGTAGGTGTATCTGGCCTGGGCCATAGCTGCTGTGAAGGCCTTGACTAGTGAGCGGCTCTGGATTTGATCCAAGGTTACCGGTGTCTCGTACAAGTTCCTCACTTCCGTTTTGTTGTAGTGGACAAACATTGTGTGTGCATTTTTAAACCTGGCGCCCTCTTTCAAAGCTGCAACAAATTGAAAACTTATTAATATGGCTCCAAGTGGTTTTTTAAGAAAAATCGCAAGACGAAGCTACTTTAATTTTTTATGTAAGGGACGTTAAATTGAACCTCCACAGTGATATCCATGAGTTCCGCTTTTATACCATGAGTACAAGTTAATATAAGAAGACGCTATGGCCGGCCAATTCAGTCTCAGCCAGTCAACTGGCTACTGAAGATGACTCTTCACAGCGAGGTCGAAATGTTTAGCAGTAATTATATTTCAACTGTGACGTGGTGCAAACCAGAAGCATTAGATCTTAGTGATGATACCGGTCGCAAAAGCTTAAGAGTTAAGATTACACTAACATCCGCTTTACCCCATAAACTATTTTCTGAAGTTTGTCAACCCCTATTGTACAAAATTTCAAAACTTTCTGCTTCTTACGAAAATTGTATTATGTATATAGGCCTAGCTTTAAAACATTCTTAGACTTTTCAAGGTCAATGCTATTTAGTGACTTTGATAGGTTTGAACATTTCTCTGATTAGCAATTTACTCCTTATTCCGAGACGTTGTCCGCTTACCACGAGCATGAACGTGGAAGACAATGTACTAGATCAATTTGTACACATAGGGCCGTTTTTTCAATAGCAAGCTAACCAGCTGGTTAACTAACCACCGGTTAAGTTGTTTACAGTCTGCAATGTTTACATTTTCACACAATGTTCAAAACACTTAAATGAACTATTGAAGATCATTCATGCATTGAAAGTATTCTTGTACCATTTTTATTAAATTTAACATATATACATTATGCTAATATAGTGTAATACAAACTGTAACACCAAAATGCAAAATCAAAACGGACAAAGTAAAACTTAACCTCAAAATAACCAGCTTTCCTGTTGGTTGGCTGCTGGTCCTAATTTTGACCGCCATTTTAAGACTAAATTGAAAAAACGGCCCATGATGTAGTAGGTTTTGTGTGGTCAAAATATGGGATAGCTAACTTTGAAATGTCTATATTTTAAACCCATTCATATTTAAATTAGCTCGAAATGAAGCGGCCAGATTTTTCGCGTAGTAAAAATAAATACGGGGTCGTGGATACACAACTTTAAAATTTCTAAATTCAAAACCTATTCACATTTTTATTATTTTTTAGTCTATTGGACATAAATCCATAACTCTGAATACTTACGAAAAACATTTTTCAGCTCGTAAAAGTTCTCCTCCTCAAAAGAAATGATAGGATGTGAAATGCTGATTTCAGGCAACAATGAGCCTTCCACTTCCGCAGGGTTCACCAACAGTGAGAGAGGCTTTTCAGAGGAGAGGAAAACATCACTTCGGACTTCAAACTGGACGTTCTCGTCGTCGTACAGCAACGGAACAGAAAGTGGAACGTTGTTGAGAACTGAACGCTGCAAATCTGGACAGGCAAGGCCACAGAGGTGTAATAGGCGGTTGCAGAGCATTCGGCTGAAACAAACCAATATTTGCAATAGTTTAACCCTCCAGTAGACACACATATTGCCGTAACATGAGTGGTCGTGCGGAAGACAGGTGTCCTCCATTTGCTTTTTGTTGAAACCTCATCAATCGAATTCCGTGATATTGTCTTCAAATTTTGAGTGTCTTCAAGGTAGGAGTGTCTTAAAAAATTATGCATGAGAACAAGTAATTTCTAATATGGTTTAGCTGCAAAACTTCCACAGAGTGAACAATTGTTTTTTACAGACAGATTAAATAACTGTTTTTGAAAGTTCGATTAAATGAACTAAATGTCCCTTATATCAGATCATTTTTACTTTTATATTTACACTAAACAGTTTTTCATGACTTCTCATTTGAGTAATTATTTACAGTACAGTAGACTCCCATAAGTTCGGCAACTTCGGGTCTGGACCCTAGGCCGAACTAACCGATGCCTATTTAACACGCTTTTAAGGATCCAAACTGGATAAAAAATCACTGACTGTAGGCCTACTGAACAATGCAAACTGATGAACTAAACAAAGAATGCAATAAACAAGTTGAGGCTTGATGCCTGCTTGCATCCGGCAAGTGCGAGACTAATCCTGGCCGGACTGATCGGAGACCGAACTTACGGGAGTCTACTGTAATATAAATACAGTATAGTGTTATACTTTCTAAATGAAAATGATATTGCAAAGTTCAAAAATCGAAACCAACAAGAAATCATATGCAGTGTATGACAAACCACATGACCACATCTCCAATAGATAAATAAACTCAAATTTGTGTATTTTCTAACTACCGTCCCCTATTTTTGACCCTAAGAATCCAGAACAAATATTATCAACCTAAGGTACTTTTTGAGAGTTGGGGGTTTTTTGTGCTCTATTTCATAAGCAGAGCGAATATTTAGGCATGTGTAATTACTCAATTGTTTAAGAAGTAAAACAAGTTTTTACAAACACTACATACAACCATTTGATGATTGAGATGAGTTTGGCAAGACTTTGACGTTATTCCTGCTGGTAGTTCATTGGATTCTTCTTCGGATATTGCTCATGAGGGAAACACTTACCTAATTGTAAAAGTAACATCATAACATGTTAATGTCGTAATGTCTAGTAGTAACACAAATACTGTTATAAGCACTTACTTTTTTCTTGATTCAGATATTCCGTAATCTCTTGGAAACCTCCACGCTGGTCTTTCTGGATCTTTTCGGATCGGCAGTTTTGCCTGTTCAGCATCATAAAGGCAAGACGTCTTGATACACCTTGAAATAGTGATTTTCAAAGTTAACTATGTTCAATAAGTTAGAATCTATATCTCATTACAAGAGGAAAGAACCACTTGCAAAATGTTCAACACAGAACATCTAAACGTCAACAACTTCCCATGCAAGTACAGTAGGTATAAAACTCTTCAACCACCTTCCTAAAAATTTAAAAGTAATTGAAAATAACAAAATTTTTTAAATCTTGAATAAAACGTTTGCTGTTAAGCAAAGTTTATTACTCGGTGGATGAGTTCATTGATGATCTAACGGATAACTAATTTCTTTAAGTCGTACTTTAATTTAGCTTGTCTTCCCCCCTCCCACCCCAAAAGCCAGGTCTGATGTTAAGTGTGAATGTGGAATGAGTGTGAAATCATGTAAGTGTAAATGTTTCAGTTTATATATTTAATTTTTTTTTTTGCTACACAATATTTTGTATTGTCTAAAGCAAAATATATACTGTTAATGTTATCATTGCTTTGGTATATTACAACTTACCATGTTATTACAAGTCTGGTTTCATTAGTGAATTTGCTCAAGGTGACCAAAAAACCCCTTATTCAATTTACAACTTTTTATAAACAAAAGTGAATGTGAGAGCGCATCTTGTCCTATATTTGAAATTATTAAGTTATTATCATTATAGGCCCACTAATAAAATCTGTTTAATGATTACAGGCAATTGTAAGCATTAAAACTTCAAACATAGTTTGAAACCAATACCATTTACTTTCTTGAAAGACATGAGAAAGGAAACACAAAATGATAAATGTTTACGGTATTTGGGTTTTGTTGTGATTTGGGTCATTTTTAATGAGAATTTCCTATTGTTTATTTTTGCCATTGTTATGAACATTTCTGATCATTGGGAAATTCCTCTGAATAACCCTATCTCCTAAAAATGCCCTGAAATTACCCTTCCGCCTAAAAAACCTTCCCGTTTTAGGGAATTCCTGCCCAATTTTCTCTTAAGCTAAACTAACTTAAGAGTTAAAAGCTAGACGAGGACTATGGGGGACTCTAGTAGTGAAAACAGCATGAAACTACCAACAATTAGAATCTTGGTCGCTACTTAAACTAGTAAAATGTTTGAAAGGGCTTAAATACTTTTCACCCACTTTTGAGAGAAAGTTTATCACTGACAACTGTCACCTTTGGTTTGAACTAAAAATACCAATATTTGTATAGGTTCCATTGCAGTTGTAGCTTACCTTTGAACTAAGTCATCTTGGTTTGGGAGTTGAACAGAGTCGACAAGACTCTCGATTTGTGGAGGCAGAGAGTCCGATTCAATCTGAACACTGTTTGTCACAACTAAAGCCTGGAGTAAACCCTCTAATAAGACAGAGTGGTCTCGAAACATAAAACACTCCTTTTCTTTATACAAAGGATGACTTGAATCTCTGGGAATCGGTTGTGGAGCCAAACCCACGACCGTTGAAAAACTGAAACCAAAGAGGAAAAGCAATTTTATACTGTTACATAAAACACTCCTTTTCTTTATACAAGGATGACTTGAATTTGGAATCGGTTGTGGAGCCAAACCCACACCGCTGAAAAACTGAAACCAAAGAGGAAAAGCAATTTTATACTGTTATAGGTTTGTTTTAACGACTCTGATAAATATAGTACACTAAAGGTGCAATGGCCTTCAGCTTAACAGCCTTATTACCACTTCTTTGCCGCTGACCAGTGTCACTGGATAGGCTGCCTTCAAAAATTAATTATTTTACATAACACAAGAAATATTTACAAAACACACTTTATACAAGATGGTGGTAGCTGGTGCAACAGGTCAAACAACCAAACTGTCCAGAGGGTCCTCGAAAAACTCCCTCAAGGAATAGTAGGCTCTATCGACACCCACCCCTTCAGCACTCGAAGAACAATTTTGTGTCTAAACTTGTCACCCTCGCCGCAGCTTGTTGTAGATTCTCCACATCCATAATGGGGAATGAAGATCGTCCTTTCCATTCTGCACCTGGGAATGTCAACTGCTGCTCTGTTTCTCACGCTTGTAGTGATGGATCTCACCGGTAGGAATTCCCGGGAAATCTGCAGGGCAAGTCTTTCACTTATGATCCTTAGCACTGCCTTTGCAAGATCAGGACCCACTAGCATCTGGTAGCATGTCCCCAAAGCAACAATCCATAGGAAATGTGGCTGTGGTACAGTGCATAGTAAATGACAAGCAAGTACGACTCCAGCAGCAATCTCTTCAATCTTCTGAACAGGAAAGTAGTTTTAGCAAGCCGCCTACAAACACCCATCACATGATCATCCCAGGTGAGGCAACGATCTATTTCAATCCTAACAGCTTCACAGATGAAAACCCTGTTAGAAGTTCAGCGTCTCGAGGAGCAGATTATTCTCTGAGTTTTCCCTTCATTGGGCAGCAACCGGTTTACCTTACCGAGTTTACCCCCAGCAAAAAGACTCGGCAACTTGTGTGTGCCCTGTGAAGCCAAAACAAGTCTGCTGCCAACTCCTAATAGTCCTGTAAAACTTCTAGGATTTTATCTAAATTCACGCCTTGACTGGAGTTCTAATATGTTTATGCTGTCGGCAGCAGGCTGTGTCGGGTTATTTACCTACTGAGAAGACAACGGAAGTTGATAACCAAAGCCTTCTTGACTATTGTGTTGCATGCTCTTTTCCACTGCCGTCTAAGCTACGGTATTCAGCTTTGGGGACACACTAGGTACTGCTGTTTGTGAGGTCCTTATTCTTCAGAAGTTTTATTTGGTCATTGAGGCCTACATTTGGTCCTGTTGGTGCTATGCTAGTAATGAATTAAAAATGCCATTGGCGTACAGTAAAAAAAAAAAATCTTTTAACAAGGACTAGAGTGCAAAATCACATCAGATACCACGACCAGCTCGCCATTCCTAGGAAATATTTTTAATTCATCATCTCCCATCTGCGCCTACAGGATGTAAAATATGTTGCTTGACTATGTGAAAGTTGCAGAAGGTATATTTAAATCAAAGTAAGGCTGGTAATGTACCAGTGTACATCAACCAAATGTTTATTGTACTACTCCGCTTGGGAGACCCGCCCTCATGAGACTACAAAGCCTCAAGAACTCCCCCAAGCTCGAATAAATGAACTTCATCCCAATCAAGAAGATTCCTTCTCTTCATCTCCAGAGAGGGACAGTCAATACATTGTGCATAGCAGTTTCTACTGACTGTTCACAAAGTCCACATGAAGTATTACAATTGTGCAACCCCATTTTATGTAGATGATGCCTGAAGTGCCCATGTAAATGATATAAATAATCTGATATCAATGTGTTTTAGTTTTAAGGAGCAGATGCTCCTTAGTACTCCGGGTGGACCAATGTTGACCGGGTACTTCTAGGTGTCAAACGCAACAACGCAATTCAAATTTTGACCTGTTAAGAAGACTATGAAAGATGCAGAAACAGCTAACAGTTAACTTGCAGAGACCCGCAGAGATTGTTTATGAGAGGCTCGCGGTGTCCGTTGATAGTGCCAGGATTTTATGTATTGTGTAAGTTCATGTAATCTAATCCCCATGAGTGTCATCTATGCAGACACTGGTAATAATATACTGGTTCTAGTGTAATACATTTGAGACAGCTTACGTGAAACAGCCCATCATAAATTCCATGTTTCGTGGTACAATCCCATCTACCTTTTCATTCATTTAGCCAACCTAAAATTGAATAGATGAGATTGAATGTCTCTTAATGTTGTATATACGGATGCAACCAACATTTTATATGCCTAAGACTTAAAATAGGTCAAAGGATATAACAAGTCTGTACCCAGTGTAGGGTTAATAGCCATGTCCATTACTTACTCGAAGAATGGTCTTGGTTCTGCAACAAAATCGTTTGCTTCCACTACGTCTAGGTCGTTCTGCTTACAATACTTTAATGCATTGGTAGGCTGGATCTTGCGTTTACGGGCCACTTTCCATTGATTTCTCATCATTCTGTACATGTTATGGACGCTGCCATGAAGAGGCAGAGTTGGTTTCATCTTTTTAGGATTTGTAATCTGTACTCTAAGTTAGTTACTGAAAAATATTGTCCAAGTATTCTGTAGAATAGCCTTTAATAGGGTTCACTCTTAGTATACCCTGGTGTTGGGCATGCAAGGTTAGTTCAGAGACAGTAATCACTTTGTAAGTTAGGCTATTTCTCGTACATAGAAATTATTGATGCTAGATTCAATTCTTGATCGTATCCACACTAACCCAATTTTATTAGTACTGTTAAATTAAGTCTTACATCATAAATATTATAAAAATGCCACTATTTCAAGCAAAGATATTACACATTTTAGTTTTCAGTTTTCACCAAATAACGCTGACAGCTGACCGCAGAATGGTGGACAAAATAATATAAATAGCCGGGTAGCCCACAGATTACATATTTTGGTGGCCACAAACGAGCCATTGACAAATCTCCGGACATGTTTATAATTTATAATTTTATAAATTATATTTATATTATTTATATATATTTATAAATTTATAATTTTTCATATTTTATATATTGTTTACTATTTTATTTATATTTTTACTGTGTCGTTTTGGCAAAGTTTATTGATTAAACTCAGTTTTGAAAATAATTTAAAGCCAGTGGCGCGGGCCTATAGACAGCCGCCCAACCACAGTAACAATGCAGTCTATAAATCAGCTTAGTTGTCTCATTTTTTAATTTGCAGAATAGAATAAGTTTATAAGGTCTGTTATTAAGACAAGGGGCTCACTGCACAACTCATAAACACCGCCCTCGCTATATTAGACAGTAAATTGCACATAATTGATTAATGAAAAAAGTGTTTCTTTGCTGGTAACATCAGTAGCCGGGTAGCCCTACTGATAAATAAGAATATGTATTTATTCTTACATAATACGTCATCTTCTGTAATACAGGTTGTATATGGGCTGCATTCCCGAACAGGCAGATTAGGCGGGTACCTGGAGTGGCAAATGTCAGTAAACATTAAGATAACAAACTTACTTGTATTATTATCAAGAATCCTAAATGCCTTTGATCACTATTACATGAAATGGTCATTGGGCATTGTCATACTAACTTATTAATAACGTATACAAGGCAAATGTCTTAAAACTAATATAATTATAATAACATATATTCAGTTGACAGTTTTGACTTTTGTGAAAATCCCGACGCAATCTGTCGCTGTTCGAACTTTGCATTGCCGCCGATATCTTTGGACGTCTTTACGTCTTGATATGATGCTTTAAGTTACCGCCAAAGCAATAACACCCAAAATTTTCCGTTGGTACTTTCGGAAATTTGAAATTGTCTGACTTTTCGCTGAGGTTTTCTTATCCAAGATTTTTTGTCGATGCTTTCACACTATGTAATGTTAGTTTTGCACCGACGCTTACGAAAAAAGTTTCACTAGTCTATATTTTGAAAAGGTTCCACCATACCATTGGTTTTAAATGTATATTTAAAGTCAATGGTCATACTATTGTTGTCTTTAATAATAATTTTTTACAGTTTCAACAACTGTTAATTGTGTGTATTAACAAAACTATCCTTCCTAAACATGTACACCCAGGGAAACGGCTTGCCATTTTTGGCTGCCTGCGATTCTATCCCTGCTCTTCTCCGTATATATCCTTGATTCTTCAAGACAAGGAGTCGTCAACTATTACTTTGTTCTATACAACGTTTATTTATTTATTTATTTCAACGGCAAACACCAGTTATACAAAATTATGAACATTTGACAACAGTGAACAATATAGGAAATGATGACGTTATAATGACGTTACCTTGAAGAAAGTAAATGTGTGTTAATTCGTTAAATATTATATAACCTATCTCATTCAGTGACAAGATCGTTAAAACCAAATTAAACTATACTTAGAACACAGACAAGCCCTGAAGGAATTTGTATAAAAATTTTACTAATTTACTATTACTACTAGATTACTAGCTCAAGTCAAAAATACAAATTACATAGTTAAGTTTAAAATAACCATGTTGGAGAAATAGCCTATTAATTGCTAATATAATATGAAGAAGATAGAGGCGCTGAAGACCACGACACTAGATGCTACTAGTGGGAACCACAAAGTATAAGCCTGAACATTTAAAATCAATGGTATAAGTAAGTAAGTACAAGTATTTAACCGATTATGAGAACGGTATCTTTCTCCCTGTGGTCATTGATTATGATGATTTTATATCTTTAGGTTGATTGATTGTATGTATATATAAAGTCAATGCTGTGGTCATAACAATCTTCTCATTTCTTTTTTTTCAGTTTGACGTCGAATCGAGTGTCGTCTGCGATCCATTCTATTCCTTTCCCTTTTCACTGTTCTGTTCTTATTCTGTTCTTGTTAAGGGATGAAAAAACAAACAAACGTAAAAATGCGAGAATGTATACTTTTATTTAGCTTGTAATAATTATTAAGTGGATTTTCGAGTGACGTACGATGATCTCTTATTGTAAAATAATCAAGCGAAAATGTGTATTGAACAGTAAATTAAGCTTGTTTCAGTAAGTATAGTATACAGTAAAATATAGCTTTTGTGACCATAGGCTTAGTGGTATTTTAGTACAATTATTATAGTTGGGTTGCACAAAATGCCACCTGTAGAGTATTTTGCTTGTTGTAGAGGCCTAATAATTAGAAAAATTTAATGACATTTACGCAACATTTTGATTTGTATTATTCACCTATAGGCCTAGTCAGACTACCCAACGTACTTTAACGCCGTGTTGAAAATTTGATTTGAGACACCGACCACTTCTAGAGGGTATTTTAAGGTGATTTTTCTTGCCTAGACTTGCTTCGTCCTTTGGTTAAGAGGTATTTTTCAATCATATGTTCATGATACTCCTTTTAACTTCCCTCTGACCAACTTTCCAATGAAACACTATACAAATTTTGTTTAAAGCTTTGGTTTCCATAAATCAGTAGCCGCTCTCTTACAGCCGACTAATATACTACAATAAATTTAGTTAAGAATGCAGTCGTATGGAAACAACCACCGCTTTTGGTAGGGGAAGAGAGGAAAGGTGCATTCTGGAAGCTGTCTTACAGACCGACATTACTTAATGGTTCATATAGCCTAACAACACTTGTACTCTCATCATTAATTTTTATGTGCGGTCCTTATCAGAATTAACTCTGGCGTGGTATTTATATAAATTATGCAAATTTCAGACTCAATTGCCATCTTCCACAAGCATGGTAGCTTTTCAAGAAATATGATTAGAAGTTAAACTAAAAATAATGGAGATAACTTCTTCAAACAAAAGTCATTCATCAACCACAACAGTTACCAACCACTCTAGTTTTGTTAAACATGATGCAGAAGTTCTCAAATGTGAACCAGAAATAACTGAGGTAAGGTTTATTTATTCTTAGTCATAGTTACCGTTAGATGACTGTTCTCAGATATACCACTCAGTGAGATCAGAGAGGTATTGCTCCCTCCAAGGTGTATGAAAGTGAAATTCCATTGTCAATCAAGCTACAGCTGAGTGCTATAAGCAAAGTGTATAATGATTGGGCGGTTTCAGTTGCTTTTGTTTATTAAATACACCATAATAATTACTGAAACGAGTGTTAAAAATATCTTTGTCTGTCTGCTACGTCTAAGGTGACATTTATACATCCGATAACTCAAAATATTTTCTCCGCTATTCCGAAGGATTTCGTAAAGTGAAAATGTGATTTGGACCATTAAAAATTTGATTACCAAATGTGTGTTTTTATAAACTTTTATAGTAAGAATGTATCCTATTATCTAGGTAAAAAGTGTGAGAGTTGAAAAGAAGAGTCCTTGGGAGAAAAAGAAAATGTCGTGCTCACTTACTCTGTTGTCATTTATACCCTTCCACCTACTTAAAAAAAAGCCTCTAACGTTATCCAAAATAATACTCCCACATCATATTTCATTTCAAACCCCCTTTACCCCATCATTACCAAAAACCTAGATACAACTATAACAGTTTTGACACGTTTCTTGCTTTGTATCAAAATTGTTTACAGTTAGTTATATTAAGCAAGAAAATCTAAAACTTTGTTCTTATTTTCCACATTACAAAATAAAGTCATAAAGAATCTCTAACGGCTTGATTTTCCTTCCCATTTGGTTTGTCAACACAGAATGAATGACTCCCATTTACACTGATAATTTTGTAATCAGTTCTTTTTTTTACTGTTATAGGAGTTATTGGCAGATGGTCTCTCATCGGACGAAGAATCGTTTGAAAATCTCAACAGTCAAGAGTCCTCTGAGTTTGCATTATCTACACCAATATCTGCTCATCGTCAAAATCAAACAACCTACTGCTGCCAACTTTGTAACAAAATATTCTGTAAGAAAAGTAACTTCATTGGTCATCAACAACTTCATCTCGGAATATCCCCATACATATGTGGAATCTGCGGGAAAGCCTTTTCCCAGAAAACAAATCTAGAAAGCCATGTAATTGTTCATACAAATTTAAAACCTTTCGAATGTAAAACATGTGGCAAATCGTTTAGTAGAAAAGGTGATCTGATCCGCCACGAGCAGATCCATCTGGGGACAAACTCTTCTCCTTTTACTTGCAGCGTGTGTTCTAAGTCATTTAGTAAAGTAAATTTCCTAATAACTCATCAAGCGGTTCATCTACGACCATTCAGTTGCGATAAATGTGAGAAGTGGTTCAATCGCAAATGCGAACTCGACGATCATCTACAAAACCACGAGTCAGCGAAACCCTTCACTTGCGATGAATGTCCGAAAACATTCAGCTCGAGGAGTTCGTTTCACAAGCACAAAACTCTGCATTCAGGGAAGAGTCGACACCAGTGCAGCATGTGCGAGAAAGTGTTCTCTCAGAGGTGCCATCTGGTGGATCATGAGAAGAGACACACGGGAGTCAAACCATTCAAGTGCGGACAGTGTGACAAGGCTTTCGCACGCAAGGGTGATCTGAACCGTCACAAGATGCTTCACGAAGAACTCAACCCTACCGATGCGAGGAGTGTCAAAAGTCCTTCACGTGTCGAGACAACCTGAAGAAGCACGAGATGAAGCACTTGCAAGTGGGGCCTTTCCAGTGTAGATGGTGTGACAAGTGTTACCTTCACAAAGGGCATTTGCAGGTGCATGAGAAAACACACTCCAAGCAAGACCGTAACTTGTGTAAACTTCAGATGCATAAATCTCTGTTGTAGGTTAAACAACTGTTCAAGGATGTTTACCCAAAGCTAAAGCTAAGTCATTACTTGTTTTATAAGAAAAAGTAATCTATTTAATTATTCTAGTCAAAGGTTATGAAAATTAGTTCCTGATTCGATAGCAAAGAATGATTTATATAATATTATTGTTTTATAATAGTTTTCTATCCTAGTTAATTTTATTTTACATTAAACTTGAAAAATGACTGATATTTGAACTTTTGTTTTTTATGATATGTTGATAAAAATATATAATGGCACTGAAATATTAAAACATCTACAAGTTTTAGTAGTTTTATAAACTAACAGTTTGAGGGTTTCTACCTTCAGTAATTATAAAATGGTCAGCCCTAGAAAAATGAATTAGTGGGTACCTCAACTTGTGGGTTTCAGTTTGTACAAAATGTTTTGGTATGTAAATGTGATTGTATAAGTTCGTCATTATTTTCTAGTCATACTTATGTCATATGTGTACTTGGTACTTGCTCCCTAAGTATTTTCTACCAAGGCATGTAGACAACTTTAAACAAAGTACAAATACATTTGTTGGGTTTAATATTTTGATGGTCTATATATCATTATTTTCCATGATAATTTAACTCTAAGTAGAATATAAACAAGGTACAGTTCCTATTAAGGAGTTAACTTCTACTGTATCATCTGAAATTACTTAAGTGGAATTTGCCCTATATACAGTAGTGTGAATAAACTATACTTATTATAGATCTTAATTTGTATAAATGCTAAATAGCTAATTTATTACTAAATAAATTTGAAGACAAAAATATTTGGACCGAACCGGGATACTATACTATACTAAACTATACTTATTACTTATACTTACGTCTATTTAAGTAAATACTTAGTTGTAGGTGGAAAAATACCGGTAAATACTAACCTTAAAGTTTTTACTTGTCTTTGAAGTAATTACTTAAAACCGCACGAAATACTGATTTATAAGTAAGTACTTATGATTTAGTGTGAATAAAACACATGGTCTACTTATTATTATAAGTAAATACTGCTCCATTTTCTAATGACTTACCTTAAAATACACTTTCATCAAATTTCCTTTGGAAAAATAAAATATTCATGCCGTCAGCAAGGTAAGATCCAGACCAGGGACCATGAAACAAGCACCGATCCCAAATAAGCATTTTTTAAAATTTCATATACATTTATTTATGCAGGGTGTTCATAAAAAAATGTCACAATCTTTAGAATTAGATTTATTAGGTCAAAATAAAGAGAAAATCAAGAGTAGCTTCTTGGTAAACGCTTCGTTTACCAGACATCTGCAATTTGGTTTTTTCACTAATTATTTTCTATCTCCAACACCACGCATTGGATTTGGTATTGAAACTAACAATACCGAAATTTGGAAATCAGCCATTGTAAAACATTCAGTACAATTCAACCATAGTTTCTCAAACATAAAATTATTGAAAGAAGTTCAAAATTCACAAAATTTAGATGCATATAAAGCACTTTTTATTGGAAAAAATAAACCGTTTTTATACATATAACTTCAGAATTAACCGGCCTGGTTTATTTCTTAGCATAACAAAACAAGACAGCTGCTGACGTATCATACAAGTATTTACTTATATTTAAGTAAAAGAAATACTTTTACTGAAAGTTAACCGCAAGAATTTACTTAAAACTATCAGTAATACCTTAACCAAAAAAGTAAAAGATTATTCACCTATTAATAAGTATTTACTAAACTTATTAAGTAATAACTTTACTTATTAAGTATTTACTTATAAGTAATAAGTATAGTTTATTCACATCACTGATAGTAAATTATTCAAAATTAACTTGACAGTTCAATTCATAATTTGAACTATTTTTTTATACTTTCCAAAGACCATTTTCTGCTAAGCATTCTAGTCAACATGTTATTTTTTTGTAAATGAATGAGTGTCTACCAAAGAAGTTTATTTGCTTTGTTATTTTATTTTTGGTTCTATAAGATTTTATGCCTTTGAATATGTGAGTACTAGTCCTTACCATCAGATTTTACGTTCAAATAAATAGTATGTTTGTTATTCTTAGGCTTCTTTTGTTTACAAGGAGTTCATTTGTTTGTTACTTCAGTTTTATGAGTTTGATTAAGTCTGTGTTAACCAAAGTATTTTAAAACAATAAATCAAGTGTTCTTTTTTATGCTATAGAAATTTCTTACCCCTTTCAACATAATTATGATACCAACCTTAGTCCAAAAAAACCTGTTTGAATCAAATTTACTTTCCAATTTGACATAAAGAAAAAAACTGAGATTCACTCTTGGTATACTCAAATTTGAAAGGTAATTGGGAGTATTAGGGCCGGTTTCCCCATTGGTTGTGTTGGTTTATTTTGTGCCGAGCAAAAATTTTACTCAGAGGTGTTTCCCCAACTTTTTGACAGGCACAGCATAGATTGAACCTCGGATCAATGAGTTAGCTAACCTGTTTGTCTGTTTTATTTTTGATTTCAATAGAAACAAACAAAAAAGTGGGTTCGATCAGAGTTGAGGTTATGTTTACTGACTCCCCAATGAGAAGAAGATAGGCCTATTTTGTTTAATTATACCGCCTATTGTATTCCAACTAACTTTTCTGCATTTGTATGAAAAGTGGACAGAAATTGGCTAGGGCGTCAGACACTTGAGTAACGATTTTGCATTCTACTCAACTCCACTACGTTGATAAAAATTAAAAAAGGACTGGAGGCATAGAACCTCAATGCGCACTAAAATGTATCTGCAGGTGACAAGGCTCAATTTTTGTTACTTGTGGATCTTAAAAAATCTTTGAGAATTCATGGATCTCAAAGAATTTTTTGCAATAAACTTGCAGTTTCCTTCCTCATTCGAAATCTTTCAAAAAACTCTTGCTTCTTCCCCATCTCACGAAAGGATTAACTCTTTCCCTGATTCTCGTAATCTTCTTCCTCAACTTTTTTATTATTAAAAAAGTAATTGGCTACTGGCTAAGTATTTGTAAACTTAATATTATGATGAGTAGGCTAGGCTTTGCTTTCCAAATTTAATTGATGAGTTATTCATTACAATATTATTTATTTCCAAAATATTTCTAACAGTTCAATGAACAATTTAATTACCTAGATACAAATTAACATTGTGTTGGTATATAAATAAAAAAACAATAACAAATTACAACATAGTGAACTACAAGCCACTACAGTAAATTTAAAATTAGAAAAATATTCTTTATTTGATTAAAATTTGGAATGTATTATAGAACACCAGACTTCTGAGTGGTAAGTGAGTGGTCTATAAATTCTTGTAAACTATAAAATTCAGTATTTACAAGATAATTTCTAAGTTCTTTCTTAAACAATTTAGAATTTTGAAGGCTTTGTATTTTCTTGGGAAGTTTTTGAAATAGTGCAATTCCAGCTTGAGAAGGTAATTTTTTGAATGATTTTAGTCTGTGATAGTCAACACCGGGAGTGTTTCCGGTAAGCCACGAGAAGGCCGGATGTTGGCCAGAAGTGTGCTAAGTGACTCCTCGACAAGAAAGAACTCAACTTTCTTGATCATAACGTCTTTAGCTTTGATTCTCACCACATCAAAACAAAGAGTATAATGCACCTTAAGAATTCATCTAATAGATAAATACTAACCCTAAGGCCCAGCGCACACGGAGCAATTTTTTGTGACTACAGTTTGAATCCAGTTGCGTCTGAAACCAGTTTGCGATTGAAACAAAACTTCTATCCGCACATGGTAAACTAGCAAAGAACTTGTTGTAAATCAGTAGCAGACGATGTACGAGGATGCAACCCGCAAAATCACTCGTCTTCGGCAACTGCAGGAGACTGCAAAGCAACTTCAACCGGAGGCTTACGGTTGTATGTGACTGGTTTGAAATCGTCAAAAAAACCAGTTGCGTGGTGTCCACCTCCCCAATCCAATACATTGCCAAGGTCACAAAACCGAAGCATGTGCAACTGGTTTGCAACGCAAGTTGCAAAACGGTCACATCGTGTGCGCTGGACCTAACTTGACTGAAACCAATGAACAAAAATTATTTTCGTTTACTCTCAGTCAATGTATGAACGCAGCAGATACGTCTCAGAGTGTATTGTTGTTGTAGTAACTGCTCTATTCATTACTTGAGTCCTCCTCGCTTGTAACTATTAGCTCCTGAGAGAGAGTTTCAAATTTGGACAGATAGTCAAGGTTTAATTCACTCTTGTTTGTGTCTAGAAAAGAAACAAGTTGGTGAGTTGATCAAGATTGTAAAAATAACTTGGCTTCTACCTCAAGAATCAGAACATTGTACGGAATCTGACACATAGTTTATCTAATACATTTGGAAATAGCCAACAACCACATCCGTTATCTTGACTTAAAGAGCCGTCATTTTGAAATTACAACAAATGTTGAAATTCCTTACACATAGATAGTTAGGTACAAAATTTAAAGAAAATTGGTCAATAATAACGGCTGAAACTTGATGACAGACAGATATAGTGCCAAGCTTTCGATTTAGAACAGAAAAATTATCCTGCGCTCTGTCAATAATAATTACTAAAGTGTTATTTTTCAATTATTTACTGTGCATATTTAAACTTTTATTTACCCGATCCCAGAGAAGATAGTGATGCTATAGAGTGTCCATCTCCTTCTTGATTGTAGCCTTTGAATTCATCAAAGCCATTTATTTCGAAAAATGGGATGGGTTTATTAAGTGTATAATCTGAAAAAAGAACATTTTTGACTAAGTAGTCATAAACTAACATTTCCAATAATGAGTTAATATTAAGAACAAAACAGAACTGACACCCAACAATTAAACTGAAAAAGATTTTTAAACTAACTAACTATAGATCTTAAGTCATCGTCTGAAAACTGGCCAAACAATGAGGTAGGTATTTAACTAATATTATTAGCAATCAATTATGGCTTTAATATTTTAAAAGGATAAATCAAATTTAAAATTACAGTACTAAAAGATTTCTTTTTTGTATACAATATTTTATTCTAAAGATACTCTCTTAAATCAAAAGTATGTTATCATAAATTACAGTTACTTTTAACACCCTCCATAAAGCAATGAGATGTTGCAATCGAGCCCTTGTCCCAATGAAATATGTTTATGGCCACTAAGGCGGGTTAAACACTGGTGTCGCAGACATCATGTCTGAAGAAATGTGTCACATCTCAGAAAATCTACCGAGACATTAATGTCTTTTATGCGTGTCTCGTTTCGTACGTCGCATGACCGTGGTTGTAATCAATCAGGTGCAAAGTGTCCTCAGAGGAGGATGAAGTGATGTTATTACTACAAAGGCATGTTATTAAAATGGGCAGCTATTTCAAACTTTTTCAACTGTTCTTTGTGACTATACAATTTAAAGTTTTTGAATTTTGATATATTGAGCTTGAAAGCTTAATAAAGCTGCCATTTTGAAGTGGTACAAAGAAGAAACTTGATACTTAAGCCCGAAAAAGGTCTTAGAACCGAAATTGAACCATCCTTAGAATAAAGGAATTAAACAAGTATCCATATGTTGTTCTTTCAGTCTTCTCCTTTACTGATTTTATTTAACTATTGCCAAATAACGAAGTAAAACATTCAGGCACATGTGCGAGGCAGGTTTTTCTTCAGACATGTTGTACCAAACACCGACCAACCGGTTTCAAGCGACACACGCCTCATGAATATGTCGCGAGTAGTGTGTAACAAGGTGTTTAATTACACAGGATGGTTTCACGCGCGACATGACTCGGACACAAAAATGTCGTAAGACTCAATGTCTGCGACATTAGTGTGTAACCCACCCAGGCGTGAGAGCAAGTATATAACGTAAGTGTAAGAGTACACTTTATTTTTTTAGCCGTATACATTTGAATTGATATTCGCTCACCAACTACACCGTCTACACAATCAACGACACAGGGTTGGTCAATAGACTGTTTCTCCTGGACAGATGATTTCTTTTCCTTCTGATCATCATTTTTGTTCTTTTTTCCTACAGTCCTTTTGGTTTTCTTCTCGTTAACTGTTTTGTTATTTTTTCTTAGAGTCCTTTTCTTTTTATTCTTGCATATTGGTGGCACTACAAAGCAAACTGAAAACAAGCAAATTTCATGAACAGAATGGTTACGGATGTTCTTGGTTACATTTTCAACGTTTGAAAATTAAAATTAATGTGGTTTAAAAGTACGTAATACGCTCTCATTATCTGATAATGGATGATTAAAATTTTTAATTCATTGAGATATCACATTTAATGGGGTCTGTTAATACTCTAATTGTAAAATCAGTCTCTGAGAAAGGTAGTAAATATGTTGGTAAAGAGACTAGTTTAACTAATGCCAGGAGTTGTCCTGTACAGTTTTTGACTCTGCTTCTTGAACTACTACTTTTGTTATAGAAATATTTTTAAAGCCTTTTATGGTATAATGACCAACATTACAATTTTTCTGCACAGTATGTTTGAAAAGTAACGGAACTTTTTATACAGGGTGTCCCGGAACTCTCTGGAATAGTCTATATAACATTGTTTCTTAGGTTAAGACACACAAATTTCACAATACAGTATAAACATGGACCTAGTTTATTGTTTGTATGTATGGGGTTTTTTACAAATGATTTAATAACTCAAAATTTATCAAAGATAGAAACTTGAAATTTTGTTAGAATGTGTACCTTAATAGAAAAAATAAATACAAAACATGTCATTTCTGTAATTAAATCCATTTAAAAATGGTGACCTTTAAAAATTTTAACAGCAAATTCCATTAAAACCATTTTAGCTATAACACATTATTTATAGAAATAAAAAGTGACAAGTTAACAGACAAACAAAACAACCCCGTACTTACTAAAATCAAATAATAAACAACTGCATTGTGACAGTTTTGGCAAAACAATGTTATTTTCATAATATCACAATACATACTGTAATACCAAAATAATATGTTATAAAAATGCTCAACAATACATATGAGAGGCTGCGCATTATTGATCAGATGTTTTCTGTAAATTGCTAATTAATCACTGCCAGTATTAGACTGTTATCGGTGACTGCATAATACCGCAGTTGTATACGTGCCACTAGGAAACAAATGCAACAGTGCATATTATACTGTTTCGCTGTCGCAAACACACAAGAATAGCTGGCTCGTTGGCACCGTCAGGGTGCCGGATTAACCTTCCAGAGGTATCATCACGGAGGTTTCCTCCAGGTGTATATTTTTTTGTTTATAAAGACATGTTCATGTGTACCGGCAGTGCCGAGGGCTGGGGTACCTTACACACCTCTTTTTAGGAACTGCCTCACCAACTTTTACCCTCATCCCTCAATCACACCCTCAGTCAGAGCCTAAGTCTGCCGCGGCACGAAGGTTCCCACTGTGTCTCACCGCTTGTGCAACAGTAATCCCGGAGATAAATTCCATATGTTACCTCTAGTGATTTGGTTTTCTTTACTTTTACAGTAGGTAGCTTTATTGTTAAGTTGTTGTTTTAACGTTATTACAAGTATATAAGTTTTTTTTTTTAATTAATTCAAATGAAATCAATGCGAGTTTGATAATATTATCAGTTTTTCAACGTTTTTCTTAGGCTTAGACCATTTATATTAGGCTTAAAATTATAATTTTTTATGTTTTTTGTAGTTTGTAGTTATAAACAATAGATACACAGTTTTATTTCATAACCCGACAAAATGCTCCGTGTTCTCCCTGGAAGGTTAAAGAGAATGTTATGTAGTAAAGCTGACGGATAAACTCACGTGATACAACAAAAAGGAAACTGAAGGCAACAGGTGCGACTGCTGTGAGGCTCTCAGTCTCAGCTAATAACTCTTCCTTAGTTTTCATATGAGTGCAAGTATGGTTTGTATTGCTGGCCACACTGGGTGAACCGAGGTTGTATGTCTGAAAAACATAACTCGTCACAAAATGCGACAATACTGCTATTTTTAAGAATTAATAATTTTGGATTTTCAGAAAGTTGTATGGTATGGAAAAGTGTAGGTATGCTTTTCTTGTTTTCCAGCAAGATAAAAATATTTAGTGTAACATAATCTTCAACTGTTTATACTATCACATGTTTCCTTTTGTCCATAGATTTGTTGTTTTTCAACTTGTGTTAAAATAGACAGCTGTATGAAAGTTAAAGACAATGATTAATTCAAAACTGACTTGTTTACATCGAAAAATAACAAATCTATCGACAATAGGAAATATGTGATAGTTTAAACAGTCACAGATTATGTTGCAGTCGAAAAGCACACAGACTCTCATTCCAACATCTCACGAACTTCTCTGTCCATCAGTGATCGAACCGAAGAAAGTTCATCAACGGCTTATTGAAGCTAGAAAACTCCAAACATTATATGCTGACCTAGGATCAAAAGAGAAATGACAATTTAATATAGGAGAAAAAGTAAGGATTTAAGAGGGCCAGAGAACCTGGAACTTAGATGATGGGATCAAAGAAAAACTAAATTCAAGGTCATACATAGTGAGCATTAAACAAAGTCTTTACAGAAGAAACTCGAACCTGCACCTTGCAAGAGTTTTTCCTAAGCATGAATCTCAAACAATAGATGAACACAACGTAAGTTCAACTAGACAACAAGATGCGAATGAACACAAAGTCGCAGTCTACTTCGTATCAGGCAGATGGCCAAACTAGAACACGTTCCAGAAGAATTATTCAATGACCCAGTTACCTCCAGAACTATGTTACAAATTAACTTTAAATGTCAAGAGGAAGGGTAGGTGTAACATAATTTGTGACTATATTTTCAGTACAATTACATTTTTCCTGTTGTTGATAGATTTGTTGTGAACAAGTAAGTTTTGAATTAATCATTATAAATAAAACATGTCTTTAACTTTTATAAAATTTTCTTTTTTAACACAAGTTTACATTTGGGTTATTGTTCAAAATATTTGTCCAATTTAGAGTCTATGTGCTTAAATTTTTTCTTACGCTAATTTAGAAACTGTGACCATTATAGCTTATAGATTTGCCCTGATGCACTCAAACATGGTCTTAAAAACCGTTAAGTTTCTTGTTATCAAACTAATCTACCTATAATATAAAAATGAATCGCAAAATGTGTTGCTAAGCGCATAACTCAACAATGCCTGGACTGATTTGGCCAAATTTTTTTTAATTTTCGTTGGAGTTCAAGGATGGTTTTTACGGCAAGAAAAATTCAAATAATTGCCGGAAACCCCCTTAAAACAGCTTTTTTCTTTTTCCCATACAAACGTTTTCTAACTAAAACGTAAACAATTTGATCTTTATTGCTTATTGTTGCCAGCTGATATCCCTATTTTTATAAAATATATGTACGGTAGAAAAAAAAACCAAAACAAACTGCCACATTACAAATCTTTTTGACAGGACGAAGTCTGTCGGGTCCGCTATACATGATAAAAATAAAACTTGAAGTGAAGTAGATAACTAGAACACGTTCCGGAAGAATTATTCAATGACCCAGTTACCTACAGAACTATGTTACAAATTAACTTTTAAATGTCAAGAGGAAGGGTAGGTGTAACATAATCTGTGACAATATTTTCAGTACAATTACATTTTTCCTGTTGTTGATAGATTTGTTGTGAACAAGTAAGTTTTGAATTAATCATTATAAATAAAACATGTCTTTAACTTTTATAAAATTTTCTTTTTTAACACAAGTTTACATTTAGGTTATTGTTCAAAATATTTGTCCATTTTAGGGTCTGTGTGCTTAAATTTTTTCTTACGCTAATTTAGAAACTCTGACCATTATAGCTTATAGATTTGCCCCGAGGCACTCAAACATGATCTTAAAAACCGTTAAGTTTCTTGTTATCAAACTAATCTACTTACTAGTTATCTACTTCACTTCAAGTTTTATTTTTATCATGTATAGTGGACCCGACAGACTTCGTCCTGTCAAAAAGATTTGTAATATGGCAGTTTGTTTTTGTTTTTTTTTCCTACCGTACATATGTTTTATAAAAATAGGGATATCAGCTGGCAACAAATAGCAATAAAGATCAAATTGTTTACGTTTTAGTTAGAAAACGTTTGTATGGGAAAAAGAAAAAAGCTGCTTTAAGGGGGTTTCCGACAATTATTTGAATTTTTCTCGCCGTAAAAACCATCCTTGAACTCCGACAAACATTTAAAAAAAATTTGGCAGAATCGGTCCAGGCGTTGTTGAGTTATGCGCTTAGCAACACATTTTGCGATTCATTTTTATATTATAGATTACCGGAGATTATTCTTGGCATTATTTACATGTACTCGCATGACCCTATGAACCAACAAACTGTATATTTCATGTTCACATTTGTATGGCTTATGCGTTTAATGTCAAACCAGGCCAACACGCAGCAAATTTCCATATTACCATAGGAGTTATGTGCGGCCTCATACTTATGTGGCCTTTTACTGCAAGTTTTACTACGTAACATAAATGGAAAATTTGCTTCAAATTTCATTAAAATTGGACTACTTATAACGCTGTTAGAGCAAAAACCAACTTTTATGGCCGCCATTTTGAAACAATTTGATGGATTATCTTATGTTTGGCACATTGACAATTGCTATTAAAATACATATTGACTTCAAATTTCATCAAAATTGGACTGTTTATAAGGCTGTTAAAGTGAAAATCAGCCATTTTGAAACAATGCCAACATTTTGGCAGCTAATTTGAAACAACTAAATGGATTTTCATAAATTTTAGTATATTGATAGATATAATCTAAATACATATTTTAAAATTCATCAAAATCGGATGAAGTTTACTGTTTTTAGAAAATTAAACCCACCTTTTTGATTAAACTACCCTGCAAAAGGACACTTTTTGTAGTCCGATTTTGCTGGCTAACGAACTTGACCGAGATATTTACAAAAGGAACATTTGTACCACATTTCATGAAAATCGGACAGACAGTGTGACCGGTAGAAAGTACACACATATATTATACATGTGCATATAAAGTTTTGAAAAAATGCTCAAACATGTTCTGGGGGGTCAGGATCGGTGCACATTTCATGGTCTCGGGGCTGGGTCTTCCCATGCAGACAACACATTTATATATCTCCAAAAGAAATTGCTAATAAATACCAAAGTATTCTACCTTTCCATTAAACATGAGGTTGCGAATGCAGCCAGTGAAGTTAGTGTCTCGAGGTCTAAAGGACCATATGTTGCTCTTGTCAATAGTTGCGAGTTTGACATCAGTTCCTCCGAGCTGTAGAGGTCCATTGACGTTGAGGAACTGGTTCGGTCCGCGGGGCGTGCCTTGAGACCGACAGAGTTCCAGAGTGCAGTTGTCCACTAGCAGCTCCACTGACTGTCAAAACAAGTCACCCAACATTTCAAACTAAATTAAAATTTTAAGATGTTTTGATAGAACCTTTCTTGACTATTCATCTTTACTGAATTTACAAAGCATAACATCTTTATTACCAATGATAGATTTCATATGACATAGGCATGTTCATTAAAAACATAATACATTTTTGCTATTTACATGATAACAATTTGATAATACATTATTTAAAAATACATCTAAATAAGTATTTTTATAAGAATACAATGTTATATTAATTGATTGTACAGTGCTTCAGACATTTATCAAAATAATACTATAGTTATCTTTATTTATGTTTTTATGACTGGGACTCGCGGCATGGTCCTGTAATCCAGCTTCATGGAGGTCAGGTTTTGAGGATGATATAGGTCTAAAGCGGCTCAGATAGTCTCAGGGATCATCTGATGATACCCGCATCAACTCCCACCATCGTTTAGACATATCAGACCATCACCTGCGTGGTTCGGAAGTACGTTAAGCCGTTGGTCCTTGTATCTCCATTGGTCATTGGGCTATTAATTAATGACCCATTCTAAGGAAGAGTCGGCCTTAGTTTGTAACAAGACTACACCTCATAACTCGTTACTACCACTCATCACACTCATCCTTTCTCCACATATTTGCCTTATGAGAGTGGTCGGTATCTCAAATAGTGATTTATCTTTTGTCAAATATTGATGCTTGAAATTTAGTTTGGCTGGGACGTTCTAACCAATACTATAGTAAAATATCATGTGTACAAGTTTAATGAGTATCTACATGCATTGTTCAAGACCCGTTTGGTTAAACAACGTCTTTACTCACAGTTTTGTCCCAGGTTATTTCAATAAGATGAGCTTCTCCATCAGACACATTGATATGTTTCTGCTCAATTTTAATAGTTCCAGTACCAAAATCTACATACAATATTGGCAACCCATTATGCAGTTCTAAAGACATAAAATCTGAAAACAAAGTTATTTCATATAAAACTGATTTTTAAACATTTTACCCTGTTCTCGTTTATATTTTTTTATAAAAAATTCTTTTACAATTTCAAACATAAAACTGCCATCAAACGATTATTCATCTCATATTAGTGAGGATGCCGCTCACCTATCGGCTATCAATTCAACAGCTGATAACATAATCACATAAGTCATAACCACTAATCAGCTGTAAGTATATATCAGTGGCAGTCGTCACGAGCTTTTCTGCCGTACCGGTACATCATATATGTGCGAGTTTGTATGTGTGTCTTAATAATTGAGACTGTGGAGGTAATTGGAATAATTGGTGAACTCCAACAAAGAATTTTAGCTTATTTTCTGGCTTGAAAATGAGCCTACAAGAGGCTTGAATCTTAATTACCACAAAATATTACTGTATTGGTAACTTTTGAGGGAATCAAGGCAACAATAGTACAGTAGAGCGTTGATTATCCGAAGCCCGGTCATCCGAAACGTCGGTTAACCAAAAAGCAGAAAGAAACCAAAAACATTAAATCGAATCGCGCACCAAGCAAAAGTTCAGCAAGTGACCGTCAGAGGCACCATCGACAGCTGCTCAGTCCGCCGATCACCATTTCAGGAAATAATATCGCTTTCACGGTCGTTTCATACCTGCGGTACGCTCCGAGGACCTATTTATACCTGCTACACGATATGAGGGCCGATTTTTCCCGATGACACCCAGAACTCACGCACATTTCCCGGTACTTATAATTCCCAGTCTGTGGCCACCCTGTGTGCTTTATATTGGCTTAGCAATAAATAAACTAAAAACAAGTCACTGGACTCAAAAATCCATTTTGGACTTTTTTTAAAGAGTTTTTCTTTTCATATTCTGATTGTGTGGTGTTGTGTTGTTACTTATTGTATTGAAAAAATACATTTGAATGTTATTTAATCCCATTTATATTATTTTACTTAATTTTTCCCGTCAACGACCGATTATCCAAAAAATCAGCTATCCGAATACCCCTAGACATCAATTGTTTCGTATAATCGACTCTCTACTGTAATTAATAAGAGTGATCGGAAGCTTTTACATAATGACAACATTTCATTTATTTTGCCTGGAAAGGTATATAGTACCCTGAACAGGATTGCGCTGTTTAAAGACTTCCGGACTGGTAGGTCCAATGTAGAAGACAAGCCCGTCTGGTTTGTAACTTTTCAGTTCCAAGGAGAGGTGAGAGTGCTCACAAGGAGGGAAGGAGGGGTACAAGGCCCAGCCGTCGCCACGGAAACCAATGGCTACATCCTCACAGTTTGGTCCTTCAAACCCTGGTCGGCACTTACACCTGTCCAACAAACACAATTTAGAAGACACAATATCAGTCATTAAAATGTTCTGCATAATATGAGAATATAACTAAAACATTCTTACATTTAGGTTTCAGTTAGTCTGCATAAACAAAATATTTTAAATATAACTTGTGGGCTGTTCACAAGCGAAATTGTATTCCAACTTGTCAATTAAATGAGACTAAAAAATAAAGTTACATTTTCCGGTCTAATGAAAATTTAGTATTTAAAAAATATGTCTTACTTTTCTCCATTTGGAGTTCCTCCATTGAGACAAATGTTCTTAACGGCACATTTACATGAAGAAACAACAGTGACATTGACACCAATGAAGGAAGTTGTGTTGGTGTAAACAGTTGTTGGAACTGGGCTTTTCTCAAGGCGGTTGCAACAACACGAGTCACCGCAGCGGCCGTTCTCTTGTAAACACGTGTCAATATTCACCATCAGGATCTTCACTCTCAACAGCATCTCCAGCTAAATAAAAATATAGTTTTAAAGCTGAAATTACATAAAAATAAACATTTTCCCATAAAATTCTGTTGTGTAAAAGAACCGATTACGCTAGTATTTTTTAGTTTGGCTGGTGTTAAATTTGGCCCCACTAACTAAAAATATTGTAGAACTAAATTGTATGTTTGTACGGCAACAAAACTCGGACCAAATAACTCAAGGGGTGTAGCTATAAGGTGAATATGCGGTCATAGAGATAGGGGATCTGCACTGAGCATGATACGCTAACGTTCCTTTCTGAATACCCTTACTGTGTACCTATAGCTCTAGTGACATCACTGCAATATATTGTAACAAGCCGTTTTTTGTGAGGGGTGAAATTGAGCACATAGTACGGTATAATTTGAACTCCCGGTTACACCTGTGACTTCCTCTACCAAGTAGTGGGGAGGCACCGACACTAGCGCTGCTGTGGCTATGCCTGCAACCCACGCAGAGCCACTCGAGGAAGCAGTTAGTACAAGCTGGTCTCTCGGTGCATTAAAAACGTACGCACTGAACCTCTCCGCTTGCACTCACCGTCCCATGTTTTTATGGCTGCAAAGTCTACAGATATGTGGTATGTTAGCTGATACGTTCGACTCGCCAAGTTCGGTTCGCTTTCACAAGTAAGCTGAGTATTCACTTACTATTTTGTTCGTCTCATTTAGTTAAAAATATTTTAATTCGTTAAATAGTAATTTTCGTATTTTTAAATTTTTTAAGTCCGATTGTTAGAGGTCTCCACTGGTATCTGGCCGTCGTAAAGTACCCTCGTTCCACCGTTATCTTAGTTCTACCCTTTTGGCTTTTGCCACTGTGTGGTTTCACCGTGTACGTCCTCACGGTCCGTTTACATGTAGTGTCTACCCTTTTGTCACTAGCATGGTTTCGTATACCGTCCTCTACCGATTCCGTTGATACGTAGTGTCTACCCTTTTGGCTTTTGTCACTGGCGTGGTTTCACACGTATAGTGCGTCACAATATAAACTTGATAGTAGTACAGACCTGAGCCCATTGACTAGTGATTGCCTGGTTGATCCTTCGGGAGCGTAGTATGGAGAGCCGTGCGCTGAGATCCTCACATCTAACAGAGTGGGATTCTTTGGGTCCGGAGGCTGCACGGTTAACACATCCACGTTGTCTTTGCTTGTCCCTAACACTTTGGCCAGTCTCTCTTGTAGCACTGTCTTCTTACTCTTTCCCTAAATTCAAGCATTACTGTCAACACAATATAAGTCATGTACACACTATTATAATCACAGATAAATCTTATTATCTTACAGAGATGCGAGCACCAAAAATGATTGTTCTTTTCAAAAGTGTGTAAGTAAGGAAAGCCGACCCATGTTAGTTGGCATAGTGAGGATACAGCTCTTGGTGTAGATGACTAGATGCAAAGATTGTAAGGAGAAGGTTTCATTGAATATAGACAAAACCAAACAGATCCTGGTCTAAAGAAAGTTTACACAGTGGGCAAACATAAAGTGTTGACTTTGTTAAGTTCTTGATGAAACTTTAAAAGATTCAAATAATTACTCATTAAAAAAGTTTCATTTAATTTAAGTGTTGAGACTTAAATAAATAAATAACTTTATTTGTCATGTACAAAAAAATATTTTTTTACAAAAAAACAAGTTAAATATAAAAACAAATAAGACAAACCCATCACCAAAATACTGTTCCCCTTTAGTACTACTTGCTACATAGTTTTACATGAAATGTTGTTGAGAAATTACTTGTGGTTTTACTTGTATAGAAAACGTTATTCCTTACATGTTGGCCTTTGGCCTCGACATTTTGGATCTAAAATTACCGTATTGCAGATAATTGTTTTCTTCCTCGGCTATCAGTCTCAATATTTCATCCTTAGTGTTATTTCTCTCAGCCTTTGACCTTGGAAATTTGTTACTTCATAATTACACATTATTTATGTTTTCTCTAGGATTTCATTCTATTGATGTAGATAATTGCTCTATACCTTGTCATCGGAAGAACATATTCTCAAATTTATTTTATGAGAGATACACGTAATTCAAGGAAATCAGTAAAGTAGCTGCCATTTTGAATGTCATTTTCATGTTCTATTCTATCGTCATATCAACTGTAATGAATGTGTTAAAAAAAGTGATTTTTTTCCCGTTTACGCCAGTGGCATTTTTAGTTAAGTACTTAACTTAGGGTTTGTGGGCATCACAAAACGGTTTTAGGGAAAGCAGTCCAAACCCTTGTGCCTGCGCCAGGAATCGAACCCGCAACCTTGCGCTTTGCAAGCCGTGACTCTACCCACTGAGCCACGGACGCAAGCAAGATTTGCACGGATGAATACCAAGTAAGAGTACTGGCGACACAGAGCCTAATGAAAAACTACAAAAAGGTAGTAAAAACCTTACAAGTTTTGGGGTGATAAAATCCTCAGGAGAAATGCCTTGTCGGACAAAGAGCCTCATGGATCCAGACTTATCAACAGCTTCTTCAGGAATGAACTTGACCGTCACATTTACTACAGCATCCACAGTGTGATTGTTGGCTATGTTAGTCACCTCAAAAACCTAAAACAAACCAGACAGGTGAAGTGTGAAGAACCACATGAGAAGCCAATAAACTTGCAAAACTTACAATATGTTGTAGCAGAAGGTTACCTGTTATTAGGATGGTGTTGCATGAAAATATGTCAAATAACATTTATATAGACCTGTTAATGTATATGTATATTGTCAACTTTGAAAATAATAATAGTTTATTGCTTTATATTTATATGTTCAGCAAACATTAACAATAGACAGGTTGTCACCAATGCATAGTATTTTTGTCTACTGTTTAGTAAATGCAAAAGTACATCTTCAAGTTTCCCCTCAACTACACGTCTCTAAACCTCACAAAACTTCTCTATATTGTGGAGCAGTTTTGATTGTAAATAGTTTTTTGAAAGTTATAATGGTAGCTATAAATCCAAATATTTATGTCGTGTTGAAGTGGCGGCTCGTGCTATAAATTAACTGGTTCATTGAACCACCTAGTAATCTGCTACAAACTCACTATTGTGCACAAAAGCAAGATTAATCACCTGGTTTTATACAAACAATGCAATATCTGTGAAAATATTCACTGGGTTGAGGCAGAAGCTTCACAAACATTAGCTAGGCAGTGGGTTCAATTTTAAGAGTGAACTTCCTAGACAGGGGGCGGGGTGTGGAGGTGGAGGAGGGTTTATGCGAGTTTACTATGCAGTTTGCGCTACAATTCAGGACAACTCCTAGCAGGTTCGGAAAGACTCAGCTCCTGTAAAAAAAGCTTTCATCGACCGGCGACTGTACGGAGCAAGTGAGCATGACGGTTCCGACTGTCCCAGCTGATGGCTGCACATTCATACATTTATGGCATTGGTTTAACAGGCATACCGTTTTGCTATTGTTTGGAGGTACATTATTATAAGATACAATAAACATGCTGATCAGTATTTTTAGGAGAGGAGATTGGAATGGTTTTCATTTGAAAAAATCAGGGACACCCAGTTTAGTTGTCAATATCCATAAGTTATGTTATAATGTATCTGAACCTTGATTGGATTATTATCGTAATTATCCTATTTAATTGTTATATTGTAATGTGATTGTAAATAAATGTTGGTTGTTATATATGTATAGTACCTAAAGGCTAATTATTAAATAAATAGTTAAGGAAATTTGACAGAAATTTTTCTGTCAAAACCCAATCTTATTAATTTTTAAATCCAATAAATTTTGTTCTCAGTTTTAAATTACAAATTTACCAATATTGTTGCTGATTGGTTTTAACAGCCATAAAAATCTTGTTAGTTGAAAATTGAAATAAACTAGTAGAGAGAAAATTCACATTTTTAACGGCATTTTATAATTTTACCGTAGGCCTAAGTGCCTATTATAGTTCCCAGGAAAATTTGAACCCCCAGCTTGATATACCACCAGCCGCCACTGTCGTGTTCTACAAATACTCACGCAACAAAACTGTTACCAGCAACAACGAAAAGACTGCTCTTTGTTTAATACCACTTCTGTCTCTACTGACCTTAAACTTGAGAGAGTAAGCACCCTCGGGTGTGTTCTGCATCATGGTGATCATGCCAGTGGAGTTTTCAAGTTTGAAGTGGGGATCAGACTCATTCGCCCAATGGAACGTCTTATCACATCTGTCCCAGACGTCTTTATCCTCTACGTACACATATCCTATATCCGTGTTCGGTGCTTGTCCCTAGAGACACACTCCCATCTTACTGTACATGCAGCAGTACAATTCTTATTATGAACAAGATGTTGAGGTTAAAATTGTAAGGCGTTTATTCGTTAAAGTAAATTGTAAGTAATATATTAAATAAAACTAATTTAGAAATTCAGAAAACCAATATTTAATAATTTTTGGATGAGACCTTTCAATATCCAAGATATCATCTTTAGGTCCTCACCATGAACAAAAACAAAACAACATCTGAACTTATGTTGTTAATACTTAGCAAAGGAATGAAATTTTAAGTTTTAAACTATTTGGAACTATCATCAACTTGACATAATTAAGAAATTTTATTCAGTAATTTTTCTCACAATTGATAGTTTTAACCAAATGTTTTTATTTTGTGTGTGCCATTTGTCTACTGTAAGTTTAGATAACAAATTAAAATCTTATTTAGTTAACGGTTCTTTCTACAGTTTAGGTGAGTTTATGGATCGAAATAGTTTATCAACGTCATAAATTTAGTTTACTTTTAAACTGCTAGGCCCTATATATTTTGCCGTTACTAGTGGTTTTATCTTTTTTAATATACACCTGTCCAGGGTCAATAATTTTGAAAATGGTGAAAAGTGAAAAAAATTATAGTAGGATGAAACCCGTTAAAAGGACAAGGAGAATATAACAATAATGAAAGGAAAAATAAATTACACTGGCGATCTGAGACGGAAGTGGAAGGGGCGAGTTTTTAAGGGTAAAAACTGATTGTATCTCGATTTCGGCAAAACTAAAAGTGCTATGGAAAAATTAAACAACAAAGTTGTAGGTAATAAAGTGACCTACAACTTTTGTCTCTACACTTTTCACATAACCTCAAAATTTATCTGAAAATTCAAATAATCAAGTTTTGGTTTTATTTTTATCTTATGTAAAAAATTTTTTACACGAAATTTAATGAAACTTACCGTTTATGTCTTAAAAACACTGTAATTTTTGATTTGAAATATTATTTTATTACCTTATTTTGACTTAATATCGAAAAAAAAAACACCTAATTTTCAGTCAAAAGTTCTCGTGTGTCAAAATATCAGCTTTTTTAAAAACTCGGGCATTTTTGTTTGTTGAATCTCTTCTTTCTGATAATGTAAAAAATTATATACATTACTGTGGTAAATTTTTCTCAGAAAATGCAAAAAAGAGAAAAAACTGAATTTAAATTTTTAAATTATTATGTACAATTTTGAGTTAATTAATACAATTTACACTTTAATTACTTGAAAAACGTAAAGATTCTTATTACATTGATGAAAAAAAGTTACAAATGAAATATACTATAATTAACAACTTTTATGTATTAACTAAGTTTAGTATTAATTATTAAACATTATTTCATTTGCATCAAATCTATTTTCTTATTAACAACAAGAATCACAAGATCAAAACAGCTGAGATGATGCAGTATTGTTAATACACAGCACTCCTTTCCACCAAGATAAGCTTCTTCAATAAACCGTTGAGGTCTAATAATCTGGTGGATCGAAGTTGAGGATGAGCTGGCTGTTGCTGTACTACTGCAGGACTGCGTTGTTGATGCGGAACATTCAGTGCTGGAGGGTTTGTACCGGTTCATTCGCTGGTGAAGAAGAGTTGATGTCTGGTGAAAACAGCTGGAACATGACGGGTATTCTATGGACTGATTGTTGCCACTATGGATTAGATCCTTAGGTCAACGAATCAAATGGTTGGGTTGAAGAAGGCAACCGACTTAAACCATCAACTGCAAAGTATTTTGTGATATGTATTCAATATCATAAAAATATGGTTTGACAAATCGTAGCCCTATCTATTGGGGCTTTTATTTTACAAACTGACCACCGAATCATTACTAACGATTTTGGTTCCAGAAAGGGATACCAATGACAGCAGCCAATAGATAGGGCGTTGAGGCGTTGATTTGTCAAACTATATATGATATTGAATACATATCAACAAAATACTTTGGTAAAGTTGATGGTTTAAGTCGGTTTCCTCTTCAACTAACTCATTTTGATTGATTTGAATTTGAAGGATCTCAATCCATAGTGGCAACAATCGGTCCATAGTATACCGTCTGTTCACAGCTGTTTCACCAGACATCCAGCTTCTTCGCAGCCGTAATTCCTCAACACTGATGTTCCGCATCAACAACACAGTCTGTGTATATCCTGGCAGCGTCATAAACAAACATCGCCGAGTTTATTAACATAGTGAAAAGAGGAATAACTTTAATGGAATGCTTTAATGTGCAATCCTTTTTGATCTTTACTTTGTTTATTATTGTTTTATGTGATTCTTGTTGTTGTAAATGAATTTGATGCAAATGAAATAATGTTTAATATTATACTAAACTTATCCTCAAAAGTTGATGGATCAAACCATATTTATTTGTAACTTTTTTTTCATCAGCTAACAAATCTTACGTTTTCAAAGTAATTTAGTGTAAGGCCAGTATTAGCTCAAAATTGTACATAATGTAAAAATTCAGGAAATAGAGTTTTTCTTTTGCATTTTCTGAAAAAACACAGTATGTATAATTTTACATTATCAGCAGTTACAAAAAGCTGATGTTACGACTGCGAAAACTTGGAAAACCAGGGTGTTTGATATTAATCCCAAATGGAACAACAAACAAATATTTCAAATCAAAATTACAGTGTTTACTGAACATAAAACAGAAATTTCACAAAGGAATTCATGAAAAAGAACCACTTATAAGATAAAATAAAAACCAAAACGATTATTAATTTTCAGATGCATTGAGGTTAACTTGCATGAACAAAAATTGTCAGGTCTTTGTTTCCACCTATAACTGATTGTTAAATTTTTCCATAGCTCTAGGCGAAATCGAGATTTTGCCATAAACTGCCTTTCTCAATACGTATTTTCCTTTCATATTATTCTGGATCCTTTAGCAGGGTTTCATCCTACTATAATTTTTTTTTTTCAAAATTGCTCGACCTGAGTCTATACTTGTAGTATGTTTGTTTGTCAACACAAACACTGTTTTGTAAATTGACTAATAAATTATTAAATTATTATGTTTACTTTTTGTTTATGTTGAGGACCGCCTCAACATATATAAGAGATAATATCTTTGATATAGAAAGGCCTCGTCCAAAAAGTAAATTAACTATTGGTTTTTCTGAAGTTCTAAATTAGCTTATTTCATTACCAAATCCAAATGTTATGCTCTATTCTACTATTTAAAGTATGGTATAATATTGTTTTGAAAGAAGTAAGTGGCTTACTTTGTAGTTGTACACAACTATTTCACTAAAGCCCGGCTCCATGGGGTTGTCGTTCTTGTCTCCTATGGTGACTAGAAGTGTACTGGTGCCGGTCATGGGAGGAACACCACTGTCTGTGATCGCAATTCGCACTTGGTAACTGTCCTGGTATTCTCGGTCGAACTGTATCTGGGAAATCAGCTTGTCATCTAAATGTCACATGGATCATCAATAACTATTTTCAACCCATGTTTGCATACAGTCATAGATGTTAGTTTGAAAGTTCATAATGGCGGAGAGCAATTAGTAAAAGAGGCCCAGTCTTTCTGCCACTTCTGGAGGGAAACTACAGCTCCTAACGTTTCAGATAGTTAAAAACTTCACCCGTCTTCAGAAAGCTTCAGAGGACTTGAGTTTTTAAATACTCGTAACATTAAAGTAGTTTTTGTCCGGAAGTGGCAGGAAAAGTCTGTGTCTTTCTAAATATATAAATTTCTTTATTTTCTTTTGCACAAAAAAAATCAGGTATTAGCAATAATTACAGTGTACACATAACAGAAAACAGCACTTAGTACAGTACAAAACAAAATACCACTGTCCTCCTCATGAAAACTCACTCACGTTACCACAGGCTGACCTAGTGCAAAGAAAAATAGGGTCCTTAGGACTTTATTGCCCGTTTAGGTTCCATCCTATCCTAAAACAACTAAACCAGATCTGAGCAATTGATAAAATTTAATGTCAGTCCTAAGTAAAACAATAAATAAAAATATAAACTTACTGTGCTCCTCAGACTTTCTAAACATTAACATTATTAGGACAATACATGTAAAACCAATTTCCTCATAGAAATGAAACATGATTACAATTATTTAACAAAATACTATTTTAACTAAACTAGACAATAATCTCTAACTAATACAAACACTGAGTTTTTGGTTACAAACATTTTGGTTGGCTAAAGACATTTTGATTTTTAGTTTGTAATTTCAAGTAATGTTCTACACTCTCTAGAGAGAGTAACCAATTTCTACAGATCTTAGAAAGGTGATTATATTGTTTTGCATGCTTATATCTACTGGTAGTTGGTTATAGATCCTTGGTGCTATGAATTGTGTCCTTTTTGTATAAGGTTATTAGGTTTAGAACATGCAAACACGTTCACGATCTCAATTTTAATTTATAAGTATTTTCATTCGAAATATAATCTAATTTTTTCGAAAAAATAGATTTTAAGACTTTTAAAACAAATGAGCTCTAAGTGGAAGAATTTTAATGACAAAAAGCAAGGGTATGATGGTTTACACCTATTTTTCTTAAAATTGACCTTACAAAACTTTCAGTACCATATGCTTTAGGTTTGTGTGAGGTAAGTTCCCCCAACATAAAAATACCATATTCCAGTCTACTATTCACAATAGCAAATACAAAGATCTAAGAACCTTTTGAGGGCACATATTCTTTTTTAAGAAATGAAATATCTAAAACCAATAGTCCTACTTTTAGTATGTCTAAATGACATTTCCAACCAGTTTTCTGCTATCCAAAGTTATTCCCAAATACTTTATATTTTCGCTTAGTTGTGATTCTAACAATACATACTTTACTATCTTTTACTGTGACATTTAGGACATCTGTAAAGAAACATTACTTGGTTGAATATTTTGTTTAAGAGAGAAAAATTATGAATGGTTTTTCTGTACTCCTAAGACTAATTTGTTCTGTAAAAACCACCAACTAGAATTTTAAATCTGTGTTATATTCCGATGAACAATATTCCATGAGTTTCCACATAGGAAAGTGCAGTGTCGTCTGCAAAAGCAGTAACACTCCCCTTTAAACTTACCATTACATAGGTCATTAATAAAAATAATAAAAAGTATTGCGCCCAACACTGACCCCGGTGGAACCCCACAGCTTATTTCCCATTTGGCTAAACTGTTGTTGATTCTACACACTGTTGTCTCATTTAAGTAGCTTTTAAACCATGTGTGTACTACACCTCTAAAACCATAGTTGTACAACTTTGTTAACAGAATATTGTGGTCTACAGTATCAAAAGGCTTTTTCATGTCTATAAAAAGGCCACTTCAGTACAATCACCATTATTAATAACAATATTTATCCTTTTCTACTAATATATCTTTTCTTTTTTACCAAAACAGTTATGATTCAAACTAAAATTGTAATAACGCATAAATAATTTCTTTCACAGAACAATTTGTAATTCAATATTCTCCTTGGTGAAAGTATTCATCCTTGCCACCACAAAGTGAACTGGCTGCACTTAACCCTCCGAGTGCCTATTAAAAATATTCCAGTGCCGGCCCGTTTTCAGTCAAAATTTGGTTTTTGTTTTAAATAATCACCAAAAATTCAATTTGTGCTCTAGAGTTATGTATAACCCACCAAAATGTTTGGAAAGATTGACCATTTCAAGCTATTTTGACCGACAACAAGTACGCACGCTAGTGAGGAAAGAACAGGATTGAGAATTAAATATAAACGCGACGCAAGGTCATATATAGGGGCAAGCGTCACCATGAGCACACAGAGGGTTAAAGAGTATACTTTTATTATTCAATGTTGAAGAATAAAATTGTAGGCAAAAATATTATGTATAAAATATTATTATGTTTGTGAGCTTTATTAAATCAAACTAATTCACCTTACCCAAGATAGCAAAACTGCTTGCAAAACTTAATACTGCAAATTTGAATGGGGCTCCGTTTCTTTTACCGTCATTATCTTTCGCCACCAATTTGGTGGTTAGGTTTCCTTCTGAATGATTTTCTTCCCAAACCACAGGTTCTGGCTGAAATAAATTTTTTTCAAAGATTTTCACTAAAACAGGTTCTTATAACAAAGAAGTGGCTATAAAGTTAAGTGGCTGAGATATAACATAACTTAGCTAAATTTCTGTCTCTGCCGCAATCAGTACCAATCGACATCTCCTCGTCCAGCTAGACGAGCAAAACTCTGGAAAGACCGGCTCGACTGAGATCTTCCGAGAAGCAGGGTGATTTTTCTGGACCCCAGGTCCCCGCTGGGCAGATATTTACCCCCCAGGGAAAATCCATCACATGCACAACCTTCAACCTTCCTGCTGTATTGAGTATAAGTGTTCACTTACCATATCAAGAAAAGGAGCATTGTCATTCACATCTTCCACCTCAATGTCTACAATTGTGGTGGCGTGTTGAGTGCCGTATTGATTATAATTATCATTAGCTTTTATCATCACTTTCCAACTTTCTTGGCCGTAGGGTGGGTCTCGGTCCAATTCCTGCAGTTAAAGGAAACATTAAATAAATCAAAAATTTATTGAAACCTGTACAAGTAGCTAATTTTGTTTTGTTTATTTTTTATGTGTTGATTTATGTCTTTTTCTTTATAATTGAATTTTATTTATTGTATATATATATATACATATATAAAGAATAAAATTTTATATTTCTATTGTATATATAAAATTTTTATTTTTTTTTATTGTATATATATACATATATATATAGATCTTAATTTGTATAAATGCTAACAGCTAATTTATTACTAATAAATTTGAAGACAAAATACTTTGACCCAACCGATTTGAACCCGGTTCTCGCTGCCGGGCGGTTATAAACCACTACACCATCCGCCCAACTATTTCTGCCTTCAAATAAGTACTTAAATCTGAATGTTTATCCGGAAACATGTGACTGTCAAATAGTGACTTTAAATCAACAAGCTGGAAATATTACAAACAGAATTTTAAATACTGTGTCAAATGACTTATTATAGATCTTAATTTGTATAACATAAATAGCTAATTTATTATTAAATTTGAAGACAAAATATTTGACCGAATAGATTTGAACTCCGGTTCCCTGTCGGCTGTTATGCTAAACCACTACACCATCCGCCCAACTATTTCTCGCCTTCAAATAAGTACTTAAATCTGAATGTTTATCCAAACATGTGACTGTCAAATAGTGACTTTTAAATCACTAAAAATATACAATAAAAATATAAAAAAATCATCTATAAAAGCAAAAAAGTTATAAATTAACACATAAAATAAACAAAACAAAATTATAAAATGATAGAAGAATAAATAAAAAATAATTATTTTAAAAAGTAACAAAAAAGAAAATATAAACCAAATTTTAAAATTCATCAATTGTATAAAACCCTTCTCATAAGAGGATTTGTTTAAATTCTCTTAGGAATGTCTTCAAAGTCCCCTACAAAACTAGCAGGAATACGATTGAAGAGTTTAAGGCCAATGTGGGATGGGGCACTCTGCAGAGTTTTGGAAAGGCAAAATTGTGTTATGTAGTAGTTGTTACAACTTCTTGTGCAATGGCTGTGTACTTCTTTTCTTTCTTTAGGAGTTATTCGATTTTCATTACACTTAATTAATCTTACCAGCTTTAATTTACAGGGTGAGTTTTATATGTCCCCCTCCCACCTTAACTTTTGAAAAGAAAAATGTTGAAACCCCTTTTGGGAATGCTTTTATAGGCTCATGTTTCTTTGACATACTTTCGCTACCCCACCACAAACAACTTGGTTTTATTTTTAAAATGAACCCCTTATTTGAAAGGGTATAGAAACACAAAACCATTGATACCATTAAAAATTGTAATGACGCCCTCTGCCAAAGATGGCAACTCAACATCGCTTTTCATTTTAAACAAATAAATGGGTTGTCGTTATATTTTTCAAAAACTTCTGAACAATGATAGATTTAGTTTTGCTGCTTAAAGTTTTATAATTATATGCTACAAAAATACATTTTCAAATACATTTTTGAAATTGACAAATTTGAAAAAATGGGGAGTTTTAAAAGTTTGCAAAATGTATCTTGTATTATATCATTTTAAAGCTTTGAGTACCCAAAAACTAAATCTGTAAATATTACTAAACTAACTGGAGCCAAACTTACCAAATTTTCTCCGAAAGGCTGCCTTCACACTCATGCCGTAAACGCCCCGTGGCCTGCATCCCGCGGAATTGTTACAAGTACATGGTTTTATGTGAGAGTGTTCATACCACGCGTGTGCATTGCAGGTTTTGGCCAGGCCCGGGATGGCAAACACTGGTAAAGCGCATCCGGCTGCGCGCAGAAAACCGCCATAGCAATACAAAAGACATGCTTTCTTCAATGACCTGTTCACACTAGTCCTGGTCCCCGGAGCGTTTTCTAAATTTAAGTCAGTTTGCGGCGTTAACGTATAGCCCTTGTTTGTGTTGTTTTGTGACAGACTTAGTGATGTTCAATGAAGACAAATTTTTGAGTGTGTTTAGGAGAAAAAGGACCCTGAGTATTCTGACAAAAACATTCAAGAACGAGCCTGGGTTGATGTTGGAATCGCGATGCAAAGGACTGGCACTGTTCAACATTGGTGGAGAGAGATGAAATTGATTTGTGGCCTATACAATAGCTTCACATTCGACAACATGGTACACACCAAAGAACACTCTGACACATACTAAGGTCTGAAAAAAACTATTTTTTTTATCTGTGTGAAAAACCCCAGGATAGGTGTGTCTGGGTAGCCGGGATGCGTGTTACCGGCACGAGTGTGAACACGGCCTAAGCAGTAAAAAAAGTATCTATTTATTTATACCTGGAGCAAGGAGAGACAGCCAGTGTTATTGATGGTGAAGTACAAGTCTTGGTTTTGATTCCCGATCGGTTCCACACTGTACACAATTTTCTGTGGATCTTTTTTGTTTATGATGTCAGGGTCACAGGCTCTCAACTGTACAAATTAACAGAAATTAAATCAGATCCCCATACGTCTTTTTATGAAACACAACTCATAATTTACAACAATTTGCAACATCTCACGCCGGAACTAAACACTAAACAGAAACACAGATTAGTATTAAACAATGAACTTTTCTCAGGCGGTTTGCAGTGAACTGAAGTAATCGATACAGACGGCATATGTCACGCGCATTACAGACAAGTAGAGACTAGGAAACGGATGGGTAGTTGACGCTGTCACAGCGCCGGCTTACTGGACGTCATGATGATAGCCACCAGATTACTATGAACCAATATATAGAATTAGGTTACCTTGTTGATCTGTCGAGTAATCTTAATAATAGTTATAAGCACTACAGCTGTTTCTATAGTAGTTATAAGCACCATCCTAGGCTGCTTCTTCAGGTACGAGGACGGTAGTTATCACTCATAGAGGTCGCCGAAGTAGATTAAATAAACAGATAAATAAATAAAAAGAATAAATAGACAGGCACATTGAAGATACATTTAAAACAGTTACAAAAACTGCTTGGCCAAGCAACACCTTGCCCGCATGAAGGAACAGTCCGAACGAAAGCCGGTGGGGTGGGGTGATAAGGCCTTCTTGATATCATCAGCTGGTTTATCGTTATCGCTGATGTGGACGTGATACCAATTCCACACCTGTTGTCCCTTCCAGCATATTCATAGCTGTGTACAGAGAATTTGATTTAAAATCCACTTGTTCATTTAGGACATTGTCTGACTCAGTTTTTATAGCCTTGTAGATGTGAAATTCTTCAACACAAACCTAAGTAGCGGCCTCTGTTGCTGCACACACACTAAGAGCTGTCATATTGTCATCAAAGCCAGAATAGCTGTGCTTACCATCAATGATATGTGGGATGTATGCTGATCTTGTCTTAGAAGGTTTTGATTTACTGCAGATGTTCTTGAAACGGTCCCAAAGGATCTGGAAGTTTACCTATGTAGTACGAAGCAGTCTCTTTGCAGGACAACTTGTACACACCCGTTTTTTCTCCGAGGCTCTTGTTTATTGTAGGTCGAGCATTTAATATGGTACTCAATTTATTGTTGGTGGAATATGAAAGAGTGACATTGTTTTTCTTGGTTAATTTTTTAATGTGTAATTCAACGCTGTTGAGCCAGTTCGGATTGTTCCTTCATGCGAGGCAGGTGTGCTTGGCCAAGCAGTTTTTTTGCTTTTTGTAACGGTTTTAAAATTATCTTCAATGTGCGCGTGTCTATTTATTCTTTTATTTTTTATCTGTTTATTTAATCAACTTGACGACCTCGTGAGTGATGATTACACATCCTCGCATCTGAAGAAGCTGCCCAGGGACGGAGTCCTCCCAACCCAATCAATAAAATAAAATTATAGTACCTAAGAATATAAATCACTTAATTACCGTATTTGAACAGCATTTAACATTATAGGACTTTCGTTATATCGAAATGTGTTTGTATTACGGGTAGTAGACAAAACAATGCAGATGCAAAATGTTTCTAAGATGGATAGTACACGTGGACTCAGGACAGTAGAAGCGCATAATCATACGGCACTAACCAGCCAATCACAGCCTAGTGCTTCTTCAACCAACACTAATGTATGCTGGGACTCGGCCCATTTCCAGTAGTCATCTCCGCCAAGGAAAAGTGCGCCACTGTCCAGTGAACTGATGAAAAGTCATATTTTTATAATAATAATTCCTAACCTCACTTTCAGTTTACGCGGTAGTTGTTACTTGTTGCAGGTGTTGTGCTATAGCCATAATGTTTAATAGTTTTCAGAATTGCATAGCAAGTTGTGATTTGTTTTAATGTGTAGTTTTTATATTAGTCATTCAGGCTGTGCTTCGAGGTAATACAGTGAAATGTTAAATACAGTCAAAGAAATACACAACAAATACCCAAGTGATGTCGTTTATTACTTGATTCTTTCTTTACTGAGCTATATTAACACATTCTGATATCATTCCCAGAAAGGTGAAGCTTGAAAAATGGTGAAATGTCATCTTTATACTAAAAATAGGTAACTCAAATAATTCAAAGGTAATGTCCTTAAAATGCTTAAAAAAACGTGTTTTGAAAGGTTAAACTGCTTTTTTCCCGGGAGAACCCCCAAACCCTCCCTTCACTGGGGGTATTCCAGACCCCCTCATAGTCCCCGCCAAATCACGCCTTGAGTCCTCCTGTACTTTTTAACCCACCAGTCAGCTTGCTATTAAGATTACTCGACAGATCAACAAGGTACCTAAACCTAAACTCAAGTATATTACTGGACATGTCAGAGTGGCGAACGGCCGGATTATAGACTGTACTGTACATTGTAACTGTCTTTTTGTAAAAAACTGTTTTTGTCAAGTGTATGTCATTTTATGTTTTTTCATTATTGTCTTTTGCTGTTAAAAAATTAATAAAAAGCAAAGTTTTCTGGGCGGTCAAAGCAAGGGAGAGGAGGGCACTGCTGCCTAAGACCTCAAAAGCACTGATCCACCTTGAAGAGGAAACTTTGGGAATGGCTGCTGAATCACACTCTTAAAGAATTCAAAAATCTTATGTAATTGTTTGTAAACTTTGACGTTTGTACTTCTGTAATAAACACGTTGTCTATTGTCTAATAAGTTTCTTTTAGCTATTATTAGTAACTAAAAATTTTCAAGACATCTATAGTGTTATTACTTATGTGTAACCCCTATAAAAGAGAACATTTTTTTACCTTAATAGAAACAAATCTTATATAACTTATGGCGCCAAATAACAGTTTGAATCAAGAAATGGTTTTCAGCTCTGCCAAACAGCATACAAGACGTACATTAATTAAGAAAGAAAAAGAACAGCACTTTGTCAATTGACATTGTTTACTTTTACTGACCTTTGCTATACACCCAGGCATTAAGTATTGCTCCTTGATAGTAATTTTCTTGCTAGGTAATGCCGACACGCAATTTAGGTGCCTCGGCCATTGACGCTAACCTCGACACAACATCAGCGTAATCCTCATACTTCCCATCAAACGCTCGTACTTTTATATTGTACTGTAATATTTTGATGAAGTTTAGGTAGCAATACATTATTGACAAGTTTTGAAATTGTTGGGTGTGTCATATATTATTCAAAATATTTCTCTTAATTAAGGTTCTCTGTTTATTGAGTTAGCAATACCAACAGTTTTTGGATTATACATTTTTGAGACTGCAACTTATACAAAAACATTTGCAAATCCCTCTCTAGAGAATAGTTGACATAATCATAATACTCGTGTAAACAGACAAGTAAAACAGCACAACTTTAAATTTTATACAAAAACTTACACGTGAGGAACTAAATTGCTATTACTTTCGCAAAAAAAATTTTAACGGAAGAAATCCCAAAATGCCCAAGACTATTTCACAATCTTGTTTTTATTCTATGGATGAATTTTGGGAAAGCAAATTCAATGAACTGGAGTATAAGTATTTTTCAATAGGTACTCAATTGTTTATAAGTTTAATAATAATTGTTGTAATTGTTTAATAAGTCATATAAGTTAGTGTTTTGGAGTTCTCTGTACAATAGTTTTCTTTATTTTAATTTTAATTGTTGTACTATAGTTTTTTGAGTGCCAAATAAGTATGTTTTTTCAATAAATAAATAAACTAAATACTTTTTTATATATAAGTCAAACAAAAATTATGATTACCTTGTATTAGATGATTATATTGTACAGTAGTATTATTTTTGTTATGTTAGCGATTTAATTGTTGTTTGATTTACTTTTTAAATATATTTATACCAGTAAAATAAGGAGAAGAAACTTTGAATTTGTATCTCAAAATATTGCTTTAAATTACCGTTATGAAAATTTATATAATTGTTTTATTTCTACTGTTCATTGCTTTTGAAGTTAAGACACTATTCATTGTGCAATATGTACATTTATTGAATAAAGGATATTTTGAATTTGATTTTATTATTATTATAATTACTTATTAGAGCCTGATACAAGGTCAACCACAGTTGGAGTTTGATTGGTTTCCTGCTGACTGGACTTCTATGCTTATTGGATTAGTAGCGTGGACAAGGCCCTTCAGGGAAATTCAACCAAAATAAAATCTTAAAAAATCGGCAGGAAATCCTAAAAACGCCGATGGGAGGGATTTTTGATTTTCTTTGAGACAAAAGGTTTTTTGGGGAATTTTGAAGCGGAGGATATTTTTTGGAGAATGTTTAGGGCAGGTGGACGCCCGCCATGAGAAAAGTTGAATAGTGGTAGAAAAATAAAGTTAATGTGTCTAGCTGAAGGATAAGTCTCGCAAGAAGGCCAGGATGCTGGACAACCTTTTATATTTCAAAAGAAGCTGCCTGTACCAGGAAAACTTGCAACTAAGAGGTAAGAAGAACAACGCTAAACCGACTTCAAAACTTAGACAGTGTATTAGAATCTATTGACAGAGGAACCTTCAGCATCACTAAACATGTATGGTATCATTAATTAAAGAATGAACCAGGGACATAGAGGGGAAGGACTTTCAAGCCAACGCCCTGCCATTGTGGAAAATACACTTCTGACTAAAACGAATGGGTAAAAACATGAACGTTGAAGTAAAATTCTTGTTAGTTAACCTTTTCAATAAAATACAGTTTAGTAAGAAATTGTCTCTATAAACCTTTCACTTTGGCATGGAGTTTTACGTCAGAATGAGAACAACGCTATAAAGCCACGGCGCTTGCATCAAGATTGTTTATGCAAAAGCTCAATTAAAAAGTGCAATAACCTCGTTCAATATTGAGATATCACAGCTGTATGTCAAAACTACTAATGGTAAACTAAAAGTACAATTTAAAAACATTCCTTAAGCAAATATAGTATAAAAAATAGTTTTTTCTCTTCTCCTGAAAATTCCAGTTTTGTTGCTTGCAAGCGAAACCGGGCGGAGCTATTCACTCATTAGTGATGGGTCGCACTTAAATCTCAAACCCAAATCTACCGGTAATTCAATTCGAAGATTCAGCGGTTCATGTTGAATTTCTAAATTCACCTCGACCGTTCTGCCAGAACCGATAACGGTACTCAAAAGTCAAGCGGATACACGAAGACACGGGGTACTGATTCTCATCAATCCCAGTAAAATGAACCGCATGCAATTGCATTAGAAATGCCGAAAGTGAGCCGTGATATGTCTTAATAATTGCCATTGGGCAAGTAGAACGCATCGGATTCAACTTCTTTACTGCTCGATAGTTCCGACATTCACCCATTGCCTGTCGCGAAGTTTATTGTAACCATAGTTCGAGTTTCACTCTTGATTTACTTCCAGCAATCACGCGACGCTTCAAGCGTCGTCTGTCACTGTTAGACAAACAATATTTCTCGACGCGATCGCCTTCGTCAGTGTCGGTCACCAAACGTATATAATGTAAATTGTTATATTTTAAATTTTAAAAGGCGTAGTTGCCGTTAAAAAATTAACTAATCCAATTTTCTGTTACAACATTGGCAAAATGCTCCTTTATCAGTACGTTCATAACCCAACTCACAAACTAAACGCAAGCTTCAATCTAATAAAAACTACTTCAATCAGTAACTTCGACTCGGGTTGTCAGTGCGTGTTATTGGCCAGTTTGTGCATACAACTTAGTGTGGTTCTAACATACCAGTTTTCACCAGCATTATGTGATTACTTATTGTTCATTTTTAATTTTTAAGACTTCGTCTTAGTATAGCCTAATTTGACATTATAGTTAGAATCAGAATGTTAGACATATTTTTACTTTTAGACGGAACAAAACTATGCTAAAAAACTTATGCTAAGAACTACTTTTCACCAAAAATATTGTTCAACATGTATAATTGTATATAAATTTAAAAAAATATTCATGTAGTACTTTTAAAAACAATACAATATAGTATTGTTTCTTTGTATCTGAGGCCAATCATTTTTAAATTCTAATATCAGATACCTGCACTAAATTATGTTTTTATTATTTTTAAAATAATACTTATTATATTGTTCACAGAAGTTGTGGCTTTGAAAATACTTTATTTTCAGGCAGAAAAACTCCTTACATTTATATTTAACAGTGTACACAATAGTAAATTTAAATTGGCTTCTAATTCGATCTCGAGATTCAAGAGGCTAAATTCGATTCGATTCGATAATTTTTCAGATTCGACCCATCACTAATAATTATACTCAGATAAATAACAAATTGTTCTAAATAATTTGTATAAAAATTCCCTTTAACTAATAACAAATGAAAATGTACATTTTAAAATGATGTTTATATTTTTTAACAAGTTATTATTTTAACCTTTTTGACATTTTAATGTGTACAACTTTGTTATACTGTTCTTCTTGAAATAAGCTGTTAATCAAAAATTTCTATTTCGCAAGAAAACATGTTTCTTGCCCGATTCCCGCCCTAAGGGAAAAATCAAATCCCGTCCACCCCTAGATTTTAGAAATTAAAACCTTTGCAAATCACTAGCTTCACTCACATTATTCCTTGACTCATAATCAATTCTATCGTTGAGAGCCATTATTCCTGATTTATCAACTTTGAAGGTTTGGTTGCCTTTACCCACAATACTGTACGTCACATTTGAACCTGTAAAAAGCCATGGTAAAGAACAAATAGCAGTTTTGTACCACATTATTTCTACTGAGAGTTGTACATCTCAAATTCAAATTGTGAGCAAATATAGAGTTAGTCAAGTATAAAACTACAACTAAACAATACTGCTGAGCTCCAATGATGTTATTGTAAACAGTTACTTAACTGTGAACCGAACATGCATTATATGTAAGAAGGGAATCTAAAGTCAAGCGCCGCTGGGCTCTCCTATGACGAATGAAACTGTGCTTTCCCAGAGACTTGCCGCAAAGTTTCACCATAAAAACCTACAAGTTTTATCTCATTGCCAATAAAAATGGAATACTTCATTAGCTTTGATTATTTTTGAATGGTAATTTATATTCAATAGACAATGTTATGCAGTACCGTATAAAAAATTCTCTGAATTTATAAAAGTACGAGTATTTTATTTCAAAGCCAAGAATATAAAACATATGAATGCAACACAACAACAAAGTTCTGAAATTGTAACAAAATGCTATAGATGGTTGGTCATTACAGTGTACAGTAAGACCGTCGCACACTGACACAGCATTTCACTTGAAGCAAGTGTTGTGTGGCAAAATGTTTTGCTGGATACAAGCGCTCCATGTAAGTCAATGGGGCGCTGTACAGCACCATACAGCAATTGAGCAAGTGCTCGAAGCCTAGATCCGATACAGCAAAATGCTCAATGCTTCATAGAGCAAAACGTTCTGCGCATGCGCCAACCTTCTTCCACTACTTCAAAAATATATTCACACTACATTTAACATGATTATGGCTGATTTCTAATTTAGCATTAATAAATAAAACATCGTGAAATAATGCTATATTTTTATTTGAAATTATTATTTATAGTAAAAGAATAATTACAGTTACGTAACTAGCTTTTGTTCTTTATATCTAAGTACTCGTTTGTCGATCAAAATTATGCTCACAACACTAGAAACGATTTAATCATACCAACTTACTACATACTTCATACATACGATAAACTCCCAATTGAAGCAGGCAGAAAGGTATAAAGTAAATTGCCAAATTACTTAAAAAAACTGCAACAACGATCAATTCAAAACAAATCTTAATTAACTATTTTAATCTTAACTATTTTAATCAACAATTTGTATAGCGTTTCAGAAATGTTAAATTATTAGATAATCACTTAGTATATTGTTTTCGTCACTTGAGTCTTACTAGTGAAATGCAGTAGATTTTTATGTCAAAAAACAACATTTTTTTGTATATTTCAACAGTAAATTTTTTTATAAGTTTCATAAAATAAGCCTTTAGACGTAATTGCGTAGATTTTATTTAAGACCATTGAGTCTTTATACAATGAAAGCATTTTTGTACTTTACCACATTAATTTTTAATTTTTTAATACATGTTTCATAAGACCTCACTTTCATATGTTCCATTAATTTTATTTATTTATACTGATGACGCTGAGGGGAACATGTCTTAAAAAATTAAAAATTAACATGGTAAAGTACAAAAATGTTTTCATTGTATACTTTCAACTACCACAAAGTAGATGGAGAAAACATCAAGAATATTGAGTCTTTCTTCAGCAATGATGCTGTTTCTCCGACAAGTTACAAACAAATTGAAAACTTTGTATTTTTATACGACAGTCATTATAAAGTTTACCAGGATCTGATTTGAGTTCAGAAAGAAAGGATTTAATGTCTTTCCTCTAGTTGATAGGGTGAACCAGAGCCAACGTAAGCTAACTTTGTTGTTTCCTTTCATAGTTTTATCATGCATTCGTAAAAATTGCCATAAAGCAATAGCCCCATTGGCCATCATTACACAGCCTCACACATGTTTACGACACTACGGTAGAAGTACAATAAATCAAGTAAAGATATTGAGTTCTGTTGCATCATGCTTAAACCTCCCACACACCGGCAGAGCAATTGAGCCAAATACTCAGAGCAAAACGCTGCACAGCATTTTGCTTCAGGTGAAATGCTGCATCAGTGTGCGCCCAGTCTAACTATTTCAACTAGTAGATTGTTTTGTGTGTTTTTTAAAAATATCACAGTTTTTGATCCTGAAATTTCTTTGTAAAGGTAAATAAATAAGTAAAAAATGGTAAAGAAGACCTAAAGTACCTCCTAGTACCATTACTTACTTGAATCAGGATCACGTGCATTGACCCTTACTACAAACTCATTCACATTGGAATCCTCCGATATGTTTGCGTAGTACCGCATTTGTCCAAATCTGGGCGGATTGTCATTTTCATCTTCAACATTTATTTGAAACACCTGTCTACCTGGAAGTTTAAGAAGTTGATTTTCAAGAACTTGTTTACTTTTTAGTCTTGCTGCACAATTATAAGTTGTAATACACTTGATTTTTAAATTCATTTGCTCAAAACTAAAACATTGAAACAAGTGCAGTAACCCAGTTAGATTTCTTCATTTTGTGGGAATTAGTAAAGGAAAATATTTAACTTATGTCCCCTCCCCAGGTGGATCTATGCCTGAAGTAGTAGGATATACTTGGACACTCACAGTACTTTTGGCATGAGTCGCTGATACAGAATCAAGAATCAAGATCTTTATTTGCCATCAAATAACAAGGTTACAATAGGCATAGGAGTTTTGTGATACATAACATTACACATAATAGAGAGTTAACAACTAAATACATCCATACATTTTTTAAAACACTTTTATCACATGTCAAGTACTCATCAATATTATAAAAGGATTATCTTTTAACCAACATTTAAGAACTGATTTAAATTTATTTACTTCTAGGAACCAACAATCTTTAGGGAGTTTATTAAATAGAGTTTTGTTCATATAATAGTGACTATTTTGGGTTTTCTTAAGCCTCACACAGGGTATGTCTAGCTTGTATTTGGTTCTTTGTTATGGCTATGTACATCTTGTCTTATCTGGTAGGCATCTAAATTTTCTTTTACACATACTAAAGCTGAGAAAATGTTCATAGATATCACAGTCATAATTTTATATTCTTTAAAGATAGGGCGACAATGTTCTCTACCTACAGAATTTGAGATATCCCTTAGTGCCTTTTTGCCATATTCCCCACAAGTTTATATCATATGACAGAAGAGAATGGAAAAAGGCATAATATGACATAATCGACATATCTTTACTCACACAAAGACTTAATTTACAAAACAAGAAATTTACGTAACAGTATTTTCCTATGAGGCCTAGATTTAAATTTAACTCTAATCTTCACCTTTGTCACAGGTGAATAAAAGATTTTTATTTCAAAATACAAAGGTTAAGAATATTATTAAAAAAGCTATACAGTCTTTTGTGTGAGTTTTTCTTAATCCTAATACCATATTTGAAGTGTAAAAAATGGATATGAACTTGATACCCAAAAAACCCCTAAAAAACTATGCACATGATACCCATATAGTTTGTGAAAGCAAGACATATATTTTTTGTAGTTCAAACTCAGTACCGGTAATATTTTAAATAAAGTAAAATTTTAAAACAATATGAAACTTAAAAAAACAGTCAACAACATTTTTGACCTCAATTAGTTCAATAACTCGAATGTGTCAACAGTTTTCGAAGCTAAAATTATCAAAATAGTCTCCATAGTTATTTGTCTAAACCTGTATTTGCTAAGGAGGAGCAGTTAGTAAATTAGTACAGCAGTAGGCAAATATATTCAGGAATAAGCCAAAAAATAGTAATTTTTATTACTTACAACTGTTTGGCTCTCCATCATTTGAAACAGCTGATGGAGAATTGTCCCTCGTAATCACCACAACACTGTAATTACTCTTGCTTTCTCTATCCAATGGCTCCAAAGTCTTTATGGTCCCATTTTCAGGATCAATGGTGAAATAAGTATTATTAACCAGTTCGTAAGTTACCTAAAAAACAATGTTATCTCAGTTGATGTTGTTAATTTTTAGTATCAACATAAAACATCTATCTCATCCACATTGATTTATTTTCCAATAATATTTTAACGGGCAATTTAAAACTATAGCAAGATTTAAAGAAAACTAGCATACAAACCTAATGTAAACTAAAAGTTTATAAAAGATGAACTAAACGGCAAATGTTAGTTGCTTAGGATGGGTGTCAACAAATGACAATTTAGATCATAAGCATAAAATAATGACGAGCAGCTAAAATCTACAACATTTCATGTAGTTAGAATCAAAACCAAGCTGAGGCCAAAGACCAAAGCAAGGCTATAAGCATCACGAACTCAAGTTACAATTAACAAATTAGAATAATAAATTGCATAGGAAATTCACTTCACTCATGCCAGTGTTGCTATAGTGCTTAGCTGCAAGTCGCATGCTACCTGGCATTACAGTCTAAAGCGTCAGCCTAGAGGTAATCCAGGGCTGGTTCACATTTGTTTTGTATAATCACTGAAAAAGTGATTTTACTAGCTTGTACAAGCAATTTCAATTCAATTTATTAAAAACTCTTGCTCACACACAAATCAGTACCCCGGTAGTCTACGAGGGGGTACCCAAAAGTATTGGGAATCGGTCGACGGTGAGGTAGGGAGCGCATAGTTCGCATTTTGGCCGCTAGGGGATTTTAGCGCAACTCTTCCTGAGTTCAGAGCACTCACTGTGGTCAGTCTGAGAGGTCGTGAAGAGGAGCTGTGTGCGTTTTTCTAAAATTAGTTTTCGTTCTGCCTCGTTTTGTTTTGATGGTGTAATAAAATGAACAAAGTTCAGTAGTGAAGTTTTGCTTTTTTCTCAGTAAGAGCGCGTCAGAAACGGTTGCAATTATTAAAAAAGCTTACAAAGACCATGTTTTGAGCAAAACCAGAGTGTAACAAGTATTTTTCCCAAATTCAAGATGGCGCCCTGACGATTGAAGACAAGCCTCGTCCTGGATGACCTTCAAATTCTCGGACTGATGGAGTTGTTCAGAAGAAACCCTTAATATTGCAAAAAGACCATTGAGAATGCTTCTTTGCTGTCTGTAGTGTGTAGAAATTCAGTTTAGCGAATTTTAACACACTCCAGACCAAAATTGTGGCGATAGCAGATTGGTTCTTTCGTCATGACAATGCGCCTGCCCACGTAGCCATCTCAGTGCGCTAGTTTTTGGCCAATACCAGCATGACCACCCTTCCCCACGACTCATACTCACCAAATCTTGCTCCACGCGACTTTTTTATGTTCCCCAGACTAAAAAACTACATAAAATATCACCGTTATGACAAAATCGAAGGAGTGAAAAGGCAAGCAAGGATGGAGCGTGCAGCCATTTAGACTAAAGCCCCCACACCGCGGTCTAGCATGCTAGGTAGCTAGCCGATCCTAGCATGTTCGACCCGGTGTGTGCTCCAATCTAGCCGGCATGCATGCTGGGCTCGACAGCACTGTCCAGCCTAGCAACGTTTCCAGCATGTTGGATCGTGTGTGGTTAACCATCGTGCCGCTCGCCGTGCCTCCACCAGTGTTCACTCTCTTTGCTCAGGAGTAATGCTTGGTATTAATAACAATATGTACGATGTAAAGTTGTTTGTTTGACATCAAAATTAATCATACATATAAATATAAAATAAAACCTATTACCACTGGTAAGACTGTAATAAAGCTGAGCTTAACAAATGCTACAATAATTTAGCTTCCAGAAAAATCCAAATCCGTACCTTGTAAAATGAATTTAGAAGCAGGCAATTTTAATTTGTGTTTTAAATTTATATCTTTTACTTGGTTTATATCTTTTACGATGGATCTTTTACAGAAGACCAGCAGCACAAATAGCAGCACTCACCTTGAAGTTCATTGCACAACTGACAAAGCACCCAGCATGCTAGGTCACAGGATCGACAGTGTTTGGACAACAGCCAGCATGCTGGGCGTGCAGCTAGGCTAGGTGGTAGGCTGGGCGAGGCACTTTGCTCGACCGTGTGTGGCCTGCTTAAGGGGTATGAGGGGTGCTTTAAACCATAGGAGCATCAAATGGACAAACGCATTACACTAAATGGAGGGTATACTAAAGGTATACATGTAAATTTGTAATAAAAAATAAAATAAGGTTTTTATGATGAAATTCCTGTTATTTTTGGGTACCCCTTGTATGTGAGCAATACTGGTATAATGTTATTTTTGTATCTGAACAAGAATTGTTTGTGAGCGGTTTCGAATAAGAAACCCACTTGATTGTAAGCATTGCTAAAATCCGAGTCGTGTGCGTGGACTTGCACAACAAATGTGCCTGGTGGTTGATTTTCCAACACGGAACATTTTTCTATCTTCTCGAACTTTGGAGTTTCGTCATTCACATCTTCCACAAGGATCTTCACTGACGCTTCAGTAGGTTGATTGTCTTGGCTCTGAAACATACAAGGCTCGTTCTCAAAGGTGATTGGGTATTATTGTGGCGGAATATATTACGGTGAGAGTAAACTGTAAATAAATACCACATTTTTATAGTCTAAAATTTGGCTAAATAATTAGGCAGTAATTATTGGCCAACACCTTTGTGTTGGACAAGGGCTGTCCTCCTCCAGTGCAGAGCAAAGTTTCAGCAAGTTAAAACTGATCAAAACATATCTTCATTCTACAATGACCCAGGGACGGCTGAACGCTTAGGGCCTTAGGCTATAATGTAGGTTTTAATGTTTCTAACGATGTTGTATAAAAGTTTAACATTAAAGACATTTTGAGTATTTCCGTAATGCCTAATGAGTGTATGATAAATCATTTTTCTAAAAAAAGTGTATCTTATAAAAAGCTCCTGGGAATCACTATACACTATTAATTTCAATAGTGAGGAGAGTACAGTCAAAAGTAAAGCACTTGTTTTCCACATCTCAAGTAAAAAATAAATAAATAAAGTAAATAAAAATCTTTCTTACCTCGAGCCTGATAGAGAGGAAGTACTCGGACACGGTCTCGTAGTCCAGGTGCCTGGCGAGGCGAAGGTGTGCCGTCGTGCCGTCCGTCTTCAATCGGAACGTACTCTGGTTGTTCGTTCGATCCACCAGAACAAACACTACCGCCTCCTCGTCCGTGTTTGACCTGAGCACAAAGAGACAAACCAACATCAGTTAGCATCCACTGTCAAAATGAATTGGCAGAGTGCTGAGATTTGAAAATGTATTGTATTGGAAGGAAATTAAAATAGATACAGCAGACATTTCTGTTAAATAAACAAATACGAAAAATTAGGCCACTGAACTCAAGCTAACATCCAACTTCTGCTTTCTTTTCTAAAACAAACTCTTTTTATATAGCACATATTATTTACAGACATATTCAAAGTTGCTTCGCAAATGACAAACTTTTTGATGCTCCCTCCCTTCCTACTTGCAAACGAAAAGTCATTGAATGGCTCTTACATATGACTACTGTGGATGCCGAAAACGTTATCTATCCAGAGTATAGGACCTAGCCAACCATCATACAGCCACTCGGCAATCCCCATTCCTCCCTCTCTTGTCCAATAAGTCAAAACAATCATCAGTTCTAAAATTTTTCAAATCAACATTTAAAAAAATGTTGGTAACAAATTTCTTTCACAGTGTGAGAGAGTTTATAGACAAAAGAAATAATTACTTTTTAACCCCAAATTTTAAGCTGATTCAAAATTAAGTTCCTGTTAAACAATTGCTATCAGCGAATAGGATTATTACTACTTGTAAATACAGTAGCCGTATTAATTTGTTTTCTTTTGTCAATACAAAAATATTTTGTAAACTGGAAACACAAATTATTTAACTACCTAACATCAGCACTGTTAGATTTTTTTGTAAAGCAGTTTTTTTGTTGGACAATTGACGTGACCAAAATTTGACCAGATCACTCAGACTTACTTTTGTGTGTCATAACTTAGGAATTAAACTATAGGAATCAAAATAATTGTTACATTTTCATTTTTAAAATTCACAATAGTTAGGTTTATCTTTGATGTGTATATTGTTGTAAAGCCCATTTCCTCCTGAAAAGGAATGTAATATAAATATGTTTATAAAAAAAATTTTAGTTACGTCGCTGTGAGTGAGTATTTAACACGCTGTTTAGGTCTTTCGAAAGTTGAGTCGGGCGGCAATTCTGGAGGTTTGCAGTGACATCGCAGTCTTCCCCAGAAATTGGAACACAGAGTCTTATGAGAGTGGGCCAAAATCCGATATACTAACCTTGGGAAGGAAATGGGTCTTCTAGCATTATGCTTGGGCAACTGATTTGGCCTTTGACCAGGATGGGGGGTGGTTGATTTTAAATTTTTATCCCCATCCACCAAAAGTTGTCTCCAAACTTCTTCACAGGGGTCTTTTAGATATAAACTGAAGGTAACCAATAATGTTCACTATCTCTTCAGAATCTACCAATTGACTCTCAAGGGTGAACCTTCTTTAGTGAACCTCCTGTTTGTCCATCTCTGGACCCATAGAAAGGAAATCTCATAATATCGAGTAGCCAAAACCTACCTAGCTTTAGACACGATCTGTCTCTGCTGTGCCCTAGTATCACGTTAACTACACGGATAAAAATACCAGTCAGATTCCGACTGGATAAGCAGTCTTACTTGGCAGTAAATGTGGCAATGTTGTAGTTGAAGTCCGTCATGTTCTCGAGCAGTCTGATGGGTGAGTTGGGTATAGAGACAAAGGTTAATGGTTTTTTAAGTGAAGGAGCTAAAGTAATTTCAACCTCGACAGAAGCAGATTTCGGTACTACTGCTTGATCTGTAGCAATCGCTTGCAGCTTGAAGGTGTAGTCTTCTTCTCTCTAAATACAAAATAAAATACCTATCTCAAAAGTGGATATCAAGATTTCAAATGTGAAGGAGTCAAAGATGTCTGAAAACATTTTGTAGTGAATACAAGTATTTTAATTCCCAAGAAACAAATTTTCCCAATAAAAGTCACTTTAAAATTTTTAAACTAACAATATAACAATATTTTTTTGAATTCTCTGTACAATAGTATACTTTAATTTAATTGTTTTACTATCATTTTTATGTTCCAAACAAGTATGATTTTAAAGAAATAAATATAACAACTAAATAAGTTTTTTATATATAAGTAAAATAAAAATCATGATTTTTGTGTTGTGATAATTATATTGTACCGTGGTACTGGTATTATTTTGGTTATGTCAGTGAATTAATTGTTGTTTGATTTACTTTTCAAATATTTTGTATACAAGTATAATAAGGTGAATAAACTTTGAATTTGTATCTAAGAATATTGTTTTAAATTACTGCTACAATAGTTTATACAATTTTGTTTTATTTCTACTGTTCATTGCTTAACCCTTTGCGGTCTCATTTTATTTTTAAATTTTTGTAAAAAGCCTCCTGTATGGGTTTTCCCAGTCCCCTGTAAGAAAAATGTCAGCAAAACCGCTCTCTGGTACGGTGCATTACCAGTCATTGAACCACTTCTCTAAGCATGGGAATTAAGCGCCTCTCTAAGCTCAAAAAGTGCCATTGCCGCCTCACTGGATTTGATGAGCCATTTTCTCTTCAGTGATCCTCAGCGGGTCATTGTGGCCCCCACACCCGGAATAATCCAACGACTAGCATTGCACCGTACCAGAGCACACTTGGGTGGGATTCGAACCCACGCTGTGACAGACAGGGGCCAACTGTCCGTCACTATAACCACTAAACCACCAGGCTGTTTGTCGTGGGCTGTCAAACTCACACTTGAGTTGCCGTCGACCTATAGTCGACACGAGACCTCAAAGGGTTAAGATACTTTTTATTGGGCAATATGTAAATTTTTTAATAAGGATATTTTGAAATAATGATTATTTTGTAACAAGATTTAGAAGTAGCTTTAAAACCCTTTAAACACTAATTTTTAAATAATCAATACTGCTTGGATAATGATTTATTGAGTTTTCAAAAAAGATGCTGCTGCAAAGTGGGAAACTAAATTGCAATAAAGCTTTTTAGGGTAGTTCTTTCCAACTTGAGCATCCTCACACTACAGTGTTTATAAATCTAAATCAAATTGCCAAATTAACTGTTGGATACTTATTCTACATGCTAAATTTTGCTTTTAAGTACCGTACTTACATCAGTTATTTCCTTGTTGAGATAGATTTTACCGTAATCTGTTATTGCAAAATAGTCTTCATCCTCTGAAACTTTTGCTTTCAGACTGTAGATCAATTTACTGTTCCTCTCGTCATCATTGTCTTTAGCTGATACTAACACCACTTGGCTATCCTTCTTTGAATCCAGGGGTATCCATTTGTCTACCTGAACAAAACTAGGCTCAAACAACTATTAAAGTAAAGTGAAGTAGTCAGGATTCCATTTTGTGGGAGGAGCTTCCACCAGGTCCAATATTGATGAGTACCAACTAAGACAGGATGTTCACAGCCACAATACTAGAAATAGATACACATTAGAGTTACTATATGCTATGCCAGACTAAAGAAAGCCCAAAGTAGTCACTATTCCATGAGCACTAAATCACTAAATCACTATTTGAGATGCCGACCACTCTCATGAGGGTATTTTAAGACAAATATGTGGTGAAGGATGAGTGTGATGAGTGGTAGTAATGAGTTATGAGGTGTAGTCTCAGTGCCAGATTTACCACTAGGCCGATTAGGCCGCGGCCTAGGGCCATAGGCAAAAAAGGGCCGCAGCTGGGCAAGAAAAACATGTAAAAAACATGAAAAATATCATATCGACATGGCTGGCTCTAGACCTTAATGCTTACTATAAACATCGTATGTTGGAAGGGGGGATCATGAGAGGGTAAAAGCAAAAGTACAAAAAGGGGCCGTTTCGAAAACTTTGGCCTAGGGCCGCGGAAATCCTAAATCCGGCACTGTGTAGTCTTGTTACAAGCTAAGGCCGACTCATCCTTAGAATGGGTCATTAATTAATACCCCAATGACCAATGGAAATACAAGGACCAATGGCTTAACGTGACTTCCGAACCACGCAGGTGATGGTCTGATATGTCTAAACGATGGTGGGAGTTGATGCGGGTATCATCAGATGATCACTGAGATTATCTGAGCCGCTTTAGACCTATATCCTCAAACTGCACCTTTTAATAAACTGCTAAAGGAATGTTGGTCCCTTTAACTGGGTAAATTTAAATAGCTTAAACTGGCTTAAAGAAAATCCATTTTAAACATTAAAAAGTACATAGACTGTGATACAAATGCTTTAACTAGAACCATAAGATAGCTAAATCTGTAATTTCCCAAGTACGTTTTATTTGTGAGGTATTATGTATATGTTTCACTGTTCTGATAACTGTACAGTTTTCAATAATGTTAGCTTAAGCAAAGATTGCTTGATATTTTACATGAAGACTTGTACACTAAATTGTAACATTGTCGGTGTCTATTGTAATTGTTGAATTATCTAGTGGCAAATAAATATCTTGTATTCTTGCATTCTAGCTTGTATTCTTGCATTCTAGCTTGTATTCTTGTACCACCAATTTCTAAAAGCTCAAAATGCCAATTTGAACTCTGTTGTAAATTAGCGCTAAAGACGGCAAAGCAACATCGAGTTTGAGGTTACCATTCATCTCACTCTAATTCAAAAAGCCTTCTGAAATTAGCTTAATACAGGCGTGAAAATACCTAGATATTTTTTCCTAGTTGTCTTAGCTTACTATTTTCTAATTTGTTTCAAAATTAGTTTTAGTTTCAGAGAGCTAGTTTCTTAAATTAGCTTACCCAGCACTGGAAATAAAATACTGCACTATATTACCACGAGTCTTAATGATATAATGGTTTAGTATAACATTTTAAAAGCAATATTGGGTCTAACGTAGAATGCTGAGCTTGGAGTGATTGTAAGTGGAGGCAACGGTTGTAAACTTACCTTCGGTTCAAGAAAATATGGTGCGTTATCATTGATATCCTTGATGGTAACTGTAAAGCGACACAAATTGAATAAGGGAGGAGAACCGTTGTCTGTCACTGTCACAGTCAATCCCTCCTCTTTCTCCAGTTTAGGCTTATCTCGATCGAATACCTGAAACCATGATGGTTACCGTAACCAAAAAGATCACACTTACACTTTTTAATAATGTGTAGTAGTAAACAAACCATTCTTAAAGTTACTTAATTTAAAGTTTCACTATGGTTCCCACTGAACAAAAATTTTGATTCTAGAACAGGAAAATGGACATGAATTGTAAGTTAAACGTTTATAATTTGTATTATGTACATTCTTTTGGGGAGTTAGACACTTTATTACACTTATCTTCATCTGAGGAACAATACCTTAAAATATTCTTAAAGTGTTCAACCTGTACATAAATCAATGTAAAAGTTGTTCATATATAACCAATTTAAAAATTTAAACTTCAAAGCAATTATAAAGGTATTGGTGCAACTTCTTTTAAAGAGGGATTTAGTTTGGACCTTTCTTGGTAAATTTGTAGTTTGTGTTGGTTTTAATAAATTTCATCAGAATATTTTGTATCCAAATAATTAAGTTTGACTGAAATCGGGAATCTCATTCAAATGAGGACATATGGAAAAACAGTAGACATAAAACAGATTCTTGGGATAGACCATAGGCACTCACATAGTTTGTCCATATATCTCCAGTTACACTATCAATGGTAAACTTTGGTGTGGAATCGTGAGTGAGGGAATAGAAGAGACTTCCCTCGACATCAGGGTTATCCAAGTAGGTCGCAGTCACCTGCAACCGAGGAACGATCAATACAGCATTACCTTTCCATTATAATTCAAAAATGTGGTTTTAATTTAGAAAGAAATTTGGAAAGTAAACATAGTTGATGCGTATCCACATAGTTGCCACATGTTGATGCAACATAGTTGCCGTGAATCCTAGAGAATTTCCTGTTACGGAGGGACAGTTTACACCGGAAGCCTATTTGGGGGAGGAGGTTTACCCCTAAAAATAGGGGTTTATGCTGTAAAAACTGCATTTATGATCCAATTTGGAAAAGAAACTTATCATAATGATTTAATTTTACACATCTATTTATTACATTATCTATTTTTACATAACCCAACATGTGTACAAAAATCACCAAACCCCAGACCGAGATGGCTGAACAAATTTTTCTGATTTCCTGATTTTTGGTTCTCACATTGGCTACGGTGACAAAAATGTTTACATTAATTTTCCTTGAAATCAGAGTATAAATGCAGTTTGTGTACGGTCTAAAAATGCCCAGCTATTTGATCTCATTTCGATGATATCAAAATAATTTTATTTTGTGTGCTAAGTCTATAGTTTAAGGGACATACAAATTGAGCTGAATTGAGCTTTTTACTCACAGTGATGACATATGTTCCTTTGGGTTGCTCCTCTAGGATTGAAGGTTTGTAGGTGTCGCATTTTGAAAACTCTAGAGTTTTAATCTCTCCACACACTTGTGCACTGTGCTGTAACCGCAGAAAATAAAAAATATAAACAAAACCTTTGTTAGCAAATTTTTATTGTGATGACGTTATTCAATATTCACTGATACATCTAAATTTATAAAAACTCGTAGTCATTTCAAAAAGGCATAAAAAGTAATTTTTCACTATAACAGCAGAATAAGTACTAGTCCATTTAAAAGAATTACACATGCATTTTCACTTTCATCATATGTAGTAAAACTTTCACTAAAAGACGAAGTAAGACTATAAGAGCAGTGAACTTAGCTATCTTAGAATCTCAATAAAATGTGTTAAACGTTTGATAATATTTCTTAAATATTAAGAACACTTGGTTTAAATACGTTTTAGCCATTACCAAAACATTTCAACAATGTTTTCGACAAGTATGTTTTATTATCTTAGCATTATGAAATGAGATACATACCACAAATAAAATCAGTACTGTTGCATTGAGAGTGATTCCATGCTTTGGAATTTTAAACTTCATATCAATGAAGCCCCCACTTTTGCAAAAACTTTAAACATAAACAATTTGCCTGGAAAATATGTAAAACTATAGTAAAATGTCAATTTCTGTACTTATTTAATACAACTGGAATGATTTTACATATCAAACTATGTGCAGACTGCAGTGTTGACTAGTAGCGCACTAAAAGTTATAAATGTTGGGCGCGCCATTCAACTAGGCAAATAGGCTACTAGGCTGCAACCTGTAAAAGGAGGCAAAAATAGGAAAAATTAAAAAAGAGCTATTTTATAAGTTTTAACCTAATAAAACAGATTTGTGTTGCTTCAAAATTCAATTTTAATTGTAATAAAAATTTACGAAAATTAGGTGAATTTAAGTTTTACAGGTCCACTTACAGATTCACTCTGTATATGAGAGAGGTGAGTGTCTACTCTTATCAATAATTGAACAAGACTTGGCAAACACATCGACTTAAACGAACTATATAGTGACTTCTTTCCAAAGATGAAATAAAGAAAATTAGATTGCAAAATGTAGACCTTCTGTCTGAACTTTTCACTTTTAACTTTACCCTATGGTCTATGTAATTTTTGGAATTAAAGTTATTTCTTCTGCAAAATGACTGGTTTTCATTTTTGATTTTGTTGGGTTTTTGGTTTTGTTAAGTTCCTATTAATCATAATAGCCTTTTATGTACCTCTGACACTAAGGGTTTCGCGTGTAATTATCGATCATAATTATTGTAGTACTAGTAGCCACACAGGTTAGATTTTCCTCGTTAAGTATTTTTTATAATCTTTATATAATATGTAATTAATGATTGCATGTGTAAAAATTAATGTAAAAGTCTCGTTAAGTTCAAAAACAAAAAATGCGTCAGAAGTGGTGATTTCGGGTTAAGGGTTCAATTGAGGAGGAAAATTGAAACAAAAATGTAAATGTGGTGGGGGCAGAAAAAATATCTTGCCTAGGGCAGCAGAATAGCTTCCGCCAGCCCTGACTACTACAGCTCAATACATTCTTTATATTTCTTTAACTATTAATTTTAGTCTCAGTTCATCACAATCGGAGCCATTACCAAGTGTACACCACATTGACTTTTCCCTCTACTTTTGGTGCTGAAATAGTCAATAAATAAAACATAAGCACTGCCCAAGTGGTATGAAAACAAGCTGCGGCCAAGTATGCCAAACATTGTGTCCTGGAACGACAAGCGCGGCACGGTTGTAGTCTAGTGCTAAAACCAGCAAAACACAAGTTTGAGTTACCATCTCACTCCAGCTCAAAAAGCCATTCTGAAATTAGCTCAAAACTGGCTTGAAAGTAGCTAGCAACTTTTATAGTGGTTTTAATTATAGCTTGCTACTTTAAAATTAGTTTTAGTTTTAACAAGCTAACGTTTTTGGAAAGCAGTTTTTGTGAGCTACATTTAAAAAATAGTTTATCCAGCACTAAATGGTGATGATGGACAGCTAAATATATAACTAGACAGTCGTCCAGAAAGATAAAAACCCCTTATTGTAAATCATTAATTGAAAAACATGTTAGATTGATTTTAAAAGTAATTCAAATTCAATAAATATATTTTGAGTATAAAAACAATCTAATAGGTTGAAGTTTGAAAAATAAAATTGAATTTTGAATGAATACAAGTTTTAAATGCACTGTCTTGAAATATAATATTTAATTTTGTATTTATTTATCATTTGAACATTAATTAAATAAAACTTTCATATTGTTAACAATGGCAATGTATTAAAGAAATGTTTATTATAGATTTGAAAATTTCAGAATAGAATCAAATACTGATGCATAAAAAATATATACATACCTCTAACTGTTCAGATAAAGATTGTATTTGTGGTGATGGTCCAAATATTCAAAAGCTCACCTTTAGAAAATGTAAATTCACACAGTCTTCATAAAGAGCGTCATGCTTTAGTTATGTTATAAAGTATTGAGTAGCTATCATATTAAAGGACTCATCCTTCCTGCTTTGAGAGATAAACTATAAAATGCTTTGACTTGTTAAAAGCTGTGTATTATGCCTATGTACAATCTCTGTTACAATATGGAATCATTGCTTGGGGAGGTGCCCTCAAAACGATAAAACAACCTTTAAAGAGATAACTCAAAAATGTATAATGAAGACAGCATTACAGAAACCTATTAGATATCCAACAGATCTTATTTTTAATGAATTGTTAGTATTTAATATTATTGCAAATAAATTAGTGGGTTTTCAATATTAAGGTAAAAGAAAAATAATTTGTGAGAAAACTAATAACACTTGATTTTATTAGCGACTATCAACAAACTCACTTAAATTTCATGAAGACTTGTTTACAACATATGAAAGTAACAATCACAGCTGCCATTATAATCAAACAAACTAAGTTGCTGTAATTGCCTGTCTTTGACTCAGCCAAGAAATTACTCCACCAGCATGCTTTATGACGACTCCTGATGTTGATCGACCAGTTTTGTTACAACCTCCAAAGTCTGCATCATTGTAACACTCCAAAACACCACATCTTGAGTTTGACGGTAGAGGATGCCCATGTCACTAGTTCCTTTGACATATCTCAGTACTCTCTTCAAGCTGCACGACATCTTCTCTGTTGGTGACTCAAGTGTTCTTGATAAAAGCTAACACTGTAAGCCAGGTCGGTCTTGATCCTATCATCAAATACATCAATGCTCCAACCTTGTTCAGGAAACTACTCTTCTTGTTTCTGAACTAGGAAACAACTTTATCTTTGAAATCTTAAAAATTTTTTCAAACATGCACAACTGATTTATCATCTCATCAAAAGTTTTACTGTCATCTTTGGTTAACATCATCCAACTAGACTGAAAGTTCTCAAACTCTTTTGGTAAGATGTGCAAAGTCTTGCACACTAGCAATAAGTCTGGCAACTGACTTTCACCTTTCATCTTTAGGCCATTGTTTAGTTCATTCCATAAAGTTTTTAATTTGGCTATGTGGGACGAAACATCTCTCCCTTGTGTCCAACTAAAACTATTAAAGAACTCTGAAGATACCTTAAACAACTGATCTTTTGATGTTGCTTCAAAGTTTACTTTTAACATGTCCCAGGCCTCATTTCTTGGTCCATTATCTTCTAGTAAACTTCGTCTGTTACTGAGCTTGTTATCATTGATTTAGGATAGCTGTTTGCCTTACAGTACAAATCTGAAGTCTCTTTTGTGCTTCTTGATTTCTGCATCCGTAGCATCCTCCTTTAATGGTTGAGGTCTCACTAGCTTCTTGTCAATGACGTCTAGAGCCCCTTCATGATAGTCTAACAAATCTCGCATTTTTCTTTTCCAAATAGGCCAGTCTGACTCACTACCTAAAGGCTTAACATGTTTTGAAAAATCCATGGTTTACTAGTTAAGTTAACTTAGTTTACTTTAAATTAAATACAAATTCAAACTATAAACAACTAACTTTAAACAAGCGAACACACTGGGCCCATAACCTATTGCAAATAAATTAGTGGCTTTTCAATATTAAGGTAAAAGAAAAATAATTTGTGTGAAAACTAATAACACTTGATTTTATTAGCGACTATCAACAAACTCACTTAAGTTTCATGAAGACTTGTTTACAACATATGAAAGTAACAATCACAGCTGCCATTATAATCAAACAAACTAAAATAAATTATTTTCAGAACAAATACTATAACAAATATTACACAGCTTTACGTACGAGTCTTAACAATATTTATTCATAAAAATAAAGACTACATCTTTTCAAAAATAAATCATAAGTACGACACAAGAAATTCAAGCCTTATAGGGGTCAATATGCCGCAGGCATACAAATCTATAAATTATACTAATTCATTCTACATCGCTCATCATTTATACAACAAACTTCCAGCAGATCTAAAAGACGCCCACAATATAAGGCCTCAGCTTTACAAAATGAAAATCAATCAATTGTTATTACAAGTTAGCATACACACTATCAATGATTATATTAATTCAAATTACTTATACCCTTGATTCAAAATTTAATATCCAAAATATAATGTATAGCTTCGCATATATCACTTTATTGTTAAATCCAAAATTTACATAAATTATACCATTATTATTTAGTTAGAAACCTTTTCAAATAAATTGCATAATTCAAATTACATAATTATATTTTAATACAGATTGACAAACCCTCCCTCACACAGGTAATTTTACCCACGAGGGAGGCTATTTCCATAATTATAACTCTATATCAATATTATTAAGCTATTTTAATTGATGAGACTATTTTAAAATTTTGTCATGTAAATATAAATTGGAAATAAATGATTTATTATTATTATTATAATACACTTACACACAAGATAAGATTAACGATACTAAGTACTTGAAAAATGAACAGTGAGCAGCACCTGCAATGCTGAGGACGAACATATGTTTCAAAATAAATTTTTCTTATATTAAACATTAAGTATCACCCCTTAGTTTTCACTCATTCAAAACCCATGTTCTAGGCATTTTAAAGTTAGGAACTCAAAAGATCTTTATTCCTTCTGTAATCAAGAGCTGATAAGTAAAGTTTTACCCTTATAATATTTTCATTTATTTGACCTATTTCGGCTGTACTATATAGAAATTCATAGCAACAGGTGAGTTTGGATAGGTAAAATATCTTGTCTAAAATGGCAGGTGTAGCAGTTTTTTGTAATTTTAAATACACCCTTATAACTTTGCCAATTTTTTTTGCTTTAAAAGTTGCCATTCTATAATCATATAAAGAGTGTTTTAGTTGTGCAGCTTTTAAAATGAAATAAACAATAAAAACAAACTTGTGTTGATATAAAAATGCATGATATAACAATGTGTTGATATTCACATGGTTTAAAAATGATTTCTGGTGTATGGGTATTATGTCCGAATCCCAATATGGTTTTCGAGCTGGTAGGTCGACGGTCTTTGCTGTCAAGACAGTTGTGGATCATGTTCTAGAGAGCCTTGAAAACAAGGAATGCGTTGCTTTGTCCTTGCTTGACTTACTTCATTTGATTTTGTCCATTTTGATTTCATCATGATCAAACTTAAATATTATGGAGTTTCTGAAAATGCCTGCAAAATTGTATCCTCTTACTTGACTCATAGAAAGCAATACGTTTGTATAAAGGGTGCTAACTCTGCTGTAAAAGAAATTTCTATAGGTGTACCTCAGGGGTCAGTACTTGACCCTTTTTTCTTTACTGTCATAATCAATGACCTTCCTGAAAATCTTAGTGTTCGCTCTGTCATCTATGCGGATGACACAACTCTTTTCCAGCAGCAGGGATTTGATGACCTTAATTGCTTCCATGGCACTTGCTCAGTCTGAAGCGTCCAACTGGTTTTCTACTAACGGACTTCACTGTAATCATGGCAAGACACAGAACATAAAATTAAGCCTAACATTAGAGGAAGAGCTAGAACCTGTAAAGCTTTTAGGTATTTATTTAGACAGCAGGCTTAATTGGACTAATCATATTGACAATGTGTGTAAGAGGATTTCTCGAGTGAATTTCTTGTTCTGGAAACTGAGAGATATAATATCTTTGGACTACCTCAGAACAGCTTATTTTGGCTTATTCCAGTCACACATATCATATGGTCTTATGCTATGGGGACATGCTCCAAATGTATCCAAAATTATTCTAGTTCAAAAAGGATTGATACGAACGCTCTGTAGGGTTGGGCCCAGGGAACATTGCAGACCACTCTTTGTTCAGTTAAGCATTCTAACTATAGTAAATTTATACATCCATCACATTTTATTATATACTAAACTAATCTACATTCTTTTACCCTCAGGCAAGACGTACATTACCACAACACTAGGAACAAACTTATCATTGATACACCATATCACAGGCTAACTAAAACTGGATCTTCATATCAGGTAAACTGTTCAAATTTTTAATAAAAAACTTTAAACATTTGTACAGTACTACAAAATAATAAAATAGATTGGGTATAATCATTTTGAATAGATGGTTATATCATCAATTAAATAAAGCCAATTTAGCTAAAAACAATTTGTTGAAAAGTGGAATTTTTTAAAGATTTCACTTTAGTAAATGTAAACTTTTTGATTTAATTCATTATTTTATCTGTGGTAAATATTCTTTTAAAATTCAGCCAATTAAAATTTAGCATTTCTGGTATTTGAGCAACCAAGTTTTTATTTGTAAATAGCAGCTGTTGGCTTTTACCCTTCTATGTTTTGACCATAATTGCAAATTATAGTTTTGATTTCAAATAGTTGGATAATATGTGTAAGTAATTTGTATAAGTTATTAATGTAAAATTTAAAATTAGCAGTTCACAATAATTGTAGGCACCTTAGATAAAATTTATTTTCTTGCAAATACACAAGTTTTTCGAGATAAAAGGGGGTGCAACAGAGGGTGTATTTCTTGTTATACCCTAATTTATAAAAATAAGTGAAAACGAAGAAATGGAACGAGGGTTCTCCCTAGAAAAGTTTCCTTTAACAGCAAACAAATATGTGCATGACAATTACGATACAACCCAATCAAATGAAGACTATTACAAAATACAATCAAACGCTAAAGAGCCGCTGAAAAACTATTCAGTTGACTTATCTAGTGACGTTTCTGTTAGCTATGGGTTTACCAAGACACGCGGATTAAAATCTACTGTCAAAGAAAAGGCAACTTACATTCAAAATACAAAAGAGTACAGAAGTGCTTATAAAATCAAAAAAGGTTACAATCGTAAGGAAACCCCTAGTATAATTTTAAAAGAAAATAAACCCAAAACCAACAAAATCCCAATAAACTTTAATCATTTAGAATTTAAAATAAAACAAGACAAATCTCCATTAATTCTCAGAATCCACAAAGGCCAAATGAAACATTCAGTAAGAAGCTTAAAAGATAATCATGAAACAACAAAATTAGAAAACAGCTTGGATATGCATCAATTTGACGGAAACCGATCTACCAGAATTGAAAAAAGGCAACGCTTTAAAAGTGATGGAGATAATTTATATAGGAAAGATTGCCATCAACCTGACTCTGTAAAAAGATCCATATTTTCGGCCATCTGGAATTTTGACTTAAAAGTTTCATCACGAAAAGATAAAAACTATGACAAAACACATGATGAAATACAAACTTTTTCAAGCAGTTTCACAATAAAAGGGTTTCAATCAAAAGAAAATAGACCAATCAAAAGAAGTAGTATAAAAAGGAATATTGAAATGAAAACTAGACCTAGTTCTAAAGGCAACTTGAACCTTATTAAAACTCATAAGAAAAGAAAAACTGGCTACACAAATCACAGTGCTTCATTTGACAGTGTAAGTCTTGGAGGGAAGTCAAAACAAGAAAGTGTTGCATTTGTACCAATTGATCACAAACAAGTTGAATTAAACCATAACCGTTACACACATATTGACAGTATTTTGACCTATCCAGAAGTTTCGTATGCATTAAAAGATGAGGGGAAAGCAGTAGACAGAAATATTTTTATTTTAAACAAACATGCTGACAATAAGGAACCTAAAATAAGTCCTATATATTCTTACGCCCAACAGTTAGGAAAAGATCTTTTGATTTTAAACCTTAAAGACCCTAATATTTTTAAAGTTGATAAGGACAGTAAAAACTGTGACATAGAAACCAATATACGCAAAACTAAAGATTCTAACCCGTTACCAAGCATAGAAAACTCACCTTCAAAAGCTGTGTGCAAATTAGGTTGTCTCAAGAGTTTGCCAGATCTCTGTGTTAAAAATGGTGGAAATAAGTTTGTTTCTGAAGTTTTGAAAACCAAGGTAAATAACTCCAATAATGAAACTGCTAGAGTAATAAAAGAAAATGACAGCCATGGTGATACAGATTTTCAGTATCTATATCAGGATAAAAACTACCAATGCTGTCATTCTGATGTCGGATCAGAAAATGAACCTGTACCTTTGGAAAATGTTAGAAAGAGAGTTTCCACTGAATTTTCACTGGTTGAGCTTACACACAAACTGAGTAATGCATCTTGTAATCCAAAACTAAATACTGTAAAAGAACAATCAAGCCTAAGGAGAGATAAAGACAGCTTGTTTGAAATGCCTCGCTATGCAGTTCAGTCCTTACAAAATTGCTCTGATGAGAAGAATAATTTGAACCATTCGTTAGGTTCTGATCAAAATAACTTTAAAAGTGAATCTAGAGAAACTAGTAATACTTCAGAGAACTTTGAAAAGCTGTCAAATATACATTCTGTTGATGAATTTGAGCAAAATACTGACGAGTTCACAGCATGGAATCACGTCTCATATACATATGTGAAAAAAGACAGAGGGGTTGAACCTAGAAATTTTCAAAATAAAAGTCTTTTCAAGTTTGATAGCCTTAATACTTTAAAAAGTCTTAAAAACCCTTGTTCTTATTCTTCGACATCACCAGAGCTGTCTTCACAATGTCAATTATTGCCTTCAAAATCTATAGATGTTTCAATACAAACTGAACCAGTAGTTATTATTGATGCAGATAAACCTTCATCAACTACATCCATTCTTGGCATCCAAGCCAGAGAATTACAGCATTCTTTTGAAGAAAAAATGTATAACATCTATGACTATAAATTAAAAACTGAAAGAAAATATGAAAAAGAGGGAGACATCATTCAAAATACTATGACTACACCCACCAGGGAATTGCAGCATCATTTTGAAGAAAGAGAAGAAAATTACATCAATGACTATAGTTTAAAAACTGAAAGAGGATATGGGAATAAGAAAGACATGATACAAAATGTTCACCCTGCTAAAAATACAAAACTTGAGCACCAAGCTGACAATAGTTTTACCACAGGGGAAAATCAAAAAGAAATAGTTTTTAAACTGTGGAAGGACCAATTAGAGGAAACAAACTCCTTAGACATTCGAAGGTCTAAATATTTGTTGATTGAACAGTTTTTTAACGATCAATTTATTTTAAAAGAACCGGTGGGAGACAATTTTGTATTAAAGTCGAATTCAATACAACAGATGTATTTTCCTGACGAAGGGAAAGAATTCCCCAGGTATTTAAGAAAAGATGAAAGAGAAAAGTTTGCTATAAGTGCAACTATTAAGAACAATAAATTATCATATTATAGTAGCAATCAATCTTATTTAAATCACCCTTTATTTCACAAAAGCACACCACACTTTTCAGACTGTCACTATTTAATATTGAAAAGTTTACAAAATCCAGATGTTAAGCATGACGCTTTTAACATTTTAAATTATGCACAATAAAGAAAATACCAATTTTAATACAGGCACAAAACCATCCACCCCAAAACTAGATGGAGACCAATTGTTAAACCCAACTTTGCAATCAAAATCATACATCCAAGTTAACAACACAATATCACACAGGAAAGTTCAAAGTAACAAACAAAATTTAACATTGAAAAACTATCAGCAATCAGCTTTTATAAAGGTATGTGAAAATTCAACAAATGGATTAGAAACAGACAAAACTAATTATTCTGGAGCAGAAATAGCTAATACAGAAAACCAAAGTTTATATAACAAACAAAAATTATTTTTATGTGAATCCTACCTATTAAATGAGAATAAAACAAGTGAAGCTTTCAAAGATCATTACAGAGAACAGAATAACTCCAACTATTCGGTTATAAATCACTCATTCTCTAGTATAAAGTTAAGTATATCAATAATAGAGAGCCAGATCAACGATGCTTTTCCAGTGGAGTCTAGAGGGATTCAATCCGCTTCCTATCAAAGGTCCTTGTTAATAACACCTTTGTCAAATGTATCAGAAACTATTACTAGTGAGGCAAACAATAATGAAGGAAAACCCATTAATAAGAAAATACAAAAATCAATAAAAATAAGTAGAAAGAAACTCTTTCAGAAAGTAAATAAGATATTTATGTGCAACTTTGCTGTGGTGAGCTACAATACTGCTATTAACAACAAAATATCCTTAAATTATGGGCATGAATCAGTTAAGAGTATTTTAAATTGTATTTATAAACACATATATAAAGAAGAAAAACTATCGCTGACAGCTAGATTTTACGAGGAACAGTACAGTTCATTTTTAGAAACAGTTATACAACCAATTACAGAAACGTTTAAAGTCATCATAATTAAAAACTATTCTATCCAAAAGCTCTTGGGTTTGTACACTTGGTCTTCGGAACAAAAATTGGAAACTGCAAAACTCCCTATTACTTTAGATCAAAGTCTAAAAACAAAATAGTAAAAATCAAAAGCAGTTTTTTGAGCCGGATTCAAAACTATAACTTTATAAACACTTCACACATTATTCACACAAACTTAATAAAAAGTTGCTATAACTGGATAACATCAAAGAAATCCTACATTGTTAAAAGCCATAGTAAGCAAGAGGACTCTGATAGTCAAAGAAGGAGAAACAACAATTGCACCAGTGTTTTGTTTACGACTTTGAAGAGTGTTTTTGTAAAGAATCACACAAATGTGGAACCTACATTTATTTGTTATTGCTCTTCGGAAAACCTAAATTGTGCAATAAACTTAAAAGATGTGTAGTAGTTTGTCCGTGTTTGCTTCAATTTGATGATGATTAGGTTTTTAAGTTTTCAGAACTACAATTCTAAGGAAGCTAACTCTCTCCGTTATCACTTTTATCCTTAGTCAAGTTTTGTGAGCTTATGATGTCCTAACATCACGCAAAGTAAATTCTTGGCTAATTTCGTTTTATTTTTTAAAAGAGGAAAGAGAAAGAGTGGCCTTAATTAGCAGACGTCAAACAAATGTTTCTGAATAATCATTTAAACTCAACAGCTTGTTTTAGCTCAGTAAGTAGGTATCATTGGGGTTAGGCTCTACCAGCGTTGTACATATTTGGACACTACAGTAAGGATCTGCGCCTAGTTGAGAAAAGTGCAACTTTGCAGCTTGTCTGTGAAAGAAGTCAGAAAAGAATTTGTTTTCCAAAAAGGGGAGGAGTAATTTTTAATTATATAATAAAATATGCTCTTTTATCCATCTTTGAGACTTTAAAAGACAACTATCTTACATTTCATTTTGCATTTAGAGGAACATAGTAACTTGTCCACTCCGTAGTTGGGAAGTAACGTTGTGCCGTTTGTCCATTTCCATTGGTTGTTGGGCTATTAATTAATGACCAATCTGGAAACAGTCGGCTCTGGTTTGTAAGACTTCACCACATTATCCATCTTAACACTCATCTCACTCATTTTTCATCCCATACTCTCACTCTCAGAGTGGTTAGTGGAACCCATGTCAAGCTATCTCTACTCAACCAAAGAATTTTTTCACCTACAAAAGTCTGATTTTTATCTATTTTAAATGTAAATTGTACAAAGTCTTGTAATTTTTTAGTATTTATTTTATAGAAATATTCTGTGATATCCATCAAGTCCATGTATTGCATGTATGTATTATAATGACTATGTCTATTGCACTGTGAACTGTGTTTAACGACAATAAAGTATTCTTATCAGGAGGGTTACAATAAAAAATGGGAGCTTCTGTAGATAAACCATGCCACATTTAGTGCCTAAGTACAAGGAAACTATAACCAATGAGAAATTTTTCTTTCAGGTATAAAACTATACAACTGAACATCAATAAGCAGTTTTCATTCTTAAAATTTTGAAGAGCCATGGAGCAATCTATTTTAGAAAACTCCAAAGGAGCGACTTACATGTCATTTGTCTTAGATATAGAAATTGTGATAAAGAAAAATAAAGAGAAAGTTAATTTAGCAGAACATATGGCCAAAAATCAAGCTTCGAAGAAAAATAACGAAGATTCAAAAGGCCGAAAAGATTTTGGTAAAGAACAAAATGTCAATGTATATGCAATGACATCTCTACCTTCGAATATTTTTGCTTTACCTTTAAGTCAACAGGCAGACAAAACTACTCATGACGCGGAAGCTAAGGTTAAAGAAGTACTTAATGAAATAATTGATTTATGTGAAAAAGGTCATCCTGATAAACCTGTTTTGAGCAAGAGTTTGCGACAGTTATTAAGAAGAAAAAGGATTAATAAAGATGAAAAAACATCCAAGGTTTTTAAAGGTAAAGTGGAAGCAATAGATTTTCTTGAATGTAATCGGATTTTTATGTGTAACTATTTGAAAATGCCTTTACAATATTTCAACAAAACTATCAAAAGTTCGGAAAAACAAAAAAGTACAGAGTTGAAAACACAATCAGAAAAACCAATGAAAACTACAAACTTAAACAATTGTGAAGAGATCAATTCACGAAGGAAAAGGTTCAAACTTTGGAAGCCAAGTGCTCCTACAATATTTTGTTTTTCAAAAAGAAATTTAGAAAAATATTCATGTGGGGACCAAAAACATGACCTCCAACCAAGCAGTGAAATCCTACTTCTTGAAATAAATGAGAACACTGAAAACAAGTTTGCAGCTAAAAGGGATGTATCTAGATTATCAAACTCTACTAGCTTAGATTGTCGCGCAAACACTGTTTTTAGTATGAATCGAAACATTTCGAATTATAGCTACTCTGTTGACAATATGATGCACAAGTTTCCATGTGCCAGCAAACCACATGATAAAGCTAATTCAGTTCCTGACCTAAGAAGCAATGAAGAGTATAGAAAACTTGAGTCAACTGAGACTAGCAAAAGCAACCACAGTTTGCATGAACAGCCAGAACTTACCAATTTGGGAATAATATTCTATCATGATATGGATAAAGAAGTAATTTCTTCAGAAGAAAAGGTTATAAGAGACATAGAAACCAGCCATGGTATTGAAAACAATGACACAATAATTGGAGAATGTAATTCAGAAATTCAATACTTCAAAACAAATAGTTCAGCAAATTTGAAGTCTGATTTTATAAATGAAAATACACCTAAACTAGCTAAGTCTGATGGCAGTACAAGAGTGAAGAAAAATGAAGTACTGGTATCTCAGTCTGGCAAACAGTTCAGTCAAAGAAGACTACACTGGTCTCGTCGGCCTCTTTGGTGCAAATTTCCAAAATTCATGAAATCTTTCAATGTGCACTAAATAAAGTTGAATTCATGATAGTTTTCTTTTTGTAGCCATAGTTCGAGTTGTGGAAGATTTCTGAGGTAAACAATAATATTTCCAAATTTTGCTCAAAGGAAATCCAATAAAGAAAGTTTGGTGTGAGCTTAAAACCAGGGGGACTTGCAGCTCAACGCCGCTTGCATGAGTGAATCGAATTTCCAAACAATAGAAATATGTTACTCTTAAAATTTGTTGCACTCAGAATTTTGGGCCCAACTACCCCAACTATTTGGGCCGAATGGTGTAGTGGTCAGCATAATCGCCCAGCAAACGCTTCTATTCTCATTTAAATTTAGAGAAATCGTTGAAATCTTATATAAAGTAATCGTTACTTCCACCTAAGTTCGGCTCGTAAAACTTATTTGTGGAAGACGGAAGTGAACTATAGTAACCTGTTAGCATCTGTGACAACATCACGACTTTTGTTGCCGTTTGCGACGATATCCCTTGTTAATGTCCTCAAGGAGGTGACGACTTCCGTTAGCATTTGATTTGATAACACAAATTTTGTTGCTGCAATACAAAATTACAACTTTCACTATTGATATGATCATTAGACAACCGTTTGTGTCAGCAACAAAATCATGACTCTTTTAACGTTGGTGGCGAACTTGATTATCATCACTATTGTAACACCAGGCATATTGAGCTGTGCCACGCAGGTCGTGCCGCGCAGAGCGGGGCAGAACAGAAACGTGCGCAGTTTCTGCCCCTACCGCGCATATTGGGACGCAGTCTCGCCTTGAAACTGAACGCAGGTGCAGGAAATGCTTTGCGTTTTGAGTTAATTGTAATTTGTTATTTTTTAAGATTTCTGGATTTAAGCTCAGAGTCAGGTTCATGCCGATTTAGACTCACTTTTACTGTTACGCTATCGGAAAACAAAGAGAGCAACAAGATTTACTTTAAAAAAGACCCACTCACAAAACATTTGCTGTCAGATAAAAATGTTACAAATTATGTCTTCCTTATTATACATAGTGTCACATAAGTATAGTGCCAGGCCCTAAGAAAAGGTTATATGGGTCAAAATAAAGAAAAATCAAATATACATTTTTTTCTAAAAACGCTTAGGTAATCAGATATTTGCCATTTTATATTTGTCACTAATTATTTATTATCGCCACACTATTTATCGGATTTGACTCAAACTTAACATAAATTTGTATCTAAGTAAGACAATTTATGGACAAAATTATCAGGATGATCTAACTTATCATTTCAAAACGGTGGCTATTTTATGGTAATTTTAGGGCATTTTTGGCGTTACACCTTAAATAGCGAATAAACGGTTAGTTTAACGATAAAGTTTAAAGAATAACGTTTTATAGAGACTATTATTACCTATCTATTGATACCAAGGTCATAAAAATCTGTTAGGAAACAAATAAACTTTAGGAGAAACTATGACTGAAAAAAGACAACTTTCCACTGTATTATCTCGATGTTTGCCACGGTTTCCACTGTAACTTTGTTGATACTTAATCAATGTTTTTGATCTTGGTGTCAATACATAGGTATTAAAATTCGCTACAAAAGGGTATTGTACATTTTATCGTACAGCTCACCGTATATTCGCTATTTAAGGTGTAACACCAAAAATACCATACAATAGCCACAGTTTTAAAATTATAGGTTCGAGCACGCTGGTAGTTTTTTTTCATAAATGGTCTTACTTAGATACAAATTTATGCTAAGTTTGAGTCAAATCCGATAATGTGGCATGGGAGATAATAAATAATTAGTGGTAAATATAAAATGGCAAATATCTGGTTAACTAAGCGTTTTCAAAAAAAAATTTATTCCTAATATTCTCTTTATTTTGACCCATATAAACTTTTACTAGAGTCTGGCACTTTACTTATGAGACACCCTGTATACGAGCTGTGAGATATAGCTATTAGATCTGTTGCATATTGAATGAAATAAATAGTTGGATGGATGTAATGTCCAAAACCTAATAAATCGTCCATTCGATTGACAGACACAGTTTCTGCGCTCCTGCCACAAGTGTGAGGTAGTCCGAGTGCGGCACGTGCTAGTGCGACACTGCTCTGCTCTGCCTCATGTCTCAATATGCGTGTTCTCTAGGCTAGACATGGGACGCAGAAACTGTGCTGATCTTCTCTGCGTCCCAATATGCGGCCCCCCTTAGCGTCTGCAATGAAATCACAATTTTGGAACCATTTGCGGCAATCTCTAGACTGTTGTATAACGTCCGTAGCAAAATCACAAGTTGTGTTAGTTCCCACCTTTTTCTCGTAAACTGAAAATGTTGGTCTTATTCTATGCCTAAAAGGACAAATTAAAGTCTTGTAAATTCTCGATATACAAATAATTTATTCTGGTATACAAACTGTACAATTTAAGTAAATTAAGTCTTCAAAACAAAACATTATGAACTACATAAGCACTTAAAAGTGTGTTTTGTCAAATGTACTCATTCTTAGATTATGTGTTAATTTCCTACAGTACGTTACCTAATCATATCAATCACCTGTTGTTTCAAACTAAATAGCGATTTTGTGCCGAACTAATGTACATCCTGAATAAATATGTCAGTCTTAAAGACAATTTTCCTACGGTACAAGAATATAAATTTTATTATAAAATGTAATATGAAAGTACACAAAGATTGGGTATGAGCCTACGTAATCTAAAATATCAGTCTGTTACAAGACTTGCCAAAGTGAGGAAATGTTACAAGTTGTGAATGAAATGTATCAAACTGCAAAGCGGAAGTTATACGTGTCAACAGAAAATAACTACTTACTCTTGAGCCATTTTCAACCTTGATCAAATATTTAATGAAAATTATTAAACTAATTTAAAGCATAATTCATATTTGACGCAAATTTTATTATTGAATGATCAAAATCAGAAATGTATTAAGTATAACAAATTTAAATCACAAGTTGATAAAAGTACAAAAAAACAACAAAACATAGAACCTCTAAAAAAAATATATTATATCATTAACAAATTTGAAACTTCATTTTAGAAATCACAGTTATCGAAAAGTAGAAACAAAAGCATTATGTTGATAGTAAATTCCGTACAATTATATAGGTCAATAAGTAAACACCAATGACTGATTACACATACCTTTTTTTATCTAATGATAGTTCATTTGCCACAGGGCAGTTTTCAAAGTATTTTCCTCAAAGTTCCTTAAAACCCACAGACAACTCTCAATTAGAAATTAGGAATCGTTAAAAACTGAAAATTTCTTTTAAAATTACCTTAATAAAAAAAAACTTGAGAAAATTGAAAATTGAGATACGCCTTTAGAGTGAACAGTTAAATTTAAAAATTGATTTATTATTACTATAAATAAAAGTTAAACTAGAGAGAAAAAGGTTTGTAATCAAACTTTTCCTCAAAACAAAAAACCAAGTAAGTTTGGCCAAGAATAATAGATTTAAAAAAAAACAAAATATTTTTTGAAATTTGAAAATGATATTACAACAATACGATTGAAGTAATTAACTTTAAATCCATAAAAATGGTTAAGAAACAAATCAAATTGAAAGTTGCCCGAGGTTAAGTGATAATTTAGATGTTTAGCTAAGTCTCTAGCCTATATCACAAAACTCAATCTGACATCCAATCACAGTATGTTCTAAGTGCTATATAAATAGTAGGTGTAATAAAAATAATACATTATGATAAGATTATGGTTACCTATATTTTTAGGTTTAGCGTATTAAAACTACATTACAATGGTTAAAATGCAATAATTTTAAAATGCTAAGCTTTAAAAGTATTTTTAAAATTGTTACAATAGTCAGATTAAAGTAATTCATTATTGACAAAGTATCAAGATAAGGAAATTGATAGCAAACTACAGTGAACATTTACTTATTAGTCAAAACAAACTTTGTAAAAAATGGACACTATGGTTTCTATTTACACACGACATTATAGTTTAGCTTAATTAACTATAACAAGAGACTATAAAATTAATTTTTCCATCATTGTCTTTGTTAATTCTGTGTAAAAACATCTTTTAATGCATGGCCTTCAAAAATACTTTTAATATTATCCAAACGAAAGACAATAGCTTACTGCAATATTTGTACTGTGTGAAAAATGTCGCCTACTAGAAAAACCCCTTTAGAATAGCTCACTATCCCACAACACAAAAGATGAATCCAATTCTAGATATATTTTGTACATTCTTCATATCAAACACATACTCTAAGTAGACATTTGTGGACACTACACCAGAACAAACGTTTACGTTGAAGGCCACACATAACTTGAACTCTCGTTAAGAACAACAAAATATTCACCTTCTAAGAACCAAACGTAATATCGCCAACAGAAAAATTCTTGAAATTAAACCGAATGTTTACTTACAGTCAAACAATACTAGAATAATGATGAAACAACAAAGTCACTGGTTTCAAAATCAAACAAACAACTCCTTATCAAAATACAAATGAAAACTGAAACGAAATGATAATGCGAAGTACTGCTGTAGATGCAGAAATGCTTGTTTCTACGTGTGTTTGCTTGAAGCACTCTGCGACGAACTCAGTCCAAGCTGATCGGAGAGAATGTAAGCCCTCGCCGGCTGAGCCAAACCCTGCAACAGTGCAAACCACTATGTTAGCGGTTATAGGGTTAAAGAAATGTTACAATCGCTATTTTATTCTTATGCACCATCGATGTACCTTGGTTACGCTAAGAAAAACCCATACTCTAAGTAATACTCTAAGCAATTAGTTTTTCAACAGAATCTTACGTGAAGCCTGAAGCCAAACATTTACAAATGTCCAACAACTTCTGCTTTAATACTCGTTGCACTCGAGGAATGAGCTGCCAACAGAGTGCTTTCTGGTTTTTCTTGATCACTACAAAACTGTAGAAAACGTCCATAGTGATATTTCAACCTCAGAAATTCTACAATTGCCAACAAAAAACTCCAAACAAAGATCGAATCTTGTTAATTTGCCGAGCAAACATTAATTATATGTAATGGAAGACATACCCAAAGCCTGTGCCAAGGAGAAGGGATAAGACATTGGTCAGGAAGAGCGTGTAGAGAACTTCTTTTGAGAATAAACTGTTATTTCCGACCTTGGCTGTACGGATGCTGTATGTTCTCCTCTTGGGGTGCTTGAACTTCCAGTCTCTGGAAAACATCACCATGAGTGTAAGTTTAGAGAGAGTCGCAGCCAGCGGTGGTAGTTTATCAGCCTGGTGCGTAGACAACCAAAGTCCATCCATAACCACAACACACGTGCGGTCGACTACTCCTGATTTGAATTTGAATGAAACTTAGAATCAAACCAACCAAATCAAGATGGCGGCAAAAAAACGGTTTTTTAATTTAGACTACAATCACATAAATGTTCATACCAAATCTGATCTAAATCTGGTAGCATAATACTAGCTTCGTCTACTAGGACTGACTGCTTTGTTTACAACCTTACCTTTAGTGGCTCCATTCCCGACTGTACTCAGAGTCCAATGTGTACATGACAAACGAATTTTGAGTGATTCTTAGTAAAAGTCAGCTGTTTAAAAACGCACATAAAGAAGTTTGAGAATAGGGATGGATAAATTATACATTTTTGACCCGTCTTCAAGACAGGCTTTCCGTTTGATCTGACCCGGTCCAAAAAATACAGGGCACCTAGGCCCCTAGTTCACGCACACTGAATAGCACACAATTTCAATCTTGAGCAGACTGCAGAATGGCCACCAGAGCCCTTTTTGGAGCTCTAGTAGAAAATGCTGTCACAGGGTTGTTGACAATTCGTAAGTGTGTTTGATTGCAATAAACTATATCTATTCTTCTTTTTAAAAATTACAAGTTGCATCAATTTAGAGATTTTGGGGGTTTTCTCTAAGAAAAATATTGAACTTTTTAGCAAAAATTTTACCATTTTAAAATCTTAAGGTAGGTGTTTTCTAACTTTGCATTAGACCCACAGAACCATCTTTTGAATACTATCTTGGTTTGCCTACTATGCTGCCTGGTGTGTCTAGTAGGTGTCTTTAGTCTACCGAGTATAATGAGTGGTTTAGAGTGTTTCCGAGACTCACTTTGGCGGTGTCTGGTCGGGTCGACTGCTCCAGTCCCAGATCCAATCTGTGTTGCGATCCACGGCCACAAAGTCTCCATCCTGATTACAGAAAACAATCAACATTTTGTACATTTCAACATATACGAGGGTTATCCAGAAAGTAAGTTACGCGGTTACTACCTCGCTTAAGCTAGCGCCATCTTGATATGTGGTTGTTCCCCAGTTCAGTCTGCATCTAGCCTATCAACTCTCAGGTCTGTGTCGTACTTTTTTACGTTACAGTGACGCTTGGAAATGTGTTTGTCAATTGAAAATCCAGCGAGCTGTAAAGTGCGTGCAGTAATAAGGTTTTTGGCTGCAAAAAACTGTAAACCGATTGAAATCTATCGGCAGCTTTGTGAAGTGTATGGGGACAACAACATCACTGAAGGTGGAAGTGCGTCAATTGAGCATTCGCTTTAAAAATGGCCGAACAAATGTGCAAGACAAAAAGCGGAGTGGAAGACCCAGCTTGGCGAATGCCGAACTTGCGGAAAAAGTTAATGAAATCACAAAAATCAGCGAATGTGTGCAGCGTTAACGTTTTTGGACCATTACCACAAATATGACGATTCACTACTTAATCGGATTGTTACTGGTGATGAAACATGGGTGAAACATGTTAACTGTGAGACAAAATTGCAGTCAATGCAGTGGGGACACACAAATTTCCCTCAAAAACAAAAGAAATGCATGCAAGCGATGTCAATAAGGAAGATTGTGGTGACCGTACGAGTGGGAGTTGTTTCCTCATTCACCATATGGTCCGGATCTTGCATTAAGCGACTACCACTTGTTCTCAACCATGAAGAAGTGGCTGGCAACGCACAGCGTTTTGACAATGATGAACGGCTGCAGGAAGAAGTAACAAAATGGTTGAAGGAACAAGCAGCAGAATTTTATGACGAAGATATTTTAATGTCGTCCATCGGTATGATAATTGCCTAAATTTGTATGGCGATTATGTAGAAAAGTAGTAGTATTTTAGTGTGGCTTTCAAATGTATATAATAAAAATCTTGTCCTATTCTTCGCAGAATTTTTATTCCAAAACGTAATTTACTTTCTGAATAGCCCTCGTATATATAATATCTTTACTTATGTAGAAATCACTGAACACTAACAGATTTACAAAGAAACCCCTCAAATCCGAACTAATTGCCAAACATCATTGAAAAATACAGTATGCAGTACATATGCCCTATAATTACTTATGAAATTTTCTTACAATGCCTCACAATTATCAAATTAATTGTAAAAATATTACAGGATTAACTTTGTTAGAAAGAAAAAAAGGCAAAGTTTGTTTTGTTTAACGAGGCGAAGTTAGGACTACAAAGTCCTCTCTACCACTCAACGTCGACCTTTACCTAATGTCACTGTATAGTCAATTTACAAATGTAAGTGGTGACTGCGGGGATTGAACCCGTGCCAGCGGAGTGATCAGCACCAGAGATGTGCACGATTCCAACCCGCACCAGGTCCAAGAAATTCAAAGCAATTCTTTGTCAATACTGTAACTATTACAGTTATGGATCTAATTCTTGATCTTTACTGAATACAGAGTAGCAAAGAGCTATAAATTAAGTGCACCCCTCTTCCCCCTCCCACCACACCTGCCTTGGTTATTTGTTTTGTAAATGCAAGGAGGATGTTATCTCTACAACAGTTGAAGATGGCAGACTTCATAGTTTAACATGGACAGTAAGCCAAATTTATTTTTATCTTAATATTGTATTATTCCGTTTTTCACAATAAATATTTTGTCTTTGGCTTATTTTTCTTTTGTTACATTTCCATTCAACATGTGATGTTGAACTTTTGATGCTCAAATCCAACAAAAGTAAACATTGATTTTCACTAGACTTACTAATAGCACATGTAAACACCTTTAAAGAATTGACACATAAACCACTTTATTAACATTAAGTGTCAATTTTTTCTACAGTATTTTATAAAAAAAGTTGAGCCTTAATCGCCAAGCGAGATCAGCGGAATCCCACTGAATCTAGTCCAATAGAAACATTTTCCTCTAAATTGTAACCGTCCAGGAAGAGTTGAAATAGAAAGTGCCATATGGTGGGTGCTTTGCCAAGTAGTTGTTTTGAAGATAAGTGATGTCACTGTCAGCTATTTTCATCCGTTACGACAAGTCTAAATAAATAGTCCATCTATTTCTAAGGATATTAGTGTATCTAGCATTGATTGAGCGATACTAGGTCTAGCTTCGACTTGACGTTTCATCCGCTTGTTTTCTAGCACCACATTAATTATGTAACACTGTATTTTTAAGTAACAGCTAGTAACACACAATAGAAGACAAAAATTGATAAGCTAAAGATAAGGCTTGATAAGCTAAAGAAAGAAATTGTAAGGTTGCGTTAGACCTAGATGTGGTAGGCGATGGTAATTTCGCTGCCACCACCCATAATTACAGAATAAAAAGAAATTACAAAGTTGTTAAAATGAATAGGTGTATTAATTAAACACACAATTAAACTTTAAAAATATCCCCGTATAAAAATTAGTATCAAAAGGACTACATCCTTCTACAAACGCCCACCATCTTCTGATGACATCTCTTCTATCCCCACTTCTTCCTCTAGGTGTTAAAGTCAGCAAAGGGTATTAATAATACTGTAATAAATTTAACTTAACCCCTTCTATACAATAGAAAACAGGGTATAGAGTAATATACTGTGTCCCTACTTTACAGTAGGATTATAACAAATTATCAATAAAGTAGTCGGGGCGCTATGAAATCAACATACCACATCAGAACTGGAAGAAAAAAACAAACATTGTCTGTGGGAGGGATAGGTAAAGTTCAATGACATTTCAGAGTTACGCCATACCAATATTTACAGCACGTCGAGAGCAATGCTGTGTACACACTACACATTAGACTACGATAGCGAAACCACAAGAGATCTGTACACACCTTGTATGTGTAGTTGATGTAGACCCCTTTGAAATCTTCTTCTGTCGCCAGTTCAGTGTTGGGACTGTTTGGCGGCGATTTCGGACTGAAAAATAAAACGATATGGCTTAATTCTTCTGATATACTTGGTGTCAATCAAAACTATTTAAACAAAAAACATATACATGTAAATACAGTGATTGCAACAAACAACAACTTAAAAATGTTTTCCAAAGTGTTTTTAAAATTTTTATCTCTAGATTGATTGGAAGATGTATCTAATTTTTTTTTTCGGTTCAACCGAGAACAAGTTACTCCAGAGTTTAAACTATTATTGCGGACATTTTCCATCGTTAGTGAGCAAGATGATCACGACGTTTCGGGATCTACAATCTGATCCCGTCTTCAGGTGAAAATTAATCTGAAACGTTGTGATCATCTTGCTCACTAACGATGGAAAATGTCCACAATAATAGTTTAAACTCTGAAATTCTCCCATTGTCAACAACAAACTTTAAACAAAGGACAAGTGTTAGTTTCAACAGGTTTGTGTTATGATAAGTTTGTGTCACTTGATTATTTGTGCGTGAGAGAATATGTTGATGTTCTGTAAAATTACTTTTGTCGTCAGAAACTGTCACTAATGTTGAAATATGCGGCAACATCGTAACACTGTAGCTTCCTCTTTCCACCACATATTAAAAAATAATTTTAATAACATTTTAGAAGACCAGTTTGAACATGAATATAATACTCGATTCAAAAAAATTTACAATATCCACACATTGTTTAAAGTTAATAGAGACAACTCCATCTTTCATCGGTAAAAAATTCTATAACAAATTGCCAGTGGAATTGAAATTTAGTATAACTGATAATACGTTTAAAAGCAGCCTTACTAAATTTCTGTTAGAAAAAAATTATTATGATGTAACTCAATTTTACAAGATGATTTGTATTCTCATAAATAAAATGTATCGTTCTGAAGTTTAGTACCAAATTTAGAATATCTTGATTAATATTTTTCTAGTTTTTATTTGTTCCAATAATAATATATTATTTTTGTGTGTACAGTTAACTTTGTTACTTAAAACTTATGTATTATATTATCGTTTATAAACATAGACTACATAATATAAAATTTGACAATGTCACCTTTTTTTAATGTTTGATAATTGTAAAACGTCTTTGACAATAAAGAACTTTTCATTTCATTTCATTTTCGCTAAATTCAATCACAAGCAGTTCAATTACAAGACATAATTAATGTATGCAGGAAATAAATTTAAAATCATATTACCATATTTCACTGTTAAATTGTTTTTCGATTTGTTAATGTCAACTGACAGAGAAAACTCCTTTACTGAAGAAAAGCTTGTTTCATAAAATTTTGAAATATTCTTAATTTTATTACAAATTTATATTAGAATAAAAATAAACACAACATTCACTTTTTCAAAAGATATTTTATACACTTCCTTTATTAGAGATCTTCATTTAAAATGCTAAATACGAAGCTAATACTTTTTTCTTTACAAACTAGATCCATAATAAGTCAGTCATTTGACATAGGCTATGAATTCTGTTTGTAATATTTCCAGCTTGTTGATTTAAAACCACTATTTGACAGTCACATGTTTCAGATTTAATTTTCAAACGAAGGCTTAAGTGGTGAGACATTTTTCAAACAGTTTTATGGATGCACCACTATAAATGAAAAACAAGATGTTACAAGACGTTTCAACTGGACTGTGCCAGACATAATCAGTTTAATTTTAATGTTTAAATTGTAGAAAGAAATTTTTTATTAATTATTTCATTGTCTTAGAGAAAATATATAGTGGTACACCCATAAAACTGTTTGAAAAATTCAGATATTAGTACTTCTCTAAATTTGAAAGCATTCTAAACATTTATAAATGTTTGAAAACTAAATTTGATTTTAAACATGTTTCCCAAGAATTAATTTATATAAAACATAAATCCTCATTATAATCAAAACTAATGCACTATTTAACTGTTATTGCCAACAAGACACAAATGTCTAAAGTGAAAAAACCTTTCCATATTCTCATAGTGACGTTGAGACTATTTAAAAACATACTTAAAAATGTAACATAGTATTTAATTGTAATTTAATGTGAAAATATATTTTAAAATGGTGTATTTGTTCGAAGAATAAATAATTACTTTTACAAGAAAGTTCAGTGGTGCTCGAAAGTGGTCAAGAATACAAATACCCTTACAAATAGACTAATATTTAGAAGAACAATTGGGAAAATAGTCCTTAATAACTAGAAAACGTGACTAATAAGTGTAGACATAAAAATTTGAAATGGATATGTTTGGGCAATGGTTGACTTTAAGCTATGAGGAACACACATTTACTGGACACTTTTTGAAAAACATAAAATTGTAAACATTAAAGGAAAAGCAGCGATTACTATTTGATATCTTCCAAACAAAACAAACTTTACAAAGTTTTCACTTGTTTAATCACTAAACTAGAGCATGCTATGTTCTGTAGGAAGAGTGAGAGCATGTTTATCTACTGATAAGAGGAGTCAATAACTCGTGGCCAAAATCGTACTTAAGCCCTTTCCAACGCATTCCACGTGGCCTCGTTAACTTTTGCTCAGCATTTTACAAAGCTGCCATTTACATGAAAATATTTGGGATGTAAAAAAGTCCCAGGCGGGTTTAATAACTTTTGGACGACTCGAAATGAAATAATAGAATTTGCTACACTTGTATACAAAATTAAAGTATAGCAACTCACTACAAAGCAGATAACTAGAAATTGCCCCTTGTAAACGAGCTCTTCTCTGTTTTGTTTCAATATCAAAATAGTTTGAAGGGTTTTTTAAGAGAGGTTCTACCGTAAAAGTTAGTTTATATTTGCATAATTTCCAATTTTTGAGTTTTTATCAATTTCATTTATGTAAATTCAGTAAAATAACCAGACAAGAGCAGTTAAATGTCGAAGACACTAAAACACTAGGTATACAGTAATTCATTAAATTTTGCAAGCCGTTAACTTTACGATTTACAGTTTACTAAACCGATAAACCAAAAATCAGCAATTCAAATTGTCTTATTACTAGTCTTGGCACTGACCATGAGCAGAATATCATGAACAGATCGAGTGAATAATTAAATCAAAATAGGATAAAACTCACATTTGGATCAAATCCAAACTAATCACCATGACTCACTGGATTACGTTTAATTGCGGGTGAAAGTTGGACAAAACCAGAGGTTATCATTGAATACGCAGCAATGAATTTTCACTCTTACACGTGTCTACAAACACATTATCTCAGAGACACTGTTGTTACATCATGCAAGTTTGTGGGAAGTTAGCCCCTGACTAGTACTGGGAAGTAGAGACAACCTTCCGAAAACTGCTCGATTCAGGTCCTGGTGACAGTGATGTGTACTAATATGCCACCATCACTTGTCACTTGATAGTAGTGTGCATTAGTTGCTAAAATTTAAAAAACTATTCCAGAGTTTTAATTTTCCTAAAAAAGTTATTTGAACAGTTGTAAAGTTTCTAAGAATAGTTGTGACTACTGTTAAAATATTTGAGACTATGACAGCACCTTGCCTCTACATTCTAGAAAATACGACCCTGTAAGAGGAAGTGATGAATCATTCGGTCTCAGGCCACTCCGGGGGCAGGGCTAGTGTGAACAGCTCATCGAAGAAAACATGTCTTTTGTATTGCCATGCCGGTTTTCTACACGCAGCCGGGTGCGTTATGCTGGTGGTTGCCATCCGGGCCTGGCCAAAACACAACTCACAAATGTAGTATGGACACTCATATAAAACCATCTACTTGTAGCAATTCCACCGGGATGCCAACCACCGGGAGTGTTCTACCGGCATGAGTGTGAACGCAGCCTTACATAGCAAGGGGGGAAAACTTACTAGTTGGGAGGCACCGAATTAGTAGTTCATAAACACTTGTTGTCTTTGGTAGGAATTTCACTTGTCACCCAGTTACCTTTAAAAGTTGCCTAAAAACCTAATACCATAGGATTTTATAATATATACAATTTTATGGTACATGGTATGGAGTGCAGAACACATAGACTGAGAAAGTGCTAGAGTGGAACAGTTCTAGGGCAATTTCAGCACCAGCAGTGAGAACAAGCAAACAACAAAAATTGTAGGTTTAAAAGAGAGTTTGATGTTTAATGTATAAGCAGTTTTAGCTTTATAATAAACGAAACCATGTCCAAAAAAACAAAGGGTGAAACCACTCGCCCTTTTTAATATTCAATTCTAATAAGCTTTAAAACTTAAAGCTCTAAATGGATTTATATTACTTTAAATAATTTCTTGTTATATTCAAATTAAATTGGGCAATAGCAACACAGTTTTGAGAATGTTTTACATCTAAAACAAAACGAAGAGAGAATGTAAGTCACTTCAGCCTACAATGTTGAGTATGTATGTAATGCACAAATGTAATGTCTGTTGCGCTGCCAAAAACCTTCACGCTTGACGCGATGAGGTATATCCGTACAAGTTGTCATCAAGTAAATGTGTCGCGTCCTCCACAAATATACAAGCCACGTGCTCAAACCTAACATGTTAAAAGTAAATTTAGCTTAAGCATGAACAAAAAAGACAGAGCAAATCAAAACGGTTTGTTTGGACAAAATATTCAAAAGACATTCTTTGATGATTGATAAATAAAACCATATTTTTATTAGAGACACCGACTACTCCTAGAGGGTATTTTAAGGTGAATATGGGATGATGGTGAGTGTTTTTGATGGATAATGAGGTGTAGTCTTGTTAGAAATTACAGCGTTCTTGGTGATAGCCAACAACGAATGGAATGGAGCAACGGCTTAACAAGACTCCCGAACTATGGTAAAAAATGGTTTGTAAAAGATAAGAGCTTTTTTAACATACTGTTTTGTTGTTATATCGATTTGTATTATCAGAGTTTCTACTACTGAAGGAATACTACAGCTGTGGCAAGGATATTTTTGGATTGAAATCGTCTTTGGACTCTTTTACTAATTTGCTTCCATAATTTTTCTTAATTGGACACCTAATAGCTTTTTATTACGCAACTGAAACAATTCTTAAAAACAATTAGCCTAATTGAATTCATAATTTGATATATCATAAAGTTAAGACATAAATTAGTAACACAAACATACTCAATTTTTAATACAGGAATCTTATTTGTAAATTTGTCTATAAACTTGTTATGTCAATAGTTGATATTATTGCTTAACTTATATTACAGAATGATATTTTTTTAACTAATACCATGGTTTTTATTTTTGGGTTCTAAGTATAGTAAAGACTTAAATGCTTTGTAAGTATTTCAACTTTATTTTGCTTTCTATTATGGTTAAGTTAATGAGAGGACTTTTCGGTAAAGTTTCGGTGAATTTATCACATACTCTTGTAATTTTCTATTAATTATTGAAACTAGTATTATGTATTAAAATTGTAAAATCGATTTTCCGTCTATAAAGAAAAACTAAACTAAATAAGGTTTTGGACTGGACATAAACAATGTAGTCAGAGTTGCCATTTTGAAATAAAAGTTTTCTTTTTGGCCATGTTTTCCGTTGATGCATGTTTGTCCATATTAGAGTTAGACAGGAGTTTCCCTGCCGAGTGGACTGGATAATGTCTGTTGATCTTTTGCTTCAGCAATCGTCTCCATTACCATCCAGAGCACTTGACGATGCTATTTATACTTCATCAACAAACAACATTAAGAATCAGTGCCTACTTCAAGTTGTTTACTTGTTCAACTGAATACCATCGTCTGCTACAAGTGATATTAATTGGAAAAAGCTACTTTCAATGCTGTGTGTTCTGTTACCTAGAATCATACAAATTTGCTCATTATAGGTTCAAGAGTGAAACAATTCAGAATAAATTCTTTAATCTTGGATATATAACTTATTCCATTGGCTCGACCCATTGTTAACAGGAAACCACTTTGCAAATTATGAAACCTTTATAAAAGGGTTGAAAGTCTGCCACAAAAAGCAAAAGCTTAAATTTAACTTTTTTATTGATTTTTAAATCATTTGCAAGGTGATTTTCTTTTAGAAGTAGTTTTAGCTAAAGCAATAAGTTATTACGGCAATGACATCTTGAGAAATGCACTTATTCCCTTTATTCGTGCAAGTTTGGTTGGCACTTTGTCTAAAGGTCGGCCTTGAAAGCAGAACAATGTTTAAGCTTCCTCATAGATTTATTCTTGGCAGCTCAACTAACGCTTCCTTACTCTAATTTCGTTGCCAACTTGACCGCTTAATTATGACGGCAGTATATTATCCAGCGCAGTGAGAAAAGCACTGTTTAATAGCTCAGCACCGGCGAAATAGTTAGTCACAGTAACTAAATGTATCTACAATGTTTTCTTTTATTGAAGTCCCCTAACCTTCTCTCAGTAGTTAGAACAGAATAATTAACTTTGTCAATACTTATTTTTGTCAATAGTTAATAGTGCTTTCATAGCTCTACTGCTGGATTAAACAAACATGCAATATAGAAACAGCGAAAATAGCCTACTTTGCTCTGTTTGAGTCCCACCTTAGATATGGCATTGCAGTCTGGGGGGGAGCACGCAAGGGCAATCTTGACAGGGTGCTCTTGAAACAGAAGAGAGCTATTAGATGCCTAGGTGACCTAAACAATCAAGATAGCTGCCGGGAAACTTTCAAAGAACTCAAAATCCTCACAGTCATTTCTCACTTCATTGGAGAAGTAATTCTTCATGCCATTACAACAGAACAAGTTAGACACAGAGACCTCCACCAGTATAACACGAGAAACGCCATCAATTTTACACTTCCTGAACATTGCCTAAGTCTATTTCAACAAAAACCAACCTACAAAGGAGCTCTATATTTTAACCACCTCCCTGAACACCTCAAGACAGTACAACAAAAACACTTCAAACGTCATCTGACTGCATGGCTTCAAGAACGGCCATTCTACGCAGAAAAGGAATTCTTGGACAACCAACAATGAAGAACATACAATATATTAATCTGTTTTGTACTCTTATTATTTTGACGCATTACTGTTCTCAACGAATATGTTAATAAAGAAATTGTCTATTGTCTACACATACTAACCTTTTCTTTATAAAAAGTTTTAGAAAATGTATTGTTTTTAAAATCTAAATATTCCTTTGGTGATTGCAGTAATGAGAAACTTAAGAAATCAAAATTTAATATAACTTTCCTACCGTAGGCCTCAAATATAAGACAAACTCTTATTCGAAGCTGGTATGTTTAACAACCTACCTGATACTTTACGAATTAAAATTTTCAAAATATTTAGATCATCTAAAACACATCTAAAAAATTTCTATATTGAAATTCAGTTTATACTTTGAGAGGATTCATGGATGCTTAAGAAATTTGAATATTGATTGTTTTGTTTTTTTATGTAAGTATAGATGACCAAAAAAACCCCTAAAACGTCCACCATTGAAGAGGTGAGGTGGGGAAATAAAATGTTGATATGTGCTCAACACTGGACAAAATAATATGACATTTGTCTGGCAGTAGAATAAAAGAATCAACCAAGCTGAAGCGTGTTAACCACAACACAATCTACTAGAAATCGACAATCAAACACAAACCTGCAAACAAAAGCCAAATTTAAAAAGTCCCGTTGCAATTCTAAAATGTAAACTCTGTGTAATGAACCAACTACTTGACAATCAGCTGGTTTGATTACAATCAGCTGGTGTGTTTACAACTCGACAATGGTGGTGGCCCTCGTGACCTCGATACATGTATCTAGTACACCCGGGCCTAAATGCAATATGTTTAACCTCCGTGGCATACTTTTCCATTGTGTCTAATTGTACTGTAGTAATGATCCATTCCAAATTGTTTGTTGGTTAAAAGCTACTTATTGCTTAAGAATATGAATTTTAAATGGTTATAATGCTCTGGGTTTAAAAGCAATTATTGTAACATTGAAATAAAGAGGTTGGTGAATTATCCAATGATTGTATGAAGTAGGGCACATTTATAACTTTTGTATTTCCAAGGCATTACTCGTATAACAACCACATAACAATAATCAAAAGAGGCTTTATGAATAATAGCTACTGCAAAGCCATTGGCAACTGGACAAAATTGTCTAAAGTATAATACATAAAATTTGATGATATTTTAAAATACATTTTCATTGCGCATTGAAATGTGTTAAACTAAAAATTGCCTCTTGACGATTGAAGCCGCTGAATCCTCCCATGTCAGTTTCAGGCTCTAAATATTATTGACTAAAAATTGAAAAAGTCTTTGTCCAACAAAGAATGTTTCATCTGAACTACTTTGAAATTACTCTTAAAATAGCTTTTGGGGGAATATAGCCAGACACAATTTTGGTGGGATTGTTCAAACCTTTAATTAGAAAACCAATTTATACAAATCATGAGTATGAAACTTATAACCAAATAATTGGAAGTACTTACTATACAAGGTTCTTTTTTGACAGACTGTGAGAAAGATTCTAATAAAACAATAACTTGATTTGAGACATCGGTTATCCTTTGAAAATATTTTAAGTTAATGAAGGGATAATGGGTGAGTGTATGAGTGTTTTCGATTAATGTCTTGTTCCAAACTAGACTGTTCCCTAGATTGGGTCATTAATTTGCCCAACCATTCCAATGATTTTGGACTTGAGTGAATTTTGAAGTTTCAAACTACGAGGAGTGATTCAGTTTTGTTACTACAGGTGTCGGGAGTTCAACCCGGGCCAATCTGGTGCAAAGCAGGCACTGTACCACTGAGCTATGATCACCCCTTTCTGTTTCAAGACAACCATTGGTTTTGTATTAGACGTCTAAACCGTTTAGAAGACTAAACCATCAAGCTGATAGACAGAATGCATTACACACCTGACATTCTTGGAGCTGACGTAGGACCCGCTGTAGCTCTCACGCTGAGCTTCTTGCAGCAGACGGAGATACTCGGCTGACGAGAAGGAGACGGGAAACATACGCTCAGGACTCGAGTGTCCGGTACGGATCGGACTCAAGACTCTCTCAACCGGAGTCGTCTGGCCTGAGTACTCTACCCACGACTCTGAAACAATGAAATGATTGTAATAAGGCAAAACCATTCAGTGTAACTCAAGCTTTAAGTTGTTAACTCTTTGAAGCCTGGCCCATTTAAAAAAAAAGATAGTTTTCCGTCTTTTTTGTTTATTTTACTTATCTCTTATTAAAAATGTATCAACCTCAAAACAACGAAAAAAGTGTTCTCCTCTTTTGCACAAAGCAAAACAGATTTTTGAGCAATCCATATTAAACTCCCTTACGCCGTAAACTTCCACCTGAGCCAGTCACTGTTAATTTAACTTGGGCCCTTCTCATCACTTAACCACATGTGAGTGAGCATAAAATGGATTGCTCTTGCTGCAGGATTCGAACCCGCGACAACTGTGTGACCGAAATTGTCAGCTGACGCCTTAGACCATGCGACCATTCTCAAACCCAATAGAAGCTATCGTCCAAGTAACCTGGACAAGCTTGCATCAAACACTCTCCAGTAGCAATCATGGTAACTACTTTGACGGCTTGAGCAGGACTCGGGCTTGGCTTTAAAGAGTTAACAATACTAACGATGCACAAAAATCAACAATCATTTCACTTGTTAAGTACATTTCTTGAAATGTTTTGTACTTTTTTTGAAAGAATAATTTTGTTTGGTCATGAATTCATAGATTTGCGTTGTTTGTTTATTTACATATCACTGCTTTATAGTTCACTCCCATGTACATGATAAAACATGAAAATTGCAAAGTGCTCTTAGGAATATTTAGGAACTCTTTAATACTGACCTATGAGGGAAAAACAACTTTTCCGAAAACCAAAAATTAGTAACTGTAAAATTTTAGAATAGTTAAAAAAATTGATTTACATAAATACAAATCTTGCATGAGTTGGATAACATAAAACAAATGAAAATATATAAAATCTGTAAATTCTGTGTCAGTAACTAGATTGCAGGATTAATCTGAATAGTGAACATTCCCAGACTAATCTAAAGAAGAAACTAGGCCAATTATATTTAGTCGAACAAAGCCACATTAAAGTAATGTTTAGTTGTTAAATTAGAAACCATCTCCTTTGATCGTAAATTTTAATAAGAGTGTGGGAAGGGAATTAACCGGAACAGGAAATGATCAGTTTTAAAGATTTTCTAGTTAGGGTTTTACTAAACTACAACCTACAAGCCATTTTTTCGGTGGTAAATGTATTCTAAAACATCTGAAAAGAAAATACTTTTGTAAATTGCAACAAGTACAGTGCTTGGAGTTGTGCAGTCACTTATTGTTGGCATCCAACGCAGATGCAACAATGTGGTATCACTCATTAGCAACGGTAGGTAGAACAATGACTTCTTTATACCCACCAGGTATTCTTGTACCAACAGATCCTTGATCAAGTATCAAGTAAGCTCTTCCAGATAAAGCAACTCGCTCCGCTAAAGTAATGGATGCTGGAGTTCACGCCTACTTTACAGGATTAAAGAATTTTTGGACTGGCCAAGAAACAGGTTTCAATTCATTAAAACAAACTTCAAGAAACAGAGTTGCACATTTTGTTTGAATTAACGCCTTTTTAGGTGTGTAGATCTTGAAATCAAGTATTCTTTTTCTCTTCTCCCTCTTTCACAAGTTCTAAAACCAAAACTTCAGTTAACTAACAAAAAAGCCACTGGCCTGAAATAGTACATTTCAGCAGTTAGTCCTTAAGTGAATGAAGATTTTGAAACGGACTGGTATGAGGCATGATCAAGGACGTTAAATGAGGAGATAAATAATCAACTTTTTGGGCAATAACTGATGAACAATACTTTTGTCAGGTATAATATCAATAAATGACTTCACTAAATTGTATTTTAATTTTAAAAAATAAAATAATTCAAATTTAATATTTCTTTGAAACCAAACCGATAGTCTCTGACTTGTTCAGAGAATTTATTTGAAGAAACAGCTGTTACTACTCTAGTTCATCCTGACCATCATCAGTTAAAGCTAGTATCAATTGGAATCGATTATTTCTAAGATAGTTAACTAAACCCCATTAAGAACGATATTTAGAGTTACAGCAGTCATTTTCAAACTAAACCATGGGAATATATTTATGATCACCTTGCCACATAAATATCATTGAAAAGGAGAAAAATATCATTTTTTGATCTCCGCTACATAAAGATGATTAAAAAGGAGAAAAAGGTCATATTTATGATCACCTTGCCACATAAAGATCATTAAAAGGATACAAAACAATACCTTTATTTCCTAGGAATAAAAGTAACTTTTGGCTTGTCAATACATAAAACAAAATCACAAAATGCAAACTTTTAAAACAATGAATTATGATGTGTTTTCTGTTTTTTTTAAAAACCTTGTATTGTGCTTTTAATTTTTAAACCAGTGACGAACACCCATGTCGAGTCTAAAGCAGCTGGTTTTAGAGCAAAATTACAAAATAATACTTAAAATTCTGCGTAATCTCTGATTTGTGATGAAATGTATAGAATCTGTGAAACTATCTACGCAAACATACATGAGTACATGAAACGTTTGCAGAACATGTTGTCTAGACGAATAGTCTAGTCTACGTTCCTTGGCACAACATACGTCCTACTTACGCTTGTCGTCTTACAACTAAACACTTGTGAGTTATTTATAGCTCCAGAACTGCAATGCATTGGTCTACAATAGCGTACGACAATGGTGCCATTGTACGCTTCATCAGTTGGGTACTTTTTGCATCCGAGTCGTCTGCTCTGCTTGTGAGTGGCAAAAGGAGAAAAATGTCCTTGGACAGAGAGTTTGTTCAAACAATGAAGTTGTTGTATATAGTTATACTTGAAACTAGAAAATATAATTATGCAAAAATATCAAGATTTTTTGTATTTATTATTACATAATTGAATCTATCAAACAGTGAACTATTGACAATTAAGTAAGGTACATTAAAGTAGAAATTGGATTATGGACACTAAAACCATTTGTTACAGTACTTATTAATTAATCTGACATCCTTGTTATCAAGCACAGTACAATCATATTTGACACTCAAGCACCCAATATAGGAAAGTTATTAAAAGAAATGTAGCAACAGTAAAATGTGAAAACATTAAAAGGTGGAACACATCATGTATGTTGTACACAATATTTTCAGAAAACAAAAGGTTTAAACATGTTGTGCTAACTAAAAAATTAGAAGCATCGCATGGGTGTGACACACTGGTTTACAAATTAAAAGCACAGTACAAGGTTTTAAAGGAAGCAGAAAGCACGTCATAATTTACCGTTTAGTAATTTTGCATTTTTGTGATTTTGTTTTTGTCATTAGCTGCCAATTATGAGTGGGGGAAATCAAGAAATCAACAAGTCCAGTCCACTATTTCATACTATATTTTAAAGCAAAACTGCACAAAACTTTGAAAACCGGTTATTCAAATCTGAATTGAAATTTGCACACTTCACCTATTGTACGATAATCCACGTGGTTTTTGACCACAACCCAGTTAGGTCTCAACCACGTTACGCTTGCGGATAAACAAGCCATATTTAGATTGTCTCTTGTCCTCTGAGACCAGTTTTTACTTTGCGGATCGAATTCCCAAGCTCACAAACCGGAACCTACGCAAGGTGTGGCAGTCTCCTGTCATACAATACCACCTGTTCTTGCTACTTATGTTAGTTAACTTATGTATGCATTACATCTTGCAAAAATTTAAATGAACAGCAGTTCTAGCTAATGCTCATTTATTCAGTCACAATCCAAGCTATCTTCGGATCGTATGAAATTTTTTCGTATGAAAACCATGGTCAAACTGTTTGGGAAAAATTAAAAATAACACATAAAATTTGTTAAAACAATAATTGTGGCAAAGGAAGTGGTAGGCCCATCTTATCAGTTGTTGACAAACTAATAGATAACAATGACAGATAATGGTTGTAAACAAAGATTGGTTGAAGGTTGTTAACAGAACTTAAAAGCTGAAATCAAAACTGACATTTATGTGCAGGTAAAGCAACAATTAAAGACAAAGCATGACTTTACACCCGCAAACTACAAAGTAACACATAGGACTTGTTAATGCAAAGTTAGATACAACTATTTATCATCAAATATTCAAACCATAAATTGAAATGGCAAGGGAAATTATTGTTCAATTATTCTGAATTGTATAAAGTACAAACATTGACAAATAATTTTAAGATTGAGTTGATTTTTGCCCACTAAGGCATTTCCAAAAATTATAATTTACTATGATTACTTAAAACACACAGATTAGATTATTAGCCAATTTCCAAAGGAAATAGAGTTATTCATTTATATCGCCACTATTGTCATAGAACAAACCGGTTTACATAAATGTATATAATTATTTAAAATAAAAATAATATATGTATTTTCAATTTTAAGCTTAATAATATATGTATGTTTGTGACCACTCTTAAGGTTGCATTATCGTACAATTTTCACCAAATTTGCACAAATATGTTCCTTTTGCAAATCACTAGCTTGTTTGTTAACCAGCAAAATCGGTCCTTTGGAAGTGATTTTTTGGGGAAGTATTTCCTTCCCAAAAATGAGTTTTTTATGCTATAAAACTATGTTTATGATACAATTTTGATCAAACGTAGTAAACAAATTTGTGGTACCACAGAAACATGTGTACCACCACAATCGACAAAATCCAATCTGCTAGACCAAGATGGTGGCGTAAAAACAAATGTATTGATTTATACAATTGTGTCATAAACTTTAACCGGGACATTTTATATGTTACAAATTAAGATAAACCTTACATCCTTAATAAGCAGAAAAATATCCAAAGCTCCCAAAACCAGCCACAATTTCCAACTCCAAAGCTCACTTCTAGATCTATTTCCACCTTGTCGCTAACTGTAATAACAGTTCACAGAGTCAACGATGTTAGCTCATTACAAAGGAGCAACCCTAATTACGGTTATTTTCTGCTCCGTAATGATGGCTTTGACTGCAGCAGTGAGTCATGTTTACTGCCAGCCTTTACAGCAACTGATTTGAATATTGTTACGTTTGACCTGTTAATGGCGGAATAAAGGCGATTATTCGGTGTAACAAACTCTAATTACCAACAGAATATATACATATATATAAATGTATACTTAAAGAAAAAATGTTTCCGACTTTTTCCACCTTTTGCCCAAAATTTATCGTGTGAGTAATCTAGATACAGTATAGGATCTTCGCTACTAAGCAAGGTATTTAAAATATATACTTGTTAACATTTTAACAATCATGTACATAATTATAGTACAGTACCTTTAAAATAGAAAAGTATCTACACAGTAGTGGCCTTGACCTTAAATTTGCCCCATAAGAACAATGTTAAGACGTGCATTTATTTAAAACACCTCTTGCCTACAACTTGCATCTGATGTTTATGAAAAATACTTTGTTTTGAAGATTGTTAAATGTTTTAGTGAATCTGAAGAGCCTAATTTCCATTTTCTCATTTAAAAAATAGTGACATAAATAAAAAACTAAATAAATGTTGTATTTTAATTTCTTATTTTACTTTTTATTTAATTTATAGAACTTCCATAAAAGTAGTCAGCGAATTGACTGCAGTATATTGTCATTTTTCAAATAAAACTTATTTCAAAAAAACTTTGATGAAAACTGTAAATGTGGAAGTCTTAAGAAAGTGTTTGTCTTTACATTGATCTTATGGGACAAAAAACAACAAGAGACCGAGTAGGTCACTAGGTCAGTAAGAGACTTGTATCCTCTGGTATGGAGGGTCATGAGTTCAATTATCTTTGCAAACACATTGGTTTGAACTGCTTTCCTATAAGCTTTTTCTGTATGTTGACAAATCTAGATTCAGTTTCATAAAAACTACTCTAGCATTGGCAGTAAAAAGCCAACGGATTTAAGTTCCGAATGCAAAGCAAACACTATTATGCCAGCTGACTACATTGGACAGAGGAACTTATGTAACAAATGAATTGTCTCAGACGACAGACAATGATTCAATTACACACTGAACTGAATCATTCCTTCTGTACTTGCTGCACAACCACACATCAGAACCAAATTGCAAACTGTCTGAAAAGTAAGAAAAGTGCACAATGTTAACATGTATATTTCTTGAGACAATAAAAAAGAGTGTAGCATACAAAAAAATTACAAACACATAAAATGACACACTCTTGAGTTCTGTACTGTACAGTCTGCAAGTAGTCCTTTCGTCTTATATTCATTTGTAATCAAGGGTGACTCTTGATTGAATACAAATTTTATTTGTTTGTCAACTTTCAATCACAACTCATTCCTTTAAATATGCCTGACGATATTCTGAAACTTGCGTTTGAAACTATTCTTATAGCCTTTTACAACCTAAAAAGCTTCTTAAGTTGAATAATTGAACAGCCTCCCAATAACCTCATCGTGAAGGACACATGAGGGATGGAAGATTAGTCCAAAACAGGCTATTCGAATAATTTGAAAACAAGATTTTGCTAAAGTGCGTAAACAAGTCAAGAGGGAAAGTTTTTTGGACATTTTCTGATTGCCCCTGCGTCCTTTAGGTGAGCATACTCAGTCCTAAACTGGCCAAAGATTACTATTACGCAAGTTCTGTATTGAAAAATATTTATCAGTGAGTGAAACCTGTCAGTACGTGCGAATGTGTTGTGTTGCAAAACAACAACAAAACTGCGCTGAGGTTACTGCGGTGACTGACGAGTGAGTGCAAAACATAAACAATGATCTTGAGATTATGTAACACCTCTGACATCACCACTGATAATGATATTGTACCGATATAAACTATTGCTACACAAAGTGCAAACTTAGCTGAACCTTTATATTTAATCCCACTAATGTTATTCTCAAGGGTAAGTTTAAAGTGTAAAGAAAGTTTGGAAGTCACGTTAAGCTGTTGGTCCAATCCATTGGTTGTTGGGCTATTAATTAATGACCAAATCTGGGAAACTGTCAGCCCTAGTTTGTAATAAGACTACACCTCAACCTCCATCCAAAACACTCATCACAATAACCATCATCCCATATCACCTTAAAATACTTGTGCCTTACTTCGAGTTTCATAAACTCAAAAATTAAATTAAAAAGACTGTGACTGCGTGTTAATGCAATTATTGACTTGAGTCACGCTTGGTAAACCGACTTTAAAATGGACCAAACACAAAAATTAATACTAAAAACTATTTGAAAAGTCCTGTACAATTTTAATTTGATAATTAATCATTACAACAGAAATACAAAGTTGTATCTTCTTGAATATACTGACTTATTATCTATGTATTTCTATTTCCATCCATAGTTTACGATAGTTACACAGCTGTTAATGCTCTCACAGTGATTAAATAAAAGTGGATAGCATTGTTTCCCATTGTTTGTGCTTGGCTAAGCATGACTTATCTGGGCTATTTATACTGCTTGAAGGAAAAATTACACATTGCATTGTATCTTAAATCATATAAGGTATAGATTACGAATATCAGAAAACTACTTTAATCCAAGGACTTACTCCTACTTATTATTTATAAAAAAGGCCCTCAGGTAAAAAACAAGTAACAGTAAAAAGGCAAAACTCATATATCTACAACTTTATCTGTAGAACTATTTACTGTAATTTTGACTTTTAAAATATCAAATTATTGAACAATAGATTATTAGTTTGAAGTTTACTCAGACTTTTGCAAGAGTCTTTAATAAAGCTGAAAAAAACTTTGTTTTTACATTTTCAACTGGACACTTCTCAAAACCAAAATTAGCCTCCAAGCATGTTTATGGTATATATTACCCTTCCATCTAAGTCCATCAAACTTAAAACTTTTCATTTAAGACTATCAAACTTAAAACTTTTCATTTAAGACTATCAAACTTAAAACTTTCCATCTAAGACTATCAAACTTAAAACTTTACTGTCAGTTTTGAAAACTGTAAACCTGTACTGCCCAGCCTTAACCGATTGCAATTAAAGATCTCATACATTTTAGATCTTTACCAGATGAATAAAGAGGCACCATTGTCAGTACATTATCTGAGTATTTTTCTATTAAGAGTTTCTGAAGTACTTTTTCAGGGTCTAAACACAGTACAAAGTACCCTGATCAGCCAAGGTGTAATCAGAGTACTTTTGTGTGACATGATGTATCATGATCTATCTCTGATCTGTGTATACACAGTCATACAGTGGAATACTCTGATCAGGTTTTAAAATTTGGTGATGATGGCAACACATTGTTCACAACATCTTGTTCACTCAGTGATGATTTCATTAATATGAAGATTAGAGATTTTAGGGGAAAAACCAGGCCGACTTGCACCTATGCGCTGAAGCACTGCTAGCGTGAGTTAAGTGTATTTCCTTAGCAAATTTGTAACTCTAATTCACTATTGCAACTCCAGTTGGCTACCCTCACATCCTCGCTTCAGCCTTCAGCCTCAGTTTTGCATCATGTATTACCACGATTGTAATCATTCAGTGATTTGTGCTCTATCACCACAAGTGAACGATGCTGTTTGCTATGTTCACAGCCTCGCTTCGGCCTTCAGCCTCATATTTATGTGTTCTTTTACTGCAGGTTTTAATACATGTCACAAAGGGAAATGTTATTTCAAATTTCATTAAAATCGAACTATGTACTCATTCTGTTGTTATGGCTAAAAATTACCCTTTTGGCCACCATTTTGAAACGAATCTACAGATGTGTATATCAATGAGTAATATTAAAATGTGTATGTTTTCCAAATAATGATCAAAATTGAATGATATTTACTATTTTAAGATAATTAAAACACATTTTAATGAAAACTCCACCCAAAATAATAATTCTAATATACAGTTTGAAAAAATTCTCAAATTGTCTAATGGAATCAAGATTGTAGCTAATTTCACGGTCCCGGGCTTGGATCTTACCATGCTGACGGCACGAATATATCATTTTTCCAAAGAAAATTCGCTTATTAGTGGACAAGCCAGTGTCTTACATTTCCGCAAGAGAATGAATGGACACGATTAGAAATCACGCCCAATCCACTGGTATTATTTACGCCAACACTGTTTAGTAAACAAGCGGTAGTAGGCTGGTTACAGTCACTCGTACACGACGTGGCCTGCACTGCATGGCACAATGACAACTGCGTGCCTTGTCGTGGGCCGGGTGTTACGTCGTTGTAAACAAGGGAGAGTAGGCTGGTTACAGTCACTCGTACACACGACAGTAGCCTGCATGGCACAATGACAACTGCGTGCCTTGTCGTGGGCCGGGTGTTACGTCGTTGTAAACAAGGGAGAGTAGGCTGGCTACAGGGCGCGGCACACGACAACACCCTGGCGCACCACACAGCAGACACGGTATCTGTATGTTGTCGTGGACTTGTGTGACACACTGATGTTGTTTTCTTTGTGCGCAGATATCGCCTACAGTTGAACACGTGCTCGTGACACTGACAATAACCTAACCTAGTTTAAATGCATCGCTAACGACTGCTGCACTTATGCAACTTCAGTGCAACGTCCTCCATCTCACTAGCCAGGCACTAGCCCTTCTCGTGTGTTCCTCAACACAATAATAGCCTGTGTGACCTGTTTTCCAAAATGTTAAAGATCAAGGTCAAAATATATCCGCTGATTCCGCTCATACATGCTAAACTTGTCCCATGTGAGATTTTTTACATAAAGAAGTTGTTAATAAACATCTTCTTACACATGTAACCTGCATTACAAAACTAGTATTTATTAATTTATATTATTTTTGGTATATAGCTGGTTTCTTAATAAGTTTTGGAATTTGTATACACACTGTTGAAGTTAAATTTAACGTTTCCTTCTTAAAATGTCCGCTTGCAAAGAACTCACAAAATAATTTGGAATAGTCCCTTGAGTGCAAATAAATGGTACAAAAACTTGGAATTTTGTATGGTTTGGGTAGTAACTAGTGGTGGGATTATATATACGTTTTTTCTTCTTCATATAGCCTACTGATTTGAAAACGAAACGTTGGGTCCAAAATTAACCCACATCTTCTTTTTGCTATATTCTAAAACGCAAGTCCCGGTAGGTACGGACCCCATACAATTTTAATCGGTACCTGAGATACGATTAATTAGAATCGTATTACTGGTAAACTGACAAGAACGTTACTTTTCATCAACCCAATGGCACTTATTGCTAACGACACTTACTTAATTGAGAACAATTAATTTGTCTAATCAACTAGGTTACCAGCGGTTTATAGAACCAACGAGAAAGCCGCCTTGTACAGCCGACTGATGGCAAGACTGCCACGAAAAACAGAGAATCTTTCGAAAATTTACAAGTTGAAAGAGCTAAAACAATCCACCCTTGCCAACATTTACAAATTTGCTACAAAAATAGCTAAATTAAAAAAAAACTCGCGAAATTATATATACGATGGTGATCTTTTTTGACTATTTACTATTTTCTAGATAAAGACAAGGAGTGCAAGTACTGTAGCTAGAAGCAGACTACAAGAGTAGGGCGATCGATAGTGTTACGTTAGTGTTTACAGCTAGCAGCAAAGTGCACTGGCCTTTCTTGCAGTTCCCGTCTGCAGTAACTGCAAGTTGTCCTTGCACAGTGTCAACACTAGACACTGCAGAGTAGACACCTCCCTCAAGTACAGGTTAGAGAGTAGACATCATAGGCGTAACCGGGATGGTGATAAGGGGGGGTTGTTATTTAACGGGAGGTTTAGTTCCATATTCCCTCTCCCTTCCTTAGCTCAAGACGGGAGGTTGGAGAAAATTAAAAATTTAAGAAACATTTGAACGCATTTGAAGGCTAGTCTTGGATTTACTCATTTTTAAACAATTTTGGCAAAATTTACTCAGTTTTGAGGATAACATTTTTAGAAATCAAAATATGTTGCCAAAATATATGGGAGTTTAATTACTTCTAGAATGAAACGATAATTTGAGCGGACCCGTGACGGGTTTGAATCGTGCGCGACTCCGGATCTTATCCCTTCACTGGCGCGGGATCGATCTCCGCAGTCACCATTTACATTTATAAAGTGACTATACGGTAACGCTAGGTAAAGGTTGAGTGGTAGAGAGGACTTTGTAGTCCTAACTTCGCCTCGTGAAACAACACAAACTTTACTTTTATTACCATTAATATTTCTTTTGTATAAAATTAAGTAACAGCTGACTGTAAAAATTCTCTCCCAGAAGTAAGTGTATCGTAAAAGTCCGAAATTATAGACAGGGTTTATAACCCTTCCCCTCACTATTAGCGCTCAGTTAAAGAATGAAAATTAGGGAGGGATGTAACTTTCTCCGGGTACACGTTTCTCAGAGAATGGTCTCGAACCCTATTTTTGGAAGATATAGGCAAATAAGGGTAATCTCAATGCATGTTTTAAATTTCTGGAACACTAAACGCAAGTCTCATTTATTTTCAGGGTAATTCTTTTGAACGAATTTTAACAAAAACTGCTGGGTAGCCTTGGAAGTATTCCCTCCTCAGTACCACGAAGGAAGACAGGAGAACCTGCTGCCTGGAGCACTTCCATTCTCTCCCTCAGTTGAGGATAGTTCTCATCATCAATTTACTATCAACAGTGAAATGACTGGGACTCGTGACGTGGTCCTGTAATCCAGCTTCATTGTGGTCAGGTTTTGAGGATGATATAGGTCTAAAGCGGCTCAGATAGTCTCAGTGATCATCTGATGATACCCGCATCAACTCCCACCATCGTTTAGACATATCAGACCATCACCTGTGTGGTTCGGAAGTCACGTTAAGCCGTTGGTCCTTGTATTCCATTGGTCATTGGGCTATTAATGACCCATTCTAAGGAAGATTCGGCCTTAGTTTGTAACAAGACTACACCTCATAACTCATTACTACCACTCATCACACTCGTCCTTCACCACATATTTGCCTTAAAATACCCTCATGAGAGTGGTCGGCATCTCAAATAGTGATTTAGTGAAAACCCTTTTCACTAACTTGTTGCGTTGTGTTTTGTTCTACACTCCTCGGCGGACCCGGCAACCACAGTTGTTGCTGGCTAGACTGGTGCAGCCCGGTCGGCCTTGGGTACGCAGGGGGCCAGGGGGGAGCGCTCCGGCACGCACACAGCCTTGACTCGCACTGCCGGAGTGCCGGGCTCATCCGCGACAAACAGATGCGTAAATACCACAACAAACAACACAAACACAGCACAGCTGCTTCCTCACATCATCGCTTCCTCCTCGCGCTGCCAAATATATCGTCTGGGAAATTCACGGTTTCACACACTGACCTAGATGTGTCATCCGGTCATCGATAAAAGTAGCGAAATGTCTCCGCGTTTATTTCTGGAGCCGTACGTACGCACTAGAATGTTTACTTGAAATGCGCACTACAGTATATACTCCCGAATTGTATTCGGAAGAATGCCGTCAGCATGGGAAGACCCAGACTCGGGACCCTGAAATTAGCAACAATCCTGGCACCCAAAACACGTTTTGAGTCTTTTTCAACACTTCTTGTACATCCTCTCTACAGGTCGCATTTTGTGTCTGATTTTCGTAAAGTTTGGTTCAAATGTTCCTTTAGTAAATATCTCGGTCAAGTTCGTTAGTTTAAAAAATTGGAACACGTAAGTCCCCTTTTGGAGGAGTCTATAAAAAACGTATTAAAATATTCAATTTTCCCAGTTGTAGGACCTTGAGTTAGTAGGATCTACAGGCTCCAAAAGGTAACTTGTAAAAACACGGTTTTACTAATTCTCTAAAAAACGTAAAGTTCATCCGATTTTGATGAAAACAAAAATAAGTATATATTTATATGTTACTCATCATTATATCAAACACTATGAAAATCCAATGAGCCGTTTTGAAATGTCAGCCGAAAACTGAATTTTTGATATATCAACTGAATGTGCTATTCCGATCATAATGAAATTGGAATCGAGAGCTTCCATCATAATTAAATATTAGCACGTGCTGTAAAGTAAAAGAACGTACAACTCTGACACGAGAGGCTGAAGCAAAACTGTGAGCTTGCTGAATTAGAGTAACGAATTGCATAAGAAATTCACCTTGCTCACGGAAGTTCTTTAGTGTCGGCCTGGTTTTACTATATATTATTTTCCACCTAAATAATCTTCCGATCGAAACCCGTACAATGATGAAAACGAGTTATGGAACACACTAAAGCTCGGTAACGTCCATGATTGTACGCAAAATTTAACAACGCAATTACACCAGACAGTTCAAACCGTCAACAACTCGTATACAGCCAAACGACCCTATGATTAGCAGGTGCATTCGGTGTTTAGGGGAGTCTTGGCGAGGGGGAGAGGGGTAAGCGTGATAGCAGTCACGTATCACGCTCCCCTCTCCCCCTCCCTCACACAACATAGTCACGCGTCACGCTCGCCAGGCGTGACCGACACAACAACAGGTAAACAAAACCAGCGCTGAGTCGTCTACATTCAGCTACGTTGTAGTCTATTGTCACTGTCTCACAACTGATGCTTGGGTCCAGGAAATACATCGTAGTTATTCACACCTCAAGGATTTTCTCAAAGGATTTGTTCACTTTTCAACTGACCCCTGCCTTGAAATCTACTCAATCAATGCATTCACCCTCCCTTCTCCACAAATGAGCTGTGTTGGCTTAGAGTAAATAATAGATAACAATCTGTACACTCTGGTTTTAAGCTCTCAAAGACAATGTTTTTCTGGTCTTGCAGTCGTAAAAGGTAATATTTGCTACTTTGCTTTGAGACCATAACCGCGCTTAGAGGCGTGATGGTGTGTGTTTTTAACCGACTTCATTGATAAATTATGAGGTGTAGTCTTATTACAAACTAAGCCCGACTCCAGATCGGGTCATTAATTGGGTCCAGCCCAACGACCGATGGAATGGACCAACGGATTAACGTGACTTCCGAACTACGGGGAGTGGCCATCTTGAAAAGTTATCACTGCAGCCGGGAATCGAATCCGGGGCGATTTGTTGCGAAGCACACACTATGCCATTGAGCATATCAGACTGCACAGTACAAATCGCCAAACCACCTCGTCATCATAGAACGGACTGCCTCTAATCTCGGACGGAAATACGCTTACTTCCTCCAAACAGCCTTCTACTACAAGTACTACGCCTTCTCAATTCCAATTCTTTCTTCCGGCGCTTCGCCTCGCTACAAAACGCTATTTGTATGCTGCCAGAAAGTCACGCCCATCGTTTATTCGAAGGATGGGGGGTCCACGACCCGCTTAACTCACTATCTATCTGAAGAGCTTATCCGTTGTAAGATGACGATCATGGTGGTCAGAACCACGATGACGATGTGACTACTGAACAGTAACTCAGTCGCTATTAAAATGCAAGAAGGCCAGTCGGATCAAATGTTTTAAAACTCTTTCTCTACGCTAAGGGCGAACCAAAGACAAGAATTAGCCATGAAATGAAAATTTTCTTTATTCAGGCACAATGTCATGCCAGACCGACACGCAGCTAAGCTCATTCAGTTGGGCCCTTTAGAGACTGTACTCCGTGCCATCACTACAAGGACCAAACACCACAATGAGTGACACGTTTATTGCCCACGCGTCCGGCACAACTGAGAAGTTTCCAGAGATGTCATTAATCTGCTTTTCGTGAAATACCATCTGAAATATTCTCAAGTGTTCCGTCAGCCTCTTTATACAATATTATAATATATAGATCTCAGGGCACGGCCAGGCAGTCAGTTCCGTGCAGTGTGTGAAAGTCAGGGCCGCGTCCCTTGTGAACAAATAGTGCTGTGAACATACAGGGTCACATCCCTGGTACGTGAATAGCAAGGCCCGGTATCATTCGGAAGGTCCATTTCTTATTATGTGTAAGGTAGGGGGGCTTTCCTTCAAAAAAAAAAAAATATAGTAGACAGCTGCAAATCTTCAGATCAGGTATTTTTATTTAATTTTGTAACCAATATGATGTATACTAAGACTAATCAAAATGTGCACACATGAGACCACATTTACGCCCAGCAGTCGGTATCTTAATGGCGGGAGATAACGTGTGACCTAAATGACGTAATAAGCCATGTGTTGATACAATCAATCACACTCTTTGTCAGTTTGGGGTTCCAGCTATGCAGCTTTAAATGCTGCAGGTCTGCAGGAAACTGACATTTCATACAAGGCTGTACCGAAGAAAGGTGAAGGTGTTGAAACCCTTTCCCGAAATACCCTTTTGGGGCTTATTTACCCACCAAAAAGTGTGTTAGTTCCGTAGTAGCTGTGACCTTGAATTTCGTCCCGTAAGAACAATGTAAAGCACATTTTCTTGGTACACTTCAAGCCAACAGTTTTCATCCATTTTATAAGAAAATAACTTAGTTTTAAAGTGCATAATTGTTTTAGCGACTCTGCTGAGCCGAATGTCCATTTTATTTTTAATAAGACCGTGACATAAATCCAAAAATTGAAGTAACTTTGTATTTGACTTTGTTTTTACTTATAAACTTATACAATTTTCAAAAATGTGGCCAGCCGAGTCACTGCATTACATTGTCATCTTTCAAATAAAACTTGTTTCAAAAAGATCTTATGGAAATTGTAGGCATGAAGTGTCTTGAGAAAATGCCTGTTTTACATTGTTCTTATGGGACAAAAAACAAAATGGCCGGCAGGTAATATGCATTCTAAATTACAAGAGAAAATATTTTAGCAGGCCTGCACACAGTAGCGTAGCCAGAATTTTGGATTAAGGAAGAGGGATGGGTTGCCAGATGAGGCAATTTCAGAGTGTCATCTGGGGAGTGGCGATAGAGTCCTCCCCTCCAGAAGAAAGAAGGGCCTGGAGGCTCTGCCCTGGAAAATGTGAAACATTTGGATGCAAAATGGTGAGTTTTTGGGAAATTGTTATCCTCAAACAATAAGAGCTAGTGAGCTGATTTCGTAACAATATGCAGTTGTCATTTTGTGATTTCAATAAGCAAAAGCGCCTGACGGAACCGTACCTAACATTCTTGTTAAATAAAATACATTCAGATTCTTTGTTACTGGCAATACTTGTGCTAAAATAGTTTTAGACTTGAGGCAAATTTACGCTCACAATGGCCAAGTACTCTTGAAATGTTTTCATCCATTTTTGCGACTGTAATCTTTAGATAAACACCTTTGTTCTTTAGATGGACAACAGAGAACTACGTTACTGGTCACAAATAAGCCAATGCCCATCACTTAAGCAAACCAGGTCTGCGTTTGGCTGCTTTGCAAGAGTCATAGTCACTTACATTGTTCCGAGTATTGCGCCAGACAATTATCTATCTACAACACTGAACTAGCCAGTCGATAAAAGCCTTGAAAAAGATGAACTGCATCATCACCGAAACGTCAGCCAGTAATTTACGTTTTACGACACGGTCTCCGCTTGAAGCCAAATGTGGTGTCAGTAATAGTGGCCGTGAAAGTCTTTCAAATCAAATTTTTTATCTATATAAATAAAATAAGACTTGAGTCTGTTCATTGAAATGAATGCTCCATTGGTTTTTGTATACTTTGCAAAGACCAAAACTGACGTCAAAAAAACGTCTCTGTAAAGTTTTTGAGTCATTTTGAATGCTTATAACTCAAAATTGCCTAAAATTACCGTGATGAAACTTTATTTAAGGGTTTAGCCCATTACTCAGAGTGTTTTTAGATATATTTCATGCCCATACAACACCCATAAAATAAATGGCAGGGGACCAAAGTGGGCTTTGAAAGCGACAAGAACTAGTTGAACGAAGTGCTCTGGTGTGTTCTTAGCTCGACAACATAAAAATAATATTATGGTAGTTTTGTTCTTTGGGAATAGTATTATTTGTTGCACAGTTCATGTTGAACAAAGCTTGCGTACAATAAATTTTACTGTATATTCATCATATGCTAAAAAGGTCGTTTTGGGACCCTTAACAACGCTCAAAGTGGTCATGATCCGGAAACCCTTGGCTAAGCTCCCGCCTGCACCATGCAGAGTATGAAAATAAGACACTTTTAGTTTTACAGTGGAACCTTGATACAACAAAATCCTTGATATAACAAATTTTTTCAAATCCCCTTCAATTCTCCATAACACTCAATGCAAATTACACCTCTATATAGCGAAAGAAACACTTTGAAGACCCTCGATATAACAAATTTTGGTCCCCCAAAAGCCACAAGCAGTACCTCAATATAACGAAATTCAGGAACTCTTAACCTCTACATGCGTAGTCCACCTCTATATAAATTTCCCTCTGAGAGCATTCAAAGCCAACTACAGAAAAGAAGTAGTGCGGCAGTTAGCGACATTGAGAAAAACACCCCAACCAAGATAAACGTATTGAACGCTATGTGGATGGCATCCAAAGCATGGAACAAAACAACAACTCGCACAATTTCTAACTGTTAAAAAGGGTGGGTTTAAAGTTCCAAACGGAGAAGAAGACGACAATACAAATCAAACAACAGCAGATAACAATGAGGCACCAGTCAATTGGGAAACAGTGACCAATACACTTGACTTACAAGATATGGAGTTCGACGAGTTTGTTACCTTCGACGACGATGTAGCTGTATGTGGGGAACTTACTAATAGTGACATTGTTTCTTCTGTGGCTCCACCTTCAGCCCAAGACCAAGAAGAAGAGGAGAGTGATGAAGATGAAAGTGAAAGTGTTCAACCTGAGCCGACGTGAAAGATGCTCGTGCGACCCTTAATGTGAGATGTGTTTGAAAAAAAGGGTGTTTAAGTGATAGTGTTATAAATTCAATCAGAGCTGGATTGCACTCTAGATTTAGTCCAAATCACAGGTAAACAAACTACAACTCGATTTCTTCTACAAGGCGATTGAAACTAATCACAGAACTCACAAAAGCAAAATATCATTTTCCTTTGTATGTACTGAGACTTTCTACATCAATTTATTAAATATGTACTCTATGTAAAATAAATGGCTTTGTTGATTATCATCTTACTTTTCTTCTTGCCTAAAAATTTCCAGTAGAACCTTCGTGCATCTAGCAGTGATGTAGTCAGCATTGATAGTGAAGCGTTATATTGAGATATTTGTTATAGGTTCGTTATGTTGAGGTTGAACACCAGAAGTTTGCAAAACCTCTATATAGCAGAAATGTGTCTAGTTTAACCTCAATATAAGGAACCTCGATTTAACAAAATCCTTGATATAGCAATTTTACAAATCCCCTTGACATTTGTTATATTGAAGTTCCACTGTACTATAACAACCGCTAAACACAACGGTGACATAGAATAGACACCCTGTGTGTGATTAGGTACGGGGCTAGAGGCACATCCACAGAGAGAAGTTGTGATAACTGATAACAGCAAGTTGAAGCGGTCAAGGTCACAAGAGGCACAATACAGGCTGCCAGACTCAATAATATCAGTTATAACTTCTCATGCACGTACAACTTATTAAAATCCCAATTATTTATTTTCTCAAAACTAAATATAATTTTTGATGTTAGACGAGAATAAAAGTCTTGTTACAAATTTGATGAATATTTAGATTTTTAATATTCCATAATCATTGCATAGCTCACACCTAGAGAGTTGAAATTTCACACTGAAAGTTCTGCGTTAAATTTCAACGTTCATATTTGAATTTTTACTATCAAATATTTGTTATTTTTGTTAATTAGTTATATAATAGCTTAAATTGGTTGTATTAATAAGTTGACAAATGTTGCTATCCCCAGTCATTTTGAACTAAGTTCTAAATGTCTTGTGAACTTGTAAAAAGCCTCTTGAGTTATACTAAAAACTGTTAGACAAGGCAGCTAAACAGCCTTAAATTAAACAGCCTGTTAAATTAGGTAACTCTCCAAAGTGTGGATTATTCATATAGTACCCTCAAACGGATTACTAATAAAAAACTGGCCAAGTATTTTGAACTCTCGGTGGTGATCTGAGCTATCCTGTTCTAGCTATATCATCATCCTAGCTTGTTTTCTAAGCCAGAGATATTTAATATTAAAGCTCTTATTAGAAGAAGGCGGTCATTATTATTATTTGAATTGGACAGCCACACTTAGTTCTTTTTGAAGTTGATTTAAATTCCTTAAACAGGTCATATTTCACAGTAATTAAACTAATATGCACTGTCAAGATTTTTTTTGCGAACCAAACCACCGCCTACTTAAAGATTGATACTATTAGCTTAAGACTAAACCTATTCCCCAAATAAGGTAGGCCTAGGGTACAAAACTAATAATAAATTTGAAAATGTCCAGGATTTTTTAATTCGATAAAAAAATTTTTAGTACAATAGTGAAGAGTGGTTTGTGAGTAACATTCTACTGCTAGCTAATGTAAAAACAAAACGCATTACATGACAGAACAAACAACGCTCATGACGATCTAGCAGCTGTTGCACAACTTTGTTTACATTCTCTTATACTGAAATTTGGAATTATTGCGATTAACTCACCTCCAAGAGCGTCTTCATTCCGATTTGAAGTCATCTTAGCAATACGTAAAAGCACTAAATTTCACTAACACCAAAATCCAACTGAACAAACGGTGTTGCTAACAAAACCACTCGGTACGTGCTATAAGTATGACAGTTCTCTTCGCTTCGCCTTCTGACGGGTTCCTTCTCCTGCTTTGTTATTGTTTTGGTTTCACGTTATTGGCTGAAAATCATATAATCATGAAGCAACCAATAGAGAACAGGAAAAGGATTTTATAGATCGCAGCACTGCCTTGACAACACACCACATCACACCAGTGTCCAAGGCCATCGACAAAGATTAAAAGAAAAAATGTGGCTATTATTAAATTAGACGTACTATATCTTTAAAATTTGAGAAAATAAAAACATAAGCCAATACTTTCTCAAGTTACTTGAAAGTTAAATGCTTGAAAGTATTGGCTTTTTTTTCTCTAATTTCAAATATATTCCAATACTATGGCAGTATGGCTCAAGTTCTCTGTACTACAATATCCTCTTCTCAAAGTGCGGGTCACGGTATGCGTATGGACGCCGTCGATAAAATATATTACGTAGCGCGATTTCCGTTTTTTAACCCCCCTCTCCACAATGTATCATAGCATAACACTATGTCAATCCCCGCTGTCGCCCAATGTTTTAAAGAGTAACAACGTGGTCTGTCCTTTGAGTTTTTTGTTGTTGTTGGAAACCGGACCCCAAACACTTGTGCCTGAATCGTTAATTAAATTTGTTAAACATCTTTCATCCGTATTAAAAGCTGTACCTCCTTCACTTAGCAATTGAGCTGCGTACACGGAACGGGTGCTTTCAAATATTAAAACTTTCTTTTAACTGCCACTTTGGTTTCTTATTGTTTTTGCGAATAATTCGTCTAGTGATAGACGCACGCCCGCACTTCCAAATTCCTGTAGCCACTCCTCTAGAATAATATATGTCAGTGTCGTGCCACTATAAATACATTCATCTTTTGTTTGTCCATGGGCGCACTGGCATAGAACAATACGCCGAATTTTGGAACACATCGACCAATTGAAGAGGGGCCAAGGGAAACGCCTTCAGCAACCGGGGACTCCCCTGGAAAATGTTGGAAGAAGAAACAACTCCCTTTCAAACTGTACTTTTTTGTAGCTTATCTTCAACTTAAATAACATTAAAAGGAGGTGCTTAAACAGGTCTAGTTTAATTGAAATTTTGATGCAAGAGAGATATGTATAATATTATTTTTTAGTTTATTTTTAATTATTACACTTGAAAATGGGCTAACGTACCGTAAATAGTTGTATTTTTATATTAAACCGATATTTCCCGATGCTATACTGTGGAATAACAATAATAATCATTGTCACATGTTTTTCCTACTTAACAATATACATTTTGATTCTCTATGGATGTTGCATCATCTTTTTGTATTATATTTTTCTATGACGTCAGGCTTTTTTTGTATCTTCATTATTGTTCGTCTGTATTCTGTGATTTTGTCTGTCTCGTCTCTTTCATGTGATGGTTATAGATTAACTGATATAATTTTCTTTGTAATTACGCGAGTGGGATGACAGACTAGTTACTGATTTGATTTACTTCGAAGAGAACATTTCTTTGTGTGTATACTACTACGAATATTGAAAGAATTACAACGCAGGGAGATTTTCAGAGTGTTAACAACGTGCATCTGATCAAAGTCAGGCCTAGTCCAGAGCTACTAACAAACGGTCATTCAAAATGAGCACCTCTCAGCTATGTTTTAAATTTGGAAGAGTTGTTTTTGGTGGTTCAAGAAACTTGGATGGGAGGTTAAGGTAAGCTTTGCTATGAAAATAATAAATAAGGCCTGTTGCTACAGCCTAACGACTTCAGTAGACTGTAGTCCTTCCATGTTTACCTGTTAAAATGTGATTAAGAGGAACAGTGAGCAATGCAAGCGTAGTTATTTTGCGAAGATATCACTTCAATGCAAGTGATTTGGGGAAAGCCATGAATTTTGTTTGAAACAAAAATAAGGGAAACCTATTGTTATATTGAAAAGCCTGAATATCTTTCGCTATGTCGTTCACCAGCATTGTTTGATAAACTGAATTCACTACAGGTAGTTGTTTAGCAATGAGGTAAATTATGAATCTCCCATCCGGGCTTAAAGTGCACACAATTTGTTGGTAAAGTTCTAGTTTAGTGATTTGTTCTTAAAAACAATTTTTGTACTTAAAACCCTGCTAAATGGCCAAAAATGACTTAATTACATTAAAGAAGAAGTGTATATCCTTTTCCTGAATGTAGGTTTATTTGCTTATCTTTATTTATAAAAGGCTTTGTCCTGACTAATCATTGCTGAGCTGAAACTACAAGATCTATAAACTTGAAATTGATAAAACCTGCATTAACATAGACTGACCAAATGTATCCTAAACTAACCTTACTTTCACTAAAACCTACCTACCCTAAACCAACTTAACCTAAATTACCCTAACCTTAAGGTTTAATGTGATTGATACATCATAGGAATTTGATTGGTAGCTCATTTTAATTTCTGTTACAGCTGGTTCCGTTCAACCGGAAGCAAATATTTCTCAACAACTGCACCAGAAGAAAAAGCTTCACCTGAAAAAGATCCTAAACCTGAGACATCTGAGGCAGGTCCTAATCTGGAAGAGTTGTCAAAACAAATCCAGGCTTTGAAAGAAGAAAAAACGACACTCGAGGTAAACTTATTACAATCAATATATCAAATATTTTGAAGTTGTGTTATTTTGTTGGAATTCTATCCGTCTTTACTTCAGGTATAAGATTAAGCTCTTCAAGATATGTATGTCTTTATTTTTTGAAATTTTTAGTAGTGATCAAAAACAATTTAGGCATTACAAAATGCAGTTATGAGCTAAATTGAGCATACTGGCTTGGAAAGTAGTTCAGTACCACCCTTAAAGCAGAACAAAGCTACGACGGGTGACCTTTTTACAGAACTGTCAATAAGCCTGCAGAGATAAATGGTAACTGTATCTATTTTACAGGTGTCAGTCACTCCTGCTGGTATACGTTTGGTGACTAGAGTTGCTGAAGGCGTAATGGACAGCTGTGTCTCTCGGTCTATTAAAAGTATTTTGGGTCCATTATCCTTCATTAGCTTGAGTTTTAAGAGTTAGCAAAAAGTTAATTTGTTAATCATATAGCACAGCTGCCACAATAAGCTATTTTTATCTTATTAATATCTATTATTGTTTTTAGGATAAATATAAACGAGCTCTCACAGATACAGAAAACACCAGAAGACAAAAAAGTGCAGAGGTCGAAAAGGCAAAGAACTTTGCAATCCAGGGTTTCTGCAAAGATTTAATTGAGGTACAGTTCAGTTATTTGATCTTCTTTCCAATAAGTTTTTAGAAGAGTTTTAAAGTCCCAAGTCATCAGTTTTTAGAAAAGAATAATTATTAAAGCTTTTGTTTTAAGAAATTATAATACTAGATCATGTTAAAAGGTTTCACTTATGTTTTTTTCTTTTTGCCCTGATGATGAAACACTGGTCAGGTAGTCGCTCAATATGCTATTTCAATCTTCAGGAATGCTGCGAAAATATTTGTTTGAGAAATCAAGTATTGAAATAAAGTTTATTTTTAAATTCCTGTCTGGAAGTGTATTTGTAATTTCACCAAGTTGGAGAGCATTTTGGCTTGAAAATGTATCTTGCAAATGTTTTCTACAGATAATTTCCATTTCTTTTGTACTCATCAATTTATTTGCTTATAATGGTATAAAATAGATACATTTTTATTTGACAGGTTGCCGACACCTTGAATATAGCTACGGAGACTGTACCTAAAGAAGAACTTTCAGAAACAAAAAATCCCCATTTGAAAAACTTATTTGATGGCCTTGTCATGACTGAAAGTATTCTACAAAAGGTGAGATCTATTAGTGTTCGTTTCCATATACAATATGCAGGTAAAAAATTGTGAAATTAAATATCCTGAAAATAAATAAAATCTGAGGGTTTAGAATCATAGCTAACAATCGCTTTTTTTCAAATGGTTAAACTTATATTTCTTTTGCAGGTTTTCAAGAAACATGGCCTGGCTAAAGTAAACCCTCTTAACGAACCGTTCGAGCCAAACTTCCACGAAGCTCTGTTTCAACAGGTAATTAATTTATTAAAATTGGTTTTGCAGACATACAAAGTGAATTTTTAAGGTAATTGGAAAGGGAGGCAGCAAATATTTCCTGCCAGCTGAAGGTGTCATACAATTTATTTAAGTACCAACATTTATTTAATTTTGCAAATCTCAAAATATGACTGCGTATTTTCTGGTTTTTGCCTTTTTTGTTGGTTGACGCCTCCCTGTCTAAATAACTTAACTTGATTTGAGACATTGGACCTCTATTTAAAGGGTATTTTAAGTTGAATACGGGATGAAGTGCAAGTGTGGGTAGACTGTACTATGCACATGCGATGTGACTGTATGTTGACATTGCAAACGTGTAGCCTTGACTACTTTTTGCCAATTCTAAATTTGCTGTTTTTTGTTTCAGGAAGTGGAAGGCAAGCCTCCGAACATAGTTGTAGTGGTTTCCAAAATCGGCTACACACTCAACGGACGCTGCGTTAGGCCCGCTCTAGTTGCAGTATCCAAACAAAAAAGCACATAAGAGTCCAAGTCTTTTCATTGTTAATTTTTTGTTACACTAATATTGATAATTATTTGTAAATTAGAACCATTTTGTTATTTAGGAGGCAAAACTGATCTTTTATTTACTTACCCAAACCAGTTTTGATATTTTTTTTGTAAAACAGTTTATCGAGTTCTTGCTATTGTACAATAAATATATTTTACTGTTGTTAAACACTACATTCACTGTTAAGAGTTTACAGCCACTAGTAGAATCATGATTACCTATGCCTAATTGCCTATACACTAGAATCCCGCTAATCTTAAAACTGTTAGGGGGAAAAATTTATAAAATTGTTAAGTCGGTAAAATAAATAAAATTAGTTCTCCAAGCTATGTCATACTGTATGTGTTTCATAACGAACCAGCACTCATAAAACGCACTATACACGCTGGTATCGCTCAAAAAATAGCTTTGAACAAAACACACTGACAGTATGACATAGTGAGTTATTGTTTGACCCTACTGCTTTCTACCTGGAATTTCAGGCCTTGGGGCGGAGGTTTGGGTGGAAAGGTCAGTGTCTGGTGTTACGCAGGTAAGCCCTGCTGCCGCAGCCATCGTTATACTGACCGCGTACGTTGATTCCGAGCTGTTTATTATTGCAGAATACTACAGGATTAAAATACATCATTTCTTTATATTATATTTATATATAAAATATTAGTCCCTCAAAGTCAATATATGAATGGGTCCTACGTATAACGTTCTAACTGACACATTTTTCAAAATTGATGTTTTAGTGGGATAACGTTCTAATTGGGATTCTAAATTGCGTGGTAAATTTTGTTTGTCAATATTTTCATGTTGGTAGCCCTGAAAAGCTGGTCGAAGTGGCGGGAAATACGGCTCCGCCGTGAGAATAACGTTCTAACCAGCAGAGATGTCGTCTGACTCGAGCGATGTTCTGTCGCCGGGAGATAGAAAACGGTTAAACCAGGGTAAAAAACGGAAGTTAAATGTAGCAGAATGGCAAGAGAAGAAGAGGAAAGCTATGAGGAATTCGGACAACCATACTTTTCAAAAAAGAAGCCGTAGCCAAAATCTTCCACTTGCAGATGTAAGTAGAATAACGTTTTTCTACAGATGGTGTGCTCTTGAGTCACTGCCTACAGAAGTATTCTGTTTCTCTCATTGAACACATAGGACTATAGCGAGTGCATACATAACCAGCTAGTTATATAAACAATATTAGATTATGTGCAGTTTCGTAAGTTTATGATCTATTAGGCCTACTTATATTGAAAACAACGTTCTAACCCAACGTCAGTGTAGAATATTATTAGAATAACGTTGCAACCTACGTTAGTTAAACCATTTTTCCCTCGTTTTTTGAGGTAAAAGTCTCTGTATCTCTTTTATAAGTAGCAATTAAGATACAGCATTTTATAACAATTGAGAAATGGGCTATATGAACATAGTTTAACATTTAAAATCTATATATATTGTGTGTAATATTATTTACACAGTTTTTTGGCCCTCCTGAAAAATTTAATTTGTGTCATTTAGAACGTCATACAGAGGACCCATTCATATGAACTTTTAAGGTAAATATATAATGCACCAATATATGCCAAAAATCCGCCTAATCGGAACAGGGTCCAGTCCCAATTAGCGGGACTCTAGTGTATTATAAGACGAATGATGGTTTTTTCATATGCCTGCTATTCTTATTTAAAAAAACTTGCGTTATAACTATTGAGTAAGTAATCATTGGAAAGTAAGATTGAGCATGATGGCCAGGGCAGATCCCCTGCCAATATGATCGCATATTCGCTTGTCAGCTACATTTCTTATTTTAGTTTTGTTGCCTTGCACCAAACATGCATCATAGTTATGCATTTTTAGTTAGCGGGAGTTAAATTTAACACCCACCTACAGTCAAGTTACTAGCGAAATTAGTTATTACTTATTTTCGCACAGTAGAAACTTTTTTTACCACAGCAGAACTTGCCTATGGAATGTGATGTCCCCTTTAAAAAAGTTTAAGGTAAAAACAGCTGAAATCCTTATAAAAGGCCTAAGTTAAGGTTGGGATCAAAATACGAAAGACTTTGGTAAGCACAACTTGATACAACAAATTCAGTTGAAAAGGATAATTCAGAACAAAATGGTGATGGTTTTAAGTTTTAAACCAACTTCAGAGAAATGAGGAGGTTGAACAAGTTGATCTGCAGCAATTTTTTAAAGATATTTGAACTTTGCTGGGGTTATTGAACTGTTTTGAGGTAGGATTTGAAGCATTGCCCTGCCGTCAATTTTAAGTTAAATGTCCATTTACACTCAATTCTTGCACTACATAGTCTTTGACACCTTTGTTTTGTTGTACCAAATGGCTTATCCTATTAGTCTGCTAAAAACACTTTAATTAAATGAAATTTGATGTACCGACAGCGATTTAATGACAATTGTTAGATATTTTTTTATAGTTAAAACAAATTGTATGAGTTATTAAAATTTTTGCCTAGACAGAGGAGTACAAAGAAAAATAGCCCAAATGATGAATGAATATTTTATTAAACAAAATTAATATACATAACTGTACAATCAATCATTGAAGTAAAACGTAATAATGCCATTATTACAATATACTAACTGTTATTATTTGTGTGAAAAGCTTTAAAATTATGAAGTGTATTCGGCACAAAGAAACCAAGGTCAAAGAAGGATACTAGGCTTTATTCTAACAAAGGAGCCTGGTTGGGGGCTTAAGAGAAGAACTGTTTAACGTTTATCTTGGATTACCTAACTAAAGAATTATTTGAAAAGGACAACATATACATATAGCTAACCATTATTTATTAACTTAGCAACAAACCAAGTTGTGTAATCCATTTACCAGTTTAATATCAAAACTGATCAGAGCTTCCCTTATTACTAACAGGCACAACACTCTTGCAAGATGCGAGGTCAAGCATCCTTACATACCAAACCAATTCCACCTATACTTTTAACCAATTTTCCTCCCAAGCCTCCCACTTGCCTATCACACATTTGTACTTGCCACCAAACATATTATGTTACATTTCCTACAATTTAAAGAATGAAACAGAAAACTGCTCTGACATTATAGTACACTATAGTTAAAACCAGCAAAATATACATGCAAAATTTCTGATACAAAATATCCAACAGTTTTTAAAATTTATCCTAAAAGCCCTCTTGGTATTGGCGGGATTCGAGCTTCGTCTGCAAGATCTCCAGCTGCCGTTTGGCCTCACACTGTGGGAAGTTCTGGAGGTCGTAGTACTGCGGGGCAAGCTTGAGAAGCCACTCAGGTTTGATGTCTGTCACTGTCCTGATGTAGTTCTTTGTTGTCAAGACAAACTCGTTGTACACAACCCATTCAGGCTTGTGGTCGAGACATGTTGACGGGTGAAGTTGGACAACCTGGTTGTCCTTGATAGTTAGGTAGTGGCCGGTTCTTTCTAGATGCGCAACCTGCAACAACCGTCGGAACAGGTTGTACAAAACACCTTCTTTATTACATTTTTACATCTTTAAGAAAAGTATAATCAACAAAACTGTACACGATTTTGGAATCTTTCAAGTGTCTAGCGGCCAGTCCTGAAGTTACCTTTTCAAGGGGTTTTTGAGATCTTGAGGCGAGGCAGCATGTTCAGTAGTTTCGCTCAAGCAAAAGACGGCTTCTTAGTGGCAATGGTTGTACTATGGGATGCGAGATAAAAGTAATCTAGGAGTCAATTATTGTTGCTATGTATTTCTCTGTGTGTTGGTATAAAGATAGAAAAACAGCTTGAAGACAAGCAGTGAGAACATTTACCCAACTAGAACGAGCAAAACTTTCCAGCCTTTTGAGCCAATAAGCACTGATTATGTTTTTGTCGCTTGTTTCAAAAGGTCCTTCTAAGCAACTTTTCTTGTAGTGTGATAATTTGCAGTAGACAAATATTACCTTCAGAACTTATAAGAATTACAAGGATCACTATCTGACCTCCGGAACGAAGTCTTTATTACTTCCAGGTTGAAATAAAAACTAAAGATGGGCAAATTGTGAAGTTACATACCTGCATGAAGAAACCGGTGACGAGTGATTTGCGAATGTTGATGTAGTAGTCTTTGGATGTAAACTCGGTGGAAGTGCGCTTGAGGCTGAACCTGTCCATGATTCGGGAGAGCTGTTGCCTGACGTTGTCTCCTGACTTGAGAGATCTGTAGTTGACAAAGTTGTCATAGCACCATTGTGGGTCTTCAGCATCTGTAAGTCGACAACAAAATGCGTTGAAAATAAACAGATCATTGAAAATGATAAAGTAGAAACACAAAAGAGAACACAAACTGGGAAATTTTTGTCAAGACTAAAGAAATCCCAGACAAAGGCTCCAGTATTGCCATAAATTTGTCAGTTAGTGTTCTCTGTTGTGTTTCTTCTAAGCCTGCCCTCCTCTCTATTCTTTTTGATAGTGTATCCTAGCCTAGTTTCCTATTTCCTAAATATATGTTCGTTGTGATTAAAAGTATATAAGAAGTTTCCAATATACTGAGAATTTTCTCAGCAAATAATTTAAAAAAAGAAATCCATTAAAGTCAAATTTTGTAACTTCCTTCCTTCTTGGAAACAATTTTAAATTTAACAAGCTACTTAAGCAAAACGTAGACAGTTGTCAAAGCCATTATTCTACAAAAGTGACTTACTCTGTTTGAAAGCATGGTAGACGTTGAGGAGGGTGAGATGGTCTCCATCGATGTGGGCGAACCTCATCTTGGCGTCATCGGCCGCTTTCTTAGCCTCGTTAGGACGTACGAAGCACTGTGGGACTAAACAAGCGGGGGGAGGGGGGAAAGAAGTCCCGACCATCCAACCCATTTAGTAGCCTTCGCGACAACACTAGCCACCTACAGCACCTGACGTTAGTCACAATCTTGCTTCAGCAATCCAAATGTAGTACAATTGTTAAGAGTTAGTTTCATTCTACGCTTGTGAAAGTGAAGCCTGTCAGCTCGGTCAGAGTGACGGTTCAAAGAGAAAACCACAATCGAGCTTTCAAGCAAGATTCCGACTAAACGCCAATAATCGCCGGATAGATGGCTCTCAATTGGAAGGAGCAGGAAGGTAGAAAGGATTATTGAGTGGTACATTATGACATAGGGTGTTGCATAATGTTATAGAATATCTAAATGAACTACTTAGAAACAAAGACGGTCAAAATTAAATAATATATAAAAAAATTCTCTTCTTACGTTTATCTTGGCTTATATACTCTCGACACTAGTCACAATCAATATTTTATTTTGGGATACAAAATATTGATTCTGTTATAATAAAGTGAATCCAACATCTGATGTGACTTTCAATAATGCAGCTTTGGTATTTTAATGGAACACATTGCATGTTAAGAGTAATTTGTAGAGTCTATTATAAGTCAATAATACAATAGCGTTGTGTCTGCATTTAAAAAAAAGAAAAGATTCTTTACAAAAATGCGCTCTTAAATAAAGGAAGTAAATAGAGACTATTTAACAGTCTGCGATAACTTAAACTTAACTTTAAAACCATTTATCATGAACAAATGGAAACAACAGTTGATTAAATTATCAAATAGCATGTTCGAGAACAATTTACGGGGAATTGTTTGATTAAATCTAAACTTTTCGAAGAATGCGCAATAGTAGACTCAACCGCCATCTTATTACCGTATAAATAGTATGGCAAATAAATGGCTCTATTTCCAAAGGAAATTTACTAATAAATATTATAATGTGCGGTGTGAACCCACTGAAATAGTAATTGACCACCATTTCTTTGTTAACAATTATTGAACTTGCACTTTCTTGCAAGTTAAATTTACTACCCGTTTCTAACAAGCAAGTAAACTTTTCTTCAGTAAATGTCCAAAAACCAAAGCTTCACTCAACACAACTAATCACAAATTTTTCACACTGTTACCGTTTTGAAATTTTTTTAAACTACAACCAGTAAATGAAAAAAAAAACACATTGCACACTACTATCAGACCCCACTATCTCCCCGCCTTCCTTATGTTGTCAACAAAATCTTTGCTAATATAATTTGGAATTTCCCCCATTAAATTTGCCAAAACAAAACACCATATCCCCTCTATTAGTGAAAGAACGAACATGTCAAGTGAGTAAAGAGTGAGCATGACATATCAAGGAGGTGGAGGTCTACCTGACAGCATGGCAGTGATGGAGAGAATCTCGTTGCTGCAGTTGAGTGAGCAGCTGGAGATAAGCATCTTGGCGAGCTGAGGGTCAAGAGGGAGTTCGGCCATCACGGAGCCAAGGTCTGTCAAGTTGCCGTCGTCGTCCAGTGCCGCCAGGTAGTTGAGCAGCTCCAGCGCCCTCATCAGCGTCTCTGGCGCTACACACAACAAGTCTCAGGAAGAAAGTACAACAAACGAAGAGTTTTTAAACAAGCAGTTTTTGGTAAACTAATGCCACTAAGTTGCTTGCCCAAACTGAAACTTGACTGAAAAGTAGCTTGCAAAAACTTAATTTCCCGCATCAAATCTGCTGATTTTCTGGTTTTGGGGTACATAACTATTTGTCTTCTATTTGCATATGAACATAAAAACCAATTGAAATGCTTTTTAAAGAGAGTCAAGACTCACTTACCAGGTGGATCCATGAAGTCAAAGTGCACCAGATCGTCAATACCGAGTTTTTTCAACTGAAGTACAACTGATCCCAAATTTGAACGTAGAATTTCAGGATAGGTGTTTTCTTGCATTTCATTTTTGTAAGCTTTTTCTGTGTACAACCTAAAAAAACCTTTTTGATTAAATTAAAACCTTAGCAGACACACAGCTACATATCCTAGTGAATCCTAGCAAATTTTTAGGAACAGGTAGGGGATAACTTACTCAAAAAGAGGGTCTATTGGGGAGGAGTGTCCAAAGAAAATTGAACTTTAGTTTGATGACAAAAGAAGCATTTTTGGGGTTTTTGATCAGTGGAAACACCAATGGGAAAAGTGTTTACTGTTTAGCTTCTCAAGTGGAGTACTTTTTTAAAAATACACCTATCCGGATTCAGTCCTAGAACTTTTTGATTAAACCTCGTACATATAAAAACTGACATTTGACTCAGCACACGCTACAAAGCTCAAAATTACTTGCCATTTTGTTCTATGACGTTTCATTCTATAAGGCGGTAGAAATGAATAGTGCTATTTCCTATGCAAATTCGCTGATGCAAAATAACAAACTAAGAGGAAAAATAAAATTCCATAACTCTTCAGTTTGATGTAAAACAGTCGCTAATTTGTATGTGTATACATTTGGCAAGGAAGGCCTATTTAGAAGCTAAATAGCAAAATTCCCAACAAAGTAGGACAACACTAGACCTTCAACAGAGTAAATAACAGAAGTATGTTACTTACCGGAAACATTTGCCAGGCCGCGTTCGTCCGGCTCGACCTGCTCTCTGTTGGGCTGAAGCTTTACTGATGGGAGAAACTAGGAGTGACTCCACACGAATACGAGGGTTGTACACCTACAGACAGATGTGAACATTAAGAGCAGGAAATACTACTTCCAGGCATACTTTTTAGATCTTTTGGAACCAAGCTACACAGTTGTACAAATATGTCAAATTTGATAAGAAGCAAACATGTTGAGTAATATTTATGACATACATGTAGTAGGATATTGTTTAAAATACCGTTGTAGAAAAATGAGAACTACTTCGGTCAATACAAGTAATATTTTCAAAATACCAACTCATCCACTGCATGTGTTTGTGTTCACTCAGAAATAAACCAGCATAATAAAATAATAGAATCTTGTATCAATCTTATTATGTGTAGAGATTCATTTCAACTACTTAAAAATTGTTAAAAAGCGATTGGCTTAAAACTGCAAGTCATCACAGTCTTCCAATACTAGAACTTTGCAGGAGCAGAATTTTTGGTTTGGGACAAAAACAATTATGTAGAACATCCGGGATTCGGGCACGGGAAAAGCTGGCAAATAGATAGTATATTTTCCATCCAGTTGCTCTGAACTTCCTTGGACTCATTATATCATTAAATTAGTTATCAAGTTATTGAGAGTATTTTTTTCAAGTGTTCCATGAACAAATTCTTGTTTACATACAAATTATGTAAAAAAAAGAATAAAACCATACCTTTTGTTTAGCAAAACCGGGGTCTATTACGAAAACGACACCGTCAATGGTCAAGGAGGTTTCAGCGATGTTGGTGGACACGACTACTTTGCGCCCGATCGCTCCGTTGGGTTTGTTCGGAGGCGCCGGCTCGAAGATCCTCTGTTGCAGGTTTGGAGGAAGAGTGGAATACAAAGGAATGCACTTGAGTTCACCAACTTCAGGCCCAAGGTTGTCGATTTCTCGCTTTATCCTTTTGCAGGCTTCTTCAATTTCCTGCAAAGAAAGAACAATTTAAATTAAAGGCATAGAAAGCTCACTTTATGAAATGATTTTGAGATAAAGATTTTTTAAGACAAGTTTTGAACGCCTTCGGGATTGTGGCTTTTAGAACGCATTTGTTAACCGGGAAACAAGTTTAGGTCCTACCTGAGAAGGCAAACAAACGTTCATGAATTATCGTTCTGTTTATTGGTAGCCAGATTCATTTGTAAAATAAGTAGGCAAACAGGACCAGAATAACTTATAGCATAATTTTTCAATTTATAAAACCGATTCCCTTGACTTAAATGTAGAAAAGTATTACGTACTTCCTGGCCAGTGAGGAACAGCAGGACGTCTCCGGCCACCTCTTCACACATGTGGATCTGTATCACAGTTCGGATGGCTGCCTCCAGGTAATCTCTCTCGGGCTCGGGTGTGTAGAAGATCTCCACCGGATGTGTCCTACCCGGCACGTTCATCAGCGGCGCGTTGTCAAAGTATTGCTGTAATCCGTTTCAACCATTCAGTGCATTATTAAACCATTAGTTTAGCAGCGTACAAAACACTAAAATCTGACCCAATCAAAGACCAAAGCCTCATGAACAAATTCCATTGTTAAATAAAAGCCAAAAGAAACTAGAGCGAAGAAATCTAACCTGAAACTTGCCAGCGTCGAGGGTAGCAGACATAATGACCAACTTGAGGTCAGATCTCTGTTTAGCGACTTCTTTCAGCACACCCATCAAAATGTCCGTGGCCAGCGTCCTCTCGTGAGCTTCATCAAGCAACACCACCTGGTAGTTCTCCAACATTGGGTCCGACATGCCTTCTCGCAGCAACATACCGTCTGTCATGTACCTGTGTGCGAAAAAGCAGCCTTATTCAGAGGGTCCAATTCCGTTATCTTGCGTTCAAGAGCCTTGCTTAAGACACTACTATGCCACAATAATAGCATGATTAAATTGTTTCAAAACCTAATTTTAAAAAGGAAGAAATGGTTAAGGGATGTTTAAAGTTTTATAAACAAGAACCATGTTTTTCTGCTGAGAATAATTTTAGGTATAGTGCAGTAAGCACAATCTAGCGGGATAGTCTCTTAAGGTTTAGCAGTTGCAATAAAGGCTTCATCATATCTGTCTTAATGATAATAACAAACCAATTTGTAAATTACTTAATTTAGGTTAGTTATTTATTTATTATATTTTGACACAAAATTAACATCTCTCCATATTTCATACCTCTTAAAATTGAGATACTCTAGTTGCTGAGTAATTATTGCATTCTTTATTGTAAGGTGACTAGACATCCATGACTTTTTCGGCACTAAACCCATATAAAAAACCAATATCAATCTCTTAGTTACCAAAGATAAGGGTTTAAATTTACTTGAGGAGGGTTTTAGCAGAGGAGCAGTCTTCAAAACGGATGCTGTAACCGACTTCCTGGCCAAGGCAGACGTCCATCTCCTCCGACACTCTCTGAGCGACTGACATAGCGGCCACTCGTCGAGGCTGTGTACATGCTACTCCCTTCCTGCCCAGCGAGAGTGAGTACTCCACACACCTTCACAACACAATCAATCACAGTTTCTCGTCCCTTCCAAACTCCTTTTAACATACTACTGACGAACTGATATCATTTGTTAAAACTAAACAAGTGTCAATTAACACTACTTACCATTGGGGTATCTGAGTGGTTTTGCCAGAACCAGTTTCTCCGACCAAAACGATGCACTGATGTTGGGCTAGCAGTTTCATAAACTCTTCTCTGTATTCAAAAACTGGAAGGGTGATCCGTTTTCTATAAAACTCATGGTATCTGGAATTATAAACCAAACGTAAGTAAACTTGTAGCATATAATTATAAAATCTCGTTTACTTGCCAAATGACACAAAGTGTAGTGAGAAAGTTATATAAGAAAAGGCGGTTAGCCCAAGTCAATAAATCTAGAGAACTTCATCCAATTTTCTTTATGGACACTGGCAGAATGTCATGCAATAAACTTAGTACAGAAAAGGGTGTGCCTTGTTGTCATAAGGACTTCCAACTTTTTTCATCCATCAAAATATAGATACAATAATTTTTTAAATACCATACTAAAACGTTTCTACGAATGGTATGCATTTGAGTATTTTTAATGGAGCTTGCTTTTAAATAGCCCTCATAGTTAGCTGCTGAGATTCGTGATGTTTAACTTATCAAGGCAACCCTGAACCACTTGAAAATTTCTACCTTTTAAAAAATCTTGATCTAAAGTTGAAGGTTTTATCTAAAGAGAGAAATTGGGCCAGTATTGTTGCAGGTTCTACATTACTTACCTTGGTGTGTAGGGCAGCCCAGTAAAGGTGTTGATCTGATGATTTTTCTGTGAGACCTGAGGCATGACCGAAGGTATCACAGGCCTGGAAACACAAAAGTAAAAACATGTGTAAAATACAACCTTATTAAACTTAACCCTAAACTTTACCAGTGTCACACTGACAATTAATAGATAGATAATGCAAAAGTGGCTTTGCTTTTTGAAAATCAAAGTGCTAAATCAGTGTGCTGCTACTCATAGGGAGATTCGGTCTTGCAGAATCGGGCCATTCACTCATGGCAAATTTGTAAAAACTTACATGAATAAAACCGATTTGCCGCTTACGTTGATGCTTCGTCCCAAGTATCGCTCATGGCAAGTCACTAAATTAGTCTTTTGCCAGAAGGGTTGATGACCTTACAACCTGGACTGAGCTAAGTTATGTTGCACAGGCTCGTCATTATATTATAGTTACATGGTTTCTGGGTAGGTTTAAAAATTGAGTAAACGCACATAGAAATTTAAAAGCAGACCTAGGTTAGGCCCAATCAAATAGCGATTACTTACCTTGGCTGGTCAGAACTCCCGTCTGCACTGTAAAAGAAACAAAAAAAGTTAACTTGGTTTGAGACTATTTTATTGTTTGTAAGGCATATATAACACATGATGAGTTCTGGCATTTAATTCAGAATAAGCCTAGCCTCCAGATTTTATTTGTTTATACCTAATTTATTACTCGCAATACGTAAGCCTGTTTACCAGGCTCTTGTTCTAGCTAGGCTCTGATTATTGCTCTTAATTTTAACTCCACACCAATAGAATTTGATTTGTCAAAACTGTTTGGTATAAGTTAGGAAAGGCTAAAGTTAAAATAGAAAACTATCATAGGCTAACACATTACGGGAGGATTAGCTACTTTGTTGATATTAGTCCTCTTGTTGAAGGCACGAGATAATGGATGCCAATAAAAATCAATTGAGTCTAGTTACTGTACCTTCGCTTCTTCGTGACATATGGGTCGATAACTTCTATTCTTCTTTTCGACATTATAAAACTTGATACAAAAGAAATTTAAATAATGAATTAGAAATAGAAAACACAATAAAAATATAAACTCCGAGAAAACGAGGTACGGTAGTTGTCCGTAATCACAACGAAGACCTCCTTTTTCCTTTCAGGTTCTTCTTCTTCTTTTCTCTTTCCTCTGCGTCCTCGATTGGACATTTCATTGGATGTAAATTGGATTGATAGTGTGGCTAGAGACAGAGTACTTTTAAAAGTGTTTAGTAATATCATACTATAACAACATATCGCCCAATGTGCGGGTTCCACTAGAAGAAAAGATAGGTCTACACGTTGCAAGTACCGTAAATTACATGCCAGTCAGAGTACGATTGTCAAATTCCAGCACTGTAAGGAGGTTCTAAAGGTTTGCACTGACAGAACCTAAACTTACCTACTACTTTTGTATTCAAATTGCTTTAGTAATAAATTAGCTATTTAGCGTGTGTTCAAATTAAATCTATAATATAACTTACTAATATTCACTGATATTAGTTTCTAAAAAACCGCAAGGTCACGGTGCATGGCAATGTGAAACTTTGTACACATATTCTATATACGTGCACTGGCAACGCATTTAAAAACATTCCCTCCTACAAGAGTTACGTTAAAATTTTTTTCCTACTAGCAAGATTTCATCTATTTTGTCTGTGGTTCTTTCTAACGAACGACCTTGGTTCCATACAGGTTTCAAATGTATAATGAAGCAGATTTCAATACAAGGGTTGTTCAATAAAGACTGAGACTGAGCCTGGGATTCCCACAAACTGCTTTGATAAGACATGAATTTAGGTCTTTCTTATACCTTAGGATCCTATTAATTACCACCAGTGGCTGATTTGGGTTATCTCCACCACAAAGTCGTCAGTGCTCATTTGAACATCAACTTGGAATGTGCCGCCTCCAACATTTTATTATGTCAAGTTTGTGCGAACAGTGATACGCGATAAGTTTTGCGCTAGACTTAACAAAGGGCATCTTTAGGGGATGACGCAATGTCTCGTGCTTCCTGTGTTTACTGGTTAAAATATTTTAAGGAAGTCAGAGAGGGCCCTGAGCTGCAGGGAGGAGATGGTGCTCCAGTTACTGCTGTCACTGAAGAAACTAACCCTACAAACATAGCTATAGTCATTACTTTTTTGACAATGGAGAGTACTGCAAACAAGTTTTGGCTACATTGGTGATCACATTATCGAAAGCGTTCAGAACTTGGAGACTGGAAACTTCAACAAGACAATGCACTCGTCATGTTGCAAACATTATAGCGAATATTTACCCCCTACTCCTACTGAACTGAAGGACGTCGTTTCGACTAGGAACAGGAAGCAGTAAAAGCATTGAAGGTGGTTCTGAAGATCATGTTAAAGGATGGCTTCTCTCACGTTTTTCAGGCAAGGCAGAGGCATTGGGATAAGTGCATTTCACTTATTGGAGAGTACATTGAAGGTAAAAAAGATTGCTGTAGCCGGAAGAATTAAACATTAAATCACTATTTGAGATGCCGACCACTCTCATGAGGGTATTTTAAGACGAATATGTGGTGAAGGATGAGTGCGATGAGTGGTAGTAGGCTAATGAGTTATGAGCTGTAGTCTTGTTACAAACCATAAGTACGGCCATCCAGAGAGGTAATGTACAAAGTATTGGCCATGTACGTGCATAGCCAGTTTACCAATATTTTTCTTGTAACACACACACACAATAACACACACACACATACCTGTATCTCCTGAAAAGTCGCATCGTACTTGTGTTTCCTGAAAAGTCGCATCATCTGAGGTAAAAATGCTAGGTGATGCGGGAACACTAGTGGAATATCATGGTGCAGTTCGTTTATCGAAACACGCCTTATTTACATGGAAAACAATATATTTTCGATAGTCGCATCATGGTTGTATGGTGCGACTACCCATGTGTATAACCTGGCGCCAAGAATGATGCGACTTCTCGTGTCCGGGGCCTGTGAAGTGCACACACTTTCTTTGCAGTGTTGCCAGATTTCATGATGCGAGTACTGAGGTATAATTGTGTGCATATAACAAGTTCTGGATGTGATGGATGTATCGCATCACACTTATGAAGGTAGATTTCACATAGAGTCGGGATGCAACTATTCAGCATAACTTATGTTAAAAACACTTTTCAATATTGTGGCTGTTTCTATCAGTTCAGTAAACAATACAAACAAAAAGTTAAATCTGTTAGCTTAGTCTAAATCAAAAATATTTTAAAGTAAAAAGTTTTATACATATAAAAACAGAAAAACCTAAACAAACATTAAATACCTATGATTTTCATTTCCAATTCTTTTACGTAAGCTAACCTATATTTATAAGGTTAACTGTTAATTTGTTTTGCATTTTATATTTTACAGTTGAAAAGGCTATGCCGAAATATACTGAAATATCTGATCTTTTGAGAATTCATAATTTCATAACAATCGAATCGAAAACCGCGGTTTTATGGCGTAAAATCTTACTTGTGGGTAAAACACTTATCCAATATATCAAAGGTTCGGTCCACAACTTTTCCCTTTAAATTAATCCCGTAATTATAACTATAAATATATTTATAATATTCGTCCAGAAGCTGTTCCTTTCTCCAGAAAATGGGTTTTCTTTTTTCTACGACCTTTCCTATTATTGGTCGACAGAAATGAATAGCTTATTTTCAATAAACCGCCAATAACCATAATATAATACAACTTAGGCTTGTCAGACGGTTAAAACTGTTTTAATTATGTTTTGACTATAGTTTATGACTCTACTATTAGAAAATCGAGAATTAGCTGAGCTCATAATATAGCAGTGAGCATAATAGGCTAACTGTTATATTATGAGCTCAGAAACCCCTCCATTGTAAAAAGACTTTGTGCTGTGTAATAGTCCTTATTGACAGTCCCTTAAAACATTTTACAGATTAATTCTCGCATCAATGAATTAACCACCAAACTTAAAAAATGTATATCACGTCTCTGGTTGAGAATTAATGTACACCTATGAAAAGCTGTAACATCACAAAAGTACAACAGTACACGTTGTACAACAGCATATTTAAATACTTGTACCCTTAAAACTACAAAGTATTAAACAAGAAAAATGTGTCTAGAACAAAATTAAGTATTTTACGTTTTGTAAAAATCCTGGAAACTATAAGAGATAGTCAATTGGTTCTTAGGACCTTTATTTGGGGACAATTATTTTAAGTCGAACCCTTAAACTCGCAGTCAAATATCTCTTACCGTTCCCGACTAAATCAAAATTGAAAATCAGCGTAATTTTACCAGCACAGCTATAACTATTGGACGAATCTCGTTCAACCGTTTACTAGTGCTTTGTACACTCAAATGAGGAATGTATTCAAAGTTTCAGCTTTCTATCTTATATGCAACACATTCTAGAACAAAATTAAGTATTTTACGTTTTGTAAAAACTGAAACTATAGAGATAGTCAATTGGTTCTATCTTATATGCAACAAACAAACAAACAAACATTACGGCATTAATAAACATCACTAAACATTGTTCCACTGTGAGTTACGTCAAAATCCATAAAAATTTGACTAAAGTGTACAACGGTACACCGGTCTCACGTTTTACCAACAAAATCCAACAAAACCAAACCTCAAACGTATATTTCTTGTGTGTAATATTATACAGGGTCTACCAGACCTCCCTTCCAGTATGTACATTGAGAGAACGGGTTGACCAAGTTGGAGGAAATAAAAACATCTACCGGACCACTTACTATAACGGGCCAAAGAATAAACTAAAATTATTTGTTGAGTTTATGGTCGTAGGTTAAAATCTCGGAATTTTCACCGTCGAATAAGAGGGTAGGATGTCATGTTATATCATTTTATAGATGATTTGATCTCCAACGAAAGAATTAAAACAACGCTTCTAACAGATTGAATTTATTAATGAGTAAATATGGATTTTAAGAATTAAAACGACGCTTCGAGGAGATTTGATTCTATTGGTACTTAACCGATCTTCCGGAGAACTTCAAACATTTATCCTACACAACGGGAATACAATCCGGGATTATATGTTCTTTTTCCTTATTTCCAGCACAATCAGCTGTAGATCGACAACAGCTGGGTGATGGTGATGGAATGGTCAGGGGAGGGGGCACAGAGAAATGTATTGCTGCACACGTGCAGAAACGTATTTTTAGAACCATTATTCTGCTTAGCCCCACGAAATAAACATAACATATTATATATTTTGAATCACCTCAACAGCGCCATGGTAATATAATGTGTACGATTATTATAATAAATATTTTAAAATTGTATTCGAGTAAAGGTTGAATTATCTTTAAATATGTTATATATATCTTCTTCTTGGTTCACAGTAACGTTTTGTACATTTTGGCTAATCGATATTAAATATCACAAAACCCAAAGGAAAACGGTTGATAGCTAAATAGTATTAGTAAAAAGGAAATTGCGTTTAGAATAAATGGCACAGACACCATAATAGCAGTTATTTTATGTGGGTGAAGACATCTTTTCAAAATCTTCATACGCTTTTAACCAAATGTAATTCACTAATTCGTAATAGCACAACTATTTTTAACTCTAAATCGGAAATAAATGAACAAAAGTATTATAAATTGTATGAAACCTTAATCAGTTTTGCATATACAATGATTTTGTGTGCAATAAATATTAAAATTACTATATTGAGCCGTTTGCCGTTTAAACAAAAACAGCACAACAAAACACCAGAAAAAGTAAGTGAACCAAGTGGTAACAGCAGAATTGTATTTCTTCGTGCGTAAAAAGAAGAAGAGTCAAATGTATCTCATTATTATTTCTCAGAAAGAAGAACTGCTTTGTTCTGAGACTATTTATCAAAAAGTTACCATAATATAAGCCGGTTTGTAATTTCAAGGCAGAAACGGAAAATCAAGGAACTTAAATATTAATATTGCATTTGGATGAACTTATTTTCAATTTACCACATGGAAATTCAAAAATAGGTGAATTCATGGAAAACATGGGATCTTCATTGAATTTGACATTAACCTAAAAATAATTATAGTAAAATAAGAGGATATACAAACGGCGAAAAATTCGCACATCTTGTGAAACACACCATGAAAGTCACACTGTGTCGAAGACACGAGGATATTTCAAGCGGAACAAATAACCATTTCCGGTCTTCGAAGCAGTCCATTTCCGGTTAAACAGTCCACTTTATCAATCCATCCTCGTGTTCACCAGTATAGGCTATCCGTAATTTGAACCAATACACATTTGTCAACTCTTTAAATATGTTTAAATTTTCAATGAAACCTCTATGGGAATATAGAGTATGAAGTCGAAATTGTTGCTTACCGGTATTTGATACGGCTCTACGCTCTTGTAGCTTGATGTACACGTATACTAGAGTTAAACCAACACTGGCTCAAAAAGGAGTGAAGTACTCCGCCATACACATTTTTAAAAAAATACCTGAAAATATAAAAAAAGGAAATTAGTTGGACAAATTTAGAAGCAAATTAAAAACCTACTTACTCCAAAGGCATACCACCCAGTTGAAGAATTTTTGAAGATGTAAGTGGGAAACAATAAAAGACAACTATTTTTGACTGCGGCGCAAGACGCTACTTGCAGGTTACCATCAAATATCAAGTAGTCTTTATTGTATAGTCTCATTCTGATATATGCTTATGACCAAAGAGCTTTTTTCTAAATGAAATATGCAGAGTTACTAACCATTATTCTTTAAAACATTTATGTGGCAAGAAATAACGTTTGATATACTGAAAGAGTGAAACATCATTACGTTTTCTGAAAAAATAAATTTTAAATAAACCCAAAATAACCAAAGCTTAACATGTGATTTTTATAAATACATTGAAAGTATTCTTTCCAGAAGTTTCGGAATTTATATCTAACGTACTCTAGGCCCATCTTTCACTACCACTACAGTTTTAAACTTTCGTAAAGGGTTAGGGAAACAAGTGTTACGAACGCTTATAAATCAAGTTATGCCCCTTTTCAGTGATTCAGAGGTTTGGGAAACTAAATGTTTTTACATCTGGTGAACATGCAAAGAGATTTATTCAGCGAAAACAAGATCATTCTTTCGTAAGTTGTCATATTTTCCTAACAGAACCCTAAAATACAGGATTAAAAACCTAAAACGGAACAAGACTACTTGTTTTCAACGTACCAAACTGCTTACACTTTTGTAAGCAATTTGTAAACCCACTGGATGAAACAGAAAGCAATTTCAGACTTTGCGACGCCTCGTTTCAAACAAAACAGCAAGAAAACAATTCTGTGGATTTCATTTTGTGTCTTCTATTTTGCAGGTGGCACTACGAACAAAGAGGTAAATAAGATTTTGTTTTTAAGAGAGAATTTGAGGGCAATACTTGTCGGTAATAATATAGTTTCCTGATAGTTGTAATCAATTAAATTTTAATCTACTCTTTAGCCTTGACCACCTAACGTAATTAAATTAATCGATAAAACCAGTGCCGCTGAAATGAGTGAAGCGAATTTCCTTTGCAGTTTGCTACTCTCAGTTCAGGTCATTTACTTCTTCCTTAATTGTAGGTTTCACTTTTCAACGTTTCCTTCCTCTTTGTAAGTAGTAACTCTTCCGTTTGCTTTTGAATAGATCAATATTTTCTTCAATTTTTCATTCAATTTTTCATAAGCAACATTCATGTCACCTACCAAATGTTTGTGTTCCTCTCTCATTTCAGCAATAGCTTTCATTATGTCTTCAGTGAAAGGTTACCTGCTCCAGCCTGTGGTTCGAACCATACTCCTCCTGGCTGTGAGTCACAAGGCTTACTAGCGCCACACCGATCCTTCATCCATCAAACAATCCCGTCTGCTTTACTCATCTTACAGCAACCAGGGTGAAACACACTTTTACAGTCTTCACTTAATTTTGACGCGTTTTCTGCCTAAAGGCTTTAGACACACTTTGCACTTATCTGACATTTTGTTTTACTATGTAATAGAATATTTAAAATAACCACCAAAAGACACTATGGTTTATTTTTAAACTGTAAAGAATCCAAACACACTTTATTAATTAAATTCAGAATCAAAACTGCATGGTAGCTACATTGGCAGTCCATAACCTGCAAACTGGTAAGAACAGGCAGCAGATAAAAGCCACGACTGTCCAGCTCGAGAAGATATTAATCGATATTAAATATCCACAAAACCAAAGGAAACGGCTGATAGCTAAATAGTATTAGTAAAAGAAAATTGCGTTTTAGAATAAATGAAAATATACAGACACCATAATAGCAGTTATTTTATGTATATAAAGACATCTTTTCAAAATCTTCATACGCTTTTAACAAATGTAATTATAATTCGTAATAGCACAACTATTTTTAACTCTAAATCGGAAATAAATGAACAAAAGGTATTATAAATTGTATGATACCTTAAATCAGTTTTACTTATACAATGATTTTGTTATTGCAATAAATATTAAAATTACTATATTGAGCCGTTTGCCGTTTAAACAAAAACAGCACAACAAAACACCAGAAAAGTAAGTGAACCAAGTGGTAACAGCAGAATTGTATTTCTTCGTGCGTAAAAAGAAGAAGAGTCAAATGTATCTCATTATTATTTCTCAGAAAGAAGAACTGCTTTGTTCTGAGACTATTTATCAAAAAGTTACCATAATATAAGCCGGTTTGTAATTTCATAAGGCAGAAACGGAAAAATCAAGGAACTTAAATATTAATATTGCATTTGGAGTTGAACTTATTTTCAATTTACCACAGCACCCAGTATCTAGTTCAATTCCAAAAATCATAGCTTTGAATTCATGAAAAAAACATGGGATCTTCATTGAATTTGACATTAACCTAAAATAATTATAGTAAAATAAGAGGATATACAAATAAAACGGCGAAAATTCGCACATCGTGAAAGTCACACTGTGTCGAAGACACGAGGATATTTCAAGCGAAACAAATAACAATTTCCGGTCTTCGAAGCAGTCCATTTCCGGTTAAACAGTCCACTTTATCAATCCATCCTCGTGTTCACCAGTATAGGCTATCCGTAATTTGAACCAATACACATTTGTCAACTCTTTAAATATGTTTAAATTTTCAATGAAACCTCTATGGGAATATAGGTATGAAGTCGAAATTTTTGCTTACCGGTATTTGATATGGCTCTACGCTCTTGTAGCTTGATGTACACACGTATACAGAGTTAAACCAACACTGGCTCAAAAGGAGTGAAAGTACTCGCCATACACATTTTAAAAAAATTACCTGAATATATAAAAGGAAAAGTAATTTCAACTTTATCATATAGTTTGAAATTAAACACTGAAAATACAAACATAATAATTAGAATACAATTTCAGCTTTTATTAAAATCGGACTAATTATCCCGCTGTTACAGCAAACATTATTTTGTTGTTGCCATTTTAAGACGACTCAACGGATTTTCATAGTTTTTAGTATGTTGATGGGTATAAAATAATTTATTTATAATGATCTTAATTTATAATAATTTTATTCATCGGTTTGCATTTGAGCTCATAGATATTTTAAATGTTAGTTTCAGACTGTGAAATAAATACATTTCTAACATCGGTAATGGCTGTTTGAAGCACCAAAGCCCACCTGGGAACTCAACAACAAGAAAAATTAACAGTTCTTTACTTGTACGATAGTCTGATGTTCTCATTTTGTGTTTCCAGTACAATTTTAAATCGACTGTTCGGTTCGTCTGAACATTCTATTTTATCCATTGCAGCGGAAGTATATTGACATCTCACAGGGTTGATGTCACAATAGTGTTTACCCCCACGGAACATGTTGATAACTTTGATGTTGATAACAATCTCAACTAGCTTTGTCCATCTGAACTTCCCTTCACCCTGTTTCCAAGCTAATGCAATGTAATATGACATGTTAGTTTGATTTAAAAAGCGTTTTGTGATGCCCACAAACCCTAGGTTAAGTAACTCAACATTAAAAATGCCATTGGCGTAGACAGTAAAAAATATCAATTAATAACCCAACTCTTTTCATCTGCTATATGAGCAACTTTCATTGGTGATTACACAATTTGGCTACGCCTCTCGATAAACTTGATCTTGTTATCGTGAGCATTTAAACAAAAAATTTGTTCTATTAGCTTGTGAAATTTACCGTTTGAGAAAGTTGTTTTCTTCTTTGTTAAAAACTTGCTGCGTAAGTGATTTAGTTGTATTTTTGTGGAGGTTCTTCTTCTTAACTGTAAAAGTTAAAAGAATAAAATTTATGTATGAAGTTTTGTAACAGCTTTTGTTTGCTGGCCTTGAAGAGTTCCTTGCATTCATAGTTAGCTTCCTGCGATGGTACCTATGTTTCGTCAACTGCAAACAATATTAAGAAGATTGATCACTCCAGGAAAAGTTGCGTAGTCTCCCGTTTAGGATGCAGTTGAAGCTGATTTCTTGCAATCTTTAAATAGGTATTACAAAAAAATGGTCAATATAAAAAATTCCTTTGCGTCGTTGAGTTTGTATTAAAATTCCATTTCTTTTGAAGTGCCATAAAGGGGAGGTTAGTATTTCAAAATTTGGAGGACCTCCCCCTGGTTTTTGGGTGGGGTGGGTGACGCAAAGTACGCCAAAACAAACTTCAAAATCATATAAAAACATTCCCCAAAGGATTTAAACTAATGTTTCCTTTTTTAAAAATTAATGGGGAATTTAAAACTCAACCTGTATAAACATAATATGTATAAATTTAAAGGGTGAAAACAATGCTCAAAACGTGTTCCAGGGATCAGGATCGGTGCTCATTTCATGGTCCCGGGTCTGGGTCTTACCATGTTGACGGCATGAATATCTCATTTTTTCAAATGAAACTTGAAAAAAATTTTGATTTTTAATTTTTAATCATTGTCTGTTTGATTAAACTTAGGTCCATACAACGTTTTATAACCAATCAACTGTTTAAGTAGTTATAAGTATAAAAACAAGGAAGGAAAGTTGCAACAAGTTACAACAAACGCTTCTTCACTTCAGTCAAAAAGCCATTTGCATTTGGATTACGCTTAAGAAGCAATTTACAGGAAACAAAACATCGTTTAGCCGCTGTCACATGTTCTTGCTTTTGCGTTTATCTTTTCTCATATGTGCTAAATTTTATATTACAGCTTATTTACAGTGTTACGTTTGTACCAACTAATTTAACTGTGCTTAAAATATAGGCCCAGTTTGAATTGAAAGTAAAGTTTTATAAACAATTCAACTGAACTGAGTTAAAAGAGAAGCGGACAAGTTATGTTTGATAAATAACAAATAAATAACATCATTGAAGGTAAATCACACATAAATACGTAACAGATGTGTGATATGACAAACTAGATATTGCAGTAGCGCATAATTATTTGATTAAATTACATTCCAGGCTCAAACAAAATTACGAAGCACGGACAATTTAATTAGAAAATATTTGCCACCAAAATGTCTTCTCTAGCTGTTCAGGTCGAACAAATGTCGTTATGACTCTTACAATAAGGTTTTAACAAAATAATTATGAAAATATTGATAGCCTTTGTTGTAGAAATCGAATATGAAGCGAACAAGTAAATTTGACTGGAAATGAACTGCTTCAAGAACAGAAAATTGTTAGGCTGATCGAAGTGGCTTGTACCTTCGTCATTGTATATCTTATAGTTATTATATTAAACAGGAAGCAAATACTTCTCAATATTAATCACTATTATTTGCACCATGTTAAAAGGTATCTTTCATCACCCATTTCTAAAGTATCTTTTTAATCTTAGCTTATTTAACGTTAATACTTGTCTAATATAAAATTCTATTAAGGACCTAGTAATAAAATATACTATTAAGCTACATAATTTACTTATCGTTATTCTAATTCAATAGCCTAGAACAAATTCAGCGTTGTTTATTCGAACAAGCCCAAGAGACAGCTGACACGACACGTGTTAACTCCTGAGCAGCTGGGATAACTCAATTGAGAACAGCTGACTGTCAAACAACAAAGGGTCAATTTTTGCCCATTTGTCAGTCGACGCTCTAAAGGGATTCGACACCAATTTTCTCGTTACATTTGGTCCAAGATGACACTGTTAGGAAAAACGTGTCTCTGAAGTAAAGTCGGTTTACTTTCCTGAAAAAAAAAAATACAGTACTTAAAAATGTTTTAAAAGTTTGTATCCCAGAACGTCCTGGCCGTTTTAAAATACTGAAAATGTCTATTAAAACGTTTTAAATTGAGGTTTTGTGTTAACCCTTTTACACTCAGATGTGGTAACAGTAGTTCAATGTGCATGGGAAAGACATTAATTTAATACAGGTTGCTATCTTATCTAAAATTTTAAAGTAAATTGAAGTTACTAGTTAATATGGAGTCCATATTATGGACCCACTTGAAGTAAAAGTGAAATGAAGTATAGGCCTACATATTTTACTTTTACAAGTAGTTACAAAAATTGTTGACAATATTTTGTATTAGAAAATATTCAAAAACCTCTTCTTAAGTACTGGTGGTAGGCACTAAGACATTTCACTATTTTGCATGAGAACAAAACATTTTGTTTTAAAACTTTTAATTAGTAGGCCTACCGTCGGGCTTCCCACATTTCCAAACTTCAAAGTCAAATCGTTTATTGACATTAAATACGATGTACATGGGCACACGTCAAAACGTATACACTATTCAAATAGGTGGTACTACGTTTTTCTAGCTTACCCAGTCTCTACCATTCATGGTCTAGAAACTCACTGACTTTATACAAGGCATGGTCTAGCAGAACCTTTTTGAATGAGTTGTTGTTAGATTCCTGTTTAAGAGAGACGGGAAGAGCATTAAAAAGTCGCACTCCACAGTGAAAAAGATGGAGTTTAGAAAAGGTTGTCCGGTGCCTTGGTATTGGGAGATGGTTTCTGTTACGTAAATTGAGATACTGTGGGTATAGGAAACATGGAGAGTTTTTTGACGAAAGTTAGTGTTTCTAGGATGTAAATTGACGGAAGTTTTGTGAACATCTTAATCCTTCATGTTAAGGATCTTGTAAACGTGTTAACATCTTATTAGTATGTTAACCTTTTGTTAGTAACCAATGAAAACCTTCGTTTAAACACGGTCACTCGAAGCATCTCCATAAAAAACTTACATAACACCATCGTAAAGTTACATTCCATTAAATCCAACCACCGAATTCGAATGCACGGTTATAAATAAGCACTTTTATAAGAATAATTTAATTAATCTTGAAGGGAGTAAGTGATTCTTGAGATAGAACTGAGCCATTGTGGTTAGCTAGCTCAGTTTACCCAAGTGTAATACATACAAGCATGTTACAGGCGTGTACATTCATCTACAGACCACTGTTACATTTAAACCTTATACGTTAAGGACATGAGCAACAAGGATATAAGATTTCGAATAAAGTAATATTTTAGGCCTATTTCTCCATAAAGCAATGGAAGAAAACAACTCAAAAGGAATCAGTTAAATAGCAAGATTAAGATCAGATAATGTGACATTTCACCATCCCTGTTGAACCAAAACTTGAAAACAAACACGGGATTTTTGTGTAATTTTGTCAGAATTAAGGTTTACAACGTTTCGGAATTTTACCCTGATTCAGTCTTTAGCAGAAAGGAAACCTAAAATAACAGAAACTTAGAAAATTAGTCAAAGTGACCAAGCAGTCAATAAAAATGCAAACCAGGTCAACAATAACAAAACTATCATCATGTATTTATTTTAAAATTATTATAATTTCGTACTAATGTTTATTTTCAACGCTACAAACCATCCAACAGTGATCCAAACCAACCTGTTCACCAGAAACGTATTCAAACCCGATGTCCAAACATGTATCTATTCATTATATAAAATGAATCGCAACAATTACAACTCAAAGACGCCTGGACCAATTTGGCCAAATCTTTTTTAAATGTCGTTGAGTTCATGATGGTTTTACGGCGACAAAATTCGAATAATTGCTGGAACCCTTTAAACAGACTTTTCTTTGCCATACAAACGTGTTCTTAACTTAAAACGTAAACAATTTGAGCTCTATTGCCATTTGTTGCCAACTGATATCCAAAACAAAACAAACGGCCACATTACAAATCTTTTGATTAGGACGAAGTCTGTCGGGGACAGCTTAGTCTATTATATAAAAAATGAATCGCAAATGTACTTTAAGCGCATAACTCAACGACGGACCACTTCTACAAATCTTTTTAAATGTTCGTTGGAGTTCAAGGATGGTTTTACGGCGAGAAAATTGAATAATTGCCGGGAACCCCTTTAAACAGCCCTTTCTTTTTCCATACAAACGTGTTATAACTAAAACGTAAACAATTTGAGCTTTATTGCTATTTGTTGCCAGCTGATATCCCACTTTTATAAAAACATATGTACAGTAAAAACAAAAAACAAACGGCCATTATTACAAATCTTTTGACAGGACGAAGTCTGTCGAGTCAGCTAGTTATTAATAAATATGAACATATTTTTTCTATTTACAGCTGTAACTATTATCTGACGGACCAGAATACGGGAAAATACTTGCTTTCGAAGGTATCAACTGTCACTTGTTCAGTGTTTATAGAATTTATTTGAATTTGAATATCAAAATGTGGTTGTACAAACAAAGCCTAGCCATGTATTTCAGACAATTTTTGTTCCAAATACGCTATTTATACCTAGTTGGATTTGATTAAGATAGTTTTGATATTATTTATGATGATTATTTAAATCAACAGAGTGCATTAAATCTACAAACGCCCTCCAGCCTTAAGAGTCAAAGTTTGCCAAAGTTTTCAAACCCTTGAGAGGGTTTTGCTTCCCCACTTCAGCAAAGCCCCAAACTAATATTTAGTTTGGATCGTTTCCTCTTAGGATCTCAGATTACGAACTAAAGAAACATTAATAAATGTTCAAACTCACGCACGGTTTTACACTTTGGATAGTTGCCAATGAGATTAAAACTCGTATTTAAGTGTTTCTGTTCTGTTTCATATTTTAAAATTGCACAAGAAGGACATCTTACTTCTTAGATAAGCACAACGTCATAACCTAATTATTAAAAAAAGAAAAGATTTATAAAACCATTAGTAAAAAGACAAGTTTAAAGTTACACTGTTGTTGAACATAATATTACAGTTAAGATTTCCAAATAAAACTAGTTTTAAAATAAAAAATGGGAGCTTTGTGAATTTTTTGCCCATATAAGTTTGAAGACATACTGTGTACAGATGTAGCTAACGTTTATTACAATCTGATTGGACTAAGTCTGTTCTAAATTACCTCATACTTAACGACCATACTATAAACAAAACACTATCATACATATACACACTTCTCTGTGGGATTTCGTGAAGCGGAGAGCTATAAATATGACGGCAGGTAAGGCCCGGTCACACGGAATGCGTGATGAGCCCGGATTACACGATACAGTGGAGCTAATCAGCTGTTGTATGCACATGTGTAGAAGAATTCAAATAAATTACCTTCAAAATGTTGAAAGAGTGTTATAGGCTAGTCAAATTAGCAAAGTTAGAGGAAAGTTTAGGTACAGTCCTAAGTCTTTTTGATTGTTATGTTTCCGAGGTCGCTGAAGACGAATTGTGGTTTGCTGACAGATATTTTGGCCGGAACATTGTTTTTTGGCAAAAACAGTAAAAACTTTGTATCTGTTTTCGTTTTTGACCAAAATATCAACGAAATATGCATTTTATCGAAAATGTGCCGGATAATAAATTTACAGACAAATTTACCACAAGTTTACATTTGACACCTTTTTCTCCGCCAATTTACGCCGCTAGAGCATGGAAAACCCTGCAGAATTTTCAATTATTGAAATACGCCATACCTGCTTTTTATCCGGTTTTCATGGAAACAAGCCGTGTTACAATAACTGACTATTTATAAGCAATTTTTACAGGTTGGACACTGAAACCTTATTCTATACTATATACTAGATATACAGGGTGACCCATATGTCAGTCGACCGACATGCATTAAGGAAATGCATGACTGTCAACTGGCTTGGGCCACCCTGTAGTTATATCGTAGGTGTCAAATCGAGAACAAAACGACGTAGTAGTATAAAACAATGTCAGATTAGTTTTGACTACTCAATAAAATTTGTATTTGGAAAACATTGAACTCAATAAAATACACTTAAAAATACTCTGTCTAGCACAAGCTTCACCTATATTTGACTTAAATGGTAGAGAATAATTAGAACAAATTAGTGAATTTGTACAATAATTATTATTACATGTATTATTGTATTATTGTTGCTCAACATACATAAGTAAGAAACAACAGTTATTTTATACATACATAAACAGTACAGTATATTAAAAAGAGTAAATATGTCAATGATAGAAATAATCTCTGATGCGTTGTCATTCCGTGAGCCCTTTCTTTAAAGGTGGACCAGAGATGGGAAATACTTATGAAAAAATAAACATTATGGAAATAGTTGCGTAATAAGAAATTATAACATATTGGGAATGTGGTGTATTTATATAAGTAAGAGAAAAGTGGAAACACGTTAATATTTTGTGAGAGTGCACGAGTTTGTGAGAGATTAGAATTAAAACTTCTGACCTTAGTAATGTCATCAGTATCTTTGTAAACAGTAATGCCACTCCAAAAAGTATTGCAGCGGCTGGAGAACGATTTTGGTCGAAGTGTATGGCTACAAAGAAAGGTCTGCACCCTCTTTTAACCACCTGCGCCTCTCAACTACAAGAAGGAAGTATTTAAGGTTTCATCCAAAATAGCTGCACTTCCGCCCTCAGCAGCCGCCGCAGCCACACATCATAGTTACAGAGTTTACCATCAAGTGCAGCAATGGATGGAGTTGATAAGTGAGCAGAGGTTTGGGTTGGAAGAGAACCACCAATGGTCTAGAAGCAGTTACAACCCTGTAGCTCCTGTCTCCTCAACTGGTTAAGTTGGTAATATGCAAGTGCACCAAAACCCGCACGAAACCGCAGCTGCGTAAAGGCGGGACTACGTTACACTGATCTTTGCATAAATTGCGTTCACAGATCTATGCAATAATGCATCGGTGGTCCTGAACAACACGATGACGCTAAAAATTTGGATCTGCAGGAGTACTTGGTACAAGTTTCCTACCGTTGAAGAGGTCTTAGCAGCATGAAGATATTTATGAAATACTTATGTTTATTATTTTCATAAGTATTTCCCATCTCTGTCCACCTTTAAAGAAAGGGCTCACGAATGACAACGCATCAAGAGATTATTTCTATCATTGACATATTTAATTTTAATATACTGTACTGTTTATGTATGTATAAAAATAACTGTTGTTTCTTACTTATGTATGTTGAGCAACTTAATAATATATATGTAATTAATAATTATTGTACAAATTCACTAATTTGTTCTAATTATTCTCACCATTTAAGTCAAATATAGGTGAAGTTTGTGCTAGACAGAGTATTTTTAAGTGTATTTACAAAACAGTTCACGTTCACCAGTCCACAAACGAACTGAGTCCGTCCGTCAACCGAGTCTCCAAAGCCCACCGATAGTCCACGTCATCCCGAATTTTAGTTATAAAGAAAACAGTTCCAACCTGTAAAATTGTTTATAAATATCAAAGTTATTGTAACATGTCTTGTTTCCATGAAAGCCGGATAAAAGCAGGTATGGCGTATTTTCAATAATTGAAAATTCTGCAGGGTTTTATGCTCTAGCGGCGTAAATATTGACTGAGAAAAGGTGTCAAATGTAAACTTGTGGTAAATTTGTCACCTTAAATTTAGTAATCTGGCACATTTTTTGATAAAATGCATATTTACTGAGATTTCACAAAACAAAACCAAGTACAAAATTTTCACTGTTTTTTAAAAAACACAACCGGCCAAAAATATCTGTCAGTAAACTCCAAATTCGTGTTCAGCGACCTCATAAACATGAGATCAAAAGAATTAGGCTGTACCTATATAAACTTTCCGCTAACTGCCCTTTTTTGTCTAATTTGAAGCTCATTAGTTCGTTGTTTGAAGTTTGGTTTTGACGATAGAAGAATTATTTGTGAGTTTGAAATGTTATTGTTAACGTTTTTCGTCGTTAGTGGACAAGAAGAATACGGCGTTTTGGGATCTGCAATCTAATCCCGTCTGCAGGTGAAAAGTAATCTAAAACCGAGTTTAACAAAAACCATTAGAAAATGAGCTAACCTAAAGTAATCAGCATAAGGTAACCAGTCAAACACAACCAAAAAGATTCTTTTTTCAGTACACATCAAACGAAGTTTCAATTTGATCCATTCATTCGAATAGGACATACAAATTATTTATTAAAAAAGCAATGACGACCAGTGGCAAAAAAACAATTTTGTTCGGACACGTGTCCAATGGATTTGTTCTATTTTATGTACTAAACCCTATCCTTGAGTTTTGCGGGGTATTACCTAACACCCTTCATACGGCGTTAAGCTCTTGGTGGCTTTTTAACAGCAAATAATAAAACAATTTACACTGAAACTTGCAAAACAAATAATGACAAAAGCAAACTGAATTCGAATCCAGACATCATAGCGAGGAGATATTGATCTTTACAAACTTTGCATATAAATCAAAACAAAAGGCCAGACGCGTAATGCAGTAGAATGAAAACAATTAGACTGCCACAAAGCAAATGAACAAGATTATAAATTTACTGCCAAGTCCAGCTGGGTTTAGCTGGTGTGAATAATGTTAGATTTATTGCCGCGATTCCGCCAGTAATACGACAGATAACATTCCGGACACTAACTGTTGGCTATTTATAATTTTATTTTTTACTCTCTTGGTGAATATTATTAGTGAATTTCCATAAGGAATAGAGCTATTCATTTCTATCACCACGGAGAGTGAATCGTCGTAGACCAAAACGGTGAGCTTCCAAAATTCACTATTCACTATTTGAGATGCCGACTCATGAGGGTATTTTAAGGCAAATATGTGGTGAAGGATGAGTGTGATGAGTGTTAGTAATGAGTTATAAGGTGTTACAAACTAAGGCCGACTCTTCCTTAGAATGGGTCGATAATTAATAGCCAAGGACCAACGTCTTAACGTGACTTCCGAACCACGCAGGTGATGGTCTGATATGTCTAAACGATGGTGGAGCTGATGCGGGTATCACAGATGATCACTTAGACTATCTGAGCCGCTTTAGACCTATATCATCCTCAACCGACCTCTATGAAGCTGGATTACAGGACCATGCCGTTATTTAATTTTATGGTGAAACGGTTAACTTGATAAATATACGTATGACCACTCTAAAGTTCACATTTTGTCAATTTGTTACGATATTGGTACACATGTTCCTTTTTAAATTTTCAGGATATGCTAGTTAACCAGTTCATGGAAAGTTATACCTTTTGGGGACGTTTTTACTTTGAATATTGTATTTAAGATCCAATTTCAATGAAACTTGCTATACAAATTAATAGCACTGAACTTAACATGTGTATTAAAATTCAATAAAACCCGTTTAGCCACACCAAAATAGTGGCGAAAAGCAGTTTTCAGCTGATTGTTTTTTTCTTGATACACATGTTAGAGTGTCACACATGTTTATACAAGGTTTAATTGAAATCTGATCATCAATACACTTTTTGTAGCATGATACCTCATTTTGAGGGTGAAGCCCCAAAAGGGTAGATCCGGTGTAAATTATATTCCGTTATAAAAAAATTGTTAGGATTCATGGTGGTATCTGTAACTACGCGTCGGTTTTGTTTAAATTTTTATACCTTAGGCACAAGGTAGTTTTAAATCATTACCACCTCCTGAGTTAAAAATCACACGTTCGGATATTTACAATGCATTTAATTTAACCGCGTTTAAAATATTACCTGCGGGGAACTTTTCCCTTCATTTTTGTACCTTAAGGCAATGCTCTGTTGTCTAATGTTAGCGTAAATGCAAATAAGCCCAAATGGCTTGAGGGCAGTGTGAATACATTTAGAGCAGAGAAAGGGTTTACATATATTTACATCACAAGCACACTCGTACCATCTCTGTTAGAAAGGAAACGTTTAACTCGCACACTTAACAACTAAAATAGAAAGTAATTATGGGAAAATCAATAACTACTCACATATTTCAATTTAGGTTTATCATTGTTCCAGGGGCTATTTAGTGAATGAATTTAGATCCAAAGAGTGGTTCCAATTGGGGGTACATTTAAAATGATACTGTATTTAACAAGACGCCTTGTACTCTAATCTAGTTCTTCCGGTTCACACCGCGTCAAAACATTTCAATCATTAGCTTGAGATATTTCGGTCTCACTGTAGAGTACTATCAATGATTACTATTGAGTAGTAATCATTGGTACTATCTCCAGTCACTGATTAGCTGCTGACATCTCAGTCTGCTTAGGATAAAATTATTTTTTCTATCTCTATCAGCATTTGACTTAATTAAAATGATCCATCTTTATGAACATCCTAAAGCTGTTTGAAAACATGTCTACGTAACATTCTATAGTTGACCTTCAAACTATTTAAATCTGGATGGTGAACTTTTAATATAATATTCCAAGTTGTTTGACAGCGAAAATTACTGATACTCAGGAGTAAAAATGATCCAAACTTAAATAAGAGATATTTTCTGGGTTTACATTAGGAATTTTAGAACGTTACCTAGAGGGAAAAATGTCATACCTACAAACATTCCTTTACATAGTTGACAAAAGTACAAAACTCTTTCAAAACATTGTTGCGACATAACTTCAGTCAACGAGCTCCAGGCAAAATACCTGACAAATGTGTTCTCACAAAGAGAACTGAAGTGTGGAAGCCTAGTTTTTATACCGTTGTAGATCAACTAACCAGAAGTGACCCAATAGTACTAAATTCAGTATTTTCCTTAGTATTTTTAAATACAAGCTATCATATAAGAAAAATATTATTCTTCTGTGTAGTTTTTTTAACTATGTTTCTATACATTCAAAACATGACTAGTAAAAAGGTTTGCATTTGGTGAGGTACTTATAAGCAAAAAATACGAAAACGAAATTTTGAAAAATGTAAATTAACTGACCTAATACATTATAAACTTCTGTTTGACACGTATATATCATAATTTCACATGGTGTCAAAGAGATTATCTAGTGTGGATTGGAACCAAATTTTTCGTATTTCACTTTTAAATGGGTCAACGTTTTTGAAAGTGGAATTTGTAACATAAAATATGAAAATCTGCTTCCAATAAGGCAACTCAAAGTAAAGCTATTTCCTATTTCGTCGTTTTTCGTTGGCATCATATTTTTTTACTGCGGAGACAATCTTTTAGTTTTCTATTTTAATGTTTTCTGAAGGTATTTAATGACAGTTGTAAAGTCTTTTCAATGCAATTTGTATTTTGACGCCATTACCAATACTCTATGTTTGTGTGAAGAAAGAAGCCTTGTCTTGTATATATCTAAAGGAGCTGAAGATGGTTTTTACTAACGATTTTAAACATCAATTTAAACACGATTAGTTAGACCTTAAGGTATAATGAAAGTGATTATGCACCGTAAATATCAGTTCAAATACTGTATTATATGTTAAAATTGTTTATAAGACACACATTAAGAAGAATCACGCAACAGTTCTCAAGATACACGGGCAAACAACACAGGCAACTATTGATCATCTCAAGGGTTAATTGTTTGAAGACAAACGAGAACTTGTTCCAGAACACAAAGGCCACGTTGAGCTTCCAGACATTTTGTGTTCTAATAGGATTTACCTCTTGAGCAGTCTGTCTTTGTTGTTTTGTCCGGGCGACATTGTCAAGGGTAACAGTACTTTTGGATGTTGTACCAATATGAAGTTATTGGTATAAACAAAACTATAATTTTAGTTGCAACTGTAAATTAGCTTACTTAAACTTATGTATTGGGCCATTAATGGCAACAAATAACCATTATTGATGGAAGTCCCCATTGATGAATTTTTCTACGCTACAGAATGAATTTGGAAGTAAATACATTTTTAATTTAGTTTTGAAAGTGCTCAAGCAAGATGTTGAAATCGTATTGCCGATAAAGTTATTTGGAATAACACATCAGAAAATGTTAGTTGGTTGGACATCATTTTTCCAATTCTATTTCGTGAGAATAAATTTCATGACCTTGAATTACATTTTAACGTACATAAAAGTCAAATGACCTTAAATACAGTGTAAGACCTTTCAGTCTTAAGAGTTTCTGTTTGAAAACTACTATAAGAGCGCTGCGGGGTACAAAATAAAAACATGTTTTACATTTTATATAAGCGTTGGGCTACATCATGTTAAATTAATAAGTGTTCCCAGTACAGTTTCTACATTCGCTCATGGGTTCATTTGAACAAGGGTTGCATTCTATCCAGCAGCGGAAGTACTGACATCTCTCAGGGTTGATGTCACAGTAGTGTTTACCTCCGCAGAACATGTAGTTGAGAGCGATGGTGTCCATCTCAGTCAGTTCATCCTTACTGCCAAACTCATCAGGTTGATCCCACGTCTGCAAAACCAGTACTTTTCCAAATATATATAACAAAGACAACTATTTAAATACCGATAATATGACATATAAAATAATCTTACCCTGCGTAAGCTGACCAGTCTAATACAACCAAACGACATGTGTGTGTATGTTTTTGATCAAAACACATCAAATCTTCAAAAGCTAGCCTAGAAAACAATAAAAAGCACAAACACTTCCTCGGCCGGTGACAGCTTCAACTGTCTGTGAGCAGCGACAACCAATCACAGGTGTGTATCAGACTGACCGAAGATAACGGAGGATTTTTACCCGAATTTTTATAGGATTCTGAAGTTTGTTTTGACGTATACTTGCGTCACCGCCCCCCCCCAATCCGGGGATCGTCCCCCAAATCTTTAAAATATAACCCCCCCTTTGGCACCTCATAATGAAGGGAATTTCAATACAAATTCAACGACGCAAAGAATAACTTTTTATCTCGACTCGTTTTTGTTATATTAATTTAAAGATGGCACAAAATCAGGTTTTAAATGCCACTTTTCACATAAAATTTATTTTAAAAGACAAAATTGTCTTCAAAATACTCTATGGTGTTATGCAATAGGGTTGCGATGTTTCCCTCTGAGTATTTTGAAGAAATTCCTTTCATTCAAAATAAATTGTATGTGAAATGTGGCATTTAAAACCTGGTTTTGTGTCATCTTTAAATAATTAGTATAACAAAAAAAACGAGTCGAGATAAAAAATTATTCTATACGTCGTTAAAATGTGTGGAAATTCTCTTTCTTTTGAGGTGCCAGTGGGTTAATATTTAAAAAATGTGGAGGCCCTCCCACCCAGAATTTAGATGAGGGGGTGGGTGACGAAAAGTACGTAAAAACAAACTTTAGAATAAAAACATTTCACAGAGGGTTTTTAAAATATTTACTTTTTAAAAAGCTAAATAGGGGTGTATATTTAAAACTCACCCTGTATAGAATTTCATATGTTCATAGTGTTTTGTATAAAACATATTTTGGTTATATTAGTAAAAGTGACCAATTGGGTTCGTATTTTTTCAGAATGAAACATGCTTTTCATAATGTTATTGAACGAGGTTTATTATTTTATAGTCCAAAGATGTAAGTTTGAGAATAATGATCTTGTTTAAACCCGTTATCCATGATAATTCAAAAATATTAACTCTAGTCATTCAGCACATTTAAAACTTACTTTAGATGAAAAATATAATTTTTTAGTTACTTTGTTGGATTTAAAGTGCAATTCAAAAAACTACGTTGACTCAAGATTAATTTACGATTTATATGAAACTAAGTTAGCTAACGTATTGCAGACAAATTTATTAAACAGTTAATGTCCAAACTTCTCTGTTATTCAACTAACTAAAGGTTATTCAAGCAGAAAAGAAAGTACCCGATTTGAATAAGTCGTTAAAGCATAATTAGTTAAATTGAAACTTGGAAGACTCACTAAGTGCAATCATCCGTCTAAATTGAATGAGTTCGACTGGGAAAATGTTTTACTTAACACAATTTAGTTGAAACAGATTTTAACAGCAAAACTTAATTAAAACTTGCATTGTGTCAAAAGCAAAAGGAGCTTGTTTGGAAATGTTTCTTGTCATCTAAAGGGTAGTTTTTAACACTAATTTACGATGGCTCTCCCTATGACTGACATGTTTTGTAAAGCAAATCATTGCACATTGATGTTTTAATCGAAATAATTTGATTTAATATCTAAATTGAAGACTTGCAACCTATTAAAAATTCCTGATCAGAGAATGAGTTCCTTCGCAGGACTTTCCATATACTTGACATTTCCTATATGGCATACTCTGGGAGTGTAGCTTTTCGGTTTTTAAATAAATCACATATACTCAAAATTGACTCATATAATATACTCGTATGTACTCAAAATAAAACCATCGCTGAAGTACAAACCTCTGCCGTGTTTGCAAGATGTCTTATCCCTTTGAAGAAATTGATACATGGAACATACTCTTGAAACCTTTCATCCTATGAGAGAGCTATAAACTTCTCAAGAAGGCTTCTAACATTTTCTTCAGTTAGAAATATTATATTGATCAAATTGATCGATGTTTTGATGAATTTAAATATATAAACTATATTATAAATCCATGTAATAAAAACAACGACAAATGTGTAGTAGTAGTACTATAACACAAATGTTTTGCCAACGACCTAGCTGATTTGTTCAATAAAGTAAATTATTTACCCACAATAACAATTGAATAAAAAAAAACTTTGTCTATTTATAAAAATAAACAAAATTATAACTTTATAATCTATTAAAAAGTTCTAAAACAATTTTACAATTAGTTTAAACTAGGACGAATGACACACCAGTAGTACATTAGGAATAGTGGCAAACGACAAGAAAGCTTAGAGACATATCTCTGTGAGAATGCTTCATATCAAACAAGACAATGCTGTCTAGATGTAGGGATTGAATAGAGCGGATGAACCCAATCATAGCGATGGTTCAAAGCTATTTAGCTGTTTATGTATGAATTGATAAGCATATTGCATAATTTAATATACGAAGGGCTTCAAAAATCATGGTGAAAAACTAAACTGCTCCACAGTTGGTGGTTAAGTGGAAGAGAGGACTTTATAGTCCTAGCTTCGCCACAAAATAAAGACTTATTTCATTTCATTTTATTTCAGCTCTGGGTTTTATTTATTGAGGAAAACAGCTGATTTATGCACAAATAACAAGTCTATGTTTATAAGTTTTTATGTGTTTGTTTTTTATCTTAGTTTTACTGTTGACTGTAGCCGTCCAATTTAATCTAGATTGGTCGATCTGATAATGACGACGCGTCTTTTTTGCAATGCCCTCAAAGGTCACCAGATCTCACCCCATACGGGGTTTTCTTGTGGGGGCACATTGAAATTTAGTGTACTCGTATTAGCCTCCCCTTCCAGAGAAATTAAAAGCCGAATCAAATAACCGAAACTGTGAAATCTGTCACACAAAAATAAATACTTGTTAAACTTATGAAAAACCTGTGTAGTTTTTATTTCTCCAAGACCTTTCTTTTCTGTGCACACTACGTTTACTTTTGCACCATGACTTTTAAAACACTCTGTCTGTCTGTACATTTGTCTACATAAGCAAACTTCCTTGGTCTTCTACTTCACACCATGAGAGAAAAACGCATTTCAAACCTAATTAAAATTGGACTACTCATTCCGCTTTACGGCGAAAAAAATTCTTTTTAGAATAAAATTGTGTATATTGATAAGTAACATAAAAATACATATTTACTTCAAATTTCATCAAAATTAGACTGTTTTTAATCATTCAAACAGTTCTTTTGGTGAAAACTACCCTCCCCAAAGGATATTTCCGATGGATGATTTTTCTAGATTTACGAACCTTAATAAAGCACCGATGATGACACACAAGAGTGAAATACGTATATGCTTTTAGACATAAACAGTTCTCCAGATCTCCAGGCCAAATACAAAGTATTCCAGTATAAAGAAATTATTAATTAGTGAATTACTTTCTCAAAGTCGAGATCTGAAGACTGCTAAGAATGAAATTGCTTCCACAACTGAATGTATGATGCACTGTAGTATTGTTTCAGACAGTTTCTATGCAGCTGGCAGCTTCAATATGGAGAAACCCGACATTTGACATCTTTAGATACTTGAACTGAATCTGTAATGTCTTTATCCACCCTCAGGTACGTTGCAAATATTGATCTAAAGAAACTTTGTCTTCACTAGCAGAAGTTCTTCGTATCAACATACCTCCAACATCAATATATAAGTCAAAAAAACAATACTTATATTGTAAAAAATTGACATTTAACAAAAAAAATTAAAGTTGCCCTATTGTCAAAGACGTTTAAATATACTTCGACCGAGAAAGTATTTTAAGGCACAGTGGAGTTTTTGAGGTACGTCTAGAAGAAAACTCTATCTTAATACAGTCAAACAGAAACTGGGTTTGGAAACATATTGCAATTGAAGGTCGTGAATACTGATAAATGTCTAAAAGATAATTTGATGGGAGTGAGTGAAAACTATATGTTTAACACTATTCAATATATATTATATAGAAAATGTGATGCAATATGTACCATTACAGCAGTTAAAGGTTTCTTCAATAATATTTTCTTTGTATTTTAGCGGAATTTGATCAGTTTTCACAAGTTGTGAACGCTCAAATGTCTTGAATAACAAAAGCGTTGATCTTTAACCATTCGTACCAACAATAGTTACTCGTTTTGTATACTATCACAGAGAAGCACAAGCTATTGTAACGCAGAAGATCATTTCTTAGGACGGAGTATTAAGCTTGTATTTTATAATTTGAAATATAATGGCTTTTCATGATGAGATAGTTGTTTTAAAAATAAGACCCATTAAAGCTAGAAAAGTCTATGAACAATATTTAAGATCAATATCTAATTAAACCAGTTTCAATGCCCTTGGTCAATATTAGTAGTGAATAAATTTGTCTTTACAGTTGGGAAGAAATGACAATCGTCGCAAAATGGTCATCGATATGTTAATTCGCCAAAAGCGTTTTGAGATGCCCACAACCCTGGGTTAAGTAACTAATCAAAAATGCAATCGACGTACACATAAAACACACTTCACTCAGCCCTGTTTACTTCCACTGTTAGTCTAAACACTTAAGTGAGAGAGAACGGAGCAGTCTACGAACAAAGTTAAGTAGATTTATCCAAAGTAAAAAAGACCAAGATATTTTGCTCATTATAACGAAGTTGTCCAAGAGAATGAAAAGTAAACTAAGAATTGGCCGTCACCGCGTCTAGCCAGGGAGGAGACTGGAGTTGATATTGTAACAAAAAATTGAACCTACTCTCCACGACAAGGCGAATTATTTTCACTTGTTTTGCAAACAATTGTCTAGCCTGGAGACGGTGGCCTGGAGATGGTGGATTTAAGAAGAAAATGAAATCGCTAGAGAACGCTTCATTTTCGTTGATTTAACCAACATTGTTTCAAAGGCGTCTGTCTCGGTTTGAGCATTGAAAACAAACTTTTATAATATGATAAAAAATTGTAACTTTACTAAAATTATCACCAGTAGTATTTTTAAAACACAGGATTAAGCGTTAACATGTAATCACTGTATACTAATTTTTATTCACTTGAAAATTTACTTATGTTATAGGCTACAACATTTCACAAGTTTAACAACAAAGATAATAGTGAACGTGATGAATAATGAACATACTTTTTATAATTTACAGGTACCTATAATTAAAATATTTAATTTCCAATTATTTTAAATAATATATTTGTAATTAGTATGATTTTGTTGTATGTGTTTAACGTAGTTAAGTGATAGAGATGGCTATAAAGTCCTTACTTCACCACGTAAATAAAGACTTTTTTATTTCATTTCATTTACCTACTAGTTTAATAATTGTGCAAACCTAAGATAAGTGTTACGTTGAACATAATTGTTCGGAAAGGAAAGGTATTTACACATTAATAAGAATCGATAATTGAACATACATACGAACGTTTTTGTTTATATTTACTTTATACTTTTAACATTTTATACAATTTTATTCTTTTACAATTATTTAAATATTAAAATTAAACTGATGATGTCTAATGAAGACGAAACGTCTTGTAACATCTCGTTATTATTTATAGTGGTACACCCATAAAACAGTTTTAATTAATATGTCTCAATAAGCCTTCGTTTGAAAATTATAAGAACGTTTTGATACTTAAATAATATTTCACAGTATTTATTTAATTAGGAATTATAATTTGAAAAATCTAATGAAGAAACAGGTAGAACCTTTATTATCTAAGCCCGTTCATCATCCTTAATATCTTGACATGGTAAACTAGGGACGGTACGATGTGTCATACATGTTGAGAGAAAAATATCACCGCTTAAAATAATCAGCGAGATTTATTTGGGAGTTTAAAATATTGCTAAGAATTACTAATATTACTAAAAGTTGTAAATGAATATAAAAATGTTAAATACAAAAAACTGATTTTAAGTAACATACTTTACATCCCGTCTCTGAACACTGTATAGAACAACAACAGACGTAACAATTATTCAAGAAACAATTTGAAGTTTTCCAGGGAATAGATCAAAGAAAAGATCAAGGCAGCGTTGTCAGGGTTGTTAGTGAGATGATATATAAGATACATTACCACTTGGGAAATATATATCTTCCAATATATCTTTACCATCATCAAACTTGTTAAGGAGGCGGACAAACACCCAAAAAAACTAACCAAGTTGGTTTTTGCTAAATAATCAATTGTGATTCCCATAATTATTCTCTAAATTCAATCCTAAAATTGACATATCAACTTCCTCTAGTAGCATTTTTCAATATAACTAGTGGTGAATCTTAATGTGATCGATAATATCAAACATAATAAGAATTTGTTTTTTTTTTGAAATTGTTTTCAATTAGTGATTCAAAATACTGAACACAAATATTTGCAATGTGTATGTATTTCTTCTAACAAGGGATTGTTGATGCTGATTGAATTAATATTTGTATCATCATATTGGACAATATTCAAGTTATTTAATGAATACAGTTGGTAACCTATGGTATGAATAATAGGGATTACTGACTTGTGAAACTCCACATTTACTTTAATTATTGAAAAGGAGTTCTCTATTATTTGAACTTGTTGATATCATTGTTTAATAGATTTAACAAAGTGTAACATCTTACTCCTTAGTTGTTTTAGAATTTTCAAAAGTTTTTGGATGTTAACAATCAAAATTTGTTAAAATCTAGAAATTAAGGTTTTTGACTTTTTCCAGCACTTTGAGACTGTTTCTAATAAACTATTTATACATCTAATGAACATTTATTTTCTCTAAAAAAGCAAATTATCATTAGATAAAATGTTGAATAGTTTAACAAAATTGAGTCTAGCTAGAAAGGCTTTTTCAAATATTTTACTGATTGTATTAAACTAGTGATACCGTATTTTGTACAAACCTAAGATAAGTGTTACGTTGAACATAATTTTCGGAAAGGAAAGGTATTTACATTAATAAGAATCGATAATTGAACATACATACGAACGTTTTGATACTTTAATAACATTTCTCAGTATTTATTTAATCAGGAATTATAATTTAAAAAGTATCTAATGAAGAAACAGGTAGAACTTTTATTATCTAAGCCCGTTCATCATCCTTAATATCTTGACATGATAAACTAGGGACGGTACGATGTGTCATACATGTTGAATTATTAGGGTAAAACAGTAAGAAAATATCACCGCTTAAAATAATCAGCGAGATTTATTTGGGAGTTTAAAATATTGCTAAGAATTACTAATATTACTAAAAGCTTGTAAATGAATATAAAAATGTTAAATACAAAAAACTGATTTTAAGTAACATACTTTACATCCCGTCTCTGAACACTGTATAGAACAACAAGACGTAACAATTATTCAAGAAACAATTTGAAGTTTTCCAGGGAATAGATCAAAGAAAAGATCAAGGCAGCGTTGTCAGGGTTGTTAGTGAGATGATATATAAGATACATTACCACTTGGGAAATATATATCTTCCAATATATCTTTACCATCATCAAACTTGTTAAGGAGGCGGACAAACACCCAAAAAACTAACCAAGTTGGTTTTTTTTGCTAAACCAAATTTTAATCAAACTTAAGGATGCATTATGCTTTTGCTGACCATAGAAATATAATATAAACTCGGCAAATGGGTCATTAGTACAGTATAAGCAAATTATGCTGTATATTCATAGTTTCAAGCGAATACAATGTGGTACAAGATTAAATCCGGAGATACACACAACCCACAGCAACTGCTCCCGATAGTCACACTTATATAACTAATTGATCATATTTCATGCTCTCTACCTGCTTTTAGATATTTAATTGCTTGAACTAAATTACAAGAGTAATAAGGTCAAAACATTCGGCTATAGTACCTTTTTTGGGCTCGATTGAAAGTGCGGGTTTTTATATTCACAATTTAAACGTAACATGACATCTTTATTAAATGAAATGAAATAAGCCAAACACTCTCTTTTGCCTCTTATTGGAAGTACTGTATAATGAATTTGAAAGTAAAAAGAAATCAAGTTATTCGATGAAACACATAATTTGTTGGTGACTATTTAGTGGTAAAACAAGTCATACAGGTATTAAGTGGTTGCCGGCATGGTGGCTGAGTCAGTAGTGCGCGATACTGCGGATCAAAGTTCGCAGGTTCGAGCTCCGCCTCAGTCAACTATCATTATATCACTATTTGAGATGCCGACCACTCTCATGAGGGTATTTTAAGGCAAATATGTGGTGAAGGATGCGTGTGATGAGTGGTAGTAATGAGTTATGAGGTGTAGTCTTGTTACAAACTAAGGTCGACTCTTCCTTAGAATGGGTCATTAATTAACAGCCCAATGACCAATGGAAATACAAGGACCAACGGCTTAGCGTGACTTCCGAACCACGCAGGGGATGGTCTGATATGTCTAAACGATGGTGGGAGTTGATGCGGTTATCATCAGATGATCACTGAGACTATCTGAGCCGCTTTAGATCAGAACTACGAGTATATCATCCTAAAAACCTGACCTCCATGAAGCTGGATTACAGGACCACGCCACGAGTCAAGGGTCGGTAGTTAATTCGTTGCTAAAGTTAGTTCGTTGCACAGGCTGCACAGACCCATGGGGACTGGTGAATTAACAAAAATTTAAAGATGGATAGCTATGTCATCGTGGTATTGTTCAGTATTAACGTGTACGTTTGAATCGTACCTTAATGGTAAAGTAGGTGAACAACGTAAAGTCTTTACAATGTTGCATCACTTTTATATATTTGATTTTCTCGCAATATTTTGAATGTATTACATTGATAGAAATATTGAACGTTACTTATAGTGAAATGGTATTATTTTTAAAGGAAAATTGTATTCACAGTCGTGGATCTCAGTTAGTAATATTTTTCGTAAATCCTACCTTGTTGACTTGGAACTACAACTGCTCTGTGGTTTATAGAACTAACAACTCTGTGGTTGTCTTCAAGGAGCTGAACCCATTACTGCAGTTGTCACTTCCAGTTAACTGATAATTACTTAACTGTTTAGGTAAATGTAATTCTAACTGAAAGCTAGCAACACACACTATAGTAGGTTTCAATCCCAGTTACTTTGATTTGAGACATCGAACACTCCTAGAGGATGTTTTAAGCTGAATACGGGATGAAGGGTAAGTGTGTTGAGTGTTTTAGATGGATGATGAGGTGTAGTCTTGTTACAAACTAGGGCCGACTGTTCCCTAGACTGGGTCATTATTAATAGCCCAACGACCAATGAAAAGGACCAACGGTTTAACGTGACTTCCGAACCATCGTGAAAAGTCATCACTACGCCTGGGATTCGAACCCGGGTTGATTTGGTGCGAAGCACGCACTATACCACTGAGCTATGGCGACATGGATGCTCCAAATGTACATTTAGATAACGTGGAGTGTTGATTGTACTACTTAACACAAAGCCTCGTCTTAGGAGTTGTTTTCTTTAAATTTATATAATTTAAAATTCTTAGAAATTCCATTATTTTAATAATCCTCAGCTTCAAAACCAGAACGACAAGTTTTGAACGTTTATTAAATTTAATTACATGCAAATATGATTATATTTAATTGTTTTTCTAGGACGACCAAAATTCAAGATATTGTCCGTTTGTTAGCAGCGAAAGGAAAAATAAAAAAGCCAACTTAGTGACCAGAGACACACGCATCCAGCTCCGAGAACTCATTGATCTGCACCTGGTTTGATTTGAGTTTGAGAATAATAATTTATTTCCTCTCTAACTTGCCAATAAAATAAGATATTGAATAAGTGGAAATAGTTTCTCCCAGAAGACCAGTGCCGCCAACCAAAATGGAGTAGAGTGTTTGCCATTGGGCAAACCGACTGCACGGTCTTAATTAAAGAACAAGAGATATCGTGAGAAATTCGAAAAGTAAACTCATACTTGGGCAATTTACACAGGTGAAGAGGAGGGGGGGGTTACTCGTGCCGTTTACACTTTGTGTAAATTCAGACAGCCAGCTAACTACTTGCAACGCTCATAAAACTACCGTTCATTTATTTCGATCCAAACAATTCAACAAATACCTCGTCAAACACATATTTACATTCATATTAAGTTAGTTGAAACTATTTTATCGTAAATTAAACGGGTTTTACCCAAGTGTTTAATTATTCATTACTACTGAAATGTGAAAACATTACAAACAGTTTGTTCTAAGCAGTGACGTCACGTTACCATGGCAACGGTATGACTCGGGCCATAAAGGTCAAAAGTTCACTGTGCTGATGAGTTTTAATTGTTGATAATTTATTCAACCGAGTATTTATTACAGTGTGGTTTTCTAGTTTACAATTTATTTGAGAATTCATTGACTTTGCTTATTAATAATTTTGAGACTTAGAACTTTGTTTAATTTTCAATAACGTATTTTTGAGTATCAATTGTAGTAGTGTTTAAGAGGAAAGGCTTGGAGAAAAGCAGACCTAAAAGGTACCACCTGACGCCATTGCGTTAAATTATTGATGTCCGACATCTGATGTAGGTTTTATTTTACGAGTTTGCCCTAAATTTTACATTGAACAAACGAGGCTCTTGATGTGATAACAGCCTGGAGGCTCTTCAGGTGCAAACTCCAATCAATTGAATCCCTGACCATTAACAGTTCTGTGTTGCTGAACAAACCTAATGTGTTAACGCACTTTTACGCAACCTTTGTAATGAAACAAAGTCAGAATAGTGTTTTGTTGAGGAATACGTTTAATGGCATAATAAAAACAACGTTTAATGGCATAATATTGAACTTGTCCCCAAACACACAAAATAGGCTACGTCTAGTATTTTCGATCTGGTGATCCCAAGTAAGTAATAGTGTTCTAATAGATATTTCAAAAAAAACATTTTGTATGGAATTTTAGCTTAGTGCATGTTAATACAAAGTTCATCTATAACTACCCGTAAACCAATGAAACAAAATGAATTCTTTTTACTAATTAACTAAAAATCTCTTATTGTGCAAACATGTTTAAAACACATTACTCGCATGGTAGTAAATTGAATATGGACAATCAACCACAACACCGAGTTGCTATATGAATTTAACTGCATTTCAACACTTCAAGACAAACATCAAGTTCCAATCAAATTTTCTATTAGCTATCGTCAATTACGAGTATTTTCAAAACATATCAAAGTAGAACGCATTTTCAAAGTGTTAATAGCACGATGGTATGCTGAAATGTACAAGTGCTGTGGTATCTATAGAACTACTGGTGAGATTGTGTCAATAAATCTAACGTTATTCACAACAATGGGTACAGCTGTACGAGGCAGTAAATTTATAATATTGTTCATTAGTTGATGCGCAGTTCAATGGCTGTATTAATGCATGCGTTGGCTAACGGTCCACCTCAGCTGCGCGTTCAATATTCAAAATGATTTGTTCATTAATAAAAATGATATATTTAGAATTAGAGGAATTTTCTGACCAGTGCATAGAGAATCTTGTTCAAAGTTATGCGTTTTAAACGAACGAAGTAGAAATGAAAAGCACTAAACCGTGACAAATTCAAAGTTTATTTGTGAAAGTATTGCACAGCTTAAGAGAAATCGGTCTCTATACACGTGTCAGAAAACTCCTCTAGTTTCCAATTATATTACGTTTATTAATTTAAAAATTATCTTGAAAGGCGAAAACAGGTTGCCGTAAACCTTTGCAAGTTACCTTTGCCGTAAACCTTTGCTTTGACAGTTAGGTATCTTCAGTTGCTAGTTGTTACGTGCTCGGTGTCGTGTGTTCCGACATCAGCCTTTCTCTGAGGTGGACCCTTAAATACATAGTCGCTTAAAGGCAAGATCGTTACTTTAGTAGGACTATAGTTTTAAAACTAGTTGCCCTCCTCGTACATACTCCTCATAGTAATCCTGCTAGGCCCGGACACATATTGATATAAAACTCTATCAAATAATTTTAATTTACTGGTTATAAAGTTAACTTTGATGTTAATTCCTTGAAATATGCTCTGTTTGATATAATCTCTGGTATTTTATCATTAAGTAATAGTTTAGCTGAGAGGAAACATGTACAACTATGACGTGGCAACATATGGAGGTATTTTACTTACATTGAATATTCTGTTTGTCCTTGGCAGTACGACAACAAATTCTCCCAATCGTTTGCTTGATCCTATGTAACTTGTAACAATGAAAGCTTTGCTTTGTCATGTACTCACCATTGTTTTATTTAATGTACATTTTGTGTTTAATATTGTCATCGACATACCGTGCTTGATAATAACAGCTAAATACAAATAACTTTTTAACGAGGTTAACACTACAACGTTCTCCCTTGATTCACACAACTTCGACCTTTACCTAGCGTTGTTGAATAATCACTTAACTAATTGTTCGTGGTAACTGCAGGGACTGAACTCCAGTGAAAAATTAGTCACGCGCAATATTTATAAAATAAAAAAGTACTTTGTGTCACACCTTAGAATTTCGGGTAATAGGTTTGGTGAAAGAGTGGAAGAGTTAAAGAAATATAAACAAAACATTTCTTTAATATCTTTGATATTTTTAAATAAGTACAGTATAACTCATTAATAAATAAACTATATAATTAACAAAATAAGATATTTCTTGTTTATGATTATAATAAAACTCAACTCCGAAATAACAGAAGTATATCTTGATATTCAAGTCAATGCTTAGTACAGTAATAGTAAGCGTTCATAACTTTAACGAATTATTATATTTTTGACAATAAATAAGCAGTGATTGCAGTTATGAAGTACCATAGAAAGTCTCCAAACATCAAAGTTAGAAAATCACCAGAGCAATATTACTTAAGCCAGATAACCAATGGTAATTGACAAACTTATCTTTTAAAATTCCACTCTGAAAAGAAAATATAGAATACTCCATGCCCAAATGCATAAAGCCGTAACGATGTCTATTACCCTTAGCATCAGACGTGTCTCGTTGAAGTTAACTCGTTAAAAGAGGAAGTCTAGACTGCAGACGCATATTTTGCGTTTAGTTTTTCGTTTTCTAAGTTTCCTCTATCTGCCCTGCCAAAAAACTTTATACTTAGAAAGTCTATTTATTAGGGTATATATTCCTGTAGTAAAATTAGCTTGTTATGTCGTCAGCCTGGTAAGGCTTAGAAATGGGGCCGTGAAATAAGAAATAATTGTGACCTCCAGATAATGTTTTGAACATATTCAACAACTGTTTGCTGTAAACTTGTGCTGTCTACTGTTTTGTTAAAGAAGAATATAAAGGTTGAGCCATGTTCATATAAAATAATGCAACTTCTAGAAAGTCTAACTTCTAGAAAGACTAGTTATGATCGAGACACATTTAGACAAAAGTGTTTGATTTGACAGTCAGAGGGAAGTTACTAAAAGGAGATCAGTAGCCAGAACTAATGAAAGAAAAAGATCATTTTGAAACAGTGAAGGAATGCACATTCTGGGCGAATTCTTTCTGGACACAAAGAAATCCCAACTTTTCAAGATGGCGTTAGCGTATTCAGCCTGATCCAACTGGGAATTATTTCATTTTTTATTTTCTTGACCGAACCCTTGATCAAAGAAGAACAGTGTAGAAAGTTGTAGGCTACCATAAGCTTGAATGTCTTACATACAAATTGTAGATTAGTCAAGTGGGTACTAATCTACAATTAGTTCTAAGTCCGAGTCTCTGGCCATTTTCTTTCAAATATCTAAAGGCATTTGATATGTAATTACTGAAATCCGTCAAAGGTGTTCCTCGACTGGTCTAGAGGTAGTTGATATCCAGGTTCTCAATGATCCAAGGCATGTGCTCTACCACTTTGGTGTACACCCCGGGATACCCCGTCTGGTCGCAGCCCCAGCTGTAGCTGACGATGCCCAGCAGGAACATACGGGCGCGGTGACGGTGGCGACGGGCAATCATCAAAGGGCCACCAGAGTCACCCTGAAACATCATAAGTTCAGTTTATATCATTGAGTTGAAGATTATTGTTGAAGCTGTTATAGGGTGTGTAATGTAATTAATTTAAAGAAATCAATAAACCGTGAAGCCCGTTTCAAACTATCCAAAATTTTCCTTAACAAAACAATATAAATGAAACTTATGTTTATAAAGTAAAATATAAATTAGACAAAAAGTATCATTTGTAACATGGAGGATACAAGATAGGTTGTCATGAAGGTAGCGTAACATAATATAGGTTTGAATTTTGTATGAAGAGGACATTTATTACGTTAGCTCTGTTCCAGACTCGTCTTCCGTTTTAGAGTAGACTTGAAGTTTAAAAATACCTTATAGTATTGAAATAAACTAATTTAGAAATTCAAAAACCAAATATTAATAGCTTTTGGACGAGGCTTTTCAATATCAAAGACATTATCTTTAGGTGGTCAACCTTATAGTATAGTGTCCACTTATAGTAGTATCAACTTCTATAAGGAACTGCTAGGAATCCGAAAGAGAGCTTACGACTCTATTCAATTTCTAAGAAACAAGCTTGAATTTTCATCATCTCGAGTAATTAGGATAAGTATTCAACTTCTAATCATCACACAAAATACTTTGCCAGAAAGGGGGGCATCAATCCAAGCCGTTCTTAGTTGTTAGCCAAGAGTTTCAGTTTTGAAAAATTTAATTCTACAAGTTTGATTTTTCAAACAGAAAAAATATGAATCAAATCAACAGGTAAGGCGGAAAGTCAGTGCCACGATATCCGCAAGGCCACTATTCTTAAGTATTATCAGTTCAGTTCTGCACACTTTCACATACTTCTTCTACATCCAATAGGTAAATTACTGTAAATCATATTGAACTGTTTATTACCTCGCAAGACCGCAAGGAAGAAGCGCAGATGACAGATTGGTCAAGGACTGCCGTAGGAAGCACACTTGTGACGTTAGCTCTGCATTCTTCCAGATCTTGGATCTCCACCTCAGCTTCCTTCAGGTAGGTTGCTCTTGGTCCTGCAACAGCATGGAACCTCAAACATAAGCTGACAGTCAAATCCTTTTGTACCAGAGCTAATCATCGGAGGTGGTTGTTTTCATTAGTCATAATGATTTCCCAGAAGACAAGTCTTGGAATGTTAGAGAGAAGGGAAACTAGACTTTGAAAGGTTGTCGATCTTTTATGAGGAGGGAATAATTTGGAATATGTGGCCAAAAGATTGTACTGACTCAAAGAAATTCTAATGAAGCATTTGTTGCATTATTATCTCAGGACAAGCTTCGAAACAACATACTAATCGTTGGTCTTACTATCATAGGAAGCGTCAGGTTTTTCCCAGCTGGCGACCACTGCGATTCTATTGAAGAAGGTGTTGTTCTTGAACTCTAGTGGAGGCAGACAAATCGGTGTGATCAGATCTAAAACAGTAAAGGTCTTATAGTATCCAAATCAAAAAGGATCTTATCAGATTTAAAATGGAATAATACAGAATAATTTGCAGTTAAAGTGTCTAAAATTTTAGTCTAGATGAGATTCACGTCTAAGTTCTCTACGAAAAACTGAGTTTATAGCTAGTTCTTCCTTCCATGATGTCTTTATCTAGAAATTACCTGTAAATGTGACTTTCTCCTTGAGTTTGAGCAAGCCGATGTCATTGAGACGCTTTTTGCTATCGTACTGAGCGTGGAAAATGACTTGATCCACTAAAATGTCCAAGGGAGTGGCGCCATCCTTTACGTCATCGTCAAGATCTAAATCTCCCACACGAACATGTGAACTGTAACGAAAACGTCATTAGGTTATTTTATATTTAGCAAGGGAATGACATTTTTGTTACTAAGGGAATGGTTATTTGGAAGATTTCAAAACTTTTAACTCACTACTCAGAACTTTACTGCAGGAAAATAGTGTCATCGCGTCTGTGAGTCAAACTGTTGGTAACGCTGCAGGCACAAATGTCTAAAATATGCCAAATGTCTGAAGTTTCAAAGTCAATGATGTCAGGCATGATGCTGCAGCGAGAGGGAAATTATATCATGGTAAAAGAGAAAATTGTGAAATATTTCCAGACTAATAAAATCAATCAAATACCTAAAGACTCGTTTAACAGAATTTCACTTATAATTTTTATACTAACACTTTGAAAGGTCGCTGCTTGGTGGAGATCAAGGTAGGATCCAGACAATGAGCGGCTGTGAGAACATATTGGTCAGTGATGAGACTGCCCCCGCACTGCCAGAAGGGACCTTGAGATTTAAGAGTGTAGCCGATGGCTGCCATCCATGGGTAAGACCCTGAACCATCAAAAGGCAAATTATTTTCATTTTCAAGGTTTGTTGTTGAAGATGGTAGAGCTTCTGAGGTTGAAATATGAATGGACGTTTTTTTTAGTGAACAAAGAGAACCCGAGGTTCTAGAATCAGAAATTTGACCACGTTTTCAGATGAAAAGAGGTTGGTTTTCACTTGAAAACGGGATCATATTCCAGATTTTAATAAACACCTTTATTTGAAAAACACTTCTTTTCACCTGAAGACGAGATCAGATTCCAGATTTCGAATTAACGTGTTCTTCTTGTTCACTAAAACTGTAGAAAACGTCTGCAATAATATTTCAAACTCAAAACTCTTTTAAAGAAAGTCAGGTGATGAAGCAGGTGTTTAAAAGTAATATTTCTTCGGCATCAAGCATACCTTAACGAATGACCTAAAGATCTTTTCTTGTAAGTAAACCAAAGGTTTTAGAGAGCGATTCTTTTCTAGATAGAGTTTTAGTACTTTTTGTTGAGTTTTAAGGCCCGTTCACAGTGTTGGGGTAATTAGATTTAGGCAATCTGATTTTAAGATCAGATAACCAAAATGTTTAATACTAAGCAAATATACATTTCAACAGATTATATAAATAACTATAATAGAACTTACATAATGATGCCGGGCCTCCATTTACGATAAGTGTTTCAAACGGGTTAGTCCATTGTCCGCAGATGTCTTTGGGAAGTTTTTTCATCTTTTCAGCAGCTTCTTGTTCTATTACTAAAACGGAAATGAACAACTGAACAAAAAGAAATGCTATTGTGTATTTTATCTGAAGAATTCAAAGTATTATGATTTTTACGTAACGATATATTCAGGAACTTACGGTTTGACTGGCCCCCAGCACTCAAAGTCAAGACCAAGAGCCCCAACAAGACCCTTTGCAGAATTGCGGCCATTTTCTGGGGGCAGCAAGCAACTACAAAATGAAACATCACATTAGTTTGTAATATATGTTTACCATACTTTTGTTGTTGTTAATACTTTTGTTTTGAGACGCCGACCACTCTTAGAGGGTAGTTTAAGGTAAATATGAGTGTTTTGATCGATCATAAGGTGTAGTCTTGTTGTAGCTGGGGCCGACTGTTCCCCAGATTGGGTCATGAATTAATAGCCGAACGACCAATGTAATGGACCAACGACTTAGTGTGACTTCCGAACCACGGGGAGTGGCCATCGTGAAAAGTTATCACTGCGCCCGGGAAATTCTACTTAGGGTTTAAAACCATTAGAGCAAAAGTAAATTTTTCCCTTGAAGGATTTACTCGTATTTGTACGAAAGTTCTCTGGAATGCTCGTTGCCATTTGCAGGAGGACTAGCCATCAACTCTGTAAAGACAATTCAATTAATATGAAGTTTAACTTTACATCGCTAAATGTGTAAGGAATCACAGTTATTTTAACTTTAACATTGTTTTGTACTCATCTGTCCGGAAAGAAATATTAATTTGAGACAATCGCAATGAATTAATTCGATTCAACTTCAGCCAGTTTCTTGAATAAGAAAAGAGAGTTTCTAGCAATGCGTTCCAAATTTGAATCTTACCGTGACTCTGGTCTTACCGTGACATGAGCTAACACTGGAGTCCTTATACCAGTCAACTAAATATTCTTTTGTATTTTCACAAAATCCTTGACGTATAAAGGTACCGGTACGGTCTTTTATACTGTATACACGTTTTGGTTTGGCGCCTTTTACAAAATAATGGATTTCACTGCTATTGAAATTTTCAAAATAGAAAGATTGAGTTTGTCAATTAAGTCTTTGTAAGAAAAAGCTAGCAAAGGATTTATCTTGAGTGGTCTACCTTGAAACATAACTAAAGTTGAACTACACAAAACTAAAGTTGAACAAAACTAAAGTTGAAAAATAACATAATTCTGTGTGAAATTACTCAAAACCTACAAGATTAGCAGGATAAAGGGACAGATTAAGTCCTGATAAAAGATTCTGATTAGTTTGATTCTTTGAATCCAAGCGACTAAGATGATATGATTGTTTTTGATGTACGAATATTGAAAAAACTGGTTCCAGCTGTTCAGCCTTTGTCATATGCAATGAGTGGTTTTATAAAACTTAATTGTGTTTTTCTTTCTTTTGTCTGTTGATCTTTGTCAGCCAATGGTACTTACCTGGGGAAAGAACGACATAGCTTTGCAGACGATGTTTAAGTGATATTTTCCATAAAGAACAGGTTTAGTTTGCACGGCAGAACAGGTTAATCGTCTGGTCTTGTTACGTCGTCAATTAAGTGCTTGGTACACTCGAGTACCACAGATTAACGAACTCTATAGATACTCTATAGACCGGTCACATAACCGATGTGTAGCCACAAGCGCTACCTTAAACCCTAGTTAAGTGTCCGTAACGGAAGATAACTTATACTACTCGTGCTTTTTAGCGGTGAAGGAGCTTTTTTTTCTGTCTACGCCAATGACATTTTAATGAGTTACTTAACCTAGGGGTTGTGGTGAATACAAAACTCTTTTAGGGAAAGCGGTCCCAACCCTTGTGCCTGCCCCGGGAATCGAACTCGCGTACTTACGCTTTGCAAGCCGTGACTCTACCCACTGAGCCACGGACGCAGGCAATCTATCGGGTGTTATCTAACTCTGCGAAAATCTCAACCATTGAAAAGTTAAAGGTGGTCGCGGACTGGTAAGACTTTCTTTTTGGGACTTCTTGACTTCTTGTTTAACATAAAATGCATTTTTATAATAAAGTAAGTAAGTAAAATCTTTTGCGTCAAGATCCAAACAAAGTTGGGTATAAATTAGTGCGTAATGAGGTTTTTAATATATTAACAACTAAACGTTTAGCAGACTTTTAACTTAGTGTAAACTCTTCACGTAACTAACAGAAGGACCCACCTTTTCGTCGAAGTAAAGTAAAACATTAGGAGTATTTTTTTCATTTAAAAAAGTTGCGTCGTACGCAGTCAAAACATATCATACTGCACAAACCCAACCCTTTTTAATACCCACCAACACGCTTGTATGAGTGTATATACAACTTGTATCAACGAATTATTTGAGTTATTTTAACGATTAGTTGAAATTAGTACTGAAATGAGTTGAACTTACCTTGTTGAGTTCAAGTGTAGATGGCAGTAGTGTCGACGTACAGCATCTAGTGCACTGGTGTTATGATCTGGAGTCTGGAGCCACTTCCTTCACTGACACTGCCTTCAACATCTACGTCACCGCAGGGAATCCCGTTCTGTCTTTTCCTCATACGAGAAATATAGCAATGATAAGCAGGTCAATCTTTCTTGAAACGTGATCAAGTTTTGCGAACAATACTTGCGATATATTTGCGTTGATCTATTATAAATCACAATAGTATGTCACTAATCACTATTTTAAGTCTTCTCTTGTATGTTTTAAGGACCTTTGTACCTTGGACTTGATAACCCACTGGTTGCACTTCAAACTTACTTTAGCCATCGGCGTCCATTAATGCCCACCTTTTGTTTATGAGAAGAGGAATAGAATACCTGAACAGGCTTCTCGCCACCTGCGCTCGCATCGGTAGCTCACTCTTTATTAACACTGTCTCAAGAGTCAAAAGTATCTTGATTAAAAGTGTAAAGGTGTAAGATAATCATACTTTATTAATACAAGTGAACGTGTTTTAAATGGTTTAAGTACATAACACATTGTTTTGTTTGGGTGTATGTCACAATTTTTATTAATTTATTATTTATTTTAACAAATAAATTCTAAAAAAAGGTACATACTTTATAGTAATATTTATAAGTTATTACTGAGTAATACTATTATTTATACAACACCCAACCTTTCAGTTACTGAAAGAAGGTTGGGAATTAATAGTCCTGTGTTAAATTAAATTTACCCTACCCAGAAATAGTCCAAAGATGAATTATTTACACTAGTGTTAAACCTAAAACGTTGCATTCTCATGTTTCTTAACCTTCTTTCTAACCTCGGAGTTATTTATTTATGTGTCTTTCTTTACCCAAAATTGAAGTAAACCGGTCTAGGTTCTGGACGCATTTTTCTTTTGAAATCTTTCCTGTACTCATCCTACCAATACAAACATTCTTTGTAGAAAGAAACCTAGCTGACCCGACAGATTTTATCCTGTACACAAAAAACATATGTTTATTCATGATATTTAATATTTAACAGCTGTATGATTTTGTTTACTGAACGTGCATATGGTAAAATGTGCAAAATTAAATAAACAACGTCTGTAATTTTCCAATTTTCCGTGTGATTATCTTCTTTTTTCCGTAACATTCTATAAAGAGTTAGAAAACCATAAAAAGATTAGTTAAAGCTGTAAAGCCGTTCTCAAGTTATCCCATTCCCAACTAAAACTGGATTAATTTTTAATAATGAAGTTATTATTTTTGTACACCACATTTATTAGACGGGAGCGGACCCGTGGCGGGTTGGAGTCGTGCGTGACTCCGGAGCTTAACACTCCGCTGGTGCGGTTCGATCCCTGCAGTCACCATTACATATTTTTTAAAGTGACTATACGGTAACGCAAGGTTAAGGTCGAGGTTGAGTGGTAGAGTGGACTTTCTAGTCCTAACTTTGCCTCGTTAAACAAGACAAACCTTTTTTATATTTTCAACTTTTTAATATATGTGAAGAAGATTCATGAAATAATTGTACTTACTCAGTGAATGAAATATTTAAGCGTTCTTATTGTTGTTTGTGACCCATTTTCATCGGCCATCTTGAAGAGGGAGAAAAGTGTCAGATATTAGTTCGCTGTCAACTCAACTGATAGCGCTGTTAAACAAGTTGGACCTTTTCCAATGTAGAGACATATCACCAGCCTCTCAAAAATCAGGAAATGTAAGGTAAAATCTGGTACCGATGCTAAATTCACATACATCAAAATTTATATAATCTAAAAATTGTCCATCAAAACGTCCAAAGTGCTAGAATAAAATAGATCAGATTCAAATTTTGAGTGTAGAGTTAAAACCTGATTTTTAGTACTTTCTGAACATGGATATAGCTCTACAACAATCCAATTTTTTAATATTCAAAACTACAGACTAGCAGACATTTATTGTAGAGAAACTTATCGTTCGGGTGGAGTAGCAGTATTTACTAAAGAATCAATTAAGTTTGCACGTTTTGAAACTAATTTATCAAACGAAAAACACTGTGAAATAGCTACTATAAAATTCAACTCCCATAAATACAAAGACATCTCTTTAGTTGGTATTTATAGGTCACCAACAGGTGATATTAATATTTTCTTTGATATACTTGAAAAGTTATTAACATTACTAAGTAAATCTAAATCTAAGTTTATTTTGGTTGGGAGTTTAATATTGATGTTTTAAAAGAAAATAATCCCCACGTTAAGAAATTCAAAGATATTCTTTTAACGTATAACCTCTTTTGGTCAATTAACTCACCCACACGAGTTACTAACCATTGTCAATCTTGTTTAGATAATGTTGTTTCTAACTTGACATGCGAAATCAATATATCTGTCTTAGACACAGCTATATCTGACCACTATGGTCAAATAGTTTCTTTGTTGTCTGATTCTGTGATGAATATATCACCACAAATAGTAATAAAGCGCAAAACGTATCCTAATAATATTAGTAACTTAAAACATATGTTACAATGTGAAACTTGGGATAGTGTTTTAAATCATGAGAGGAACTGTGACGAAGCTTTATTCATATTTGGAAATTTTCCTAAATCACTTGTTCCTAAGCTACTTGAATCTGTCATGAACCAGTTAGAAAGGAGCGACAAACTGCAAGTGTTTTCATTAATGACCAAAACTTTGATTGTGTCAATCATGAAATTTTACTGAATAAGATGTATGTTTACGGAATTCGAGGGGTTCCTTACAACAGGCTGAAATCTTACTTATCGAAAGAACTCAGCAAGTTCAAATTGAAAATGTACTATCAAGCTTTGGGGTACCACAATTGATGTTTGGGGTACCTCAGGTTCAATATTGGGGCCTTTGTTGTTTTGGTTTACATTAATGAAATTGATATGTTTACCAACCCTGAAGGTTATTTTGTATGCTGATGACACATCAATTACAATTTCAAAAACTAATATTAATGCTTTGGAAATATCTTGCTATGAAGAACTAAACGCTTGTGTTGAATATTTTCAACATCTAAATTTAAAACTAGTTTGTCAAAGTCAAACTATGTTCATTTTAAATTGAGTCACCGTCCCAATTATAACAATGAACGTACACCTATATTTATGATAGGTGAAGATATCATAGAAGAAGTGCATAGAGGTAAGTTTCTAGGAATCCATATTGATAAAACTTATTTTGGGAATCACAAATAGGCTAGAAAGTGTTAGTACAAAAAACTGCATCAAGTATCTTTCTACTTCGAAATTTGGCTGAATACTGCAGTTGTGCGACTTTAAATTGCCTACTTTGGTCTGATTCACCCTTACATAAATATGGAATTTCTTAATGGGGAGCATGTTCAGACCAAAGGTTTTATGCGCATATTTATTTTACAAAAAAAGCCATCCGAATTGTTTCTAAGACAAGATTTCGTCAACCTTGTAGGGATATTTTCAAAACGCTTAAAATTTTGACTTTACCTTGTATGTACATTTTGGAAACAATTATTTTTCGTTTAACAAAATGTGATTTAGAGACAGGAGCGAATCTCCATACCCACAATACTAGGCACGCCAATCAACTAAGAAATAGCTATCATAGGCTTTACATATATGATCAACTTCCTGCGTAGCTGGAGTTAGACTGTACAATAAATCACCTCTAAATATTAGATCAGAAACTGATTTAAAGATTTTAAAAAGAAAGCTAAAAGAGTTCTTACTGAATTATGGCATTTTATGGTGTGGGTGAGTTCATTGGTAGTTCAAATTGAATATTCATTATCAAGATAAGGCTTCACTACTTTACTTTCAGGACAACTTTTACTAGATAAATATAATTTTTAGAACTATAATTTGGCCAAACCCGGTAAAATTAATTATGTTAATTTTATTAATGTTAACGTTGACGTAGAAACACACCGCTTTGTACTAAAATATTTTTCCATCATAGGCATATCATAAACCCATGAAATAGTCATGTAATACAGGGGGTTATACGTTGGTGGACACATGTTGGGATTGGGCGAGTCAATAGCCAATTGACTCAAAAACGTGAGAGTTGTTTATTATGTAGTATATTTAAAACAGATTTATTACTAAGTAAATTACTTACTGATACTCATTCTTTTACAAGAAATGTTACAAGGAAACTAAACCATGCGCTAGAGTCCGTGCGTTTCTTCGTGGCGCTTGACCTTGACGACTAAAACCAGTTATAACTGGGTTTTCGAGGGTGGGGGTAACCAACTGTTCAGTCTTTCCATAGTACTAATACTGTGAGGAAAGGCTATTACTGTACTCTTTGAAAACATCGATTTGTTCCTTCACTCTGTCCCCTCGCTTCCCCTCACCAAGGGCCACGAAGAAACGCACGGACTCTACCCGTGGTTTTGCACGTAAAGGTTGTAGTCTGAATTTAACCTCACAACATGTTTTTCTGAGCATTACCGGAGTTATGCTTTCAATGCTCTCAATGTATTCTCTTGAGTTCCTCATTAAGTCTTAAAGTTTCTTTGTGAATAATCTGTCTTCGACGTAACAATAAAAAGCCTGTGGCTGTAAAACCACGGAGAGAACGTGGAAATGGTTTAGTTTCCTTAAAAAACATAACTTGTAAAAGAATGAGTACTAATAGTATTTTGTTATACGATAGCAATAAATCCCACGTTTTTGAGTGAATCGGCAATTCATGACTATTGCATGACTATTTCATGGGTTAATGATAGGTCTATCATGGTAAAATGATTTTAATACATTCCTGTAATTTATACATATTACTTTTAGGTAATATTGGGACACTTCAACTCTCTACAGGTGCCAAATATGTTTATAACTTGAACTCTCAAGGGAATGGGGTTTATATAAAGTCCTCCAGTGTGTACATAACTTTCATATTGCTATTCTGGGCTCAAATCCCTTCCCACACACACACACTCCCATTACTCCCACACACACACTTACAGAGTATCTTAAGCCTGCGACTATGTTTGTCAACCTCTCTTCTACTATTATCTACAGCAAACGATTACCAAAATAACTTAAATATTCCGTAAAGTAGGCCTACAAGTTTATATTAGACGCCGATGGTAGGTTATGTTAAATATTTTACAATATAAGGTTGTCAAAAAATGTGTAGCGCGCTATGCAGAACCGGATTCTACACACAAAAGTAAGTCGAAAATGACAAATAACACTTTTTTGATTTCAGCTTAGCTTAGCCATAATCTGCCATTTTGTAGTTTTTTAAAATAATTAATAATTCAAAAACCCTTTGAGATATTGTTGTGGAACTTGGTATAAACTTTAATTGTTTTCCTATAATAATATTTCCCACAAATATCTTTTATTCAACTCTCAAATTGTATAATAGCAGCCATTTAAAGATTTCAAAGTCAAAATCCAATTAATTACATTTGACTTTGAAATGTTTACATTACCACCATATTTGAATTTGATAAGTTAGATAACAATATTTTTGGGAAATGTTAATAGGAAAACATTTAGGTTTATACCAAGTTCCACAACAGTATCTCAAAAAGTTTTTGAGCTATTAATTATTTTACAAATTTACAGAATGGCGGTTTACGGCTAAACTAAGTCGAAATAAAAAAAAATGAAACACGTTATTTTCGACGTGCTTTTATATCTAAATTCTGATTTTGCATACCGCGCTACACATTTTTATGACACTCAGTAAAATACTTGTAATGCATGACTCAGCGAAGGATTTTCTGCTCGACACTACGTCTGTCTGTCTTATTGCAATTGGAACAGATATTTTTAAAAACATTAGTTTTGGTCTAAATAGTTTTTAAACTAATTCACATAGGGTTACAGACGACCATTGTCAAGCACGAGTATTGTATTTTTCGTAAAAATGAACCAAATTGAGGAAAACAACGTTACAACTAGACTTTGTCTTAGATAGTTTACTAAAAACCTTCTGTGTGAAAAAATAGTACTTTTTTTTCTTAATACTTATTTGACAACATTACAAATTAATACTTATTTGAATTCAGTGACAATTGAAATTGAAAAGTAGGACAAACTCTGAATCAAAGACTTTGAATTATAATACTAATTTTAAATCAAAACTTCAAAAATGCAAACAAATATTGTATTAGCACAGCATGTTTCGACAAAATTAATGTCATTGTTGGAAAGAGACCAACTAAAACAATAACACTACTTTTAAGTTTACAAATAAATAAAATAAAACATATGAAAATTTAAAATTAAATTACACAGAGTAAATTATTTGATGAAAGTTGATTTTAGATGTCTCACTGTATAGAATTTGTCAAACATGTTGTGGCTAATACACAATATTTGTTTACATTTTGAAGTTTATTCAAAATGTATTATTACTGTTGCAAACTGTTGTCATCATGAATAACTTTGAATTATAGATACACTGTACTAATTGATTAAAGAATAAATAAATAAGGCTTTAGTGTTCTGTTACTAGTCGTTCTCTATGAATGAAATGGACACATTTATACTATAATGGACTCACAGAAATAGGTTCCTTTCTCTATTGATTATATTTCAGAAAATACTGAACTGTATTTAAGAATTTGTAAAAGTTGTATAAAAGTTTTCGTCAGACAAGATTTTAAATTATAGCTTTCATAAGTCATAGAGTTTTAAGAAATTGAAAACAAATAATTCTATTAGGATTTGACATTTGAACGTCATAAAGCAGGCTTTATGAAGCAAGTGTCCATTTCTTGGCTCGAAGTGAATCAAACTAAACGAAGAAAATCATCCTTAAATGTATTACCTTTAAGTTAAAGATGCTTGGCAATGATAAATTAATTAATGGTTTTGATATTACCATACTTACTAATGGTGTGATGGAAGCAAAGGTTCTCTTTTATGTGGACATACACAATGAAAGATATTAAAGTACGTCATTTGTCAAGCTCTGTCTGAAACCCTGCTCTTCTGAATTGTAGGCTTACACACAAACATCAATTTGGCAAACCTAATGTCTATGAACGTAATCGGCTAGACATTGTCTTGCTGGTTGAATGAATATTTAGTAAATATACAAGTTTTAAAGGCGTTCTTTGATATAACTATTGAATAACGTTCTACGTTGATTTAGTTGATTCTATTACGTTGACTTTGTTCTTCATAAGGTCAACACCACTATTTTATGTAAATAATTTTAAGTACCAAAACACGTAAAGGTATGTGTTCACATTGTGCACACAACATTTATTTATTGTATACAAATTTACATTTGCAATTTCCAAGTGCATTTGAATATACATTTAATTTCGTCCTAGCGTTAATTACTGTAAAGTAAATGTAAGTTCAGGCTATACAAAATACAATTTACACGTTTATTATAACTTTTAGTAGCGTACTTAAAGAATATTTATAACGGAAAACACTCACAAAGCTAATTTTATTTTACAACTAGATTTGAATTATAAAATAGCAAGATAACGTGTTTATGAACTTTCAAATGTAAAACAAATTCTCTTGACCAGCACTTTGTGTTATATGTGAGCGCCATGATGCATAAAACTCGCTTCGATGAATCTAACCGCTGTATAATTTTGCATTGTGAGTTTTGGCCGTGGTTTGAATTCAATCGTGGTACAGCTGTTTTGTTCTAAATACTGTAATTATTTAGTTTTAGTTTATACTATATTACTTATTAAAGTGGTATTAGTATTTTGATTAATTTCAGCTAATCAGAGTAACTACTGTTTTCCTTCGTTGTCTTGTAACACAGCTTCATAATGGTAATGTTGTCCATTGGTCGTTGGGCTATTAATTAATGACCCAATCTGGGGAACAGTCGGCCTAGTTTGTAACAAGACTGCACCTCATCATCCACCAAAACACTCATCGCACTCACCATCATCCCATATTCACCTCTAAGAGTGGTCGGTGTCTCAAATCAATGTATCAAAGTCAAGTATCAAAGTATGTACCGTATATAGCATGGATTTTAATAAATCCATCTTCGACTTGCTTCTTTTTTTAGGTAGATGTGAAGGTAATTGAAGGCCTTTCTTAAATCAATATTTTTTCCTTTCTGAACATATTCAAGTATTTTCAAGTATTTTCTTTATTTTAATAATAGATATTTTTAAAATTCAGTTTATTAGTAGAGACTTTAGTGATTAACTCTAAAGCTATCATTGTTTGACAACAAAATTTAACACATTCGAATTACTTAATGAACACGTTGACAAACCTTGAAAAAGGTTGAAATAAACCATTATAGAAACAATACAGCACTAATCGTTATGTGTATACTCTAATGTTTTGTCAAGAAAATTGAAGGCAAGTCTCTAATTCTCCTGACATGTCCTGATGAATCAGAAAACTGTAGATATATCTGAAGTTTTTCTAAATTCAGAACATAGTACCTCAATGGATAAGGATGGAATAATAAATTCATCTAAACGTAAGCAAATCCAACGTAAGGATCATTTGTAAAACTTTAGAAGAAGGTACTTGAATCTGGTTTAGAAAGCTTTCAGATTTGTTTTGTGGTATTGATAGATATGCGATCATTAATCAATACCCTTTACCCAAAGAGCCGGTTTAACTTGAGCTCAGTTACCTTGTTAATGATATAATGCACAGAAAATACACGAATTTTGTCCTTCAGCAGAAGAGCTTTAATTAACTACGGTTTATAGTTTGCTTTAAAATGATATTAATATTGATAAAGGTTTTCCGTGAATCCCAGCCAGTCTTTAGTGGGAGGTGTCTGTGCTATAGTGTACGGGATAGCACCTCAAACCCGAAAACTCAAGTATAACCTAGTTCTTTCGCTTCACACCGTGTCTTATTCTTATTCTTAAAACATAATGATAATAAGCTTGAGATATTTCTGACTCGCTGTGGAGTACCGTTGTCGGAGGCTGAAACCAACTAAATGGATGATTGACTTCAGCCAATCAGTGACAGAAGATGGTACTCCACATCGAGACCGAAATATCTCAAGCTAATTACTATAATGTTTTGACGTGGTGTGAACCAGAAGAAGTTAATTTTAGTAACCCAAAATTCAAACCGTAATATTGGTACTACAGCTTCTTAAACACAACATTGATTCCGCTTATTTAGTACATACAAATTAACATAAATTTTTTATTGTTATAAGATACAAAGGTTTGTGATTAAGGTAAGCAATCATTTACACAAAAATGTCTTAAAACGATTTGGCTGAATCAAGTATACTATAGTGTACTTTAGTTTCATTTAATTAAGAGTGCCAAAAACTCGTAATAGCTAAGTTTTTCAATTTATACGAGTATTTAAACTTTTAGTTGAAACATGGTAGAAGTTAAACTGTCAATACTCTGCGGTTTAACTGCTGCTTAATCTAATCTCTGTGAGGGAAGCAGCCGCACGTTAAGTCATTTCCCGCCAGGGTGCGCCACCGTCTCAGGGTTGGTGACGGTTTTCAATCTTGGGTTCAGTCGAGTGAGGGTGTGCTTGTATACGTTATCAAGTAAACAAGCATATACACATCTAGTACAATTTTATACAAATATAAATATTTTGTTCGTAAATGTTTGTTACAGAAAAGAGTACGATTATGGTTTTTTAATATATACATCCAAGAGTTCCTTTTTTTGGTTCCTTTTTAAACTTTTGTAACTTTTTATTATATTTTGTTGAATAAATTATATACTCAACTAGGAGTTGATTATGTTTCAGCAAAGATAATGATATGGTAAGTAGATTGCGCACAGATGCCGAATGGCTGAGGGAGGAAAATGAACATAGTTGTGTCAGCTTAAGCACCGAGCACAGATAGCGAAATAATTCTTTTAAACTTATTTTCAAGTAGAGCCATTGACGCACGCGCAAATTCGTTCGTTCTCGAAAATCACTCGATTTGGTCACATTTAAGTCATTTACATTGAACAAACTCGAGCATGTGGAGCCGAGGGGCGAGAAAGAAGCTAGAGACGGTAGCGCTTGCAGCGCGTTCTGTGCTTAGGCTTCCCAACTACATTGATTAAATGACAATCAAAATAGTATTCAACCTTGAAAGAATGCCTTACACTTTTCAGAAAATGGCAATCAGTCCTGAAGAAGTCTTTTTTGATAATGACACAGCCAATGAGAACATCGACAGTTGGCATCCCTGCTCCAATGGGCGGTTGGCAGCCCTGCAACCAATAGGACAGCAAGTACCTCAGTTTCAGCAAACCAGTGACTGAAGATGGTGCTCCACACCGAGACCAAAATATCTCAAGCTAATGATCATAATATTTTGACGCGGTGTCGACCGGAAGAACTAGGTTATAGTTGAATGAGTTGTTACAAAAGTTCTCACATACAAAAAACTTATAAAATCGGCTGTTATAAATCTGTTATATTTTACTCATATCAAGATAAGTTGCCCAACTATAATAATGGCAGATGAAATAAAACTCGTTTATGGTGACAATTTTAAGCACCTTTTCTCATTAATATATAGTGAAAAGATTTCCTATAATATACTCTCAGTATGAAGTGTGGATAAATAAAGCTGAACAGCTGAGATGAGTTTATTGAATCTGTGATCTGACGTCAGAGCTGGGGCTGAAAATGTATTAACTTTGTCAATATCTTCTCTCAGACACGCTGTCTTAACGGATGCACGCTTTCAGAGGTTACATGTTTTTGAAACTGATAACAGCCATACTGTGGTTATTATCATTTACTTAGTTATGAGAGATAAGAAATATCTGAAATGCATTGGTTTAGTTTATATGTACGATTTTGTCTTGTCACAATCCAATAAAAAAGGAATTTCACCGATAATTATCTTATTTGCCGAAGAAACTACTTTAAAACAAGATTAAGAAGGATAATTTGAAGATAAACAGATACACACAGATAAACAGATTTGTATCTGAAATGCTATTGTATAGTTTATAAGAACGGTTTCGTAAATTTATTATTATGTCTAATTGATTTAAAAGGTGAAGTATATTTTATTTATTTATCAACGACAGTGTCATTTTACAATACATATACTCGTAACATAATAGCGATAGTATAAATGGAATATAATTATCATATTCCATAATTATATTATCATTTCAAATTAGTCTTAACTCTTAGGCTTTCGTGGCCGGTGTCACAACTATAATCTATTTCTTCCGGTTGACACTGCGTCGAAACATCATAATAATCAGCTTAATATATTTCGGTCTCGCTGTGGAGTATCATCTTCAGTCTTTGATTGGTTGAAACTGAAACAATCAGTGTCTGAAGTTGGTAATCCACAGCGAGACCGAAATACCCCATGTTAATTATTTTAATGATTTGAAGCGGTGTGAACCAGAAGAACATGATTATAACAAATGTTCCAGTTACCAAAAGACAGTTTCTTTTCACAATCCAATGAAAATAGGAATTTCCTCAAAATCTATCTGATTCGCCGAGAAAATACTTTGATACAAGAGTAAGAGATATAATTTCCATGTAATGCCTAGTTTCCAATGAAGAGTTTTTTGAAAGAAAACTTGATGAGATAACCGGCTGAATGCTTCATTGAACCACCTGATGCGTTCTCACGTGAAACTCTTTTTAATACAGAGCCCTGAATATAGAAGCTGTAATACCTCCATTCAAACACATTTCGAACTCTTTCATACAACCGGATTTAACAACAAGAGCTTTTCGGGATATAATTGATTTTGCGATGTTTTATACCGAAACAATTTGACGTCAATGTTTTCTTTTATTATAGTTTTCAATATGAACAATAAAAGAAACAACAATGAAGAGTTGGTATGTCTTCATCACTCTGGAATCACCTGAAGAAGCCTGTTTTTGTACAAGTTGAAACAACAGTGTAGTGACTAATTAAAATGTAGAAGTAGTAGACATTATTATGTTTATCACTTGTCTACATGTTACATAGGCCAGTATTCTTTATTTTATGTGAGTGTTTATGTTCTATATCTTAGGCTTTTGCTATTTTAAAATAAATGATTTCATATGCTTGAACGTGATGGTAAAATAATGCGCATTAAAAAACTTTACACCACTGATCTACGACGGCTTTTTGCAAAAAGTGCTGGAACTATTAGCTTTAATCACGTTAATCACATAATTTTACATTATATTTATTGGTGGCACTCGTATATTTCTTGAAGAAATTAGAACGTTGGTAAAAAAAGGTTGTTTCAAACTCCTTAAGTACCGATTTATCTTTACGGAGTCACTAATCTTGATGACAACTGGTTCATCTCCGTACAACACTTTTTTAAACATGTGAATTATAGTCATTATTACTGAGTTACTTAGGGGTAATTTCCACCTTATTTCATTAGAGAACAATAACACTCTACACTATAATATAAAACATATAGAAAAACATGGAATCAATATAAAGCTTCCGGTAAAGTCCGCGTCAATAAACTATTTACATTATTTTTAGTACCAAACGTTTCGCTCATTTACAATGGAGCATCCTCAGTGGACTTGCTAGACCAAACATTTCCCTTTGGCTCTAAACACAACAACAAGATGAACTAAATACACAAGGAAGTCATGGTAACAATCAACACTTGACGCAGCTGTTATTCTAGATGTTTACTACAGCTGATTCAGTTACATCACTGTCTGTTCTGGTGCATTCAGTATCCATGAAATTAACGTAACATAAAAGTATAAAGCTTGGTTTCAATACGCTTAATTACGCCGTAATATGACGCGGTAATTTCAATACAATCACAGTAATGGTTTCTAGAAAAAATACGGCTAATCACCAGGTAGTATTTTGTTTTGTAAACAAAAGTGTAACCGCTTTCCGTAAATAAACTTTGAGGAACAATTAAAATAACAACATGTTTGTTTTTTGTTAAAACTGTTTAAATATTGAGTTACAGTATTACGTTAACCGATTTCTTACTTTTCTAGGACAGAAACATAAAAGACTATAATTAACGTAATCTTATAATAACATTAATTTTATAATTCCCCCTGGATTATTGAATTTAAAGCAAAGACAGGCACTAATGGAATAATCTATAAAATGTACAAACTCCCAAACCTGATAACGTATTGCTCTTTATCGTAAGTGGCTTCTTGTGTGTGTACATAAGGTACTGTTATTATTACAGTGAAAGGATTGATTGTTCAAAAGGTTCATTGCAAAAGACGTAAAAGATATATTCTCTTGATTTTATTATCCATTTTAGTATCACACGACCGGTTTTAGGTCTTAACCCTTCATCCTAGGGGCTTTTGTATTAATATTAGAAGAACCTAGGATGATGGGCTTATACCCAAAACCAGTCGTGTGATATTAAAAATGAATCAAGGAATCTTCTATGCCTTCTTACTTCTATTAGTATTACAGTTTTCAATTTTCAACTACAACCTAATTACTATCCGTAAGATGACTCTTGAATAACAGGTTAAAAGCTGTAACAGATAAAGCTATGGTTCCTAGAAAGCCCGCTAGCATATGACGGTGAGTTTGTTTTCAAATGCAGAAGAACAGCGTATGGTGGACGTAAAGTAGCGGTGAAAACTAGTTGTTCTAGCCAGGTGACACATTTTGCATGTTTTGTAGTCTGTCTTCGGGAGTTTGTTTGTCACAGTTTAAATATTTTGTTAAGTCTGGTTATGTGGGTGCTTTCCTAAAGGAAACGCTCATCTTTTATGTGAATAACAACGAAATATCAGGAATCTCAATGACGTTAGTGCACTATCAAGTTTACAATAGACACAGCTGAAAGATGACCAAGTTTTTGGTTAAAAATAATAAATGATGCAAAGTTGCTCAAGGTAGGAGACACACAATGAAAACAAATGTTTAAGGTTAAATAATATATCGTATGGTGGCAAAGAAGAGAGTTGAATTAAAAATACGTAATGGTAAGCTTAAATGTGTAACTGTATTTGAAGCATGAGACAGGATCTCGCTGTGATTATTTGAGGGACAACAATCTGTTTGAAGCGCTTTAATTTACTTCATGATGATAGCCACCAGATTACTATGAATCAATATCTCTTCACAGGAGGTTTAACGTTTCAATAAAGTAGGGCCTTGTTAGGTCAAGTAATCTTAAAATCAAATTTTTGGATAAACCTCCTGGATGTCAATGCGCCAAAACCTCCACCGCGACTACCCACCGTGTTCGCTCTCAAAAAATTTGATTTTACAGCACCGCGCTGTGTTACCCCATCTCCAAAGGTGGCAGCAGCGCTTTGCAGATGCATCTATAATACAATTTGTAAGAATGGTAATATTTTATTGACTTGAGTAAAGATAGAATTCCAGCCACAGCAAAATGGCGGCCAGAATTGTGTCCCTAGTCCCGTATTTTTAATTTCCTATTGGCATCGCTGATATATATTATTTATGCATACTAATTTTTTATAGATGGTTACTTAGTATGTTGAAAAGTTGTGGTATGAAAAGGATATGTGTCCAATAATTTTACATAAAGATACAAAGCTCTTTCCCACGTCCTTTTTAAGTCCTGAAAAGGTTTTTACAACTGGTTCTACTCTCCTAAATGTTTTTCGGCTGTTGTAAATGCAATTGCAAACGTATATTTTGTGGAATATCCCTAATAACCAACTTAGTAGTTTGTCAAAATACAAATCATAATAGTCACGTGACAGCGACCGCGACCTGACCGCGACTATACCTCGTTCTTAATTTTATAATTTCAACGCAATGCAGCTAGCCAATAAATGGTGTCCATTTTCTAAAATTTGCCAGCAGGACATAAATTTTGATAAAATAAACAACATGACAAGAGTTTTTTTGCATTCTATTTAAATATTATGACTACGTTTATAGTGGGTATTAGGAAACCATCTGTTCTTCTTGTCTGAATCAAATGTGGTAATCGACGTGTTTTCCACACAATAAAAAAACATAATGTGCCAGGATCTATTCAGCAATCAGTTTGAAGGCTTCTTCACCACCAGATTGTTATAACATTATAGGTTTAGAAATATTTATTTGATCTGGTGCTGTTTCGCGGCCATCCTAGGCCGCTTCTTCAGGTACGAGGACGTTTCAAGTTGATTAACTTGAATACAAATAAATACATAAAGAATAACAGACACGCCTATCAATTTGATAATGAATGGGACTATAATGATAAATACGATCTGAAATATTAAGATTACTCGACAGATCAACAAGGTAACCTAAACCTATATATTAATTAATTTTTTTTAATTTAGTTTTTCTTGCTAAAGTTTAAACATTTATCAAGATGTAGGTTATATCAACGCGGCTTACTCAAAGCTTGAGACTAAATATATTACTTGAAACACAATTTCTCTGATTTTAGAGAACATAACAAAACTCAATACATTGTTATACAGCTGTCAGCTACAGGACAGATGTTTGGATTCACCGGATCTGCCGCATACTAATATTTCCAATTTGCGTTTTTCCTACAGACCAGTTTTTCTTTCAGCCAAAATGTGTTTTTAAAATATCTTAAATTACGATAGAGGAACAATAGTTTTCTAATAAGTAAAGGATAAAATTTGTAATGGTGTGTGTATTTTGGTACGAAAGTCTATATAAGGTATATGAACAACTTCTATAGCCAAAGACTCTTACGAATACTAAGACTCTGTTAATTACAAATAAAACCGTATGATAATGAATACAGCTAGACAACACAAATAATGATAAAAAAGCACTTTTTAATTATAAGTTTAAAAACTATAGGTTTTAATCTTGTGTGCAAATAATTTTGGTATATTACTATGCAATTAACAGTTAACTACAGACACATTACAATGCAAAGCTGATATTGCACAGATTCCACTGCAGTTAACAGTTAACTACAGGTCAGGGTAGAGAGTAACCTGGCTGTGACACAAATGTATTCTCAACATCCTCTAGTTGCAACCCTTGCCTACACAGTGCACATTAGCTGTTATCTCTGACCCAACAATGATCATTGCAACATACAACTGTATCTTCTATCAACGGAGGGTTCTACTTAGACACATTACAATGCAAAGCTGATATTGTACAGATTCCACTGCAGTTAACAGCTACAGGTCAGGGTAGAGAGTAACCTGGCTGTTACACAAATGTATTCTCAACATCCTCTAGTTGCAACCCCTTGGTTAGCTGTTAGACCCAACAATGATCATTGCAACATACAACTGTATCTTCTATCAACGGAAGGTTCTACTTAGACACATGGCTGATTTCCACTGCAGTTAACAGTTAACTACAGGTCAGGGTAGAGAGTAACCTGGCTGTTACACAAATGTATTCTCAACATCCTAGTTGCAACCCTTGCCTACACAGTGCACATTAGCTGTTATCTCTGACCCAACAATGATCATTGCAACATACAACTGTATCTTCTATCAACGGAGGGTTCTACTTAGACATTACAATGCAAAGCTGATATTGCACAGATTCCACTGCAGTTAACAGTTAACTACAGGTCAGGGTAGAGAGTAACCTGGCTGTGACACAAATGTATTCTCAACATCCTCTAGTTGCAACCCTTGCCTACACAGTGCACATTAGCTGTTATCTCTGACCCAACAATGATCATTGCAACATACAACTGTATCTTCTATCAACGGAGGGTTCTACTTAGACACATTACAATGCAAAGCTGATATTGTAGATTCACTGCAGTTCAGTTAACTACTCAGGGTAGAGTAACCTGGCTGTGACACAAATGTATTCTCAACATCCTCTAGTTGCAACTTGCCTACACAGTGCACATCAGACCCAACAATGGTAGAGAGTAACCTGGCTGTTACACAAACAGTGTATTCTCAACATCCTCTAGTTGCAACCCTTGCCTACACAGTGCACATTAGCTGTTATCTCTGACCCAACAATGATCATTGCAACATACAACTGTATCTTCTATCAACGGAGGGTTCTACTTAGACACATTACAATGCAAAGCTGATATTGCACAGATTCCACTGCAGTTAACAGTTAACTACAGGTCAGGGTAGAGAGTAACCTGGCTGTTACACAAATGTATTCTCAACATCCTCTAGTTGCAACCCTTGCCTACACAGTGCACATTAGCTGTTATCTCTGACCCAACAATGATCATTGCAACATACAACTGTATCTTCTATCAACGGAGGGTTCTACTTAGACACATTACAATGCAAAGCTGATATTGCACAGATTCCACTGCAGTTAACAGTTAACTACAGGTCAGGGTAGAGAGTAACCTGGCTGTGACACAAATGTATTCTCAACATCCTCTAGTTGCAACCCTTGCCTACACAGTGCACATTAGCTGTTATCTCTGACCCAACAATGATCATTGCAACATACAACTGTATCTTCTATCAACGGAGGGTTCTACTTAGACACATTACAATGCAAAGCTGATATTGCAGATTCCACTGCAGTTAACAGTTCCACTGCAGTTAACAGTGCACATTATGGTCAGGGTAGAGCAAAGCTGATATTGCCTGGGTGGACCTGGCTGTGACACAAATGTATTCTCAACATCCTCTAGTTGCAACCCTTGCCTACACAGTGCACATTAGCTGTTATCTCTGACCCAACAATGATCATTGCAACATACAACTGTATCTTCTATCAACGGAGGTTCTACTTAGACACATTACAATGCAAAGCTGATATTGTTCCACAGATTCTACTGCAGTTAACAGTTAACTACAGGTCAGGGTAGAGAGTAACCTGGCTGTTACACAAATGTATTCTCAACTCCTCTAGTTGCAACCCTTGTACACAGTGCACATTTGCTGTTATCTCTGACCCAATGATCATTGTAGTAAGACACATTACAATGTGAAACAAAAACCTGGTGTATTACACTGTATTCTCAACATCCTCTAGTTGCAACCCTTGCCTACACAGTTTAGCTGTTATCTCTGACCCAACAATGATCATTGCAACATACAACTGTATCTATTGAATACTAGACACAACAAAAGCAAAAAACGTATATTGTATGAAGCTTGTACTACACAGTATATAGTACGCACACAATCCTACTAGTTGCATGCCAAACCACTCTTACCATCCTTTTAAGTTTAATGTTTATTTGTAAGTGTAATGAGTCTGTTGCGAGCATAACGAAAAGCCATTCCGTGGTAATAGAGCAAACCAAGGCTGAGTTCCAAATGGGCCATCTGAAACGAAAATTAGAGTTAAAACTAGTAATTTAGTTGTGGTCAACATCTAAACTGATATTGAGATTCCATTAACATATTTTATTGTGTAAGGATTTTTATTCTACCAACGGTGTTTTAACATAAACTGAGTGGTTATCTTGTACGAACAAACCATTAGCATACTTTCCTTACATTAATGTTTTTTACCTAATTTTACTTATTTTAACGTGCGTTTTCCTTTAATATTTTTTCTCTCCTATGATATTTCACATGTTATAAATAGGAAATTTTTTAAAAATAAGTTGTTCCGAGTCTTAGTTTTCTAATATATTTGCGGCATAAAGAGGAATAAGAGTGTTGTGTTTTCTATAAAAGTTGACTTTGAAGTACAAATAGGTTTTATTCTTTAAAATTAATACGAGACTCTGAGCCGAACTAGACCTGAGCATATACATTTAAAAAGATTAGACCTAGTAAAACTATAGTGATGCAAAGGAAATTTTGTTATTCTTACCAGCGGTGTTTTAGCGCTGCGCTATTAGTGTTGGCTTGGTTATGTATTTTCTAAAACGATAGTGGCAAACTGATAGTGAAACAGTACAATTTACACGAACATTGATATTTTTAGAAACATTCAAATCTATATAATCATACACATTTAATATTTAAATCCCGTAGTGCAGCACGGGTACTGTCAGTTAGTAGTTTATAGTAGCTAGAGGATGCAATAACTTAGTCTGGTCCTCAAACTAAAAAAAGATTCTTAAATATTTTTATTTATGCAACATAACTAACTAATCAACATTTTAAGGAAAAGAGGTGAGAGTAGTTGATATACTAGCTTGTAAATACATTGATACCGGTAGGTAAATACAGTGAGGCCTGTGGTTGTTGGACTCCCCAAGGGTTGAGGCTAATCAAAACCCTTCTCCCTGGAGCCAAGCTTGTGTTTAAACCTTTACTCGGCTGTATAATACTGTTAGGTTAGACGTAGACGTTTTTACATGTATACGTATACAGTGTTAATGGTTTAGTTCAACAGAAACTGCAGTAGTTTGTATTTTGATGAATGTAAAAATGCACTTTTATCTTAATAATGTTGAAATTAAATACCTTTTTATCTCAAACCCTTAAACAACTTGTAAATCTGCACTTATTTTTATCAATAATTTAAGAAGGCATTAAAAGGCAATAGATTATACATAGGTCCTGAGTAAAAAACATATTTCTCTTGAAAACTCCTTATGTGATTTGTGTGTTTTTAGTTTTTCACCACACATTTTTTTCATATTTCACCAATGGCTTCATTTTAAAGTTGTATACCCTTTTCGCTATTTTTTTTTTTATGTTTATTAAATATGTTGTAATATATTGTCAATAATTTAAATTTATAATGAGTGGTGGTTATGTGGAAGAGAGGCTTTTATAGTCCAACTTCTTCACAGTAATAAAGACTTATTTTTTCACACACTAATTCAAACTTCAGCTCGACACCACTATATAATATTAAAAGCCTTAATAAATTCGACTTATATTATTAAACTGAAACATCGTTTCGAAACCCGTATCAATATGAATCATGGTAACGCTAAGGTATAAGAAAGGTGTTAATCTTTACTCAAACAACATTGATGGGACGCGATAGTACTTGAGTTAAAATAACGCAATTTGCAAATTAAACTTTATTTAAACTTCCCTTTGTTCTTACTGATGCCTTAGTGAAGTGAGTTTCTGAATAAACTAAAGAAATTGCCAAGTTTGCGTTAATCCAAAACGTAGAAATCCTTTACAACTCTAACAAATTGACAAACTTTTCAAACCACGCGAATCTTCAATTCATTAAAAGTTTGATGGATTTAGTTAAAGAACTTTCTTTTGCCATTGCAAAACTCCATTAATCTACTTTTAAATATTTGGACTGTATTTACCGAAACTATGAAGTCTCCTGCATAAGTTTTAACAAAGACAATCAAGAAAGCCAAATTTTCATACAAATTTACATCAACTTTCGTTTTTGGAAAACTACATCTTATTACTAATCGAGAACAAGCGGAATTAAAAATCCGTTCTTTGTTCGTTTTGCACATCAAACTAGTAGTCTTAAATATAATCGCATACATTGAATAGGTTGTTCGTCACTGTATCTTCTACAATGCACCTTTAACTTTTACCCAACAAGGAGTGGGTTTTTAAAAGCTGTTTAAAAAACATAGGAAAATTTTCAATTCAACCATGTTTTAAAAAAGCTTCGTTGAATTTGGTATAAAATTAGGTAAAATAGTCATCATTCGAAAATGAAATGAATTTATTACATTATCATTTATCTGTATTGTCATTAGAGATTTTCTTCTTGCTCCTTACGTGTCCTTAAGGGTGTGGCAAACCTCTATCTACACGGAAACCTTTTATTACTTTTAGTATGTGGAAAAGGGTCATTTATTCCCAAAGACCGTACCTGTATACTGGACGAAACTGTATATTTCAAATATGGAAGAGGACTATGTAATCATGTCAGGAATCATCTAAAACAATATTAATTGACAACGGTATCCATTAGCAATCGAATAACGTAAGTATACGAACTAGTTAAAACCACATAATTAAGTAATTAGAATGATCAATTTTAATAACGCTAAAAGAACATCTACTAATGATAGGTTCTCGTTTTTATTGTACAGTAGTGTTTTTAAATTCAATTTAAGGAAGTTTTGAAATTCCAACATGACCATTGCTATTTAAAATAATAATTTTAACTTGTTTCATGTCCTAGCAAATGGTATATTCCAAATACTCTGAATATACTTTCTACACAGGTGAAATATGTTGTAACTTGAGCCAGAAATGTCTTGTTAAGTTTTAAATACAATGCCTTGCGAGCGTTTTAATTCAACTCTTGTTATTTCATAAGCCTCTCAGACGTGTTTCAGAGGCAAAAACCTGGACGGAGAAACTTTACAGCTCTTGAGTTAAACGCAAATAAAGAATAATGTTGTCAGATGTTTTAATTCCATATTCTAGAACCTTTTATAGTCCCGGTTATTCGCATTATATTTTGGTTCAAACCATGCACTTAATAATTGAAAATGTTACTATTAAAACGTAATGTTACCAGTGTTAATAAATGATAGAACTATGTCCTTGATGACTAAAAAATGTGTTGTGATGCCTTGATGCAAGGGTTAACGATGGCCTGATTATAAAAATACCTACATTAATAAACACGATATATTTGGAAATTAAATCAGTTTTCCGACACGTGTATTGAGCGTTTTTTTCGAAATTGTGCGTTTTCAATGTAAAAGTTGGAGTTAAAACACACTAAAACTTGGGCAATTTCAAAGTGTATTTGTGAAACTATTAAACCAATTATAAGACATCGGGCTCTAAGGGTCGGAAATCTCCCCTAGTTTCCAAGTATATCATGTTTATCAATGTAAAAGTTATTTTAAAAGGTGATAACGTATCTACGTAAACCCTTGCGAGGGCTCGGTTTGACAGTTAGGCCGCATCAGTTGAAAGAAGACCCGCACGTGCGTATTTTCCGTAAACTGAAAGAAGACCCGTGGTGTTATGTCCCTTGGGCAAACGAATCCACGCCAAAGGACGTATCTGCGCGAGAGCTGGTGTTAGTGTGTTCCTTGCGGGTGTCGTGTTCCTTGGGCAAACGAATCCACGCCCAAGGATTTCAGGTGATAACGATCTACGTAAACGAACAGTCCTTTGAAAGAAGACAAAAACGAATCCACAATTTCTGTGAGGTGACAACTGAGGCGGACCCTTTTTTGGTGTCGTTTCGTGTGTTCCTTGGGCAACGCCACTAACAACACAGTTTTGGTGGTCTTAAACTAAAACACAGTGTTTGGTCTTACATAGTTGCATATACTCGTATATGTTGAATTAGTTGTCTTGTATATCTTCATGGTTCTTATGATAATGAGCTTCTAGCTACAAGATGTCTTCATTTATATCAGTCACGTTGTTCAAGATAAACTCTGTCAAGTCAGACATTTCCGCATAAACTTAATGTCACCGACCTTCCGGAGAATCTCTATCTTCATTAGTCTGAAGCAGATTTACCAAGTTATTGCTGGAACAAAACACCCGGAGTCGTGTCTTTTGTTGAAATATGTTTAAGAAAAGAACGATAATTTGTTTTGCAAATCATTACGTCTCATATCATATGTTTAATCAATAGATGTTTAGAAATTTTAAACGTGTTTTAATATACCGATGTCAATTGTTACTTTTTTAATTGTTATTTTTTTATAATAGTTATCACAAGTAACTTATAAAATTAACATAGTTCAACTGCAGGGATAATTTTTGAGAATTTCTTATACAAGTCAATAGATGTGTCTAAAGGAGCTGTTTTTGAGCAAAATGATGACAATACTTTATTGTGAAACAAAATAAAACTATCTTGCAAGTAAAACCCATGATAAAACAAAACTGTTAAAATGTTTATATTTTCCATCAGTTTGATGTGCCTACCTCTGAAGATGAACACTTAGTGTTTGAAAGACTTCAGGCTAATAAATGTTACATTATTGGAATATTTGCAGATTTATATGTATTAAAATGTAATTTCAACTGGAAATGATTTTTTTTTGCTTAGTGCATTACAATTCATAAGTGTTCCCAGTACAGTTTTTACATTGGCTGATAGGTTCATCAGAACAAGGGTTGCATTCTATCCAGCAGCGGAAGTACTGACATCTCGTAGGGTTGATGTCACAATAGTGAGGACCTCCACAGTACAAGTAGTTGATAGCAATGATGTCCATCTCAGTCAGTTCATCATAGCTACCAAAGTCTTCCCATTGGTTATAAGACTGTAACATAATCAGTTGTATTCGATAAGAGGGACGGTTAGATTTTTGGTTTCGTTACCAAGGCTACTCTTTTTGTTTAGGTTCATGTAAGCACGGTTTTAGGTTGCATGATTCGTCCTTGTTCAGATGTTTAGGAGCCAAACAACCGTTTATTGGTAAGCGGTGAAATACTTTTACTATTTCATGCTCCAAAATATGATCAGTGAGTTTTGTCTCTCCAAGTAGCGTAAACTTGAATTATGTTTCTCCAAGATTCTTATAATATAAAACACATTTTCTTGTATATAGATACTTTCTTTAAAATAGTAAAAGTAAATCTAATAAGCTTAACTTAAATCCAAGTAAAAATCCATCCGGAGTTTTTAAAAGAAACGTCCTAGAAACGGATATTGAAAAGTGCTATCCATTTGATAACAAAAGCTTTTACCATATTGTTCTTTACATGAAGCCTGCCCATTTCGTGGAAGACATGAAAATTTAACCATAATTTGAATGGTTTTTTGACAAAGAGAAATATAATTATCAAATTATCAAAACTTCGCTACAGGAGGTACAGGTTAGTTCGAGGCCGTGAGCGACGAATTAGAGTATCAAATTACAAAGGAAATTCGATTCACTCACGCCAGTGGCACTTTAGTACTTAGCTGCGTGTCGGCCTAGTATTACGTTATTTTAGTTTATTTACCATTAGCTTTATTGTTATGCATGCTACCATTTATCGTACGGTGAGTTTGGGTAGTTTAGTAGAGATAAAACTTACAAATTCGGCCGACCTGATCCGTTCGCCCCTCCTGTAGTGCATGATGCTGTGTACGTCGTATGGGAAAGATATATCGATTTTATTATTCTTTTTGTATTCCGGATCGGTCAATCCTATATCAAAAGGGTGTATTAAAATTTAAACAACACATGAAACTACAAATATAGGATACTGTTTTATGGGTTATAAACTGTGAATAACATGCTGAAGATTACATTCATTGGATTTCTCGCTGAACTTAACATTCAAAGTTTCTATGTATTATAAAAACATAACAATATGTTGAGTATGTTTTGCAAATATTTGCACTGTGTACAAATGCTCAAAGTTAACTATCGACAGTTTGCAGATGAAAATACAAAAATAGTAAGAAAATAAAATACATTGAAATTTAAAATTTCCCTCGTATTTTACTAAGACATGTCCATAGTTTGTAGTCATTTTTATGAGCTCGATTTTAAAATACAGTTATTTCTTAGTAAAGTTTAATTTCCTTGTGCTTTCAAGTGTATACTGTAGTGTTATTGTAACAGTACAATAGTGTACTTTGGTGGCCCTTTCGTGAACCAGTTTCTTCCAAATAAAAACTCAGCAAAAATAATAAGGAGATAACATTCTTTATTACAAACAACCTGTGTGGGTGAAGTTTTGTTGATCTGTTTAAACTAGCAAAAGTATTTAATATGGGTTTCAACAATACGGAACAGTACAACTTATTCTAATTTCTATGAACTAGAAAACATAATAAGTTGGGACAAATCACGAGTATGCTAAAATCCAAACTAATTTCGATATTACCTTGTATTGTGCGGCCACCGGGCGAAGAACCCGCGTAGTACGTCACCGCGTTCGCATCCCCCCCCGTGTGTTTAGGACAATAAATAGTGTAAATATTGTACCAGACGTTTTAGTTAAGGACAATAAGAGTGCCGACGATGCCCCACAAGCGGGGCGAAATGCGCATCCACTTTATTCTCAACTGTAGGATCTACAGGCACAGTACAGGGTAATTAATAATTTGAACTTTGGTCCTACACTGGGTTTCACTTCTAGTAATTTCGATACTTTTGCAGATAAGTAAAATGTATATTTATTTTGTTTATTGATTTAATATTTATTGACTAATATAATGTATTAAGAAAGGAAACATAGCACCCTATACAAACTTGTGTATTAGCGTGACCGGTTTCGACTATTAAGTCATCATCTCGGCGAGTTACCACTGTCCAAACTTTTACGTTGGCCAAACAGGCCGAAGCTTTTAATCAAGGTTGTGTGAACATATACAAGCTGTAAAATCTAACAATATCACAACTATGAAATAGAACTTGGCTGAACACATCCTGAATGAAAATCATACTTACAAGGGCATAGAAGACAACTTAGAAATGTTAGATTTTGAAAGGAGAGCAAACTAATGAACTGTAAGGAAGACTTGCACATTTACCTGAGTAATTTAAAGGTCCGAGAAATATACTTAATTCTACCCATGTTAATAGAAGAAACCTAACTTTCGACAAAATATACAATATCAAAAAATGGATCATCACGAAGCAAGGTTTTACATATGAATTGAAGCCATTGTTTTAGCTGCTTACTCTACAATTTTAATACTAGTTGTTATTTTGTTTTACCATATGGATTTGACATTCTTTGTGTTTGTACTAAGAAATATGTATTTTGTTTGTGGTAACTCGCCGAGATGATGACTTAATAGTCGAAACCGGTCGCACTAATACACCAGTTTTTACATGGTGCTATGTATAAATGTATGATAATTATTGACTAATATTTACCAGCACCGAGGACTTGAACGTAACAATCTCTGTCTGACCTCTGGTGTTCGTGGGCGAACCCGATGAGGTGTAAGATTTCATGAAGCACCCATTGATCTGTAAAGCAGTGATAGGGCAGGTGCACTCTCTCAGACTGCCCCTAACATCAATACATAAACATTAAATACGGTAAGTTTAAAAGAGTTCATCAATTTACTCGTAAGTTCCTAGAGAAACTATCCAATATGCAGGACAATTGCAAAAAAAGTACGTTGCGAAAAAAATAACAACAGCGATGTCTCAATACGCAATACTCGGTCTCAATACGACACTACGACGCGGTTATCAAATCAGAATGACCGTATGCAGCAGAACTCTTAGTTCTCAAAAAAAGTAAAATTTGCATCAAATAAAAAAATGAAAATGAAAATATTAGGTCCACAAACACTGAACAACAAGCATGCAGACCTCGTAGTTTTAAGGAAATAGAAGAATAAACTGACATTTAGGAACGAAGATAGAAAATCTCCGGTCATAATTATAAAAAATACTGCTTTCTATAATAACAAAGCAACGTTTAGAGTTGTATAAAACTCGAAGTAAGTCAAAAGTAGAAACAACTAAATGGATTGTGGCAGGGAATGAAAGGATACTTACAAGTGATGGTTACTCCACCTCCTAATTTATATTAAAATATTGATTGAAATATTGTTCAAAAGGAAGTTTTTAACCTAGAGAGGTAACCTAGAATGACGAAAGAAATTGAGCTGAATTAGAAAGGATGAAGCAAGTATGGGCACAAAGAAAAGCCAACTTTTAAAGACAGTGTTTATACGTACTTAGCGTGATCCGACTGGGTCATATATCAATAATAATAATATTTGGCAACGTTTGATATTATATTGATATATATTTTAGAATGGTAGTTATTTACTTCTAGCTCTTTGACTTTCGGTCATAGGTGAAACATTTAAACTAAAATAAAATACATAATAATATTTTAGAAGAATGAAAAATTCTTACATTAGATAGGTTCGGCAGGAGGATGGCTCCTCTATACTGATAAAACGAGCACAGTTAACTCTACACGACCCGTCTGTGATTTCAAGTGATTTCAAACAGGTTTTTGACGTTAGTTTGTCAAACTGCTCCCTGATATACATTTTGTCCGCGCCATCTGTCAAAGATAAAACAAAGTTAATATAATTTATTAATAGCAGATAAAACATTAAATTACAGGGTCTCCTTAAAATAACGGCAAGGTTTATTTAAAACATAAATTTAATACAAATAGAATACTTAGATTTTTTTTCATTCTAACCTTAGTTCCTCAACAGTTTAAGAAAATTGCAAAGTGTCATGTCTGGACTCCTCGTAGGTCACAGGATAGGCGTTTGCCGGCTTATCCAGTGGCGTTTGGAGAGAACTTGAGTCACGACTGGACACTTGCTGAGCCGCTAATGACGCTCATACGAAAACTTACTAGATTTGTAGAGAAAGATCTGTTATGAGAAGGAGTAAAATCAATCAAAATATATTTAAATTTGTATTAAAATCGTGTTTAAAATCCCATTATTCTTGTATGATCATCCTGTATTTTTGTAAAGAAACCTTCAAAGTGACTGGCATTTTAACCTGACTTTGCGTTAGATGAGTTATTTTGTTTTTGATTTTAATCCCCTAAGCTGGGAGACACATGAAGTTATTTTTACTACTTCATTTATAACTTCCCTTAAATTCTTTAACTCGTTTGTGGAGAAAGTCGTGCTTTTCTCACCACAAATTTATACTTGTTACTCCACGTAGGTGTTTATGGCTTTCGGATATTTTATTGTATGCTCGTGTATCGGTGAAATATAACTAAACAAGTAAAGGTAATATTAATAAGGAAATTTAAGGGTTCGTTATGTGGTAAACGTCCGTTTTTTTGCCTTTGAGACTACTTTAAATAACACGTTAACTACAGTACAGTTGAAATCAATGTTGTTAAATATTTAATTACGCGTGTACTTTGTAGATAAGTGGTACGTTTAGTCAACCAGGAATAGTTTTGAAGTTTGCAGTTCTAAGTTTTTCTTGCGTGCGTTTTCAGTGGTTTGTTATATTGATATTTTTATAACGGAGTAAATGTATAACTGCGCCAACATTTTCATCATGACATTGACAGTGTCTATGACTCATATGTCAATGAGTCATACGGTGTAATCCAAATTCACATGTAGAGAAAGAAAAGGGTTAGGACTAGTGTAGCCAGATGGTAGAGTAAAAGCACTCGCAAACCAAATTTAAACTTAAGTTTATTTGAATACCTCACAAACTAAGAAAGCAGGTAGACAGATCCAAATTAAAATGTTAACTATGTGAATTACTATAAAGATCATCGTCACTGGACTCTATGTTAAGATGTGTTCATACTTAACTTCAAGATTTCGGAATATTAAATATTAAGAGCTGAATAGTATTATGAAGTAAAATTTAATATCATACTTTATAAGTACTGTTGCTAAAATAAAAGTATTATAAAATGAATCTATATAAATGTGAGACAACTAGAACTGCAAAAGCTGAGCAAATCACTTTAGGAAATAAATTAAAAGAACATGAGAACTGACTTTGGAACTAAGACTTGGATTGGGACCTAGGTTAGGAGTTAGGACCTACCTCCCCAGGGGCAGCATCGTGAAGGGAGACCCCCACGCAGGGATTCTCCTAGGCAACCGAACCCAGAGGAGCTAAGCCAATAACCTTTTATTACTTGCTCAGCATAACCTTGACTATCAAAACAATCTGGCCAACATTGCTTTGATAACAAGGAAGCAGTTCTGGAGGTTGTCAGCACAACATTGTGACACTATGTTATTAGAAAGCATGTGTTAGTATTCAAAACTGAAGGTAAAAGAGATTCTTTTCTAACTTACATACAATATTAAAATCATGAAAATTCTAACTATCGTTATAATACAAAGTATAATACTTACCAAACTTATCATCTAGAGCGTACTTTATAGTAAGTGAATTATTCCTGTTGCCATCCTTTTTATAGGCCCAAAACTGTCTTGGTCCGACAACAGGGGGATCATAGCTTGGGTCTAAAACTAAACTCGAAGATATATTGAAGCTAAACAAAACAGTAAGTAATAGATGTAACATGTCTAAAATACACGTTACCCTGCTAAGTTATTATCAAAATAACATGTTTTCTGTTATTTCTCTGAAATACTTAAACGATTCAGAACGAAGTTTTATCACTAAGTTGATACGGGCTTTTGCCAATTAATAAAGTATGGTGTTCTGGTGTTTAAGTTTATAAAGACTTAAAATATGCTGAACAGTTTACGCTTCCTTAAGTAAAGTTATGCGCCTCATTTTGAATTAATCATTAAAAAAGTAAAAAGAGCGAAACCAAGTGAATTTGTATGACAACCCAAGATTAAAACGCAGAGATTAAAATAACAATATAAAGTATAATAATATTTGAAGTAAAACCTCTAGTTTCGAACTTGCTAAATTATAGTCATCATGAAAAATATTTTAAAATGACACCACTGAAAGTGTACAAAACAGAAAATACCTTGTTATAGTGTTAAAAAACCTTGTACACCTCTAAAGGTTTTGAAAAAACATGACGACTTACATTATTTCTATACAATTTGCTATCTTAAAACTAACATATTTCAGTACAAGTGTTCAATAATAATTACTAAAATGTCCTTTTAAAGTAGAAATTGATACCACTATGTTTTAGTTCGTTTTGAACAAAAAAAAAAACATGTTCCAAGTTTAAAGTGTCTACTTCTTTATTTACTGTTGAGTGCTTTCGCAATGTGTGGTTGTAAAAGTATAAACATTGAAAAATACATTTGTTGTAGTAAATTTCTTTTATTGAGAAAAGTTAAACTGAGGAAAAAGTAATCAATGGTCAATTGAAACTGTTTAGAAGCTCATCTATTTATACTGCAATATAGCTTGCCAACTACGATCCTCTTTCCTGCCTTAAACTTATAACTAGCAGACTGTCCAATCGTCCAAGCTCCTGTTCAATTAAGGCCTCTATAGCTACTTCTTTTCAAAAATAAACTCAAAAGTAAGGATAATCATAACTTTTAGCAGAAAAATAGCACAGAAAACTTAAGGCATCATATAAAGGCCTCAAAACATGCTACTTAATACCTATTTAGTGTAAAACCCCTTATTATAAATTCCTACACGGCATTTAAAATGTTATTATCCAGAAATAACATAGTAAATACATAGAGTTGTTTTAACTCGATATTAATGGAGCATCAGATGTTTTATAGAGGTCCCGAGTATTAAACGTTATTAAATCTTAAGCGAGATTGATGCAAAGAATATCCGAGTTTACCATACTTACTGTACCAATTTCCTCCTTAATCCGAGAATTATTGTAAAATCCTCTCTTTATTGCTGAGCATAAAACATTTTGACAGACAGAACAGTGAAAGCAAATACATCTGGGGCCTGAAATTTAATTTCCTCTTAACTGTAAAACAAAACTGTAAACGTATTTCGACTAAAAATTTATAAACACTCTGGAACCTTATATGTGTTTGGTTAATCGTTGCCGATTGTTTAACTGTTGAACGGTTTTACACAATGTACTCGTACGCTATTAACGGTTTATTAGAGGTTTTCACCGAAAGTAAATCATGGCCTGAATGTTATTATATGAAAGTACGTTAATTTCAGGCGACGCCTAATCTTGGACGCTTGAATTGGTTGGAAGTAAATGGCAAAGTGAGAACTCGCAACACGGTTTGTTATTGAGGAGATTAATTGTTTAGAAACTTGTCAGCGGAAATACTTTCACTTAGAAAGTTTTAACACAGGAAACGTAACTTTGGTCTCCTTTCAAGTTGTTTATTAGGCAACGCCTTGAAAAGCGGGAAGTTGAATCTTCACTAACAATTAAGTTAGAACTTTTAACTACAAAGTTTCCTGCCATTAGCTTTCATTGCCACGAAGAACTAGTTAACACGTAAGATATTTTGTTAATTCCAAATACCACTACGGCAAGAGGAAAAGTCATGGTTTGAAACGTTGGATTTGAGTATGATAAGTAAATTGAAAAGGTTTTACCGGTACCTCAAAGTATGGGACAAAGTGAGGACAAGAGAATTGCTTTACACTGGGATACAAAGTAAAGAGTGGTTAGTACACTTATTGAACTGCTTTGTAGCTGTCCGGATGTTGAACATGCTCAGTTCCCCACCAGGGGAAGTTATATATACGATATTAATGTATGAAAACGTGGTAATAGGGTAGACCTTGACTTCAGGAGAAGATCCCAGCAGGTAGGCCCAGCTCGCCATGTCTTGGGGGTTAGATCACCCTGAGAGTTGGCAAAGCCTTCCATCTTAAGTGGGGTTAGAGTCCAGCAATGGTTGTTAGTGGTCTTGCTTGTCTTTTTCTCTCATGACCGTCTGTTAAGCCAAGCCCAGTCAGACTTCATCTGGCTGTTCCGAAGACAGTACATTATGCGGGGTTAAAGGGACATCTTGACAGTATCTAGGGTCACAAACCCAACTGAAACCTTGATTCAATTAACTTTAGAGTCTTCCACTGTCGATTTCTCAGTTGCTTTGTGGCTTGATACTGACCAAAAGCAGAGTTCTGTGCTGTAGAGAGAAACATGTGTAAAAGTTGAATACATCACAGCACAATGAGCGCATTCAACATCATCATCAATCACCCGTGTCATCAATCCGTGAGTGAACTCTTCATTCTTCTTCCCAGTCAATTTGCATGAGCAGAAGAAGCCTGACGTAGAATAGTACTGCAGATTTACTCTGTTATGAACAATAATATCCTGAGTACGGATTTGATTTTACTTTGAACATGAACGTAGTATTTAAGTTATATAAAACACACTATATCACTATTTGAGATGCCGACCACTCTCATGAGGGTATTTTAAGGCAAATATGTGGTGAAGGATGAGTGTGATGAGTCGTAGTAAAGAGTAATGAGGTGTAGTCTTGTTAAAAACTAAGGCCGACTATTCCTTAGAATGGGTCATTAATTAATAGCCCAATGACCAATGGAAACACAAGGACCAACGGCTTAACGTGACTTCCGAACCACGCAGGTGATGTTCTGATATGTCTAAACGATGATGGGAGTTGATGCGCATATCATCAGATGATCACTGAGAGTATCTGAGCCGCTTTAGACCTATATCATCCTCAAAACCTGACCTCCATGAAGGTGGATTACAGGACCACGCCACAAGTCCCAGTCATTTACTCTGTTATGATATATAATATCCTAAACACATCATTAAGTACGGATTTGATTTAACTTTGAACATGAACGTATAAGTGTTTCATTTAGATTTTTAAACTGAAAAGCCAATTAGTGGTTTTCTACCGAAATTCACTCAGCACTCTTTAGGCAATTCTTGTTCAAGGAAATGATTAATGAAAATAAAACACACCAAACATATCCAGTTTTTGAAATAACAACAAACAAAATACACAATTAGTTATAAATCGATTACTGAATCAGTTTTCAACAATCTAACACAATATACATGAGTAACACAAGATGGTAGTTGTAACTTCAAACAAACAGACCACCGAAGTAATTACAATTTAATTACTCGTGACTTTGACACTGAGAGTTGAGCTCTATTCTTGTAACATGACGTCACTTCTTGAATAACTGTAGTTCAATGCCTCAGGTAAACCCTCGTCTATACGTGTTCTCAATAAATACACTGTTTAATCGAGTTTTCACATAAAAGCATCGGCAAAGTTGAAAAGTTAAAGAATAGGCTAGCAAGGTTGTCTACAACTCATCTTACGACTTTTAACATTAATTTCTACGGCTTATGTACCTGTTCAACATATTGGTTGGTGTTTAAATTCTCCAGAGAAATAATATATTTTAAATTATGAAAAAACAATTGTTTTATTTAGGTAACATTCAGTTAATATTTGTTTACTAACTCAACTCATTGTACAAATAGCACATGTTAATCAATTTGTAGCATATGGAACACTTCCCCTTCGCTTCAATGGTACCTGCGATGGCTTACTTTTCGGCCAAATTCGTTGGATATTCATCGAATGGGGATCCATCCTTTCTGAGATTTACCATGTCCGGTTGGATGAAGATTGGTTTCAGTTCTTCTGTTTAATGGGTTTGGCCATTCTCTCAGGAGGTGGCTGACTTTTTGACGAGTTTGTTTAAGATCAAGGTGGAGGAATGGAATTGGCGGTTTGGCTTCTGAACAGATGTAAGCGTTGTAAGGCATAAGGTAACGATTTTCATGAACTGTTCTTTGACTGCTTTTACCCAATAACCTTTTGGTTCTTGGCCAAGCAACTATCTCACCTTCTTCTGTTTTAAATCGGTAATCCAGACGTTTTGACCTATTTTTAGTGGTGTTAAGGATTTTGCAAAGTGAAGAGTAACATATGCAGCTTTATATAGGATCTGTAACTTTCTTTATTTTCAAGTTGGATTCTTGTCTGGTTGCTGAGTAATCAGAGTGTCAGGGTGTACAGGTAAGTTGTCCCTTAACCTTCTATTGAATAACAGCTGAGCTGGACTGAGTCCATTTGAAGTGATAGAGTATTACGAGATGTAAGACTCATGTACAGATGTTCCGTTTCTAGTACTATCTCTTTTCCCACAATGTAATTCTTGAATTTGTCACAGCTCCATGTTATTGCGAGAGCTTCTCTCTCAATATTGAGTAGTTTTTTCACTGGAAGTGCGAGAAATATAAGAAATTGGTTTCCAGGTTTGGTTTGTCTGCTGTTGTAGTAGAACACCTCCTAGTCCATTCAAAGAAGAGTCTGCTGAAATCATTGTTGGACGTGACATATCGTAGAATGCAAGTTGAGGGCTGTCGTTAACAATTTTTAACTTGTTCAAATGCGTATTGTTGAGAACTTCCCCAAAACCAGTCGTATTTATTGCTTAGAAGTTCAGTTATAGGTTTAAGGATTTCACTTTGTTGGGAATGAATTTGCCTACAAAATTCACCATGCCAAGGAATCTCTGGACACCAGCAATGTCAACTGGAGGAGGCATTTCTGTTATAGCTGCTACCTTTCATCGTCTATCGATATACGTCCTGCTGATAGTTTGTGTCCTAAATAAGTTATTGACTTTTGGGAAAATATTGTCTTGTCTCTGTTCAATGTAAACCCAGCATTTTCAAGTTTAGTGAGTACTTCAAGGACTGCATCGTGTTCTTGTTGGTTTTCCCCAAACTATTACATCGTCCATGTGAGCTGTAGCATTTCTTTGGCCTTGTAAAGTTCTATTTACATATTCCTGGAAAACCTCTGGAGCAGAACTGATTCCAAAAGGAAGTTTGAGGAACTTGTAACGACCAAATGGTGTAAGAAACGTTGTTAAATCTTGAGATTCTTCGTCAAGATTGATTTGCCAGAAACCGTGGTTCGCGTCGAGTTTGGAAAAACGGAAGCACCGGATATTTGAGCAAGAGCAGTCGGGCTGAATGGGATAGTATCTACGTTTCACACTTTTGTTAAGATTTGATGACATAACAGTCTGTTGCATGATTAACATGACAGTTGTGATCACGCCCATGTCTACCATGCTTTTGAGTTCATCTTAGCTTGACCTCGGCGAGTGTATTGATTGCATATGGCTGAGCATCAGGTTTTAATTCAACTTTATAGTTAACAGGAACTGATCCTAGACCCTGAACAATTTGGGATGTTTGTTGATCCATTGATCAGAAGAGGAATTCTGTACAGTATCGATTCTAGCTACTACCTGTAGGCTATCAATAGCAGGTTTACCCAAAAGGTTGAGAGGACCCTACTGAAATATACACAGTTTCATAACAAACTCTTTGTAGGATAGTTTTAGTGATGCTTTGCCTAAGAGTGTTAGTTTACTTCCACTTGCACCAGTTAGAATTTGAGTGGTCGGCTGGATTCTATTTTTGTACGTCCAGATGTGCGGGTAAATTGAAACATCCGCTCCTGTGTCTATTTTAAAAGTAATGTTTTCAGTGTCGTTTACTTTTAAGTTGATTAACCAAGATTCTGTCGGTATGGGTTGTGTTGGTTTTGAACTGTACTTATGAAGTCTGCATTAGTATTAGTAGGGGCTTCATTCAAGTTGTCCTCCTCACTTTGATTGTTTGATTCAACATTTTGAATAGTTCCTGATTTACAAACCCGAGGAAAATGACCAATTTTTTGACAATTTTTGCATTTATTGTTTTGGGCAGGACAAAACTTTCTAGTGTGTTTAGAATCCGAACCACACCACCAACAGGAATATTTTGTCCTTTCTTTGTTTGAATTTTGCAATAAAGCTGTACGTCTGTTATGTGAAAATGAGGGATTGTTTAAACTGCTATTCCTAGAAATATGTTCAATTTCAGAGTTGTTACTATTATTATTAAGTTCTTGTTTTTTGTCAGCTAATTCTTCCGATTTTCTGATTAAATTTGTTGCTGTTTCTAGTTTTAGATCAGCCTCTAGTTGAAGGCGATCACTCAAAGCTTCATCTCGCATACCTGTAATAAGGACCATTAGGATCATTTCTTCATAAATTTGACCACTCACAGCTTTTAGCCAGATTATGAAGATCAGTAACAAAGTTTTCAATGCTTTCAGATTGACTTTGTTTACGTTTCAAAACTTGGCTCTTTCAAAAACAAGATTTTTGGAATGAAATATTCATCAAATTTACCTAAAACTACTTTGTAGTCTGTAGAGTCAGTTGTATTCAAATTGAATGAGGCTAAAATATCCTCTGCTTTTTATCCCATACAGTAAATAAGCATATCTACCTGTTCATTAGGCTTGGCTGTGTCCAATTTACTCAGGGAATAGTATCTCTCAAAACGTTTCTTCCAAAACTCCATTCTGATGGTTTGAATGTAAACATCTCTGAGGTTTCATGTTTAAGTGAGACTGCGCCATGTTTAAATTCTCCAGAAATAATATAGTTTAAATTATGAAAAATAATTGTTTTATTTTAGGTAACATTCAAAGTTAATAATATTTGTTTACTAACTCAACTCATTGTATAAATAACACATAATTAATTTGTAGCATATGGAACAGTTGGATTATATCTCCGTTACAGGCCGGTAAAGCCGGTAAGATACTCCTTTCTTGGACTGATACCGGCGTGTCCTGTAATCCAGCTTCATGGAGGTCGGTTTTGAGGATGATAGGTCTAAAGCGGCCTGCTGGTGATAGTATCATAGATCATCTGATGATACCCGCATCAACTCTTTACCATCGTTTAGACATATCAGACCATCACCTGCGTGGTTCAAAGTCACGTTAAGACGTTGGTTCGTTAACGCTTTGTATTTCCATTGGTCATTGGCTACATTAATGGGTCACCACAAGGAAGAGTCGGCCTTAGTTTGTAACAAGATTACACCTCAAACTAACTACCATCACACTCATCCCTCACTACATAGTTTGCCTTAAAATACCCTAAGTAATGAGAGTGGTCAGCATCTCAAATAGTGATGTAGTGTTTCAATACCGATATATAATTTTAAAAACACTCAGAACATTGTGCACATTTCATGGTCCCGGGTCTGGGTCTAACCATAAGTGAATGAGTACTTAATTTTTCCAAAGGAGATTCGCCAACAATACCTCGTGTAAGAAGAGTTGTTGAAAGTGATACAGGTTTCAGAGTTGGAAAAGCGTGAACGTATGTGTAGAAACAGTTGTAATGCAAGTTAAACAGGTTGTAACGCATTCTCATGTAGAATAACAGCTGAAAGCAGCTTCTGTGTTGCGTCACTGCACAACATCTGCTGCTTCAATACCAGCTTCTTTGCCAGATCTTCCAATGTTGCCGGTTTTGTGTTTTATGATCATTGTTGAAATTGAAGAGGTTCATTCAACGAAATTTCTTGGGATATACCTTGATAAAGAGTTGACCTGGGACTACCACGTTGAACACGTCTAAAATTTCCTCAGGCATTTATGTCTTGAGACAACTTTCAAAATACTGCCCAACCAGGTACTGATGACGGCGTATTATGGAGTTGTCTACCCAATATCTACCTACGGTTTGGCCTTGTGGGAGGTTGCTCAAATGCAAGTGTTTCTATTTTATTTTGCAAAGCAAACTGAACAATCGCAAAATTTCAATGGGGAGAATGTACAGATTTCCAAAACTAAAATTGTTGACACTACCCTGCCTCTATATCCTTGAAACATGTCTCTTTGTAGATCCAGTGCGACCCCGTAAGAGGTAGAGACATACACTCTTACGTAACGAGAAGCAGGGATGATTACCGAATTGGGAGACACAGGACGGTAACTCATGAATGTTTGCCTTCACAGGCAGGAGTTCTATTAGTCAACAGACTTCCAAATTCGATTAAAAGGTGCCACTATGCCAAAGGCATTTAAATCTCGTCTCAAAACAATACTAGCTCAGGAAACATTTTACAGCACAGACGAGTTCATGGCACATAACTGGGAGACCTCTTAAAACTGACAGACAGATTATTGGGCTGGAGTGGGAATAATTCGAATGAATGAATGAATGTATGAATACCTCTGTATGTCTGAAAGATACTTCGATGTGAATGAATGGAAAATATTAGATAACCTAAAACACTGACGATTGCGATACAATGTACAGTATATTGTTTATGCAATACAAGATTTATTTATTTGTTTCAAGTGTAAACGCTATAACATTCAAACAATTTCCTTTACAGAACCTTGTAAAACAAAATAATTTCAATGCGCTGAAGATATGGCCTTTAACATTTAAATATGAGAGCGGTATCCTCTTTACTTGCATTTTCCAAATGTAAAGTTACGAGCATTGTTTTGGTTTTATTCAATATAAATGGCATATGAATGACTTTGTTTTACTTTTTCAGTGTTAGCAAAATCATATAAGTATAGATCGTCCCATATTTGAGGTATTCTCTCAATATTAGCGAACAAGCCTTTAAGCAAAGGTATATAAATAGTTATTGATCATTGATGGACGAAAGTGTTTCAACTTTGTTTATGGAATAAGCACCCATCACTTTTTAGAGATCACCGCAACTGCCTAAGAGAAATATTATTAAAAGGCAAAGCATGTTTTAGTTTATGAGATTGAGGTCTTTAAGAATAATATTTACTTACTAAAATTGAGGACATAATCATCGTTTACCCATCTAATGTCAAATCAAAATTTAATAATTGATCTTAATAAAAAGTCAAAAGTTTTGATTTGGTGGAGTTTATATTTCATATACTTTATCCTCCATTTAGATCAATTTATTTTTACTTCATTGTGGCAAGTTTATCATACTATTGCCAAGAAAAGAGAAATAAATAAATTACAAGAAAATTGCTTGTATATGTTAAAGCCAACCCTTACTTAAAACGAACCAATGCTTAAAACTAAATGAGCTGAAATGAACAAACACTTAAATTAAACATCAGTAAAGGATAGTGTCAAAGGACAGAGGATATAAACAAGAGTTTACGAGTCCTGAGTCCTGAGTACAATCAGATCCACGTTCAGTGCGTTGAGTTTATGAGAGCATTCACCGACACTGACACTGATAAGTGACTCATGGTTTAGTTTACACTTAGTTAAACAGTAAACAAAATAACTACTCTTAACTCTTAGGCTTTCGCGGCCGGTGTCATTACTAAGATCTAAGGCTTCCGGTTTACACCGCGTCACAGTTGAAATATAATTACTGCTAAACGTTTCGACCTCGCTGTGGAGAGTCATCCTCAGTAGCTTGTTGACTGGCTGACAACGACAACTGGATTGACCGGCCGTGGCGTCTTCTTATTGAAGCCTATTGGTGATGCAGCCAGCCAATCCAGTTCGACAACGAGCAACAGGCTCCGCCCACTTCGCCCAATCAGGTGATTGGCAGGACCCCCCACCCATGGGGTATATAAGAAGACGCCACGGCCGGCCAATCCAGTCTCAGCCAGTCAACAAGCTACTGAGGATGACTCTCCACAGCGAGGTCGAAACGTTTAGCAGTAATTATATTTCAACTGTGACGCGGTGTAAACCGGAAGCCTTAGATCTTAGAAAATAACTACTACCATCGCTAGAATTTATACGTCTATACGAAGTTAAGAGGATGCCACAAACTGTTATCAACTAACTGCTGTTTTAACGTAATTAAACCTTGATGTCTGTAGGGGAGCCACTTTTTTCAAAGCTGGTAGTTTTAACAGACTGTGTTTTCTTTTTACCAAATTTTCAACATATTCAGAGGTTGGGAACTACAGTTCTATCCCACCGAATACAGTGTTCTGGGAAAACCGATACAGTGTTATGTTTTAAAAACGTACAACTTGAATCCTACCACTTACCAACTGATGAACAATAAATTGGAAGTATTAACATAAATATTAGTTTCTATTATGTTGAATTTCTTTGCCTCTTCATAAACATCAGGCTTTAAAGCGTATGCAATGATATTTTAAACCTCGCTAGGATTCCAATTTTATATTTAATTTTTATCCTCGGCACATTTTTCTTTACAATTGTTGAAGAGAAATGCGCTCAAAACCAAATTAAATAGTAGAGCTTTAACTGTAACAATACCGAGAACAGTAGTAAAACTACGAGGACTACTGACTGAGAATCATTTCCGCTCTACTTCCGGTCCGGAAACGGAAGTTGGTCAAGACAACCAACATAAATCATTTTCTGAAAATACAGAGAGTATCTTGAGTTCTTTGACAAGTTGTAGTATATATTACTAAACAGATGATGTGCATATTTCGATCTCATACATTGTACTAAGAGTTAATATTAAAATTTATAACACTAATAACCTAACCATAAGTTGTTTCGAAATTAAATTTCTTTTATCAAGCTGTATTAGTATAAAAGTAAAAATAGCTTTTCGATTTGTTTTAGCTTTTTTTTATTTAATACATGTTTTAAATCTGAGATAACGGGCAAGTTTCGAAATCGTCCGCTATTTTGTACGTACAGAACTAAAACACATTTGTTTTACAAGGGCCTGTCTTATCTTTAGTACTTTTTATCAATAATATTTAAATGTAAAATTGCAAAAGTAGAAAGAAAGAAAAGAAATAGTTTTTTAAGTCCAATCTTTGATATAAAAATATTTACATATCTAAAGTAATAATAAAAAAATACTAATTAACTAAGTAAAAATAAAAATTTTAATCAAAAATTTTAAAGTAAAAAATGTGTAAAATAACACTATATAGTACTAGAAAAATGCATTAAAATAAAAGTAATGTATACATAGCAGTATAGTCTATCATGTTAAATAAGTATCATCACACCTTTGTGATATACGAGTAGTTTAAACTTATAGAAGTTATAAAGAATCACACGTGTGGAAATGGTAAAGCGTGCTGGAGTATATCAGAATTTGTTTCCAGTAGATTAAGGGTTGTAGGGCTTCAACGAGAGCAGATGAACAGCTGATAACATCATTCGCTGATAACATTGATCCAAGCAACGTTCACACGGATGATATTTCATGTGATGTATAACAGTTTTCTGCCTTTGGCTTCGAGTTAACCTCGTTGTTGAAAAGAGCATTAGTAAAGCTTTATTTAAGATTTTATGATCACTAAATCACTATTTGAGATGCCGACCACTTCTATATTTTAAGGAATATGGGTGTATGAGTTGATGAGTGTGTAACAACAGTAATGAGTTTGAGACAGTTTTTTTTTACAAACTAAGGCCGAAAACTCTTCCAAATTAGAATGGTCAAAATTATTCATTATACTTTGCCCAATACCAATTTAAATATTCAAGGACCAACGGCTTAATAGTGACTTTCGAACCACGCAGGTGAGTGTCTGATAATGTCTAAACGATGGTGGAGTTGACAACCTGACTGGTATCATCAGATCACCAATATTTGTCTGAGCCGCTTTAGACAAGGCGAAGCTGGGATATATCATCCTCAAACCCGACCTCCATGAAGCTGGATTACCTTAGGACTAACACGCCAAGTGTTGTACAAGTTGTAGCGGTGACTTTTTGGACAACGATATAAATAGCACGCGCCACTGAGATACACCCGGAGTGGCGCGGGTTCGATCTTTGTTAAGCACGGGTTCAAAGAGCAAAACCTTGTTAGGAACCAAATTACTTAGTTTCCTCGCACTTACATTTTTCGCAATGTTTTGACTTAATTAATAGAGTACAAACATTGTTCAATTACCCCCGAATGACTTTTTCTTCGGTAGGTCGAGGTTGAGTGAGAACATCCATTAAATACAGCTTTAAAATCAAATAAACAATACCGAAATTTTAAGCCAGTACTGTTAGAATGTAGAAATGATATAAAATATATTTAAATAGATTCATGTCAATGTTTAATATGACTTCTGTCAGTTACAGACTTAACGACCACTCTTGAAAAATGAAAAGAACATTGGTAAGCTTTAGCTAAAGATGGGTTGTTTCACTGATGCCTCGTTTTTCCTTTTAGTAATTATTGTCTAGTGGTACTTCCGGAAAATGTTCAAACCCCAAGCTTCTAAATTCTTCATACTAGTTGTTATTCATTTTCAAAGACGTAGCTTTCTCGGTTCCAAAGTGACTGTATCACTGCAAATACGTGCGTATTTTCGTTCGTTCAACAGTTTTGGGTACAAGTGAACAGCCCTTGTAGTCAGTCAAAACACCACCCGTTATTGTTTTAGAAAAGTAAGCAACTACTAACTTTCGGCATTATACTTAATTAATAGTGTAAAAAAGCAAACGCCATGCATGGCTTTTGTGGAAATGCTTCTAAACATGCAGTAGACAAACCGCCCACCCGAAGTCCAACTCCATATGACGAAAATAATGCTTTCTACGATCCCTCTGCAGTTAGATTATGTCAGCAAAAAATAACCTCAGACATGAAATAAATGAAAAGTTTTAGAATTTGCAACAATCAAATAGTTGTCACGGCTAAGCGATAAGGCATAATAGCGTATTAAGTTTCACTGGTTATGTTGCGCATACTGTAGATAAGTAAATTTAAAGAGCGCTTTCGGTTTCAGAAGACAAAAGTTGTTCGTAAACGTACAAACTGATTTACAAATGGGTAAAACATATAATGTTGGTTTTTTTAACTCGTCAGACGAAGTTAGGACTACAAAATCCATTAAAACACCTGTACCTTTACCTAGCGTTACCACAAAGTCACTTAACAAAGTTGTAAGTGGTACTGGCGATCGGTTGAACTCTGATACAACTCCGTCCCAAGGGTCCGCTAAAGTGCAAGTGTCTTGCGTAACGTATACCTAGCTGAAAAAAGGAAAACAACCGTTACTGCAAATCATTTAAACTTTGCTCCATTGTGAGTTTACAACTAATGTTCATTTAGAAAGACCTTTCTATTGTAAACTCTAGTATTTGTTCTCATTATAAATGTCATTATATCGCTTGTCAAACTTATAAATTAGTGTAAACCGTAAATAACAAATACAATTTAGACAAACCAGACACACAAAACACCAAGATATTGAAAATCGGCCATAGCGAAAACATTAGTTACAACACGAAACATATTGTGAATTGACAAGACCGTTTGGCCAAAATTTCAATGTTATTACCCGAGAGTAGTCCGAGAAACAATAGAAATAATAAAAAAATGGCAACAACTCACAAAGACGCTAAAACCCTCCAGAATGGCAACCTGAGAATTTTACAGTATAACAGCCAATAACTCGGCAGTTGGCACTCCTACGCGGTTGACGGTTGGAAGCCCTTCACCAATCGGATAAGAAGGCTCAGAAGACAAGCAAGTAGCTCAAGCCACAATCAATGAATGAAGATTGTACCACTAAAGGAAACCGAAATTTATTTCGCTTACCCTAATTATTATGTGTTTTGACGCGGTGTGAACCGGAAGAACTACATAAATACAGTATATAGCTGACCTGAATATAACGCTCATTAATCTAATTTACCTAACTCTTCCTTATTTTGCTGTACGCTTAGTAAATACAACTTGACTTTATGCTCATTAATCAACAAGCCTGTTACTAAAGCTGCAAGTTTAAGATTGTTGTACAGCAGACAAGCATCAATTGTTGTTGTTTCATCAAGTCCTATGTACTATGTAGGCTGATCATACAGGGCAATAGATGTTGTTGTTTGTACACAATAGATTACAATATGATGTTACACGTTAAAAATATCAATTGAGAAAGTTTGCATGCATTCCTTACACTTATTCAAAATCCAAAGTAATAAGAATTTGGAAATTATAGAGATGTTATAGTGTAACAAAATAAATGTATAAAAAACACGGTTGACTTGAACTTTTGGCGAGACTAAGGCGTCTTTAATTATTTGCGGAAAATGTACTATCAGTTAATTTCAGAAGTGTATTTAGAAAGTAATAGACTGTAGATTTATTTAATTAAATATTCATTAAATAATAAAATAAAATGATTACTCAAGTACTTCAAGCTATAGATCCCTAGGAACCAGCATGCTTCGGTCTGCAAGTCCTCAACAGTTTGAGTATATATATTATATCACAAGGTCCTAGTGACACTTTTGACACGAGGTCAAGTTTACGCTCGAGGCACAGGCGAGGACGTTTAATGATGACTGACGGTCAAAAAAAGATACTTTCGGACAAGTGATGAACAATACTTTTTGTCATGATGCAAATAATATTGAAAAATAAATGTTAATGAATCTTTTAGTATTTATTTATATTATAAAGCAGCTGATTTTAGAACAGAATGACAACACATTATTTTGTAGTTTCTGAACTCGTCATATCAAATAAAACACGGTATACGCTCAAAGATGAACTTGTCTAATTCTTAGGAAAAAGATTTCCTAGATGGAGTCTATTTCTACGGAACGCTTTTCATGGTCTGATAAAATCAAAGAATAGAACAACAAGATGACTCATCAACTGCGTAACAAAATAAAAGTAGATAAATCAGTAGTAAAGTAAGGTTCACGAGACTAAGATACTCGTATCATCAAACATGAGTTAGGGTCATTGAGCTTATGAGGGATCTTGCCACAAAGTTTTATATCTTAGGTTTACGCGACGGCGTTTTCACTGATCTTGTCAAGGTTTTAGTGTTTTCCAACTATAAATTTGTTGTACAGTTGTTTTATGCGGGTTTCTTTTAGTTCTGTTGAACAAGTTTTCATTTGGTCATTTATATTGACGTTCGATCCCTATTTACTCGACGAGACTAAACAGGTCTAAGCCGGGTTAAAAGATACAACTAAGTATATTTTCTACAGGATGTCACTCAAATTATCGGGCCACCACATCGAAGTGAGGGACTTAACTATAGAAAAAATTATATTTTGAAAATGTCACGGATAAAAGGTCTATAAATTGTGCTTAACATCTAAAAATACCATAAAAGATCCTAGTTACCTAATGCTGCGGACCCGTGCCGGGTCAGAATCGTGAGCGACTACGGAGCTTATTCCTCCGCTGGCGCGGGTTCGATCCCCGCAGTCACCACTTACATTTGTAAAGTGACTATACGGTAACGCTAGGTAAAGGTCGAGGTTGAGTGGTAGAGAGTTCTAAATTCGCCTTGTTAAACAAGACAAACTTTACCTTTTGACCAGAAATCACTTATCAAACGCCAGCTTTTATTTTGATATTAAAATTAGTATTTACAGCATAGACCACTAATATAAAAGCTAAATGTTGAATCAAGCTGACGCCGCAAAGAGTCTTGTGACTAGAGCCTAGAAAAAGTAAATAAATTAATGATAACTGAACACTAATTCTATAAGTATGTTCTTCGGGTATGTTTTATGCCTCAGCCATGAACTACTACAGTGGCCTCATGGGAGACACCCAAAGATTTACTCCTAGTGAGACATAATTATAATTAGAATTTTAGAACATTAAACATAATATAATGCTGAACGGCCATGGCAACAGTCCTGAAATGAACCAATGTACAGGTTCGTCATTTGAGATTGCATCTACTGGCTTCCTATTGGCATCTGCTTTAGATTAATTTTATCAAGTTTGTGATATGAGATCTCCTACTATATAAAGTTTTGGTTATTATAATATGTACGAAGCGGTGAGTGAATCGGTACACTACTCAACGCACGAGTGGGAGAGTTACACTGATGAGGCTTTTCATAAACAATCACCAGCAAAGCTGGAGCTTAGATTCGTCCATGATTACACACAGATGATGCGTTGGTACTGTGTTACACAGTATTTCTATGTAGTCAACTTCCCAATAAAATATGGTGAGCCGGTAAATAAATGTGTTAGGCTAATATACAAATTAGACTGTATAACAAGTAAAACTAAAGTAAATTCTCCCAAAAACCTACATAACCTTTACTGACATTGTAGTATTATCAGTTAAAACGTTATGTTTGAAGTATGAGCAGTTTTAAGCTCTTTGATGTTTACTTCTAACAAGGATAATCGGATTAGTTCAACTGTGTTTACATATTTAATAGTTACCTCGGTTGCTTGTTTTTGTGTGTGTTTAGCCTACCTTTCTAACATTTTATCCAAGTTCATGTTGCAATAAGTACGGCTAATATGATCAATATTAGAACTTTAAAATAAATGTTAAACTTTAGTTACTGCAATGTAAAAACACTTTGGCTATGGTTTTGATTTCTAAAAGGAATAACATCTTAACCAAACAAAAATTGCTTACATTATAAGTACTATAAAAAGGAAATTATACCAATAATTAAGAAATTTGTGATGGCAGCAACTCAGAAGGATAAAACTATAAGTCAAATAAGCATCTGACCAAGAAGAATGCCTAACAGCGGTTCCTTGGCCAGAATGGCTTACGCAGGAGAATTTTAGTTGTTTTCCAATTTTTCACACATATAGGCATTCTCCTCTCAGGGGAAAAATTGCTTCATATTTAATATTTAATAACTATAGCTAGTAATACATTTTAAAATAATAGGAACTGATTTAAAACGTGACGTTTTCTAGGATAATATTAGAAACAAATACAAAACACGTCAAAATATGCTTTTGCTTTACAATTAAAATAAAACTTTAGTTGATTTACAGACGCAACTAGTTTAAACACACAGTTATGATACATGAAACAGTGGGAAACTGGAGCTGTAACATACTCGTAATGATGGAAATTAACCACCTCATTATACTTTCATAACAACTGGTTAAATGAATACTCGCTTTGAGAACAGGAGATCAAGTGAGTTAACAATGTTATTAACTTTCATGTGATTAATGTATGCAAACAATGTGTTACTAACTTTCATGTGATAAACATATGCAAACAAGGTTTAGTTGTTAACTCATTTGTCCGAGTTAATAACAACTGCAAAAAAAACATAGTGTAATGTTTTTCACGGGTACGAATAATAAGGCGTCAGTCTTTGTTAACTCACTATTTATTTATAGTCTAATTATAATTACACTAATATTAAACGCAATTAATTATTCACTTAATGGCTACAAACTATTACACTTTGTACAGTTTCTTATTACACTATTTGCACTTCAATTTACACTCCGGCGCGAAGTCCGTTCACTCACGTGTCCTCGTAGCACTCTTTAGTCGGAATCCAACGATGGGTGACGATCCCTCGAAGATCACTCACAGCTGATGTTCGCAGCGGGCACAATGAAGATAACTGACACCGAGAATTTACACCGACACTGTTCACGCACAAGGGTTGTGACCCTGTATGTTTACACAGCTACACTTTCACGAGAGTGTACGCGGCCCCTATTACACAGACTTGCTCTGGACTGAACTGAACCCCTGGGGCTCCTAAGGTTTATATATATCCCCATAGAACATTCTGGGAACATCTCCAAAGGCCTCGAATATCACGTGACTAGGCTTTCAGCCAATAGGATTGAAGTCGAGAACCTTCCGTGGTTATGGCGCGTGAATTCAACCGAACTAACATCGAAGGCAATATACCTGACAGTCAATTGGGTCTCCGAATCGCAGGATAGCGGCCTGCCTATTGTGTCGGGTAGGCCCGGCGACCGCCACAATAGTTTCATTCGTTTTAGTCAGTTTGTTTAGAATTTCTTTTCGAAAAGGATTTATTCAAGCCGTCAGCATGGTAAGACCAGACCAGGACCATGAAATGAACATCAATCCGACCCAGAACACGTTTTGAAAATTTTCAAAATTTATGTACACATGGATACAGGACGCATTTGCTGTCAGATATCATTGAAATTTATAATATGCATTCCTTTCCGGTTTCTTTCATGGTATGTAGTATAACTTCCGGTAAAAAGCCCTGTAAGTATGCGGCCGGTTGAAGCGAGGTTGTGAGCGTAGCGAACAGCCTTGTACAGCCGTCGTAATAGAACATTAAACTGAGACCGAAGGCCGAAGCAAGGCTGTGAGTGTAGCGAATCAGAGTAACAAATTCAAATTCAAAAACGTTTATTGAGAAAATGTAAAGTCAAAGTCAAAGTCTTCATTAAGCCACATTAACAATATTTACATTGCATTAGCTAGGTCAAATGAAAATAATACATATAGTAACTAAAATAGATTTAACCATTAAAAATTAATATTAAAATCAAGCAAGGAACGTTTACAGGCTATTACAGTGTTACACAGTTTCCTCAATCTTTACAGACATGTCACTTGAAAGAAATTCCTGAACGCTGTAACAGGCTAAATTTATCAAATGATGGTTTAATTTTGATCTAAATTTGTTATGGCATGGTTCTAACTGAAAGGAATGGGGTAGGTTGTTAAATAATTTTATTGTGTTATAGGTTAAGTGCTTTTGAAGAAAGATGTGGAATGTTTGGGGATGGGCAGTCGGTGAGTGTTACGGAGCTGGTAAGGGGTTGTGGTGGAGAAGTCAAAATGGGCGAAATTCAGCCTGAGAAAGTTAACGACTCCAAAATGTAAATGGAAGGCAACGTCAAGATCTTTGCTTCGCGAAAAATATCTCTACAAGATTGACACCTTTTAAGGAGAAAATAGTCCTCACAGCCTGCTTTTGTATTTTGAACAAAATTTTGTATTTTGGACTCACACCCCAAATAGGCACAGCGTACGATAAGTGGGGATAGATGAGTCCATAATACGCGGTCAACAGAAGGTTGATATTTTGAAAATTCTTTAAGCTACGCAATACATAAATTCCCGAACTGAGTTTCTTTGAAATGTGTTTTGCATGGCTGTGAAAACTAAGACTCTCATCTACCATCAATCCGAGAAAGCTTACATTCTGGGTCGGACACACCTCGGCTTCATCTAAAAGCCGTTTGCACGTCTTCTTCCCAGGCAGAGGCTCATGAGTTGGGTTTTTTCATGATTCATTTTGAGGAAGTTATCACCAAACCATTGGGCCAAAATGTTTGCCTCGGTGAATGCGTTAAGTTCCAATTGGTGGAGATCGGAGCTAGATAAGGATAGGGAGGTATCGTCAGCAAACAGTGAGAGCTTTGATGATGTGGTGCAGGATGGAAGCTGGTTCACAAAGAGGAGGTAGAGTGTTGGGGAAATAACGGATCATACATGTAACATTCATACATGCAGTTTACACACTAGAAAACTAATTACATTCGATTATCTTATGCCAGCGGCCACGTGTTGGCCTGGGGTTTCAAGAGCTTGAATACATGTATGATTTAGTAAGAATAAAGTTAACACAACTCATAAATTATACCAGTTTTAACATCAACCCTAGTTGAATGTTGTGAGTTAACAATGCAACTAAGGTAAAATGTTTGTCATTAACACTTGTTTTGTTACTGTTAGAATGTAAACGTTCATTATCTTTTCATCTTTTCTGCTTACAGTGTTTGTAAATTATGTTAATATAATATAATTTAAGGTTAAGTTTTACAGAATTATATCTGACTTACATTTTCGACGTTGCGAAAAGTGTTGTGTACACTTTATCTAGTTATTATTAATTCACATCATAATATTGATGTTAAGGTTAAGTTTTACAGAATTATATCTGACTTTACATTTTCTGACGTTGCAAAAAAGTGTAAATGATGAATTACACTTTTACCTTAGTTACATTGTTAATTCACATCACTCAACTAGAGGGTTGATGTTTAGGTTAAGTTTTACAGAATTATATCTGACTTCATTTTCTGACGTTGCAAGAAAAAGTGTAAATGATGAATAAACTTACCTAGTTACATTGTTAATTCACATCACCAACTAGAGGGTTGATGTTAAGGTTAAGCTTTACAGAATTATATCTGACTTACATTTTCTGACGTTGCAAGAAAAGTGTAAATGATGAATTAAACTTTTACCTTAGTTACATTGTTAATTCACATCACTCAACTAGAGGGTTGATGTTAAGGTTAAGCTTTACAGAATTATATCTGACTTACATTTTCTGACGTTGCAAGAAAAGTGTAAATGATGAATTAAACTTTTACCTTAGTTACATTGTTAATTCACATCACTCAACTAGAGGGTTGATGTTAAGGTTAAGCTTTACAGAATTATATCTGACTTTACATTTTCTGACGTTGCAAAAGTGTAAATGATGAATTAAACTTTTACCTTAGTTACATTGTTAATTCACATCACTCAACTAGAGGGTTGATGTTAAGGTTAAGCTTTACAGACGGTTACACGGGGACTGAGAAATGTAGGGACACAACCTACTCCATTATGTAACTGACCCTGGCCTTACTTAGCTTACATCTGCACTCAATTATATCTGGCTTTACATTCTTAATTCATTTAATGGGAATTCAGTAAGGTGAAAAGCACGTACTATTTTATAGTTTAGAGTGAATTGAAGAGTTTTCTTCATATTCTAATGTTATTCAAGAATTTAATACTATTCATATTGTGTTTGCATAACACTTTCGTTCTACAAACCTCCGTTCTTTTAGAACGTTTTTGACCTAAATTTAATTGTAGAGACTGTAGTCTGTGCTGCATGATGTTGGAAAGACGATTTTGTATTTGAAGTCTGAATAGTTTTTAATGACAGTGGTTTAATGAATTCTTGAAGAAGATTATAATGGTAATTATAATTTAAATAAAAGAGGCCAATAGCAGTGATTTATTAATCACTGTTATTGGCCTCTTTGTGTTTTTCCAAAATATAGTTTTACAGTGGTTTAAGCTTTTGTTTTATTGTTTAAAATTATACAGCGTGTCTTATTTTATTACTATCTCAACGTTCGGTATCTTCATCGTACTATATTGAAATTAGCTACCGATGTTGTTATTCTTATCTATTTTGAATTAGTTTTGAATCAAAGTGTCGAATAACAATAGTTATAGCTTAGATTGCATACATAGGAATTAAACTACCCACAAAGAAAACGATTGTACTCGTATTACGAAAAGAACAACTAACATTCTATTTATAAGACACATTTTAAAGTATATGTTCAATTTAACAGGGCCGAAGTTAAGGTTATTTTATAACCAATACATAGGAAGTCAGGGCTGGATAGAAACAAATCAACGGAAATAGAATCTATGAGATAAAAGTGAACAAGTCAAAACATTTACGAAAGACAGCAAAAGAGTTGTTATGAAAGTGATGATGCTGATACAACTCATTTACACATCGTTACGCAACAACTTCAGACAGCTCTTGTTTTCTCAAACACCTTTCAAAAGCCAAACTCGTTTTCCTCTGTTTCGTTTTATCTGAACTTATGATTAGAATTTTATTCAAGAACGGAAATTTAGTTCAAACTGAAAAGTGAAAATTTACACTTTAAAGTTTCAAGTGGGGATGAAACTTAACTTAAACTAGTTTTAATTTTAAGGATCTTATAAGCGAATTTTCTTTGAAAATTGAGCTCTTCATTACTCTCGCCAAAGTGAGGGAAACGTCGTAGAAAGATGCGGTTTGTAGTTTTGAGCTGCCCAACACCTCCTGAGTGAAATGGCAAAACTTTATATATATTTATAAAAACACTTCAAGAAAAATACAAAGTCGTTTTCAAAAGGTACAAAAACATTAAATTAACAAGAAAAAAAAATGGTGTATAAGTTACGAGTATTTACAAAACTGAAATAATATGAAAACAAGTATATGTGTGAACACTCTAGAGGTCGCAGTTTTAGTTCGATCTTCATAAAATTTAGTAAAAATGTTCCTTCTGCAATTATTTAAAAGAAATATCAATGAACGAATTAGATAAAGTAATACCAGTTAAACCAGCTAGATCCTGTTAAAACAATACCTGTTAATTCTTCAACCAGCTAGATCAAATCATCCTTAAAAATGGTGGTCATTAAAAACTTTGTTTTACCTATCAAAATGTAGCAGTACTATAAATGAATACTAAGTTCTCACTTTATAGTAGAATTGTAATCGACCAAATCATCTCACGTTGCTCTGGAATTTACTGTTTTAAAGTTATTTCAGTTTAATTATTTAGTAAGAATTTCTTCACTTTGACATTCAGATCCCTGGGCACTTACTAGCCTAGGTTTCCTAGGATACAGAAACAACTTTCTTATTTCAAAACAAATACAACTATGGACAGCTGTTGTTTGTTTACTATACAAATCCATAGAGTAGATAAGGCAAATCTTAAAAATAAATATTGTAAGAAACTACTAATAGTGTAAAAGGTTTTTGGTTTATTTATATCTGATTGAACCACTCAATGGACAGAGTAGAGTATGGCAACAAGCAGCAATATACTTGTGTAGTGGCTGCACTGTTTACACAGTTGGCCGTGTGCCCACGTCAAACTGATATTGCCAAAATGTACTCTGAACAGTGTTCCATCGACAAGTCACATTGATTGTTTGCCAATTTGTTGGCGATAATATTGCGAGATCAAATAAGGGCTTGCTTTAGCTAAGTATAAGTTGTCGTATAGTTCGTTCGTACAAGCAAAACACGGCATTGCAGATGTAATTTTTACTGAACAACGTGTCTTGTTTTAGTGGACACAACCTAACTGACAAACAAAAGCTGACTTGTTAAAAATTTGTTAAAAGTTTTAATGAACAGACCTAACAATTTTCGCCTGATTTTAGATAAATATCATAATTTTACTGTAAAAGTCAACTAATGTGTTGCCTAAGTTGTTAGTTTCTTAGCTATTTCAATATACGTAAATTTCAATCCAATCATACCTGTACGTGACATCGATCCTATTTCCCTTCAAACCTAGATGTAGATATTTAGTCACCTCTTGTAAAACTAAAAACTTAATGAGATTTCTTCTTTGATAGAGATGAACTAGTCCATCGCTTTCTTTTGGACAATTCACTGAAGTTTCTGTTATAAAGGTACGATCAAATTAAAAATAAGTTTTCATCAATGATGTAGTAAACAGAAGACCATGCAAGACAGATACTTCTTTAGGCTCTTAAAAACAAAGACCATACACAGCGATATTTTAACACTACAAACACAAGAATAATTTAGATTACGATATGAAGTTGGTGATATTCGTACATTAGTTGATTCTCTATTATTGCCGTATATTTTATATTATTTATGAGTTGATTATATTGTATGATCTTTTATTTTCAATCACTCAGTCAGTCTGTGTTTTTTTGTGATGGTGTCCCAACACATTCATAATAATGCATCTAACGATTAATTTGTTAATTTGTTGCTATAATTTGTTTTCTTTTTGGGGTTTTCCATTCTGTTGTTCTGGTTACACGTAGTACGTATAATAAGTTGTTAAAATTATACAGTTTTGTAAACTAAAAACAAATCAAATCGAATATTAAAGCAATGTGTCGGCAAGCATGGGTTACCGAGAAAATTCTGTTACGCCGTTTTGAAAATTGTGCTTTTCTCCGTGTCCAGACTTTTTTCGCTCTTTCGGAACGAGCTCTTTTTCATTCATCAGTCCAGGCTATGCTCCTCCTTATAGTAGTTTCCCTTTGACCTACTTTTAGATCTAACACTTTTGCCTTGCCTTTCATCAAAATGTAAGTTTGAGTGATACCTGCTGAATTCAAATATTCTAAATTCTGAATTCAAATTTATTATATAGGGCTGCAATCAATTTCATTGTTTTACTTTAACCTTGCTTCGAAAAATCTGCTCTGTTAGTCTAGACGGCAGCATTCTTTTGATAAGGTGGTAAATTCTCTCTAAGTTTGCGTACCTGAATGCATGTAAGTGTAATCATCTAGTTATTTGCTACATAAAACATAGATCGTGAAGAAGTCAACACTATCACATATCTTGTCTACTGTTTATTGCTGCATCACGAGTGAAAGAGGACCAGTCAGACGAGTCATTAAGCCCCTCACGTCTCGCAGTAAGTGACCAATGTCTCCATAACACTCTACATAGCTGACCTGGCCCCATAGTCCTGACAGTATGTACACAAAAAACATATATACTTGTACATGTAAAGTATTAGAGCATCCTTATCAAGTAGCTTGCTGTAAAACAAACAGTATTGGAAAAATGTAGACATTTCAGGTTTTCTCGAATAGGAAAGACCTCTTTACATCAGACTTAATGTAAGTATTTTGAAACACATAATTTTTCGTTGACTTGTTTGTGATTAATGTAGTAAAATGGTATGCTTCATCACTAAATCCAAAAGTGAGCTCTAATGTGAACTTACAACCAGTGCGTTTGGAATTAAAATCATTTGCTAAATCGTGCTAAATAGGTGGATGCAAAGAGTAACTATCTGCTCTCTCCAAAATATACATTGTAAAATGTTTTGAGCTTGTCTTTGCATTGGCTTTCAGGCAAGCTATGAAAGTCTTGACAAGATTTAATAAACAGAAAATTATATTAAAGTGATAAATATATTAACGTTATTGCAATAATAAAACACGGATATTGGTTTCTGAGGTTCTGTAGTAAGTAGCAAGTTAAGACAGAAAATTGTGGTATTATGATTTGAGAAAGTTATCCATCGTGATTTTATCTAGTTTTCAGTTAACTTTAAGTCTTTTCTTTCCTAGTAGTTTGGGAGAAGTTTAAGAACTGCCTAATGTTTAAGAAATTAGATCGTAAATGAAAATATTTATTAAAGACGGATGTACATCCTAATACAATCATAACGTTTTGCGTCACATATAACGTTATCAGTTTCGGGGGTTTTTCTTTGGAGTTTTAAAGTTGGCCCTCGCTTAAACCTTATCTTGTTAATTTTTAATTAACGTTATGTGCTTTCACCTTGCTAGGTAGTCTACAAACTACAAGACCCCAATTGCGTTGTTTTTCTACCAAACCAGCACGGACTACAGCGGTGCCCAGCACGTTTAACTTGAGATCGCATGAAAAAGCTCTACCTCGTTTGATGAAATATACAATGGCATTTAGAACTATTTCAAGATAGACTACACAAACTATGAAGTACATTTCCACTTTATGAAGCTGAGATTGAGGTATAGAACTTTAGAAGTGAAAGGAGTTGCCTCTTGGGAAATATATCTTTCTCTATGTTCACATTGTAACAACCATTGTTCTGTCAAGTAATACTTCAATATAGTTTTGATTTAATCTACGTAAGGTAGTTTATACAGGGTAAGTTTTAAATGTTCCCCACCTTGAAAAGGAAAAGCCCTTTAAAACCCTTTAAGGAATATTTTGATAGGATTATAAAGTTTGTTTTGATGTACTTGCGTCACCCACCTCCAGGGGTAGGCCCTACATTTTTAAATACAACACCGCCTTCTTTGTGGCACCTCAACAGAAAGAAAATTAAAACACAAATTTAACGACGCAAAGAAACATTTTCTATCTCGACTCGTTTTTACATTAATTTAAAGATGACAAAAGTCAGGTTTAAAATGCCACATTTCACGTACCATTTATTTTGAATGACAAAACCTTCTTCAAAATACTCTGAGGGATACATCACAACTTTATAACATAGTCCCATAGAGTATTTTGAAGAACTCTTTGTCATTCAAAATACATTTTACGTGCAATTCGGCATTTCAAACCTGATTTTATTTTACTTAATTATCTCCAAAGGATAATCTAGAAATGCAGAAAAACTAGAAACTGTATAATAATAAAACTTGTTATTAGACTGCAGTGCCTTTTAAATTCAGTTAGATTCATCTTCAAATACTCTCAGTAATTGTGAGCCAAACCAAACATAACATACAATATTATTGATAGTGTAGACAATAATAAATTCACATGTTATTAAAACCACCAATATCTACATCCTAAGAGTCACTAAAAGAACTACTTATCATTCCGTCTTGTATTAAAAGTTATATATTACTTTAAGAAACCCATGACCTACAAACAAACAATGCTACAGTATATCAAAACGCTCTCAGAATACATTCGCTACAGTGATATACAAGGGAAACTCCTGCATTGGCAATAGAACCTTATCCTGTTATCCACGACAAAAGATGTATTTTCTAACCAAATCCTACATACGATTTAGACGATAAATTCTTTCCGATAAAGTATTTATTTGAACAATACGCCTTGTTTATGTTTATTATTATTATACTAACTGTTATACCTTTGTCCTCTAGGTGTCGCATAATAATAAATACAAACTAAAACGTTTGATACAAGTAACGACAACGCAATGTTTCTCAATACGGTTTTAAATGTTGAAAAAAGAGACTGGTAATTGGCTCATGTGGTGGTTTAGGATTTTGAATACAGTTCTGTTTTATAACACACATTTTTTACACTATATTCAATTTTGAACCTTGTGTGTTATTTCTTTTTAAAATAAGTTAGGTAAATGTTCAGTAATCCAAAAATATTCAAATATGTTCATAGCTATATTTGTTATAATTTTGGTTGAACTTTCAGAGTAATAATAAATGTAAACTTGCCAAAGTAAAATGCCTTGTTCAATAGGACAACAAAATGAAGCAAGATTCACACAGGTAAAATCCTGTTTACATGAAATAAAGGTAGGGACACTGTAACATAGCTGATAATGTGAAATTAACCCTTTGGCAATAATGTAGTTAAGGGCTCATTTAATAATGAGTCTAAGTAATGCACTAATTTAATATGTCATTAAACATCTCAATACTGTATTTCCGAACTGATAGTATCAGAAAGTAAAGAACTTGTTGGGCAAAGATATACTGTTTACTACCTCAGCTTTGAATAAAAGAGACTGTGAGCTAGGCACTTTGACACAGGCCTTTGCTTGGTAAAATATAGCTAAAATGGATTGTCGACTCCATTTTGAGCAAATAACCAACCAAGTGTACGAAATAACAAGTAATTTCTTATTGTCTTCATAATGTATTGATGTTGGCAAACAACTAAGTTACGACCATACGGTACTTCTTTCTTGCTAGGTACGATAATGGTAGCTTCTGACTAGTATTTTCTATCTTTTCCCATATGGAATACGATGCAATGTGCAATGGTTCATAGTTTGAATTCAAATTCACTAGAACTGAAATAATACAATTTAAGTAACGAGAAGTTTTTTTTAGTACAAATATCATCACGTGGTCTATACTTAACTTTGTAACTATTGCAACTTGAATTGTGTATTCAAATACAAATAATTTTTGTATAATTTTAAGACATTAATGTCATTGTATTACAAACGTCAAAGAAATAGTGAATAAACTCTACAAAACATAAAATTATTCAGAGTAATGTATTAAATACTATTCACAAAACCATATATGATTAATGTCAAAAGGTGCTCAATATTGTATAATGTAAGGAAACTAATTTTAAAACACCAGAATTGTAAACGTTTTTAGGACGAGTAACAAGCTCGTTCAAAAGGAGTTTCGTTAATAACGATTTAAAATGAGGTTGTGAATGTTCTTACTCAATATGTGTAGGGAGATTATTACATGTGTAGTCATTTACACATGTAAATAACTTTGAACTGTAAACTGCGGTAGGTTATTGTCTGCGCATCCATCGATATGTTATCAGTTTTATTTATTTTATATATGGTTTTATTTTGTTAATACACATAAAACTCAAAACGACAATAAAATAATTGTGTTGAAAACAAAATATACAAAAATTACACAAGTACACAAAGTCCATCACAAAGTTAATGCTGGTCTCATCACAATTCCTGTACAATGGATCTTGTTGAACATTGAAGAATCCCTTGTACCTTTGGAATTAGCTTGATTTATTAGTCTTATTTTTAAAAATAAAGTTGTTTAAGCATAACATCACCAAGCAAAGTGTAAATTACTCGTACAAACCACGCCCTTTGACTAAACGTATTAAACTTTATGATGAGCCAAAGTTTGTTGTGGTAGGACGAAGTTTGTCAATATGTGCTCAGTCTGAGAAATATTCAGTTAGACGGATCAATGTAAAGAGCAGTCTTGATGTACAATAGGCCAATTTAGTGAGAGCTATCAACTACATACATGTTTTGTGGTGGACCTCACTATTGTGGAATAGATCCTAAGAGGTGTGAATACTTCCATTGCTGATGTTCTGTAACAACTTGTGACGACTGGACTTTCCAGGAACACCAGCAGCAGCAGATATTCGCTGGGGAAGATTTTGTGAGGAAGTGAAGAAGCCAATAATTATTTTAAGTGAAAGTTTGATAGCTCGGAATAAGTAATTTTTCATACATTGGCAATAGTCAAATTTTAAAGTAAACTATTTTAAGTAAAGTCGCGTTTTTCAACAAAGTACAAAAGGCATAGTTTTAATAAAAACAGAATAAAACACAAAACATAAGCTGTTAAATGTTTGAATTCATTTATTTTCAAAAGGTACTCGTAAAATAAAAAATATTTACCATATACTAAGGTATTGTTTTTTTGAAAGCAAGATAAACAGTTTTAACCAATAAGATTTTGAAATTAGTTTTGTCTTCAATTGGAAAATTATTGAAGGAGAAGACAATTTTGGTTTTGGCCGAACGAGTATTTATAAAAAAGTACAACCAACTAAAGCTTAATACCACGAATTATATTTTTAGAAAAATCCAAACTAACTTTGATTTAGTTATAAAATAATGTACATGGTGTTCTGTAGCAGAGAAAATGTACCATATGTTAATGCTGGTGGGTTTGACCTCTAAGTTAACGTCCTTTATATAGCTTGAAACAGCAAGTCCGAAAGTAAATGTTTCAATGTTTAAATAATATTTCTAATCAAAACTTTTCCAAAGCATTGTGTGGAAAAAGTGTGTTTAGTCTTAAATATATAAACAGTTATATCAGGAACGTAGTAGTGTAAAATAATTAGTAAAAGAAGACCATCCATACAATACAAAAGCAACATGGTTGTTTAGTCAAAAACATGTCATGAACTGTCTAAACATTTCTGTTTTATATTCAACAAAGCTATTGTAGTGCTGTTTCTTACTTTATTATAGTTTTAAAATAATATGCAGTTATCTTACATGCCACAAGTAACTTGTTTGCAAGACTTCCTTAATTGCAATTCAGGAAGAGGAACTTGAAAACTACTTTACCATCATTAGTGCTTAACCACATTAATTAATCATAGCTTAGTGCTTTGATGAATTACGTCTTCTTTAAACGATGTTTTTGTCCAACATTAAATTGAAATTTCTTAGTTATATCTCTTTCGAAACATTATTTTATTAATAGAGGTAAACATTTTCAAAGCCTAATACAGGTGCTATCTTTTTGGGATATATTTTAAACGTCATGAACGACTTTGAGACTAGTCATAAACAACTGACAGACAACTCCTGATAAAAACAAGTAACAAACGCGGTTCTATCTTTAAAATCTGTTTGTTGTGTCAGGTAATTTTACAAAAAAAGTCATTTGCAGTAACAGAAAAAGACCACAAATGACTCGCTCTTATATTGACCAAACATTTTGGCCACGTACTCCGGATGTAGCTTACGAATATAATATCACGTTAGCAATATTGATTGTCGTTAGAAAGATATATTGATCAGTTATTGCCAGGAAGTTATGATCGTAACGATCAAGATATTGCGTTCTGGCCGATCTTCTCTCACTCATGATAGAGCAATAAAGCACAACGAGCTGTACGATGTGATCATGTTTCACTGCATCTTAGGACAGCTATATTTACAAGTATTGTTTTGGTATGAACACTTTTGTTGACGATGGGAGAATTTCTGAGTTTTAAATATTAAGGCGGATGTTTTCCATCGTGAATGAACTGAAGAACACAACGTTTCGGAGTCTGCAACCTGATGTTGTCTTCAGGTGAAATGTGCATGCGCTAGTAATTTTAGGATAGCTGATTTCCTAATGTTTTGGGTTAAGTTTTAAGGTTTTTTTTACTGATGATGATCAGATTTCAGATCTCGAATCGTCGTTGATTGTAGATCCTCGCAAACTGAGCGATTGAATGCGCTACTAAGTTGTGTGTTTTTTTCACACAAGGTGGGTTCAGATTCTGCCACCAATCAAAAAATCAACCCTAAGAAAACCTATTCAACAACTTGTATTTATTTCTTGTTTCCAACAAATCAATTCTTTGTAGCGCACGCCGATGTATGTATACGTCGTGAAGCAATGAGACCGAGCCATGCATCTTTCAAACTATGTGCAATAAAGTTCGCTCGATTCAAAGATTACAGCCATTATTCTTTACAGTACATAAAATAAACGAAAACAAAATACCACTTGCAAGTTGCAATGCATATCCAATGACACAGTTGTTACGGGAAGTGTGAATCTTGTTACACTAAATACACTATGTCCCATTATTGTTCATTGTTCAATGAGCTTTGTAATTAACTGTAATAAATGTACTTATTCGTAGCTTTTACAAGTTGTTACTTTTAGCCAAACATATTTATAGATTTCCAACTACTAAATCACTATTTGAGATGCCGACCACTCTCATGAGGGTATTTTAAGGCAAACATGTGGTGAAGGATGAGTGGTAGTAATGTGTTATGAGGTGTAGTCTTGTTAAAAACTAAGGCCGACTCTTCCTTAGAATGGGTCATTAATTAATAATAGCCCAATGACCAATGGAAATACAAAGACCAACGGCTTAACGTGACTTTTGAACCACGCAGGTGATGGTCTGATATGTCTAAACGATGGTGGGAGTTGATGCGGGTATCATCAGATGATCATTGAGACTATCCGAGCCGCTTTAGACCTATATCATCCTCAAAACCTGACCTCCATGAAGCTGGATATCAGGACCACGCCACGAGTCCCAAGAAATCGTTTAGTTTAAGTTTGCCTTATGGTGTTTCTTTTCGATTGTAATCTAAATGTACATAGCCTATGAAGTTCATTTTAAAACCAGTCAGTACGTGGTAAGTGAAAATTAATGTGGTCTAGTGGCTAAGATACTGGCCATCTGAGTTGAAGGTTGTTGTTCAACTGTCACTCCTTACAACTTAAGTATATACCCTCATAGTCCTCTCAGCTGTGTGAGGCAAGTGAGTAGCTACGTCTAGTAGCGCATCCTGGTAGCCAACTCTGGAATCAAAACGGTGTCGGGTTCACAGCAAACTAACCACTCGTCCCTATTCAAACCCCTTCCATTTGTGCAATCTAGTTCTTCCGGTTCATGCCGAGTCAAAACACCAATATGATTATCTTGAAATATTTCCGGTAGGAAGAATTTGAAATAACTCTAGTAGGTAGTATAGCAGACAGCAAGTATTTTAGTTTCAGCCAATCAATGACTAAAGATGGTACTCCACAACGAGAAGACCGGAATATCTCAAGATAACCATAATGATGTGTTGACGCGATGTGAACTGGAAGAACTAGACCATATTTGTAACACCGGCCACAAAAGCTGAAAGTTTAACCCATGTATGTGGTCCTACTGGGCCCAATTGTGTTTTTCAAAACAGTTAATAAAACACATTATTTATATACTTTTCTGCAACAGGAAATTATTAATAGAAATTCATCCAAAAACATGTCACTTTTCTTTAATGAGCTACGAAAGAAAAATACAAAGTTACCCAGAAAATAAGTAGTAACCAGAGTTTACATACAACTCATAAGACTCTCACAGCCTTATGTACGGTGAAAGTGTAACATTATCCAAGTCAATGGATGATACGAAGACAAAGATGTTAATTAAATAATTAGTTGACTTGAGGGTTGAGAGAGGTAAAGGAGGGTTAAGTTACACAACAGAGTGGATTGTGCCCTTCACGTATGTCAGCCTCTCAGGTGACCCTTTGCACAGATTTACATTAACATTAACCATGGTTGTACAGTGAATCTACGAAATTTAAAGTGCATTAAGTCAATAACCTGGTGGCTAAATAACCTTGTACAAGGAATAAGCAAAATAGTACGGTTTTGTGATGTAGTAGTATTTTGTAGCATCATGTTCCTAATGTTTAGAAGGCAAACACTCCTTCTACTTGGAACTTCTTCAATGTACTCGTGGCGGGATGGTATCGTTCGCGACTCCGTAGCTCATGACTCCAATGACGCGGGTTCGATCCCCGCACTCACAACAGCAGTTTCGTCAAGTCGGCAATGCGATAAAGTGGTAAAGAAGTCTTTATAGTCCAAGCTTCATACAGTTCATAAATACAAACATTTTCTTTAAATACAATTTTCGTAGACTGAACTTCTTACAAAATGTATACATGTATTTTTAATACCAACCTATATCTCATAAAACCTATCGATGTAGATACAAAATATGATAAAGTTAAGATTCAGTTTGTAATTTACTGAATATACGATGTATTGTGATCGAACGGTGCAGGGTTGGAACAACGGTAACAAGCTATTGAACAGAGATTAACATGTTTGCAGTAAAGGTTCATGGCTTCAGTGTTGAATAGAATTAGCCTAACCTTGTAAAACATGGCTTGGCCGTTCGTTGTCTCGTAAACAAGATTTTGTATAACTTATAACTAAATTTTTAAATACTACTACTTCTGTAGTTAACACTATATTAGTTCACAACCAGTAACATTTATCTCAATGAAAATAGTTCAGTTTATTTTTAAAATAGCCCTTTTATGCATTATAAAACAGTATTGTATGCAATCTTGATTACTGAGTATGTTGGATGGACATGAAGCTACCAAACAATGGTTAATGGTAGTTTGAGCGTGTCAGAAGTTAGAACACAAGGCATCCTTGTTTGCACCTACCCGGCTTTTATAGAAACAACCCCTTTACAAGATGTCTTTCCCCTTTACAAGTTGTAATGTTTTCAACGTCTTAACCCCAATAAAATCAGTATCAACGGTTTGGGTTTATTTTGTTCTCACCTCTTTTTCCAGTAAATTATATTCACCAAATCACTAAATCACTTAATCACTATTTGATATGCCGACCACTATATATTTTAAGGCAAATATGTGGTGAAGGATGAGTGTGATGAGTGGTAGTAATGAGTTATGAGGTGTAGTCTTGTTACAAACTCACTCTTCGTTAAATGGGTCATTAAGCTGACCAATGGAAATACAAGGACCAACGGTGTGAAACCACGCAGGTGGATTACATGGTGGGAGTTGATGCATTACCACCTATATCATCCTCAAAACCTGACCTGCATGAAGCCACGAGTCCCAGCCGTTTCGTAGTCCCATTGTACATTTTTTAAGTATAGATTTTATTTGTGTTAACATGTGTATAGTAACGGTCTCTTAGCATTTAGGGTATGACTGAATGTTTTTAGTGACCTGGAAATATGTATTCCAAAAACTGTCGCACCGAAAATGTTGCATATTAATACGATAATGCCTTGTGACTTGGAATTTGAATTAAAAGTTATAAACAAAAGTAAAAATACGACATTATTTATGTAAAAACATTATTGATCACTTATGATTGCTACATAGTAAAACTACTTATACATAGCTAGAGTCATGGGCCACGATAAAATAAAACTTAATAGCAGTTATATTTGTAATTTAACTGTTATTCTTGGCTTGTTTCATTTTTTAAACACCAAACTTATAGTCCAATTTACTGTACAGCTCTTTGAGTGCTAATGAATATGTTCAGCCTTCAGTTATTTATTTATTATTTTAACCTTTACACTATATTTCTAAAGTGAAACGATTATTTTTAAAATATTGTTGAACACATTATTTTTAAAATTCCTATCACGATATTATCTTAAAACTATTTATGTCGAAACCCCAGATAACCACACTTAGGGTTTTACATCAGTTAACAGTATACCACAGTCTTATTAATAACATGTCTTATTTGTCCGATCTACTACAACTACTTTGGTTATTGGGGTATCCTTTTAAAACAGTGGTTTCAGTAAAGATGTATTCTTAAAAATGTTGTTGCGAGAGTAACCCTAATATTTGTTCTTCGACTAATGATATTTTCTCAGATATCTGAAATGGAACTACATAAACATAACACGATGAAACACAAATACTGCAAACGTTTTCGATTGAAATGAAATTGAACACAAACACTCGTACATATAAGGTCACCTGCAATTTCCCGTGAAATATACGTGTTAAGAGTAGGAACTCTTAGTAAAATTTGTAGGCAACATTTCTACTAAACAACTAAGTATGATAAATGAGGGAGAAATGAGAAGTTATCTCTGATAACTTTGCTTATTTTAATCTTTCATAAAGCTAGAGATCAAGATTGAGTAATAGAGAGGACTTGAAAAAACAAGAAATATTGTGTTGTACCTGGGTTTCATGTAGTTTAAAATGTTTTGTTTAGAACAAAATCTTTGAATTTCAATGGTTAATTAACTAATATTGTCTATAGTTTTATGGTTATTTTTCTTTTTTGCATTACAAATAATTGGTCTCATTCATTTACGGCTTTGTCAAATCTCATTTTCAATTTCTATCTTTATTTTTACTTATTATAAAAAAAAAACTATGAACTTATTCCACATACTATAAAACAGATGTTTAAACCAGAGATGACTGTCAGTACTAAGCCAGTTTCGATCATAAAAAACCACAATAGAAAATTAGTCTTAACTTCTGTATGATTATTCTTTGACCTAATAGAAGAGAACAAGAATAGTTTCCGGAAAGTTGATGATAGTGAAGAGTGATAACGTCTTGAAAGATGGATTGCAACTTGGACTGAGAAACATCGTCTCTGCACGTGGCGAGGCTGGATTACAAATTGATCAAACAACGAGTTTCAAACTGCATACAATGTGAAGATGAAACTATTAATAATTTTCATCCTCTTTAACCTATTAAACATTAATTTATGAAGGTAGTATGAAGCAGAAATCTTCAAAACTGATTAGACATTTAAGGATTCGAAAGCATTAGTTAAGCGAATCACGTTAATTTGTGTTTCAACTATATTTGGTTGAAGTGAAACAAACTCATAAAAAACCATCTTTGAAAATACAACCATGTAACTTTTGAGTTAGACTTTACCCAATTTGGTACTTAAATCTAAATGTCCTTATTGAAACCTTGTAGTATAACTCAACGAATATAACATACACGAGTTATGTTAAAATCCATACACTCTAGGACACATCATTCAATATACGGTAAATGATCATATTAAGTATCGATGGTAAGATGGTGGATTATTCTTTAACGTCTGTGTTCAACTTGACACCTATGTTTTTCCGCTGCTCATAATGTGATATCTCTAGGAAAGTCTTTACCATTACCTTTGAAGGTGGCTTGGCAACAAACTTGCTTGAATAATTTTATGCAAGTAAAAAGGCAATAATGAAAGTAGCTCTAGTTAGTAAAAAATCGTGATTATAGAGACTTTTGAAAAACAAATTATAGTCTTAGAGTTAGCTTAAATAATTGTTTAAATGAATAACGTTTCTCATACAAATAACTTTCTATGGTATACCCACGGTAAAAATGCAAAGGTAACGGACGTTTTATTTTATGGAGTTAGAACTATGTAGTATTCTCTACCACTTGATCTCACCTTTACCAAAGATTATGTCATGTAAGTAGATTGCGCAAATAGCGCTGCGATCTCTCATCGTCTGTCTTCCCCCTCGGCTCCACATAAAAGAGTTTGTCTGATGTCAATGACTTAAATGTGACCAAATCGTGCGATTTTTAAGAACGAACGAACATGCGCGTGCGTGCGTGGCTCTATTTCAGACTCTTAAGAGAATTCGCTCGCAGTGCTATATGTGCTTGGGCTGCCGCAACTACGTAGAATTTCCAGCCTCACTCATGTGGAATCTATGTGAAATCTACCTACCATAAAAGAATGTTTGGCTTTACCCACGGTTACAGTTGAAAGACAAAAGTTAGTGGTCTCACCGAGATTCGTACCCAAAATCTCCAAAATAATGTCGTAGTGCTTTAGCGTGTTTGGTGACCGTCCTGAGAAAGCTTACTTAGCGCACATATATGAAACTATTATCAAGCAAGTTAACTTAGTGTTATGGCTCAAAGAAGATGAAAAGTAATTTGCGATCGTTGTTCAACTAATCTACAGTTGTCTTTTTTGTTGCAACAAAACAAATGCAATTGACCAACTTGCTAATTCCCCTTGAGGGCCACTTTTAATCTAGTGCCTGCTCCACAATATTTATAGTGTGACTGGATTTTTCTTGTGTTTTTTAGCTCTCAACACACAAAACTCGTAACTAGCTAAGCCCATTTTCTAAAAAATATTATTACTTACTGAAAACAACTACATTGCATTCCTTTACCTTAAAAATATTAATCCTCGTACATATTTTTAAACAGAATATTAGGAACAATTCAAAACCTAGCAAGAATTAATAATATTTTGTCTACCATTATAAATCAAACCCAACCTCAATACTGTCAAATTCTTATTTTAATGAATATTGAAATTAAAACGATGAAGTACAACAACAGCACCACGTAATCATAAACTTTGGAATTCACATCGACCACGTAATCATAAACTTTGGCATTCACATCGACCACGTAATTACTACAAACCATGAAAGCTGAGGCGCATTATTGAAAACCATCATCATGCAATCAACTGCTTGGTATTTCAGCTCAATATTTCATCTCTAGATGTGTAGTTAGGCTCGTTGTGATTCTAACAAAACAAAGTTTTCTTCTCCTCACACAAACTTCAGGAAGACCCAACACATCGTGAGACCGTGAAACAGCTGTGACGTTGTCTACAAAACTAGATTATGTGACGAAATAGAAATAACGTTAAACTGGTACAGGTAAAAGTGAAAGTTTGTATTTCTTGACGAGGCGAAGTTAGGACTACGAAGTCCTCTTTACCACTCAACCTTGATCTTTACCTAGCCTCCCGTGTTAACTGTGGAGATCGAGCCCGAGCCAGTGGAGTCACGTGCAATACCAAACCACCATGGAACCACCAAATCCACAGGTAGATGGGCTCATAAAATAAAAGTTATTTGGATGGCTTTATTTCTTAAATTTAATTATTTTTTCTTATTCAATTTAGTACGTACATGTGTATTGCTGTATATACAAGACTATAGGATATTTTACAATATTAGTTATTAGTTGGGTAAATCACTATGTGAGATGCCGACCACTCTCATAAGGGTATATTAATGCAAATATGTGGTGAAGGATGAGTTTGATGAGTGGTAGTAATGAGTTATGAGGTGTAGTCTTGTTAAAAACTAAGACCGACTCTTCCTTAGAATGGAACATTAATTAATAGCCCAATGACCAATGGAAATACAAGGACCAACGGCTTAACGTGACTTTCAAACCACGCAGGTGATGGTCTGATATGTCTAAACGATGGTGAGAGTTGATGCGGGTATCGTCAGATGATCACTGAGACTATCTGAGCCGCTTTAAACCTATATCATCCTCAAACCCTGACCTGGAAGCTGGATGAAGCTGGATTACAGGACCACACCACGAGTCCCAGTCAGTGGTATCAGAACAATATCACTAAGAGATGATACGGGTTTAAGTAACTCATTGGAGTACGCGTTTTAGGGTAGGATTGCTTGAGATTGTACGAGTTGACATTATGTTCTCGCCCTTAAAAAAAAAATCTATATATATAATAAAAGATTAAGTTACCTTTCAACCTCTCATTAAAACGAAAGAAACATACGTTTGTTTTATTTAGAATAAAAGTAATAAATAAATAAAAACCTTTAATACTAGTTCGTATGGATTTCAAACCGTAATTTTAACGTAAATATTCAACCGATTCAGGACTAGGGATAAATAAGTTTAAAGTAAACATTATCAAGAAAAATCTAGACGTAAAGGCAGCTCTACATTGAGAGTACATCAGTTATTCCTTGTGTGATACTTTCCACCTCAGCTGTATCAAACGGAAGCTCGTATTTTCACGAGTATTACAAACCTCCTCTCCTACATGTTTGCCCTTTCTGCTTCAATAAACATACGAATCGAAAGGGAAAATACAATTCCTTATAAGTTACAGCTACTTTTCCGTTTGGTCACTTACAATTTAGAATTCAGACTGTAAGTTTAGAAGGTAAAGAGAAAGTTATCAACCCTCTTATCAAACGTCAAAACGTCCCACAAGTCAGCTGTTCTGGTTCATACTGTTTAATGTGTACACATCAGACTTTTCATATGTTTATTGACGTGCAGCTGATCTTCTGTCTTATGGTCTTTCAAATAGGAACTCCGATGAGACAAACCAATTCATATATCGAGGTTATGATGAGATGGTGAATCTAATGGGCAAGTGAGGGTAGAGTTAGAGTCTTGCTTGATGGTAGGGGCTCGAAACTGTATGATAGTTTGAATTATGTAGGTTGAGAGGACTGTACAGATCAAAACTGTATTACCTGAGTCAGCAAAGCTACAGTCACCAGTCATGTCGATTTTCACCTATTGTTTGCCTGCATAATATGGAAAAAGCCTCTCAAAGATATAATAACCCCCATGAACTATGCAAGCTCATTCGCTTCGTTTTTCTAACATAACTAGATTAGCGACTTTTAATCTTCGACCCATTTGCAACCCTTTTTATGTAAGCTACTAACAGTTTCTATACAGCACACTATGAATCTTATTTGAATTAAAAAAATATTTCTTGCACTCAAGTGATTAACATTGAAAAGATTGGCTGTTGGATCTACATTAGTTCAGCTTGAATCGAATGACTTCGTAGCCAAGGTACGGTCTTGAAATGACTAAAGTTTTAAGTAGAAATAACAAACTCAGCAGTCAGTTTCGATTTAAAAACACAACAGTAGTTACTTAAACGTCCTATCCAGTGAACAGCATTGTAAGATGAACATTTTTTGTAAAAGTCCTTCGTCAACATCAAAATTACAAAATTAACCTTCTCGGTCTACACAGTTCAATTGATTACAACTATTCCCAAAAGATGAAGTGTTCAATTAAATAAAAGTAGTAAACTCGTTTTAGAAATTCACTTGATCAATTGTATGCTCATAGAAATGAGTAAAGGGATGTCAGGCCAAGCCACAAACTTATGAGAAAAAGAACTACAAAGCCAGGAAACATTAGAGCAAGTACTCGCAAACAGTTTCATAAACAAGCTGCAGCAGTGAAGATATGGAACCCTCTGAAACATATACCACTAGTTTCAAACGAGCACACTAACTGTTTCTAACCTTACTGTTGGTAACCTAGAGTCACTTTCTGAAATACCATTTTGGAACATGTTCCAGATTTAAAAGTACTCTACCAACTGTTTTGGTGTATGTAATCATCATAGTTGCTTTCGCTAAAGAAAAACAACCTAAAGATACAAAATAGTTATACACAATGGTTAACTCAGCCAAGTGATCCACGATCTTCTATATTGGACAAGTAGTTCAGATAGTTAATTTCTATTATCGCATTAACTAAACCCATTATTTGTGAAAAACAGCTTCCTTTTGCTTAATAAGTATTAGTGGAGGCTTGAGAAAATTAATATAGATACGACTAATTTTTGATTGAATATTTAGATACGAGTATGTATTTAAAACACACTTTTAAAACTGAATTTATAAATTGTTTATGTATTACATATAATTATATTAATACCAATCGGTATATATAATAAGAATATCTTAAAACCAAATTTACTTTCAGCTATGATGCTTGAAATATCAAGCTAATTTAACGTAAAACAACTAATAGAGAAAATATATTGTATTTAAATTCATGGTGTATATGGTGGTAAGTAAAGTTATCTATCTAGGACATCCTTGTCTAGGTATGTGCAGCTGTTCTGCGATGATTTCGGCATTGTTATTGTTCAATATACCGTGTAAACACCGACACAATAGACGTGACTAGTATGCAATAGCATATTTTGTATAGGAATTTAAAGCCATTTTTAACGGAAAACATTTTTAAACAAGTATAACATATTTTCTTTGTTAAGTGCTTGATGAATCTTAAATAGATTTGAATAATTAATACTTAAAAAGAAAATCTCATATGGTTTAATAAGCAAGAGTGCTTTCGCTGGTTAAGGCATCATAATGTTGTGTTTAGGTTGTTCGTAAAGGAAGAAGTGCAAAACGATTTGGACTTGTTACTAATATGCAACTCTATAATAGAACAGTCGAAGTGTACGTTGCCAGAATGAGCAAAGGTCAGTGCACAGAACGTGGCGAAATAAGTTTACCTAGCTGTTGTTAACATTCATGTTTCAAATTTAAAAAACTCAGGAAATCATGTTGGAATAGCATTTTCTTTAACAACGAAGCCAACAGGCGGACTTTCAACCACACTGCACGTCTGACGATAATTTCTTTACATCGAAACGTCCCGGAGATGTAACAATCCTCAACACAACCTTTTTGGATATTGACGGAGGTAACTAAAATCTATTTCTAGTTAAATTATGTTGCTTTTACTGAAATCACCGAAACCAGCTATACATTTGTGGTTCAATACCGTGTGAGTAACAAAGAACTAATGCTGAAAAATCCTGTACACTTTTAATATAACTTAAAACATTTCTAAGCTATGACGAAGGTAGACTAGCTTTCTAAGGATCTAGTAAACAAAAATGAAAATTTAATATTGGTTTAAAAGTTTTTTATAATCACTTCCCAATATTGAAGCTTATGGTTCTCGTTATTTACACTACTTTATGATCGCGTTATGTCCATCATATCCGTCTCAAAAAAATCAGATCATTCCTTCATTTCATACTGAACACTTTATATATTGACTATAAAAGAAAAAAAGCCCTTTTTAACCTTTTCTTGGTAAAAATATACAAACTTAAGGTAGCTGTATTATTTGTAACACAAACCTTAAAGTGTTATTCATTAATACTAATTGTATAAATCCTCGTCAAGAGCCATTTGTATGTTATAAGTACTTTGTGGAACAAAGACGTAATTAAACATAAAAAATTAAGTTTGTTGTTAAGTTTGAAAGAAGTTTCTTTGAGTAAACCGGTTCTTAGCATCACCTGACAAGAAACTTTCCTCTGGTTCGGACAGTTGAGAAGTACTTTTGTTGAGCAGGCTTTGTTGGACTGAAGTGTCGTAAACAATTGAGTTGTGGCGTACCTCAACCAAGATGGAGCACGTTTGCACTTTCGTTTTTGATTTTAAAGTTGGTATTTGGAAAATATTTTTTTATAATAAATATAGGTGCGTACTATATGATGACAGTTGGCAGAGTTGTAACAAGTTATTGTCCCACGTAGTCAAGAAATCAACACAGAGTGGCCACGATAAGCTGTCCCAAACGGCTAATAAACAAATTAATCAATCTAGAAAGTAAAAAAAGTATTACTTACAGTAAAGTATATACGAGAAATCCAGGAAAGTACTTGTGAGCATCTTCGTACACAAAGTGCTCAAAACCTGTAGATCTTGGGCTCGAATATTGAAATGTTCACGATAAGCAACGATGTTAACGATCTAAACCCTTGAAAAGTAAAAAAAACATCCTTGATTAAAAGATGAAGTGAAAATGTTCTATCGTCAATTAAAGAACTGCCAAAATTACAAAGCCTGCAAACATTAAAATAAAACTGTACAAACTAATTTGTAATGGGAGGAAGAATACTTGTACGACAAATAATCGGATCTTACAAAAAAAATTAAAAACGTTCTCATTCCTGAAAATACAGTTTTGATTTCTTATGATACCATACATTAGTATCCTAACATTCCTGAAGTTTTTCATCTACTAGTTCTAGAGCGCTTTGGGAATAAGGTAAGATTTCACTACCGTTTATTTATTCATGTTAAGTAACAAAGAGCTAAACACTAGTTATTAGGAACAAAATTACATAGCTCAGTGGTTTGTGTACAAATTCAACATCAATTAGGCAATTCAATGCCATTCACTGGCTTCACTCACTCGAGAAGGTAGATGACATATCTTAAGCTTCATCTTGCCATTCCTGTCAGCTCACATCTTGATTCAATGGGTGGAAATTGCGATTCAATTTGATACAAGCCACTTAAGCGTTTAATTAAAATTTAATATTTTTAGCGAATTTTCTTTGGACTAAGGAGATATTCATGCTGTCAGCATGGTGAGTCTCAGACCTCGGACCACGCAACGAGCACTAATCATGATCCCTGAACACTTTTGAGCATTTTTCAAAACTTTATATACTTATGTACACATAAAACATATAAAATAGGTACAATCATTAAATTTTGATGAAATATAAATAAATATGTAGTTTAATTTTACTTAGCAATAAATTGAAATGTATTTAAAATCCATTGAGTCAATTCAAAATGGTGACCAAATAGAGATGTTGCACTATAACAGTGGAATGAGTAGTTTGATTTCAAAGAAATTGAAATGAGTTTTCCTATTTTAGTATGTACCACTTGCTGCAAAAATGTAATTATGATAATGAAGGTCAAAGCAAGGCTCTGAACGTAGCGAACAGCCTCGTGGCGATAGAACACGAACATCTGAGACCGAAGTCATAAATTCGTATAACTCATGCAAGCGGGGTTTTAGCGTTAACCTGCGTCTTAGACAGGCTTAATTTCTTTTGGTTTTGTGTGTTTAGTGTTTAAGGTCTAGTATAAACAAAACTAAACCAAACCCTAAGGTCTAAACCTCTTACTATAGTTTAATAGCCTAAAGGTTTTAAGTTTAACTATTATATTCTTGGACAACCGAATAATTTAACTAAATAGTTCAAGAGCTAGAGCTTTCCAAAGTTTGAGCAATATTATTCAATTGAGATTAATTGAGTACTTCAACTTCAACTGCAGTAGGACCTAAACTATTAGGATTGAAACTTAATTTCGTTTATAATCCAGTTTTAAAATTTGCGTAGAAACCAAATATGTTATAATATTTGGGTTACCACATACGTTAGGTATTGTCAAGACGACCTCCGTTTTCAAAAATAGCAGCAGATTTTATGTGCCCGAGTTTATATTCTTACTAAATTATTCCTGCCATGGGCGCCTTGGTCCGAGAGGGGAGGCTCTAGGTGGTATAACGGAGGGCAATAAATATAAATAATATAAACACTTACTATTGTTATTTTATTATTAACATTCTTATTTAGTTATTAGATGTGATTTGTTTGTGTATATCTTATTTTTATTTGTATCTGTATTCTTGTCAAATGTATATCTATTATTATTTATTTACATGTTAAACTATTTAAATATCTATTGAGTTTTATGATAACAGTATCTACCATGCTTTTCTACTAATTCTAATTTTAAAACCTGTTTTAAATTTTAATTTGTATGACTATTTTGACCACGGCATTTGGCAAGAAAACCATACATATTCTTGGTTCCAGGTTACATTATAATTTTAATAGATTAAGATACACCGTGCCCATTTCATGATACTGTGATCAACGGCAACAAAGGATTTGATTTTAACATTTCCGTACAACTCATAATCTACATTCTAAAAAATACCAACGGCAACCTATTTGAAGTAAATATCCTAGGTCTTTAAATGAGAAGCTTAACAGTGTCAAGCAGATCACTCTGGCAGTACTCACAAATGCAATATTTATAAGTAGCTGCGCCAGCTGGGGGCTTCGCCCCCAGACCCCCTAGCACGCTCGCTCGCTTCGCTCGTGAGGCGACCACCTCGGCCTACGGCCTCGGTGCCCGCTTTGTAAAACTTTAATTCACCAAACTGTTTAACCCCCCTTCCTCCCCCCAAACAATTTGGTAGAACACCAATATATTTTTGAAATCAGCATAATATTCCCTTTTTTGATATCCCACATAGATTTTTATGATTTTTTTTTCTTGCCCCCTTTAACCCCAAATCCTATATATTGTGCCCCGAAGAAATGCCCCAAAATCAGTAGGGGTCTTTGGGTAATGGTATACAACTAAGTGTCGAGTTTCAAACAAACTGTTGATATTTACCAATAAATATTTACTAAAAAGAAATATATACATGGGGAGTTGGGGACCTCAAAACCCCATAAAAATAAAAATCTATATAATTTTATTCGTTCCCCACCCTCCACACACTAAGGACCATTTTTATTCTAACAATTCTGAATTACCCCAGCCCGATTCCGAGATCTCAACACTCCGGACAACCCTAACCGAAATACTAATAGTATAGATATTCAGATATGTGCGCATCTTCTATAGAAACACAACCTCGTGTCTAGAGAATGTCGACCACACAATAACACTAGACAGACAATCAGGTATTCAGTGACTGAGATGTACTTGAATACCAACACCTAAACCTGATTGATTGTCTTCAGTAAACATAGCTAAGCTATTTATTGTTCGATCCACATTATTTTATTATTTAGAAAGTAAAACATGTTTGAAATTTCGGTATTAAAAGTTTTAAGAATTTGGAGTTTTGGTATTACATACAGGGCTGACATATCGTTCTGTATTATATTGTTGCATTATTTTCATTCATTACTTTAGAGAAAATTGCATTATAAACCGTTTAGTCTATAACTTCTTTCAGCTAACCCAGTAAGCTAATAATAGCAATTTGTATTAGTTTGAGTTAGCTAGTTTTTAAGAACTTCACCCAAACACTAATTAAATGTTACTTTTCTGGTAATAGTTTTGATAGCATAACTTTGAAATATGAGGCGACCGAAGTGGTTTTTATTTAATACTTTATTCAAATCAATAATTCACGGGAAAATGTAATTATATTGAACCGCAATAGTTAACCCACCTATTAAAACTATAAAAAATGGCAACTTAAAACCAGGGTTGAATTCTTTCGCTTAATAATGGTAAATAGTATTTTACAATACTAACTTAACCGACACTATTTTGGCTAGAAAAAGACTGAGGCAAACAATAATTAAACCTGTATCAGTTGCTAGTAAGTTTAATATAATTCAGTTTGTAACTGACGGAATACCGAGGTAAATAAATAATTAAACAAAACTAAAATTACAATGTGGTTAATTAATAACTGCTGGTTTACCACTTTTTATTTGACATCGCGTGGATGTTAAATAGTGGTTAACATATATTGTGGACATATTGTGTGTGTAATTAAAAATGTGGGATTTATCAAATAAAATAACTGTCATTAGTTGGAATTTTAAGGGACGGTGAATTATCATGAAAATATAAAATAATTACGTAGATTTCAAATAAAAGTATCTCTGAATCAAAAATATGTTTGCAAGTTAATTTCATCCTGTTTAAAAGTTAAATAAAACTGCTTTACATTTGTATTAAAACGAAGAATCATCTTGTGACTCTAACTTGTTCATAATAACTTGTTCATAAACAAGTTCAATCTAAGTTGAAATGATAAAGTTGTAACAATTTCTGAATCTTTTTACTGCTTTTCATTTAATATTCTTGATTTGTGAAGTTTTGTTTACATAAGTACATTTATAAAATTATGGAATAGCTTAGATGTAAAAGCTGTAATATTAAGAAAATTGGCATTACTAAATACAAATTATTTGGTCATACTTTTAATCGTTGTAAAATAGAAAAAACACTTAAGTTTTTTAATAAATTATGGCCTCTTGATATTGGAAATGTTATGTTACACATTTTTAAATCAAATACATATTTTCAAAGTGTTATGTATTGTTTTATATTATACGAGTACGTTATCGGTGGTCATTTATAAAATTATGGAACCAGGGCTCCACCACTATTCTTGCCATGTGGCGTTCTAGTTCTGTTTGAATACAAATCCTCTACTTCTTGTCCTTTATTTTAAATCAGTTCCTAACTTTGATCCCTTGACATAAGAATACAAATACCCTTTTTCACTGATAACAAGATCAAGTAGTGAGGATTAAAAAAAATTCATCATACAGTGTAACAACAAGTTTTGTAACTATTAATTCAGACACAATGTTCAATAATAAGAGCAATTATTTCTCTAAGACTTCGAGGGACAAGAAAACAAATTTAATGTTTGCCGTATGAGGATGGAGCCATCCTAAATTGAAAATTGAAATGTTGCTTTAAAATTATACACCTTTTAATATATTGTAACAAAAAAAAATATATATAGTAGTGAGGATCGAAATGAGTATTTTTATGTAGATTGGATTTTATTTTAATTTACCGCTTTTATTTGTGGGAAATAGTGGAGGCTAAAATGGACCATATAAAATTCAATCCAAACCTTTTTAACACGTAGAGTTTATTTTTGGTTTATGTGCACGATAATAATTGAAAATAACTTTTAGAAATAATTAGTGAGCTCTTGTATAGCTCGAAGGTGAAGTATCAATTAGCAATTAACAACATTCTGAGGTTAGTAAATACACAACGGTGCACTCTCCTGCCTAGCGGTTCTACCCCATAAGACAAGGGGTAATTATAAATAAAGATGGACCAGTAATTCAGTGATTATAAGTAGTGTTTGAACAGTTCGTTTATTGAATTAAAATTGACCATTTAAAGAGCTTGAAGGGCTGTGGCTATGATATAAAAGACTTACTTTTAACTTCTTTTTTTAAATAACTTAATGATTCAACCGTCTATGGTAAAAAATATTCGCATTATTTAAAACAATTCGCTAAAAAAATCCTCATTTGGCAAAACAAACGAAGTGGTGGTGCTTCTTGATTCAGACCATATATCACTAATTCACTAGTTGAGATGTCGACCACTTTCATGAGGGTATTTTAAGGCAGATATGTGGTGAAGGATGAGTGGAATCTGTGGCAGTAATGAGTTGAGGTGTTGTCTTGTTACAAACTAAGGCCGACTCTTCCTTAGAATGGGTCATTAATTAAAAGCCCAATCACCAATGGAAATACAAGGACCAACGGCTTAACGTGACCTCCGAACCACGCAGGTGATGATCTGATATGTCTAAAAGATGGTGGGAGTTGATGCGGGTATCATCAGATGATCACTGAGACTATCTGAGCCGCTTTAGACCTATATCATCCTAAAACCTGACCTCCATGAAGCTGGATTTTAGGACCACGCCACGAGTCCCAGTCATATCTTCACTGAGAACCTTCTAAAAATCGCTACTCAAGACGTCAGATTGGTAAACATTAAGTAATTCACCTGATTTATTTCCCTACTGATCCAACGTAGTTACCAATTTTATAGTTCAAAATTAAATTGAAATAATTAAAAACTTACCACGTTACTGGAAATTATAATTAATTGCTTCACTTAGTTGTTATTAGTAACACCTTTGAATTATATTTGGTCCAGAAACAACGTAAAACAAATGAAATATTGTTTCAAATAACGACATAAACAATTGAACATAACTTCCAGCGATCATACTTTACTCTCTCGACATGGTAAGAAGTGTACAAGAACAGGCAATAAATATAGCTTGAACATTGAGGTCACCTTTCCTTCCCTTTGGTTTTGTGTTGACAAATCAATTTAACCTGATGTAAGTTTATTTTTGTAAGTGTTACACTTAAATTTAACGTGACATTTCTAACGTTGTAAGAAATGTTACTTTCGTACTGTTACAACTGCAAACGCTGAATAACTTGACTAGCCCAAAAACGTGTGAGCTTATTGTTGCACTAAAAAACTTAAGCTGTTAAAACGTAAGTTTCGTTGCCATAAAAAACATAAAACAGTTTATAAAACTGCCATGACTTTTCAAATTGTGAGTGTTTAAAATTCACACTTTACATTTAGCGGGATTTTCAGTTGTCGTATTAACCACTGTGGATACGAGACGCGTAATCACACAGCAACGAACGTACACTCAAACTGAAGAGGAAGAATGTAGCTAGCAGCTGCACGTGCGCTCGTAGTGGTGAGGGGTGTGCGCGGCGCGTGATGCGCAATCGTTCTTTACTTTCTGGATGACCCTCGTAAGTTATAAGTGCGCATTTCTTTAACGAGCTCTAGCTGATTAACGTATTAATACTTTACCTGAAAGACTAGTTTGAAAGCGTTTCGATTACAACGATTGCTACTAAAAACGTATATAACTTTGTTTTTTAAGGTGGAATTTTCTCCGAGCCTTTGTAAAACGTGTTCGAATTTGTAATATTCTACCGTTGGGCAGTGATATTTTACAATTCGTGTTATGGTGGCAAAATTTCGAAAAGCTCTTTGTTAATGAAACATTGGGTATACAGAGAACCGATCGCATAACAAACAGAAAATGCTTATTTTAACACTTTCTGTAGTTAAGATTTGATATAATGAAATAACAGCTTTTCTGTATAAACTATATTACTAAACTACACGAGCCAACTCTGGACATAGATATAACGTACCGTCGCATATAAGCTCCTAACTGTAGCAAACTTACACACAACATGGACAGATAATGTTGTCAAACTCGCTCACTAACCCTCACTAAATCATGTGTGTATGATACGATAGACAATAAATTTAAGTAGGGTGTTCAATAGAAGCCCAGCTAAATGCTAACAAATGTTTGCAGCCAACTGCTTTTTTTCGCGTAGTTGGTGCTTGTAGGTTTTACAACTGGTACTAGACTGTAAATAAATAATTTATTGCGTAATTACATTATACATGTATCGCAATCGTCAGTTGTAATTAGCTAAAATATTCCACTCGCAAACATCTAGATATCTGTTAGACATAACTCATTTTCAATCACACGATTAGAATTTTCCCCCACCTTGACCCCTGGGTCAGTCAGTCGTCTTAATGTGTTCTCGTCGTGAGCCATAAACTCGTAGGTGCTATAAAAAGCTTTTGCGATCAAAACCTTTTGGAGACGAGCTTTAAATGCGTTAGGCATTCGGACACTTTTAATCGAATTTGGCACTTTGTTGTCGAGTTAAGCTCTTGCCTGAGAAGGCAAACGTTCATGAATTACCGTTCTGTGTCTACCAGTTAGGTAACTCTCCTAGTTTCGTATGCGTTCGTATTATCTATACCTCTTTCGAGATTGCATTTACTTAAAAAAGTACATGTTTCCAAAATGTAGAAGCAGTTTAGTGTTAACATTTTCAAGGTTTTGAATGCTGGTCTGCACGACTCTCTCCACTGTAGCTTTGCAGTTGTTCGAACTGCTTGTTTTTGCAGAATGAACAGTCTAGACAAGTGTGTGTTTGTGCAACCCCCCTACAACGCCAGTCCATAGGACAAGTGTGGGTACATGTTGTCATCAGTACCTGAGTTGGGCAATATTTGCCTAGTTGTCTCAAAACATAAATGCCTGAGGCTCATTTTGAACAGACACTGTCTAATTGACAATCCCACGTCAACCTTCTATCTAGTGTATTCAAACGTGGACAATATGTCTTTACAAATGTCCGACTATGCTTTCTACTTGTTAAAATTAATGTTACATTAAGGGGACCAAGTGGCTAGGGACTGGTTACCCTTAGGTACGTCTGCTCCCCAAGTAATGTTAATGAAGATTACCTGAGATTACCCAAGTCATTTGAATTACTAGTGGTAATTTCATGAAAACATTCAATGTGTGTGCATAATTTAATCCTAAACCGTTTCTGTCGTCTCAACTTTGTCACTGAAAAGTATAAGAAAATATTATAATAAATGTAAATAGATAAAAATAAATTGTATAAATTTGTACCTAATATTCAAAGTCACTATTTGACAGTCACATGTTTCGATAAACATTCAGATTTAAGTACTTATTTGAAGGCAGAAGAAGTTGGGCCGGATGGTGGTGGTTTAGAATAACCGTCCGGCAAGTGGGAGACCCGGGTTCAAATCCCGATTCGTTTGAATTTAGATGTTTTAATTTTTTACTATAGTTGAATATACACTCATGGACAAAGTTATGGAGCCAAATAATTTAATTCATTGCATTGCCCCTATTTCGTTTGAAATTGGAAATTTTAGCAAAGCGTACGTAAATATCAAAACCAACTAAACGATTACGAAAACTCAAAATTATACAGGGTGATAAACAAAAAGGAGCGATGAAATGAAAGAAAACCATTTGGTTCCATAATTTTGTCCATGAGTGTATTTTAGCGGTCGTTTCTTAGGCTATCATCCATCGGTAGTAGTTTCTTGTTTGTTTTATGTTTAATTTATATTGTATATTAATTTTACAACAACAAAATAAATAAAACAACAACGTTGGAAAAGTTTGTACACTTTCACGGAGTCGTACCTACTCAAAGTTGAATCAAGCATATTTCTCAGCCATGTGGCAAAACACAAGCACAATACAAAAACAGCTGATGTAAATGCACGGAAAGCCTCGCCACTGTGTATTCACTAAATGCAATCTGCACTGCGGAGCTCAACATTTACAACCCTGCAGAGCCCCATGTACATAAACTCAGCTTTTGTCTTAAAAAGATTAACCAGACTTACGAAATTTACTATTGTTGAAGGCCCCTAGTGTATTTTCTGTCAATATGAACTATTTCAGGTGTTATTTGCTTAGGTATAATTTTGTATTCAGTGCAAATAGGCTTTGGATTATTTTTAAATGAAACGTTTATACACTATTTTATAAGTGCTTTATCACACTGAAACCTGGGCTCTGGGTAGAGTCACGGCTTGCAAAGCGCAAGGTCGCGGGTTCGATTCTCAAGCAGTCACAAGGGTTTGACCACTTTCCCTAAAAGCATTTTGTGATGCCCACAAACCCTAGGTTAAGAACAAATTAAAATACTATTGGCGTAGACAGGAACAAAAAGAAAAACTTTGATACTTTTCTTGAGACACCAACCACCTTAGAGGGTATTTAAAGGTGTATAGGGATTATTGTAAGTGTGTTGAGTGGTTTGATGGTTGATGAGGTGCAGTCTTGTTACAAACTAGGACCGACTGTTCCCAGAATGGGTCTTTAATAAAAAAGCTCAACGACCAATGGAATGGACAAAGGTTTAACGTATAATATAATTACTACATTAAAATAATTCAATACAATAAAATTACTTAGTTTGAAAACAAAGTGCGAAGAAAATAAGTAAATAACTAAATATTAAACTTAAACTGGATGAAAACTAGTTTAGGAAGTTTCAGTTTGGTAGAGCCCACTCAGAAGTTTCAAGTCCAACTCAGGTTTTAGCCGAGCTTTTACAAAGAAGACTTGTTGTCAAGGCATAAACCTGGACTGAGGAACTTCTCGAGTATAAAATGTAAATGAAGAAGTAGATGTACTCAGGAATTTTGTTTGTCTTCTATTCCTTCTTTTCTAAGAGGTTTCGTTATTGAATGAAATATTCTATACATATTTAACTACATAAGTTAAAAGGAATTGTATAGTACTTTTAATTTGAAAGGTTTGCAATCATAACAGTTTGTAAGTAGCTGAAATAATTATTACAAGAATGTTACATAGACTGTTTTACCATATATAATGTATTAATTTTTACCACTGAATAGTATGTAAATTTATTGTATCAATAGTTTTAATAATTTTAATTTCAAAATATTATTTGTATGTTATACTGAAAGTTATACTAATGGTGGAGAACAATTATAAAATGGTTTATCTCGACACTTCAGGAGAAAACTACTTTCCTCCGTTAAAAGCAGTTGGGAAACTCCACCCGTTGTTAAGGGCCGTACCTAACTTTACTCTAATTATAGTAAACACTTAACTAGGGCCTAGTCTAAGAAGAAACATGGTAAACTATTACACAGTTACATTGTATGATGCATACCCTGAAAACAAGGATATAAGTCCTAACGTATAACAACTAAAATCTAAGGCACTAAACATAGAAATAGATTGGCACTTAACTTCTACGCAAAGTTTTGAAATCTGATCGCCAGTGTCTTAACGTTAGCTTTCTCACGGCCGTTGTAATCACTAAGATCAGATTCTGAGCCACTGTAAATAGTGGAATTACTGCTAAGATTCGCCATCCTTGGTTTCCCGAGCGATATTAATAGGCCGCGGGTTACTCGCCAGTATACCCCTTGGGGTCCTTGATTACGAGGCGGGAGTTGTCGATTTGTTGGAGATACTGGCCACCAAGCTTTTGATAAGCATAAAATTATCAAAAACTGGCAGCCAGTTCTTCAGAAGGCCTATTGAAGCCAACCAATCCAGTTCGACAACGAGCAACAGGCTCCGCCCACTTCGGCCAGTAAGGTGCAGGACCCCCACCACAACCAAGGTATACGATAAGAAGACGCCACGCCGGGCCAATCCAGTCTTAGCCAGTCAACCAGCTACTGAGGATGATTCTCCACAGCGAGGTCAAAACGTTTAGCAGTAATTATATTTCAACTGTGACGTGGTGTAAACCGGAAGCTTTAGATCTTAGTGATCGCCAGTGTGTTGGACTGTCGAGTGCGCAAGTGGTTATTCCAGCGGATATTCGGTGAGTCGTTACCAATTTGTAGTTGTGAATATTATTGTTATGAAGGTTCAATGTGTCTATGTCGCTTACAGTTTATAACTTGATTGGGTTATTTGTTCGTAGTTAACGTACTGGTTTAAAGATTAAAATATGATCTAGGCTAAGTTTTCACTGATAATAGAGAGATTTCGTACTCTCAGATAACAAGTTCCGTCAACAAATCTCCAGCTTCTGATGTCATCCACGCCACCTCTTGATACGTTTGTTGTCACATCAGAGCACTGCAAAATGCTTTCATTATTTACCTAGCCTGACTCAAGTATTTCACCTAATCTTAACACTTAACCAACTCCATTCTAAAATATTTTTACCGGAAGTCGTATGAAAATTATATTTAATATCTTAAAGTATAGGAGAGAATTTCTGAGTAGACTTGGAGCGTAATATTAAAACTCAGGTGGCTGGAGTTTGTAATCAGCCGCTTGTCACGCTTTCATATTTTCATATCTCAAACTCTGTCCACGTCGTTACAAACGTGACTGGTAGAACCAGCGATCTAATTCATTTCTAGATAACCTGTATTGCCCGCAATTTTAATACTAGTGTTGTATTTGTTTGGGAGAATTGTTGATGTTTACATTTACAGCAGCTTGGCATTTTAATACTTTGCCCATATTTTTATCTCATGCAAATTAAAAATTATTAAACAGTGCAAAACTCGTTTGTTCACAAATAACTCATCTTAGATGTAACTAAATAATGATATTTCCAATGAAAGAACATGATTCACTGAGTGTTCTTAGACCAAACGAGATATGACAGGACAAAGCTAAGAAAACATGGGAAAAAGTATTTTTTTGAGTATAACTTGAAGGAAGGAAAGTTGAGCGATTTCTTCATGACAAACAAATCTATGCATGAATACCTTCATTGCAAAATAAAGAAAATTGGCATTGATAGAACGGTTGTATTGAATTCCAGTTAGATTTTCATAAATTCTTTTAATACATAGATTATAAAATATTCAATACAGCAAAGTATACCATTTAGGAACATAATGCATACCAAACATTTTAAGTAATTTCGAAAATTTTAATTTTATTTACGGGTTGATTTTTATTTTAGTGAGACTTCGCGATAAAATGAAAATATAAATTAGTTTATGAAGTAGCAATTTAGTGTTCAAATTGATCAAATAACTAGGTTTAGCCTGTTAAACAGGACAAAAGTCTACACGTTTTTCTATATCCTCGACCATTACTTATAATCTTATTGAATCGTCATTAAGATTACATTTTCATGAATCATCGTTAGGTTTGAATTCGATTCCTGGTGTTCCCACACAGTATATACATTTAAATATACCGTACTTATTCACAAACTACTTATCGACGCAAAAGAATTACTATTGTAAAATAGAATAGTATATATTTTTAGTTTTAATTATAAGTATATCGATCAATATGTATATAAACTGTACAGTATTTGTAGGGTTCTACAAACTATAGTATATACCGGACAATAGGTGTGGAAATTGGTTAAATATCATATCGAATGTGCCTTTAGAGAGTCGTTTACCTTTGTGTTGTTGTTTGTGTATTTGACCACAATGTGAACTATGATCAAATTATATTGTATCCGCATAATGCTGCGATCTCGTACGGTCCAAATAAATTTATTTTTGAGTTAGAACTCATTAAAATATATTTTACAACAAATAATTGTATTTGACAACTACTTTGACGTTTTTAAAGTATCCTGAGTTCATAAGTTATAACCTATTACTTAAGCAATTTGAAGACAAAGTTGAAAGACTTTTGAACTATTCAATAGCATAATAAGGAGCTTGTTAGGTTTTAAAACTGGCTGTTGTAAAATTATTTATTTTCACCGTAAACGCCAACTTTTGTTTCCGTTCTACAGTAGATATTTGTCGTTGATTGTTTGTAGTGTATTGCTATGCTCGTAGTTGATTTCTATAACTTTAGTTTATTTAACTTAATATGCAGGTTAAGTTGGATTTATTTGGAGAATTATAACACTATTGTTATAAAATTTAAAATATCTTTAGCAAAGTAATCGTTTAAGGCCGTAAGATAAAAATCAAGCAGTACCATTCCTTTTAGTTTCGCCCAGAATTTGCTTAATATGTATTTAATGATTTAATGAATCACGTGAAAACTAGCCTAGTTTGAAGTCATAACGTTTTCTCGTGGTGTCGAATAAGGGTTGAACAGTAATAGATTGAGCATCGAAATATACACCTATTATCGGACTACCCCACAACAAATGACTACGGTACAGAGTCCAAACCAAACTCGTAGAACTAAGTTTGTTTTACTCGTTTAAACTCAACAAAAGCTGTCCCTCCAGAAATGTCTTTTCTTCTTTCAAACTCTATGTTTTAGTTATGAATCATTTTATTAATGGGGTGAAGTAGCAAGCCAAGTGCAAGATAAACGATTAATTTACCAAACAACGAAGCTTTTTGGCAGTTTGTATTTAGTAAATTAATTTGTTAAAATTTATAGTTTTCTCTATTAGAATAATTGAAAAAAAAAACACACTTAAAGGCGAGTTGTCAGGTGAAACATATTTAGGACAACTTATAGTACACCTACTTATTAAGTCTGTATTACATAAAATATGAGCGCAAAAACAACTAGGTTAGAGCTATATACGACATGGTAAACTATTAACTAACTATTGTACATTGTTTTGAAAGGAGAATGTTTTGTCAACACAAATAGTTTCGTAATTTGAGCGCACACTTTACAACTGTTACCTATTATAAGAATTAGGGTTAAAATGTTTCGAACTAATACAATTTTTTTAAGAAAAAAACAACAAAGAACTGTTCTAATTTGTATCAGGAACTGACTTTGTCAGTCTGCTGAATTGTATTCAAGATAATTGACTTTTAATTTGCTGTTCTAACTCAATGAGTTTATTTTCCTGGTCGAGTGACTTCTGAGAGCATTTATCATTCTTTGATTAAAAGAAGCTTGCTAAATTATGTGTTGAACGTTTTGAACAATTTATCTCTTGATATACTCGAAAGTACGAGAGAATAATTTACAAGAATAGGTTTTAGGTTTTAGTTTCGTTAATTGACTTCTCAGTAAATTATATCATTCATATTAGCACCAGGATAGTGTTCAACAATTAATGGGTATTACCTTTGTTACCATCCTCTTTTGTGAAGAGGATAGTAACAAGGAGGATACAAAAGAGGAAAGTAACAAAGGTAATACCCATTAATTTTCAGTAAAGCCAATTGGAACCAGTTGTAATCCCATATCTACGAGGGCTATCAGAAAATATTCGAAAAATCAATTCAAAATTTAATGTTAGAACCGCTTTTAAAACGCAAAATAGTTTGAGAAGTCAATTAACGAAACTAAAACCTAAAAACAAAACCCAAGACACCAAAGAATCAGTATAAAAAATTGACTGTGAGTGTAATAAGGTTTGTTTTGGACATACTTCTAGGCCGGTTGAGACAAGGATCAAGGAACACATATATATAACTATAAGATTAAAAATTCAGGAAAATCTAAATTAGTGGAACATGCTATTAGTGAAAATCATACAATCAAATTTGAAACATCCACATTAATTTGCAAGGAACCGTCTTGGACAAAACGAAACAAAATTAAAAGTGCATGGATGACCATTTATAAAGACCATTGTATTTCACAGCCTCTAAATTCCAGTAATATTTTTATTCCACTCATAGAAGATGAAATCAAAAAGAAAGTTCAAAATTCAACAACAATTTTTAATTATAAATTGCAATTATTATAGTATTAAGAGTCCGGTTTAACTAATTTTGACTTATCTTTGAAATTGTATTTGTGTAATTTTAAGTTGTGTTATTTTTTTCATACAGATGTTACTGTCTTGTAAACAACTAACTGATGATGCCTTGACCGGCGAAAGCGCTCTTAAAAAATTATATGAAATTTTTAAAATGAATAATTATTTAAATCCAAACAAGTTTCATCAAGTATTTAACGAAGAAAATACCAAACGCTTTGTTTGAAGATTTAGTAAACAGAGAACATGGTATATTAGAGATTACTAGCTGTCAAAAGTAAACCAGTGGTGCATCTTCCGTTTCAATATTACGAACCACTCGAAAACTTACTGTTGGCTGCGAACAGGCATTGGTGTTAGTTGGGTTTCTACAGGGAGTCTAGTAATTCTGGGATCAATCTTCACGAAGTGGTTTATCAAGACATAATAAACCTGTTCAGTAGCACATTGTTCTGTCTCGCTTAGACCAAGTTTGTTGAGCTGCTACGAATAATAACGGAATAACTTAAGTGTGTTCCTGAACACACCCCTCGATTTACATTTTAAGAAACATAATCATGTAAATTAAGGTTTATGCTCAGAAAACCTAAATTTCTATGATATTATCCATTGAAGCACAACAAACTTTATTTTAAAATGTCCATAAAGACATCTGCCACGTGTTGTTGCTTCTGTGTATTTACTATAAAGTTATCAATCTTAGAACATTTGATACGGCCGCCATTTTGAAACTAGACATAAAAATGTTTTAAATATTGGTCATTAGTATTTATTAAAATCGCAAGTGTGTAAAGCTTTAAGTTTATAACTTAATTGACTTTGAAGATAAAAATTAATTAGTGAAAAACACACACAGTCAGAGATACGGAAAACTAAGCGAGTTAGGACTATGTGATCCTGGACATTTTTAGATTATTTCGACGTGACAACTGACCTGGTGAACCTGGTGACCGGGTTTGATCCCGTAATTACTAGACACCCTGTATATGTAAACTCAATGGTTTGACCTAGAGGTGACATCTGCAGTAATGGGTTCAGCTCCTTGTACATAACCACAGGGTTGTTAACTCTAACCACAAACTGACCGCAGACCAGTTGCAATTCCAGTTACAGGATATCCATGGTAATGGTTGAAATAATGGAGTTGGTTGAAATATTTGACATTTCGCTGTGGTTTATCTCAAATTTATCTGAGAGAGTTTGTTCATCTTAAAACTACGTTATGTAGTGAAGCTACAAACTTTATGTTCACTCTTAGTTTGAAGACTTTACATAAAACCTTATCTCTCACTAAGTCAAGTTTGAGAGGGTTCACTTGAACTCAAACCTTAGAAAAAAGACTATAATTTTCACTAAATACTTTTCCTCGTTCTTGATTTTTTAACAGGAAAAGTGTACACATTGTTTAATACAAAATATTTTTCCTTGTGTTAAGTTGAACTTTTATTCCCATGGAAAATAAAGTTGTTCATCATATTTTTCTCCCAAAATCTTGATGGGGCTAAATGTATGTCCGAGAAATAATCAATTCAAAATCGAGACTAAGCACTAACTAAAGATCGGCCAGGATGAACAGATATTTCTTCAAGAAAACATAACAACTAAACTACTAAGTATAAATGAGTCCGTAAATTTGAATAACTTTAAATTAAAATATAATTTAACTAGCCTTCGGCCAGCTGGGGTCCGCCTTCCTGCGGCCTGTGGCTCAGTTCCATTCGCTTCGCTCACGGTTCTGCTTCGGCCTCTCGGTTTGGGTATTCACTTCGCTAATGACCATACTTTTTCAGTTAGGGTGTTTCCTTGAGAGTTGAAACGTATACACTATTATTTCTTGATATTTACATTTACAACAGCTGGGTATTTTTAATACTTTGCCCATATGTTTTATCTCAAGCAAATTAATTCTAAACAGTGCCAAAACAATCGTTTGTCCACATAACTCCTCTTAGATTTAGCTAAATACGTTGAATGATATCTCTAATAAAAGAGCATGATTAACCGAGTGTTCTTAGACCAAAACAAAGAGATATGACAGGACAAAGCTAAGAAAACATGGGGAAAAAGCCTTTTGCGTATAACTTGAGAAAGGCGAAAGTTAAGCAATTTTTGATGTTTGATGATAAATCTATGCATAAATACCTTTCAGTAAAAAATGAAGAAAATCGGCCTGATAGAACGGTCGTATTGACTGACATTAGATTTTCATCAATTCTTTTAATATAGACTCGTAGACAGATCGATAATGGTTTTGATTAATATTATATCTGTATCAAAACAAAACGTATTGTCCATCACTCGGCCAAAAGTGGCGTTTTGAACATCGCTTATCTAACGTCTTCGGCTACGCCTTGGGTGTTTAATCCTAGTAAAAAGCTTTACTTTAGGACCTAGTGATGAAATACACTACTTAGCAAGCTGCTTTGCAAACTTGTGTTCACTCCAACTCGCAAATCATTTTTTATTATAAGAACTATAAATCTTCCTAATGTGTATTACATTTGAATGTCTATTTTCTAACGGGTAATGAATAACAAAATTAATACGAAGTAAGCAAATCGTTTTCAAAAACTCGCCTACGAACTATAATAATTTCAGACAATTGCTTGCAAAACAAGTGAAGATAATTCGTCTTGTGAAAAGTAGGTTCAATTTTTTGTTTTAATATGATCTCCAGTCTCCTCCCTGGCTAGACGCAGAGACGCCAATTCTTAGTTTACTTTTCATTTTCTTGGACAAACTTCGTTATAATAAGAAAAATATCTTGATCTCACTCTTATTTCTAGCGTGTCAACTTAAGGTTCACAAGGTATTATTTTTTGTATTAATTAACGCTGTAATACAGGAATGTTGTTTTGAGTGAATTTCAACGAATCTCGATTAACGACTCGCTTAGGATTATACTATGGATAATTTTGCTTGGGTGTTAATTGAACAATTTAGACTTGATTCCTTTACAGTTAAATTTTAATTGGGTAACATATTCATTATCTCTAGGTTAAGTTTGTTAATCAGCATAATTGGTTCACCGGAGAGCCCCCAAGAAGCCATCATACTAGTTTAAGCTAGTTTAAACCTGGAAGAAATGCAACAGTATCTAATTTTAAAGTCATAAACAATTCAGACAATAAAGTTTTAATATTTGCACGCGTGAGGTACACAATATATTCTGAAACGTTGATAAGTCAAATTAAATTTAAAGTATAGAAGATTTTATAAGTAAAACATTTGACTCTTCTTAGAGACTAAGAATATGGTTTATTAAAGATTTGTATTCAACAAGAACTAGAACGCCCGGAGCAGGAATTGTGGTTGTCGTGGCTTCATAATTTAACAGAGGAACTCAGCCAACTGTAACAGTTTATCTCTTTAGGTCAAACTTGTAATCTGATAAATATATGTCAACATACATGTATGATATGTGCTCCATGACAAAACATTCATGTTACAAGTCAAACAAGAATTAAGCTACAAGATCATACACATACGGAGTGGCTTTGGGGGTGTATTGTGCACAATCAAACCTTTCCACCTCTTCATAAAAACGAAAAGGCTTAACTTCGAACCTTTGAAAAAATACAACACTTCCCTGTCTCTACAATCTTGAAACATGCGTGTTCTTCAAAAGCAGATGCTATCCCACCAAAGGTGTAGACACACTACGTATGAAACTACAGAAAGGGAAACTAACGGACTGGGCGTCACAGAACGGTGGTTTACGATTCTTTGCCTTCTCAGACGGGAGTCCGTTTTGTCAACAAATTGCCAAATGTGGTCAAACGTCTCGTTTGAAAGCAGTATTGACCACAAACTGCACTTTCTGAAGGCTATCGGCCTGCGGATGCTTAGGTGGGATAATTCGAATGAGTTAGTACGGTTGTACGTATGCGTTCTCGATGAGGTATGAGCAAAACAATGTAAGCTTTCAAAATATTTAACAAAAGACGATTTCAATGCAACTGTATATTGTTTTGTTCTTAAACAACATAACAATATTTATGTGTTTTAACAATATTTCGTTCAGGCACTAAACGATAAAATACTGTAAGGTATGCATTGCGCAATTAAAGTTCAAAACTGTTCCTTATTACTTGAAAGGTTTTAATATTTACCACTGCCTCATATACTCGTACTACTGTTTAGCATATTAGATGTAATAAATAGGGCTCTATAATGTGGAACCACTCTGTATTACAAGAGCTAACCCATAATGTTTATGAACAATTAAAATTTATAAACTTAACTGATAAAGTGGCTTTAATAATTTTCCTTGCAATCTTATCACGGTATTAAATATTTAACTTTGGTTCTATTCATTCTAGAACGACAAGTTAAATACGTTTTTCGTGATTCAAACATGTTGAAGTTATTGTTTGTTAGCCTTGTTTTGGTTGATTTAACAGTTTCTATGTCTTTCCGGAAGACAAATATCCCTGTATTATCAAGACAGTTTCGTAAAGACAAGAGAGATTGGTATGGTCATTATAGACCTGGCAATCCAACTACCATAACGTATTCAATGGCTGCCAATTTCAGTAAGTGCAAAATATTAATAATAATTATAAAGCTCAAACACATGTTGGTTATACGCTGTTGCACCTCTTGAATTGGTCAGATTACATTGTAATTTCTTCCGCCCGTTAAGGTCGTTTCACCTAGACGTAACGCTCGTCTACGTTGTGACGCATTTATTAAAATACATATTTATAACATACACAAAAAAAACTAAAAGTCTAAAATATGTTTATATTTTGCAAATTTTGCTTTGCTTATTCATAGCTTTAACATCACAAAAAACAACACATCAATTATTACAAGATGTAAATAAACATGCGAATTTATTTAATTATTTATTTAATATTCAAACCATCTGGTTTCTTGATTTTAGTAACAGTTGATGGGCTATTTCTTTATTTCTTTTGATACTATCGTTACTGTTAGGTTCAGGGTGATGATCTTCATGATGGAGTACTCTTAATTAAAAACATTTTTCTATAGCATCTTTCCCGTGGAATATTGCTTGCGATGACAGATGCCGTATCTTGTTTTCATGCGTAATATCAAATCTGTGGTTGGTAATTCGTAGTCTTAACGGAGTTGTTGTTTTTCCTATTAATTTTGTCACAAAAATAAGTGGAACACCTATGGGGTCTCCTCTATCCCCGGTTGCTGCAAATCTTTTTATAGAAAAGTTTGAGGGTGATGCTATTCAGTCTTCAAATTTAAAACCTAAAGTATGGTACCGGTGGCCCCCCAGTCAGTATCTGTCTGGTGAGTACCTGCTCAGATTACTTTATACTGGGGTACATAAAAATAGAGTTGTTCACAAAAATACCGGGCAGCTTTGTAGTTGTCCAGATGTTGAACATGCTCCGTTCTCTACTAGAGGAGGTTGGATCAGATATCATTTTAGGGGGATGCGGTAGCAGGGTAGACCACTACTTCAGGAGAGGCTTGCCATAATATTGGGGAACGGTCCCCGAGTGTTGGCAGGGCTCTCCATGTCTTGGAGGTTAGAGTCCCCTAAGTGGTTGTCAGCGGGCTTGCTTGTCGCACCCTCTCATGATTGTCTTGTCAGCCGAACCCAGTCCCATTCCTCTCCTGAATCCAGACTTCCTTTCATTCCGGTGGTAGCACAATATGCCCAACAGACGAGGCAGACGTGCATTAGGGTAACCAGTCCCTGAATACTTGATCTCCTCAATCTAACATCTAACATGGTACCGGTATATTGATGATGTCTGGGTTGTTTGGCCTCATGGAAACGATTCTCTAATCCCTTCTTGAACGATTTAAACTCAATTCATGTCAATATAAAATTCATCATGGAACTTGAGAAAGATAGAACCCTTCCCTTTTTAGATGTTCTTACCATCAGAAAACCAGTCGGTAAAATTGGCCATGCTGTATATAGGAAGCCTACACATACTACATACTAACCGTTACCTACACGCAGATTCTCATCACCATCCTCTCCGGAAGAACAATGTGTTAAATACTCTTATTAACAGAGCAATTAACGTTTCCGACAAGGACGTACCATTGGTCTGAAGAGAAGAAAGTGTTGAAAAATGCCTTCATGGACAATTGATTTCGTCAAATCAAATAAATAAGGCTTTAAAAAACAGTTCGATGGACGCAAAAAAGGAGAAGACACAATTATAGGAGCAGAACGAAAAAGAGCTTTTCTACCTTACGTACACGACACCTCTGACAAAGTAGGCAGAATCTTAAGTCGAATTGGATTGAAGCCCATTTACCAACCGGTGAAAAAGTTAAAGACTTCCTGCGACCCATAAAGGATAAGATCCCTCTGTCTAGTGCGGGTGTCTACAGAGCTGGGGTTTCCGTGTTGCTGTTGTTCAGTTTATGTTGGCCAAACTAAAAGAATGGTGGCTACCAGATTAAAAGAACACATTCGGCATACAAAGTATGAAAGTATTTCCAAATCGGCTATTGCTGAACACAGCTTTTCTTCTAAACACGCAATAGATTTTGAAAACACTCAAATTATCGCTAAAGAAAACAACTATTTTCCCCGAATAATTGAAACCATTGACATTAAAAACACCCAAACAATTTTAATCGTCGAGACGAAACTTTTAAATTACCAGTAGCTTGGGACCCCTTTTTACATATTTGAACCTAAAAACCGAAAACTTTGAACGGCTTCAATTTGCAGTGTTCCTGACTACATCTGTAATATAAAAATAAATCGCAAAATGTGTTGTTGTTAAGCGCATAACTCAACAACGCCTGGACCAATTTGGCCAATTTTTTTGAATGTTCGTTATAGTTCAAAGCTGGTTTTTACGGTGAAAAAAATTCGAATAATTGCCGGAAACCTCCTTAAAACGGCCCTTTTCTTTTTCCCATACAAACGTTTTCTAACTAAAACGTAGTCAATTTGAGCTTTATTGCTATTCGTTGCCAGATGATATCCCTATTTTACAGACATAAAACATATGTACAGCTAGAAGGACTTCAAGTCAAATCAAATAAAGAAAACAAAACAACAACAAACTGTCAATGTCGATTTGCCGTTGTACATTGTGTTTTTCGGATTTTCTATAACCTTATCTACTGAGTTTTCTTTTGTTAACTAATACATGAAACAAATTCGTAGATCGTGTATTGTGCAGAGTGATTAATACGTAGGAACAAAAAACTACCACATTACAAATCTTTTTGACAGGACGAAGTCTGTCGGGTCCGCTATTTTACATGAAAGAAGAAAACCATAAGGATTTGGTATAAAGTTTGATTATGTAAAATGTACGTACATTATGGTATCACAGGTAAATCTGAAGTGGCTCACATCAGAAGCGTGATGCTGCTGATCAATTCAAAGTCTTGCATGAGACTGCTCGAGTATCCAGCCGGACACCCAAGCTGCAGTGGCAGCAACGCCTGTATCCACTTCTGGAAAGGGCCGAGCCAAGTTCCTGCATAACAGATATAGCGTGAGTATTTCGCCTTCTTTTACTATAATGTACAATTAAACCTGGAATAATTACATCTAGTTATGGAGCATTCTTACTGTTACCCTGTCTTTGGCAATAGTCTTCTAGTCATCTAGAGGATGCGATGAGAATACAAATTGTTCAAAATGCGGCAGTTCGATTTGTGTTCTCGCTAGATCGTTTCAATCATGTGTCCTCTTATCAAAGTGACGCCATATTGCTTCCAATGGAAACAGTATGCAGGGTGTTGACTATCTGCATGACGCACAAGGCCCTTACACTCGGGGAGCCGCAATACTTTTGTGCGAGCGACTTTTGTCTAGGGACATGATCTCCCAGCGCAGCACACGCCATGACAGTCTGCTGCATTTTCGCAGAGTAAGACTAGAGCTAGGTAGGAGAGGTTTCTCTTACTTTGGCTCCAGGTTGTACAACGACCTTCCCGAGTGCCTAAAATTATCTATTCAACAAAGTGGAAATAAATTAAAAACTCATTTTAAAATAAGCATATAGCAACTTAATTTTTGCTAGTCTATATAACTTCTTGTTTATTTATTTATTCATGTAATATTCGTGTTATTTATTTCTTGTGACTTTTAAATTTATTTATGTATTCTGTTCTGTAAACCAGTTGTACTGAGAAACGCTGAAATAAAAGGCATTTTATTTATTTATGTATTCTGTCAAAAAGGCTTAAAATTGGTCAAGTCAAATTACCTGCTAATAAATGAAACAAAAACTCAATCTACAGTTTTTACCTTAAAATAGATACACGTTGAAGAAGAGAGTGTTCCTATTAGGTTTGTACTTAGATGTAAAATTAACATGGCATAGACATATAGACCATGTTTGCAACAGACTGTCTAGGACAATCTTTCTCCTAAGAAGACTGAGAGACTGTGTACACCAAGAACTTTTGAGAAATGCGTACATTGCTTTTTTAGGGTGTCTTCTTGTACGGGTTGAAACTTGGCGGGCTAATAGAGAACAGTGTAGGCTAATTTTTGTGGCACAGTATTTGATGACGGTTTTCAGTGTTTTCTTCTTTCTGGTTTTAGTTGGGTTAACAGAGGAACTGGATACGCTCGAACTCAGGAGCAATATTTAATCATTCAGCACTAGGAAGGCCTTGATAAATGTTCCTTTTGTTAGGCTAAGTTCAAAACAGTCCTACGATACTGGCCTATTAGTTGTTTAACCACTTGCCTTTGTCAGCCAGGGCCTTTCCAATTGCAAAAACTTATGGGTTCGATGCAACAAATGCTCACTGAAAACCCTTTGTACCTAATTCAAGAGTGAATTTTCTAAGAAGAAAATATTGTAAGTAATTACTTTTAATTTTCGGACTGCATGTTAGAACAAATACCAGTTTTTGTATGTACAAAACAAATTTCTTTCTCATAATAACGTTTCCTAATGCTTGAATGCTTAACGGAATAAAAGGTTGTCGTTTCTATTGTCAAAGACAATGTTATAGTAGGTAGATGTCACATAGATGTCGCAGGGCTGAGGCAAACACCTCAACATAGTTGAGGCAGCCCAAGAGAATCCTTGAGTAACTGACGCACGCGCAAGTTCGGCTGATTTCGGCAATTGCACACTTCGGTCATAATATTTCGGTCGTGAACATCTGGCGAACTTGAAAATGTGGAGCCTAAATGAGGAATTATTTTTTTTACAAAATAAATAACGTGTTTCTACATTTACACCACATTTACACATACGCCAAACTGCGCGAGCCATCAAAGCGCCACCTATCAGCTCTACAGTCATTGTGTCAACCAACAACTTCGAACCAAAACGGGCTCGAGTTTTGATAATTTTGAAATAGTTTGGAAGCGCAGCTACTGTAAATAGTCTTGCAGTACTAAAATCCATTGTCCGAGTTGTGTCTTAAATAATTGCAAGACAACGACGCTTTTCAATTGTGCTGCATTGCACCCCCAAAAACTTGTGTAACAATGACAGTGAACGTGATTTTAATGGCACCTTCTATGTTTTCAAAGAACGAATGACATCTTTTGTCAGACCATTGCTTCAGCGACAAGTGGGTTCTTCACGAAGTGATGCGCTCTCGGATTCGGCCACGAACACCAGCGAATCGACAGAAACTGTTACGTTGAAGTCACCGGCCCAGGTAAGTGTGAAAAAGAATCAATCAGCAAACTTGTATGTATGACATTTACCTTTACAATAGATGTTATTAACCCTTTTATCAAATTAACTGGTTGGACTTAATTTCTAAATTTAATCATACATATACTTTGTAAATTGCTGATATGATGAAAGTAAAATGTAGCCAACTAAGAACTGGTTCTAAATACTGATTAAATATTTGAAATGAAACGTTAAGTTTCCCTGTAATCTCTAGAAAATTGGATACACAAATCTTTTGTGTTGATTACATACGAGTAGATGGGTCTGACTTCATCGCCATTTTTTGACTCCCGTATTGCGCCTTTAATAGTACGCCTTAGCGTAAACAAAAAATAAACAAAACAATGTAAGAGCGAATATTTAATGAGAAAAATGGCTTCCTACTGAAGCACTTAAACTCTTATGACTATGTACTATGGACTTAAGATTAGTGTAAGTGTATAGACCTATGGACTTATCTTTCCCCAGTTAACATATGGAATACATTCGGTGAAAACCACCACCAGCAAAACATTAATACTTCAAAGTATTAATACTTTTGAAGTATTAATACTTCAAAAGTCAGCTTTAAGACTATTTTCAAAAAACCACAATATTACTTGTGTTAATTTCTTTACATCAAATAACATTTTGAAAATTTTCTCTTTATACATATACGAAAGTTTATTATTCTTCAAAACAAATTTAAAATCCTTTTTAGATCAAAATGCATTGAAAAAACTGAAGATTTGGTAGTCAATTCGATATTCCAAATCATCATAGAACCCTTTTTAAGAAACTTCCTCTTTATAATATGATTAAACTAAATGACAACCTTCCAAACTCTATAAAAGAACACCAACATATGAATAAGTTCAAAACGAAACTAAAAACAAAATCACAAGCAAATGTTTATTTAAATCAGAAAAACTTTCTTGAACAGATTCTTTTGTCCGTGACAATAAAACTTTATTTATTTATTTTTCCTTTGGTTACCTTCTTGAGAATTGGTTGACTTTCTGTAATGACGATAAGGAAGTTGCATCAATAATCTATTATTTACCGTAACCCTTTTCAAGCTTTCTCGGGACTTTTACTATTAAAATACACTGTTTATATGATTTGTTTTCTGCATTTGTGTAACTGTTTATAGCCCGGTTTGACCCGCAGTACTACAGAGACCCTGCCATTGACACCACCTTCCCTTACGACGTGCACAGTGTGATGCACTACAGAAATGGAGATCTACTGAAACCAGCATATATTGTAAGTAATATTTGTAGTTTAACTATAATCCAGTTCTTCCGGTTCACACCGCGTCAAAAATCATAATAATTAGGGTGAAATATTTCGGTCTTGCTGTAAAGCCCCATCTTCAGTCACTGGTTGGCTGTTTCAGATGGTACTCCACAGCAAGATCAAATTATTTCACCTTAGTATATGATTTTTGACGTGGTGTGAACAAGAACTAGAATATAGTTAAGACACCCCGCAAAAGCCTGAGAGTTAAGTTGTAGTTTGGATGGCTTTAAAATTGACCAGTTGCGTGAAAATTAACATTTATTGAAGGAGTTTTTTTGTGTATATTCGTGTAGCTTTAAGGATATTGTATATAAAAGGACGTATTCGAAATATGTTATTATCTTCTGAAGAGAGTAAAACTCATTAAATAAAAAAGATTACAAAAACTTGGCATTGGGGTAACAGGTAGAAAGTTTGGCTGAGAAAGCAAATGTTCGAGAGATACCGTTCTATTTTCCCTGATTTTTTAGTTCTCGTTGCCTCTAGTGTTATAGAGGTGAATGTCACTTCCTATTATGGGATCGCACATGGATTTGAAAACTACAAATTCTCGTTGTTAAATAAAAAGACAAGGTAAAGTCGTCAACGGTTTTAGATTTTTGAATACTGGTCTGCCCGATTTGTTTTCAATGTTATTTCATATTGAAGCCCCGGTCGCTCTTATTAATTACAAATGGTTTAATTACCTAGGTTTCCGTTAAAGTTACTAGTAGTGCTTGCTACTTAAGCTTCTTGTAGGCTCATTTTCAAGTAGGAACATTAAAAAAAAGAAGATTATTCCGTCCGTTGGAGTCCGTCAGTTAAATTTCACAACACACTCTCACAGTCACTAACATTGAAGACACACATGAACACGCACACGTTTAACCTCATATATATATATATAGGTACGGAAGATAAGCAGAGGACAACTGAGCCACCTCTACTACAGATGCTCTGCACCACTACGAGCGTAATTATTGTCACAAAACATAACTCACCCCATCTTGCGCTATTAGAACTAGCACCGTAAGCGTAATACACGGAATTTCTAAGAATACCGCATACCAATATGTATGTGAACATAAAGGTAAATCTAAACACCCCTGTAAACAAAAAAACTAATTTAAATATTTTAAAATTTAATTAACAAATATTTATATTTCAATATATTATAAAAAGACTAACATAGTTTTCATTAATCTTTCAGCTATATTAAGAAAAACTTCACTGTCATTAACTGAAAATGATTTATTTCTGAGTTTGTCAACTACAAGTTGTGTTGCCATCTGCAAATCTGTGAAGCCATTTTACGAAACCTATTCAATTGGATTTCTTTTTATGGCCTCTAGGCGTTAAACCCTAGACGACCTGTACGAGCTGTACTGTTCACAGACTTAGCTGCAGGATGATGGGCTCGCCCGACCTTCTAAGCTACATAAGCGTATCGATCACTTCAAATGTGTAACTACAACTTGTGTAACATGTTACAGAATTGGAACAAAGGTCAACAGTTTGGTGCTTATGATGAACTGACTGAGATGGACACCATAGCTCTCAACTACATGCTCTGTGGAGGCCCTCACTACTGTGACATCAACCCTGTGAGATGTCAGTACTTCCGCTGTTGGGTGGAATGCAACCCTTGTTCACCAGACCAGATCAAGGACTGCAAAAACTGTACTGGCAATGAGTACTTTATCATCGAAGATGGAACCTACTGAGTCAATATTTGTGGGCATTAAACCCTTTATAATTGCTGTGTTTGGTTTTGCTAATATATCCGCATGTCTTTCTCCAAACAACTTTGGTTTGTTTTCAAAGGCTCTTGTTTGCTTTGATAGAAACATGGATGTATTTGTACAAATATGTATGCTACTTTAGTGCCAATTATTTGTTACAGTTAGAAAAAGGGGGTATAGTTAGAGTACAATTCTTTTACTTTTTTGGCTCTTTAATTTCTACCATAGTACGTTTGTTATGACTCATAGCAGATATTTATTCTATCCCTCGGCCTTCAGCCTCAGAGATGGATGATTGATACCAATTCAACTACATGCTCTGTGGAGGCCCTCACTACTGTGACATCAACCCTGTGAGATGTCAGTACTTCCGCTGTTGGGTGGAATGCAGATCAAGGATGTGAGATCAAGGACTGCAAAAACTGTACTGGCAATGAGTACTTTATCATCGAAGATTGAGTCTACTGCGTTAATGTTTGTGAAAATTAAAGCTTTTATGGTTGTTGCAAATGTTTTGGTGAGAAATCCGTATGTATATCTCCAAAAAACTTTGGTTTATTTTCAAAGGCTCACTAAATCACTATTTGAGATGCTGACCACTCTCATGAGGGTATTTTAAGGCAATTATGTGGTGAAGGATGAGTGTGATGAGCGGTAGTAATGAGTTATGAGGTGTAGTCTTGTTACATACTAAGGCCGAATCTTCCTTAGAATGGGTCGTTAATTATTAGCCCAATGACCAATGGAAATACAAAAACCAACGGCTTAACGTGACTTCCGAACAACGCAGGTGATGGTCTGATAAGTCTAAACGATGGTGGGAGTTGATGCGGGTATCATCAGATGACCACTGAGAATATCTGAGCCGCTTTAGACCTATATCATCCTCAAAACCTGACCTCCATGAAGCTGGATTACAGGACCACGCCACGAGTCCCAGTCAGGCTCTTTTTGCTATGAACGAAACGTGTGTTGTTCAAATGGATTCGTTGTAGTCATGAAGTAAAAATATGTATGCTACTTTAGTGCCAAGTATTTGTTACAGTTAGAAAAAGGGGGTATAGATAGAGTACAATCTTTTTACTTTTTTGGCACTTTAATTTCTACCATAGTACGTTTGTTATGACTTATAGCAGATATTCATTCTATCCCTCGGCCTTCAGCATCAGAGATGGATGATTGATACCAATTCAACAAACAATGTTGAGTTACTATATTGTGTTTTATAATGTTAATATAATGTTGTACCTAAGTAAGACCATCAATTGAAAAAATTACTAGTATGATATAACTTTCCCTTTAAAATAGTGGCTATTTTATCATAATTTTAGAGCGTTTCACTTGAATTAAAAACACACGGTGAGGGGTTTCAATAAATTTTAACGTATAACGTTTTCTAGCAATAACTGTTTACAATAATTAAATTTGTATGTAATACAATTTTAAAATGCATCGTATAAATACATTAAGGCATTAAACAATTAGTATTACTAAATTTTCTAAACTATGAACATACTTTAGAAACCTTGATAAGTTAAATTTAATTTGAAATATACAAAAACACTCAAGACTCTTCTGAGAGACTAAGAATATGGTTTATTCAATATTTGTATTCAACAAGAACTAGAACGCCGGAGCAGGAATTGTGGTTGTCGTGGCTTCATAATTTAACAGAGGAACTCAGCCAACTGTAACAGTTTATCTCTTTAGGTCAAACTTGTAATTTGATAAATATATGTTAACATAGATGTAGGATATGTGCTGCATTACAACACATTTATGTTACAAGTCAAACAAACCCCCAGCTTCAAAGCCGTACATCCCACGTCAAAATAAGAGCTGTTGTTGCCAAAGGTGATGTTGTAACAATATTTAGTTCAAGTACCATATGATATTTAAATTCAAATTCTTTATTAAGATCATATTATGTACAATTACACTTCGATGTAAGTCAAGCATAATTTCTCAATAAAATACAAATTATTTTAAATTTTATAGATAAAACTAAGACAGTTTAAAATAGCTTATTTAGTGCTAAGAACATGCCATGAGACATGTCAAAGCTCTGACAAACTATAAAGGACCCTTCGAGAGAGATAACATCTTAGTCTGCGTTTGAACATATCTAGGCCAGGTAATTGTTTAATTTCACCTGGAAGTTTATAAATAAATTTATACCTTGAAAAAAAATTGAATTTCTGCAACGCTCCAAATTAAACATAATTTGAGGCGTAAGTTGTGATTGGTTCCTTGTGTTTATATTGTGGCGAATGTTTATGAAATTAGTTTGATTTAAAAATTATAAATAGCTGCCAAGTAAATTATTAATGAAGGCACGGTCAAGATGTTCTCTGTCTCAAAGTTCCCTCTACAGCTATCAGCCCAACCAAGCCCCCAAACGATCCTTAGCGCCCTCTTTTGCAAGACGAAACCCCTGTCTACGTTTTGTCTGCTGGAGAGGCCCCAGAATATTATGCCATAAGACAAAACTGACTCGAAGATTCCATGGTAGGCAGACCTTGGAGCTTCACTAGTCCCAACTCGACTCAGCTGTCAAAGCATAGATAGAAGAATTTAAATTTTACAAAGATGATCAATGTGAGAGTGCCATTTAAGGTTGTTTTAAATAAAAATCCCTAAAACTTGGTGCGTTGTTGTGATTCTAAATCCCGTTTTTAAATTTGAGAGAAATTTTGCAATTTTTTGGATTGCAATGGGGCCGAGTGGAAAACTGTACTATGTTGGATTTTGAACTATTAAGATGAAGTTTATTAATGAAAACAATTTGACCAACAGAGATGAATCAAATTCAAACGATTCTCTCATTGAAAAGAGTCAGCTGCATTGAATAGAAGACTAGTGTCACTGGCAAATAGAACAGTGTGTGGAATATTGGTTGAAGTAGGAAACATATTAAGGTAAGACGGCAGATCATTAATGAAAATAAGAAAAGAAGAGTCAAGGACGGAGCCCTGAGGCACTCCTGTAGATATTAACTCCTGTAGATGTTAACCTGAAGATATTCAGAACGATAGGTATTAAGATCATGTTTAATTTCAACGTATTGAATCTTGTTCATGAGATATGAAGCAAACTAGCGATGAGCCTGTCCTCTTATTCCGTACTTTGAAAGTTTATAGAGAAGAATGTTATGGTCCACTACGTCAAAAGCACGGCTAAGGTCGCAAAAGAGACCAAGCGAAGATAATCACTTTAAGCACAATAAAAACGCACAATATAAGTTCGGAATGGTTTCTTATTAATTTAGAACCTCAAACTGTTTTAGTAACACCGCACTCACATGTAATAACAATAGTTCAGTAAATTTGATGTCATAATGGAGGCTTTTTATGTGTAGCCACATGTATACAGCAACATTACCTTTAACGTTAATGAACCATTTATATTCTTAAAACCAACTAATAAAGTATATTTTATTATTTTCTTTAAACATTTATTATTTTCTTTGTTATATAAATACTCAGCTTTGATTTCAGTTAAATACGTTTGTCGTCCTTTAAAATGTTGAAGCTTTTACTTGTAAGTCTTGGTTTGGTTAATTTTACAGTTTCCATGTCTTTCCGGAAGTTAAGTAATCCTGTAGGACCAAGACAGTTTTATAATGACAGGAAAGAGTGGTACGGTAATTATAGTATTGACAAGAAAATAACCGTAACCTATACACTGTCTGCTGATTTCAGTAAGTACAAAATTATAACTTGTATAACATGATTGATATGGTATCATGACCAAAGCCCATGAACAAAAATATTAAGTTGCGTCTTATATGTCTCAGTGTTTAAAAGAAATCCACTAAACATTGTAAGCAAGAAAATGTTTACATAAGGAGATATGACCCGATAGCCCTAAACGATCTTGATCTACGTACAGTCGACCAGCTGTGTCCATATTCCTTGTTTTTAGCCTGTAGCAAACCCGTAGTAGTATTTTCATCACTAGACCCTATCAAGAAGGCTTTTGATAATAGCTAAGTTTAAAATGTGAAAATGTTTTACTTTAAGATCTCGTGGTAAAATTGGCTTACTTACATATTTTTCCCCTTTGCACACTTTTTTGTAGTTTGTTTAAGCCTCAATTAAGTGTTTTCTTATAAAACAGCACTCATTTGCCCTGTTGCTTGGAGAGATTCGCCTGATACTCAAGGCAGGTTTAGCAAAAGTACCTGTTACTTTATTCAAATGTTTTACATAGTAGGAAAGACTTGCTATCTTCAATATTTGGTGTATTATTTGATTAGGCATAACGTGGTTTGATAGGTTGGTCTGAAGAAGAACAGATCAGAGGGGCGATGCTTTGATTACACAAAAGTCGTGCTTAAAAGTGATCGAGTCCATCTTACCACAGCAACTGTACTTATAACAGCTCTTGTCTGCATTTCTGGAAAATGAAAGAGCCCAGTTCCTGTTCAACTGACTTGTTGTAAGTAATTTAACCTAACCTAACCAAATATAATCTCAGCCCAACCTCCTTTGGCTATTGTTTGTAGTACTGGTGGTAAAGAATAGTTTAATGTGAAGTCAAAATAAAATGCTTGTATGTCTATGTTGGCAGTACTTTTCAAGATCAGAAAACATATTTCTAGTAACCTATATTTAAGCCGTATTCTAGCTGGAGTTCTCAATAATAAGATTTGTTTGTTCAATTCTACAAACTGTTTGTTTTTTTGAAGCAATTTTAAACTTTAAAGTCAAACCTAAGGTTAGGTAATGTTTTTACTTGGCTGGCTGCCTATTTGGCCAAGCCAACTGTCCAACAAAGAAAATCCGAAATCCTTCATTTACCCGCGAGTGTAGTTTTTGAGTTCTTACGGAATAGCATAACTTAGTACAAACTCATGAATTGATCTTCAAAATCTAATTGTAAACTACACGTAGATGAGTCAGCCCACGTTTTCAGAGTGGATCGAGAAGAAAGACGGCGAGAGACGGTAGCGTTCACGGCGCCTTCTGTGCGTGGGTTGCCTAATTGTGTTGATCTTCCTGCCTCAGTCATGCGAAATCTATGATCTATCTACCTAACATAATATTATCTTTCAAGTTATATCCGTAAGTACTGAACTGCGCCACAATGAACAGTCTAACTAGGGGACAATGGTACCTGGACCTGATTCACTAATTTAGAAATATTGCTTCCACGCTAACCCGGACATTGGTTACGTGTTTTAAGAACGAAGGACATCTTTTTGTCAGACCATTGCTTCAGAGACAAGTGGGTTCTTCACGAAATAATGCACGCTCTCGGCTTCTCCCACGAACACCAGCGAATCGACAGAAACTGTTACGTTGAAGTCACCGGCCCCGGTAAGTATGAAAAATAAATAAGATATCCGCCTTTTAGCAAGTATCCACCATTTTGATTTTTTTGACCAGTTATGTTTTATTTCTCATTTATATTAAACTTGTAGTTCAGTAAGACTTGTGGTTCTGGTAATTTTCTTTCCATAGATATATGGAAAAAATTACCAGCATGATCTAACTTATGACTTTTAAATATAGGGTATGTTATGGTAATTTTAGCCATTTTTTAGTGTTACACCTTAAGTAGCGAGTAAATGGTGAGGTTAACCAGAAATATAAAGAATAACGTCTCACAGTTAACTGCATTGTCTATTAAACAAGTCTATTCACCATGGTCATATAAGCAAATGAGAATACTAGAGCCTTGAGGGACACTCCGGCTGAAAACAGGAAACCTTTCGCCTTATTTCCTTCCTTTTTGTCACGTTTTCTACTGTAACTTTTTTAATTCTTATTTAATTATTATGATACAGCGTCAGTAGATAGGTAATAATAGTTGCTGAGAAACGTTGATCTTTACTTTTTTTTAAACCCTACCGTTTTTCGCTAAACTTATTAAAATTATTTTAAGCTTTCTCGGGAACTATTTAAACACAATGTTTATATGAGTTGTTTTTTGTATGAGCTTGATTACTATTGATTGTTAATTGTTGTTTGGTTTTTATAGCCCGGTTCGACCCTCAGTATTTCAGAGACCCTGCTATTGACACTACCTTCCCATACGACGTGCACAGTGTGATGCACTACAGGAATGGAGACTTACTGAAACCTGCCTATGTAGTAAGTGCTATTTGTTGTTTGTATGGTTATATTCATGCCAAGGTGCGTGAAAACCAACACACATGGTAGGAGATGATTTTGAACTTTTTTATATTTGTAGCGGATCCGTGGCGGATTGGTATCGCACGCGACTCCGGAGCTCATCACTCTGGTGTCACTAGTTCGATCCCCGCAGTCACCACTTATATTTGTAATGTGACTTATACGGTAAATAAATAAATAGTTTATTGTGTTAGTAATTTACATGTTATACAAACGTCAATTATTCTTTTGAAAAAGCTAACATTTTTCATACATTCTAACATCGAAATCCCAATCAAACATACATTTTTGACATTCACTCTCTCTCATTCATTCGAATTATACCACTACAATCCAGTAGTCAGTTAGTGTTTTCCCAGTCATGTGCCATAAACTCGTCTGTGTTGTAAAATGCTTCGGCGGTCAAAACCTTTTTCAAACGAGTTTTAAAAGCCTTAAGCTCTGGGGCACTTTTAATAGAATTTAGCAACCTGTTGACTAGTTGAACTCCTACCTGAGAAGGTACAAACAACGTTCATGAACTGCCGTTCTGTGTCTCCCAGTTCGGAAGTTCTCCCTGCCTCTAGTTCCATAAGAGTGAATGTCACATTCTCTTACGAGACCGCACTTAGATTTGAAAAAGACGTTTCCAAAAATAGAGGCAAGGTAGTGTCAACAATTTCAAATTTTTGAATGCTGGCCTGCACGACTCTCTCCATTGTAATTTTGCAATGGTTCGGACTGTTTTTTTGCAGAATGAAAACTCTGTTAAAACTTGATTTTGAGCATCCACCCCATAAAGCCAATCCATAGGAAGGTGCGGGTAGATTACTCCGTAATACGCCGTCATCAGTACCTGAATAGGGCAGTATTCGGACAATTTCCTCAAAACATAAATGCCAGAGGCTAACTTTGAGCAGACACTGTCTACATGATATTCCCAGGTCAAACCTCGGTCGAGGTGTACCCCAAGGAGTTTTGTTGAGTAGACGTCTTCGATCTCAGTATTGTCCACCATGACTGTTGGACTAATATCTGAGACCGTCTGCCGCAGACAAAATTGGATAAATGTTGATTTTGTTGGATTTGATTTAGATTGAGCTCGTTGAAATGCTGAATTGCTTTGTTGAGCTCAATAAATGAATCGATTTCCAATTGTTGGTTTGAAGAATCTTTGAAACAGAGAGTCGTATCATCTGCGTACTGGACAAGTTGTCCGTTATGTACCAATGAGCCAACGTCGTTGACGTAAATCAGAAAGAGAAGCGGGCTGAGTATGGAGCCTTGTGGGACCCCATAGTTCAGCCACTCCTCCCCCGATTTAACGTCAGATATTCCTACGAATTTTGATCTATTACTGAGGTACGATTCAAGCCACTTGAGTGGCACTCCTCGTATCCCGTAATATTCGAGTTTTTGAACCAGGATGACATGATCAACACAGTCAAAAGCCTTTGATAAGTCGAGGAATACACTGAGTGTAGTTTCTCGACTTTCGATGGCTTCTACTATCATCTCGACTAAGTGAATGACTGCGTCGATTGTGGATTTTCCACTTTGAAACCCAAATTGGTTTGATAATAGTAGTTTGTGTTTACGGTCACTAGGTATGTACGCTAGGTAAACGTCGAGGTTGAGTGTTAGAGAGGACTTTGTATTCCTAACTTCGCCTCAATAAACAAGACAGACTTTACCTTTTATTAGAGTTTTGAATATTTTATCATCCAGTGAAAGGTAAAACATTCATAAAAGTTAACAATGTATCGCAAACTCATCGCATTGGGTCTAGGTAAAGCCCTGTTGTTTTTGAAACGTGTTTTAAATGTTTTCAGTATGGGGAAATTTTAATCGAATTTGGCTGAGAAAGCAAACGTTCGAGAGCTACCGTTCTGTGCTTCTCAGTTTGGTTGTTCTCTCTTTCTCTAGTGTTATAAGAGTAAATGCACTTTCTCTTATAGGATCGCAGATTGATTTGAAAACTATTCGTTTTTAAAATTTAAAGACAAGGTTGGGTCATCAATTTTAACTTTTGGAATTTTGGTCACGACTGACGATTTCTCCATTGAAAATTTGCAAAAGCTCGAACGTCATTCTTTTTAGAATTAATACTCTAAAACGGGTTGGTTTGAGTAACCTACTTACAAAGCTATACATAGGGTTTGGGCAAAGTACCTGATGAACATTTGTCCACACTGCCAATGCCCTGAAAGTTTTGTGGGAAAGGGTCAAGGAAGAACGAGCTATCTCCTCTATTATAGACGCTCTGCACTACTATGAGCTATTCTTCTGAGCGTACCTCACCGCACCTCTCTCTGTGGAACGGGTTCTGACAATGTAGTGTATTGTAATGGAATTTCTAAGAACATCACGTATTTCTGTATTGAATATATAACAGTAAAGCTCAAAACTCATTTAAACAAGAACTAGTTTTGAAAAGGTTTATTCAGTTTTGTGATTACTAATCAACTAAAAGTTGTGTTGCTATCTGCAAATCTGCGAGGCCATACAGCCAACTCTATAATATCGGCCAGCCTTATTATGACATGTACAAAGTTTACTGACATGTACAAAGTTGTTGATTAGAACCCTTGTACTGTTCACAGGCTAGGGTGCAAATCGTTTATTCTAAGCTACATAAGCTTACCTGTCACATTGAATATAACTGTAATATAACATGTTACAGAATTGGAACAAAGGTCAGCAGTTTGGTGCTTATGATGAACTGACTGAGATGGACGCTATCGCTCTCAACTACATGTTCTGTGGAGGCCCTCACTATTGTGACATCAACCCTGTGAGATGTCAGTACTTCCGCTGTTGGGTGGAATGCAACCCTTGTTCACCAGACCAGATCAAAGACTGCAAAAACTGTACTGGGAATGAGTACTTTATCGTCGAAGATGGAACCTACTGAATCAATATTTGTGGGCATTAAACCCTTTATAATTGCTGTGTTTGGTTTTGCTAATATATCCGCATGTCTTTCTCCAAACAACTTTGGTTTGTTTTCAAAGGCTCTTGTTTGCTTTGATAGAAACATGGATGTATTTGTACAAATATGTATGCTACTTTAGTGCCAATTATTTGTTACAGTTAGAAAAAGGGGGTATAGTTAGAGTACAATTCTTTTACTTTTTTGGCACTTTAATTTCTACCATAGTACGTTTGTTATGACTCATAGCAGATATTTATTCTATCCCTCGGCCTTCAGCCTCAGAGATGGATGATTGATACCAATTCAACAAACAATGTTTAGCTACTATATTGCGTTTTATAATGTTAATATAATGTTGTATCTAAGTAAGACCATCAATTGAAAAAAATACTAGCATGATCTAACTTTCCTTTTCAAAATAGTGGCTATTTTAGATGATTTCAGGGCGTTTCACTTGAATTAAAACACACGGTGAGGGTTTTCAATAAATAACGTATAACGTTTTCTAGCAATAATTGTTTACAAAGATTAAGTTTGTATGTAATACAATTTTTAAAAATGCATCGTTATAAAATAGCATTAAGGCAATAACCAATTAGTTTACTAGATTTTTCTATGAAAATAGTTAACATTGCGTTTACCCGCGGGAAGTTGATAAGTTTAATTTAATTTGAAATATACAAAAAACACTTAAGACTCTTCTGAGAGACTAAGAATATGGTTTATTCAAGATTTGTATTCAACAAGAACTAGAACGCCCGGAGCAGGAATTGTGGTTGTCGTGGCTTCATAATTTAACAGAGGAACTCAGCCAACTGTAACAGTTTATCTCTTTAGGTCAAACTTGTAATTTGATAAATATATGTCAACATACATGTAGGATATTATGACAAAACATTTATGTTACAAGTCAACAAACCCCAGCTTCAAAGCCGTACATCCACGTCAAAATAGGCTGTTGTTGCCAAAGGTGATATTGTAACAATATTTAGTTCAAGTACCATATGATATTTAAATTCAAATTCTTTATTAAATCATATTATGTACAATTACACTTCGATGTAAGTCAAGCAGCATAATTTCTCAATAAAATAGAAATCATTTTTTAATTTTATAGATAAAACTAAGACAGTTTAAAATAGCTTATTTAGTGCTAAGAACATGAGACATGTCAAAGCTCTGACAAATGGGACCCTTCGAGAGAGATAACATCTTAGTCTGCGTTTGAACATATCTAGGCCAGGTAATTGTTTAATTTCACCTGGAAGTTTATAAATAAATTTATACCTTGAAAAAATTGAATTTCTGCAAAGCTCAAATTAAACATAATTTGAGGCGTAAGTTGTGATTGTTTCCTTGTGTTTATATTGTGGCGAATGTTTATGAAATTAGTTTGATTTTAAAAATATAAATATTGCCAAGTAAATTATTAATGAAGGCACGGTCAAGATGTTCTCTGTCTCAAAGTTCCCTCTACAGCTATCAGCCAACCAAGCCCCCAAACGATCCTTAGCGCCCTCTTTTGCAAGACGAAACCCCTGTCTACGTTTTGTCTGCTGGAGAGACCAGAATATTATGCCATAAGAAAAAACTGACTCGAAGATTCCATGGTAGGCAGACCAAAGCCACTAGTCCCAACTCGACTCAGCTGTCTCAAAGCATAGATAGAAGAATTTAAATTTTACAAAGATGATCAATGTGGGAGTGCAATTTAAGGTTGTTTGAATAAAATCCCTAAAAACTTGGTGCGATGTTGTGATTCTAAATTGCGGTTGTTCAATTTGAGAGAAATGTGTTGTTGATGGGGCTGAGTGGAAAAACTGTGCTATGTTGGATTTTGAAATATTAAGATGAAGTTGATTGATGAAAAACCATTTGACCAACAGAGATGAATAAAATTCAAACGATTCTCTCATTGAAAAAGAGTCAGCTGCATTGAATAGAAGACTAGTGTCACTGGCAAATAGAACAGTGTGTGGAATATTGGTTGAAGTAGGAAACATATATTAAGGTAAGACGGCAGATCATTAATGAACAATAAGAAAGAAGGTCAAGGACGGAACCCTGAGGCACTCCTGTTTTAACCTGAAGAACAGATAGGTATTAAGATCATGTTTAATTTTAACGTATTGAATCCTGTTCATGAGATATGAAGCAAACCAGCGATGATCCTGTCCTCTTATTACGTAGATATATTGGGTAGTCGTTCTATAGAAGACAAAATTACTCATGGCATCAATAATATTAGGACCGGTTTTATTTTTAATATATGTTAACAAAATTTACAAAAACCTTAAATTTGGAACTATGACCCAGTTTCTGACGACACAGTCATTACTTTTCATTCCCATTCAATAACTCAATTAAATTCAAACGCTTAAGACCTAATTATTGTATTTTTGAGGTTAACCTTAAAACTTATAATAATAAATCTAACTATATAATTTTTTCCTTATCTTCTATTGAAAAAGCTAACGTTTTATTGGGGACCTTTTTAGAAGAAGTGGACAACTAAATTCCCGGACTTTACATAGATAATAAAATCACATGGAAAGTACAAATTGTGAAAATATCATCAAAATTGTCTTCTAACATTTATGCATTGGGCGATACATTCTCCAATGCATGTTCTTTGAACGGCCTATTTTGGGCTCATAAATCCTCATCTATCTTATGGAAACACCATTAGGGAGGCTGTTCCAAGCAAGAATTTAGAATTTGTATCTACAAAACAAGCTGATCGAACAATTGGATGAATACGTTCCAGAGAATCATGCAAACCTTTATGTAACGTTAAATGAACACTCCATCTATATATTTGTTAGAAATTGCAGTTTTTCAAAATTTAAGTCTAAATTAAGTTTAGGTTCTATTTCACGGCCATAACAGATACCACATGAACTACAGAAATTCTCAACATAGTACACAATTATTTGAATATCTTCAAATGGTGGGAACTAAAGTTTTAAACAATTTACCAAACTAAATAAAAAATGAAACCAATCATATATTTCGAAAATTCAAACAAGTTATTAATCATTAGTACATTTTATTTTTACTGAAGATTTTTTTTAAAGTTAAAAAGTGGAAAATAAACGTGATTTGACCAAAGAAACTTTGATGTAGCCATAAATAAAAAGCAATTGTTATTGTTACCCTCAAATGTATTGTAAAAGAATTATTATTATTCCGTACTTTGAAAGTTTATAGAAGATTGTTATGGTCCACTACTTCAAAAGCACGGCTAAGGTTCATAAAGAGGCCAAGCAGAGTAATCCTTTTAAGCACAATAAAAACGCACAATATAAGTTCGGAATGGTTTCTTATTAATGTAGAACCTCAAACTGTTTTAGTATTACCGTTACAAGCACTCACATGTAATAACAATAGTTCAGTAAATTTGATGTCATAATGGAGGCTTTTATGTGTACATGTATATAGCAACATTAACTTTAACGTTAATTAACCATTTATATTCTTAAAACCAACGAATAAAGTAGGCTATATTTTATAATTTTCCTTAAACATTTATTATTTTCTTTGTTATATAAATACTCAGCTTTGATTCCAGGACAATTTAAATACGTTTGTCGTCCTTTAAAATGTTGAAGCTTTACTTGTAAGTCTTGGTTTGGTTAATTTTACAGTTTCCATGTCTTTCCGGAAGTTAAGTAATCCTGTTGGACCAAGACAGTTTTATAATGACAGGAAAAAGTGGTACGGTAATTATAGTATTGACGAAAACCGTAACCTATACACTGTCTGCCGATTTCAGTAAGTACAAAATTATAACTTGTATAACATGATTGGTATGGCATCATAAAAAACCATGAAAAAAATATTAAGTTGCGTCTTGTCTCAGGTTAAAGAAATCCACTAAACATTGTAAGCAAGAAAAATGTTTACATAAGGAATATGACCCGATAGCCCTAAACGATCTTGATCTACGTACAGTCGACCAGCTGTGTCCATTGTTTTTTAAACCTGTCGCAAACCCGTAGTAGTATTTTCATCACTAGACCCTATCAAAGATAGCTAAGTTTAAAATGTGAAAATGTTTTACTTTAAGATCTCGTGAATGTACTTACATATTTTTTCCCCTTTGCACACTTTTGTAGTTTGTTTAAGCCTCAATTAAGTGTTCTTATAAAACAGCACTCATTTGCCCTGTTGCTTGGAGAATTTCCTGATACTCAAGGCAGGTTTAGCAAAAGTACCTGTTACTTTATTCAAATGTTTTACAGTAGGAAAGACTTGCTATCTTAAATCTTTGGTGTATTATTTTATTATGCATAACGTGGTTTGATAGGTTGGTCTGAAGAAGAACAGATCAGAGGGCGATGCTTCTGATTACACAAGTCGTGCTTAAAAGTGATCAGTATCCATCTTCCCACAGACTGTACTCGTAACAGCTCTTGCCTGTATTTTTAAACAGAAGAGCCTAGTCCTTGTAAAACTGTTATCGTAAGTATTTAACCTGACCCAAACAAAGTACTGCTTAAACTAACCAAATATAATCTATCCAATCCAGCCAACCTCCTTAGGCTATTGTTGGTAGTACTGGTGGTAAAGAATAGCAGTCAAAATTAAACGCTTGTATGTCTATTTTGAATATAAGTTTTCAAGATCAAAAACATATTGCTTTATCCAATAATTAAAAAATTAAAAAAATGAAAGGATATGTTGTTTGTTTGTCTGAAGCCGTATTAAACGTTAAAGTCAAACTTAAGGTTAAGTAATGCTTTTTCTTGATCTTTACCCATTTGGCCAAGATAATTGTCCAACAAAGAAAATCCGAAATCCTTCATTCACCCGCGAGTGTAGTTTTTGAGCTCTTACGGTATAGCATGACGTACAAACTCATGAATTGTCTTCGTCTAATGAAAACTCAACACACGCGTAGATGAATCCACGTTTTCAGAGTGGATTAAGAAGAAGAAGACGGCGAGAGAGGACTTCGGCGCCTTCTGTGCGTGGGTTGCATAATTGTGTTGATCTTCCTGCCTCAGTCATACGATATCTATGATCTATCTACCTATTATATTATATCTTTCAAGTTACATCCGTAAGTTTGACTGCGCCACAGTGAACAGTCCATTTAGGGGACAATGGTACCTGCACCTGATTCACTAATTTAGAAATACTCATTATTCCGCTAACAGACATTGTTTACGTTTCTTAGAACGAAGGACATCTTTTGTCAGACCATTGCTTCAGCGACAAGTGGGTTCTTCACGAAATAATGCACGCTCTGGGCTTCTCCACGAACACCAGCGAATCGACAGAAACTGTTACGTTGAAGTCACCGGCCCTGGTAAATATGATATAAGATATCCGCATTTTGGCAAGTATCCAACATTTTAAATTTTTTAACAATTATGTTTTATTTCCCACGTATACTAAACTTGAAGTTAAGTAAGACTATCAATGTAACAAATTACCAGCATGCTCTAACTTATGACTTTAATTAAATTGGGTCTGTTATGGTAGTCTTACCAATTTGTACTGTTAAACCTTAAGTAGTGAGTAAACGGTGAGGTTAACAATAAAATATAAAGAGTAACGTTGCACAGTAAATTGCATTGTCTATTAAAAAGGTCTATTCACAAAGGTCATAAAAAGCAATTGAGAATACTAGAGCCTTGAGGGACACTCCGGCTGAAAACAGGAAAACTTTCGCGTTATTTCCTTCCTTTTTGCTACGGTTTCTACTGTAACTTTTTAAATTCTTATTTGATTTATATGATAGAGCGTCAGTAGATAGGTAATAATAGTTGCTGAGACACGTTGATCTTTTTTGTTTAAACCCTACCGTTTTCGCTAAACTTATTAAACATATTTCAGGGTTCAGGGAACTATTCAAACTCAATGTTTATAATTATTATTTGTTATCTGTATGAGTTTGATTACTATTGCTCGTTGTTTTATTTTGTATAGCCCGGTTCGACCCTGAGTACTTCAGAGACCCACTATTGACACTACCTTCCTTGACGTGCACAGGTGATGCACTACAGGAATGGAGATCTGAAACCTGCCTATGTTGTAAGTGCTATTTGTAGTTTGTATGGTTATATTCATGCCAAGTTATGAAAATAACACACACGGTAGGAGGTTTCCTTATGGTTTTGTACTTTTTATATATTTGTGCGGATGTGGTGGATTGGTATCACGTGACTCCGACTCATCCTCTGGTGGCGCTGGATCGATCCCGCAGTCACCACCCATTTGTAATGTGACTTATACGGTGACGCTAGGTAAACGATATCGAGTGAGTGTTAGAAGGACTTTGTAGTCTAACTTCACCTCGTTAAACAAGACCTTTTTGCAGGTTTTGAGTATTTTATCATCAGTGTTTTTAAACTTGCCTTTAGGATGGGACAATTTATTCAGATTTGGCTAGAAAGCAAACGTTCTAGAGCTACCGTTCTGTGCTTCTCAGTTTGGTTGTTCTCTCTTTCTCTAGTGTTATAAGAGTAAATGCACTTTCTCTTATAGGATCCAGATTGATTTGCTATTCGTTTTTAAAATTAAAAGACAAGGTTGGGTCATCAATTTTAACTTTTGGAATTTGGTCACGACTGACGATTTTCTCCATTGAAAATTTGCAAAGCTCGAACGTCATTCTTTTTAAAATTAATACTAAAACGGGTTGGTTTGAGTAACCTACTTACAAAGCTATACATAGGGGTTTGGGCAAAGTACCTGATGAACATTTGTCCACACTGCCAATGCCCTGAAAGTTTTGTGGGGAAAGGGTCAAGGAAGAACGAGCTATCTCCTATTATAGACGCTCTGCACTACTATGAGCTATTCTTCTGAGCGTACCTCACCGCACCTCTCTCTGTGGAACGGGTTCTGACAATGTAGTGTATTGAATAGAATTTCCAAGAACATCACGTATCATTCTGTATTGATTATAACAGTAAAGCTCAAAACTCCTTTAAACAAGAACTAGTTTTGAAAAGGTTTATTCAGTTTTGTGATTGCTAATCAACTAAAAGTTGTGTTGCTATCTGCAAATCTGCGAGGCCATACAGCCAACTCTATAATATCGGCCACCTTATTATGACATGTACAAAGTTTACTGACATGTACAAAGTTGTTGATTAGAACCCACTTGTACTGTTCACAGGCTAGGGTGCAAATCGTTTATTCTAAGCTACATAAGCTTACCTGTCACATTGAATATAACTGTAATATAACATGTTACAGAATTGGAACAAAGGTCAGCAGTTTGGTGCATATGATGAACTGACTGAGATGGACGCTATCGCTCTCAACTACATGTTCTGTGGAGGCCCTCACTATTGTGACATCAACCCTGAGATGTCAGTACTTCCGATGTTGGGTGGAATGCAACCCTTGTTGACCAGATCAAAGACTGCAAAACTGTACTGGGAATGAGTACTTTATCGTCGAAGATACTGGGTCCTAGTCTGAACCTACTGGGTCAATGTTTGTGAAAATTAAACCCTTTATGATTGCTGTGATTTGGTTTTGCTAATATATCCGCATGTCTTTCTTCCAACAACTTTGGTTCCTTGTTTTTAGTTGTTGTAGGTAATTAACTAAAGCTTTGTTGTTCAAATGGATAGTGGATTCAGTTTGACCTGCCGGCTCGCTGCTGGCATGAGTGAATCTCATTTGTTGTTACTCTAACAGCTCAAACATTACATGAAACATTCATTGATTTGAGACACCGACCACTTCTAGGAGGTGAATATGGGATGAAGAGTGAGTGTGTTGAGTGTTTTGATGGATGATGAGGTGGATTCATGTTACAAACTGAGGCCGACTGTTCCCCAGATTGGGTCGTTAATTAATAGCCCAACGACCAATGGAATGAACAACCGCAACGTGACTTCCAAATCACGGGGGTGGCCATCAAGTGAAAAGCGCCGGGAATCGAACCCGGGCTGATTTGGTGCAGAAGCACACACTGTACCACCCATCCTCGCCTCGCTACCTGACCTCAGCTTTCCATGTTCTATGACGAAGGTTATAACGATGGGCTAAGGTTTTAGACATGAAAGATTTCACAGAACAGACGCAAAAACCGCCATTTTGAAAGCAGTGACTCGATACCATTTTTTTAACCTAGTTTTTATTTTGGGATTAACAAACCTTCAAAACTTGAATACGCCATCTGTTAAGTTATTTCAATAAATCAACAACACTGATAACTGATTCAGAACGTTATCGTCTACAAAGACTTACAGGCAGTCGGACAAACAACGTTTTCCCATAGTCAAGGGTTAGGGTTCTTAACTTTTCTTTCGTGCACTCGATAAGTCTTAATTTGCAAACCTCACACACATACAAAACTGAACAAAATTTGTGATACTCAAATACTTATTATTATTATTACTTATCTTTCACTACATAACAAAAGCAGGATCTTCCTCATGACCACATGCAGTCTTCTCTCACAACAAATTATCAAAACATTATATTATATGTAATTTCATCAAACAGGTTAACATTAGAAAACACTTAAAATTAAATTAACAAGCTAAACGTAGCGATTTTTAAATGCTTAAGTAAGCTTGTGTTTTATGCGTCCATCTCAAGATTAATCGTTGCCAGTACTTCTAAGACAAGAAATTTAATTAGACAGGACATTAATTACTTGAGATTAATAGTTCTAGTCTTGTAAGATGCGACTAGCGTGCTTATGAAGCTGTTTATCTGTAAATGTTATGTGTTTTGGAATGAAACCTACACACCTAGAGGTTGAATGAATTTCAGCTTATCGAGACGTTTTAAAATTAAAATTGAACATGGTGTTTTCAAGCTTTTATCCCGCACTGAAGGATATTTTTAGTTTTACTTTATTTGTTTACTAGAACATGTAAAACACTTTGCATTAAATCTAATAGGGTGTCATCGGCATACTGAATTATCCTACATGCCTTTAGTCAACCAATGTATAAGTCAATTATATATATATTATATATATATAAAATAAATTAGAAATCCAAACGACCAAGTTAAGATTATTAAAAACCCATATTTTATAAAACTGTTCTTAAAAACATAAGTTAGAAGCCTAACTTGTTGAGTGATACCATACGTGCGTTCAAGCAAGGAAATAAACTACCTATATCTAACGTATTGTTACAAAGATGTTATTAGAAGTAATAATAATAATAATTTTATTTGCCAGAATATACAAAAAGCTTTGTGTTGGCAAAGCTGAAAAAACGAAACAACAACAAAAAACAAAAATCAAGTATAACAAATATTTAAAATAACACAAAGTAAACCACTAGTAAGAGTACAGTATTACAAAACATAATTAAATGTATAATAAAATTTAGTTATCATTATTTAAATTCTGATTTGTAAATTCCCCAACAGAGTAGTATGGCCTTCAATAGATAAGCTCTTAACTTTATTTTAAATGAGATGAAATTTTGAGTGGATTTAATGTTTTCGGGAAGTTTGCTAAACAATTTTGCACCTGCCTGTGATGGAAGTTTTCCATAAATGTGTAATCTATGAGAATTTTGTCTAAATGTATGAATTTGCCTAGTATTGTGTTTGTGAATTTGCTGACCTTGAACTAAATCACATTTTGTCAAACAGAAAGAATAGTCTCATAGATGTACAAACTAGGCAGGGTTAGAATATCTAAAGTCTTAAATAGATCTCTGCAAGATTTCCCGAAAACCCAATTTTGAAATTACTCGCAATGCTTGTTTTGGAGATAAAAACTCTTTTAATTTTGTAATCAGCATATGCCCCCATATACATATACCATAAGATAAGAAACGATGAATAAGGCCGAAGTAGGCTATTCTCAGTACATGCAATTTACAGTGGGTAGCAAGAAGCCAACAGAATATGAAAAATCCTAAAAATCCCGCAAAATCAAACTCCCCATCTATCGTCGGAATAATACATATGACTTTAATATTGTATAGACTATACTATGTCACGTAACGCATTATTGAACCTCATTAAATATTACGATGGGGTTTTCCAACAAGCATTTGCGACTCACTGAATCTAATGAAAAATTCACTTAGCTGTAAAATTAGCCGTTTAGTAGTAAATGTTCTAACAAACAATATAAAACTTAATCGTTAGTTTAGTTAATGGTAAAACTCGAGATATCGTTTCATAAAAGTGTCTGAGTTTGAAGATGTTGAACCATTTGTTGGTGCTGGTTTTCTTCAAGTTCTTATTTACTTCGTCACTAGTTTTAGACCCAAAATTTTCTGTTAGATCCAGACAGTTTTATCGAGACAGACGTCGTTGGTACGATGGTAAGGGTTCTAATCCTGTTGTCACTTACCAAATTAGTGAGAATTTCAGTAAGTATTTGGTATGTGTATAATTTTGATACATAGACGTATTAATCAGAGACGTAAACCCATTATACACATCCTTTGGCTCGAAACGCATTATAATAGTCATTATAATAGGCTCAATTACTATCGATAGGGAGGAAATTAGAGACAGTATATTCATGAATAAAAACGTGTTGTGGTTAATCTGGCAGTTATCTACGCAGCCCGTGCGATGGCCTTAGTAACGAATCAACTACCGACCGTCAGCTGAGGCAGGGCTTGAACCCGCGAACTTCGGATCCACAGTCGCGCACGCTACCTACTCATCTACTTTATTTAGAGGTAGTGATCTACTTCACTGAGCTGGATACTTGTAGGTATTGTGGTGCCTCTGATGTTTTTGTTGTTGTTGGACCCTGTTTATGTGCATGGCCCGTAACGGTGACTAGCTGATTTAATGATTTGATTAGCGATTACAATAAATCATGTTTGTGTCAACGGCTGGTTCAAAGTCGCTCTCTCTGATCTGTTGACCAAATAATATAGGCATAAGGCTTGAGGGAATCTTCAACGCATATAGAAATTGCACAAAATCAAAGATGTGTCGTTTTTGACACTTGTCATGACCTGACATGACCTATGCCCTACTCGGCCTAGTCTATGCTCTCATAAAGATTTTGGTTCGAATCCTAGTGGAAAAATACACCAATGGTTAAATGTACAAATGCTTATGGATAATCATAAAAGCGCGGGCTAGTTGTAAGAGTTGCTAGTTCTAACTTCTACTGAATAAAACCATGGTTTATTTCATTTATTCATTTGGTGAAAGCTGTTTGAAAATGTGTTAAAGGAAGGTACATGAAGTAGGAAGGGTAGTCTGAAGAACATTTTGACCGGTTTTGATAGCTTCCTGCTCAAAAAAAATTATAAGAAGGGAATATGTTACAAATGTTGTGAGGTACAGTTATAGGACAAGTTAGATTTTCTTTCACGGTCTAAAATACTTTCACAGACTAAACAGCCTTCTCAATTTAAACATTTATCTCTATCCCTGGTACTTTTGATATCATTGAGGTCTTTTACTGATAGATAATATGTCATGTTTACTTACAGCTGTAAAACATATGGATTACATAAGAGAACAATTTCAGAAGATAACAACCAAAACTTGTGTAGAGTTGTCGAATTACCTCTTCATGAAAAGTGTGATAGTTACAACTTCTGTGTGAAGTTCACCAATAAGCCTGAGCCATGGACTTGCGAGACTGATAGATGGTTGGTGTTCTTAGTTCTTAATGTAGAGTGTACACCAGTACGATAATAATATATAGCATGGATGTTGCTAGTTCCTTTGAAACAAAAATGCTAAAAAAAGATCTGGCTGAATCTATTTTAAAGTTTTTTTAGAGTAGGTTGTTTTAAGGTTTAAATTTTAAACGAAAATCAAAATGATCAGCAAAAATAAATTAATAAATACACTACAGAGAGTATACAGTTTAGCACTATACGAAATTTAAAAGAAAATCTAAATTGAGTCGTTCTTCCAAAACCCCGTTCAAAGTTGTAGCAACAAATTAGCATAACAGAAAACACGCTCATTCCATGGACGTAACCCGTCTTGGTGGACTGAGCCTGTTGTTTACAGTTCCAGAAGGACTGAGTTTGTTCTTCCTCTTTAATGTTTTATTTATTTAATCTTCCCCTCCTGATATATTGGTACGTATATTGGTAGCGGATCTGTGGCGGATTGGTATTGCGCGCGACTCAAGAGCTCATCACTCCGGTGGCGCGGCTTCGATCCCCGAAGTCACCACTTACAATTTGTTACTATATGGTGACGCTAGATAAAGGTCGAGGTTGAGTGGCAGAGAGGACTTTTAGTCCCAACTCTTTGCCTCGTTAAACAAAACTTTTACTTTACATTATATGTATAGTTGTTTTAAGTTGTTTTAACTGACACAGTATTCATCCATGGCTGATCAACGATGAAGTTCAAAAAATTACGAATGATTTTTAGACATTAATACGCATGCCATGGAAAACTGTTAACAAATTTCGTTGTTGTAAGAACAATGAAGCGTTACCAATCGGAATTAAGAACTTGTCGGTAGATTCCAAGGTTTCAATGACCTTTTGGAAATGAAAACATTTGTTTAATTTAATAAATAACATAGCAATAATAAATAAGCTTCCGCTCTATGCGCTAAAAACTAATGCAATTGGATCACTGTAGCTATTAGCTAGTGTCTATATTTTTCATTTCCAGGACATACGAGATAAACTTGCAAGATCATTGAAGAGAAATGGGTTCTTCATGAAATCCTACACGCTCTCGGGTTTTGCCACGAACATCAGAGACCCGACAGAAACTGTTATGTCGAAGTTGCTGGAAAAGGTAAGCATTCGATTAAAAGGCTCGACAAAGAAATACAGATAACTATTGTAAAAGGAATTTTTTAAACCCCTTTAGATAATATTTTTATAGGATTTTGAAGTTTGTTTTGACGTACTTTGTGTCACCCACCTCTCCCTCAAATCTTTTCTAATTCAACCCTCCCCTTGTGACACATCAAAAGAAAGTAAATTTTAACTGAAACTCAACGAGGCAACTGTTAACGCAAACTGAAAGAGGCAAAGACAAATGTTGTATCTTGACTCGTTTTTATATCAATTTAAAGATGACACGAAATCATGTTTAAAATACCACGTTTCACATACAATTTATTTTAAATGACAACATTTTCTTCAAAATACTCTGAGGGATTGTCCAAAATCTCATGTTTTCAAAGGAAATTCGATAAAAGAAACGACCAGAAACGGTGAAAACCAGTAATCAAATTAAACGTTATTGTTGATTTTATATCTTATATTTTATTCTATACACTAAAGAAGTAATATTATCAATGTTTACACTTTTCAATGCAGTTTCGCGATGAATTTCATTGATTTCTCTAAATGCCATTAGTTACGGAAGAAATGTGTTTGAGCAACTTCCAACCACACAATTAATCGGTAGGAAATAAGTCGATAGATTCCTCCAAAATATTCTTTCATCAGTACCTGGGTTGGAGACAATTTCGGAAGCTACTTCTAGACATAAATGCCTGAAGCATGCTTAGCGCTAAACATGAAAATCCCAAGCCAACCCGTAATCAAGTTGTAATCCATTATTTTGGCGAATACACTTCTTTCTTAGACACTTCCAACAATACAGTTTTTTATACAATAACTAACATACTATTACAATATTTAAACTTAATGTTAATTCTTAAAATCATATTATTTGTTGAACCTAAACACTATAACCTCCATAACAATATTCATATCCATTAAACTTTCAGTTTCACCAATATTTTGTCTACAGGTTTGACAGACCCTAAGTTCCGCATGGATGATTATATTGACATATCTTTTCCTTATGACGTACACAGCATAATGCACTACCGAATGGACGAACGATTAAGAGAGCCTTTGTGTAGTATCTGGTTTTATGTATTATGTATTAGTATCGTTTGGGAAGCACGACGTTTAAAGTAAAGAAAGTTCCGACGCATTAAGCTGAATCCATGGAGTTATGTGTTTCAAGACAATGTTTTTCAATACTAGTAACTTTAAGTTCACTTAACTCTTAGGCTTTCGCGACCGGTATCACAACTACGAGTATGATTTAGCTCTTCCGGTTCACAACAAGTCAAAACATCATAATGATCATCTTGATATATTTCGGTCTCGCTGTGGAGTTACATTTTAGTCACTGATTGGCTGAAAAGAGCTACTTGCTAGCTACTATCCTATTGGTGACAGGGCTGCCAACCGTTCATTGGAGCAGGGATGCCAACTGTCGACATTCTCATTGCCTGTGACACTATCGAAATATTTCTTAAGGGCTGGTTACCAGCTTCTGGAAAGTTTTATGATGTATTTTCCTTGAAATTATTATAATTTCTATGGTTATTTCAATGGTTTATCGGATGGCTCTCGAGTATTAATGTGAAACCCATACTTTGGCTTTGTCAAATTTTACTGCATGTTTCGTGTTATATAGCTAAGTTCTGCTATGGTAGAATTTTCAATGTCTTCGTGTTATGAGTGCTTCAATTACTCACTGAAATCACATGTACATACTACATTTTTCAGAATTCGGGTCAACATAAAGAGTTTGGCAGTGTGGAGAAACTGACTGAGATGGACACTATCGCTCTCAACTACATGTTCTGTGGAGGTCCTCACTATTGTGACATCAACCCTACGAGATGTCAGTACTTCCGCTGCTGGATAGAATGCAACCCTTGTTCTAATGAACCTATCAGCCAATGCAGAAACTGTACTGGGAATACTTATTAATTTTGAACTTAGTTAGTTTTGAATTATATAGTATTAAACATATGTATTGCCTTCTTGCTAAAACCTCTTGATACCTTGATGTAAATACCCAAATAAAACAAAGGATTATGGTATGGTAGGTAGACACGCATATGACGAATGCCTAGGACAGGAAAATCAACATAATTACGCCAAACCAAGCACAGAATGTGCTGCGAAATTATTTTGAGAGTCTCAATTATAGCCACTGACGCTCGTTCATTCTGAAGTAGTAAATAGCACGATTTGGTCGCCACAAATTACCATGGTTATTTGGGTAGTTAAAATGGTTAAATAAAAAAATTAGTTTTTGTACCGGGCAGCTTCGTAGTTGTTCGGATGATGAAAAAGCTCCGTTCCCCACCAGGAGAGGTTAGATAAGATATCAATGTGAGGGACGCGTCAGCAGGCTTCAGGAGAGGCTTGCCATAATCTTAGAGGAAGGTCCCCAGGTTTTGGCAAAGCTCTCAATGTATTAGGGTTAGAGTCCCTCAAATGGTTGTCTGTGGCCTTGCTTGTCGCTTCCTGTCATGATCGTCTGCTCAGCCGAATTCAGTCCTATTCCTCTCCTTAATCTATAGTCTTCCTTTCATTCCGTTGGTAGCCCAATATGCGCAAAGACATGGTGGACGTGCATAAGGATAACCAATTCCTGATTAAATTATTGACCAAGTAAAGATTATAAAAAACCATATTTATAAAATGGTTCTTAGATACATTAGTTGGAAACCTAACTTGTTGAAATTTAGATAGCATACGTGCGTTCAAGCGAAAATAAACTACCTTTAACTAACGTATTGTTACAAAAGGTTATTAGAAGTACATATCACTTTAATATCATATATGCTATGCCACGTAAGGCATTATTAAACCTCATTAAATATTACGATGGGGTTTTCCAACAAGTATTTGCGACTCACTGAATCTAATAAAAAGTTCACTTAACTGTAAAATGCGCTGTTTTAGTAGTAAATGTTAAAACTTAATCGTTAGTTTAGTTAATAGTAAAACTCGAGATATCGTTTCATAAAAGTATCTGGGTTTGAAGATGTTGAACCATTTGTTGGTGCTGGTTTTGTTCAAGGTCTTATTTACTTCGTCACTAGTTTTAGACCCAAAATTTTCTGTTAGATCCAGGCAGTTTTATCGAGACAGACATCGTTGGTACGACGGTATGGGCTCTAATCCTGTTGTCTCTTACCAAATTAGTGACAATTTCAGTGAGTATTTTTTTGGCACATGTATAATTTTGATACATAGACGTATTAATCAGAGAAAGACGTAAACCCATTATAATAAGTGAATAGTCTCGGTTCAAATTACTAACAAATGGAGCATGATAGAGACAGTAATATCCATAAATTAAACAATTTGTAGAAGTTAATCGGGCAGTTATAAATAGCCTATGCAGCGAATTATTAACGAATTAACTACCACCCGTTGGCTGTGACGGCGTTCGAACCTGTGAACTTTAGATCCACATTCTTGCACAATACCGACTCATCCACCTAGCCGGTACTTTTAATTAGATGTAGTGATCTACTTTAACTGAGCTGATACTTGAAGGTCTTGTGCCTCTGATTGTTTTTGTTGTTGATTGGACCCTGTTTATGTTCATGGCCCATAACGGTGACCAGCTGACTTGAAATGATTTGATTAGCGATTACAATAAATCATGTTTGTGTCAACGGCTGGTTCAATGTGGCCAATCGCTCTCTTTGGTCTGGTTGCCAAATAATCTAGGCTATAAGGCTTGAGGGAATCTTCAAAACGCATATAGAAATTGCACAAAATCAAAGATGTGTCGTTTTTGACACTTGACATGACCTGACATGACCTGTGCTCTACTCGGCCTAGTCTATGCACTCATAAGAGATTTTTGTTCGACTCCTAGTGGTGGAAAATACACCGCTGCGCTTAATCCTAAAAGCAGGTTAGTTGTGAAGTCCTTGGAACTAGTCCTAACTTCAACTGAATAAAACCATGTTTCATTTCATTTATTCGTTTGGTGAAAGCTGTTTGAAAAATGTGTTAAAGGAAGGTACATGAAGTAGGAAGGGTAGTCTGAAGTATTTTGACCGGTTTTGATAGCTTTATTCTCCAAAAGGAATTATAAGAAGGGAATATGTTATAAATGTTGTGAGGTACATTATGTTATAGGACAAGTTCGATTTTTTCACGGTCTAAAATACCTTACACAGACGAAAAGCCTTCTCAATAAAAGATTTTATCTATAGCTCTGGTACTTTTGATATCATTGAGGTCTTTACCCTGATGGATAATATGTCATGTTTATTTACAGCTGAAAAACAGATGGATTACATAAGAGAACAATTGCAGAAGATAACAACCAAAACGTGTGTAAGAGTTGTCGAATATCCTCTTCATGAAAAGTGTGATAGTTTTAACGCCTGTGTGAAGTTCAACAGTAAACCTGAGCCATGGTCTTGAGACTGATAGATGGTTGGTGTTCTTAGTTCTGAATGTAAACCAGTACGATAATAATAAATCGTATCGATGTTGCTAATTCTTTTGAAAACAAAAAAGGCTAAAAAGATGTGGCTAAATCTATTTTAAAAATGTTTTAGAGTTAGGTTGTTTTAAGGTATAAATTTTAAATACAAATCAAAATGATCAGCACAAATAAATTAATAAATACACTACAAAGCACATACAGTTTAGCACTATATGAAATTTAAAAGATCTAAATTTAGCTATTCTTCCCAAAACGCGTATTTCAAAGTTGTAACAACAAATTAGCATAACATAAAACACGCTCATTCCATGGACGTAACTTGTCTTGGTGGACTGAGCCTGTTGTTCACAGTACCAGAAGGACTGAGTTTGATACAGATTTTACTTTGGAAGCCCTTTGATGTTTTATTTATTTAATCTTCCCTCCTGATATATTGGTACGAAACGGATCTGTGGCGGATTGGTATTGCGCGCGACTCCAGAGCTCATCACTCCGGTGGCGCGGGTTCGATCCCCGCAGTCACCACTACAATTTGTAATTTTACTATATGGTGACAGTAGATAAAGGTCGAGGTTGAGTGGTAGAGGGACATTTTAGTCTCAAGTTGGTCTCGTTAAACAAAACAAACTTTACATTATAAGTATAGTTGTAACTGACACAGTATTCATCCATGGCTGATGAACGATAAAGTTATGGTAATTGTTAAAATAAAATCATGAATTACTTTCAGAAAATAACACTCATACCATGAAAAACTGTCCAAAACAAATGACCACGCACTTAAAAAACATTTCGATTTTGTAAGAGCGTTGAAGAGTTACGAAATCGGACTTAAGAACTTGTTGGTAGATTCCAAGGTTTCAATGACTTTTCGGAAATGAAAAATTGTTAACTTTAAACAACATAGCAATAATAAATGACTTCCACTTTATGCACTAAAAATAATGCAATTGGATCACTGTAGCTATTAGCAAGTGTCTATGTTTTCATTTACAGGACATACGAGATAAACTTGCAAGATCATTGTTTCCAAGACAAATGGGTTCTCCATGAAATCCTACACGCTCTCGGGTTTGGCCACGAACATCAGAGATCCGACAGAAACTGTTATGTCGAAGTTGCTGGAAAAGGTAAGCATTCGATTTAAAGGACCAACAAAGAAATACAGATAACTTTAGAAAAAGAAATATTTTTGAACCCCTTTAGGGAATATTTTTATAGGATTTTGAAGTTTGTTTTGACATGTTTTGCGTCACGCACCTCCCCTAAACCTTTTAATTTAACCCCCTTGTGACACATTAAAAGAAAGTTAATTTCAACCCAAACTCTACGACGCAACGAAAGATTTTGTAGCTCGAGTAGTTTTTATATCAATTTAAAGATGACACAAAATAAGGTTTAGAATTCCACATTTCACTTACGACTTATTTTGAATGGCAAAATGTTCTTCAAAATACTCTGAGGGATTGTCCAAAATCTCATGTTTTTCTAAGGGAATTCGATAGAAAAGGAAATAAACAGAAATGGTCAAAAAACCGGTAATGGAATTAAACGTTATTATTAAATTTATATCTTATTTTTTATTATATACACTATAGAGGTAATATTATACATTTTAGTTTTTAACGCTGGTGTGCACGACACTTTTCGATGCAGTTTCGCGATGAGATTTCATTGATTTCTCTAAAGATGCCATAAGTTACGGAAGATTTGTGTTTGAGCAACTTCCCCACATAATTAATCGGTAGGAAATAAGTCGATAGACTCCTCAAAAATATTCTGTCATCAGTTCCTGGGTTGGAGACAATTTCGTAAGCTACTTCTAGACATAAATGCCTGAAGCATGCTTAGCGCTAAACATGAAAATCCCAAGTCAACCCGTAATCAAGTTGTAATCCAATATTTTGGCGATTTCACTTCATTAATCTTAGACTCTTCCAACATGACAATTATTGGACATTATCAAAGTTTTAATACAATAACCTAGTCTACTATTACAATATTTAAACTTAATGTTAATTCTTAAAATCATATTATTTGTTGAACCTAAACACTATCACCTTCATAACAATATAAATATCCAGTTCCACCAATATTTTTGTCTACAGGTTTGACTGACCCTCAGTTCCGCATGGATGATTATATTGACATATCTTTTCCTTACGACGTACACAGCATAATGCACTACCGAATGGACGAACGATTAAGAGAGCCTAGCTTTGTAAGTATCTGGTTTTATGTATTATGTATTAGTATCGTTTGGGAAGCACGACGTTTAAAGTAAAGAAAGTTCCGACGCATTAAGCTTAGACAATCCATGGAGTTCTGTGTTTCAAGACAATGTTTTTCAATACTAGTAACTTTAAGTTCACTTAACTCTTAGGCTCTCGCGACCGGTATCACAACTACGAGTATGATTTAGCTCTTCCGGTTCACACCGAGTCAAAACATCATAATGATCAGCTTGATATATTTCGGTCTCGCTCTGGAGTAACATATTTAGTCACTGCTTATTGAAAAGAGCTACTTGGTAGCTAATATCCTATTGGTGACAGGGCTGCCAACCGTTCATTGAGCAGGGATGCCAACTGTCGACGTTCTCATTGGCTGTGACACTATCGAAAATATTTTTAAGGGCTTCTTACCAGCTTTTGGAAAGTTTGATGATGTATTTTCCTTGAAGTTATAACTATTTTTTGATTTCAATGGTTTATCGGATGGCTCTCGAGTAGTAATGTAAAATTGTTGATCATACTTTGCCTTTGTCAAATTTTAATGCATGTTTCGTGTTATATATCTACGTTCTGCGCTACGTTTTGAGTGCTTCAATTACTCACTGAACTCACATATACATACTAAGAGACTGAAATTTTCAGAATTCGGGTCAACATACAGAGTTTGGCAGTGAGGACGAACTGACTGAGATGGACACCATCGCTCTCAACTACATGTACTGTGGAGGTCCTCACTATTGTGACATAAATCCTACGAGATGTCAGTACTTCCGCTGCTGGATAGAATGCAACCCTTGTTCTGACGAGCCTATCAGCCAATGTAAAAATTGTACAGGGAACACTTATTAATTTTGAACTTAGTTCGTTTTGAGTTATATGGTATTAAACATATGTATTGCCTTTCTGCTAAAACCTCTTGATACCTTGATTGAAATACCCAAATAAAACAAAAGTGTATGGCACCGTTAGTAGACACGAATAGATGGCGAATGCTTAGGGCAGGAAAATCAACATAGTTACGCCAAACCAAGCACAGAATGCGCTACGAGGGAATTCTTTTGAGAGTCTCAAGTAGAGCCACTGGCTCGTTCTGAAGTAGTAAATAGCACGATTTGGTCACCAAAAATGACTGTGGTTATTTCGTTTGTTACCATGGCCACATACAAATTACTTTTAATATTTTGTACTGGGCAGCTTTGTAGTTGTTCAGATGTTGAAAACGCTCCGTTCCCCACCAGGAGAGGTTGGATAAGATATCAATGTGAGGGGACGCGGCAGCAGGGCTTCAGGAGAGGCTTGCCATAATCTTAGAGGGGAAGGTCCCCAGGTTTTGGCAAAGCTCATGTATTGGGGGTTAGAGTAGCCCAAATGGTTGTCAGTGGCCTTGCCACTTACTGTCATGATCGTCTCGTCTGCCGGACCCAGTCTCATTAATCTAGTCTTCCTTTTATTTAGCTGGTAGCGTAATATGCGCAACAGACGTGGCAGACGTGCATAAGGCTAACTAATCCCTAACCACTTTATCCCCTAAATCCATCATCTAACATGGCTACATTTTGAACGACAGATATTTATTTATTTTGATTAAAGTAATCGGCGTAAAGTGACCAGTAACTATCAAATAATCCTATTTTTAATCTTTACCCTTGAACTGATTAAATCTTTAACGGCTAACCCTGAAAAAACAACAAATATAAACACTTAACAAAATTGAGAAGACAAAATTAATAGAGAAATAAAGCACGTCAACGGGCTGTGACAGCTGCACACTGACTGAGAGCCGGGCCAGTCACCAGACAGTTCCATTTGCTGGCATAGAACGGCCGAGTGTCGACGCGAGGCTATGAACGGAGTAAATAAGAGTAACAAATTTCAAAGGAAGTTAGATTCACTCATGCATGTGGCATTTTAGTGCTTAGCTGCGTATCGGCCTGGTTTATAAATGCAACCCGACCAAGTATAAGTTCTTGGAAAGCCTCCTCAGACTAATTGAACAGTAAGTATAACTTGTTAAATAGCGTATACTCTTATGTGCATTCAAGAAAGGAAATAGTAACATACGAGTATAAGTAGCCTAATAAAAACCTGTAAAGAAAGGTAGTTTAGGCATATTGTCACAAACAGGCTATTTCATGGATAACTTAACTTAACCATTAAATGGGCTGTATCATTTATAATATTGTTAAACATCATTCAATAGAGTCTTTAATGTGTATGTGTGACTCACTCAATTAAAAAATGAAATTGACATAAAAATGCACCGCTTTATGGCTAAATTCTACAAATAATATAATACAAAATTGACAGATTTGCTTATGGTAAAACTAGACAGGTATAAAATATCTTTTCATGCATTTACCTGATTTAGAGTTTGAAGATGTTGAAACTTGTATTATTGGTTTTGTTAAAATTCTCAGTTACTTCGTCACTAGTTTTAGACCCGAGATTTTCTGTTAAATCCAGACAGTTTAATAGAGATAGTAGAATTTGGTTCGACAGTTCAGGCTTCTATCCAACTGTTAATTATCGATTTGACAAGGATTTCAGTAAGTATTACACACTGAACTCGTTTGTATAATTTATCATCACCACACTCGCATGGACAATAGTCTCAGATCATATGAATATAATTTGAACGGGAAATGACGGGGACCTTAATTAATATCCGTACAGTTTTAACTGTCGTAATGAACAAACTTTTACTGACCTAGCTTCGGCTCATGCATACCAACGGTGACCTGCTGTCCATAATGATCTGAAATTATGGAATGATCTGAAACGTCCATAAATTACTGATTATTTAAAAGATGGCCGTTAGGCTCATCACCTCTTCTGAACATAGGGACCACTGCAGGCCTCTGTTCCGACTAACTGGCGTGTCTACCATCTTTAGACAATACTGTCTGAACTCCCTACTAGCCATTAACAAGGACATTAACAAACTCCAAATGAGATGAAATTTGTAGGACAAAAATGTAAAGGCGTCAAAAACGCAATTCCATCTGTGTGGAGTATTACTTAAATGGACAGGTTATACTTTATTTCACTTTCTCAAATACTGTATAGGTTATATTACTTAACAGGTTTCTCAATAAAAGCACATGTTTAGTCCTTGTCTTTGTACTGTTATGACAAGATGGCTTTTACACTAGTACAGTCTAAAACTAATAATTCATGTTTATTTACAGATGAAGATGAGACAGATTACATAAGAGAACAGTTCAAGAAGATAACATCTAAAACATGTGTAAAAGTCGTAGAATATTCTCAAGATAAACAATGTGATAGATATACTTCTTGTGTGCAGTTCCACAAGAAATCTGAGCCTAACTCCTGCTCGACTGATCCATGGTTTGTGTTCTCAATTTCTTAACTACATTGAATAATTATAAAATATAGTACTGAATTCGCTAGTTTTATTTGATCGTTTAAGAGACGGCCGGTTAATGCGCACAGCTTCTATGATTGATTAAAACCTGCAACCAAAGCTGGCAAAGCATTGCGCAGCTTATACACTCCAGAACTTGTAATGTCGTCAAATAATAAGTTATAAGATAATGTATAAAAAATATTTTCCCTAAGAACACATACAGTAATTAGAAACGTTGTAATACATATTAAATATGCCAAGGAGGTTTTTGCTTTTAAATGATGCAATATTACTACAGTAGTTTTATTCTTCTAGTAAAACATCTTTTTTGTTTTAGTACGCACGGTACATATCAAAATATTTTTAAATATTTCCCTAGTTAAATTCTCTATACCGGATGAATCCGCTCGGGCTTTATCTAACCACTTCTTAAAGTATTTATATATATATAAAAGGAAAAGGAAATTAATGAAAGCTCGACTAAATATCACCTCCGTCTACTTTCAATACTTCCTTTTGAGCAAAAATTGAAAACAATAGCTATTTTAGTTGAATTTTTATTTAGTTATTTGCAAGGCAAACGCTGTTACACCAAAAACATTCATGAGTTAATAAAACAATATTGAGGAATATTGTAAAGAGGAATATATAAAGAGGATAAAATATAAAATTATATATAGCAGTATTTATAAATAGTTTCTTGATTATACGTGGCCTAACTGTACGTTGCTTTTAGAAAATGTTTGTATTTTATTTTCTAGGTCATTCGAGATAAACTTATCAGATCACTGTTTCTATGATAAATGGGTTCTTCATGAAATCTTACACGTTCTCGGGTTCGGTCACGAACATCAGAGATCCGACAGAAACTGTTATGTCGAAGTTACCGGGTCAGGTAAGCATGCGATTAACAGATTAAACAATACATTAAAAGAACAAGTCGATATCCCATTTAAGAAACATACTGCACTAAGAAAGAATGGATTTATAAATTATGCTAGAATTACATAGAAATACGCATTAAGAATATTCGACGAAACGATATAGGATAATTTTGTCCATTGTTGGACACCAATGACGCTTGTAATAGTAAAGGGCCGGCTCCAGGAAATTACTTCTGAAGACCAACATGAGCCAGAGTGCTTCAGTTAACACTGCCCCAAGCGATTAGAGAACCGACCACGAAGGTTTTGAAGCCAGCACCCCACGTCTGGGCTTAGAAGGTTTGATTCCTCTCCCTTACTTCTTCGATGGGTCGTGGTCCATCCTCGCAGGGAAAGGTGTCAACTTGCTCGTAGCGTCGACTGTCACCAAATATGTACGGCAGATCGAGTAGAGATTCTTTATTGGAATCCTGCTGGTTGAACCGAACCTCTACCCTTTCAACTGGCCAGATTGTGACTAGGTCTTGAACAGGTTGTGACGTCGAAGTCCCCTGTAGCTCGCTAGGGTGGAGGTGCAGAGGCACTGTACGTGCACGGCAGTTTCGTCTGCTCGTCCAAACCTCTAACAAAGTCGATCATTGCCCGATCATATTTCATCGCCTACAGCAGTTGAGTTGTCGGTTGTTGGTCCGGGCTCGTGGAATAAACCAGTCCACGAAGCGCGTGTATACGGCGCATGCAGTAGATGGTTGGAGACTGGATAGGTGGTATAGTGGCCCAGGCTACTCTTCCTTGATCCAGCTTTACATCAAGGGTGGTCTGGTAAGGGTGCTGCAGAAACATAAGTAAAAGGTAAAAAGGTTAAGTTTGTCTTGTTTCACGAGGTGAAGTTAAGACTACAAAGTCCTCTATAACATTCAACCTCGACCATTACCTAGCGTTACCGTATAGTCACTTTACAAATGTAAGTGGTGTCTGCGGGGATCGAACCCCCGCCAGATGAGAGATAAGCTCCGGAGTCGCGCACGATTCCATCCGCCACAGGTCCACTAAGTAAACTGTAAGACAGAGCAGAGCGCTCTGAAGGTGATTCTTGTGCGTTATACAGGAATATCGAAAAGGAGTGCATCGCAGTGCACTAGCTCCTGCACAGGTTTGGGAGTTTCCTGCTACCAATGCAGTTTAAATAAAATTAAATATATACCCGACCACTTTTACCTAATACAACTTTTAAATCTACCTTGCTTCCACAAATCATTTTAACTACAGGTTTGACTGACCCGAAGTTCCGCATAGATGGGAATATTGACATATCCTTTCCATATGACGTACACAGCATAATGCACTACCGAATGGACGAACGATTAAGAGAGCCTAGCTTTGTAAGTATATGTATGTAATATATATTCATATATTTTGTGAAACATTAAGTTTAAAGAAAGGACAAGGCTCTTTAAGCCTCTTTGACGGGCCACGAAGGTTTCGAAGGCAATGTTTTCCATCGACAGTAACTTTTAGATTTAGTTATAGTTAAGTCATAGCAAATAATAATAATAATATAATAATAAATACGTTTATTTTTCCATTTTAACATTGTAGATTACAATTAAATTACAGAAGTTCTTGAAACATTCAGACTTAAAGCTAAACACCACAAATAAATACAGAACCACGGAATAAAACATAATTATTAAATAATACACATTAATAGGAAAATATTAGGGGCCTCGTAGACAATTGTCAGAAGTGAGACCTCTTTCAATTAAAAGAAACATATAAATGCGTGATAAATACGTGTGACAAATAATACAGATAAAAACAATACAAAACATTGCATGGACATTTTTATTAAACACTTTTTATTAAACATTAAACATTTTATTAAACATCCATTTTTACAAAATGGAAATATCGTAAAAATTGTCAGGTTTAATATAACGTGGGATAATTTCTTTTCAAACGTTACTGTTTTATACCTTCTTTGAAATTTATACATTATAGCTTTAAGTGTAAGGCTTTAGTGTAAGGCTAATATAAAAACAAATTAAAATAAATAAAACCACTTAACCTTGAGGATATATGACGAAGACAGCTTTGCCGATGGAAAGGTGCCTCCTATTAAAGTTTTATCAATGGCTTAGTTTTACTAATTTGTATCAATGGCTTTCTCAACAATATTACCAAGTGCTAAAGGGTCTATACACCTTTACAGTATCTTGAAATACTCGTAAATCATGCAAACCTAAAATTTAATTTCCTCTTTGTAAATTAGATTATTAACACTAAATTCTTAATGTCCCTAAACTTTTCAGACCCGTGGTCAGCATACAGAGTTTGGCAGTAAGGATGAACTGACTGAGATGGACACTATCGCTCTCAACTACATGTACTGCGGGGGAAGACACTACTGTGACATCAACCCTGAGAGATGTCAGTACTTCCGCTGCTGGATAGAATGCAACCCTTGTTCTGATGAACCTATCAGCCAATGTAAAAACTGTACTGGAAACATTTATTGGTGAATTTATTCCATGTGACAAATTATTATGAACACTTGACTGACTTGGCGTTGACCTTTCATAACCTTTTGATACCTTGAGTAGGTTACACCACAATAAAATAGATTGTACTCGTATGTCCAAACCCTCTCCGATCCCAAGACTGTAATATACTCGTACCCGTAGGCCTTTACACGAAAGTAAAACAAAAGCTACTGTGCAGTTATCCAGGAAACAGATTAAGTCAATACAATGTGAGAAAACCTTTTTATTTCATCCATTAACTTGTGGTTAAGTAACTATGAACTACCACTTTTACTTGCTGTACGACATACATTTAAGGGCATGGTTTTGGGCACTGTTTAGAGGCACAGATTTTGTTTTAATATGTACCTACAATCCTCCTGGTGAAAACATTAAGTTATTTACCAACTCTCTCAAAAGAATAATCATCTATCCAGGTGGTTTTAGACCGTAGTGTCAATTTATGATTGGTGGTTGTAAATGTGTTCAAGTTTATTAATTTCTTGGTTATAAAGATTTTGTAAGACTTGGGTCTTTTTGAATGTTCCCAAAACTTATCTATACTTGTATACCATATCCGCCTTGGACATTTATGCGGATAACTTCAAATAAGTTTTTATTAGCTTGGCTTAGCAAACTAGAGATTCCATTGATGATGGTATATTCATGCCTTATGTTACTCAAGAATATGCCTACCAAACTTGTAAATAGGGGTATGGATGTCCCTAGACCGTGCATGTTGAATTTGCAAGTTTAGATACACGCTACTTCTAAAGTATTTGTCATAGAGCTTCCAAAAAAAATTAAATGAAAGATACCTTTGAGTACATGGTAGTCCAACTAATGTATTTGTTTAGTTGTTTAAAAAAGGTTTCTTTATATTTAAACAATATGAGATTTTTCTCCTTATTTAAACACTGTCTTTTTTATAGACATGACATACATTCTAGCTGCTTTACCATGTAGCCTTAAAACATCCTCTGCAAGTGGAAAACCCTATATGCCAAGAAATGACTGGACAGCATTTACCTGAACTTTTCAGGAAATCACACTTAAAGTTTCCTTATAAAAATAGTTGTATACGAGAGCAAACAAAATGTACATGGTAACTAGTAATTTTAATAAATTTGCCAAATACATCTTTTCATACCATGTAATGATTCAATAGGCTACCATAATAACGACTAAATTTAGGAAAAAAATCTTCGCATTACCTTGAACAGTGTTTTATTTTTAAAACTTTACAGTATGAACGTACAATAAATTTCATGTGGTGTAAGTCACTTATGGATATTTTAATCATCAATATATCAAGTAGATTCTTTAAGTGGAGACTATTGGCAATACTTGAAGATATATTTCAATTACAAAATGCCAATAATAAGCGATATTGTACCAAATTTATGTTGGGAAAATAAGTAGTGGACTGTAAAGAGAAATGGAATGGTTTGAGAATGGAAAAACTATCAATTTGTCATATTTAGCGGTTTAAGTAAAAAATAAAGCGGGTGAACTTACTTGATTTAATGCAACAAAAAAATCACTATTTATTGGCCCTTTGTATTTGAAATATCTCGTTAAGATATCAAGTGGTTTTAAAAAGTCAACAATAGTTCATAACTATTTGTCGCATTGAATTAGTTCATCAATTAATAAGTGTTCCCAGTACAGTTTCTACATTGGCTGATAGGCTCGTTAGAACAAGGGTTGCATTCTATCCAGCAGCGGAAGTACTGACATCTCTCAGGGTTGATGTCACAGTAGTGTCTTCCCCCGCAGAACATGTAGTTGATAGCGATGGTGTCCATCTCAGTCAGTTCATCTTTGCTGCCAAACTCTGTATGCTGACCACCGGTCTGAAAGGTTCAGGTATTTTGTATTTCATAACCTGGAAGACTGTCACCTTTCATGTTTTGAAATTCAAGACACCCCTGGAAGGTTAAACCTACTGTTTCACAAACTATATGAATATATGTACAATAATTACAAAGCTAATTTCTTTTAATTGTTAAGAGGGCAATCTTTCTTTAAACTCAAGTTAAACTAGTTATTTTACGCTTCTAGTTTAACTGGCTATATGCATATATACTATATAAAAATATACTTACAAAGCTACGCTCTTTTAATCGCTCATCCATTCTGTAGTGCATTATGCTGTGTACGTCGTAAGGGAAAGATATATCAATATAACCATTGATGCGGAACTGTGGATCAGTCAAACCTGTAGACAAAATGATTTTTAAAGGTAAGGTAGATTTAAAAGTGGTATTAGGCGAACAGTCCGGTATATATTTAGTTTTTAATAAAAGTTACATTAGTAGATCTCTAGGAAACTCCCGAACCAGTGCTCGAGTAGGACACTGCGATGCACGTCTTCTAGTTCTTCGTGTCTAACGGACAAGAATCACCTTCAGAGGCGGATGATGCTCGCTCTACTCAGTCTTACAGTTTACTTAGCGGACTCGTGGCGGGTTGGAATCGTGCACGACTCCGGAGCTTATATCTCCGCTGGCGGGGGTTCGATCCCCGCAGACACTACTTATATTTGTAAAGTGGCTATACGGTAACGCTAGGTAATGGTCGAGGTTGAGTGGTAGAAAGGACTTTGTCCTCCTAACTTCACCTCGTTTAACAAGAAAATCTTTACCTTTTTATACCTTTCGACATATGTTTCTGCAGCACCATTTCCAGGCCACCCTTGATGTAAAGCCGGATCAAGGCAGTATCACCTGCCAGTCTCCAACCATATGCTTCATGCGCCGATATACACGCGCTTCATTTACTGGTTTATTCCACGAGCCCGAACCAACATCCGACCACTCAACTGCTATAGGCGATGAGATAAGAGCAATGATCGACTTTGTTAGAGGTATGGACGAGCAGACCGAAGTGCCCCTGCGCTTCCAGCCTAGCGAGCTACAGGGGACTTCGCCGTCACAACCTGTTCAATACCGCAATCTGGCCAGTTGAAAGGGTGGAGGTTCAGTTCAACCAGCGGATCCCAATACAGCATCTTTACTTGACTTCTGCCGTACATATTTGATGACAGTCGACGCTACGAACAAGATGATCAACCTCGTTGACTTCAACTTTCCCTGCGAGAATGGATCGCGACCCATCGAAGATGCAAGGGAGAAGAATCAAACCTTCTAAAGCCCAGACAGACTTGGGGTGCTGGCTTCAAAACTTTCGTGGTCGGTTCTCTAGCGCTTGGGGCAGTGTTAACTGAAGCACTCTGGCTCATTTTGGTCTTCAGAAGCAATTTCCTGGAGCCGTCCTTTACTGTTTCAACCTTCACTGGTGTCCTACAATGGACAAAATGATCCTGTATTGTTTCGTCGAATATTCTTAATGCGTATTTCTATGTAACTCTTAATGGAAGCATAATTTATAAATCCATTCCCTCTTAGTGCAGTGTTTTTTTAAATGTGATTTGACTTTATTGTTTAATCTTTTAATCGCATGCTTACCTGACCCGGCAACCTCGACATAACAGTTTCTATCAGATCTCTGATGTTCGTGACCGAACCCGAGAACGTGTAAGATTTCATGAAGAACCCATTTATCATAGAAACAGTGATCTGATAAGTTTATCTCGAATGACCTAGAAAATAAAATAAAGACATTTCCTACTATTTACTATTAACTATTAATAAATATTACTCCTATAAATGATTTCATACTTTACACTCTTTATTTATATTCTACAATATTGTATTACTAACCTCATTTACGTTTTTTTCGTGTAAAATATCGTTTGCCTTGCAAGTAACTAAATAAAATTACGATAAAACAGCTATTGTTTTTACTTTTTGCTCAAAAATAAGTACTGAAAGTAAACGGAGGTGACATATTTTAGTCTAGCTATTATTCATTTCCTTTCCCTCTTATATATATATATAATTTAAGAAGTGCTATAATAAAGCCCGAGCAGATTCATCCGGTATAGGGAATAGGTAGGGCAAACGTACGTATACTAAAACGAAAATGATGTTTTACCAGAAGCATAGAACTCGTAATATTGCAGCATTTAAAAAAACCTCCTTGGCATATTGAATATGTTTTAAAACGCTTCAAATTCTATGTTCTTATGGACATAAATTGTTTATTCATTATCTTATTATTTATTATTTGACGAAATTACAAATTCTGGTGTATAAGCTGCGCATTGCTTTGCCAGCTTTGAATGCAGTTTTAATTAATCATATAAGCAGTGCGCTTTAACCGGCCGTCTCTTAAAAATCAAATAGAACTAGCGAATTGAGTACTTTATTTTATAATTATTCACTGTAGTTTAGGAATTGAGAGCACAAACCTTGGATCAGTTGAGCAGGGGTTGGGTTCGGATCTCTTGTGGAACTGCACACAAGAATTATATCTATCACATTGTTTATCTTGAGAATATTCTACAGCTTGTACACATGTTTTGGATGATATCTTCCTGAACTGTTCTCTTATGTAATCTGTCTCGTTTTCTTCTGTTAATAAACATGAATCATTAGTTTTAGACTGTACCAGTGTAAAAGACATCTTGTCATGTCAAACAGTACAAAGACTTGGGATTAAACATGCGCATTTTATTAAAAACCTGTTAGTTAAATTTTGTGAAAGGAAGAATAATGTTAGTGAACCCCTATTAGCTGGGTAGTTTTATTAACGTTAATCGCTTTGTTAATTATCGATTTGTTGTTTTCAATTTGATGAATACTTTGTTTTTCTTTTCACTACTTGAAAATGTACTTGTTATAAGTGAAAACCTTTTTCATTTTTTACTGTCGTCTATATTAGTGTAAATATATAATTGTTTTTTATTTACAGTTGAACAAGGCATTGTCGAAATATATCCTGAGCATTTTAAAGTTTTGTTTTATGTAAATATATACATATATACACGAAATGTTAAAACGTCAATGCAATATTTTGACTCAGGTGGTTTTGGAAAGTTCATAACTGAAAATTGTTTTTCTTTACGTCGTTTTGTTCAACGGGATGATAGCAATCCTACAGACCATTTTTCGTTAAACATGTTTCCGTTTAGACAATGTTTCATATTTTCAGAAACAATTTTCTGAATAACCAAAAATAACCAAAATTCATCTTTCTGCTGGTTATCTGTAACGCCATTGAAAAGAGACCATTTCGATCCGTCGGCAAATGAATTTAGGGATGCCCTAGCAACAAGGTATAATCGACAACCCATAGGTGATGGTTGTAGGAAGAGCAACCTTAATTTGGACCATGCACTTTGTTGCAAAACTGGTGGTCTGATAACGAGAAGACACAACGAAGTTCGAAACTTGCTAGGGGAAATATGTCTAAAATCTTGGGGTAATGTTGTAAAGGAGCCCATCATTAGTGAAGAAGAACCATGTCTGCGAGGTGATTTGGCTGTTCGTGGCATCTGGGAGTCTCAGAGGGAGGCATTGTTTGATATTCGTGTCGTAGACACTGATGCTCCCTCTTACACCTCCCGGCCTGTAATGTCTGTTCTGGCGTCAGCTGAAGAAGAAAAGAAGAAGAAGTACCTACATTCTTGCGAACAACGGCATGCCACATTCACACCCTAGTAATGACAGTTGATGGAGTTTTCGGGCCGCAAATGAATAGCTTCTTCAACGTACTTATTGAAAGGCTGGCAGAAACAACATCCGTGAGTTATGGCAAATTAAAATCTCTGACAAGAGCAAGGGTGTCCATCGGGATAGTTAGAGCAGTATGTGCGTTCAAGGGACAAGGAGAAGATTTGCGTGCTTTATTTTATAATTTTATATTTTCTTAAAAACATGTAAGAATAGGTCTCCTTTAAAAGTTCAAATACGCTCTCATGTCAGAAGTTACAACAATATCACCATTTTGTGTCTACTCGTATAACAGAGTTAAACATCGATAGTTTGGATGATGATAAATTATACAAACGAGCTCATTGTGTATTACTTACTGAAATCCTTGTCAAATCGATAATGAACAGTTGGATAGTGTCCTGAACCGTCAAACCAGCTTTTATTATCTCTATAAAACTGTCTGGATTTAACAGAAAATCTTGGGTCTAAAACTAGTGACGAAGTAACTGAGAATTTGAACAAAACCAATAATACAAGTTTCAACATTTTCAAACTTTAAATTATAATTCCGGTTAATGTATGACAAGAGATTCTAAACCTGTCTAGTTTAACCATAAGCTAATCTGTAATTTGTCATTGTCTTGTCATTACATTTAATGTTTAAGTTGAGTGCCCATGAAATGACTTGTTTGTAAATATTTGGCTAAATTACCGTTACTTTCTTATTATACTTATGCTTATTGTATATCCTGTACATACTATATATACGATCAGAATAAAGTATTATCATTTGTCATTTGTAAACTAACCCATTATGATGTATCGTTCAGGAAATATTAGCTTGCGTTTAATTTAATGGGTTTCTCTAATGTGTTATCTCGGTACAACAAATAAATTTACACGCCACATATCCGTATCATTAAGTTCTTGATGTATAATAATTTATAATCACATAATGTGTAAAGCTTACTACGCCTTTTGTTGAAAAGGAACTCTTGATTATACTTATTATTGAATTAAAAGAATGTTTAAACTATTTTTTGTCGTTTTGATACATTTCAATATTATTTTGTCACTTGTTAGGGACCCAAGACGTTCTGTAGGACCGAGACAGTTTGTCACAAATAAACAGCATTGGTATGATTATGGAAACAATCAAACGGAAATATACATCGCCTATCAATTAGATGAGAAGTTTAGTGAGTATGAAAACTTCACCTGCTAATTGCTTTTATAAGAAGTACGAGTATTATGTTATAATAGTAATTGGCTGGCACTAAAATAGGAACCGCTAAACAGTTTTGGAAAACCAAATTGGGGTAATTGTAAAAAAGTAAGGTGTTCCTCAGGGACCAGTGCTACCTGCTAGTCTATTACTAATTAATATAATAATCTTTTAATTCAATTATTTATTTGTAAGTTTTGCGCGTTTGCTGATGACGTGGCTTTAGTATGTTCAAATGCAAATATACTCTTGGATATTGGGCATCAAATTGCTTATAAGTTGCTTACAATACCCGAATGTTAATTTTGAGCGAAGAGCTTAAAGTGTTTGAAAAATAAATTATCGTCTTATTGAGAAATTAAAAATAGATTTATTTTTATCATAAAAGAAGGTGTGCTGCCAATCAGTCTTTAATAACCGCCTATAACGATGTCAACATTAAACAACTGTACATGTGTTATATTCAAGAGCATGGCAACATTTGGATATATTCTAGGTGACAAGCTTTATTCGAAAGGAACATACTATTTACACACTGTACTAAAATGTATTATTAGAAAACATTTAACTCTTTGGCTACAAGCTTTTCCTCCCACACTGTCTTGTCACTCTAGGAAAGTGCAGCGCTCCACCATGGCGACTATACCTCTGAGAAACCACCGCCCGGAACGAGAGCCCTCAGGTAACGAGGTTCTTTGGGGAAAGAGTCTTGTGGACCATACAGCTGCTAAACATCCTGCACATATCTTCCATTGCCAATTAGTATGTTGCACAAATAATGTTTACACAAATTAAATGCATTTTCACAGGCCAATGGGAGAAACAGTACATTCGAGATCAATTCAAGAAGCTAACAACTTTCACGTGTTTGAAATCGCTGGAATACGCCCCTAATAAAATATGTGACGATAGAGTCGACTGTATTCACTTCTTCAAACAGCCTGAACCTACCTCTTGTGAACTAGACTTTAGGTTTGTGCTCTTATGTTATTTAAGTTGTACTATATCAACATTAGAACGGTTATTAGATGGCATTGCGCTTTTCGAACAAGCTGGCAGATTTTAAGTTTTGAATTTGAACGGTACAATATCAGGTCAGTTGGGTCATGCCTTAGTGTCCATTCAGCATCGATGTAGTGGTTCAAAATGCTAGTTTTATCTACAGTGCTTTACGCTTGCTGGTTTGCTGAATCTCGACAAATTAACCGAAGTGTTCGTTTTGTTTGAGGTTATTCAGCTCCATTGGTCCATTGGATAACAAGTACACTTTCTGTTGCTCTTTATTTTTAGATTGAGAAGCTGGTTCAAGGTTTATACCAGTAGTCTGATGCCTTCCTAAGGAAGGAAATGTTTTCGGTTCTATATGCCATAGAGTCTTTTTATATTTTAGGCTTATGTTCACCAAGTCCGGCTGTATTTTGGTTTCACACTAACCACGTGAGAAACTAGCAGGGTGAGATGAAAATTACAAAAGCTTCAGGTTTTGCAACATACTACTCTTCGTAGAAACATTGCTCTTACTGTTTGCTTTAGAGGACACAGCCAAACTAGCGATAAAACGTACGAGTATTTTTTCCACTGTCACTGCAAATATCTCAATTATGTTACTTTCTGCATTATTTGCAAATATTCCAATAATGTAACATTTCTGGAATATTTGCAGATTTCTTTTGAATTCTAGTAATTTCCAATAAGTGTGAGCTTCCTATACCATGGATTGGCTACAATGTTGAGGTGGACAATATACAATGCTCAATACTCCAATTTTCACCAACTTCCATGAACGTGGTTTCAAATTATGCTCAAAATAATCCAAACATTGGCTCTTTCAAAATAAATTCTAGTACTGTGACGTCAGCTAATGTTTTTGTGTAATAACGCCAATTGAGCCCTAGACGTAGCGTTAATAATGTCTTTCTATTGTGTCGGCTTACTTTCTAAATTGTGCTTTATAAATAATGGGCATTTAACTTTGGTTTCAAGGAGAAATGAGGTAAATTTGACTACTCATTGTTTTGAAGACAAATGGGTTCTACATGAAATCTTACACGCTCTCGGGTTCGGTCATGAACATCAACGATCCGACAGGGATTGTTACGTCATAGTCAGCGGCTCCGGTAAGTAATTAAATCTTTTTCATATCAACCGACAGGTGATTTTTTCAAAAATAGCTCTTGCACCCTTTTTCCCAAATGCCAGGTAGGAATGAGTCATTATTTTACTTTCAATTCCGTTACTATGAACATTTCTTTTCATTTATAAAACAAAACAGCTGATATCAGGACTACTTTGGCAATTGGTATTGTAGATAATTTTATTGATGTTTACGTATTCTGGTTTTCAATTAATTAATTTAAAGTGTTTGTAAAATAGGATCTGGAACATTAATATGCTCACAAACGGTGTTTGAGCTCTGGTTAATGGTTAACCAGTTCTTACAATAAATATATCTGTTCTGCTTTTAAAAGAGCTGTTTATTATAGTAGTTAAATGAAAGATTGTTACTAAATATTTTGATACAAAGCGTTTATTTGATTGATTCAAGGAAACATGGCATAGCTCGTCTTAAATAGGTGAAGTGTTTATACATATGGTTTTCAATATGTACGCGTATTGTTCTATAAAAGGCTTATGCGATCAAAATGTTTTGAGGTGAGTTTAAAATACTTTGGGCGTCGGGGAAGTATTTTTTAAACTTGACAGGCCGTTGACAAATAAACTACCGCCTGAAAAGGCCTAACTTCATGAACCACTGTTCTGTATCTCCTAGCTACCGAGCTCTCTCTGATTCAAGTCTCATGGTGAGAGTAATTGCCACTTCCTCTTATGTCATCGCATCTGGAGGGAAGTGGAGATCTCGGTTGAGGGAATACAGCTGAGTTCTCCCCTCTGCCAATTGATATACGAGTAGAAATTACTACAAATAGTTATTACTAATGTACTTACATTTTAGTAAAGGCAGGCCTCATTTAAAGAAACTGATATCCTTACTGGCTTTTACACTCAAATCTGCTCAATCAAATGGGACCGACAGTGATGTGAATTTTGAAACACGAAAGGAGGCAACGTCTCAATAGTTTTTATATCCGGGAATCGAACCTGAAAAGTCTACGTATTAGCCCGACACGCTATCGTTGCTGCCACGTGTCTTCACTGAGGTAACCCAAAAGAAAACACAAAAATAGCCTATATGAATAAACCATCTTTTAGGTCTTTTACAGAGTTACTTCTTAGTGAGTGTTCTCATCATTAATACACTAATGCCAAAAGACTAACACAAAATCGATTTCGACATATGTTTGAATACAGGTTTAACAGATCCGAAATACGTCAAAGATGAATTTGTCGACATATCTTTTCCTTATGACGTTCACAGCATTATGCATTACAGAATGGACGATAGAATGAAACAAGTGCCGTACGTAAGTATGTGTCGTAGGATAAAAATTTAAAACAATTAAACTTTTATCCGTCTAGTTCCAATAACTCAAAATAAGATCATGTGTTTTGTAGTTTGGAAATGGTGTGAACTAGTGGTGATTTAGCATAGAAGAGAGGATCGTCCTTAAGTATTTTATTTAACTATTTCAACAAACTCAAAACTTACATAGGCCTACCTAGTTTTAATGTTTTCACTATCAATTTCGGGTTTTGCTTGCCAACCTGCCGGCTTTAGGTTATGAAGGTATTTCAAGTTGAAAAACGGTTCTACAACTAGGTATAATTTGTTAAAACCTATGAAAGCTGAAATCTTTCTTAGAAAAGCTATCTTTCTAGTTTTCTAGCCCTTTATGTCTGGTTTTCGTTAACAAATTTGGTCTCAAGGTATAGAACAAAATGTAAGCGTTAGCAAAGGAAATGTCTAATAAATGTATTTCTAGATCAAAATTTAATAAATATAAATAAGCTTATATTGGATGACATCTATTCAAAAATTAAACACAAATTCTATTGTTTAACGTTTTGTTTAACGTTAAACAGTAGAATGTGGATTTTCTTACTAAGAATAAATTTCATCCAGTGTTTGTGGTGTTTAGAATAACTTATAATACTAAATTAAATTGAACCTTTAATGCGTAAGCTTATATTGCTGATATTTTACAGACCTACGATAAACACGACAGTTTTGGCAGCAAAGACGAACTGACTGAGATGGACATCATCGCTATCAACTACATGTACTGCAGGGGTAAGCACTATTGTGATTTAAACCCTATGAGATGTGAGTACTTCCGCTGCTGGATAGAATGCAACCCTTGTTCAGACGAACCAATCAGCCAATGTAGCAACTGTACTGGGAACACTTATTAACAGAAATAAACTAAGCAGAAAATTACAAGTTGAAATAACACGTTAAACGTTTTTTCTTCTTCTTTGCAATACATTTTTGTATTGTTTCACAATAAAGCATTTGTTTGTCTTTTATTATATTATAAAATACAAAATAATGAACATGGCAAATATGTTGTCTATCAATTAAACCTCTTAAGACCGTTTCCTGACTAGCTTGGAGGGTTGTAAGTGGCAACCTGAATACCATTAACGATTTTGTATACGTTACTTAGGATAGATATATACGAAGCACCTGGATAGTGAAATCGACTCGCTGCTCAACTCGACATAATTAAATAAATGATTATGTTTAAACACATATTCCTGCTAGTTATTTTAGTGATGATTTAAAAAAAGGTAAAAAGGTAAAGTTTGTCTTCTTTAACGAGGCGAAGTTAGGACTACAAAGTCCTCTCTACCACTCAACCTCGATCTTTACCTAGCGTCACCGTATATTCACATTACAAATTGTAAGTGGTGACTGCGGGGATCGAACCCGCGCTACCAGAGTGATAAGCTCCGGAGTCGCGCGCGATACCAATCGGCCACGGATCCGCTATGATTTAGGGTCTAGAGTCTGATTTGTCTTCAGGTTAAAAGTAATCTGAAACAACACAAAACATTAGGAAATAAGCTAGCCTAAAAGTAATCAGCACGAGCTGACCAGTCACCCACCATCCTATTACCTCTATTCTTCCCTTCAAAACAAATTAAGTTGATAACAGCTAGTTTAAAAAAACAATACAACATGGTAACAACTTTTCGAAATTATAGAAAAACAAATAGAGCAATTAAGCACGACCACGGCATCTTCTACATGTAGGAATTTATAATAAGAGGTTTTACACTTAATAGGTATTGAGTAGCATGTTTTGAGTCCTTTATACCATGCCTTGAGCTGTGTGTGCTATTTTCTGCTGAAAGTTATGATTATCCTTACGCTTGAGTTTATTTTTGAAAAGAAGTAGCCGTAGAGGCCTTAACTTAAACAGGAGCTTGGACGATTGGACGGTCTGCTAGTTATAAGTTTAAGGCAGGAAATGGGATCGTAGTTGGCAAGCTATATTGCAGTATAAATAGGTGAACTTCTACACAGTTTCAATTGACCATTGATGATTTTTTTCTCAGTTTAAGTTTTCTCAATAAAAGAAATTTACTACATCAAAATATCTTTTTCAATTTTAATACACCTACAACCATGTGTCACTAGACGCACATTGCGAAAGCACTCAACAATAAATAAAGAAGTAGACACTTTAAACTTCGAAAATGTTTTTTGTTGATGTTCAAAACGAACTATAAAACATAGTGGTATCAATTTCTACTTTTGGTAATTATTGAACACTTGTACTGAAATAAGTTAGTTTTTAAGATAGCAAACTGTATACAAATAATGTAAGTCGTCATGTTTTTTCCAAACCTTTAGAGGTGTACAAGGTTTTTTTTAACACTTCCATGGTATTTTTTGTTTTTATACACTTCTTAGTGGTTTTCATAATTTTACTGTCTCCTTTTTAAAATAATTTTCATAACGACTATAATTTAGCTAGTTCGAAACTAGAGATTTTTGCTTCAAATATTATTATACTTTACATTGTTATTTTAATCTCTGCTATCTTTAAGTTGTCTTACAAATTCACTTGGTTTCGCTCTTTTTACTTTTGTTTAATGATCTGTACAAAATGAGGCGCAAAACTTTACTTAAGGAAGCGTAAACTGTTCGGCATATTTTAAGCCTTTATAAACTTAAACACCGGAACACCATACTTTATTAATTGGCAAAAGCCCGTATAAACTTTGTGATAAAACTTCGTTCTGAATCGTTTAAATAGCAATAACAGAAAATATATTATTTTGATAATAACTTAGCAGGGTAACGTGTATTTTAGACATGTTACATATATTATTTACTGTTTTGTTTAGCTTCAATATATCTTCGAGTTTAGTTTTAGATCCAAGCTATGATCCCCCTGTTGTCGGACCAAGACAGTTTTTGTCTTATAAAAAAGACTGGTATCAAAACAGGAATAATCCACTTACTATAAAGTACGCTCTAGATGATAAGTTTGGTAAGTATTATACTTTGTGTAGTATTGTATAAATTGGACATTACACCGTATGACTCATTGACATATGAGTCATAGACACTGTCAATGTCATGATGAAAATCTTGGCGCAGTTATACATTTACTCCGTTATAAAAATATCAATATAACAAACCACTGAAAACGCACGCAAGAAAAACTTAGAACTGCAAACTTCAAAACTATTCCTGGTTGACTAAACGTACCACTTATCTACAAAGTACACGCGTAATTAAATATTTTAAAACGTAGTCCTCCTGAAAATTACAATAAGTTCCTCCATTACAAAAGTGGAATAAAGAATAAATTGAGCTGATTGAAACTAAACAAACTAAATAAAAACGATTAAAATACTGTGAAAGAAATATAAGTTTTATTCAATTTGAACTTTACATACCGTGTACATTAGAGGCTTTGTTTACATTTGAATAACTAAACAAAGAAATCAAATGGTCATTCAAATTAAAAAAAAAAACACAGAGTAATATTTTATACCACTCATCTTACGCAAAGTCAGGTTAAAAATGCCAGTCACTTTGGAAGGTTTTCTTTACAAAAATACAGGGTGATCATACAAAAATAATGGGATTTTAAACATGGTTTTAATAAAAATTTAAATATATTTTGATTGATTTTAATCCTTCTCATAACAGATCTTCTCTACAAATCTAGTAAGTTTTCGTATGAGCGTCATTAGCGGCTCAGCAAGTGTCCACTCGTGACTCAAGTTCTCTCCAAACGCCACTGGATAAGCCGGCAAACGCCTATCCTGTGACCTACGAGGAGTCCAGACATGACACTTTGCAATTTTCTTAAACTTTTAGGGAACTAAGGTTAGAATGAAAAATAGAATCTAAGTATTCTATTTGTATTAAATTTATGTTTTAAATAAATCTTGCCGTTGTTTTAAGAAGACCCTGTAATTTAATGTTTTATCTGCGTTCTTATTAAATTATATTATCTCTGTTTTATCTTTGACAGATGGCGCGGACAAAAAGTATATCAGGGAGCAGTTTGACAAACTAACGTCAAAAACCTGTTTGAAATCACTTGAAATCACAGACGGGTCGTGTAGAGTTAACTGTACTCGTTTTATCAGTAAAGAGGAGCCATCTCCCTGCCAAACCCGTATAATGTAAGAATTTTTTCATTCTTCTAAAATATTATTATGTATTTTGTTTTAGTTTAAATGTTTCCCTATGACCGAAAGTCGAAGAGCTAGAAGTAAATTACTTCCATTCTAAAATATATATCAATATAATATCAAACGTTGCCAAATATTATTATTATTGATATATGACCCAGTCGGATCACGCTAAGTACGTATAAACACTGTCTTTAAAAGTTGGCTTTTCTTTGTGCCCATACTTGCTTCATCCTTTCTAATTCAGCTCAATTTCTTTCGTCATTCTAGGTTACCTCTCTAGGATAAAAACTCTAGATAAAACTTCCTTTTGAACAATATTTCAATCACTATTTTAATCTAAATGAGGGTTGTGTAATAACCATCACTTTTAAGTAGTCTTTAATTACCTGCCACAATCCATTTATTTGTTTCTACTTTTGACTTACTTCGAGTTTTATAAAACTCTAAAAGTTGCTTTGTTATTATAGGAAGCAGTATTTTTATAATTAGGACCAGAGATTTTCTATTTTCAGTCCTAAATGTCAGTTTATTCTTCTATTTCCTTAAAACTACGAGGTCTGCATGCTTGTTTTTCAGTGTTTGTGGACCTAATATTTTAATTTTCATTTTTTATTTGATGCAAATTTTACTTTTTTTGAGAACTAAGAGTTCTGCTGCATACGGTCATTCTGATTTGATTACCGCGTCATAGCGACGTATTGAGACCGAGTATTGCGTATTGAGACATCGTTGTTGTTATTTTTTCGCAACGTATTTTTTTTGCAATTGTCCTGCATATTGGATAGTTTCTCTAAGGAACTTAAATTGATGAGCTCATTTAATATTACCGTATTTAATGTTCATGTATTGATGTTAGGGGCAGTCTGAGAGAGTGCACCTGCCCTATCACTGCTTTACAGATCAATGGGTGCTTCATGAAATCTTACACCTCATCGGGTTCGGCCACGAACACCTGAGGTCAGACAGAGATTGTTACATTCAAGTCCTCGGTGCTGGTAAATATTATTCAATAATTATCATACATTTATTCATAGCACCATGTAAAAACTGGTGTATTAGTGCGACCGGTTTCGACTATTAAGTCATCATCTCGGCGAGTTACCACAAACAAAATACATATTTCTTAGTACAAACACAAAGAATGTCAAATCCATATGGTAAAACAAAATAACAACTAGTATTAAAATTGTAGAGTAAGCAGCTAAAACAATGGCTTCAATTCATATGTAAAACCTTGCTTCGTGATGATCCATTTTTTGATATTGTATATTTTGTCGAAAGTTAGGTTTCTTCTATTAACATGGGTAGAATTAAGTATATTTCTAGGACCTTTTAAATTACTCAGGTAAATATGCAAGTCTTCCTTACAGTTCATTAGTTTGCCTCTCCTTTCAAAATCTAACATTTCTAAGTTGTCTTCTATGCCCTTGTAAGTATTGTTTTCGTTCAGAATGTGTTCAGCAAAGTTTTATTTCATCTTTGTGATATTGTTAGATTTTACAGCTTGTATATGTTCACACAACCTTGATTAAAAGCTTCGGCCTGTTTGGCCAACGTAAAAGTTTGGACAGTGGTAACTCGCCGAGATGATGACTTAATAGTCGAAACCGGTCACGCTAATACACAAGTTTGTATAGGGTGCTATGTTTCCTTTCTTAATACATTATATTAGTCAACAAATATTGAATCAATAAAAAAATAAATTTACATTTTACTCATGTGCAAAAGTATCGAAATTAGTTTGGATGTTAGCATACTCTTGATTTGTTTCAACTGAATAAGTTGTACTGTTCCGTATTTTTGAATACCATATTAAATACTTTTGCTACATATAGATACATATTTGCTAGTTTAAACAGATCAAGAAAACTTCAACCACAAAGGTTAGTTGAAATAAGGAAGGATATCTCCTTATTATTTTTGTTGAGCTTTTATTTGGAAGAAACAGGTTCACGAAAGGGCCACCAAAGTACACTATTGTACTGTTACAATAACACTACAGTATACACTTGGAAGCACCAGGAAATTAAACTTTATTAAGAAATTACTGTATTTTAAAATCGCGCTCATAAAAATGACTACAAACTATGGACATGTCTTAGTAAAATACGAGGGAAATTTTAAAGTTCAATGTATTTTATTTTCTTATTATTTTTGTATTTTCATCTGAAAACTGTCGATAGTTAACTTTGAGCATTTTACACAGTGGAAATATTTGCAAAACATACTGAACATATTGTTATGTTTTATAATACAGAAACTTTGAATGTTAAGTTCAGCGAGAAATCCAATGAATGTAATCGTCAGCATGTTATTCACAGTTTATAACCCATAACACAGTATCCTAAATTTGTAGTTTCATGTGTTGTTTAAATTTTAATACACCCTTTTGATATAGGATTAACTGATTCAGAATTCAAAAAGAATGATAATATCGATATATCTTTCCCATACGACGTACACAGCATCATGCACTACAGGAGGAGCGAACGGATCAGGCCGGCCGAATTTGTAAGTTTTATCACAACCTAAACAATATAAAGCACAACATAAAGCTAATGGTAAATGCACTAAAATACCGTAATACTAGGCCGACACGCAGCTAAGTACTAAAGTGCCACTGGCGTGAGTGAATCGAATTTCCTTTGTAATTTGATACTCTAATTCGCGTCGCTCACGGCCTCGAACTAACCTGAACCTCCTGTAGCGAAGTTTTGATAATTTGATAATTATATTTCTATTTGTCAAAAAACCATTCAAATTATGGTTAAATTTTCATGTCTTCCACGAAATGGGCAGGCTTCATGTAAAGAACAATATGGTAAAAGCTTTTGTTATCAAAAGGATAGCACTTTACAATATCCGTTTCTAGGACGTTTCTTTTAAAAACTCCGGAAGGATTTCTACTTGAATTTAAGTTAAGTATCTATATACAAGAATCTTAGAGAAACATAATTCAATTTACGCTACTTGGAGAGACAAAACTGATCATATTTTGGAGCATGAAATAGTAAAAGAACACGCTTACCGCTAAACGGTTGTTTGGCTCCTAAACATCTGAACAAGGACGAATCATGCAACCTAAAACCGTGCTTACATGAACCTAAACGAAAAAGCGTAGCCTTGGTAACGAAACCAAAAATCTAACCGTCCCTCTTATCGAATACAACTGATTATGTTACAGGCCTATAACCAATGGGAAGACTTTGGTAGCTATGATGAACTGACTGAGATGGACATCATTGCTATCAACTACTGCACTGCGGAGGGTAAACATTACTGTGACATCAACCCTGAGAGATGTCAGTACTTCCGCTGCTGGATAGAATGCAACCCTTGTTCTGACGAACCTATCAGCCAATGTAAAAACTGTACTGGGAACACTTATGAATTGTAATGCACTAAGAAATAAAAACACATCATTTCCAGTTGAAATTACATTTTAATAAATATAAATCTGCAAATATTTCAATAATGAAACATTTATTAGCCTGAGGTATTTCAAACACTAAGTGTTCATCTTCAGAGGTAGGCACATCAAACTGATGGAAAATATAAACATTTTTACATTTTAATAGTTTTGTTTTTTCTTGCAAGATACGAGTAGTTTTATTTGGTTTCGCAATAAAACATTGTCGTCATTTGGCTCTAAAAGAGTTCCTTTAGACACATCTATTGAGTATAGTTGTACTTGAATTACCAAGGAAATATATAGAATAATAAATAGTTTGTTGCGCAACATTGAACATGATATGCAATCGTCAAACTACTGTACCATAACATGATGTATATTTCATCACTAGATCCTAAAGTGACACAAGGCCAAAATAACGCCCGAGAATCTGCTGAGAATTCTAACCTCCTGGCAGATATTTAAATTTAATGGTTGTTTTGTAATATTATAGATCTTATAGCTTTAAACTCTATTTTGAAAAGAAATTCTCAAAAATTATCCCTGCAGTTGAAATATGTTATTTTATAAGTTATTTATTATAATTATTATTAAAAAAACAGTTTAAAAAGAAACAATTGACATCAGTATATTAAAACACGTATAACATTTCTAAACATCTATGGATTAAACATATGATATGAGACGTAATGATTCGCAAAATAAAATTTCGTTTTTCTTAAACATATTTCAACAAAAGACACGACTCCGGGTGTTTTGTTCCATCAATAGCTTGGTAAATCTGCTTCAGACTAATGAAGATAAAGATTCTCCGGAAAGTCGGTGACATTAAGTTTATGCGGAAATGTCTGACTTGACAGAGTTTATCTTGAACAACGTGACTGATATAAATGAAGGCATCTTGTAGCTAGAAGCTCATTATCATAAAAACCATGAAAATATACATGATAACTAATTCAACATATACGAGTATATGCAACTATGTATGACCAAACACTGTGTTTTAGTTTAAGACACCAAAAGCCCTGTTAAGGGAAACGATTGTATTAAGGGTCTGCCTCAGTTGTCACCTCACAGAAATCCTTGGGCGTGGATTCGTTTGCCCAAGGAACACACGACACCACGCACGTAACAGCGGAATAAACAGCCTTCTTTCAACTGATGCGGCCTAACTGTCAAACCGAGCCCTCGCAAGGGTTTACGTAGATACGTTATCACCTCACAGAAATTGCGTGGATTCGTTTGCCCAAGGAACACACGACACCACGCACGTAACAGCGGAATAAACAGCGGGTCTTAACTGATAAGTTCGCAAGGGTTTACGTAGATACGTTATCACCTCACAGAAATCCTTGGGCGTGGATTCGTTTGCCCAAAACACACGACACCACGCACGTAACAGCGGAATAAACAAACTGATTAACTGTCAAATCGCAAGGGTTTACGTAGATACGTTATCACCTCACAGAAATCCTTGGGCGTGGATTCGTTTGCCCAAGGAACACACGAGCACGTAACAGTCTGCGGCCTACACGTAGATACGTTATCACCTCACAGGGGTCCGTTATGTAAAAACCAGCCCTCAAGGACATAGATACGTCATGTTTATAACATGTAATGTGTTTTACATTGAAAATTTCCCAAGGAAGATTCACGACACCACGCACGTAACAGAGTAAACACGGGTCTTTCAACTTAATACGTTATCACCTCACAGATCACACGACACCACGCACGTAACAGCGGAATAATTTTAAAACTTCTGAAAAACAACATTATTATTTGCGTTTAACCCTTGTAAAGTTTCTCCGTCCAGGTTTTTTCCTCTGAAACACGTCTGAAGGCTTACAAGAGTTGAATTAAAACGACTTTGTATTTTGAAAACTTAACAAGAGTTGAATTAAAACATTTCTTAACAAGACATTTCTGGCTCAAGTTACAACATATTTTCACCTGTGTAGAAAGTATATTCAGAGTATTTGAATATACCATTTGCTAAGACAAGAAACTTCAAAACTTCCTTAATTTGAATTTACAACCACTACTGCACAAAAAAAAAACAAAAACAGGAATTATAATTAGCAGACATTACTTTAGCATGTTCACTCTAGTGACTTAATTATGAGGTTTTAACTAGTTCCAAATTTGAGCTTTTTAGAAAGAAATGTATTTAATAATCTAATTGTTTCAAAAAGCGGTAAATCATATTAGAGCTAGACATGGGATAACGTTGCCAGGTAATATTGTTTTAGATGATTCCTGTACAGGATTACATAGTCCTCTTCCATATTTGCAATTACCAGTTTCGTCAGTATAAAGGGTGTACCAAAAGTACGGTTTTTGAGAAGGTTCAACGAATTTGATTAAATGGTCCTTTTACATACTAATAGTAATAAAAGGTTTTCTGTTTAGAGGGAGGTTTTCCGCCCCCTTAAAGTCTGCCCTTAAGGTGCAAGAAGAAAATCTCTAATGACAATACAGATAAATAATAATGTAATAGTCTACATGTATGAAGTGTATGTGTGAATACATAGCTACAGGTTTCATTTCCGAATGATGACTATTTTACCTATTTTTATTCCACATTCAAGTTTTTTTTATAGTATAATTCTATCAAAAAATTACATAATTATGCGTTTTTCTTTTCGAAGTAGCTCTTGAAAGAGACGCCATTTTGGGTTCCAGATTGAAGGTGCATATTAGAGAAAAATGACGCACACCCTATTCAATGTACGTATTCGATTATATTTAAGACCACTAGTTTGATCTGAAAACTACCTAAGAATAGATTTTTAAATTCCGGTAATTCTCGATTAATAATTGTAAAAGTTGCTTATATGGATATACATCTATATGTATATTAAAATAATTGATAAAAATCTAATGGCAGTCAGTACGACCGTTCTATCTGGTTGATTTTCTTAATTTGTTTTTTGAATGAAAGGCATTTATGCATAAATTCATCACCAAACCTAAAAAACCGCTTAACTTTCGCCCTTCTCAAGTTATACTCAAAAAAGGGTTTTCCCATGTTTTCTTAGCTTTGTCCTGTCATATCTAAGGTTTTAATCGAGATAAATTGTTCGTTTTGGTCTAAGAACACTCACTGAATCATGCTCTTTTATAAGAGATATGTAGAACGTATGGGCAAAGTATTAAAAATGCCTAGCTGCTGTAAATGTAAACATCAACAAATAATAACAATTACAGTGTTTAAGTTTCAACTCTCAAGGAAATACCCTAACTGAAAACGTTAAGTCATTAGCGAAGTGAATACGCAAACCGAGAGGCCGAAGCAGAACCGTGAGCGAAGCGAATGGAACCGAGGCCGGAGGAGGAAGTAAAGGTCTGGGGCGGAGCCTCCAGCTGGCCGAAGGCTAGATTGTATGAACAATTTAATTTTGTTGATTGACTTTGTTAAAACTTATGCAAGAGACTTCATAGTTTCGGTAAATACTGTCCAAATATTTAAAAGTAGATTAATGGAGTTTTGCAATGGCAAAAGTTCTTTAACTAAATCCATCAAACTTTTAATGAATTGAAGATTCGCGTGGTTTGAAAAGTTTGTCAATTTGTTAGAGTTGTAAAGGATTTCTACGTTTTGGATTAACGCAAACTTGGCAATTTCTTTAGTTTATTCAGTAACTCACTTCACTAAGGCATCAGTAAGAACAAAGGGAAGTTAAACTAAAGTTAAATTTGCAAATTGCGTTTTTTTAAATCAAGTAGGCTACTATTGCGTCCCATCATTGTTGTTTGAGTAAAGATTAACTCCTTTTTATACTTTAGCGTTACCATGATTCATATTGATACAGATTTTGAAACAACGTTTGAGTTTAATAATATAAGTCGAATTTATAAGGCTTTTAATATTATATTGTGGTGACGAGCTGAAGTTTGAATTAGTTTGTGAAAAAATAAGTCTTTATTACTGTGAAGAAGATAGGTTTATAGTCCTCTCTTCCACATAACCACCACTCATTGTATATTTAAATAATTGGCAATATACAATTATTGTATTACAACATATTTAATTAACATAAAACTAAAAAAATAAAAAGGGTATACAACTTTAAAATGAAGTCGTTGGTGAAATATGAAAAAATAAAGTGTGTGTTAAAAAATAAAAAAACACAAATCATATAAGGAATTTTCAAGAGAAAATGGTTTTTACTCAGGAGTTTGTTCGTATTTATATTCTAACGCCGATTTCAATTGATCGCAATACAAAAATCATAGTACTCGTATAACGTCAGTTTATTTGTATGTTTAATGTATGTTAATTTGTTTTATGTACTTGTTTATGCAAGCTTTTTGTTTGTTTCGACCATAAAGCATTATTATTATTAGTTAGATATTAAAAAACTTAACAACATAATTAGATTATATATAATAATTATTAGGTTTTAAATTTACCTTTTCAATTTTAGTATACTCGTACTGTCCATGCCAAACTTTGAAATGTTATGGCTTTCCATTGTTTACGAGGGTCTAGGATTCTAATTTAACTATGACATTTTATGTTGTTAAACCCTGAACCCAATGAAATTGAAAGTAACACGTTTTAAATAATGTATTTAATGAATATAAAACTATGGATTCTAACTGAATAACTATATTAGACATTATTTTCATTCACTTATAGGCATAGTCGGACCACGCGAATTACATTACGCTGTCTTAAAAGTTTTTTTTTGTCCAAAATTGCTTTATTGGATTTAGCTCTTATTCTTTCATCGGTGCAGGATACTCCTCTCTTTTAGTAGCTTTCCCCTATCAACCATAATTTGTCTGGAAGATTGTCTAAAGAAATATATCCTTTGTTTAATTCCTGCCGCGTTTGATACTCAATGAATTGGGTCTACTTGTGTCTTACTTTGAGTTAAAATTGGAAATGTTGTAGTTTAAGTTTATCGTCTCAACAATTTGCGACTGTTTACTAATTTTGTTAGCTTAAAATTAACAAAGTGTAAACAAGTTGAATTACACTAGTTTAAACCCACCTTACTAACTTCGGAACAGCAAATTAGTTTAAGTTTCTACTTTAAACCACTTTGTTCGACCTTGCTTTAAAAGCTTAGTTAACACGTACCTTACTCAACCAAAACAGTACCCTTTTGTCTGAGACTTTTATACATTTCTTTACGTTTTTTCTTCAAAATCATTCATCAAGATTTTCACTTGGCATCTCATCTTCTAAAATATACAACTCACTTTTCAGAGAGAAAATTGATAATATAACTTAAAACTATAGTCATACGTATATATAAAGTTCAAAACTACTGTCATTAGTTTTATACATTAATTTAATCATATGTTTTACTTAGTTGTTTTACAATGGTTGTCATTAGTGTCATTATATGATGAAGAGTAATGATGACATTATATGAATGATATTGTAAATACTCTAAATATTATAAGTTTTCTCTCTGAAAAGTGAGTTATACATGTTTAAAAGATGATATGCCAAATAACAATCTGATAATAAATCCATCTTCACCATCCTATTGCCAAAATCATTCATCAAGTTGCATTTTATTAGCTTAAGTTAACATATAACGTGAGTTTTGGCAATGTTTTGAATTTTGTCCAGTTGAGTGTTTGACAATAGCCACTAAATCACTATTTGAGATGCCGACCACTCTCATGAGGGTATTTTAAGGCAAATATGTGGTGAAGGATGAGTGTGATGAGTAGTTGTAATGAGTTATGAGGTGTAGTCTTGTTACAAACTAAGGCCGACTCGTCCTAAGAATAGGTCATTAAATAATAGCCCAACGACCAATGGAAATACAAGGACCAACGGCTTAACGTGACTTCCGAACCACGCAGGTGATGGTCTGATATGTCTAAACGATGGTGGGAGTTGATGCGGGTATCATCAGATGATCACTGACACGAAACTAATTTAAACTTAAGAGTTCTTGTATAATTGTTTAGTGTATATTATACACTAAAACAAACCCTATAGTAAAACCGCTTCAACCAGTGTACGAATAATATAGCCCAGCTTAAACAAAGTAATAATTTCACCACATACTAAAAATTATTATAGTAACCTATGAGACATCTCTAAATATTGAAAATATCTTGGCAAGTATTCCACAAATTAGCTTTTGATATAATTCGTAAAACATTCTTTTAAAATATAAAAATCCTGGCAAATTGTACTTGGCACAAAATCCCCACATACTAATTTTGTAAGAGAGGTAAAGGTACACAAGTGCGTATAATATGCCACTATCAGTACTTTTCGTGTGCAGTGGCTAAAGTAGTTCTTAATAAATACACTGCTGAGGAAAGCTCATAACATATGTACTCAACGCGACTATTCTAATCCAAGTTTTTATCCAAATACACGCCTAGGAACATTGGCGTTTAATGTAATTCACACAAAACTATTAACTAGTGTATTTTAAACCAGGCCGACACACAGATAAGCCCTAAAGCACCGCTGGGACGAGTAAAGCAAATTTCGTTTGTAATCGTTTATAGCTCTCAAGTACTCAATTTAAAAATCATCTTATCACGTCAGTAGTAATATTAAGTTTTACCTGTACATAGAAATCCATTAAGGCTCGTCTTGAAACCTCTATTCAGTACACAGCACTTATCGAACAATATTATTATTGTAAACTTCACAGAAACAACATCTTCTACTACACACCCGACACGTACACAAACCAAGGAGAACGCGATCAATAAATTTCATGTGACAACTTGATGCAGGCAGTGCTGAGGCGCAGTCAGCTGTTTCACGGATAAACAAACACAAACCACAGATAACAACTGACATCTCATCTCATGCAAATAGTTGGCTTGTAAAATTAATAATAAACCATAATTTATTTCAATTTAAACTGGTCCTCTCATACTATGCGGTATTTCAATTATTATAAGGGCATTTAATTTAAACAACGAATACATACATTTTAAATTGTTTATTATATGATAGTTGATCTATATATATAAAAGAAAGTGTCCTGACTGACTGACTCATAATCAGACCACAGCCAAAACTACTGGGCCTAACGAGTTGAAACTTTGCACACCTGTTTGTGGTAGCCCAAAACCACCCACTAAGAAATGGTATTGTAAAATTCCTATTTTAAGGGTAGTTTTTGAGGGGGTGAAATTAAGCAAAAATGGGCCGTGTACGTCTTCACTATTTGTCCGCTAGCGCCTAAACGAGTGATCCGATCTTCAATCTGATGGAAAATCGTTAGTGTGGCATGAAATTATGTACAAGTTTTATATCTAACATTTTTTTTATCTCTCTTAGTTTACCAGTCAACGAGCAAAACGTATAAAATCTGGTCACTTGGTCCAGTTTCCCCCGCGCCGCGCCCCACCATATCGACCCCATCTTCTATCCAGTTGCGCCTATGTGTAGGTAGAATTTCAGATATTGATGTCCTGTTAATCTCCTTTTAGGCCTTGCAGAATACTTTATTCATTCTACGTTTATTCAGACTAATATACTTACCTGTCCTGCATGTTGAAAGAGTTGTATTACTGTTCTTGAATACTGCAACTGTACTGCACTTCAATACGGCAAAATAAGTCATTTTCGAACTCTAAAGATATATCGAACGATTATTGGTGGTTACTACTTGCCGAACTAAAAGTATAAGCATAGGTAAAGGATGTGGTGTCAAATTTTAAAAATATAATTCTTGAATTTTTCATAAAAATGTCCATACGATGACTGATTATATTAAAGTAAAACAGTTTTACGGCAGTTTGACGAGATACGAGTCAGCTTATTGGCAACAGCAAATAGTTTAAAGTTAGTTTCAATTGAATTTTCTAAGACATATTATAATTAGTGGGTCTTACCTTAATTTTATGGAACACTTTTTTACTAAAAATATACACTTTGCGCCGAGCCTAACCTAATATAAATAGAAAACTTGAAGATTTGGATCTGGAAAACTATTCCAGACCAACTGTGCAAGATTGTCAACAGTATGGAAAGCTTAATCGAGCGAATTTATCAAAAAATCTGCAATATTTCACCAGATGACTCTTCGAGGGCTTTGTGAGAGAGCAATCCATACCTCTACAAACGACACAGCAAATACCATTAATGCAGCTTTACTAGAACAGCTGCCGACCCATAGAATGAGGTACGATTCATTTGATTCAGTAATCGAAGTCGATGATGCAGTGCATTACCCGGTTGAAGTTTTGCACACTCTCATTCCACCTGGTAAACCTGCACATACTCTCTACCTCAAGGTTAAGGCACCTATCATGTTACTCAGAAATTTAAACCCCCTAACCTGAGTACGGAACAAGGCTGCAGGTAAAAGTCCTTCATAAGTACGTTATCAAAGCCACCATCTTCACAGGCATAGGCCAAGGAGAAACCGTATATATTCCTGGCATTCCTCTGATTCCGTCAGACTACCCTTTCCAGTTTAAAGGTCTGCATTGTCCTGTAAGAGTCTGCTACGCCATGACTATTAGCAAAGCTCAGGGACAGAGTTTGAAAAGCGTTGGTGAAAAGCGGCTGGCGTTGGTCTGAGAAGTAATTGTTTCTCTCGTGGCCAATTGTGCGTGGCCTGTTCTAGAGTCAGCTCTTCTGCCAGCCTGACAATTTTACAGCCGGAGAAAAAGACGAAAAATATAGTCTACAGAGAAGTCCTTAGCACCTAGCTTGGCAGTAGGCGAGGGAAACCGCCCTAAAACAACTCCCCTTAGAATGATATCCAGGCAGCAGGTGAGAGGATTTGCGTAAACAAAAGTCCCCGTTGATCTAGACAGTAGGCGAGGGGATCTGCGCTAACAAAATTCCCCGCAGAATGATATCTAGACAGTAGGCGAAGAGATCTGCCCTTATAAAACTCCCCGCAGAATGATATCTAGAGAGTAGGCGAGGAGATCTGCCCTTACAAAATTCCCCGCAGAATGATATCTAGAGAGTAGGCGAGGAGATCTGCCCGTACAAAACTCCCCACAGAATGATATCTAGAGAGTAGGCGAGGGATCTGCCCTTACAAAACGCCCGCAGATTGATATCTAGGCAGTAGGCGAGGAAGATCTGCCCTTACAAAACTCTACGCAGAATGATATCTAGAGAGTAGGCGAGGGGATCTGCCCTTACAAAACTCCCCGCAGAATGATATCTAGAGTAGGCGAGGGATCTGCCCTTACAAAACTCCCCGCAGAATGATATCTGGGCAGTAGGCGAGGGATCTGCCCTTACAAAACTCCCCGCAGAATGATATCTAGGCAGTAGGCGAGGGGATCTGCCCATACAAAACTCCCCGCAGAATGATATCTAGGCAGTAGACGAGGGGATCTGCCCTTACAAAACTCCCCACAGAATGATATCTAGGCAGTAGGCAGAAGAGGATCTGCCCTTACAAAACTCCCGCAGACTCGAGAATGATATCTAGAGTAGGCGAGGGATCTGCCCTTACAAAACTCCCCGCAGAATGATATCTAGAGTAGGAGGGGATCTGCCCTTACAAAACTCCCCGCAGAATGATATCTAGGCAGTAGGCGAGGAGATCTGCCCTTACAAAACTCCCCACGCAGAATGATATCTAGGCAGTAGACGGGGGATCTGCCCTTACAAAACTCCCCGCAGAATGATATCAGGCAGTAGACGAGGGGATCTGCCCGCAGAATGATATCTAGCCCTTACAAAACTCCCCAGAATGATATCTAGGCCTGCTTACAAAACTCCCCGCAGAATGATATCTAGGCAGTAGGCGAGGGGGATCTGCCCTGCCCCACAGAAAGATATCTTTAGAGACGTGGGGATCTGCCCTTAAACTCCCCACAGAAAGATATCCACAAAACTCCCCACAGAAAGATTAGACGAGGTCTGCCCTTAAAACTCCCAGAATGATATCAGGAGTAGGTGAGGGCATTTGCCTTTCAAAAACTCTTGGGGTAGGTGAGGGGATATGCCACAAAACTCCCGCACTATCTAGGCAGTAGGTGAGGGATCTATACCCTTACAAAACTCCCCCGTAGCATGATATCCAGGAAGTAAGCGAGGGATCTGCGTAAACAAACCTCCCTAATGGGAAACTAGCACGGATACCTCCTCGTGGTGTTTCTAGGATCATTCTAAAACTGTGTAAATTTCAGTGTTGGTAAGTAACAAATTAGAAAAATATTGTAATCTGATTGATCACTGTAGTCAAGATACTTGAACTCATTTTGTCCGTGGCGAAGCAACAAATTCAATTAAAATTTTAAAATTAAAAATTCAAATAACTGCATGTACTGGTTATTTTAATAAATCAAATCTCGTAATCCCGCCGCAATTCTCTGATGCATAATTACGGACAAAAAAGTAACCTGTCGTCAAGTCAAAATATTTTCATTACAATTCCTTCAAACAATGTATTGGCATTAAAGTTACCATGGAGATTATTTAAGGTCATGAAATTCAAAATTATAAGGAACAAAATTGCAAGTAACGTTTAAAGTAAGAGTATGGTGATGGAAGATGCAAAATTCAAACATCTCTTGTAAGTATAAAATAAATTTTAGGTGACCTCTCATTTAGAATCCCCCACTGATCACAATTCAACTATTTGGAGGTGTCAACCAAATTATAACATGGGCTCGCGCTTGGAGCACCCAAAATTCTCATTCAGGACAGATGATGGCAAAGGAAAGGATCACAATTCAACCATTTGGAGAAGTCAACAAATTATAACATGGGCTCTTGTCTGGAGCACCCAAAATTCTCATTCAGGACAGATGATGGCAAAGGAAAGGATCACAATTTAACCATTTGGAGGTGTCAACCAAATTGTAACATTGGCTCGCGTCTGGAGCACCAAAATTCTCATTCTGGACAGATGATGGCAAAAGGAAAGGATCACAATTCAACCATTTGGAGGAGTCGCCAAATTATAACATGGGCTCGCGTCTGGAGCACCCAAAATTCTCATTCAGGACAGATTAAAAGGAAAGGATCACAATTCAACCATTGGAGGTGTCAAAAATTATAACATGGCTCGCGCCTGAGCACCCAAAATTCTCATTCTGGATCAGAATCTGAAAGGAAAGGATTCAACCATTTGGAGGAGGTGTCAACCAAATTATAACATGGGCTCGCGCTGGAGCACCCGAAATTCTCATTCTGGACAGATGATGGCAAAGGAAAGGATCACAATTCAACCATTTGGAGGTGTCAACCAAATTGTAACATGGGCTCGCGCTGGAGCTTTTACCCAAAATTCTCATTCCCTTGGACAGATGATGGCAAAGGAAAGGATCACAATTCAACCATTTGGAGGTGTCAACCAAATTATAACATGGGCTCGCGTCTGGAGCACCCAAAATTCTCATTCTGGACAGATGATGGCAAAAGGAAAGGATCACAATTCAACCATTTGGAGGTGTCAACCAAATTATAACATGGGCTCGCGCCTGGAGCACCCAAAATTCTCATTCTGGACAGATGATGGCAAAAGGAAAGGATCACAATTCAACCATTTGGAGGTGTCAACCAAATTATAACATGGGCTCGCGTCTGGAGCACCCAAAATTCTCATTCTGGACAGATGATGGCAAGGAAAGGATCACAATTCAACCATTTGGAGGTGTCAGCCAAATTATAACATGGGCTAGCGCCTTTGAGCACCCAAAATTGTTATCCAGATAGATAGGAATGTTAAGGATAAGGATCACAATTCAACCATTTGGAGGTGTCAACCAAATTATAACATGGGCTCGCGCAGCACCCAAAATTCTCATTCTGGACAGATGATGGCAAAAGGAAAGGATCACAATTCAACCATTTGGAGGTGTCAACCAAATTATAACATGGGCTCGCGCCTGGAGCACCCAAAATTCTCATTCTGGACAGATGATGGCAAAAGGAAAGGATCACAATTCAACCATTTGGAGGTGTCAACCAAATTATAACATGGGCTCGCGTCTGGAGCACCCAAAATTCTCATTCAGGACAGATGATGGCAAAGGAAAGGATCACAATTCAACCATTTGGAGGTGTCAACCAAATTGTAACATGGGCTAGCGTTTGGAGCACCCAAAATTGTTATCCAGATAGATATGGGAATGTTAAGGATAACCATCTATTTAATTTATCAGGACATGAAACCTTTGGCAATATCTTCTTGTAAAGTTAAACTGATTGGTTGAAAATAAATGTTTGTCAAAATATAGTGTCCTTATACTTTTAAACTACGTAGCATCTTAATGTTAAACATATGTGAGTTATTTTTTAACCGACTTCAGAGAAACAAGGAGGTAACAAGTTGACCTGCGGCTATTTTAATTTTTTATGTCTGTCCACGAATAACTTTTGAACGCGGCCATCGTTTTACACCCATGTGCGTTGATTGGTTGATCTTACCTCCATAGTGGTCCCATTTAAATATATTTTTGATCTGACTAATATTTCTATATAAAAAAAGTAAAAAACCTCAAAAATCTCAAAAACCCAAGTACTTGTTGCGTATTTTGCGTGGTAAAAGCACTATTTTGAACCAAAAAAGTACTTCAATAGCACTATTTTGATGTAAAATTAGATTTTCAACCAGATGGTGGCCTTACGTTCTTTGAATATTTGAGTGTTGCTGAAATAAAGAGATACTTTCGTCTACCCCACAAATAAAAGTTCATAATATGGCAAATAGTGTGCGCATATAGTGGTATTCTAATATGTATCCATTCTCGGACCGGTTCTCTTTTTCATTTATATTAATAATGTAAAATTATGGCGTAGAACCTCAATACCTAATTCAATATACAGACGATACCACAATTATTACTATTTCAAACTCAACAGAAAATCTAGAAATTCAAGCTTTTGAAAAAGTACACATTTGTACACAATTTTTTGAAAGTTTGTACTCGTATCTTAAAACTAATTATAATAAGTCAAGTTTTATTAATTTTCAACTTGGCAGGCAGAATTCCGATTACTGTCCAACTGCAATGATAGATAATCATTTGCTGGAAGAAGCTGAATCAACAAAATTTCTTGGCGTTTATATGGATAAAAATTTATCTTGGGACAGCCATATTGATTATATAAGCAAAAAGATTTCCTCTAGAATTTTTCTTCTTAGATACCTCTCCCAGCATTGTAAGCCATATACTTAGAATGGCTTACTTTGGTTTAATACAACCATATATAAATTATGGTATCATTTTGTGGGGTTCTTGTTCAGAATATAAACTCTTAAGAATTTTTATTCTACAAAAGAAAGCTGTGTGAATAGTATCAAAATTACGTTTGAGGGATTCTTGTAGAGAAATATTTAAAGTATTAGGTATTCTTACGCTACCTTGTATTTATATATATGAAACAATTATTTTTCAATAACAAATGGTAGTTTGGTAACAGGTCATGATATCCACAACCATGACACTAGAAATAGTAGTCAATATAGGTTGGGATATCATAGACTTAAATATCTCATAAATTACCGTTAAATTTTTTTTAACAAATTACCAGACTATTTAAAAATTATAAACTCTTTTAAGTCGAAACTGAAAACATTTTTAATTCAAAATCATTTTATAGTGTTGGTGAATTTATGGACGATTCAAATACAACTAATTTTTCTTTTTCCCATACAAACGTTTTCTAACCAAAACTTAGTTTTAGCTTTATTGCTATTCGTTGCCAGCTGATATCCCTATTTTACAGACATAACACATATGTACGGAACAAAAAACTGCCACATTACAAATCTTTTTGACAGGACGAAGTCTGTCGGGTCCGCTAGTATACTATAAAATGTTTCTAATTTAGCTGATTTCTTTTATTGGGGTGAATTTTATTTAGACCTAAATTTAATTGAAATTATGAATGAGTTTTACCAGACCAGCAGGGACGCCATCACCTTGGTTCATAGGGGCCAAAACAAAATTCCCGCACTTTCCCGCAGCATTTCAATCGATACTCTAGGTGTAAACTACTTTGATTGTGTCTGCTATACTTGTACCCTGGTAAGTATAAAGCTCATGTAACAAATGTATGGACAGTAGGTAGTGAGTGTTCGTTTGAATCTTTTAGGATTTAACAAATGTTAGGCGCGAGGTGCGTTGTGTAAAAAAACAAGTGTACTAGACATAAAGTGTAGAGCATTTCATTCCAAACTAACGATTTTGTCTCAAGTTCAACACTGGATCGCTCGTTTAGCCGCTGAGCAAAATTTTGAACTGAGAACAGGTATTTTTATCAATGTTCTAGCCCCTCAAAATCAACCTAAAATTTTGAACTTTGAAAAAATCCTCTCTTAGTGGGTGCCTACACTATAAAAGGAATGTTCATCCAAATTTACAAGTTTCTAGACCTTGTGGTGTTGGCTCGGTGATGATGAGTGAGTGAGTCAGTCAGTCAGAACAAACCTTTTTATAAATATAGATTTTCATTATTTTAATGGTTGCCTATAGGTATAAGAATAACTATTGGGAAAACCTTGCAACTACACATATTAGAGAAGTTTAGTTTTTAATACAACAATGTTATGGATTTTCTTGCTTCGTTGACGGTCAAACAAACACATCGACACTACTGTTGTCCCTGCAGTAAAACTATCATCACAATGATAGATAGTTAAATATTACCAAAACTAACCTTTATTCCCAAGAAATGTAAATTAACGTTATTACGTTAATATATGTTTCAAATAATGTTTTTAGAGAAAATGACAAAACTATCTTTTTTTAAATCCTTGCTCATTAAGACCTGCTGTCCTTAGTCTTATGTCTTAGGAGAACCCGTGGTAGGTTGGAATCGTGCATGACTCTGGAGCTCATCACTCCGCTGGCGCGAGTTCAATCCTCGTAGTTTCCAATTAGATTTGTGAAGTACACAGTGGTAACGCTAGGTAAAGGTCGACGTTGAGTAGTACAGAGGGCTTTGTAGGTCTAGCTTCTCCTCGTTAAACAAGACAGACTTTACCTATTTATTTTACCTCCCTTGAAAATCGTTCAAGTTTGAACCCTAGATAACTAAAATTATATTTAACTTGTACTATAAAATCACCTAACACTCACTGAACCACTGGTCCATTTATATTTATAATTACCCCTTGTCTAATTGAGTAGAGCCGCTAGGCAGGGGAGTGTACTGTTGTGTATTTACTAACCACAGAATGTTGCTAATTGCTAATTGATGCTTCACCTTCAAGCTATACAAGAGCACACTATTTGTTTCTATCAAAGTGTTAATATTTAAGCTTTTCATCAGCAAACAATTTTTAAAATGTTTAATCTTTTTCAAAACAAAACTATTAACAGACCAAAGGATATCAAGTGGCCTAGTTTACAACATAAACGTAAACAAAACAGATTAATGATTTTGATGATTGTTGTTTTGTGATTTATATATAATAGTTTAATTTTCTATAGCTTCCCGTTTTGTTTGGTTTCCCATTACATAATTACATATTCTATACCTGCAGACATTTCATTTTAAATTATCTAATCATTATTATATTACATACATTGTTTGCTTCATATTATGATACAAGTATAATATGTCCCTTGTTGAAAATATATTTGTCAATATCATGTGTCGGGTATAGATGTGGGCCTTTGTCATGGATAACGGAGTAAAGGCTTTGCCAATATAAGGATTCTGCGTTATTATTACACCAAGAAAATCCGGAATACGCAAATACTAACATTTCCAACAACAAAGATGGTGAGATTTCCGGATGCTTTTCATCGTTTTTTATGAACAATAAGACACGACGTTTTCGGACCTGGTATTGACTTCAGGTAAAGAGTAACCTAAAACAAAACTCACAACATTAAAAAGTAAGCTTGCTTATTTTCTTCCCTTGCATTGGTTTTGCCTAAATATATGTTTTTGTTTTTCTGTTACAGTTGTTCAGTCTAGTACACATCTGTGATTTGTCATCCGCTGCGCCCAGCTGGTCAGTCAGTCGGTGGGCAGCTGTAACTTGCTGTGGACGTGATTATTTTCTCTCATTGCAGCTTGTTTCCTAATCTGTTTTGTATGTTACATTGTTTTATAGACTAGCTATTAAATCATTTATTTTTATAAAAACACACAAACAAGTGAAACATTATACTTGAGGAAGATTTGTTTGACAAAGTGAAGGAGTGTTTGAAGGTTCACTTGACTGAACAATGAGTTTGCTACAATGTGAACATAGAGAGAAAGAGATATTTCCCAAGAGGCAACGCCTTTCACTTGTTAAAAGTTCCAAGATTCGCTACTCCAAGAAATCAAGCATTTTATTTTGTAGAGTAAACAAGCGTAATTCTTTTGGCATGTTGCTCTATTGACAGCTGTTTTTAACATATACATGAAAACATATACGGAGTGAGTTTAGAAATGTACCCCCCTTCCTTAAATGTTGAAAATGGGTAAAAAATTAAATCCCTTCGAAGTGTTTTTTATAGAGTTCTGACGTTTACCCCACATCTCACACAAAACACCGCAGGGGGGGGGTTCCCTAAATCTCACTATACAAACCCCTTTGTGGCATTTTAAAATAAAAAGATTTTTAATACACATTTAATGACGCAATGAAAGTTCCTTTAACGCGACTCGTGTTTTGTAACACCAATTTGAATATTACATGAAATCAGCTTTAAAATACCACATTTTATATAAAAATTTTTATTACATATATTTTGTCTTGAAAATTATTTGAGGGAAACATCAAACCCTATAACATTATCTCCTAAGGTGTTTTGAAGAAAAATGTGTCATACAAAAATTTGTTTAAGCGGAATGTAGCATTTTCAACTTTATTTCTTGTAATCTTTAAGTGGGTATTACGAAAAACCTAGTCGAGATACACAATTTTCATTGCGACATTGAATTTGTATTAATGTTTCCAGGTGCCACATACTGCGGGATTGTATATAAATTTGGGGGACCCTCCCCTGGTTTTGGTTAGACAGTGGATGACGCAAAATACACCAAAACAACATTAAGATCCAAAAAAAACATTATCCAAAGGGGTTAAAAATGTTTCCTTTTTGAAAAGTGGGGCATTCAAAACTCACCCTGTATAGTGACATAATATATATGACAAGTTGTTCTTTTATTCCGAAGTAAGAGGTAGTTTTGATGACCCTTTACCCCTTAGACAGACCAGGATGATTTTAATGACTTTATGTTACAAAAATTTTAAAAAAGAATATTTTATACACGCTAGCTTGATTAGAGATTTCGGTCCTTAGCAAATCTTTTAAATATTATAATAACAAAACAGTTCTAGCTCAGTAGAGTAGTGTTCAATTCTCAGTAAGAAAGAAAAATCCTTTTTATAAATTTAAACAACCTTCAAACCCTTTGAATACATGGAGCGTTACTATAAATGAACAACGTAGTTAAGCTTTAAATCTGCCAAACAAATTTCGTGTAATGTTTGCAATTGTTGACGAAAATAAATTCGTTTCATGTGTTCTTGCCAAATCTACTGAATGTCACAATCCTCAACAAACAAAAGGCTTTTGTACAAACCGTTTGCCACGTGTACAGGGATTGGAATTGAATGAACATTTGGAACGCTTTAGAGGTTTAAAGCAACATAAAAAAAATCTGGGTTCATTTTTTGTTGTTTTATAGTATTGTTCTACATAATGTATGGAGTAATGTTTGGATGTTGTACGTCTAGGCTAAGTTAAAGTATAACTTCCAATAAGAAAGGTTTTAACTCTTAAATAAGATTAAGGATGCGTAAAAATAGATGAATTTAAAGTTAATTTTTAGTAATATATTCTAAGGAAAGATAGTTCATATAATAGATGTAACTTTAAAGTTTAGAGTTTAAACTTGTCTCTGCTCAATTGGAGCAGAAGTTAGTAGTTTATAAACAAGTGGTATGTAAATTAAAGTGCAATATAGAGCAAGTTATTACCGTTCTTTCATGCAAATAAAACAAAGCACCTTTATTAAACTTTCATAACACAATAAAACTAAGTTTGAAACAACAGAAGTTGGTACTCCTGTTCAATGATGCAGGATAATTTGTTTAGTTCTAAAATGCACTATATCAAACTTAAAAGTTTTGTAAAATACACGTTTCTTCATTTAGCTGGATTTTTTTAATAATAAAAAAGCTTTGGTTTAACCTTCAATAAAAAACAATTGTATTTTATAGCTCATTCTGTAGCTTTGTGGCTATCAAAGCCATCACATCACGGTAGGGCGTATTTTGAAGAAACGTGGGTAGTCTTCAAGGATTCTAACACAGCTTGGCTAAAGGTTTTAGTGGCAAAAGAAACAAACTTATTCAGTTATAAACAAGTTTTTTATTTTCCATATTCTATATAAATACTAGTACACTCAGTATCATATGAAACATATTTACCTTTCATTTTGTATTCTCCAACACGAATTAGGTATTAGTACTAGTATTTAAGTTAAACATCTTCTATGTAAACACAAAATTGAAGCAATGATAAGTGTAACAGTTATAGAATGAACTAGTGTAGTAAGGTTGAGTCAGGTTGTACAGTATCAATCAGTAAAGAACGGAAAGGTACATTTAACCGATCAATGATCTATGAAACAGATCAGTGATTGATGGATCGGTTTTAACGTGCCCATTCTTCATTCAAAGTCTTTTCTCCTCCATGTCCCTTCCTACAAGAATCTGTTCTTACATACAAAGCTGTTCTATCATTTACATATTGTAGTATGGGAATTAGGTACTTAGTAATATTCTGGAACTTTATTATTATTCTTGACGTTTTCTTCATCTACTTTGTGGTAATAGAAAATATACAATGAAACCATTTTTGTACTTTTCACCGCACAAATATTTAATTTTTTACAGACATGTTTCGCCTCAGCATCATATTATTATTGTAAATTTTATCTTGACAATCGTTGACAAAGGTTTGCTGTTCTTTTTCCTTTTTTCTAAAAAAATATCAGATTTGAATAGTGGACACAGTTGTTGAAACGCGGCCTCGTCAAAAGAAATGTGTTAATGGTTATTGGTTTTATGACATTTAAAAACATTTATATTTAAATTATAAACCATGGCCATGATCAGGCCTGAACAATTTAAAAAAATATACCTCATTTCCTAACTAAGCAAATCCTGCATGAGCCAACAGGAGTACCAACTTTTGTTGTTTTATTGTGTTATAAAGTTTAATAAGGCTACTTTATTTGATTTGTATGAAAAAGAAAGAACTGTTATAACTTGCTCCATATTGCACTTTAGTTTATATCTCGCTTGTTTATAAACTACTTGTGCTACAATTGAGCAGAGACTACTTTAAACTCTAAACTTTTAAGTTACATCTACTGTATACATTTTCTTTCCCTGAAACCTCTTTCTCAAATGCATTATTTAAAATGTATTCTATTTTCACACAACCATAATTTTAATTACTAGTTTAAAAACTTCCCAGTGCGTCGTTGAAACCTACTCTAACTTAGCCCAGACGTAAAATCCCTTAACTCATAGAATCTAGGTTTAAGTTGACACATCGTTTACATCCTAAAACTAGAAACGGTTTAAAAGTTAAACGTTGCAAATGTTCACTTCAATTCCAACCCCTGAACACTTGGCAAACGGTTTGTACAAAACCCTTTTGTTTGTTAGGGATTGTGACATTCAGTAGATTTGGCAGGAACACAGGAAACGAATATTTTATTTTCGTCAACAATCAAAAACATTGGATGAACTTGGTTTGGCAGATTAAGACTTAATCGTGCTGTTATTTTATAGCAAATCCCGTTGCAGTCAAACAATCTAAAGAGTTACATTTTCTTTTGCATACACAAGAAACTTAAAAGTTGGTAAAGTGAGGTATTTAAAATATATTTGGAAGGGCCAAAAGCAAGAAACTAGAAGACATGAAAATCTTCCAGTGTTTTTCTTTGGACTACAGATATTCAAGGTTAAGTTGTGTTCTTCTTAGGCAAAACAAATTTAACCTTTGGGTGAAAAGAATACAATCTGTAACCAAATATAACCAAAATAATCTGGCAAGTCATATATTTACAGAGGATTCGAAATAAATTTACACATCCCGATAATTATATATCCTCGCTCTCCTGATATCATCCCGAGCGATTTCTTCTCAATGAAGTTATATATAGGACATTATATCTACCGTCCAAGTATGAATCAATAGTTCAACTATAAGCGATGATTGTGGCAGCTTTCTTCAAGTTTCCAACTAAATGTTCCAGTAATCAGGTAACTGGAACTTAAACGTCAGGTTTTGATGTCGTCTGTCTCGTATATCTTAAACTAAAACACGTTTTACACTAAAACATAACTGATAATTAAAGGTTTTAGGATACAGAGGTGAGAGATAAAGAGGGTAAAGTAGGATAAAGAGTAGTTGGTTTGATATACTAGCTTGTAAATACATTGATACCGGTAAGTAAATACAGTGAGGCCTGTGGTTGTTGGACTCCCAAAGGGTTGAGGCTAATCAAAGCCCTTCTCCCTGGAGCCAAGCTTGTGTTTAAACCTTTACTCGGCTGTATAATACTGTTAGGTTAGACGTAGACGTGTTTTATAAGAAAATCTAAGCCGTAATAACTGTTTAGTTTAAAACCACTTTAGCATTGTTTGTTTTGTTTCACCTGTATAAATACATTTGCATTAGTATTTGCTTTAAAAGTTGAGACTTCCATGCTAAGTTTCATTTAAGATCCAGTCTTAAGTGAGCTGTAGCTTCCAAAGTAATTTTGATTTATGTAAAAAATACTTCCTGAGGTTCAAATTCAAATATTGAATTAGGTACATGTGTGTACATCTCAAACGGCATAGTATAGTAATACATAGTAGTAAAAAATAATAAATACAATTATGAACACGAGTGTCTTAAATTTTACCAACAGACAAAGCCAGCAAAGTCTCGTAACAATGACGTGTGTTCGATTCCTTTTGCTGCCTTTGAATTCCTACCTGTGCTAAGGTATATATTCAATGCTGGTTCTATATGATACGGTGAATACATGTAAGCTAAACACTGTCATCTAAACAAGTTAAAGCTACACTGTCAGATCTGGCTCTTTTCAAAAATAAACTTAAAACCCACTTGCTGGCTATGGCTCCTTACTCTGTAGCGGAATCCACTGAAGGAGTTTAAATTTCATTTATAAGCTATATACCTTTTTTGTAACATTATTTTAATACACTAGAACCCTCACTTTCTTATCAGTGGTTAATAACCGTAACACATTAATCACTATCCTGTAATTCATTAATTTATTTCACCACCTTTTGTATCATCTTCATCTTGTTGTCAGCACAATAATTATTGTTAATTGGAAAATAAATTCAAATCAAAATCAAAACGTACATTTTACGCAATTCACATCATTGCGATTTAAAAACGTATTATTTTTACGTTGTTTCTGAGTTACCTATAAGTAACTCTAAGTAACTATAAGTAACCTTAAATGTATGATGTAAAAAATGTAACAAAAATAGCATGGTAGTCTGTAGTCATTAAGCTGCTATGCCAACGATTAAAAAGAACAGAAAAATGTTTACTGTGTATACCTTGAACAAGTTTAGTATGATCGTCTTTCGTGATGTAAGTTCCTTGTGAGAATTTATATTTAAATCATAAAGGTATCATAGGAAATGCCAAAAAAGTTTTTCATCATTATTTGTCAAAGTAAAAGTGTTTAATTAATACATACTCCCAGTACAGTCTGTACATATGTTGAGAGGCTCGTCTGAACAAGCGTTGCATTCTATCCAGCAGTGGAAGTACTGACATCTCACAATATTATGGTCACTGATCTCACAGTAGTGTTTTCCCCCGCAGTACATGTAGTTGAGAGCGATGGTGTCCATCTCAGTCAGTTCATCCTTACTACCAAACTCTGTATGTTGACCCGAATTCTAAAAATATCAGGCAATTTAAGTATTTCGGGTACGTGATCTAATGTACAGAAGTAGCTATGCTGTACTCAATTGTCGAGAAAGCGTTTTTAAAATGAAAGTATTTTTGAATTGGTAATTACACTTAGCATGAAACTTGTTTGTTGATCATTAACATTGTTTAAGTTTTAATACTCTAAGTGGCTATAACTTAGAAACAAGTTTAATCAAACTGACTTTATTATCAAAATTAATCTTTGTTAGACATAACAATGTACTGACTTTGATGGAAAAAAGCAAGGCTGTGACTTGTAGAGCGCTTATATATTTACAAACATAGTATGTACTCATGTACATTTGAATGTACGTAAAATAAATATACATCTATGTTCAGGATCGGTGGTTATTTGATAGTCATGGCCCCGAGTGTTACTTTGCTAACAACGTGAATATCTAATTTGTCAAACAGAAAATTCTCTAATAAATGGTGTCTAGGATAAAACATAATATCTTACAATTACAAAATGGCGCCTTCCAACTTAACAAAATCTGATGGATCCATGTTTGTAGTAGTAGATACCTTTTTGTCCTGCCAAATCCAATGAAGCATATTTATGTATATTTAAATATGGTCTATAATGTTAAAATTTTAAAGGAGAGCAAACAAAGCAAAATTTACCTTGAGAGCTTTACAACACTTAGATTGGCTGTGACCTGGTCGGAACTAAACTGAAAATTAACTGGAGATGGAAAACAGTCACTTTAAAGCCGTTTTGGTAAGTTTAAACTGGGTGCTACAGAGAACATTTTTCTCTTTTAAACTCAAGTTAAACTGGTTACTTAACGCTTCTAGTTTAACTGGCTATATGAATATATACGATATAAAAATATACTTACAAATCTAGGCTCTTTTAATCGCTCATCCATTCTGTAGTGCATTATGCTGTGTACGTCGTAAGGGAAAGATATATCAATAGACTTATCTATACGTTGGTACCGCGGGTCAGTCAGACCTGTAGTAAAACATATTTGTGAAATTATAAGTTAAGTGTATACATGTGGAATTTGGGAAAAATAATGATGTTCATATAAACAAAATTCAAATTACCCTAGAAGTCTCCAATTAATGTTATTTGACGTAAAAAATATTTAGAAAGCACGTGAGGTTTTTAGGTTATTTAATTATAACCCAACAGGTTTAGGCTTATTATTTAATTTCATTATCTAATAGATTTCCGAAGGAATGAAAGAATATTTGGCTACCAAGTAACATTTAGTTGCAGGGGATAGGGCAACGGCAATGACCTGCCGTGTAGGAAGTATGGCCAAAAAGATGAAACAGCTGGGTACTTACAGCAGAAACTTGCTATACAGGGATCATACGCCATCACAATGCTGCTCAAAACCCTGGTCGTCACAGCCTTCCGTCCAGTGACGGAAAGGGAGGTTCGGGTCAACCAGGGTGTCTACAAAATTTCCTACTGGTCCTCAATTTCATGAAGGCCGTGTTTTGCTGTCATCTACATTATCCAAACAAGATTATCAACACTATCGACTTGACCTTGCCCTACAAGGATGAATGGCGACCCATCGAAGAAGCACGGCGTGGGAAGCATACAATCTACGCCCCACTCGCTCGGAGGTTTCAAGACCTTTATTGGCATTTTTGTGGTTTGCTCTCCGGGTGCAAAAGACAGCTTACCTTCTCCAGCAACTTCAACATAACAGTTTCTGTCGGGTCTCTGATGTTCGTGGCCGAACCCAAGAGCGTGTACGATTTCATGAAGAACCCATTTATCTTGGAAACAGTGATCTGATAAGTTTATCTCGTATGACCTAGAAAAGAAGGTCATTAGAAAAGAAGAAGACATTAGCCGACAGCTTTAGTGTACCAGTGGCATCTGTACGAGTATATGGCTTTTAGTGCAAAAAGTCCATGGAAACGTAACGTTATACTTAACGGACACCGGTGCAAATAACTGTTTTAAATAAACAAGACTAATTGAAACCTTGAAATCTATCCACAAGTTCTTGTCTTATCATATCCAACCACTCCAGTCAAAACTCTTTTAGACCTAGAGAGACTGTTGTACTTTGTTACGTAGTGTGTACGTTTTTAAGTAATTCAATGTTTGAAAACATTTGGTTTATTTCATGGATTTGTATTGCCTTCTTTAATGAGAGTAAATCATAACTAACGTATCTACGTCCCCGTTTCTGGATAAGTGACCTACCTACAAAGGCTGAGCTGCAAAACTTAAAGCGGTCCTATTAAACTGGGGAGTTTTTTCGCTTAGCCTAGAAAGAATTTGTAGGTTATATCCGTAAATTTGATGTTTTGATGAATAGCCTTGGCAAACTTTTTGAGGACCGTACCACGAAATCCCTAGCCCACGTACAAAGACACATCGTGCTGGTGGCATCTACTATCTTTGTAATCACTGTCAAATTATGTTTATAATGAATACTCAATTTGAATTTCGTTTCATCGCGTCCTATTTTCAACCGAATGAAGTGGCCTACACTTGGGATTGGGTGATGGATTAATGTCACACAAAACTTCAGTATCGATGACTATTTTAGTTTGGCGCTACTGCACAAGTTGTTGCTCTTCACAATCTTTGAAGACCGAATGGTGGCTTAACGGGCTGTTTGTTTCTGAAATCAACAACATTCTTGCCAGGTCATGCATACACGTTGTAATAGAATATACAGAAGGTATTTGCAGGGTCCTATAGTACGATTGTGAACTACTGCATAAGTCAAGTCTTAAACTAAACTGAGGCCCTACATAAGAAAATTGAGAACACAAACCATGGATAGGTTTCGCAAGAAGATGGCTCACGTCTCTTATTGAACTGCACACAAGAATTGTATCTATTGCATTCCTCACCAGGAGAATGTTCAAGAACTTTTATACAGGTTTTGGTTGTTATCTTCTTGAATTGATCTTTAATGTAATCTTTTTCTTCTGTACCTGTAAATAAGTATTAAGTACTAGGTACTTGTGTAAAAGACATCGGTTATATCGAAAAATACTCTTACTAGGGAATAAAATAGTCTATTTTTATTAAAATGGCTGTTTAGTACGTATACATTATTTTAAAGTTCGAAAGATTATATAACATGCCTTTTACGTAGTATGCCACAGAACAAGACTTAAACCTCATTTTCAACCCTTTAAGCTGTGTTTTTAAGAGATAAAAAAGAATATCAAACGTGTCAAAAGTAGTAGAGTTTAGAGTACCGCTCTCCTCTTACTTATTTTTCAAAGAGCGTTTGAAAGCTTTCGCGATTGGGGACGAACTACAGTCATAAGGCATTTCGTATGAAAATCTGGAATAGAAGCATAGATGTAGACCTTAGTTTACGTCAGAGGTGTCAAGAAATTAAAAGCTGAGTTATTGGTTAGAATTTATACAATGATACAGATGTAGACCATATAGGTAAAACGTCAACTACACTAGTCAAAACAAAAGCCTTCACTATTGAAGGTTCCTATCATTGAAGCCCCAGCCAAAACCGCTCAAAGGACATTGTATTTCAGTTTTTTATATAAACTCAAAATGGTACATAAGCCAAATACTCACTGAAGTTCGTAGCAAGTTGATAGTGAAAGGTTGGGTATTCACCTTTACCGTCGAACCAACGACCTTTATCTTTAAAGAACTGTCTAGGTATTACAGAAAATCTTGGGTCTATAACTAGTGACGAAGTAAGCAAGAGTTTTACCAAAACCAGTAACAATAGTTTAAACATCTTCAAACTCTAAATTTTGAATTCAGGAGCTTTTATGAAATGCAATCTCAATTCTTGTAGATGTTACCTTCAACCTAACAAACAATTATGATTAATACTACTTGTATATACTGTTAATACTAAAACAGCACACTTTACGGTTATGTGACTTAGTTTAATGAGTCTACGTACATATTAGAGAAACCATTGTAATGTTTAATGAGGTATAATAGTGTCTTGCACGATACGATTTATTTAATGTCAAAGTACTTGTAATAACTTTTTTTGTAATAATACATTTGTTACAGATAGTTTATTTCCTCACTTGAGAACACATACATTCCATTAGGCTATTTGATACTCAACAAGTAACAAACAATATCTATCTAAGGACCTATTTTTACCTTGGTAAGACATATGGAAGGTTCGATAGTGTAAAAATAAACGTATAGTACTAGTTTATTAAATGCACTATTAATTTTTGACTGTGATTAACTTGAACGATTTGAAATACTATGCACACATTTTCGTGTGACGAACCAGAAACCTTTTATATTCTTACATCGCGTTTTATTCAGTAAGTTCTTTAAATTTATAGATATTAAATACATGCGTTTTCGTCTATTCCGATAGCAGAAACATTGAAGAAAGTGAATAGTTCCACACGGTCAATCCAGTTGATTCTGAGAAGAACCTTAGGTCAAATCCAGAGATTGATTCACTAATCTGTCAAATTGTCCAATGCTCAAAAGAGCGTAGCAGCTGTGGATCTAAGAGTTATGGAGTAGTTGAACAGTGTTATGGAGTTATGAAGCTATCAAGTGAGCTCGCTGGAAGCTAGTGAGTGGTTATTAAAGTTAAGCTCACTTCCACGCCTCAAGAGACAAATCGAGTGTTTGCAACCCTCTTAGTTAACCTCCGGCTCTAATGGGCTAATGATTGTAAACTTACCTCAGACAAGTTGAAACCCATAATCTCGTAATAACAGTTTTGGGTGAACCGAAAAAGAGGTTTTTTATTGGAGGCAAAGCGATTTGACTGTACTATTTTGATATTCATCGTTAGTTAAAAGAGAAATAAAGTTATCGTTTGCATGAAAACTCATTTTGAAAATAGTTTTCCGACTTTGGTATTCAGAATTTTTATTAATATTTTGTACAGCGCTTTTTTAAGTTTCCTTAAACGTTTTTTCCAACAATCTGGGACAATTGTTTTTGTTATTGAATTAATAAGGTATTATCAGTACACCTTAGTAAAGTTTTCATTTCCGGGTATACCCATGTGAGCTGGGTGCCTGGTCACATGGGTATACCCGAAAAGCATCGAGCTTAACCTTTCATCGGAACCTGTGTGTGGCGTGAGCAAATCAACGGCTTTCCGCCATCCATCTTTGGTCCAGAAAAGAGCACTGTCGACGATGGCAAAGCTACTCTGGTCAGACTTTAGGCAGGAAACTTGTGAGAGACTCAAGTAATCACTTTACCAACTGGTTGGTGAGACTGAGTCGGAGTCAGGTGAAGCAGAAACTGCTCTCATCACTGGACACGGCCATTTCAGGAAACATCTCCACACTCTTGGCATTTATACCGAGGCTCTGGAGGTAGGCTATGCAACGAATCTGAGGAGACGGCCAAACTTATCATACTAGACTGTGATAGGCTAGGGGTCAGGAGAAGCTCTATTTGGCAATTCACAGCCGGGTGATGAGATAGACGTTGAGATTGGAAGAAACTTTGAACCCCATTGGGGTACTGATCTAGGTCTTCCATTCTAACGGACCAGGGTGCACAATAAGCTTCGGTTGACGTGCCAGGAATATTACAAGTCCTCATACCCCGCTCACCTAATCTAATCTACCTCAGACAAGAAACCCATAATAATAACAGTTTTGGGTGAACCGAAAAAGGTTCTTTATTGGAGGCAAAGCGATTTGACTGTACTATTTTGATATTCATTGTTAGTTAAAAGAAAAGATAAATAAAGTTATCATTTGCATGAAAACTCATTTTGAAAATAGTTTTCCGACTTTGGTATTCAGAATTTTTATAAATATTTTGTACAGCGTTTTTTTAAGTTTCCTTAAACGTTTTTTCCAACAGTCTGTGATGGTTTTTATTGAATTAATAAGGTATTATCAGTATACCTTAGTAAAACATAATTACAGTTTGAACGTACACGATCTCCGTTTTAAGTAATAAATTATTTCTGAGCTTGTAAGCTTTGATTAATTAAACAATATTCATAGAAAACACTTTACAATCGTGAATAAATTTTAACAGATCGGTAATTGATTATCTTCAGCAAATAAAACGTTTGCGTTTTCTCAATTGTTCAACAGCTTTTGCTGAGCAGTTAAACTTACCAGTGTTTTCATTTGAAAATTAATTCGATCGCTAATTTCAGTATAGTTTTACCTTGAAATTATACCTAATTGTTGTTTATTTTTGATTTTGGAACACAAGCTCGTGAATGATGAGAGAATATGAGGGCACAGAAGATAAATCCATGTCATTACAAAACCACTCAACCCTCGGTATCAGAACTCAGACTCTATTTACACCAGCCTCTATAGTGAACACACATATATATACTTCATTTATTGTTATGTTTTTCCATTTTTTTTATCAAAGGAATGTAGCTAGCGAAAAGTATTTGAACATTTGATAACCCACTTTTAGAGGATTAGTTTCTTTTTTCTAACCTGAATCAAAAATTTAAAACCTGATCCCGTTATGCCTTTGAGTGAAAATTAACCTAAGACATAACCCGTGATGAGATAGCAGACCCCGAAACGTCGTGCTCTTTTCTTTCAATAAGGGTAGAAAATGTTCATAATATTTCTAAATCAGAAATCCTTATTGTTAACAGCAAACATCTAACAAAGAAAAGACAGTTAAAAAAAGTACATTAATATTTTGAAAAGTAAAACTACACATTAAAACGGGAACTAGGTTAATCCAATTCGGCGTCATTAGCTCAATGTTACAAGTATGTCTCTTATAACTGTGCTGAGTACTTTTCCCTCTTCTGTAGTTTACTCCGACCTTTAAAGTTTTTTATCGTAAGACTATATTAATACGTTCTATGATTCTGGTTGGTAGGAAATATCAACACAAAACGTACGAGAGGCTTATGCAAATTAGGTAGTACTTTATTTTTAGATCCAAGATGGTCATCAGTCTGCAGTTTCTGGCTCTGACTGTATTAAAATCTACTCAAAGTCCTCTGTAGATTTGTGTAGTCAAAATTACTACGCTTTTAGTTTATACACTGGACCAAAATACACTCACGAGACTCAGGCCAGCCCCACTTGTCAGCCCGCAGGTCACCACATGGTCCAATGGTAGGTTCTGATTCAGTTCAATGTAGCCCGGTTTCTTTGGAAATAATTTCGCTTTTTGATGTTAATGAGGTCAACTCGTGAAAAGATGACACAGTATTTCTAATAATGCTATAAAGATTTAGGTTAGAAAACACTACACCCAAGTGTCGTGTTATGAAACACGTAATTAAATTTAAAGGAATTCTTGTGGTGACTTTATCTAAAATTGATTGATACTTTATTTTGGTATTTAAGACCGTGTTTCTTCAGTGTATTGAAATTATGTAAAGTTCTATACGTTTGGGGCTTAATCGCTTGATAATGAGAAAAACTAAATGCTATTTTGTGGTAATTCAGTTCTCAAGTAACAATTCTCAGTAACAATAGTAACAACGGTATTGACACCCATCCAACATCATTAAGCGCTAGTATTGTCCACTCTCATTAAAACCAAGCCTGAGGGACAAAAATAATAATAAAATATTCATCATTAATACTTGTTTAAATGGGAAAATATTCGCTTTTGTAGGATGTCTAAATTCTCTCACTGTTTTGGTCTGAGACCAGTTTCTCCAAAAAGCGTGTCATATTTTGGTGGGAATATATTATGCCCAAGTAAAGATTATAAACCTCTTTAAACTTATCCAGCTAAATTACTTGTTTTAATATGTGTCATTAAAACCACAAAACCAACGTAACCTTTGGGTTAGAAAACAAATGATTAGAAAATACATCCTTAATTTTCCTTTTTAAAAAGCTTTTGGTTGTATATTAGCATGTTATTGTGTTAGTCCCACTCGGCAATGTACTATTCATCTTCATCGGTAATCTATAATCAGAATCACACTTTTAAATCAGTTTCTTGTAACTTGCATGCTACCTTGGGACCTATCTGCTTATCGTGGCGCTGCTGCACGCAGAACACAAACAAGAAAGCTAACAATCTGTAACAAAACAATCGCGGAAGCGTATTCATGCCTTAATGTCTTGTAGGTTGATTGCTACAATCTGGTGTTAGAGATTCTAGCATTTGCTTAAGACAGTTTATCGAGATGTGTATTAAGGAAAGACGATGTCATGGAAGCTCTGTCAATCACACCAACTTTGCAGTGGTTTTAAACAGTGCCTCAATCAGAAGGTGCAGTTCATGCTAATGATAATTTATTTCAGTAGCAATACAATTCAAACTGGGGGCTATTTTGGTTGATGCTAAGCTTTTAATATGATCGGAAAATAGGATGGCAAGATGTTATTGGCCCAAGCCAAGATTCTCTATAACACATATCGAGGGAGTTTCTAAAGTCTACGTTCAAAATCTCGATTATACAGCAAAGAGGGAGTTATAAGGAGACATTTATCAATGCCAACGCTCCACGTTACCATCAAATCACTCTCAACAGAGGAAGACGTCACTTAATGCATGCTGAGATCTTTCGGAAAATTTAATGTGCCTGGTGGACCAGGCACTTAATATTGAAGGACCATCGCTATGGATATTATCAGAAGGCTCAAATCATCATTATTAAAATTATATTTTGGACACAAACATACAGATTGTCACGGAGCTTGGGGTTCTTGGCAGGATTCATTGGATCAAATGTGAAAAAAAGAACTTCATAAGTGTGAAAATTGGAGAATGGAATTCAGGGTTTTACAATTGAGAAACTCCCTCTCTTGAGTGGAACACGAACCTCAGTCGGCATATGTAAGCCTGTAAAGTCTTTGCAATTTCATGTTTTTTCAAAGGTGCTTGATGATACTGATGAAGAATAAAAACTCTACAAGAGTTGTTAAAACTAAATTTCTTCCAGCAATTTTGGCACTGTTTACAAAGAACTGTGTTGTTCACTTTACCTGTAAAGAGGCTGCAATTGTTGACCCAAGTGAACATCAAATGCAATTTTGATATCCCAACAGAGCTGTGCAACTCAGTTTCTGCGATTATGTTTTAATCAACATCACATTGAAAATAAAATATGAGAAACTAAAAGAAGATTTATTGGAAGGTGAAAATAATAATGAAGACAACTCAAAATTATTTTAGACACTTTTCCAGCACAAAGAAAAAACGAGCTATAAGGTCTGCTATAAAAACTCCTCATCCGCATGGTTATCAGTTATGCCATTAAAACGTGATCATACTTATCTCTAATGAATTTAGAGACTCTTACGATATTTGGCCCATACAAATTCCAAAGAGATGTGATGGTTGTGGTAAGGAAGAATTTAGTTTGAACCACGCTCTCTGTTGAAAACCAGTGGACTATAACACGGAACACAATGAGATAAGAGACTTGATCGGGGAAATTACCAAATCTTGGGAAGGTTAAGGAGCGTCATTTCTGAAAGGACCCCTGTTACCTGATGGTGTTGGGAGGCTGGGGGCTGTTATATACTTTGTTGACACTTGCTCCCTCTATGAAGATTATCGGTCCTTCTGAGCGCGGAGGAGGAGAAAAGAAGAAATTTGTTTGCCTGTGAACAGCGCCATACCTACATTCACGCCAGTTTGTGTAACTTCAGTTGACGGTGTTCTCGCTCCCCAAATGAAATCTTTTATGAATGTCTTGAATCGGAGCGGCTGAAAAAATACATGTAAAACACGGAAGACTGGTCAGCTGTGTAAAACAAGACTTTCAATGGGGATCCCAGAGCTGCCAGCATTGTATCAGGGCACAAGAACCAGATTTAGATCCGGCGAGTCTTCTGGGTTCGGTAGATTTTATTTATATTTATATTATAATTTATATTATATGTTTATATTGTATAACAAATAAAAATATGTTTATTGTAAAAAAAAAAAACTAAGCCTGAGCGTTTACAAAACCCAAATGTATATAATTAAGAACTAATAAATCTAAATCTGTATTTTGTTAACTATAATATAAAACAGTGAAGATTCCGATTCTTGTAGCAGAAGGTGTGTCTAACCCAAATGCCTCAATCAGTAGGTTAAAAGGATCGAAAGATAAAGTCTCAATGTTTCTAAAAGTGACACCGTCAGGGAAATTGCTTCAGTGCCTACCAGGCTTTTACATCCATCATTATTAAAATTATGGAAGTGTTAATGGGTTCCAGGATTCTGTCAAAATATGCTGGGGTTTTAAGTTAAGATAATTTTATGTCTGAGTTATCCTGAATAAAGATGGAATAGTAGTTTTAGGAGATATTGGGTGCCGTATATACTTTTAAGAGGTAGCTACACAGCTTTACAATTATTTATAAGGCGTCAAAACGTTACCTTATCTGGCTGTTATCTTTATTGGAAGATTAAATGACCCCATTTCTTCTTTGTTAACGAAAATCTGAAGTCGACCACCCTTATCGGTACCGTAAATGTGTTTACACCTGAGTTGCATGGAGGCAGTGATGAGAGAGGGATGAATCCCACAGCTGAGGGGTTGAAGCTGCGGCTCTCGGATTCACTCAAATATCGACACACAACAGAACCGGACAAATCCAGCTGAATCCGGAACTGTTTTGTCGTAAGCGAGAACAAAACCTGCCAGTTAATCCTGAGCTCACAACACCAGATTTGCTGATTTGCTTGTATCTGGTTCAACTGTATGTTCTGAGTTCATGGCAGAGGGCTCGCTAATGAGAGGCATGACGGAGAGATCGCTTGTCAGGTGAAGAAACACAGTGACAGTGACTAAGATCAGTGACTAAGGCTTCCGGTTTACACCACGTCACAGTTGAAATACAATTACTGCCTGACGTTTCGACCTCGCTTCTGTGGAAAGTCATCCTCAGTAGCACCTTGTTGACTGGCTGAGACTGATGGCCGGCCCTTGTCGTCTTCTTGCTTATACCATATCTTATCCATTTTTTGGGAAATGGGTAAAGTCTTTGGCGAAATGAAAAATGAAGCACCTAAATATTGGCTGAAGTGGGCGATTTCCCATTGTACCATTAGTTGCTCGTTGTCGAAGTAATTAACTATTTGGAGGAAAATTGTGTCTTTGAGACTTATACTACAAATTTACGAGACTTAAATATTCCAATTTCATCCTGAGACAAGTTGTTTTGAATAAAGCCAAGTCTTTTTACTGATCTAAAGCCATAGCCTTAGAACCAGTAGAATTATAATCCCGCTAAATTCAAAAACTAAATTCGGCTATATTTGGCGTGTCTTTACTAAGCTCAATAAATTCATATCGGTTTTTTTGGAAACGATTATTGAATTAAATTCTTTTCTAACAATTTCACAAAAGTAGGGGAATTTCTAGATGATACTATGGGTACACCTTTTTCCTGGATGCGTATCTTTGGCAAACAGTTTTGTAAATTGGATTTGAAACTGTCAGTTCTTAAATTTGAAGTTTTGGAGTTAATAGTGTTTTTGCAGAGATTTGTAAATACCAAGACTATGACACCTTCTGGATTGAATTTACAAGAAACAGGGCTTTGCGGAAAATTAATCATTGAATTTACTCTATCATGTTTCTTGTTAGTATGACCACCGAGGTTTCCCTTATATCAGACTTTTAAATAAAACCACATTTTGGACTAATTTGATAAACTTTGTGTTGATCACCGGAGTTTGTTTCTTGGAAGTGTCCTTGTATCAGTAGACTACTCGATGGATTTCTGTTCCTAATTTCAAGGCAATGTAGTAAAATTTTTCATAGAATCTTTGTCCAAGGATTCTGTTTCATTGTATTTCTGAAATTAAAATTTGACCTTTCCTAAAGTATTTCAGATGAAGTGAAAAGTTTTTCAGACCAGTGTAAAGTTTGTGAGGCGGATTTGTTGATGATTGCTGATTTGATTGGATGTTTGTCCTTTAATTTCAATCAGCGTTTAGCTTTAACTCATGTTTGCTCTGTTTTTCATTTATTTATTTTAAATGGTCAAAATGTGAAGTATTTTCAGTGAAAGTGTCTAAGAAAGGAGATAAAGTTTGTGTGATTTTTAGAGGAAAGTTACTTCTCTCACTATTTAGTGATGGCGTTTTGATATCTGAAATTCAGTCATTTCTAAGTTTGGGCATACTGGGATAATGTGTCTTTGATGGGCAAACACTTCAGAGCCTCCTTGTCGATGGAGGTCTGCGTACTTTAAATGTAACATAGCATAAGAGTACGTTTTTCAGTTATACCTAACTCGACCTGGGGTTTAGAAACATAGAATTTAATTTTTGAAGTAATTTGTAAAAAGTGTTAATACTAAAACTAGTGATTTGGGTTAAACTAGTTTGAAATAGTTACTCGCAAATTGTGTCCACGTAAAATCCGTGACAAATATTGATTTGTTGAATCAGGCGACACCAGTTGAAGCCTTGTTCCAACCAATTGTAACGTGTACTGGAGTAGTGTATTTTCTTGTACGAACGAATTCAGTTCTCTTTCCTATAAGATTAACAGGGCTATCTAGGGTTACCCGTAACATGATTTATCACGCTTAGTTTTACCCCATTGCACAATAGTTATAACATGTAGGTGTTCTGTTTAATTGATTTATACATGCCATTCGGAAGACTATTGCAGCACTGTGCTCATGTGAACGACTCATTTCCTCCGTCAAGATGAGGCATTTCAATAAAAACCTTTTAAACGAGACTAATTGAGTTAATTGAAAAGGGCCTTTACAATTTGGACATTTGAACTTCAGAAGAAATTTATTTTTGCAATAAGTGATTGTTTATGTACATGTTATACCTTAAAAATAAGGTTTTAAACATAATAGAATAAATAAATGTTGTAGCACAAGTACTTAGTAGTAGGGTTAATATTAACGACTTATGATTAACAAGAACAATACTTTAAAAATTAATATAACCGACGTATTGCTCTAATTTTCGTTTTAAAATTAACCTTTGTTAACACTTTTAAACTCTACGGCACTAATAAAACTCCAGAAAAATGAGCAGTCCTTATTGTAGCAGCAATAGCAAGTCCTTAAAGCTGTTAACCACGAACACGTATAAATTACATATTTCAACAAAAGAGCAAAGGTATTATCCAGTGCATTTAACATATTTTACACAGTCTATAGCGTTGTAAATGCGCGTTTATAGTCTTAGGAAACTTGTAAGAATGAATTATAACTAAAAAACGTTTAAATTATTTTAAAGTGATTCTTGTTTGGCAGTGCTTATTCTGTTTTAGTATACGAACTACGTCCATATCGATGAATAAAGCATATACTTTGTAGCACTTTAGATTTCTAGCTTTTAAATTCTTTGCATCTTTTTCCCTGCTAGAGTGTTCTAAAGGTAATTCTAAAAGAGAAGTGTACATACATAGTCGTAGTCTAAAGACACCCTATCTATAGTTAAGGGCGTTTGTGTGTGTAAGTGAGTGTTTGTGTGGGAAGGGATTTGTGTCCCGAATAAAGAATGAAAACTCTTCGGGGACTTTATACAAACCCTATTCCCTTGATAGTCCAATGTATAAACATATTGGATTCTGGTGAAATGTAGTAGTTTCCTTTTCGTACTTTAAACGTAGTCGTATAATTAGTACAAATAATTATACGACTACATTTAAGCTTGAGATACATATTATACACTATGTAATATAATGTAAAAAGACTGGTCTCAATGTGTTGAGACATTGTTAATATGTCTCTACATTGGAAAAGGTCCAACTTGTTTAACAGCGCTATCAGTTGAGTTGACAGCGAACTAATATCTGACACTTTTCACCCTCCTCAAGATGGCCGATAAAACTGGGTCACAAACAACGACGAGGATTCTTAAATATTTCTTTCATTGAGTAAATTTAAACATGAAACTTCTTTCAGTGTTAAAAGTGTGTAAATTCAATAAATGCATATAATGTATCTCGGTTGATACAATTTGAATAAAATAAACATGCTCTTGACAGTATAATATTTTAAATAAGATAAAAAGTTAATCAGTTTAAAACATGCAACTCTCTAAAACGCCCTTTCTTTGGTAGGACGGTTACAAGAAAAATGTCAAACGAAAAGTAAATGCAAAATTTGTATCTTTAATCAGGGTTAGTTACGCTGTTAGGTTGATAATTACCCCTTCTTCAAGGCTGGTAATTACAGTGTAGAAGTGATTGGAAGCCTGTTTGGTTTGTGGTTGTTGGTTTAGGGGTTGTAATTTGGTTGTGATAGTTCGGTTTTCAATTGGTGACGTTAACTCCGATGGGTGGTCCATAACCTGGTTTACAGATAGATGGAAGTGGGTTACTAAATTTTTCTGATTTTCTCTGCCTCATTGTTAATCGCTATGCTTCGGCAACATACAGCAGGAGTTTTGAATGTACCTCCTTCACGTTAATTTTAAAAACCTTAAAGAGCCTTTGGGGATTTCTTTTTAGTTATAGAATTTGTTTCGACGTACTTTGCCTTACCCATCTCCCCACTTAAAAACCAGTGGGAGGGTTCTTCCAAAGTTTTAAAACACAAAGCCCCCCTTTTGACACCTCCAAAGAAAGGAAACTTGAATACAAATTCAACGACGCAAATAAAATTTCTTGTCTCGACTCGTTTTTTGTAATACCCATTTAAAGATTACAAGATCTTTAAACTGGTGGACAGGTTTTAAATGCCACATTTCACATACAATTCTTCAATGGCACATTTTTCTTGAGTACCCTATGAGGTAGATAGTAGATTTTGAAAAAAATTTGTTACTCTTCACTAAGATCTAAGGCTTCTGGTTTACACCGAGTCACAGTTGAAATACAAATACTACTAAACGTTTCGACCTCACTGTGGAGAGTCATCCTCAGTAGCTAGTTTACTGGCTGAGACTCATACATACATACATATATACAAATGTATATAAAAGCGTATTCTGGCGTCAGGATTGGTGTCATTCCACGGTACCGGGTCTGGGTCCTACCATGCTGACGGCATAAATATCTCATTTTCCAACGTAAATCCTACATCATATCATCACTAGTCTAGAATTCATATGTCAAAAGATTCACGTTAATATATTTTATCATTATTTTATTAAAACATTATTTGTTGACATATTTTCTTAAAGCCTTTTAAAATTGTTTTGGCGAAAAATACTGGTTTGTGTCAAAACAGGGCAAAATAATGTGGAAATTATATATATAATAAAAGAGTGATGTTTAATTTTCAATACGAAAGGTTGAATTGGTCGGAATTATTTGGTAAAATGGCGCGTATCTCATTTCATAGCATTTTATAAGTAGCACCTTTGAACAATGTATTAAGGTTTCGCATGCATTTATACAGCCATTGTGCTTGTCAGCAACAAATGAACATTATTATAGATTTACTGTCAGTGAATAACGTCTGACACAATCCCACCAGTGATACAACAGATAATGTTGCACTTGAATCTTCCAGCAAAGCATCGTGCGAGAACTTTGAACATGCGTCCTGCTTTGATATGCCTATTACTTCCGGTTGTAAATAAAAAACTAGTATGGATATTACCATAAGTATTGAGGCAAAAAAGTGTTGACGTTAAGATTTATATTTGTACAATTTTTCATACAATTTTATACAATTTCGAGTTGTTCTAAAAACTCAGTTGACTATGTTGTATGTATTCTGTTGTGAACAGGTGTAAACAATAAGCCAGTAATTTATTTGAACTAATATGTGTATTTTGTCAAACTTTTTAGCCGTTAATAAATGAGTTTTGTAAGTTTTGTCTAAACATGCATTAAAGTATTACCTTTATAAGCGTTCGCAAATAAGTATCACTATAAACAATAGTATGGCACTGAACCGCACTACTACATATTAAATATACTAGACGTAGCCTTATTATTGTTTTGGAACAAGTCTAAAGGATTTCTTGTTCATTTTATTAAGTTATTAAACGTATTTGTCTACAAAACACACACCTCTGTTCGTTTAATTGCAAAAGTGTGCGTTTACACGTTTGGTTTGTTCAACAGCCGAAACTGATAATGGTCAGAGATTCGATTGATTGGAGTTCAGCCTGAAGAGCCTCCAGGCTATCATCACATCAAGAGCTTCGTTTGTTCAATGGCTAATTCAGGGAAAACTCGTTAAATAAAACTAACGCCAGATTTTGGACATCAATAATTTACAAAACCATCGACAATTTAAGTTACAGACAAAACCAAGTCATATGACAAATCTGTCTGCAACTTATGTTAACTTTTATGAAGTTTAGATTTTATGACTGTAGGTGTATGCTATACCTTCATTTTGACTAGTTATAACAATATGAGTCATTGCATTATACGCAGGCAAAGTGTACATTTCCTTGCGTTTGTGACTACAGGTTAAGTCACACAAAATGCATTGGCGTAGACAATTCATTGACCAAACAAGTGTTTAGGGTTGACGCTGACGGAGTGCGGACGAACCACAACAACCAAGAGTCCCAAGAATTTTAATCGATTTCAAACACACATCCTACCTGTTATATCTATGTCAAGTGTTCAATTGAATAAATTATTAACAATTTAAACTCATCAGCATATTGAACTTTTGACCTTTATAGTCCGAGTCAGACCGTTGCGATGGCAACCTGACGTCACTGCGTGGAACAAACTGTCTATTAATGTTTTCACATTTTAGTAATGACGAATAATTAAACACTTGGATGAAAAGTAGTTAAATTTAGGAATAAATAGTTTCAACCGACGTCATTGAATGTAAATTTAATTATGTATTCGATAAGTTTTAATTGCATAGTTTGTATATACACTAATAAATAATTCTCTGTTAGACGTTTCTAGGAAGTAGCATTCAGTGTGAACTTCATATTTGTAAATTGACAAGCCATTGGACAACGTACGAGTATAATTTCAAAACACAATATAAGCTGTACCTTTGTACTGTGGTATCTTAAATACCATAGGCTGTTTATACGTATTATAAACAATAAAGCAATAAAACTAGTATTGCCAAAAAGTAGGAAGGAAAGTAAGTAAACCAAATATGTTTGTACTAGCAAGGTATTTGTCTGTTACCAAGGCCTTGCTAGTAGCTGGCAATACATTGTTTACATGCTGCAAGTTGTAGATGGCCTCTCTTACCGGCAAAGGTAAATTTTAGTCAACGTTCAACCTTCTATACTGTTCAAATGTAAATTCATTTTTAAACTAGTTTACGAAAGGTTTTGTTCGTGAGTTAAACCGAGCAGTTTTGGAAAACAGTTTTCAATAGTTTTAAGTAACGTTTAGTTAACTGTGTTCAAATCGAAAGTGACATCTGCAGTAATGGGTTCAGCGCCTTGTACATAACCACAGGGTTGTTAACTCTAACCACAAACTGACCACAGACCAGTTGCAATTCCAGGTCAACAAGATACGATTTTATAAGGAAACTAATCAAACCTCTGCACACAATTAAGAGATTATGACTAATGTGAATACAATGTTCCTTCTAAATTAATAACATTTTACTATATTAGTCGTTAAATATTACACGTTACAGGAATACATTGAATATATTTACATGAAAATCAAGTATGTGGAAGTGATACAATATTGCAAAGGCTTTATTTGAGTCGTTCATCCACTTTACCAATAAATACCATTCTAACGTACATTTTGATGAGTGAAAAAACGCTATTGTTATACATATTTGAACTTGTTTAACCAATAAATCGTATTTGGCGTGATTAAAAGTAAACATAAGTCAAATTAATAAATAAAACATTATTTTCGGTGAAGCTGTTTTACTTTCAAAGACGGCAAATACAAGTATAGTCACGAAATATTGGTTTTTAATTTGAAAAATTTTCAGTTCTTTTCCAAGCAACAACAAGTTTCTAAGTATATTTATTTCACTTGATAAAACTAGTTTTGTATGCCGGAAATGATAAAGATTATAAATAAAACCCATACTTTCTGAATACCTAACAAAATGTTTATGTACTTGAGTTAAAAAATTAAATATCTAAAACAGGTAGAAAACATGAACTATGATAAATTAGTTATATGAGTGTGACCATCGGGATCAGTTACTGTGGGTTCTCTGCTATCTCCGGATTTAATCTTGTACTACTTTGTTCGCTTAAAACTATGAATGTATAAATCATAGCTTTCCCATAAAGTCCTTGTGTTCTATTTGCCCTGTTTACGTTAAATTTGCATCGTCTGTATACAGCATTCGTAATAAAGTTTTATTAAAACTTGGCTAAGCAAAGAAATTAAAGTAAATTCCTGGGCCTAAAGGAAGCTCTTTGTGTCCCTCTTTGATAAGTTATATATGATGGAAGATGAAGTGGAGGATATATATTTTCCAAGTAGTAATGTATCTTATATCACTTCACTAACAACCCTGACAACACTGCCTTGATCTTTTGTTTGAAATATATTCCCAAAATACTTCAAATTGTTATTTTGTATAGTTTTAATATACGTTTTGTTTTACAGTACAATTTTCCATTAAATATTAAGTATGTTGTAAATTCCAGGTTAAATCCTTGAAAGATTGGATTTTGGAAAAGAAAAATAAATTTACTATACTGTATAATATGGCTGCCACTATAGAAACGTGATGGAATGGTATAGAGCTTTACATCAGGTTTGTGTTAAAAACTTTGATATGTTACTTTTTAATATTAGCTTTCAAACCACAAATAAAGATTATTTACAGTGATATCCCCTGTTTAACCCTAATAATAAAACATGCATGACACAACTCTTATTAAAATACAGACGGTGATTGGTTCTTTATAACAATCTCTACCACTGTTTGTAAATGTAATCATTCAACCTATGTACTGTTACGCTATTGAAATATTTTCATATCGTCGTGTTCAAAATACAGTGTTAAACGCAACAACTTTCATTTTAAATATCTTTAGACTATAAGGTCGTAATTTATAGTTGTTCTAATATCTATCAGATGGTATGTATTTTACAGTAATATATTTTGTTTGCTAATTTTATGTTATTGTAAACACAACGCAATCAGTTCAACAAGATTAAGACTTATTGTTGAATCACTTAAAAGATAATATTTTTTGTATAAATAATACTTTAACTACCAGGTGTTAGTCTCCTTTGTGTTTCAATTAAAGATTTGAATTTTCAATCGACTAACTGTCACATCTATTCATTACGGTACACTGTTGTTTTCCGTTACATAACCTATTAGATAACATAGAAGCTTGACCCAAAATTCCTTTGAAAAAGAAATTATTTTTCTATATTTCTTAATAATAAGTGTTTGATTTTGCTAAAACGTGATTGCATTTTACAATATAACATTGCAAAATACTTTATTACTCAAAAATACTACCATCTGTAGTTATTGAAATTGTACAATAGGTACAGGTATGGTTGTATAAATTACTTATAGTTTAAATGTTTAAAAATGATTATGTTCATTGTTTATCAGTTAACTACTATTGGTTTGTTGTACTTGGGTCCAGGTATGGTTGTAGCCTTACATATAGGTTTAACTGAGTGTAAAAGATTAACAGGGTAGTAGGTTTATACTTCAATCCGTATTTAAAAATAACATCAGGTTGTATTTGTTAATAAAATACTGATTTTCTCCGTAATGTGTATGTTACAAAATGTATATTTACAACTCTCAAACCGAGATGTCTCTGGAATAGATTTGTTAAATCAACGAAAACATTGCGATTCCATTTTCTTATTAAATCCACCATCTCCAGGCCGCAGTCTCCAGGCTAGACAATTGTTTGCAAAACAAGTGAAAATAATTCGCCTTGTCGTGGAGAGTAGGTTCAATTTTTTGTTACAATATCAACTCCAGTCTCCTCCCTGGCTAGACGCGGTGACGGCCAATTCTTAGTTTACTTTTCATTGCCTTGTACAAACTTTATTATAATGAGCAAAATATCTTGATCTTTTTCACTTTGGATAAATCTACTTAACTTCGTTCGTAGATTGCTCCTTACTCCCCATTTAACTCTTTAGATTTACAGTAGAAGCTCAAAAATTTGAGGCATGGTTTCTTTTTAAATAAACCTGTTTAGAAAGACACTTGTTCCCTAAATCTCTGAGAGGAATACTCTCTATCTAATTGAAATGATTAATTTGTCAAGCCATACATGTTTAACAGATTCAATAATTGTAAAGTAATTTCATTTGGCTAGAAACCTTATGGTATTCATAGTAGTTCATTATAAAATAATGAAACTAAACGGAAACTATTTATTTACGACAAGCTACACGAATGTCGAGCGACATTAAATATCGTTAACACTTCAGACTTCCTACAATAATCCCAAAGGTATTAACTACGTTAACTTTGTAATCTTTCATGCATACTTAATCAACTATTTAAGTGTTTAGATAACATACTTTCCGCATACAGTTTAAAGTAATAATAAGGTTCCAGGATAGTAGTACCAATTCCTATAGGCAACATCTCATCAATCATTAAACACTCATCACACTCACCATCATTATATAATCCCTTTAAAATACCCTCTGAGAGTGGTCGCCGCTCAAAGCAAAGTATCAAAAGTATACAATAATATGTAAAGAATGGAATAAGAATAAGAATGTCTTTATTTTCTTGAATATTTACTATATCACTATATCACTATTGCCGACCACTCTCATGAGGGTATTTTAAGGCACATATGTGGTGAAGGATGAGTGTGATGAGTGGTAGTAATGAGTTATGAGGTGTATCCTTGTTACAAACTAAGGCCCACTCTTCCTTAGAATGGGTCATTAATTAATAGCCCAATGACCAAAGGAATACAAGGACCAACGGCTTAACGTGACTTCCGAACCACGCAGGTGATAATCTGATATGTCTAAACGATGGTGGAGTTGATGCGGGTATCATCAGATGATTACTGAGACTATCTGAGCCGCTTTAGACCTATATCAACCTCAAAACCTGACCTCCATGAAGCTGGATTACAGGACCACGCCACGAGTCCCAGTCAATATGCAATATGTAAAGAATAGAGCAGCTTTGTAAGTAAGAACACATTCTTGTAGGAAGGGACATGGAGGAGAAAAGACTTTGAATGAAGAATGGGCACGTTGAAACCGATCCATCAATCACTGATCTGTTTCATAGACCATTGATCGGTTAAATGTACCTGACTCAATCCTGACTACACCAGTTCATTCACTAACAGTTGCATAGCGTATATCAGAGCTCCGATTTCATGTTCCCGAACAAAAAACAGATTATTAACTTAAATACTAGTACTAACACTGAATTAGGGCTAGAATATACATGTATGAAAGGTAAATATGTTTCATATCATACTGAGTGTACGTGAGGTTTTTTAGAACTTGCGCCAATACAGAAGTGGCAAATCCCCTTGACCTTGATCCACAGATATCGTAAACCTCAAGAGCTACTTTGCTGCGGTATAACGTGCTTAGTTATGAAATATAACTGTATCTAGTGAAATAGACCTTAGAGAACATCCATAGAAACGGTTCATGCAGCCAGCATGGTAGAACTTAGACCCAGTACCATAAATTCAGACTCATCTACATAATTTAAAACTGAATAGAATTTTTTTCTTGAAAACTGCATTAACTTTTATTGGGAGCATTTCCGCCTAAGCTTTGCTTAATACTATTCTACTTCGATACTGCAACCAGTAGAGTGGCCATAGGTTTTAGATCAATAAACTAAGAAGAAAATTAAAATACTCATGTCTATGCACACTATATGTTTATTTATTCAAAGATATTACTCAGATACTCAGATATCTGAACCTAAATTAAGACAACTATACTAATATAACAGTTTTATATATACCATAAATACGTTTTATTTAATTTTATGTTGACTTCAAAGAATCGGCTTGAGTTTTAATATTCAAGTTGAACATTATAATTTAGTGTTTAATCACCGACTGCTGTTTTTATCTCTAGTAATCTTTTTTTAATTAACTGTTTGTTTCTTAAATATTATTTGAATATAAAATTGTTTTATTAGCTTACCTCTTATAAAAAAACTGTTTTGAGGGTTGTTACACCCCTGGGGTGTTTTGATGTAAAAACATCACCACCAATTTAACAAGCCCCCGAATACCTACATGTTCGTGTAGTATTTGAACCTAGCTAATATTACAGTATAATTAACGATTGAAATAATACTGATCCTTGGCAAAGCGAAGGATTCTTTAAACTGAATTGTTCTAAGTTAGAATGATCACTCAAGACAAAAACTGATTACGTTAGTGTAGGCCGACCAACTTACAAATAGTTCCTACTTAGGTTAGATGTAACATATAGTTTTATGTTTTATTGGTGCAACATTTAATTCCACTACCAAACTGTGCACAGACATGTTATACTAGTTATTAAATAGTTTAAAAACTAGTATAAAAAAATAGTTTCAGCACACAGCTTTCTATTTATTGTTTTGTTATTCATTAAAAGATTCATTAACACGATAGCTACAATTATACACAAGTTTGCCACGTAAATACGCTCATAAGAATATTAAAGTAACAATCTGTACATTATCAGTTTTATGTTTTCTAACTAGTAGACACTTTAAATCAAATACAAATTTTAGTTCTTTCGTTAAAAATATCTCTCTCATAGAAAACGTTGAATCATTAACATACAAGTAGCTTAAAAATCTATTTTAGACCATTTTTACCTTCCGTTTGTTAATTTATAACGATCTCGTCATACACCGGAGTCAAGGTTTTGTAGTTTATTACATTTACTGGACTTGCATAGCCTCCTCGACTCATAGCCTCAAACTCCAAACTAAACTCCGGATACTTGTACACAGGTCTCTTACATCTCTTAACACCAATGTTGATATCACAGGAGACAGTAATATTGTACTTGGTATTAGATAACAAATATACAGGTGAGTCAGGTGTGGATACCGTTATCATAGCAAACCTAGGAGAGTAGCCAGACTGAGTTGTCAAGTAAGACTTTGCCCTTGTTGAGTTCACAGGCTCTATTTCCACCTTAAAGCTCCATTCTTTCCTAACTGCGATGGAGCATAGCAGTTCGGTGATCTCGATTCCCAAATCGAAAGTCTGGAGAAAGAAGCTCAGTTGTGTTATGTTAGTAGGGCTTGTAAGTAAGAAGCCTTGTACGTCCACGTGCAGCTGGTCAGAACTAATGTACCTAACTTGACCTGAAATCAAAGTTGTTTCTTAAAATAATTATTTTTCAAGGGCGTTTTGTTAAATATCTTTTATTTTGTATCACATAATATAACTTAGTCAAAGCACGACATACGCCCGGGTCACTCACCCTTCCTCGCAGTTTGTAAGTTTGCGGTCAGGAATTTCTAAATGCAACTTCCGGCAAACTCTGTCCCTGAGAACTATACAACATTGGGTGCGTGGTGGTGGCGAGTTTTGACAGCTGTTTCAGCTGGTATTGTTTCTCTGATGCGAGGATTTATGACGAAGCGATGTCATAAAGTAATATGTCGTAAAGTATGTCGCTCGTTTGAAATAATGTGGATTCGTAACATACTCAACCAATGAAAACAACAGCGTTCAAATAGGCCTAGTTGCAGATTTCTGTTAACTTCAACGTTTTCGTAAACGATTTGACTTTTGCCTCAGTTTATTTTCAGAAGCTTTTGTTTTGTTTGGAGATTTAAAAATCTTAGTATAAATAGGCATTTTTTTACTTTGTTTTTATTTACACTAGTTCACTGTTACAGGTGGTCAGTCTGATTCACGGCTGTGATTTGTCGTCCGCTGCTCCGAGCCAGCCATTGAGGCTGTCTGGCGGCTGGCCAGGCAGTCAGCCAGTTTTTCAGTGCATACCATGCTGTCACTGCATAATGGGAAAAAACCTCAAGGACGTTCAAAATGGCTTGATTTAGTGTTTTTTATGCAAAGAAAACTTCATTTGTTTGGTGTTGTGTTGTTTTCTAGGTTGGCTGTTGTTATAGTTAATAAGTGTAAGAAAACAATAAGGGTATATTTGGTAGTTTGGTATGGTTAGTTTGCAATGATTACTTAGGCAAGCTTATTTCTTATGTTTTGTGTTAAAAAACCTGTTTTAGGTTAAAGTTTACTTTTCACCTGAAAACTTAATAACCAAGACTGATTTCAATGTATTTGCAGATTCCGTTTTCAGATTAGTTTGGTTCCCTCACCATTTTATTTTGAAACGTGGTGTGGTTTTGTTCACCAAAAACGATGGATAACGTCCGTAGTAATATTTGAACCTTTCAAATGTTGAACAAACACTGTTCAGACGTAGAAGTACAACCCGTTTCAAGCCTGTTTTCCACTCATTGGTTGACTTACGTTCGCATTCGGAGGAAAGGTTGCCCTGGTCTACCTTGGATGGTAATCTGGCTGACAAAGGCACTGAGTGAAGTGGTTAAAGGTTTTACACACTGAATTTGCTCCACACCGTTTTGACTTGCAGGGGTCTCCACATTTGTTCGATGAACAGATTTCATCCGAGGGACAATCGCTTTCTGTTTGACACACTGAAACATAGAAAGCAATTTCAAATTCAATTAAGTAAATGTTTTAAAGTTAACAGTTAGTGTACTGATGAACTGACAGCTCCCTTATCAGTGATAGTAGATGGAGTTTGTATTCTAAATGTTTTCAAAAATGAAGTTGTCAAAAATGAAAAGCTTATACTCGTTGGATCACTAGCGTGAGAAAAATGCACTCGTAAATTGCTCACCAGATGATTGTGTTTAAATTAAACTAAAATATAAATATGCTCAAATCACTCAGTAAATCCGTATTACACAGTACACCGAGGTGGAAAGTTGGGGAACCCAACTATTATAGTAGTCTCTGCTAATTTTAATATGAAGAGATATTGAAATTCCATGGACCTGCTTGAGTGCTAAGTGAAACCAATAAAGAGTTATCGAAACTAATCAACCAATGGCAAACTACCACGTGGTGAGAGATAAAATCAGAGGGCAAGCTTAGGACATTTATCTTTCGGTCACAGAATAACACAAGTTTTGATTTCTTAATGTTACTATTTAATCGTCTTATTAGTTTTTAGGGTATTTGCATAAGGCATATTACTTCTAAATAACTAGTAACTTTAATTTAACTATTGTTCCTTTCAATCTTGTTTAAACCTTTCTTATTTAGTACAAGTCAAATTGTATTTTAAATAAAATTGGAATTTCAAACAGCGGTATTTAATCAAATCTTTTTAGTAACCTAGTTTTGTAAAGTACATTCATGGGTAAAGTTGGTGAAGTGAGTGTTTTAAATGTTATCAATGACTTTATTAAGTAATCTTCTTATGTTCAGAAAATATAGTCTTTATTTAAAACAGGGCGTGTTTGGGTCAAAATGGATTCTAAGTTGTTGTCTGATATCCTGGCTTTCGTATTCAGAACAAATCCTGATTGAAAAGTTTGTCACTCAATCATGTGGACTGGTGAGCCAGTCAAAGAGCTTCCATGGTTTATAAGGCTTAGAGATCTAATGTGATAAGAAGGAACATTGAAGTTTAGTAGTTTAATCCATCATCAGTTTTTATTTCGGTTGCCTCATATTGTGACAGCAGGGAAATAATCGGCCGAAGATATATTATATGCAAAATAAAGTTAATATAAAGTAACAACGGAACGTGCGATAATGTGCAATCCGCTTTGAGGCACACGTGTCCAATGTGAATCACGCTAAGTAATCAGTTTGATAATTTCACTAGCAGTTGACATTTGTAGAGGAACAAAACCGCGCAGGTGTGTATTGTCTCAATCATCAACAAATGTGGTACCTGTTTCTGTGACACACGGATACTCCGAAGTCGCGTAATGTCCCAGTTTACAGATACAAACAGCTTCTTGATAACGGACCTCACAGCGGGCGTTGTATCCACAGTAGTGTGGCATATCACAAAGTGCAGATAAATCCTCACACTGTAAGGTTTCCTATACTGTCCATTATGCAGGCTTCGTGTTTCTCGCAAGTTGAGTCTTCTTCGCAATCTGTAACGTGCGTATTTTATTTCGACATTTTTGTTAAAAACTAATTTGTTTTGAATCTTGAAAGTTAAGCTCTAATATTGGATAGTTACGGGCTAGTAAAGACTCAATGAAACGTGCCCCAGTCTAGTCAAGGCAGCAGTCAGACCGTTGAAAGCACTGCTGGAAGGGGAGGAGCTTCAGTGGAGGAGATGAGGAGTGAGACACAAGTTGAGATTTGTCATACGTCAATTTTACGTACGATACCCAACTACAATTTAGAATTTTATTATGAAGCCTCTTTTGACAGAAAATATGACATAAGAATATTTTTAAGTGTGAATGTGGAATGAGTGCGAAATCATGTAAGTGTGAGTGAGTGTGAATGTTTAATTTCATTGTATTGTAATTTGTGTGTGTTTTTTGCTACGCAATATTTTGTATTGTCTTTAGCAAATATATTATTGTTATTGTAATTACTTGTGTTATATTTTCTCTAAAGAGCGTTACGTTTTGAAACCGACATATAGTTTTATATAAAAAAGTGTTGTTTTTAGTTTATTTAATATTGTTTATACTTACTTGTCACCCACCTGTTTTTCTCAGCCTCATTGCTTGCTTTATCCTGGTTTGGAGATTCTGAAAAATATATCCAGGTTATACAACAAAAAGATTTGACATTGTTGGTTGTTTAAAAGGTAAATACTTAACTTGTAAACTGCATGAGGTTTTGTTGTAGCTATACGAAAATCGATTGAGAAACTTTTCGTTATGATTTTGAATACAGATTATATCTCCGCGTTATAATACACATTTTTTTAAACAAGAGCTTTTAATTAAAAACAAGTGACAAACACTCCGAAACATAGTTTTAATTTATCTGTACTTCTTGTATCTTTTAAAAACTTCAAGAGGATTTCATGATCTTGCATTAACTCACATTGGCTAAACCCTCATTATTGTGCAATTCTTGTCCTCTCAGCAATTATATTCTTTATTTCAACGATTTTCTTTAATGTTTTGTACTGGCAGCTTTTTAATCTGAACTTGGGAACATTTTAACTATAAAGTTCAGTAAATACCAGTTACCCTAGTAGCTTCTTTAAATGGCGGATCCGTGGCAGATTAGTATCGCGCGCGACTCCGGAGCTCATCACTCCGGTGGCGCGGGTTCGATCCCCGCAGTCACCACTTACAATTTGTAATATGACTATACGGTGACACTAGGTAAAGGTTGAGGTTGAGTGGTAGAGAGGACTTTGTAGTCCTAACTTCGCCTCGCTAAACAAGACAAACCTTACCTTTTTAGCTACTTGTTTCTTTACTTACCTGTTTCTTCTAAACATGGGTACTCCTCAGTTCCCTGATGTCCTGGCTTACAGACACATATAACTTCATGATGACGGATTTCACAAGTTGCATGTTCACCGCAATATTCAGGTATTTCACAATACACATCTAAACCTTCACATGCGTCCACGATACAAGCCTCGTCCTCGTGACATTCCGAGTCCGTTATGCAGTCTGAAACATTCATTTATATTCATTTTTGTTATACAGGGTGTGTTTTATATGCCTCCCCACCTTTACTTTTGAAAGAGGACACAATTTTGAAAACCTTTTGGGGAATGTATTTAAAGGGTTCTGAAGTTTCTTTTGATGTACTTTTCGTTACCCACTCATCCAAAAACTGGGGAGGGCCCCTCTAAATTTTTTAAACACGAACCTCCCCCCTTGTGACACTAGGAAATTAACTGCAGTTAGTTACGAGGCTGCTCATCAGACAAACCTACAGAAAGAAGTAATTATGTCGGTATTTGTAAAGGTTTTATGAAAGACAATGTTTATATTTTAACTGAAAATCTAAAGAAATAGTACTTTGACCACTAAAATTTTCTGCCATACGTACAAATGTGTGTTTAAATAACGTATTATGAAAGGTTAAGTATCTGTCTTACCTTTACCACCTTTTGAGCCAGAAATCATCAAACAAAGGCACAGAAGAACAGCAAAATCAACACTTTCAACACACGTCATCTTCTTGGAGATACTATCAACTGAATAAAGTTAATGTATCCTATGAGAGGCTTTGAGAGCCGTACAAAGTAACCGTAGAAGACTTCAATACAGTGGTAAATTGGTCATCCAATGTCCTTTGCAACCATGTATACAGTAATGATTAGTTACTAATTATCTTTCACAAAAATATCCAACCTTAAAAATTCAGGGACCTTCTAAAACACCCTGCAATGTAGTTAACTGTTGTATAAAACCAAGGAAACGACTTTTAAAAACACTTGTGGTGAGCACCATGATAAGGTTAATCAGTTGTGATTAAATTTAATCAATTTAGCTTGTGGTCACGTCAACTTTCTGTTTTGATTTCCGAACAGGATGTAAGTTCATAATATTTTCAATTTATTTTACCATTTGATATCATATGACGTAAAATAATACATATTTCGTATTCACACTACATAACTCTGTTTCATATATGAACCTCTCTACGGTAAATTATTTTGCGTGGGCACAATTATGAGCGGACCCGTGGTGGGTTGGAATCGTGCGCGACTCCGGAGCTGATCACTCTACTGGCAAGAGTTCGATCACGCGGTCACCACTTACATTTGTAATGTGACTTACAGTAACGCTAGGTAAAAGTCGAGGTTGAGTGGTAGAGCAGGATTTGTAGTCCTAACATCGCCTAGATAAACAAAACAAACTGTATCCTTTTAATTTAGTTTTATGTTGTTGAATGAAAATAAACATATTTTCACTTTGATAGCAACGCAATGAGTCTTTTGTCAAGAGATCAAACCACTTAAGCCGTGTGATGACGTGTTTCGCCTACACAAGTGGAGAGAGTGAATAGGAGAACATTAAGCATTAATTAGTTACGGAAGCTAAACCCATCCTTCTAAGTGGTTGAGTTCTAAGTACTGATAATAATACTTAGCCTGGCTCTCTGCCTCACCACTTAATCCTCTATTGCACTATCGCGTTTCTTGACTAGAAATATGTTGAAGAAATATGGATAGTAAAATATATGTACTTTGTATACTTTAAGTTTCGTGAGCAACAGTTCTATACCAAATTTCAAATGTTGTTTTATTTTGATCGCTTTGTGATTTTTAAGGTTTTTAAAATATATATTTTAAATATAGGGTTGTGACTATTTAGATTTATTAAAAGGAAACGTACATAAACCAACGTAACATGCAAAATCGATCGTAAGTCGATAAATACCAAATACTGTAACAGTAGCTATACAAAGAAGCAATTTTAAAGAAATCTTTGTTGATTTTTTTGATATTTATTTAGCAGACAACTATTTGGTAATCAATTGACTAGGTTGTTGTTTTTTGCGTCAACATTTCCGGTGGACTCTATCAGATCTTAAACAGCGGGTATACTAGAAAAGAGTCACCCTACCTCAGCCTTTTATTGTCTGAAAATTCTCAAACAAAGAGATTTGCCAAATATGTGGTGAAGACAACAAACTAAGGCCGATGAATGGATCATTAATTAATAGCCCAATCATTAATTAATAGCCCAATGACTTTAAAGAACCACGCAGGTTTTTACCGGGTATCTCGTCGGATGATCACGAGACTGAGACTCTGATAGACCTGAGCCGTTTTAGAAAATGCGCTTAGACAAAGCTATGCCTTAAGACCGGGTGACCTTTAACAAGGGGTTAAAAGATGCAGGACGTCATTTTGTGTGGCTACCTAATTGGTTAACCTTTAAAAGATGTGTCCAATGATACCATCCAAAATGGCGGCTAGAAATTCGAAAGAAAACGAACCGACACTTCATCACAATGGCATCACTGAATTTGAAATTTTAAGACCCTGCACACTACTTTGCTGTGTTGCATTCTTATAGTTAAACATTAATTTACAATAGTATTTAGTAATTATTGTTTACTATAAATGCCTCAACTTCAAAGTTTTTGATATCGATATAATTAAGATTATAATCGTGGGGGTTTCTATTCGGTTTGTAAACTTGTTCATAATCATCATTGGCTATAATTGAGCAACAATAGTGTCCAAAGTGATGAACAGTTTACACAGTTAAGCTTGTTATACAGGGTGTGTCCTCCGTAGATAGCATGGCAAAGTGACTTTAGCTGTTTCACCTTGATTAATCAACTTACATACAAACTATTCACAGTGTGGTCAGTATATTATACAGGGTGAGTTTTAAACGTCCCCCCTTAACTTTCCAAAATGAAAACTTTTTAAAACCCTTTGAAGAATGTGTTTATAGGATTCTTAAGTTTATTTTGACTTACTTTGAGTCAACCACCCTCCACCAAAACCGGGAGGAAGGGCTTGTAAAATTGTCGAAAATCAGTCAATCAGTACAAAGTGATTTGTAAATTAACCTAACGTTGTTTCTTTAATACAAAAACGTAGTATTTTATAAAATGCTTTGGTACGTGTAATGTGCATTTAGTTGCAAATTTGACCGGCTATCATAGCTTTCGTACCTGTAACTTAAATATATCAATGGTTTATTTATTTTGTTATTTATTAATTTCTAATGGTGACCACAATATCTACAATAACCTTTCCACTGTGTTATGTATGCATGTTAATGGTAACAAAATGGTTACATTAGCATATACAACTGCAGGTCACATGTGTGTTATTCAACTGATTGGTTTACATTTTGTTCAATTATTTAAACAATTGATTTTGATCTAAGATTTGCTCATGTTTAATATTTGTACATTTTAAAGGTTTTATTTATTACAATATGTTTCGGACGAGTGTTGTAGAAGTGTTAGTATCCTACAACACACATACTAAAATACTTAGTTTTTATCTCCTCGCATACACAGTTTATAGGTCAACATACTGAGAGAAACATGTTTTCTTAAATTTCTTACATACTTAATCTGGCGGCTAAAAATATGTTTATCTACCATTCAGTTGTTTCAAGCTTTTCTACCTACCTATAAGTTTGTGTGCTGGCTTACAGTTCTCTGTTGCAGGGCTTCACTACCACTTGGCACATTCTTCACCAGATCAGCAATTTATATCTTATTTATTTATGTACAGTTTTTACCTTCATCAATGTGGGAATTTATTCCAGGCAACATTTCTTAGACGTTTTCTACTAAAGGGTCAAACTATTTGGTCCCAGTTGCCAGGTATGGAAGAGCAGATTGAATTTTATTTCTTTAATAAAGAATATGAAAGCAAAACCATCCAAATTCCCCATTATGACATTTTTATTATTTGAAATTGTGTTCAATACTGCTATCCAACCCACATCATGGCCCTGAGCCACAGTAATAAAAACCCGGGATCTTTTTCCAAATCCAAAAATGCGTTATTGTAACCAGACCTCTGATGTACCTATCAGTGTAATACATTTTTATTGGTGCAGTCATATTCATTTTCAGATATAAAAATATATCATCCATACAAATCACTGAACTATTGATTACTATATGTTTAAATAAATGTAAACGTTGAATAAAATCGTTGTAAAACATAGGAATAGTTAAAAATAATAAATTGAGTTCCAAAAACATTCAAGTTTAATCGGTTATACGAGTATAACTATTATCAACATATTCCACTTAGATGACTATCAGCTGCTGCAATGAAGCTACATAGAAGTGTGCAAACATCTGTACTGAGCGGAAACGTTTGTTATGAAAGTTAAATGAAGTCACTGTAACTCCGTTCACAGCAGTAGGTAATTCTCAGAACTGTTTCTGCTAAATCCTACAGCTGTTTTTAACTTAGCGTGACTTGTTTTAAATACTTCTACATGGTTACTTCATAATCAAACTGTAATCACGTTTGCAACAGTCATTTTCTCAGAATACTGTCGTATCCTAAGTCTGCATGTTTTTAAACTGCAAAACATCCACTGAAAGATATAGACATCTCGGTATCTTTGATTAATAAAGATATTGAATCTATCACGTCCTGGGCTCATCGACATGGACTAAAACTTAACACAACTAAGACCCAAGCCATGATTGAAGGTAGTTTTCGTCTTCTTTCAAAAATCAACTCCCTAACCGTTCCCAAACTGACACTTAACGATTACGTACTCAAATACTTTGACAAGGTAAAAATTCTTGGACTAAGGATCAACAAAACTCTTACATGGAACGAATCAGTAACGAAAACCTGCAACAGAGTCTTTGCAAGCATTCATAGCTTGAAGCGTTCTGCTTCATTCCTCCCTTTAAATTTTAAAGTAATGTTGGTCAAGACTCTGGTGTTAACTCACTTCAACTACTGTGACATTGTGACTAATGACATGACTGTAGAGCTCTGTGAGAAACTTCAGCGTGCTCAAAATTATTGAATCCGTTTCATCTTCAATTTGAAATGGGATGATCGTGTAATAATTCTTTTGAGCAACTTTCCCCTTTAAAACTTAAGGAACTTCGCAAGTTACACATTCTGTACTTGTTACATAATCTCATCAAACTTTAATTCCCTTCTTATCAGTCAGAACATTTTCTTTTATGTCCCAATACAATTCTTTAAACTCTAGAAGAGGTGATCTATTGTTGTCCATTCCTCTGCACAGAACTACCACTTTTGGCAATTCTTTCATCATTACGGCTTGCAGGTTGTGGGACAATCCTGACAAATCCTGACAGTATCAAGAACATTGAGGAGCGAGCTCGCTTTGGGGCGGAGGTCAGGACTTGGCTCTTGCGGGAGTCTTAGAGGCGGTGAAATGAGCAATTTATTTTAAATTGTTTGTATATATATAATTGTTATATTTTGTACTGTGTTTAAGTGGAAGAGAGGAATGTAAAGTCCTAACTTCGCCACCAATAAAGACGCTTTTCATTTTCATTTCAAAACATCGACAGACTTTGTTCGAAATTATTTTGAGGGATAGTTGTTCACAGAAATAATGTTTTCTTTTAGTAATAGGCCTACTGTTAATATAGCTGTTTTAAACATAGCGACTAGTTAGATTTATGTGTTTTGGTGGAAACAAGTTGAAAATCCCGCTAAATATTACATTGACAGGCAAGTATTTTGGTAAAATATACCTGTTATTTGATATTTTTGATGTTGTCTCCATTGACTTCTATTGACTTTGTGGTATTCATTACTATAGAATGAAAACATTTACATAGATATGTTTTGCCTCAGTATCATAAGTATAAATAAATGAAATAAATATTTTTATACACTATCCATTTACTTTTACCTCTATACAGAAAATTGTTTCTAAAATGTGTGTTTTAAAGGTTTTTTTGTTTAACTGTCATATGTGCGATTAATTTTATTATTCTTCATTCACTTCTATTGACTTTGTGGTATTCATTACTATAGAATGAAAGAATTTACATAGACATGTTTCGCCTCAGCGTCATTAGTATAAATAAACAAAATTAATCGTACATATGACAGTTAAACAAAGAAAAACCCCTTTAAAACACACAATTTGGAAACAATTTTCTGTAGAGATGTAAAAGTAAATGGATAGTATATAAAAATAAAATAAAATATATGTACAAGAAATACTACGCATTTGGAAAACCTGCAACGATACATGTTTGAGTGGAGATAAATGCGGCGTTTATAAACTCAAATGCAATTATTGTGACGCAACATACATTGGGCAAACTGGAAGGAACTTCAAAACTCGATTTAAAGATTGGAAACAACTTGTTGTTTAAAGACAACACTTGTTGCAGCACATCTTGTAGAACAAAAGCATAATTTTGATGCTAACCGTTTCAACCGTTTTTCTTCAAGAAAAAGGCACGAAATTAAATTACGAAGTTTAAGAAATTAAAAACAGTATAAAAGAAAGTAACACTATTTTAAATGGCCAGATTAATTTTCATTCTCCGTTATTATAAGGTTTACCAAATGCGTAGTATTTCCTATACATATATTTTATTTATTTTTATACAAAATCCATTTAATTTTACATCTCTACAAAAAAGTTGTTTCTAAAGTGTTTGTTTTTAAGGTCTATTTGTTTAACTTTATATGTTCCATTAATTTTATTTATTTATACTGATGATGCTGAGGCAAAACATGTCTATTTAAAAATTAAAAAATGGCGCAAAAAGTACAAAATGCTTTTATTCTATATGTAATTTGATAATTTTATAAAAGTAACTTGATACTTATGACCATAACATTTATCATTTTGTTTCTGTAACGGTTTTGTTTCATCATGTTCACGTTTGTTTTAATTAAGTCTCTATTGAATGTAAATAAAACTATTGACTTTAGAGAGGTTTATAACAAGATTAACAAGAGCTGAGAAACCATTTTCCGGAAATAAAATTCAGGAACGAGGGTTTGACACTAATACATTCTCAGCAAGCTTACTATCGTCCTTACTGCATCCAATACCTACAAATCGTTATATTTTAGGAGTGAAGAGCTTAGACCTTCTAACACCATCAAAATGTAGATGATTTATATACGAGTATCTTCGTGAATTAAGAATAAGAATTAATATTTCTTTATTTTCATGTATACTTTTCTCTTACAATTTTACAATTTATGTTTGAATCTAAAAGGTTATTATTTCAACACTTAATATCACTTTTAAATAAAATAAAAGTCAGTCTTCTATACGAGAACACATGAGAACACAAAATAAACTGTCTTTGACCTGTCAAGCTCAAACTTAAACATTTCTCTAAGCTCACCTACCCGGACCAAGGCACCGAAGCGTTTCTGTGTTTGATGCCACCACAGATGTTGTGTTTATACATAATCAAATACAGCCTGATTTTTGCCAGCCTGAAAATATGTAGTACATACTTTATCTTTTAAGAATCTTTGGGACTAGAAATAAGTCGAAAGGGAATGGTACACAGGCGGTTGTTTGGTGTATTGATAGATAATCCAGGATTGGAGAAGTAAAATGGGAAACAACAACAAACTAAACATTAGTAAAGGGATCTATGCAATATGTCATGATCCTTAACGAATAAATGTTTAGTGAAACATGATTACATGCATTATCCTGATATTTTTAATTGTCTTTGTGTTCTAATAGGTTATATTTTAATCTGTGCTTTTAAAACACGATGGTTGTTAAAAATAAACAAAGTTAATGCAATAAATTGTTTGACAAAGGAGATTCTCAGGGGAACGAAACGTGTTTGCTTGCCTGATTTTCGGCGTTTGGAGACTTTCTAATTCCAAAATGGGCTTTGAGCTGTATTCCTGGGTCATTCCAATAGACCTATTCTGTTTCAATATCAATGAAAGATTCTTTTGATTACAAACTTATGTGGTTTGTCATAATAAATAAAACAAAACTTTAGGGTTAACCACAATGAAAAAACAATGTTAAAAGACACTTAGACGTTTTGATTGTTCTATGATAACGATGATCAGGTGGTATAAAAATAGAATAAAGAAGAGAACATAAAATAATTAGATATACATAAAAGAAAAGTAATTTGACACAAATGACAGTTTTTAATGGAATTTTTATTATACTCGGTATAATTATCGCTTGTTTCAAATAAATTTTCTTGTATGTACATTATTATTTTTTATTTCTCTTTCCTTAATTCTATTTTCATACAACTACTGTTGATGATAATTACATAATAATTGAAACATTTTGTTTTATTAAGCACATTTTTTGACTGGGACTCGTAACGTGGTCCTGTAATCCAGCTTCATGGAGGTCAGGTTTTGAGGATGATATAGGTCTAAAGCGGCTCAGATAGTCTCAGTGATCATCTGATGATACCCGCATCAACTCCCCCATCGTTTAGACATAACACACCATCACTTGCGTGGTTCGGAAGACACGTTAAGCCGTTGGTCCTTGTATTTCCATTGGTCATTGGGCTATTAATTAATGACCCATTCTAAGGAAGAGTCGGCCTTAGTTTGTAACAAGACTACACCTCATAACTCATTACTAGCACTCATCACACTCATCCTTCACTAAATATTTGTCTAAAAATGCCCTCATGAGAGTGGTCGGCATCTCAAATAGTGATTTAGTGATTAACACATAGCTTTAGAAAGAGAAAAATTGAACTGTAAATTGCTGCTATCTACTGAAGACTGACATTAAAATATTTTAAAGATACAAACCGTTATCAAAATATTTCAAGTACAGATTGATAAAATTTGTAAAAGAAGGAATTGACATTGTAGACGTGTACAGACGAGGTTTCCCAGTGTGTCCAAGTGCAATCCATCACTTGGTGCGTTATCATCCCCCACCATCAACACCCCCGCAATCTGTTGTTGTTCTCCTCTTGTAGTATAAAACTGAAATCTATATTTTTTACAAACAAAAAACGTTCTCTTTGTACGTAAGTGGAACAGGAGAAAGTTAACATTAAAACGTCTAAGATGTTTCGTTATTATGTTTTGAAAGGATGTATGTAACCGATAGAATATCTAAATCGTACATTCACTTTTAAGATTATTTTAAACGATGGGAGAATTTCAGAATTTAATAAATTATTCTGGACATTTTCGATAGTTAAAAAAACAAAGGAGATTTACATCGATTGCTTTGGTATAATAATTCTATTTGGTCTTGAGATAAATAGTATTCCGAAGCACAACAGAAAACATCGAATATGAACTAGTATTAAGTAATCAGCTTAATTTGACTAGTCACACACAGTCTGTAAAAAAGAGTACAAAACGAAGAAATAAAATAATTAAAACAAAAGAAATTATGTGCCTAATAGTTTCAGATAAATCCCAACCCAGACCGCCTAACTAGATACTGTAAGTGGACAATGGAATATTATATATAGTATTTATATATAGATAGCAAAAGGTAATAAAAGGTAAAAGGTGTAAGGTTAGAACACATTTAACTTATTTCTTAACTAATCTAGTTATTTTTAGTAGTGAAATAGTTATTTAATAAAGGAAAAGTAGATCAACAACTGAGCTGATTCTCCAGTGGTTACACACAAGTTACTCTGCAGTTAGTCAGTGCTTTGTTCTGTGTTTGAGAACCCGACTCACAGCTGTGTTCATATGTTACATACAATGTACACTCTCACAGTTTAACCACTCAACTGTGGTCAAGTGTAAAAGTAGCGTAGATCCACAGCTGAGCTAATTCTCCAGTGGTTACACACAAGTTACTCTGCAGTTAGTCAGTGCTTTGTTCTGTGTTTGAGAACCCGGCTCACAGCTGTGTTCATATGTTACATACAATGTACACTCTCACAGTTTAACCACTCAACTGTGGTCAAGTGTAAAAGTAGCGTAGATCCACAGCTGAGCTAATTCTCCAGTGGTTACACACAAGTTACTCTGCAGTTAGTCAGTGCTTTGTTCTGTGTTTGAGAACCCGACTCACAGCTGTGTTCATATGTTACATACAATGTACACTCTCACAGTTTAACCACTCAACTGTGGTCAAGTGTAAAAGTAGCGTAGATCCACAGCTGAGCTAATTCTCCAGTGGTTACACACAAGTTACTCTGCAGTTAGTCAGTGCTTTGTTCTGTGTTTGAGAACCCGGCTCACAGCTGTGTTCATATGTTACATACAATGTACACTCTCACAGTTTAACCACTCAACTGTGGTCAAGTGTAAAAGTAGCGTAGATCCACAGCTGAGCTAATTCTCCAGTGGTTACACACAAGTTACTCTGCAGTTAGTCAGTGCTTTGTTCTGTGTTTGAGAACCCGGCTCACAGCTGTGTTCATATGTTACATACAATGTACACTCTCACAGTTTAACCACTCAACTGTGGTCAAGTGTAAAAGTAGCGTAGATCCACAGCTGAGCTAATTCTCCAGTGGTTACACACAAGTTACTCTGCAGTTAGTCAGTGCTTTGTTCTGTGTTTGAGAACCCGGCTCACAGCTGTGTTCATATAATACATACAATGTACACTCTCACAGTTTAACCACTCAACTGTGGTCAAGTGTAAAAGTAGCGTAGATCCACAGCTGAGCTAATTCTCCAGTGGTTACACACAAGTTACTCTGCAGTTAGTCAGTGCTTTGTTCTGTGTTTGAGAACCCGGCTCACAGCTGTGTTCATATAATACATACAATGTACACTCTCACAGTTTAACCACTCAACTGTGGTCAAGTGTAAAAGTAGCGTAGATCCACAGCTGAGCTAATTCTCCAGTGGTTACACACAAGTTACTCTGCAGTTAGTCAGTGCTTTGTTCTGTGTTTGAGAACCCGACTCACAGCTGTGTTCATATGTTACATACAATGTACACTCTCACAGTTTAACCACTCAACTGTGGTCAAGTGTAAAAGTAGCGTAGATCCACAGCTGAGCTAATTCTCCAGTGGTTACACACAAGTTACTCTGCAGTTAGTCAGTGCTTTGTTCTGTGTTTGAGAACCCGACTCACAGCTGTGTTCATATAATACATACAATGTACACTCACAGTTTAACCACTCAACTGTGGTCAAGTGTAAAAGTAGCGTAGATCCACAGCTGAGCTAATTCTCCAGTGGTTACACACAAGTTACTCTGCAGTTAGTCAGTGCTTTGTTCTGTGTTTGAGAACCCGACTCACAGCTGTGTTCATATAATACATACAATGTACACTCTCACAGTTTAACCACTCAACTGTGGTCAAGTGTAAAAGTAGCGTAGATCCACAGCTGAGCTAATTCTCCAGTGGTTACACACAAGTTACTCTGCAGTTAGTCAGTGCTTTGTTCTGTGTTTGAGAACCCGGCTCACAGCTGTGTTCATATATACATACAATGTACACTCTCACAGTTTAACCACTCAACTGTGGTCAAGTGTAAAAGTAGCGTAGATCCACAGCTGAGCTAATTCTCCAGTGGTTACACACAAGTTACTCTGCAGTTAGTCAGTGCTTTGTTCTGTGTTTGAGAACCCGACTCACAGCTGTGTTCATATAATACATACAATGTGTTTAACCACTCAACTGTGGTCAGTGTTAGCGTAGATCCACAGCTGAGCTAATTCTCCAGTGGTTACACACAAGTTACTCTGCAGTTAGTCAGTGCTTTGTTCTGTGTTTGAGAACCCGACTCACAGCTGTGTTCATATAATACATACAATGTACACTCTCACAGTTTAACCACTCAACTGTGGTCAAGTGTAAAAGTAGCGTAGATCCACAGCTGAGCTAATTCTCCAGTGGTTACACACAAGTTACTCTGCAGTTAGTCAGTGCTTTGTTCTGTGTTTGAGAACCTCACAGCTGTGTTTTTGCACAACAAGAACCCGGCTGTAGGGTGAGTCTTAATTCTCCAGTGGTTACACACAAGTTACTCTGCAGTTAGTCTAGATCAAATGATGGCGTTGGCTGAGTGGCTTGTTTATTGTTAAAGTGCTATTGTATAGAGTATAACGCTATTGAGTTTAAATAAGCAGGCAGACTGAGATCAGCAAAATTTAGAAATTTGGTTACCTTAACAATATTCACAACGTTGGGTAGTTTGAAAAGTGTGCATAATTCAACAGGAATTTTTCAGGAAGAGGATTGATCTTTTTAGTTCTTTCGTGGTTCAGCAAAACAAAGTTTGAAAATGTATGATGATCCTTTAGGTCCGTCAGACTTTCGTTTTAAGATTGTAGCAACATTTGTTTGAAAAGGGTTTACTATCTTAAAAATTTAATTTGGTGATTTTGAGATCGATTAATTGTATATGAAAAACAGATTGCGACCACAAGAGCTATTGAGATTTCCATTTTTACGTGAGTACATTTGATGATCTCGTAGTTTGGATTAGATCAGTGTGTGAGAGGGATTTAAAGAAAATGTGTTAAATAAACCTCTATTTTTAATACGTAAATCATTTTCAATTCTTTATAAACTAATGCCAAGAGTAGAGAGGTATTCAGAGACGTTACGTCACATTAAAGTTCCTCAAGAGCTTGAGTTCTCTCATAAAACAGTTTATGGATTCTTTAAAGAGGTTTGGTTGAGGGGGATGATAGGTTTGGTAAGTTCAAAATGTAATTTAGATGAAGGGTTGTTAAATGACAGGTGTTGTGGTAGCAATCACCTTTGTAATAATTTGATAGCTTGAAGTTTAAACCAGTAGTGTTAAGTTAATTTATCAACACAATTCTACCTATGAACATTTGTGAAAACATCCTTAGTTTAAACACAAGACGGATCAGTAACACTACTTGATATATTAAATTTCTACATGAATATCCTTGAGTAACTATTTGTATGTTCTATCAACTAACTCTATAGGCACATTTGTCAATGTCCACCTAATTACTGCAGCAAAGCCTCTAACGGACTGATTTTGCTGTGTAGGTGTGAAGTTGTTTGACAAAACCTAGCACTGTAAGGAATGAGTACATACATAACTGTCATCTCAAGACCAGGCTCGCTAACAAGGGTGGTTTCTTACTCAAATACAACCAAGTACCAAAACATCACCAGAGCTTTGGTATAGTTTATTTTTAGTAAATTTGTATTTGCTTCTGTTTCTTGGCTTTGTTACTATTTAATGTAAAAGCTGTATCATTCGAAACCTTTTGTGCGTAGCCTTTTGTATAGTTCACGTTCGTTTACATGAAATAACAAGAATAATTACACATTAGCAAACCGTTCTAGGGTATGATTCGAAAAATACTTAGTTCTTAGATGCGGCCGGATACAGCCTTAATAGCGGCAGATGGAACAACATAATAGCGTTTTTACAACATAGGGATTTTAACCTAGAAAATATTATTGTTTTGATAAATTATGTTTAAGTGGGTCAATATATCTTTCGACGTTAAAATAATCCTTTGTTATGCAAAATTAGCTGGAAAGTACTAACCCACCACATGTTGTAACTTTGACACTGAGTACAGTTCAGAAAGTTGTCAAGAGAGAGCGTTGTTAATTGTTGTTGTCACAAACCTCGACACTCTGTGTTTACAGTTACAACTACGCTGTTGACACAAGTGTTGACAGATTTGAGCAGTACTCAGTCTAGTTATTTGTTCAGTTTGTACATCCAGTTTAGTTATGTGTTACATACCATGTGTTGTACAATATAAGCTGTAAAGTACTAACCCACCACATGTTGTAACTTTGACACTGAGTACAGTTCAGAAAGTTGTCAAGAGAGAGCGTTGTTAATTGTTGTTGTCACAAACCTCGACACTCTGTGTTTACAGTTACAACTACGCTGTTGACAAAGTGTTGACAGATTTAAACAGTACTTAGTCTAGTTATTTGTTCAGTTTGTACATCCAGTTTAGTTATGTGTTACATAATGTGTTGTACAATATAAGCTGTAAAGTACTAACCCACCACATGTTGTAACTTTGACACTGAGTACAGTTCAGAAAGTTGTCAAGAGAGCGTTGTTAATTGTTGTTGTCACAAACCTCGACACTCTGTGTTTACAGTTACAACTACGCTGTTGACACAAGTGTTGTACAGATACAGTACTAGTTAGTTATTTGTTCAGTTTGTACATCCAGTTTTAGTTATGTGTTTTACAATATAAGTGTTGACTGTAAAGTACTAACCCACCACATGTTGTAACTTTGACACTGAGTACAGTTCAGAAAGTTGTCAAGAGAGCGTTGTTAATTGTTGTTGTCACAAACCTCGACACTCTGTGTTTACAGTTACAACTACGCTGTTGACACAAGTGTTGACAGATTTGAGCAGTAAGTTATTTGTTCAGTTTGTACATCCAGTTTAGTTATGTGTTACATACCATGTGTTGTACAATATAAGCTGTAAAGTACTAACCCACCACATGTTGTAACTTTGACACTGAGTACAGTTCAGAAAGTTGTCAAGAGAGAGCGTTGTTAATTGTTGTTGTCACAAACCTCGACACTCTGTGTTTACAGTTACAACTACGCTGTTGACACAAGTGTTGACAGATTTGAGCAGTACTCAGTCTAGTTATTTGTTCAGTTTGTACATCCAGTTTAGTTATGTGTTACATACCATTTATACAGGGTGGTTATACTCTTTTAGACACGTTTCGGGATCAAGTACTCACTCGAACGGATTAAAAAAGTCTGGAATTGTTTTATTAGGTAGCAGAGTTAAAACAGTTTTTCCGAACAGGGGACAGTGGTTACTGGTATTTATTATTTTAGAAGTATGTTACAAGAAAGCTAAACCATTTCCACGTGTTTACCGTGGTTTGCACGCAGTTTCTAGTCTAAATTCAACGTCATAAGTTGCTTTTCCTGAAAAAGATAGGCTATGCTTCCAATAATCTCTCAAACTCTCCTTTTGAGTTCCACAAAGTCTTGAACCTTTCTGAAACGATGCCAAAACACGGTTCATGATATGAATAAAGATACTTTACGCTTACATTTAAGGTGAAATTTTACTGATTTTATTAAACCAACTTTTTATAATGATTGAAATGTCTAAAGTTATTATTTTTTATTTAGTAGGCATATGATGAAGGCATATGAATCATGTCCATCACGTAGATACAAGTGCTGTCGTGAACCCTAGCGAATTTCCTTTGCTATTTATTCATCACATGGCACTTACATACTATGCTGTTATACATTCTAGTTATACAATAATTAATATAACTAACATAATTATTAGTTTATAGGCTAACATCTTCTTGAAGATAACTAACACCGGGAAGCGTTATCCCTCCCAAAATAATTGTACGCTTTTGAATGGTTTTCGTTATTTGATTTCGTTAAAGCTTGTTATACGTACTAATGTTATATGAATACTATTCTCATCATCCGTAATTAAAATAACTGAAATACAATCAGCTAGACAAGATGAAACAGCCATCTCGTAGTTTTACATATGTTAAACAGAATATTTTGAATGTTTACACCTGGTTTGATTGAAATAAACTCATACATTTTTATTTTGAAGCATAAATCCTAATTTGGTGTGAAAGTTTCCTTGTCGTTCCAAGACCTTTCTAGGAAGACCGATTTTATATCTTGAAGAGCAAACTTTTGATATACAATTTATAATTAACAAAAACTGCAAACAGTTTAATGATTAAAAAATGAAACTTGCATTGTCTTAATTGATAAGACAATACAAGTCTTTTATTAGACTGTTTGAAGGTTATTTTATTTACACAGTTAGAAAAGAAACATGTGTATCAAACTCTTGAAAGTGAAACACAACTTTAATATTTATATAGATTTTTGCTATCTGACCCGGGATACGTCGAGAATCTCACAGCTGCAAACTATTTTGTTTTACGACGTTTCGTTCTGTTTGGCAATACACATGAGTAACTCTTTTTTCTATAGAAATTCACTAATAATTTCAGGTTTAACTTACTGAATAGCTGTGGTGCAATGGTTTTATTTGCAGAAGCTAGCTCAGATAATGCTACGGGTATAACGTATCATTTATGGCAAGCTTGACCTTAAACAAACCTCTCGGTTGCCAAATAGCTCAGGGATGATGTTGGGTTAGGACTGTCAACAACGAAAACCCTTAGATAACTTTTTAATCATAACAGCCTTTTGTACTCTCTTATGGCTCTCCACAAATCCCTTCAAACAAGAAAAACAATGTAGGCATTGTACTTTATCGATAGTTCCTTAACAAATAATTGAGAAATGTAATACAATCATAGGGAAAACGTTTTTTGTTGTGCGTGTTATATGATACTTTGATAGATTGATTTGAGACACCGACCACTCCTAGAGGGTATTTTAAGGTGAATATGGGATGAAGGGTGAATGTGTTGAGTGTGATTTTGATGGATGATGAGGTGTAGTCTTTTTACAAACTAATGTCAGATTGGGTCATCAATTAATAGCCCAACGGCCAATGGAATACACACCCTTTCGCATAACTTAAAGCTAAACGGTCTTTGAGCAACAGCTGAAGTAGATAGTTTCTAGCCAATTAACTACAAACAGTCGTGCAGTGACACTTTTGAAGTAGTTATTATCCTTAGTTAAAAAAGGATTGTACCGTCATTTTCTTAAAGAAAATCTTAAAAACACGTATCAGTTGTAACGATGAATATTTCTGAAGCCAATTTATAAGAATATGAAATAAGTTTATAGAACACATTTTGAACCTGGGTGCAGATAAAATACTAAGAAATTTACTTCATGATTAAAAGACAAAAATAGTTCAGCTTGAGGGTGCAATTAGTTATAGCACACTCTCCCAACAAATGTGGAATTTTGGTTTAACTAATTCCTTAATATGCAAGTTTAGTTTTAAAGTTACTTAGGAATTAAATATTCAAAATACCAATTTTTACATATTAAACAGTAATTAAAAAGCATCAAGTAGTATAAAAGAAGCAACTGGAGTTTTATTTTAGTAAGATGTAATACGTTTTGAATTGACATTACTGTTTCACCTGGTGCATTTTAGTCATAGCTTTAATAGCTTTATCTTAAACCAGTTGTAACGCTCATAAAACCGTAAGAATGCTCTTGAGCTGTCTAGTTTTATTTAATAGTCTTTCTGCAGTATTGTTTAGGAAAATTATAGCTAAGCCATTAGTATAATTACTAAATCATAAAACGCATAGTTTATGGCTGTGCAGAAATAGGTTCTAGATTCAGAAATATGAAATAGGTGTTCTGTTACAGTTCATCAGTCTGTTCACGGCTGTGATTGGTCGTCCGCTGCTCTGTGCAAGCCTAGCCTGGAATTCAGTCAGCGTGCAGCTATCACTAGACGCGTGGAGGTGTTTGATTTCTCTATTTGCTTTTTTTTAATGTCGTCAAGTTTTTGTAAATGTTGTATTGTTATCTAGGCTAGCAGTTGTAAAATTAGTTAAGTCAAATACATAATAATAAAAATCAGGTTATTTGCTGGTAGGTGACTGGTCAACTTAAGCTGATTACTTAGGCTAGCTCTTTTCCTTAAGTGTTGTGTTATGTTTTAGGTAAATTTTACCTGAAGACGGGGTCAAAAACTAGATCACGGGTACAAAACGTCGGGTACTATTGGTTACTCAAAAACTACTCGTATAGAACGTCCGTAATGATATTTTAACAAAAACAAATTTTAACCCTTTGAAATTGTGCCATCGTCAACAACAAACTTCAAAAATAATAAGTTAATGTTCAAATTCGTATTAGTTTAACTATACAACTCCATAAAACTATTTTATCTAGTCGGTTAGTATAAACATATTTTACCTACATCTATAAAACACAATAAATTATTGTTATTTTGCTCTAGAAACAGCTGCTTTAGACACATGTATTGACGAGCTAAAGTTTCTATTTTATTCCTAGAGAAATAAAGATTCTCGGCTAGGCCACGAACGTTAAACCTAAGCTCGTATCAAAAAGTTTCACTTTATAACCTAGTAAAAAATTTACTACAGTAGTCCCTTAAACAATGTTTAAAAGTCGTAATTGGTCTCAAACGTTATACAGGAAAACCTTGTTTAAAATTAGAACCACTTCTCCACTTATAGTTTGTATGTGTGAGATAATCAAGCAAGCAACACCAATTAAGCGGTAATTAGTCAAACTTGAAGTTAAACTGTGATAAAGTACTATCGCGTTTCATTTCCTGGTAAATAAGTGAACTGAAATTTACAACTACCATCTAACTAGCTAAGTTTATACTATCTAAACTGTACTAGAAACTTAGTTAACGTTTTTCCATCTAACACATCTCGTACATTTTACCTAAAAAACATTGTATTTTTATGCGTTATCCTCACAAGGAGAGGTTATGGTAATTATGGGCAAGGACATGTTTCATAATACAATATTTGTTATCAGTTACTCTGTTTTACAATTTTGTTATTACTAATCAGACAGTGTTGATGAGGTTTTACAATTTTGCTTTACTATTACACAGATTCCCGAAACAATTTTAAGTTTACATGCTGAATAGTTTTTATTAAGTTAACAAAGTGGTGGATGAACAGTAAACATAAATGGCGTGGACTTTATAAATAAGATAATTTGGTTTCATTTCACGTAAAAAAATACCTTACAGTATTTGACACGCATATGTATAGACACCCATTCAAAACATTTGTTTCAAATTTAAATGTGGATTGAACAAGAACATAACAGTTTCCAAACAGCTTTAAAGTTTTATTTGGAGAAAAAAACATTATTTTACACCGACTACCATTATTTTCATTATGAAACAAGTACATTTATTGTACTTTTTCACTGTTGGTTTCAATCGAAACGCACTTTGGATTTAAAACAGTTGCCAATTTATAATATTATTATTTTATTTCAAACATACACTTATTGATAAGTAGAACAGCTGCTGCATTGCTCTACCAGCCGATCAGAACAATTGTTACACGTGACCCAACAGTGGAAGTATTCACACCTTAAGGGGTTAAGTTCGCAGTAATGTGGACCTTGACAGTACACGTAGTTGATAGCCACCACGTCAACTGCTGAGAGCTCGTCAGTGCTGCCAAACGTTGCGTTCTGGTCAAAAATCTGAAAAGTTCATAGTAGAGAGGGGTTTACTTGTATTTGTACAACATAAGACGCGTGTTGTTTTCAATGAGGGATGATTTTAAGTTTGACCAAGTAAGAAAAACAATTTAATCTTAACCCAAATTAAGAGAAGCAAAACCTTAAGAATAAAACCAACTAGATGTTTTAGAATTTCCTTTTTTATCAGCTGCAAAGACATATATTATAAATGATGTTAGAAGGAAGACAAAGGTTGACAGCCCAACTAACAATCAAGCAAAACTAAAACTTTACCCTTTGCATAAGTCAATTAAATATATCGTGTTAAAGTTACTTAAAATACTAGTTAATGGCTAACTACCCACCTTAAAAATGTTTGTTTTAATTGCAAGGAAGACAGAATTGGAAGAAAAGTTTCTTTTGAACGTAAAGAACCTTGACCGATTCCTACCCGTCCAGAACATTTATTAAAGAAAACTACTTATAAAAGTGTATTAAAATTACCTTCTCAGCAGGCCTTATGTAGGGATCCCGCCTGTAGTGAGTGACACTCTTAACGTCGTAAGGAAAGGATGTGTCCAAGTCGTCTATCTTTTTGTGATGTGGATTGTTGACAACTGAAATTTTAAATGTGAGTTTTTGAGTTTTGAATTTTGAACAGGTAAGCTCTAACCACCGACCTCGATCTTTACCTAGCGTTACCGCGTGAAAACTTTGCAAAGTATTTAAGATGACTCGATGAATCGTCACAAGAGTGATGAGCTTAAGTGATACAATTCTGCCAGGGTTAGCGTGTTTTTCTTTACATGTTTACTATAAATAAATGTTATTCTTCCATTGAACGACAAAGTGTAAAGTCTTATAAGGTACTCAAAGTACCTAAATAGAAAAACGTTAAAATCTCTACTGATAGTGAGGGGGACTCGTTACTCTATAGGAAAGATGACTACACTGATAACAGTACGTATCAGCTGTTGTACAAACTGGACAAGGACGCAGGTGTCCACAATCACCAAAGACACAGGTTACAACAAAACATTTCAACGACCCACCAGCAAAATCTTCAGTAGGCCTACAGGTTCTGTACTGTACAGACTAAAATAATTATTGTGCGTTTGCTAGTTGTCTTTTTTCGTGTGCGTGTTTATATAACTGTGTTTATTTATTTAATTTATTTCCGAGTGAACTGTGAACTTGTGAACTGTGTGCGTAATATGTTATTTAACTATTATTTTATTTAAAAATTCTTGACAACCAAATATGGGCTACTACTAAGTAATGGAACACATTCAGAATTCAGATGAATATGTGCAGTTGGAAGCACGAAACCGGTCCTGAAAAATTAGGATAAATTTGACACCTCAGGCAAGCTTAATACTTAAAGTTTTTAAGGACGGTTAACCTAATAAACAGTTACTAATGTATTACACAAAATGTCACTCACTAGTCAAGTCTGAGTTTAATTATTGTAGTGCATATATAATATGTATAAAAATTAAATATTTATTCTACTACGGCAAGTGTTCCTCTTCCTTTTGACACAGATTGATAGGTTCCAACAAGTTTAATCACAGTAGGAACCTATTTTCAAAATAAATCATTGTGTGTAAATAAGTTAACTATCAGACTACAAAATACTTATAACCCAGACCTATGGACATGCAAATCAATAAATAAAGTTTGATATACTGTACTTTTTTACCTAAGTTGTTTACACAAAACTATGCTACAAATTGGAAACAAGTGCTGTTTTTGCAATATCAGACCAACTCTTTATCCCATTGAAGACCATGACATATAATTAAACCACAATATAACCTGTTTACACCAGGCTATATCTACATCACTCAAGGCACTTATTGCACTTACCAGAGGGGTGAAGTTTGACATAGCAGTCTCTGTCAGGTCGTTGGTGTTCATGTTCAAAGCCAAGCAGGTGAAGTATTCCGTGGAGAATATAAAACTGCTCAAAACAATGTTTAGGCAGACGGACTTCCAAAAAGCTTAAAACATGTTCAACACTTTAGTAGGTACTCAATGTTAAAATTGTAATATTGTAGTTGTAAAATGATCTTAACGGAGGAGTGAAAAGGAACAATGTTTGAAACTTAATAAATTATTGAAGTAAAAATATTTTTGAAACACAAAAGGTCAGTTTGAAATTGACATGGAATATTTAAACTAAAAAGTATTTAAAACATAATGTTATACTTTAGTGTAGTTAAATTAATGTAACACGTTGGCAAGTCTAGTAAAATGTACAGTCATAACTCTTACACAATATAAAAATCTCAAGTTTTTTTATCATCCCTGAAGAAAAATACATAATTTATTAAAGTATCAATTTTCTTCTAACATTGTGTCTTGCTTGATCCCCTTTCTAAACCTGCACATAAGGATTTGTATGTAAAGTTCATCGAAAAAATAACGTATAATTAACATTGGTCTTTTTTAACAATTAAAGTGGTTCTAGGAAAAAGCGCAAGTTTGGTTGTTCTCAGAAATTATACGATTTAGTGATATTCAAGTAATTGACATCGGACAAACTCAAGCATGTGCAGCCGAGGGACGACTTGCAGCTCACTCTGTGCTTGGGCTATCACACTATGATGAGTTTCCTGCCTCAGCCATACAGCATGTATGCGCTATCTACCTACCATACCATTGTCTTTGCTAATACATACTCTCGCTTTGCTCTGCATGCTTTCGGTTCGTCATCCTTGTAGAAACGAAGACAGCCCTGCCAGTGGTGACAGTTTTCTGAATCTACTTGAGTAGCTTTTATGCACGTGTGTTCTTCTAGTTTTTTTATCTGCTTCTTTATGTAGTCTTCTTCAACCTTAACTACAACAGGAATACTGGAGTTTGTAAAATATAAAGCTTTTTTCATACAATTTAAACCAAATTACTTTTTTGTCGTTCAGCTCCGAAACCAGCTGCTTTTGACACATGCATTGACAGTGATAAAGTGTCACTTTGTTAACCAGGTAAATGAAGGATTGGTTTGATGATCTTTTTTCCAAGGGAGAAAAAGATCATTTAATGATCTAAAGAATATCAATCTAAACCGCAGGTAATTTAACTTTAGACTGAGTGCGATGTGTCGATTCAATATCGAATCATAACACAGGCAATGGTAAATCAAATGAACAGCTGTTTATACAAAACAATGAAAAATAAGAACTGTAGCGTTTGACACCATAATTCTATAAAATATTTTACAAAACTTTTAAATTAACTAACTAACCATTTTAACCACTCTTTCTATTTGCATCATGACAAAAGTATCGTTCATCACTCGTCCCTAAAGTGTCTTTTTGATCCTCACTCACTTAACGTCCTCGGCTGCGCCTCGGATGTTAAACTTAAGCTCGTATCAAAAAGTGTCACTTAGTGATGAAATATAATATTTTTTAAACGGGTTGCCTTTTATATTTGTATTTCTAAATCAATTCATAAATGTAAATATAATTGCGAACGTTTTCCATTGTTAGTGATTAAGAAGAACACAATATTTTTTCCAGGTGAAAATGTAACCTAAAACATGACACAAACATTAGAAAATAAGCTAGCCTCCGTAGTAACCAGTGTAAGCTGTCTCAGGCTACTTTTAACCTGAAGACGGAATCCGATTTAAGATCCCAAAACGTCGTGGTTTTCCTGATCACTAACGATGAAAAACGTCCGTAATAAGATATCAAACTAAACTCTGAAATTCTCCCATCGTCAACAACAAACTTCATACAGTTAAAAATAAATCTTTCTTCGAAGCACATGTTTATTGATCTTGTAGGTATTTTTGTAAGTAATTTCAGCTAGTTGTTGTATCCTATTTCCTAGTTCATTAAAAGGGCTAAACAAATATTACAAGCTTTGATGAAGCAACATTTCATATGAAAAAGCGTACCTTATTTATTGTTATAACTTATGTACAAACAATGCTACTGATTATACAATATGTTAGCGTCGAGATAAAAGGTACTGTTAATTACGTCAGTTGTCAGATTCAATCGAAACTGCTACCTCATCTTAAATAGCAAACACGAGGCAAAACACTACACCTAAGGTATTTTGCACTTAAATGAGCTGATTATGTCACCTATGGTTCATGAAACTTACTTAAAGAGGCTATTTAACAGTAGGTGTCAACTCACAAACTTCTAGTGATTTGATAAAATACAGGAGTAATTAGAGCTAGAAAGATGAAACAAACTTTATTAAATCGTATTACAGGTGACTCAGTATACAGAGTGTGTCAATACTGAAACTCACGGGGTCAAAACTCGAGATTTTATAAATACTGGGTCCTCACAAAGTTCAATGTTTACATCGATTTTGAGGTTAGAAATGTTTCCAAAACATGGTTGTACAATATACCGTTGAAAAGCTTGTCCATAAGCCCACTATGTTTAATCGAATTCGTAATTTAAATACAGGAGTCCTAAATGACTCACGTTTATAGCTTCTATTTTTGTAACGTTGTATAACAACCCATTGCCCCGTGAAAAATAATTTTCCTGTAATTACTGTCGAGTAAAGTTTGTTTCATTCAGTTGAACATTATCCGATGTCTATTACGGTGACCAGCTGTCCAATACTGATAACATCTGGTCCTCGTACACTAGTTGAACTGAATCTCGCATTCAGTTGAACAATACTTACTGGGAACAGTGCGTAGTTTATGCTGCTTGAGCTGAGAGTAATTTTTGCCCTGTCTTTGTGGAAATGTCTTGCTCCTACAGCATCAGTTCTCTTCCAAGACAGAGAAAGACTAAGTTTAAAACAAATAGCTAAGCATATTAAAAATCGAAACATTATCATCTTGCAAAACTACAAAACTTTAGGAATAAAAGCTAGTCTACTTAAAGATTACCAAACTTTCTTTGTTTTGGTCGATAAGAAATACAGTTTTAGTTAATTCTTGTCTTAAAAACTTTACTGCAACATCAATTTTTGTGTACATATACTTAATTGCTTGTGCCTTTTCATGAATTATAAAGCTAAATTAGCCGTTAATTATATAAGTTTTACTAAACATTATGCAAAACAGATTGTGTTCGTGATAATACCATTTTGGAGGTAATATTTCCCAACAACAATACATTTTCTTTTATGGTACCTTAAAGATAGTTGAACTGTGGTTAACTGTATCGGTATGCGCTGTCAGTTACGTGTATGTATTTTATACGTTTTAATTATAAAGGGGTTTCTTTTGATCAGTTTTATTCTTATGAAGAGTCCACTTTAACATTATGATACTACTTTCTAGTTTCACTGGTAAGCTAACAGCGACATCAACAATAAGTATTGGTATTTTTGGATTACGAATACAATAACTATACTATAATATTTATCAAGCGAAAGTTATTTGGCATGTTAAGGTTGATAGCACGTTATTTTAATAATATAAACAGCTTCATTGCTTGCGGCCATATGATATTCTTATAAGAATTTTCAACGGAATTGGTGAAATGTAGCTCACAATCTTTCGATAACACATTAAAATGCAGCAATATTATTAAATTGGTATTAAATAGTAAGTGACTGACTCTTACAACCAAAGGTAAATGAAATCCATTGATTTGATTTTTAAGACGTTGGATTTGTATAAGTCCTAAAGACACAAAGAGCGTAAAGAGTAGAAAATGTAGAACAGTAGATTTTATCGTTTTAAGATAAGAGATCAGTTCATTAGAACTATTTCGTGTTTTAGTTGTATGGTATTGGATTCTAACCTTTGCTGTGCAATAAAACTTACAAAGAGCTTCAAAATGTAATTTTTAAAAATCGAACTAAAAGCTGTCGTTCTATTTAATTTAAAACTATAGTTAACCAAAAACTATTGGAAAACTATCTTGTAGAACGTTTAAATAACTGAAACTAATGTTACGTATATATTTGTAACCTTTTTTTGGTTTTCAGGTTTTAATCTAAAAAACATTGTTCTGCAAATCGGCATACGCGTGTAAGCGAGAACCTCGCACAGCGGAAATGGGCTGTTTATACTTGATGTTGTGATAATGGGCTGAAATGGCTTCATTTAACTTCCATAACAGTTGTTCTTGTTGTCTCTGATGTAACTGTTTTCATCCAGTCCCACAATTACGTTACTTAAGTTATGAATAAACCTTTCTTGATCGTCGTGTTTGTGAAAATTGCATTTCGTGTGAAATATGAATCCAATAGGGATAACTCAATCTGTGCGGTACGGGAGCACAAACCGTAAGCGTTTAATAATTGAGCCAATGAGTGAACCGACCAGCAATTTGTCCCGGGACAGATTTGTAGTGGAAATGACAGCCGATAATACTTTAATGGTTTGTTGATTTTGTTGTTGTTATCACTAAGAGGCATTCCCATTCAATTATAAATAACATAACGTGATATATCAAACTTTAGTGTCATATGTTTATACCAATAGCAACGTAATTTACTAAGAATGTTGGAAAAAGACTGGAATATATTGAATATAAGACGGGCCAGTGATGAAAGTCATACGTTATCAAATATAAAATAATATTTAGTAAGGCTTTAAAGTACTTTGGTAATGAATTACAACGCCACAAATTTAATACGTTTTCTTGTTGAGAACTTTTTATGACTGCCGTTTCAGGCAAAGTGAACCTATTAGAGTATTTTGCTCTACCCTGTGAGCTGACTTTCCGGGCTTTGGTTATCACTATCACTATTTGAGATGCCGACCACTCTTATGAGGGTATTTTTAAGGCAGATATGTGGTGAAGGATGAGTGTGATGAGTGGTAGTAATGAGTTATGAGGTGTATTCTTGTTACAAACTAAGGCCGACTCTTCCTTAGAATGGGTCATTAATTAATAGCCCAATGACCAATGGAAATACAGACTTAACGTGACTTCGAACCACGCAGGTGGTGGTCTGATATGTCTAAACGATGATGGGAGTTGATGCGGGTATCAAGATGATCACTGAGACTATCTGAGCCGCTTTAGACTTGAAGCTGGATTACAGGACCACGCTACGAGTCCCAGTCAAATCATGATCAGTACGGGCTGGCAAAAACCCGGCTGTCTCTCATTTATTGGAAGACGGCGTCTGTCTTGGCGTCCAGCCCAGGAACGCTTGAGTGCCTTGGTCCGTGGGTGTGAGCTCAATTCAGTTGCATCTCAATTATTCGTTTGCATTTATATTTATTTTCTATCTACACTTATTGCATTGTTATATATTTATTATGTTGTCCATATTTATATTTATTGTAGTTAAGTAATTTATTGATGTAAAGTTCAGATATAGTTGTCTGCTGCTGTCTTCAAGCATGTTAAATTATATATTTTAATGCTCTGTATAACTGACAAATCTGCTGTACAAAAGCATTTATTTATTTACAAAAATGTCTGTTCAACCCCCAATTAGTTTTGTCGAAGACTAATTTAGATATGCCCATAAGTCAGTTTGCCAATAATTTGAAGAGTTTGACTTATGAGAACAAAATGCCGGACACTGTACTTTGCAAGTTCACTATGGATGTAATGGTGCCCATATAACGTTAGTACTCCTATATCTTAAACTCAAAGTACCACCAATATGCCCCAAGTGAATAATTCTTAAAACAGGCTTTGGATTCTACTAGCTGAGCACTTTTAAACAAGGCCCCATATTTTTATATTATTTCTTACAAAAATCAAACATTGAGATATTTAAGGATGTACACATATAATATATTACATAACAAGTTAAACACAGGTTGGATTAAGGACGTAAACTCTAATGATTTTCTCAATAAAAAGCTTTTTATACTTCGTAAGCCCAACGATTTCGACGTTATTTAAAAATTAAATGCCTAGAAAATGTTCTAGTCTGTAAATGTGACACTAATCATAGGCCTATATACGTGGTGTTGTAGAGTGGGAAGTACAAAATAAATTTCGTCTACAATATTTCAGCAAATTACACTTCTCAATGAAAACTATAAATTTCATTGTATTTTGCTTATACAGGTACGCCAAACTGATTTAAATTTAAGACGTCCATTTTCTGATTACACATACATAAGTAAACTATGACGTGAAGTAAATTACTATTGACTATAGAGAATAGTAAGTAAAGGTCAAGCATTTATCACAACGTATCCAAACCCATAGATAATGTATCTTTACAACCCTTGCCAACTGCGTAGACTGCCACCACGTTCAACAACTATCATTACCTTCAGAAAGGATTTCCGGTCTGAATCTTGTGTGGGTTGAATACGGATATACGTCTATTGTCATGGATAACATAATAAAGCTTGCCAATGCAGGAGCTTCTCTGGTGTGTTATTATCCCTGATATATTCTAAGAACACTTTGATATATCTTTTAGTATTGTTTGTTTGTAGGTCATATCTTCGGGGAAGATAGTATGAAAGCAAAATTATACGTTGAGATTTGGAAAGGATAATCTGTGGTTGCTTGTTTAAACATTTTTTTTAATTTCCGTTTTATCATCATAGGTGCACTTAATTTCTGTCATTAAAATTCTCTTTTTAATGAATTTGTAAATTGTCTTTTATAAAACGGAGCCGTTTGAATACTATCGTATACAATACTTAAACAGGTATTCATACTTGTTATTCAAGATTCAGGCCATTTAACATATTAACTACAAAACTGAGGGGTTCATAATATTTACTGTGTCTTTCATAAATGACTACATGGTTTTCAAGGTTAATCAAAACGTGACGCACCATTTTCATAATACATCCATAAACTACATTTACAGCGTATTATTAATAGTTTAAAATACAAGTGCCATTAAGAGATAATCCTAAATTTGAATATGTAGTGTGAATAATTAAAATGGTTTTAATAATAATAAGTTTGAATAATTCAAATAGTCATTTGATAATAGTTTTAACAGTTAAAAAGTATCACAAAACTTTCGAATAATTATCTAAGGATCTAGTTAAGGACTTCTAAGGGATTAGCGCAGCTTATAGGATTAAAATTATCATTCTAGATCTTCGTTTGACCTTTTATACTATACAATCGTACATGAGTAATGACATTGGAGCGTGATATAAAATATCCGGTTTGAAATACAACATTTAAAATACGAACAAACGAATACAAGGTTAATGGTAATGACCTTACTGTTCAAAACTGCCTGTCTGATCTCTAACTTGGTTGTTAAAAAATGCAATGTAAAAAGCGTAGTTTTTATTATGACATCACTGCATGATTGCAGGTTGGAGGAAGGGGTAGTACCCAAAATGTATCGATTGCTACACCAATGAGTGTGCTGTCATTACAGTCTGTCCATCTACTTCACGAAAAAAACTTTGAGGTTGTTGAGCTCTTTACGAGGCCAGAGTAATGAGGAGAAAAACAATTCAAAGACTTTTCAATTTCACGCTCACTTTGCCTAAGAAAACGCCCTGAAGAGAGAATACCAAGCAAGAAATACAATTTCTTTGTTTCAAAATATACATACCGCCCTTTTAGTCAATTAATTCAGAACTTTGAAAACCACCATTGTAATTGGGTGAAGGCACACGTTTTGTGACAAGTTAATATTTACACTGTTAAGGTTTTGTCTAGCCTGGACTTTTGGTATTTTTTATATAACTGATGGGTTCATATTTTGACAAACAAAACTACAAACGAGATTATTATTGACACTATTACTAGAAAAACTAAATGTGATGGGGCAATTTCTAGACGTTTCAATACTGTACGTTTTGGTTGTGGTATTTAGTATTATAACCATACTAAAATTGCTAAGTAAGGCAAATCTAAATTTAAAACACACAATTACTGGTTTAGATCTTCAGCAAACAACGCGATATCTTTGTATTGAAGGCGTACAAACGATTAATAATTCAAGCTATGACGTCATGTTGCCATAGCAACCGTGACCTTTGCTCTGATGAAGATCATGAGTAGTGAAATATTAACCGTTATCTTCAAGCTAAAACAATCAGTAACTTGTCCAATATGAGAGCAATTGACCGGTTCATCTATCTGTAGTGGACATCTGAAGTGTTCAGAAGTTTTCTTTCATACAGTTGGTAGCAGTTGTTATCGTTGAGTAGTGGTTTTGCGTAATCAAATATTATTTAATAAATTATTATTTAATAAAATTTGAATTTTAATTAAAAGAGCTAGCTTTTGCCGGCTAAGGCATCTTCAGTTTCATATCAAAAGACAAATCATCTATATTATTAAGTTGAATATCAAAAACAAAACATATGTACACCCAAAAACAAAATTTCTAAATTTTGATATAATATTGTATAAACTATCGGTCGAAAAATTTCTTTGAGTTTCTAACTTTTCTTCAATTTGATCTTTCACTATTGGTATAAATATATTACTAAAATTTAGAGAAGGTTGAGATATGCAATTATTTTTAAATACACTCATGCAAGCACTTTCAATTTGGTTTCTTTTAGTCGAGGAAGGTTCTTTAAAAACTAAAGTTGACGACTTTTATTCCACTAATAGAAGACGAAATCAAGAAAAAGATTCAAAACTCGACACAAATCTTCAATTAAAATTATATGTTATTCATTATAGTATTTAAGGGTTTCTTATAACTATTTTGGGCTGAACTTATTCAAAATTGTATTTGTTTTAAGTCGAGTTGTTATTTTCATATAGATGTCTTGCGTTTAAAACTGATGATGCCTTGACTGGCGAAAGCGCTCTTGCTTTTAAATTAAATGAAACTTGTTTAAAAAATGAGTTATTATTTGAATCCTTTAAAGTTTCATCAAGAACTTAACGAAGAAAATTCTAAAGTTGACGATTCAAATTTGAAAGAATGGTTTTCAGACAAAGCGTGCTCAACTAATTTTGATTTTTCAGAGTTTTTCATTTTATAAACGTTCTTTGATTCGTGCTTTAACTTGACTGGAAGTATGTCCGAAGTATGATTTGTTACACTCACAGACAATTTTGTATACAGAGCTTTTAGTTTCTTGATTAGGGTTTTTCGATTTTAATTACTTACTTTGTCATTACAGAGTCGAACTTATGACCCTACGCACCAGGCGTTGCAACTCTCTCACTAAACTACGGAATTACACAACCGATGCAGACACATAACTACCTTGGAAACTAGTCGATGAAAAGCTGTACTGAGGACATTGGCAGAATCACTTTGACACTGGCAGCCATCCAACTGTGTAAACAGTGCAGCCACTACACAAGTGCATTGCTGCTTGTTGTCATATGCGGGCTAGAAACTTACCAACCACTATGCAGCTTTACTTAAGTAGCACATAGAATAATTAACACAAGTTTACTTCCTTAACCAAAGTAAAAAAAAGGTAAAGTTCGTCTGGTTTAACGAGGCGTAGTTAGAACTACAAAGTCCTCTCTACCACTTAACCTCGACCTTTACCTAGCGACACCCTACTGTCACATTACTAATTGTAAGTGTTGACTGCGGAGATCGAACCCGCGCCACCGGAGTGATGAGCTCCAAAATCACGCGCGATACCAATCCGCCACGGATCCGCTAAACGCCGTGACCACCGCAAGTGCAAGTGTGCAGTATTTACGAAAATATTACTCTTGAGGAATACTAATAACAATATAGATTAACTGGACCAATAACAGGCTAGCACCGTAGTCTGTCTTCCAGACTTCCAAAACTAGGTGGTTTTTAGCAATGCATAAAAACACACAAATTACAAATAATTATACGTACTGGAATTAGACAGTTCGCTTATTAACATACGAGTACTGTCATTTCACTTAGTCAGGTTGCCTATCTTAACTGTAAGCTTATGGACTTCTCTTGGTATACCGCTTAATGCTTTGATAATAAGAGAAAATGCTGGAAAATGCTGCAGTATATAAGTAAATAATTCATTCTTGTAGTAAAAACAAACTAAAATTTAGAGCAGCTCTTTAAAGGTTTGCCTAACAGAAAACAGTATTAATCAGCCAATCACGATTAAAGAAGTTTTAACATTTTAACGAGCAGTTTATAAATAGAATACTTATCAGAATCAAACGTTTATGCAAGAAATAACAATTTTCTTTGAACCCAAATTACTGTCAAAAACCTGAACGATTATTTATAAAATACAAACGATAAAGTCAACGTTGTTATAAAAACGACAAAATCAAGATTGTTACTTGACTAAGAGTTTTTGCAACAGCTTGTTGAGTAATTCGATTACAAAAGCAATTTAAAAAGAAGGGAAATTACTACAAGCGCTCAACCTTCAATAAACGTTCATAATGCAAGTTTAATATTTTTTTTATACAAACTTAGATATAGCCATATTTAACTTGGTACTACATAATATCAACTTTTTATAATTTTAATTGTTTATGTATAAACGTTTTGTGGCGAAGAAAAAGCACGATCTTTAGGAATTAACTGCTTATAATTAAATACAATGTTGATACTTTAAAGCAAATAGAACAATGTTACGTTCATCAGCATCAGTAATAATTATCTCGGATTGCTCCAGTTAGAGGGAGTTTAATTTGCATAATGGAGGTTGGATACGTTTCTGAGGTATGAAATGTTGGCTTTTCATCTAACGTTTAGCTGAGTCCCTTCCAACAGGATCCGAGTGTGAAATACATATTTATATAACTAACTATAACCATTATTTAGATACTATAATCTAGTTCTTCCGGTTCACACCGGAGTCTAAACGTCATTAAAAATAACTTGAAATATTTCGGCCTCGTTTTAGAGTACCATTTTCAGTCACTGATTGACCGAAACTGTGATACTAGCTGTCTGCTTACTCGTTGGACCCAGTGCTGCCATGCTTGCCAATCGTCCATTGGAACAGGAATGCCAACTGTCGATGTTTTCATCGGCTGTGATACTATCGAAACACCTTTAGTTCATTATTAAGCGGTAAATACAACATAAACACGTGTTTAATCTCTACAAAGAAGTTTTAACTTTAAAACATGAAGCCCAACCAAAACCCACTGAAAACATTCTGGACCAAGAAGCCAACATCAGTTTGCTTTTCTTAAAATCACCGAATCGGGTGCTATTGGGTGCTTTTGACAAACTCTTTTCAATGTGGTTCTAAAAGTGATTTGTTGAACTCAAATAACCTCTATGTGCTGAAAGGCGTTATTACAATGGAATTGAAAAGATCTCAAGTTGACGTTTCATGTGTCAACACCAGTTGTAGTTACCCAGAGTGTTGTTGCAAATGAAATTGTCCACTAGGTTTTTTCTATTACCTTCGCCAGGTTCAAACACTAAAGCTCTATTGGCTCAATCTAACTCAATACCAGCAGCATTCTACTAGGTTCAATGCAGATTTCAATCCAAAGGCTTAATAATCCTACTTAGGACATAGTGTAAGAATAAAGCTTGAAGAAGTTAGTTTGCAGGTTAAGTGTAACAGAGGACTTGCTAGTCCAAACTTCGCCTTATAAGGCCTTGTTTCATTTCATTTCAATAACGATTTTCAAAATATGACATTGGATTTAACGTAATTTTTAATATGTGTGTAAGAAACTCTTTACGTGATAAACGTTTGGACCATACGGTTCTAAAACATACGTGATATAACCTAAAATGTAGGTTTCATCCGTAGATCTCTTATCACGTTCTGGAAGTCTTAGCACTATAATATTATGAAACTCTTCTTGGCAAAACATAAAGAAACCTAGTCCATTAAAAATAATAAAGATGAGAAAAGCTTAAAATTCCAGAATATGACGATAGACCTACAAGTCAAACCCTAATCACGATCATTGAAATTATTTAATGGTTCAATAAGATTGCTAATGTTTTTAACAACATAGTCAACAGGTTTCAAGCAAACTAAGGCTAACTAAAACTGTTGCTCTTTATTTTAACGTCATTAGTGAAATTCATTTTTAGCTCTATTTTAATTTATATAAGCGCTTAAACAAAGTCTCATTTCATTCCAATAAGGATAGTATATAGGACAAATAATCGGTAATGGTCAAAAGTAGTGCACCTCATAACACGATAAATGAATTTGTTAGCTCGGTAAAACAACAAATTAATGAACTGATATCAATTTAGAAAACAATTTGACAGTGGTTACTGGGACGAGAATAAGTCAATTATCGCTCCACTGCAAAAACTCTGTCGTGTTATTGCATCTGTTCAATCTCGTGGTTTGCCTTTATGAGCAAGTTATTACATTTTCTATTTCTATTTTTACACAGTGAAGTATTACTGAACAATAAACTACGTTCACTAGCACATTCCATGGATGTTTTAATCATTTACAGCAATAAGCTATATACGTTGTTCAACTTTTAAGCTTGTTAATTAATTAGTTAGGTAACAACATTGCTATACTCGTATACGTGATTCGGTAATAGAAATATCAAAACTATAACATGATCCAAAATAGCCTTATGCTGAATTATTAGCAGGAGCATCCTTAAGTGTAAGACCTTAACACTTAACACTCATCGAGGTTTTCTGAAATGATGCCAAAAGTTCAACAATGTTTATATTGTCTATCTTGAACATTTTTTGTTTTGTTATTTATTTATTGCAAAAAATACTATAATCCAACTATTATGTTCTGCACGAGCCTTATGACGTAGCAACAGCTGATGCGTACCGGTCGTGTCCAAACTTGGCCTAACTTGTAGTTACAAACAATAGGGCCATTTAGGTAGTAATTTTGTTGCTCGTGTATGGATTAAACTAGAACTATAGTCTAGCTGTTAAATAGTTTTTTGGTCTTCAAGTGTATAAATTTGGAGCGTTTTTTATTTTAGTTATGGTGAAGAAGATACAAGTTCTAATTTACTACGCATAGCTCGCATAAGTAAACATTATTAAACTTACTTCAAATAATATTACAAAATAAAAGATATTGTACGTTTTATGTAGTATAGACGTAACAATATTGGAAAAAATAAATACTTTATGGTTTACATTGTAAATTGTAGAGCCAGTCAACATGTGTTGATTGAGGAACAACATTCATTGTTGTCTTATATTCATTGTTTCATATTAGACTGGCTTTTAAATTATTATTGTACAAGTTCTCATAGTATACACACTTAGGCTACCTTTCTTTTGTATTTTAAAATAATATACCAAATAGTTATAATTTAAATTAGCTTGCGGCTGCCTTTATATTTTTTGGTTATATTCAAACTAATGTTCCCTTTAAAACGAAAATTACTTCTAAATTTTAAACAAAATTTAAACATGACAAATTAAACAATGGATTCTTTTCACTTTATGTTTAGCTATCGAGAAAAACTTCGTATAATTTTGATAGAAACTATTCACACGAAAACAAAACGTCATTTGCAATATTGGTAGAGAACGAGCACTTATAAAGATCAACTTGAAAATTTCTTAGAGTTTATTGGGCAAGGGAAAGCAATACTGCAAAGCCAACAGGTTTATTAGAGAATTACTATTTTTAGACATGACTTTTATGACATAAGATTAATAAAGACAGAAATCCAATAACCTCAACCTACTTTATAACGTCTTGTTTCCATTACTAGAGAGGTAAGTGACGTCTAAAATATTCAGTCTTTTGCCTCTTCTGTTTTATCAAAATAAAAATGTCAGAAAAAACCTTTAACTGTCTAACGTTTATACTAAATACGTATTTAAAAATTTCATAACATTGATTACAATCTTTAAAACAAAGCTCGTACTTCAAGTATCCTTGTCGAGTTCTCCTGGTACCCGTATGAAACTTTCTAGTCAATACCTTCTATCCTTCTACACGGTGTTGATTTCACCGAAGAAATTATTTGACGTTATCGATTAAGAAGAATATTCTACAAAGCTTTTGAGGATTCCTTGCCCAGACTCACATTTTTTAAATGGCTTGTATGGTTGTTAAATGCCCTTTCTAAACAGCAATAATGCCTTCCTTTATTACGTTAAATTTGTATGAAAACTATCATTAAACGCGTTAAAACATGGATAAGAACATAAAATATTGCTCATTACTTATATAAAACAGGAAACTGGGCGTTAACCGTGTAAAAGAATTTACAGCGTTCAATTTTGTAAAATGTGAAACCAAAATGTGGCAGCAATAAAAAAGCATTATTTGAAGATATCAGATAAAGATTTGTTTAGCCAACTGAAAATTCAAGATACTCTCCGCACCTGCAATGATTTATGTTGGTTGTTTCTTGACCAACTTCCGTTCCCAGACCGGAAGTAGGGCGGAAACATGATTCTCGGTCCAGCAGTTCCTTCTCAGAGTACTAAAGGTGTGTTTCGTACCCGCGTTGAAAATTAATGTTTTAAATTGTTTAAGTGCATTAAATACGAGACCTTTAAGGGTAAATTAAAAGAAACGAAATACTATCAGATTAAAACTTTCTTTAGTGAAAAGCATTGTGAATCTTAAGCTAACAGATGTTCAGTAATACCTTAAACATTAAATTATTAACAGGAAAAGGTATCTTACAAAATAATGTGTTTTCACTTTCACTAAGCACGTTAAACAGCTTAAGTTTACTTAGATCGACTTTTACACCGGTTATCATTGTTAACTCATACAAAACTTCTGTTGGACAACGAGTTTAAGAGTTCTTTACAGAACACTTTATTCTGTCCTCGACAGGGGAAGTAATTATCTCAAATCTTATTCTGAACTTTCACTTTCTGGAACATTTAAACCTCAACACGAACTTAACTTGTAGTTTAAGTTTACAATTGTTGTTTACTCAACATAGTTTTCAGTTATGACTTACTGTCTGATGTGTTGTGAGATCTATCAGTTGATTATAGGAGTTGTTATAGTTTGGTGGGTCATATTTCCTTAAAACGTAGAGGTTGTTTTTTTAACTTATTCTTTCTAAACCAATCAGAAAGTAACGTGATTTAAATCATGACATATTTAAAGTTATTTAACCAGTTATTTTAGAAAGGTTTTGTTTGCATCTTCAAGATGGTTTTGAATTCTCCAGAATCTTTATTCTTCTAAATAAAATGTTTTAAACAACCGACAAGTTGCGTGAAACAATGCCATGAAGACGATTGAACCATTCAAATTTCGTAACAAATCAATCCTGATTTCTTAAGCGTTTTGTAGTTCATGGCATTCAATTGAAGACTCTGCGATCGGCTGATTGACTATGGACTAAAGTGGTCGAATTCTAATGAAAGGGAAAAAGTAAACGTAAAAACTGTATGTTTGAATGGGAGATCAATGTCAGAATTAGAGGAATATTTTATTTAAACAATTAATGTGCAATTAAAATGTGCAGGCAGTAATTTGCATACATAATAAATTTGCAAAATGTTCTATTGCGAGTTGTACTTTTTAAAGGCCGAATTATCGTACGCGTGTTGTTATTGATTATCTGGAACAAAGCAAGCTCAACAAAGGTAACCAATAAGTCCTCAGTTATGGCTAACATAAAATATGGGTTAATGAATTTGAGTCATAGCCGTAGTCAGATGCCAGTTAAGGGCACTCATCGCGCTTGTTTAGGCTTTATGTGAACGTTGAGTGCTTAAATTTCATTCTTTAAAAATCTTAGAATCACAACATTTTAAAACACGATTTTAGAGAAAAACAAGCAGTTTAAGTTGAAAGACAATTTTAAAGAGGACTTTGTTTTTATGATAATCTTTTGCTTAATTATATCGCCACGTACTACGTGTTAAATACGAGTATTACATTTAAATTATGTAATACATAAAATAAACATTTAAAATATGTAAAATAATGTAAAATAGACTGAGAGCCAATATGTAATGCACGTGGTAGAGCACATAGCGTAACATGTTTTAACACGGCTCTTGTCAGGTTTCATTTAAAAACTGTCAACTTTTCACTCACTAGTTTGGTACTGACATGTAATGTCATGTAGTGAAATAGTGTCAGGCTTGGTAAACAACACTGTATCAGTGTTACAAATAGTAAACCGTCTAATATTCCTATTATTCATTCAAATTTTCCCTAATTAATGATAATAAAGTTCATTTTAAATACAAGGTCATCACTACGAATTGGGATTGCATTTTTAAACTTGTATGAAAAAGGTGTTTGAGACTAACTATGCACGTAAGCGAGCATTTGTCATATGTACAACTGATTAAGGCTTCAAAGTGTGGGAGGGAAAGGTGAAGGTGCAGAGAGTTGCAAGTCCAACAAACGCCGACTTTACAAAAGGTGTTATTGTGAGTTTAAAATCTTAAATGCAAGGTTAATACATTTTTTAGGGCGGATAAGTTACCTCTTTCCAAATATTATTTTTATTTCGAGAAACCTCTACTCTAAATGACGTAAAAATTCAGTAGTCTTATAGCTGTGAAAAAATTAAAGTTTTGAAAGTGTGGCTCCAAACCACTCTTAATAATTTGTTTGACATAGTCGAAAAACTATGATTTATACAGAAGGGTATCACGCGAGAACAGCGTTTATTGGCTCGCAAACCCTTGTGAAAGTAATATAAGTCACCCACGTCACCTTTTTTAAGCCGTTATTGTGCCGCCTTATTAATTCAATTCCGATTTTACTAGGTAATTTTATTTTAAGCAGAGTATTCAGCTTTACTGACATAACTCGTGGTGTTTAACAATACCATGGAAAGTGAGCGGTGGAAGCGGTATTTATGTTCGCTTTGTGAGAAAGGCACGTCTCAGGGGAAGCATTGGGGTTGGATTTGCTCTTGGAAATTCGGTTCTGTTTTGGGCTTTGCAAATGTCTCTTAGTTAAACTGTTTCCATAAAAACGCTTAGGAATTTTAATATTGAAACAATTATAGTATGATTAATGGCTTTTCTCAATGTTAGGCCTTAATTCTAATTTACGGTTTAATGTCATTAAACAATATATAAATGTGTCAACTATGAGAAACCTGTAATACAATAGCATGGAATTACGAATAATTATAAGCAATAAGTGGCGAGGGCTGGAAGACCCCCATTGAAACAATTTTAAACGTTAGTCTAATGCATTTGATAAACGAGTTACAGGTTGATGTGGAAATGTTTACATTCTGAAAATGATTTCTACGTGACGGTTTAAAGTAGCCTACTTCTTAGTATGGCACCATTTTGTTCCTTCCATTTTCATTGAGTATTATGCAGCTCAGTTCTTTGTTTGAAGTAGTTATGTTGTCGGAGATAGACAACATTCTGAGTTTATGAATTCCGAAACTAAAGGTAAAGTAATGACGGTTGGTCAAGGTCTCACTGGCCATTGACGTGTTTAGTTTCTCTGCTTGCCGTCAGTTTCATTTTTTGTATTGTTTTCTTAATTAATCTAAAATATTTATTTTTGTCAAGAAAAATACAATTTAGTAGGTTGTGTTTAATTGGTCAGCTTACGCTGATGACATTCGGCCAGCTAGTTTTCTAAGGTTTGGTTTTATTTCTTAAGCTACTTTTTACCTGAGGACGGGATTAGCTTGCACAATCCAAAACGTCGCGTTCTTACTGTTCAATAACGCTGGTCAATGTCTAGAACTATTTTTAAACTGATCAATCTCAACTAGATTTTCTAAAGAAGGTGAAAAGTAAATGTCAAAAATGTCAGAAAGCTGAACCCTACAGCTGGATATGAAGCTGAACAATAATCTGATATAGGTTTGTCTGTCTCCAGGGTATCTATACAACTCTGGTGTAACTGACAGCTGTATAACAATGTATTGAGATGTCTTTATATTCAGTGATGCACGGAATTCACATTTCAATATTTATGTGCTCTTCCCAGTGGCATACACCGGTTGAAAGTAATAAGTTTTTGAACTGGATACTCAGCTAAAAGCATTACACACTGCTTACAACAAATGAAGAACAATCTTTCAAACAAGTTACAGTTCTAAAATTTGGGTAAAGGTTCTTGTAAGGTATCTTGACAACCGATAACGAAACTTGAGCTATACCACATTTGAGTAGAATAATTTAACTCAAGATTACAGAACATATATTTATTCTTCAGTTACACATAAAAAATAAAGAACACAAGTCTACATAAAATATGGCTTATATTTCGCCATTAAACATGGCTTAATCATAGCCTAACTATTGCAACACTTCTCAGTGAATCTTGAAGTGAACATATATTTACTATATATTTGTTTATTGTTCTTTGAAACTATTTATTTTACTATAGCACGTGTTTGACTATAAACAGCCAAAAGTTAGGTCTTAAATTTGTGGGTCAGTTTTGAAGGTTACAGACGAATTGACGGGAAAGTCTTTTTCCCAAGGAATAACATTTTATTTTGAGTTTATTTTATGAGTGCATTGTTTTATTTCAGACTTTAAAATTACGATTGAACTGCTAATGAGTTAGTAAAACAATCGCCACTAATGTATAATTTTTATTTGTAATTTACATTTTGTAGTTCTGTTACAGTTTATATTTAAGACCTGCCGATGTTATTTTGCAAGCTAAACGATCTTGTCCGTCAAAGTTTATTGGTTCTTGATTTGAAATAGACTTTTCCTACAGCGTGGTTTATTTGCAAACCTCTCATGAAAGTGTTTCAGGTAGGCATAAGCATGTACAGTTTACAGTAAATCCCTCTCGCACCCCCTGGGACTCTCTACACTTCTGGCCTTAATGTTGAGTTCTGTTCAAGTATTTTGTTTGCAAATAACGACCACTAACTCGACTTAAACTGATGATCCCAATAATTATTTTGATTTATTATGGACAGAGATTACTTTGAAATATACTATTCCTCCATTTAGTGTTTGATTCAATCTAAATACGGTGTCATTCATGTTCGTCATAATTACTTAAAAAAGTTGGGTTTTGTTAAGGTACAACTTTTATAAACATAAAATTTTCTTCGTTTTTGTATTCTGTATGTACACAGTTTGTTAATGGCCATGTCCGATGATGTCAGTTGTTAAAATATGTTACTACTATATGGAAATCCAATAAATACCAAGGTTCGATTTAACTGTATTTTCGGAAAGAACTTCTTAAAAAGTAAAATTCAATTGAAAAAAGGATTACCTATTCATAACGGAACAAACCATATTCAATGTAATTATTGTTTTATGAAATGTGTTTTGTGAAAACGGGTTGAGGGGTAGTTGTTAGAGTGATGAGATATGAGACCTGTTATCACTCGGGAAATAAATGTTCTCTCCTTTATCTGCCCAATCATATCAAACCCAACAACAAGACAGAGATCTTTTGTGCGCTTTCCTTTCTATAAAATTTATAGTAAACATTTAATTACTGTTTAAATATTTAATTTGTTTAATACACTTGTAACAACTAATGTTAGATTTTCTTTTTGGCATTATTTTGTAAATGAAGTTGACTTACTAGCTCGTACAAACTGAGATATGATCTCTAGCTTTTTATTGAGGGCATAACTAATATATATATCTACTGCATCAATTAAGTCTCATACATAAGTGAAACATCGTACACATTTAGGTTAATGCACGTCGAATGATTTACTTTACGAATAGTACTGATAACGTTAGAACAGTTATTTTGGAACAAGAGCTTAAGTATTGATAGCTACACAAAGACAAGTATAGAATATAAGTACATAATACTGCGTTGGCATCATATCACTACTTTTTCATAACAATAAAATGTGGTTAATGAATTTATTTATAGGTGTAAAAATATCATCACGACATATCGAGTGTTTCTATATAATTTTGTTTTATTGCCATTGAAATGTAAAAATGAACTAAATGACTTGGCGTTCCACGTTGGTTTAAACACGAACCTTTAACAAAAATATCAAGTCATTATCACCATTTCTTTTGCTCATTTGTTTGAACGGTACTTGATTTTGAAAAGAAAGCACACAATGGAATGTGTATGATATGTAAAAAATAACAAGTTGAAAACGTTGCACAAAAGTCACAGTTAAGAATGGGGTTGCAGTTTACAAAACAATGAGACACTTAGATATTATTTATTGTTCAGTACCTGCCATGTGCACTATTTTAGAAACATGATAAGAGCTTTGCTTTGTATGGTTGCTTTTCAGTTAAGAATACTAGGTTTAAATTTATAAGCTTTAAACACTGGATTCGATACAAATTTAAAGGTGCAATGAAAAGTAAAGCTCTAAAAAAACAATATTTTTAGTTTCCGTATTGGGGTTGAAATTTAACGTCAGGAACTTCATAAAACTGAACCTTACAGCTGGATATAAAGCTGAACAATAATCTGATATAGGTTTGTCTGTCTCCAGGATATCTATACAACTCAGGTGTAACTGACAGCTGTATAACAATGTATTGATATATCTATCTTCATATTCCTGATGCAGGGAATTCACATTTCAATATTTATGCCCTGTTCCCCAGTGATTTTATTCCAGTTAAATGTAATAAGGTTTTGGAACAGAATACTCAATTTAATAATTATATTACACTAGCTGCCCTACCCGTGCTTCGCTATGGGGCGAGAACTAGTATAGTGATAAAAACTGTTAAATGCATAAGAACAACTGAGAGATACTAATCTAGTTAACCAAAATATTTCGCCCAAATTTTTAAAGTTGGAGTCCCGCGACGTTTAATCGTCCATTTTCTTAAATAATAAAACAATTATAAAAACTCGTGTTTGACCTTATTGTTTGCGATCGCGATGATCGGCAACTGTAAGTTCTGGACTCAATTAAGGAGACTATTGTGATAATTTAAAACACAATCTACATTTTGATTTTGGGTCATGGTTACTCCCGTTGTTACCCACATGAAAAAAAATCTGAAACCAAATAATTCTGCCCGAGCGTTCGGACAATTTTATTGCAAAGAAAATCCGAAACTAGACTTTAGTGCGCGTCTAGAGTCAAAAGAAATGTGTGTCCAAATTTTTAAAACAATCGCCAAGTAGTTTGGGCTATGGGATGATAAGTGAGTCAGTGAGAGTAGTATTTGACATTTATAAATACAGATACTGCTAACAGTAATTGAACTACAATTTTGAAACCAGTTACTATCCAAAATTCGAAAACTGGAGTGAGGTTGGAAGTTTCGACAATCTGTAACGGGACTTTGGCACGACATCACATTCGAGAAGTTAAACTTAAGAACAAAAGATTATAGCACAAGTTTAACTATAAAACAACTCGTTATGAGGTCGTAAAGTTGTTGGTCTGTTTTGTTGTTAACAGACAAATTTACGTGCAATGTTGTATCAGTGAATTGGTTTATTTGTCTGTACACTAAAATAAACACGAAGAAAATGCAAAACGATGGTAAGGCTGTAGATAATTTTATTCAAAACCTGACCAAGTAATTGTTTGTGTTGAAAAGATCCGTCCACCAAAGTCAAACTAAACATTGAGTTTTATTTTAAAGTAGACTTTTCCTAAATTGTGATTTGTTTGCAAAACATCATGAAAGTGTCTCAGGGACCCATGTAAAGTTTACAGTTATATTCCCTCTCGCCCACTCTCGTGGACTCTCTCCACACTTCCGCTCTCAAATGTTGAGTTCCACTCTCGTATTTTGTTATCAAATTGTCATCACAAACTCGACTTATCTGGATGGTCCGAGTTAACATTACACTTTAGTTTGAACCTATTGACTATTGGAACAATAAACTTTGAACGTGACTTTTGGTACAAGAATTTGAACCCTTAATCACAAACTACCCGTAAACTAATAATTATTTTCAAAACTGTACTTTTCATCACACCTTCAAACTTGTATTGAATCTAATGGCTAAAGCTAGTAAATTCAAACATATTATTCTTAACTAAATAGCAACCATAAAGAGCAAAGCTCTTATGATGTTTCTAAAATAGTGCACATGGCAGGTACTGAGCAATAAATAATATCAAAGTGTCTCATTGTTTTGTAAACTGCAACCCCATTCTTAACTGTGACTGTTGTTGTGGTTGCAGTGTTTTCAACCTGTTATTTTCCATATCATACACATTCCATTATGATTTTAAATTGCAATTTTCCACTAACAAAGTGCTTTTCAAACAATAAGTAAAATAAGTAATGATGATTACTTTTTTGATATGGTAGAAGTGCGTTTTAAAAGGCAACATGGAATACTGATAAGTCATTTAGTAAAAATTACCGTTTCAATATGGAAAGGGGAACAAATTTTAATAGAAACACTTGATAAATTTACACCTCCAAATTACTTTTTTACAAATCATTTGTAATGGCTGAAGTAGTAATGTAAGTACGAATGCAGTCAAAGTGTTTTCTAGTTGGTGTAATTCAATAATAAATTTACTAATTTTTCAATAATTTCTTTTTAATTTTATTGTTTAACTTTTGCAAAAACACTATTCCACAGAAAGTATCAATAAGATTGCTGAAATGAATCATTGGACATACATTAACCGAAACATATGAGGTAGTTTACTAATGAATGAGGGTAAATGGACTGGATGAATGTACATTAGCGATGTCCTGTATACAGTAGATGGTGAGACTAGATGCGATATTTCAGTTTGTGACCGTTTCAGTTGTTAAACCATTTCTTACAAATAGTAAAACAACTAAATAACACCAGTTACTACTAAAGCATTGAAACTAATAAACCATTAAACTGGGTTCATTATTAAATACTGATAGTGTAAAAAAGGAAAACCCACATAAGATCTCTTGTCTTGATGGGTTTGATATGTTTGGGCAGATAAAGGAGAGAAAATTTATTTCCCAAGTGATATAGATAGGTCTTATATCTCATCACTCTAACAACTACCTTGCCGTTTCCCCTCAAACAGTTCTCACAAAACACATGGTTTGTTAATACATAACATTCAATATGGAGTGTTTTATTTTAACTACGTAATTGTTGTACGATATAAGTTTAAAACATCGGTGTCAAAATATAACTTAATTGATGATGTTTGGGTTTTTCTGAAATAGCATCGATACCAACGAAAGTTATCCCCCGCAATGTACTGTTTAAATACGTTAACCAAAGAATTATTTTTACACATAGCTCAAAATCAATAACAGTGAAGTATAAATCAAATAAAGCCAAATAAATTATTTCGCGATCATATCCTATACAAATGGTGGATGATTAAATAAATCTACAATAATAAATTGATTCAAATTTAATTCAATACAATATTCCTTTATTTAGAAATAGTCTGGTGTAATATTCCAATAATTGTCAAGTTCCATGTTTATTGTTCCAATAGGAAATTTTAATAATTTAATATATGTATTATTACAATAAAATAGTTAAAGTACTATATAATTTCAATATAACATTTAAAGTTTTAATTTTGGATGGGTCCATCCTCATACGGCAACCATTTAATTTGGTTCCTTGTTCCTTGAAGTCTTAAGGAAATAGTCAATATAATAATAATAAATAATTTATTTCCAATTGATATTTACAGTAAAATCTTTTAAAATAGTCTTATAAATTAATATAGTCTAATTACATTGTTTTAAATTTATGATTATGGAAATAGCCTCCCTCATGGGTAAAATTACCTGTGTGAGGGAGGGTTATATAGTCAATAGGTTCAAACTAAATTGTAAGGTTTACATGGACCATCCGGATAAGGCTAATTTGTAGTCAATTTGTTAACAAAATACGAGGACAGAACTCAACATTTAAGGGCGGAAGTGTGGAGTGAATCCCAGGGGGTGTGTGAGGTATAAACTTTACATGTGTTCCTGATGAGAGGTTTGTAAACAAACCACTCTAAAGTCCACTGAAAAGGTCTATATTAAAATAAAATCAATAATTAGTTTACCTTTTACGGACGAAGCAATTCAACATTAAAAATTACATGGTGAGGTCTTGAATATAAATTATAGCCTTATCTTTTTTTTCATTTTCTTCGTGTTTATTTTGAAGTGTCTAGACAAATAAACCAATTCACTGATAAAACCTTGCACGTCAATTCTTCCGTAAACATCAAACAAACCAACAACTTTACGACCTCAAAACGAGTTGTGTAATAGTATAACTTGTGCTGTATAATCTTGAGTTCTTAAATTTAACTACTCGAATGCGATGTAGTCCCGTTACAGTTTGTAAAGACTTCCAGCCCCACTCCAAGTTTATTATTGCAACTTGTTTCAAAATTCTACTTAATTTGTTGTATGCAGTATGACATTGAAGTTGATAGTACCTGTAGACAAAACCTCTGATTATTGTTTAGCTTCATATCTAGCTGTAAGGTTCAGTTATCTGATATTCCTGACGTTCAATTTCAGGAATTCAGTCAAACTAAACATTGATTTTTTTAAAGTAGACTTTTCCTAAATTGTGGTTGTAGAATTATGGCAGACATGAACACAGTATCTGACTCTACACATTGTTCCGCTCTCAAATGTTGAGTATTTTGTTAAAGTTAGTTATCTGATAACGACTTATCAATTTCAACCCCCACTAAAGAAAAACAAGAGAATATTGTAAACTGATGATTATTTTCAAAGCTTTACTTTTCATCACACCTTTAAATTCGTATCGAATCTTTGTTTGAAGCTAATAAATTCAAACCTATTATTCTTAACTGAAAACTAACCATAAAGAGCTAAACTCTTATCATGTTTCTAAAATAGAGCACATGGCAGGTACTAAACAATAAATAATATCTAGGTGTCTCATTGTTTTGTAAACTGCAACCCCATTCTTAACTGTGACTGTTGTTGTAGTTGCAGCGTTTTCAACCTGTTATTATACGAACCATACGAATTCCCTGGTGATTTACTTTGGCTTCATTAAGATAATAACTTTTGATTTGTAAGAAGTGTGTTTTTAAACTAACGCGAAAAAATCTCTTTAGTTTCTGTAGCGGAGGTAAATCTGTCTAGTTTTCGTAAAGAAGATGAAAAGTTAATGTCAAAATGTCAGAAAGCTGAAACTTGCAGCTGGATATGAAGCTGAACAATAATCAGATATAGGTTTGTCTGTCTCCAGGGTATCTATACAACTCCAGTGTAACTGACAGATGTATAACAATGTATTGAGATCTCGTCATATTCGTTGATGCACGGAATTCACATTTCAATATTTATATCCTGTTCCCTCATATTATTCCGGTTGAGTGTAATTAGATTTTGGAACTGAAATATTTACTGTTTATAGTTCATAATGCTTACAACAAATGGAATCCATTTAATAAACAAGTTATAGTCCTTACAGAGTCTTTTAGATATATAATGGGACTTAATTATACGACATTATAACAGTTAAATTTGGGAACTCAAGTTTATTTTGCAAGTTTAATTATAAGACAACTCGTTAAGAGTTGTAGGTGTGTTTTAATGTTTACGGACAAATTGAGTAAAAGGTATTTTTCTCTTAATAAATATTAATTTTTGAGTTTATTTAAGAAATTTTATTGTTTTGTCATTTGGAAAATACTAAAAGAAATAACAATAACGATATAAAATATACATTCACTTTTCATTTCAGACTAATGAATTTCATGGCATATTGATTGGACATTTAAAGGTTTGCTCTTTGACATCTGTAGCATTTGGGAATATTAAATTGGTATGACAGGGTTGTTAGGTACATACAATTTAAAAAAAAATTATTCGACTCTTTTGTTAGAGATCAAATTGCATTAGTTTACCTCACTCACTGTTCTGCAAAGTTATGGATTAATTAATTAGTACATAACTTTGTATTGGTTGGGATGTCAAAGCTATTTTGACATTTTATCATTCAGTGCATGTCGACTACTGTTTTGTACAGTATAACTATGTTATAGTTATCTTCTACAGCCTCTGTCAAAAATAATTAATCAATCATTCCAGCTTGGAACTTTTCCTTCCAACCTAAAAATAGGTAAAATTCTACCGCTATTCAAAAAAGACGACCCTTGCTCGATGAGTAGTTATAGACCTATTTCAATTTTGCCAATTTTTAGTAAAGTATACGAAAAACTATTTGCTAAAAACTAACTGACTTTTTAGAAAACTTTACATTATATCTGCCAACCAATTTGGATTTAGAAAGAATATATCAACAATTGATGCCATAACAGATCTGTTAGAAACAGTAGTGGATAGTTTAGAGAAACGAGAACAAATAATTGGCATATTTTTAGATCTCTCAAAGGCTTTTGATTGTGTAAATCACCACACTTTACTTTATATGTTGCAAAAATATGGTGTACGTGGTTTACCTCACACATGGTTAAAATCTTATCTTAGTGACAGACAACAATGTGTAGAGATCAATAACACCATATCAACAAATATAAAAATATCTTACGGAGTTCCACAGGGATCGATTCTTGGACCTATACTTTTCTTAATTTATGTAAATCATTTGAATTCATCAATTCATGATGGAAAAATCATACAATTTGCTGATGACACAACCCTTTGTTTCAAATCTCAAAATAAAAACGATTTAGAAGTAAAAACATTTATACATTTAAATTCAGGAATCCAAAAGTTTAAAGAAATCAATTTATTTGTAAATAAATCTAAATGCAATTACATTAATTTTGGTCTTAGAAATAACAATAATGAGCCACCCGGTGTATTAATGGACGATGATTTTTGATATGCACAAAGTCTACAAAATTCCTTGAGCTGCACATTGATCAAGGGCTGACCTGGGATTTCCAAATTGAGCATGTTTGTACCAAGGTTACTTCAGGTATTTATGCTCTACATAGTCTCAGAAAGTTTTGCTCTGAGGATGTGTTAAGAACCGCTTACTTTGGTCTAATTCATCCTCACCTATCCTATGGAGTTCAACTTTGGGGTAGCTGTGCTCATTACAAATTAGAAAAACTATTTATACTCCAAAAAAGAGCAGTTCGCATTATTAAAAGACTAAAAAATAGAGATTCTTGTAAGAATGCATTCAGAGAACTAAATTTGTTAACCTTACCTTGCCTCTACTTGTTTGAAACAGCTTTATTTTGCCGATCAAAGTGTAACCTCACGAAAGGCATAAATATACATGATCATAACACTAGAGGTAAAGATGAACTGAGAATTCAGCAACACCGAACTCTTGTCTTTGAACATTTGCCAATGCAATTTGGAGTCAAAATTATCAACAAACTCCCAAAAATATAAAAACCATAGATAGTATTCAAAAGTTTAAACAACAATTAAAGATTTTTTATGGTAAAAGAATTTTATTCGATTGAGGAGTTCTTATCAGGCTGTTGGGAAGAATAATTTTAGGCCAATAGCTTGTTACAGTAAGATACATTAAATTGACACAGATAGAAGAGTATGTGTAGGAGCCTACAATTAATAAAATATATAAACATATTTCACAATATAAAACATGTCTTAAGTTCTGATGTCGTATTAAGTTTTGTATTTGATTACTTTTTTTAAATTTGTATCATACCATCCATACTCACTATTCATCCATAATTTTTATTAATGTAATTCATCCCATTATTCATGAACAGCTGTATTCATTCCATTACCATGTCATTTCATATCCATAATTATAAAAATATCAATTCGGCCCTTTTTTGTTTCAAAATTTTTAGTGAATGTACACATGCAATAACATTGTTACATTTGTTTTATTTAAGCATGTTAATAAATTGAAATTGAAATTGTTTTATGCAAATTGGAAAGCCTGAGGAGTTTAAATTCAAGACCGACTTAAATAACTAAACCAAATATTGGTTTAAATTTAAAATATACTTTTCCGAAAGAGTGGTTTGTTTGCTAACCTCTCATGAAAGTGTTTCAGGGACGCATAGGCATGTAAAGTTTACAGTAAATCCCGCTTGCACTCCCTGGGACTCTACACTTCCAACCCCAAATATTGAGATCCTCTCTCTAATGTTTTTGCAAATAACGACCAGTAACTCGATTTAAACAGTTGGTTCGAGTGAATATTACGCTTAATTATATACGGAGATAATTTTAGGAAGACGTTTTGAAATATGGTTCTTGATTAGATGTATTCGTCACTTTTTCATAATGTACATTCTCTGAGCTGGGTAGTTACACAATTTAACGAGTCTTCTGCAAGCTGGGGCTTCGTCCCCAGGCCCCCGCTTCGCCCTCCAACCTTTTGATTTGTGCATTTGCTTTGCTAATACCTTTTCTGGCAGATCTGACGAAAAAACCTGGCTTTTAAAAGATTTGTTCATCCAAACTAAAGTAATAATGCATTTTAAATGTATTGTATATGTTCCAATATTATAGCTCATAACCATATTATAACGATTTGTTCCATTTAAAAAGCCGTCATCAAAACTTTCAAAAATATACACAATGTGTTTTCTGTATTTTCAAATAATGACCTGGAACACCTGTTGCGTGGGTTAGCAAGCGAATCAGAACCAAGCAAAAGGTCATGAACGTTGTAGCTCTTCACATAATTCTCGATAAGCACATGAAACGCTTTCCAGATACCTGATTTAAAATAAGATTACTAACAGGATCCAGATTAGTTACGCAAAGTTGAGAGATGGCCTTTTCCATGCTCTTTTGAAGCGTGCATCAGGATCAGACAGTAAAGCTTGGGGGAAGAGAAACTCTAACAATTGACAAAATTGAAAGATCGGTACTGCAGATGAGCTTTTTTAATTAAATATATTTTTGTTTGTGTTTCCCTTCACTCGATGTTAATGTCGGTAAGCTGCTATTATTAGTACTGGGATTAAATGTAGTGGAGAAACTCAAGACTTGTAATCAATTCAAACGTCTAAATCATCAAACAACCTATTTTAAGAAATTTACTCTTTATAATATGATTAAACTATATAATTATAACAACCTTCCAAATTACATGAAATAAGAAAAGAATATGAATGAATTTGAAGCAAAACTAAAAATCTATACATAGGTTCAAATTAAGTTTTTACGATTACGTACTTGTAAGAAAACAAATATATTTTCTTGTTTTACAAATGTGTTTCAAATCTTTACAAAAATGTGTTTTGTGAAAACGGGTTGAGTGGGAAATGGCAAGGTAGCTGTTAAAGAGGTGAGATATAAGACCTGTTATCACTCGGGAAATAAATGTTCTCTCCTTTATCTGCCCAATCATATCAAACCCATCAACAAGACAGAGATCTCACGTGCGCTTTCCTTTCAAACTATTTTGTTATAAGAACCGTTTTAACGATTGTTAAGTTAAGATAAACTAGCAGCAATGTTACGTATCATTACTATATAATAAACTAAAAGGAACAAACTGATGAAAAGACAAATAAAAAATACATGTATTGTGTTTGCCTCCAATCTCATCTAAACAGGACAGAACTAATACTGCATGTACTCGTACATCTCTACCCCATACATTTAGCCACATATGTTAGTGAATTACTACATAGAACGAGTTTAATGTTAGTACGTCCAGTGTTTTAATGCGTGGATATTATTGATATAAACGTCATGAAATAGTGTATTTGCAAAAGCTTTGCAATAACATAAGAGTTAAACTCTAACTTAGCAGGGTTATTTGAGTGCAGTGATTGAAAAACGTTTCGATTTCATTTTCATGTCAATTCTTTCCTAAGCTTTTAGAAAGATGTGCTTGAAGGCAACTATTAAGGTGTGATAGTATCGAGTGTTAATATGGAAGTTTATTTTACTTGGCATTGAAACGCTAAGTTAAACTGACTGACTTATTAGAACTCCACGTATATTTTTAAACAAATTTTTCAGATCAAAAGGCTATTCTCACGTTTTTCCTGATTGTCCTTTAATAAGCCTATACTTTCCAAAGTCTTTCTTCAATGTTGTGGACAACTGGAAATTAAATATAAATCAAAAGGGAATTTGTAAAATAAACCAATTCACTGATAAAACCTTGCACGTCAATACTTCCGTAAACATCAAAACTGGAAATTAAATATAAATCACAAGGGAATTTGTATAATAACAGGTTGAAAACACTACAACTCACAGTTAAGAATGGGGTTGCAGTTTACAAAACAATGAGACACTTTGATATTATTTATTGTTCAGTACCTGCCATGTGCACTATTTTAGAAACATGATAAGAGCTTTGCTCTTTATGGTTGCTTTTCAGTTAAGAATAATATGTTAGTAGTCACACGTAATTACCAGTTTGCTCTAAAAAAACTACTGTTTCAAATATAAATACAATAACATATCTTAAAACAAAACATGCAAACCGACCAAATTTTAAAAGTTTAATTACTTTTCTTTTGTAGTATACTTATTTTTTTATAAACATTTTTGAAATTAATTGTCGTTGAGCCTTCAAATATATTCAGTTATTGGACCGGTTTAATTAATATATACTATTGTATTTCATCATAAGTGCACAATATTGCCTAACTAAATCTACACCCATGAGCTGTTATGGGCGATGGCGTGGTTGACTAATTAAACGTACAAATGCACTCAAATACTAAATGAAAATTAATTGGTTAATTAATAATATAATTATTATATTGTGTTTCAATTAAAAAACAACCCGTTCAACCTTTAAATGGATATAACACGTAACTCTGTGTATTATTACGTTAGTATAATTACAACGTTTTCCACCGTATTGGAGTAAATAAAAATTACACGACGTTTCGTGATATGGAATCGGACCCTGTCTTCAGGTAAAAGGTGACCTAAAACATAACACAAAACATTAGGAAGTTAGCAAGCCTAAATGTAATCAGAGCTAGTCAACCACCACCAAATAACTTTCAAATTGTTTTATTTAACTTCTTATATTGTATAACAGCTAGCCTAGGAAACCATACAAAATGTACAAAGACTTCACAAAAAAAAAAATAGAAAATTAAGCAAGTCAATGGCCGGTTACAGCTGTACACTGACTGACTGCCTGGCCATGCAGCCGCTCACACCCTCATTGGCTGGTTCAGAGAAACGACGACCAATCACAGCTGTGAATCAGATGGACCAGCTCTACAAGAGAGGAAACAAAACCTATTTATGCAAATCCGGTCATTTAATAATGTTTTCTGTTATGTTTACCTGAAGTCGGGGTCAGATTCCAGATTCCAAACGTTGTGTACTTTTGTTAACTAAAAACGATGTATAACGTCCGTAATAATATTTTAACCGCACATTTTGTACCATCAATCGTCAACAACAAACTTCAAGAAAAGGACACGTTACTCCTTTAACATCAGGCAGATTTCAGCTATTCAAGATTATGGCAGATTATATTGATAACTGATATCTAAAAACTCTTCATTGGAAGAACCTTTTTATGAGACAACAGTTTTCAAGAACTGGCACTTTCTTCATAAAATAGTATTGAGCTAACGCCAATAGAACGAGGCAAGTGAAGTGGTTGGGGAGCAAAAATGCTGGGTGCTTTAAAGTAAATCTCCTTCTCAGGCAAAGCATATTGATAAATGATCTCCTATCCTTCAACACAGCAAAACAAATCTGGAAAGCTTCCAAAACAGCCTGGTGAACTTTCTCTCAGATTTAGCTTACATATTCATTCTGTCATATTCTAGAAATATTTCCTTAATCTTCATTATTCATATTTTGTAATGTTTAAATAAATTGTAGATCTAGCTCTTTAATTTGACGCGTGTAAAATTTTATTTTTACATCGGTCTCGTAAAGTTTTAGCCTCTTATTTAAAAGGTCATTGTTGGAAAGTCTAATACAAGTTGTTTGAAAAAATACTTATATATATAAGCTAACTAAGGAACCTAAACAGCCACCACTCGTTTTCTCTCTGTTTTACCTATTAAAACTTTCAGTAACGAGTGGGCTGATTATCTTGGAACCAAGTCTAAAACATCGATAAATGCGCTCGTCTGTCCAGCCAATGTGATAGGGAAGGCAATGAATGTCTATTTTTACACTAAGGTCATTTCTCGTCTGTGTCGACCACATGACTTTTATCATTTATTAGATTTTTCGGGATATGAGCTTCCTCAAGTGGCTTGAATATTATCTTAGCTTTCGGAAAAATTGTAGGTCAGTCACAATGTAAAGGTAATTCAGAGTTACAATCAGGAGGTTTGAGCTTTAGAATAACCCTCGATCTTCTGATCTCTTTTTGGTATATTTCAATGATGTTGGGTTATTCGTACATCGTAGACAACTAGTTCAGTACGTAGATGACACGACTCTAATTTAAAGATGTAAAATTGGGCCAACTCGATTAGATTTTCGATATTTTTATATTTACTGTGTAAGACCACTTTTGTAAAATGCTAGTTAACCATAGTCTCTCAAAATATAGCTCATTGCCCCGGTACGGACACAGAAGGTCACGTGACTACACAATCATACTAATGACCACGGAGTGATTGATCAAGGATGTAATCTCAAGTGAGTTCAGATCAACACAGATTTGCTCAACCCTCAGGTAGCCATGTCTCTTGGATCATTGATTAAAAAACACATTTTATATGTAGAAATGTCGTAAGGTTAAGAGTCTCCCTTAGAGGTCACCACAGAGTAAGGCTGAATTTGTTTGCCCAATGAACGCACGACACCAAGAACGTGACAACAGTCTAAGCAATGGTCCTTCTTGAAACTGGCTAGACCATGAGTTCCGAGATCAACCCCGATTACAAGTACAATTAATTACTTTTGGAAATGAATCGATAGATTCAAATCAGGTTATAAGTTATAACAAATTTCCAAATAACCGTTTATTTCTCAACTTATAACAAATATACTGTACATGTTTTTACAGCTATAACATTCTACATTTAATAAAGGATTACTACAGCTATATTACTTAGTTTTACTTTTAATAAACAACTTGAATACACGTATAATTTTATTGCATTTCGTTACAAACAATTAACAACATTTAGTTTTGCCCAGTAACTTATTCTATGAAACTAATATGAACTATTTTTGCGGCGTCTTGCATTTTCAAAGGATTTAAATAAAAATACGAAGGCCAATGGCTTATAGAGTTTCATGCTTCGTCATATAAAAAGAAAACTATTTGTACATTCTTTTAAATAAGTATTGTCTATGATTTACATTTTGCTTGGTCTGGAAGTATACCTGGAAGCCACCAGCAATTTCTTGATCAAGTGGTTTTTAAAAACGTACGAGTATCTTTAAGGTCACTGAAATATAAATATTTCACCAGTATAATATGTAAAGGTCATTGTGCATTAAATATGAGGTCTAGAATAAAGTTATTGTGTTAGGTTTTTTATTAATTACTTGATAGCTATTTGCAATTTATATTTGAATTGTACAGTAAACATTTCATGATAAGAGTAACATTTCCCCGTTTCTTATTACAAGTGTTTGTTTAAAACAAATTAACCATTGGTAAGGTATTTAATTTAGTTTTGCAACTAGTCTTAGAACGTATTTTAAGAAAAGTAGCAAGCAAATTTTCAGTTATAATGGGTAAAAGCTTATTTAGTGTTAACTTAGTTGATAACTTATCCGTTTACTGAAAAGTTTGGTAAATTAGAAAACAATAATATTTAAAAATTGTTCACTCAAAGAGCGTTTTTAACATTAATTATACAACACTGTTGTCTTTGTACCTATGCTGTTTCCTTAATAATACAAATCTTTAACAACAAACATTACGTATATTTAACCTATGCTTAAGGAAAAATAATCTACAACAATTGATTACAACACATGTCCAACATCCATAGATAACAGAGACGTAAGAGATGCCGTAGGGATCAAGGCCCATAAGGGGATCCGCAGAGTATCACGCTGGTGGTGACAGCTGTGGTGATAAGAAACACCCAGAGGAGAAACCGGTCACACACAAGCGCCACCTGTAAGACAGTATGTGTTAGGTACATTAATATTATATAAGGGGTGGTCATAGCTCAGTTGAACAGTGTGTGCTTCGCACCAATTCAGCCCGGGTTCGATTCCCGGGCGCAACAAACTTTTCACGACGGCCATTCCTCGTGGTCTGAGTCACGTTAAGCCGCTGGTCCATTGCATTGGTTGTTGGGCTATAAATTAATTACCTACTCTGGGGGACAGTCGGCCCTAGTTTTTAACAAGAATACACCTCATTATCCATCAAAAACACTCAACACACTCACCCTTCATCCCATGTTTGCCTTAAAATACCCTCCGGGAGTGGTCAGTGTCTCAAATCAAAGTAATAAAGTAATACTTTGCTTTGAGACACTGCCAACTCTTAGAGCATTTATGTGATAATGGTGAGTGTGATGAGTGTTTTAATGGACGATGAGGTGTAGTCTTGTTACAAACTAGGGCCGACTGTTTCCCAGATTAGGTCGTCAATCAATAGACCAATGGCTTAACGTGACTGCCGAATCACAGGGAGAGGCCATCGTGAAAAGGTTGCTACCGCAACCGGGAGTCGAACCCGGGTGGATTTGGTGCGAAGCACGCACTTTACCACTGAGCTATGGCCATCCCCTGGAATAATTATGTGGCTTTATGTGGTACGGCTGCACCGTACGGGCAGGTTGCAAATAGAAACACGCCGCTATGATAAATAGTCTAATTTTGAGTTTTAACTTTCAAATCAAAGTTATATAAGGTATATACGAGTATTTGTGTTGGATTAAAAACCGATTCTCTACATTTTATTTTCATTTTTCTTAGAAGCACGTAAAACCACAGTAATTTTATAAATACTTTTAAAACTTAAAAGTGGGGTTTGAAAAATAAAAGGCCCCGATCTGCCAGAGATAATTTGTTTGAAACAATGGAAAGCTATATCTTATTTAATAGAGAAACCCGTTTGTTGTATTGCAAACCCGTTGAAAAGGCACTTAAAAGTACTACTCTAAAGGTACTACAAGGGACTAAAAGTTCTACTAAAAACTACTCTAAAACACTTGTGTACACGGTGTACATCGTGTATTATCTATCCAAATAAAGCAAGCTATCTATGAATGAAAACCAATAAGCTGACAACTGCAGATGATGAATTAGTGCTGCAGTTTGACGTTTCAATAGATTAATTAAACAGAACTTCATTTGCAGTTCAACACACACACACAAACACCACTGAGTTCAACTGACAAAAAAGATAAACAGTTAGCGCGTTTTCAGCTGGTTTTGTCTAACTTTTAGTACATTTGTTCAAAAGAAAATTGATTTAATTATAGTACACGGTATGTCTTGTAGAGTTTTCCTTTGTTTATGTTTTCAACTTTTACTGGTAAATGATGAGGCCTTTAATCATTAAATAAAGATGTTTCAAATGTAAATACAGATGCAGGTTTTCAAACTCGCAGAAAAAACTATTTTTGCATTATATAAAAATACTAAAAATGAAATCAGCACGTATTTTAGAACATTTCCAGCCACAAAAAGTCCGTTTCAAAATAAGTCCTAGTGTAAAGTCGGAATCACACATTTCTACGATAAGCTCAATAAATGTTATGAAACGTACGAGATTTTCCTTAAAACACTCAAGGTCTGCAGCTTTAAAATTTTTTAGGCAGATTCTTTTCGTAGAACCCTACACCTCTTGTCCTACACCTAACCTAAATTGTCCTTGAAAATATCGTAATTTCGGTCTTTAGCACGAAATCATAACGAAAAATTTAACTGAACCTTATCGTTGAGGCTTATTGTTTAGGCTTTCGTTTGGCACACAAAAGTTTACTTCTATTTTTGTATTATAAACATCAACTCGCATATAAAATTCAAGTATGACTTTTTTAATGATCCGTGGTGCAAATTTAATGCAATATTTTTTAATGTTCCGTATTAGAGAGTTCGGCCACCAATGAGGCTATGCTTGATCTAAAATCAATTTCTTAAAGGAAAAGTCCCTATCACAAACATCAAAAGCGCTTGTAGTTGATATGGACTGATTGACCTGATGTGACCCATTGGATCCACAAACATGGTTTCACAAACTATTGATCAATCATCAGTTTGGACCCAATAAATCAACCACAGATTCGCCAGAATGAAGCAATCAGCTGACGTAATTACTTTCGATACAAGCAATAACTTTCAGACACACTCTCCAATCAACTCTACCTTTCAATGTTCATTTGGCTGTCGAAATAATTATCTCCTTACACAACTGGTGAGTTGGTGCGTTTTTCCTCCGAAAATATTGTAATGTTAAGAAGAGTAAAGTGTTAAGTAATGTAAATGGCAGCACTTGAAATACCGGTTACTTTAGAGGGAATGAAATCCTGAAATTGACCAAATGCATTAGCTAAACTGCAAAATTGCAGCAAAAACTAGTTATGTAGTTTCTCTATCCAGGAAAGATATGTTACGAGTTTTGTTCGTATCTTTATAGCTCTGGTTTGTGCAGATTACCCCATGGTCAAAAACTGGGATGTGGAAGTCAGTAAAACCTTCGATAAGTATAGTTTTCATGTTTACTAGATCTCCGCTCAAAATTGACGAAGGTCATGTCAACAGCACTTTTTAATCCAGGTTCAGTTCGCCTTGCCGAATGTTTTAGACTTCTTATATAACATATTACACAAGCAAATAAAGTTTATGGTTTCCGCTGTTCTGACAAATCGAATGAGGATGTTTACGATCGAGACGTCTCATGAATGTCAGTCGGAAGAAATTAGAATGCCAAATCATGAACTATTTGCGGAATCGATTATTCAGTCGATCATTTATTGTCGCTTGGGTTTGAGGGTAAATAACGTGAAAAGGGCAGGAAAAGAAAAAATTTCACTAGGATGAAACTAGGGTAAGCCAGATATGATCGGTGATTTAAACAATAATGCAGCTAGTATATCCATATGTGCTGTAGGTAGATAAGCTAGGGGTTTACGTACTTTAACTGAGACACTGACCTCTCTTGAAGTGTATTTAAAGTATTTATACGTTTTTAGTTGATTTCATGGGATGAAAGTTGAGTGTAATTAGTGTTTTGACTGATGGTGAGATGTAGTCTTATAACAAACTAGGGCTTTCCCCAGATTGGGTAGTTAATTAATACCCTAACGAACATATAATGGGAATGTACCAACGGCTTAGCGTGACTTCCGAATTACGGAAAGTAACCAGGACAAAAATGTTTTACTTCAGCTCCAGGAATAAATCCTGGGTAGCTTTAGTTCTAAACACGCACTATACCAATGATTTAATTTTTTACGCACTTGGTTTTAGCTTTACGTAATGCTATAACGACACATTTTAAAGGAGGCGCTTGCAGGATGGGGATATTAGAGATAAGTATTAAGTATTTTAAAGGTCTAATTGTTTTATTCATTCGTTGGAAGTATATTAATAATTTTTTAGGATAGAAGATTGGGTATTACTAAGTTGTGTGGAGTGGGAGTAGGAAAGGAGATACAATTAGTTGTACGTTGAGGTTAGTACGTACCGCTGTTGCGTGTAATACATTTATTAATTCGTCCGTAGGTTTATGAGGTAGTTTAGTATTCAAACACAAAAAAGAGCGACCTTAAAAATCTGATTAGGCAATTTCAAATCTATTTCCGCTGTTAAATTTTAGTAGGAGGTAGAGGGTGTGGAGCGGGACGAGTAGAAGTATACACTCCGCAATGAGGATCATGATATAGCAACTGCGCTAGCTGATGGATCTGATGGTTGACCATTTTAAAAGTAAAATGAACGTCTGTAGATAATTTCAATTATCTGTGAAAAGTACTTGCCTGTTTCCACTCGAGCTCGGTGCACTCCCTGCGCTCCTGCTCGGCAAGGCGGATCTCGTTGCGCTCGATGGTGCAGTTGACTCTGTGCAGCACTCGTAGAAACTGCGCTTCGAAACTATCTAAACATCGATCACGATTATTTATTCGTAAAACAAGTAGTTTTGCATGTTTGAAGGGAAGAATTCAGGAGTACTAGTCTACAAACTCTTCTCTACCACTCCACCTCAACCTGGCGTTACCACATCGCTATTTAACAAAAGTGACTGCAAGATCAAGCACGTGTCACCAGAGTGATGAGTTCTAGCGTCGCAAACAATTCGAACTAAATTCACTTGGAAAAGAGAAAATATGGAACCATACTGAAGAAGAAAAACACGTGCAAGTGGCTGTTTTAAAGGAACGAAACTCTCGGTTAAATTTAACAACGATCTAGAACTTGAGTATTAACACATGTCCAAAGTTATTTCTCAACCTATTTAGTCGTATTTTCTTCACTAAAATAACACTTATCTCTTAATTATTGGCTCTTTACCTGGACTGGTGTCTGTTCTGGACAGTCTGTGCCTGGAGATGAACCTAGGAGACATCTGACTCGTGTCGATGTGGTTACACTGGTACTCTCCATCCTCCATGGAGTTCCATCGTTCCGGCCTCTGACAGTCTAGTCTGGTGCCTGTCTTCGAGTTTAGGTGTGCATCCTGAAAACAAAAGTCGTGCTGTTTCATGACATCAACAGGGTGACTGTTTCGAATCATCTCGAAGGCTTCAGGCCAAGCAAAGGATAAATAACTGAATTAACTTTAAGAGTGTATTTCCCTTTCCATTCCACAATTTAAAATAACAAATGGTAAACAGCAGTTTGTGAAATATTCCGATTACGTTTCTATGCAGACAACAACATCTTTAAACTCAATAGCCAACCTATACGATTGTTTTAAACTAGGTTGCAAATCTTCCTCGCTTTGAGCATAATTATCATTCTATATTACCAACTGCAAATCCTTCCAAAACACAGATCTTTAGCTGTAGTGAATAACCTATGAGCCCCTTACGATGGGTTTGAAATTAGGAGCTTGCTGTTATTTTCCCTTAATGAGGTTCCTTAAAACTAATACTCTTGAAGCACGAGGTTTTTTAACATAGGTGTGTCTTTGGACTAGACTAGTTAGGCCTAGATTTACTTAATGATTTAGCTTTAATCATGACTAGGTCAATGATAAAAATAACTAAGAAAAATAGTATGTATTGAACTAAAAACTAGTACTATGCCATCAAATTTTCCAATGTAGGTTCTTAGGTCTATCCAAGTTACTTACCGATGCGTGTTTCTCCCTTGGCTCGAATTGCAGCATGACTATCCTCGCCAGCTTGCCCAGGATGAGTGATTTGAGGAAGGGAGGCACCTTGGTACCTCGCACCCCTCGGTGGTACACGTTCAAGGTTACCACTGACAACCCCGAGGCGGCGGACACCAGGCAGATGCTCACCCCGTAGTACATACCTGCGGGAAGTATTTAACAACTTGAAAAACAAATTCAAAAAATGTAACATTGCTAACAATTACAGTAGTTGTAAAAGCTAGCACTGTGGACAAATTATTTCGACATTATCCTTTCGATATAAAAGGCATACATGTTCTATAGTTTTTAACCCTTGACATCGGAATGGTGATTACATAATCAAGTCGTTGGCAACAGAACTATCATATTACAAAATTTTAAATGATGTAATAATTCTTGTTAAACAAATCAACCACAATTAACATTTTCATTCCTATATTAGCTCGATATGGAAGCACAGTTTCATTACTTAACTCCATCATTTGTTCAACTGGCAGCTCCACTACTTACTGATCAATGGTGTTTTCTCCGTGGGCGGCAACGTTTCTCTGATGGTCATTAGGAACACAGTCATGCTGAGCAAAGCGCTAATGCCCAGAGTCACTTTCTCTCCGGACTCGGACGGTACGTAGAACACCAACAAAGCTGCAGAGAGGAAGTACAGTTTAAATAAAACCTTTACAGGATCAGATCTTAGATCCGGTTGGCAATTATTCAAACTAAAAAGGATTAGTTACAACTTGATAGATTACAATTCGCACCAATAGGATAGCAGACAGCAAATAGCTCGGTTTCAGCAAATCAGTGACTGAAGATGGTACTCTGCAGTGGGACCGAAATATCTCTAGCTAATTATTATGATGTTTTGTTGCAGTGTGCACCAGAAAAGTTATAGTTGTGACTACGGCCACGAGGGCCTAACAGTTAGGTTTATATTATCTTTCTTAGAAACCTCACTCAATATCATTCCCCAAATCTCGTTAACACAAACTGACCTACACACTCACCAATGCAGTTGATGAGGATGCAAGGGAGGATGAGGTTGAACACGTAGAACATAGGTCTGCGTCTGAGCCGGATGATGTAGGTTATGTCCGGATAGGGCTCCGGACAACAGGAGTAGAACTCTACATGTTTAATGGACTCAAAGCTGATCCAACACTCACCAATGCAGTTGATGAGGATGCAAGGGAGGATGAGGTTGAACACGTAGAACATAGGTCTGCGTCTGAGCCGGATGATGTAGGTTATGTCCGGATAGGGCTCCGGACAACAGGAGTAGAACTCTACATGTTTAATGGGCTCAAAGCTGATCCAACACTCACCAATGCAGTTGATGAGGATGCAGGGCAGGATGAGGTTGAACACGTAGAACATAGGTCCGGATGCGTAGAACTGAGCCGGATCCAACACTCACCAATGATTAATGAGGATAGGTTATGCGTCCGGAGCCGGATAGGGCTAGGGCTCGGACAACAGGAGTAGAACTCTACATGTTTAATGGACTCAAAGCTGATCCAACACTCACCAATGTGAGGTTGAACGTAGAACATAGGTCTGCGTCTGAGCCGGATGATGTAGGTTATGTCCGGATAGGGCTCCGGACAACAGGAGTAGAACTCTACATGTTTAATGGGCTCAAAGCTGATCCTCTAGTCTGCGTTTGGTACTAGGTCCAGCTGTAAGAAAACATGGCAGATTGGTAAAACATAAAAAGAAGGAAAAGATAAAAAGAAATCAGACAAAACGTGTTTGTTACAATGAACAAACATAGGCGACTTCTAATCAAAAGCTGAAAAACATGCGTTTGAGTTGAGCAATTTAAGTTTGTGTACAGGGAACGTCTCTTTATCTATATAGTAGACAAAATATTATAGATTAACTGGGTTTAAAGGGTAACCTTAATACAACTATACTGGATACTTACTTCACTTGAGACAGCGACCACCCTTAGAGGATATTTTAATGGATTTGTGAGCGAATGGGGAATGTGACAAGTTTTCGAATTGATGGTTTTTGTCAACTAGTCGTTACGTGTAACAACAGTCATAAAACAAGTTTTATATCAGTTCGTAAACAAAATACAGACAACGAGTAAACATTTCCAAGAAAGGTGGTTTGAAGCCAAGGTTGAAATAGGACGAACTTTAGAAATACGTAAAAAGTAATCTAAATACAACGTTATTCGGATTATATTTACGGATTTATTATTAGTATTTATTCTTTTTGTGTTTAGTAATCCGGAGGTTAAAATCATGAAATGACATAAATACTCAATAGTATACCGTTTCTACTATTAGTAAAAATAGTCATCGAACATTTTATCGCCTAGACAATTTAGCTCCAAAACTATAGAATAATTTAAGTGGGTGAGTTAGCTTCATGGTAACACACTCGTCCGGAAAGTGAGGGATTCAGGTTCAAGTCCCAGTTTGGTTCACAAGATTTTGCTGTTTTACCTCCTTTAGTACATACAGTATTTTATTGCTAAATCTGACAAACTGTCTAAGCATGATAAATAAACTTTTCGATTACATCGATTAACTATCACATATCAATGACCTTATCCTCTATTATGTCAGTTAGTTTCAATGGTGAGTGTGTGTTCAACCACTGCAAATGAAGTTTTGTTTAATTAATCAGTTGAAACGTCAAGCTGCTCTTCTAATCCATCATCCACAGCTCGGACCTCATTTGTTTAAATATAATAAAAACAATAATTTAGTTGACTATGTGACTTGCATTTGAAGTTGGGAGTTCTACGACGCAACGTCCTTTGAATACTTTGCCACAAACACAATCAATTTGATGATCCCAAGACAGCTTTTTATCTTTAAAATAACTAAAACTTAACGTGGTCAGTTACTTGAAGAGATAATAGATTATGAATGTTATCTTCGTGCATCAATATTAAAACTAAATTTCATACAACACGGTTTGAGATGAAAAATGCATTCACAAATATCCCTGCTGTGCAGTATGAATCCTGTATGTACATTTTAGAAACGTATTTTTTTTTCTAAATGCGCCCTTTTTAGAGGTATAGACTTACATTTACACTAATATGAAACCAGAGACAGAAAGAAGTACCGAACTGAGAGGCATAGAACGGTGGTTCATGAGCTTCCGGGTTCTTTTACAGGCAGGAGTTTAGTTCGTCAACATACTTCAAATTATATCAAAAGCTCCCCAGTTCCAAAGGCGTTCAAAGCTCACCCAAAATAAGTTTTGGCTGCAGAAGCTTTTAACAGTTCAAACGCATTTATAGCACGCAATTTGGTGACTCAGCAAACAAACAGACTGACAGGGGTAGACTGGGAAGATGCGAGTGAATAGAGTGTTGAACGAATTCAACATTTTAGATTAAATTGACGATTGATTGACATGTTAGTAAACATATTTATTAATTCATATTTCATTCTTAAAAAAAAAAAACTCGGTTTCTCGTACCTGGTAGCCATCGTAGGTCCAGGAGGCCCATTTCATGTTGCAACTCTGTATGTCGAAGGGGAAGTATTCCACGTCTATATCACAAGAACTGCGGTATATCCCATGACTCAGCCAGACCACCTCGCCACTGCTGCTCACAATCACGTTCGTGTTGATCACTGCAGAGCTGTACTGAGAGTCTGCACTGGAATGTGGATGAAAATAAAATATTTTACTTATAACTGGAGTTTATAAAGAAAGCCAATTTTCCAGATGTGTCTCAAAAACAAACAAACGAGGCATAGCTATGCTACAACGTAGAGAAGTGTTGACCAGGTTTCAAAAACTTAACTGTTGACATTATTCTGTCTCTACTTTTGGAAACTTTTAGGCGAAAATGGGACCTCCTAAGAGGAAGTGATATTCACTCTCACGATACCCAGCATCATGGGAAACTACAGAAATAGGAGACACAGAACGGTAGCTGATAAACTTTTGCTTTTAGAGGCAAGGCTACCACTAGTGACGAGCTACCAAGTTCTATCGAAATTTCCCTTATTTGAAGGGTATTCAAAACTGGTCTGAAACAGGTTTTGGACATATGGGACCTCTGTAATATAAACGAGTGTATGGTTCACGAATAAAAACCCGTGACCAATTGGCTAAACTTGAAAAGTTTAAAGAATAAGAACCGTGCTAGTGGACATGTTGTATGTTTGCATGAAAATTTGATGTGTATGAACGCAAAGTGCTAAAAACTGAATATAAGGACGGTTGTATATATTTAATATGTTTTCACGCAATACAATACAAGATTTATTAATTTACCAACCAGTGCTCAGAATTCAGAAAGTCAGGGGTTGATTATCTTTCAACGTTACCATTACGATGATACAAAGGCAATAACCACCGTCCGAATGAAAGGAAGTCTGGATTAGAGAATGAGACTTGGATAACCAGCCTTTTACAAGAAAAGGTATCAGTAAAACCCACTGATCAACCTGTACCCCAGGATACAATTAATTTTCTTATACTACTACTATTTTCATCACCTATAAAATAGGTGCTGGCCAGACATAAACTGCCTGGTTGGGAGCGGATCTTCTTTTAAAACTGTAGTTTTCTCTATTCTTTATTAAAATATCCTCATACACACTTAGAATATCACAGTATTTATTTGCGTGTAGTAATACACCTTTTCTTTACACTAAATCGAGACAGAACAGGCTAAAATGGTTGACTTAGAATGGTTTAACTTTAAATAAATTACTTGTTGGAATGTTAATAATTAGTAGATTATAACTAATGGTTATAGTTGCATAGCTAATAGCTTCATCCCACCTACTTATTAAACCCTAATATGTGCAAAATGTTCAAACCGTTTCTAACCCAAGCACATTCTAACGTTTTGATTAATCCAAAATGTTGTAAGTGAGCCAGATCACATATCATAACATTGTGATAATTTAAACATAATTCTACATTATGGTAGGTAGATAGCGCATAGATGTCCAATGGCTGAGGCTGGAAAAGAAACATAGCTGAGGAAGCCCAAGCACAGATATCGCTGCGTGGGAATTCTTTTAAAAGTAGCAAGTAGAGCCACTGACGCACGCGCACGTTCATTCGGTCTAGAACATTACATGACTTGGTCATATTTAAGTCGTTGTCATCTGACAAACTCGAGCATGTGAAGCCGAGGGGAGTTAGTTGGTGACATACGGCAACGCTCACAGCGCTATCTGTGCTTGGGCTGCCGCAACTACGAGCTATTTTGATTTTCCTGCTTTATGCTTTCGGAATCTATGCGCTATATTTACTACCGTACCATAATCTTTACTTAAATGTTAACTAAACATGATACTACCTAAATAAGATACAGTATTCAAGTAATTTTTTACTAAATTGTCGTTTTTTTATTTCATCTATACGAAAAAGCTGCTTACTTGTTGTAAAGTATGGTGTCAGGCTTCCAGACTCGATTGTAAGGCACTCTGATCACTTGTATATTCCCAAACTCCGAAGCATTCCACTTGAGATGATGATCCTCCCAGATCTGCGTCAGCCAGCAGTTTGTCGTCAGGATCTGGTTCTTTTCATCCTTAAACATTATTATATTAATTTTAGTTTAAGGGTCCTCCTCAATGGTTACTTCAGAGTAAGGCTGAATTCGCCCTTTCAAGTAACACACGACACCGCGGACGTAACTGGCTAAACAACAAGCCTTCTTTCAACTGATGCAGCCTAACTGTCAAACCAAGTGCTTGCGGAGGTTTACGGTAGCTCGACTTTCGCTTTTCGAAATAATATTTACGTAGACAAATTTCGACACATGTGTAGAGACTGATTTCTTATGAGTTGTTTCATATTTTCAGAAATAAACGTTGAAAGTGCCTTTCCAAGTTTTAGTGCCTTTCTACTCCATTTCGTAAACTGAAAAGGCATAAACGGAAAACTCTCTTAACGTGTGGCTAAAGACTCCTTTAGTTTCCAAATAAATCATGTTTATTAATTAAAAATTGTATTAAAAGGTGAAAAACGGACCGCCGTAGACCCTCGCATCGGAGCGTCACCACGCAGTTGAGGCAAACCCATAAGTTAACAAAGGCAAATTCATCCTGACATATCCCCACAGTTAAACTAAGGGGAGAGTCTTTATCATATCCACTTATATTCAAACTCTAATCATTTGATAAGTCAGCAAGCTACGAAGTAAAATGAGATGGCACAGAATAAACAACTTTTGGGCTGAAAGTGTAAATCTTCTACTTTTTAAAATACATTAAACTTAACTCAAATCCTTAAATGTATTTAGACGGTGTTTATGTATACAATGGAACTTATTGAAATTTGTGCATGAGAAGAACTTATTTATGGAGAAAATTATAATTATTATTACATTTTGTCAGTCAACTAATTTAATGTTATACATGAGCTAGTCCAACATCTATTTGCAGGAGAAACCGTTATCCATATAGGTGAACTTAATTAAAACAAATGACATTGATCTCTAGTATTAGTTTGCTGTAGTAGACACTACAATAGTCATCAGCTGGACAACTATGTGTGTTTGATGGGACATAACTAACTCTAATTGCATTACGTTTCGTGGCTATCATTGTATACAGTGAACTTATTAAAATATACAAATATAACACATGTTTAAAAAAATTTTATTATTTATTAGTAAATATTAAACTCAATATTATGTTGTGGTTCACTACTATAGCTTTTTTAGTTAGTTATTCAAAAATATATCCGCATTTATTTTAGTATGTGAGGGTGACATGTCCAAACAAAAATAGAATATTAGGGCTAAAAAACTTTAAAATAATTTTGTTGGTGACCAAACCACTAACTACCACACCTAAGACACCTTTTTCCAAAGATCATGACAATTCTTTCACCGTAGTCACGGTCTACTCGCTGCCTCGTCTCTCCTTTCTTTTAAAACGAAAATATATGAACCTTCTTTTGTTGGCGTCTGATCCAAAATTTCCTAGTTGAGAACGGATCGCATGTAACAACTGGACGGCTTAAAAGCTGCTTGGCAACCATGTAAATTACCTTTTTTTCATTTGTATCTACTGATTTAAACAAGTACTGACCAAAAGATCATGACAAAAATATATCTACTGTAGAGTTTTAATCTGCTCAGTATTAAAAGTCCATGTATTTTCTAACCTTTCTTTGAGAAATCGCTCTTCTGGTTACCTTACGACCTTAACAAGCCATTAGGTCACGGACATCAAAGCATTGTAGACCTCCAGCTCACAATACACAACAGAAAACCTCTCCAATCCAAGTTATGAAAGTTGCAGCCCCATATCAAGTGAGCTCGCTGGAAGCTGGTGAGTGGTTATTAAAGTTAAGCTCTCTTAGACGTTTCAAGAGAGCAATCAAGAGTTTGCAACCCCCTTAGTTAACCTCCGGGTCTAAGGGGGTAATGATTGCTAACTTACCTCAGTTAGGTTGGCTCTTTAGTTTCCATTTGTCTAGTCTAAAAGTTCTACCAATTATTCGGTATAATTGATTATACAGGATGAGTTTTAAATGTCCCCCACCTTAACTTTTGAATAAAGAAATATTTTTTAATGCCCTTTGGAGGATGTTTTTATATGATTCTGAAGTTTGTTTTGACGTACTTTGCGTCACCCATCCCCTCCTGAAATCAAGGGAAGCCGAGCCCCTATTCTTTTAATCACAAACCACCCCCTTGTGGCATCCCAAAAGAAAGACAATTTTAACACAAATCCAACGACGCAAAGAAAAATTGTTTATCTCGACTTGTTATACACGATTTGTTATATCAAATTAATGATGACACAAAATGAGGTTTAAAATCACACATTTCACCAACAGTTCTTTTTAATGACAAAATTTACTACAAAATACTCTTTGGGAAACATCACTACCCTATAACATAATCCCATTGAGTATCTTTAAAAATGTTGTCATTCAAAGTAAATTGTATGTGAAATGTGGAATTTTAACTCGATTTTGTGTCACTTTTAATTGGCATAACAAAAATACGGATCAAGACAAAAAATGTTCTTTGCTTCGTTGAGTTTGTTTAATATTTCCTTTCTTTTGAAATGCCACAAGGGGGTGGCTTGTTTTAAAATATTTAGGGGGCGCTCTTCTCGGATTTTCGGTGGGGTAGAGGACACAAAATACATCAAAACAAACTTCAGAATCCTATATTAACATTCCCCGAAGGGTTTCAAAAGAAATCCTTTTTCAAAAGTTAAGGTGGGGACATATGAAACTCACCCCTGTACCCATCTGTTGTAATTACACTCAACTCTTTCCAACAGACAGTCTAAATGAAATACTTATCACTCAGCAAAGTACTACTTATATGTACAACACAACATAACACACGTACTAACGTTTTGCGTAGATGAAACTCGTTGTACTTGGAAACGTTTACAAGTATCGAAAACCGCGGAAAGTAAAAAACACTTTTTATCTTGAATTCAAAGTTTCCACTAGTTAAGAACAATTTGCTTAAATCAATCTTATTGATTGTAACTAGTGTGATCATCAAAGTACTCTTTTTCATATTTATGAAAATAACCTATAACTATTTCGCCATTTGATCTTCTCAGCTGTGAAAAGAGAACGACTTTGCCCTTATTCTCCATTGTGTGCCAAGTTGACCAGAGAGGATAAAGGAATTCTTAGCGGATCCAGAGTTATTGTTAGAAGAAAGCTCAGAGAAGCAATTAAGCTCTTTGATGCGTCTTCACGATACGGGCTCTTTTCTACAAAAATAGTCGCTTTAATGAAAAATAAACACGCCTATCTAAGGTTGTAATACGTTGTTGTGATTTATTTTATTGAATGTTTTGTTGCTAAGGTTTTATTCGTAAATTTTACGGATAGTGTAATGATAAGTGATATTTTAACTATTTGATTGGTCCTGTTATAACTGACTTATTAGATCGATGATCTACAGGACAAATTAGGTTTCTAATCACAAATTCTTATACACGTCATAGGCTAAATTAATACTTAAGAATTGCTCAAGGGAACTTCTAGTCATATTGTAAGGTAATCAGTGCCGTATAACCATCTGACCTTTTATATTATAACTAATAATAAATCACGAAGTTTAATCGGTTATCCTCGTTACAAAATGCAGAACTACTACGATAAGCTGTAAACGGATTACGAACTTCTAATTGCCTAAGAAAGTTTGAAAACCCTTACCACCTCAAGGTCGCACATTTGAAGTCCAAGAAAAATACTTCAAGCAGAACACATAATCTCTTAAACTGACTTTTTCATTATTATTGTTTTTTTTTAAATTAGTTGAAAATGCATCTATTACAGTATTTCAGGCTCACCAGGCAAGACACTAAAGGTGCAACTACCATAGAAGCTATACTCTTGAGTGTTACTAAATCACTATTTGAGGTGCCGACCACTCTCATGAGGGTATTTTAAGGCAAATATGTGGTGAAGGATGAGTGTGATGAGTGGTAGTAATGGGTTATGAGGTGTAGTATTGTTACAAACTAAGGCCGACTCTTCCTTAGAATGGGTCATTATTTAATAGCCCAATGACCAATGGAAATACAAGGACCAATGGCTTAACGTGACTTCCGAACCACGCAGGTGATGGTCTGGTATGTCTAAACGATGGTGGGAGTTGATGCGGGTATCATCAGATGATCACTGAGACTATCTGTTGTATATTTTATAGCGTTATGGGCTATAAAGGGTCAACTGGCTTATATGAAGTACGTTTACAGGGGAAATTGAAGGATCTTGTGTGTTGTCCAGACTACAGTAAATGTTCGTTTTCGTCAATCATCTGAATTTTAAAACTTTTAAAATAACATAACATATATTTTGTATATGTGCAACCACCTTGTGTTGACATTTTCGAACAAAGTCTTCAAAGTTATAAAACCACTGGAACTGGAGATGGATCAAAGAACAATAATGGTATTGGTAAAATAAAATCTGAACCTTTTTGAAACTTAATCACTGAAAGGTCGTAAACCAGGGGGTCAAGAGAAATACTTAAAATCAGAACATTTCATTCTTACAAAACAAATACACTTACGACATCAATGATGTGGTGGAGGGAGATGCCGAAGATGACCTTGAGAGGAACTGAAGAGTTTTCCACTGGTCGGACTGACGCGTCATAGTTTGACATGAGGAACTTGGTGAGTCGGTACTCCTGCTCATCTGCCAGCACTGTACATTCAACAAGAACAAATATATGAGAACATGATGAACTTCTGTACGATAAGGAAAAAAGAGTCCATATTTTAAATTTAATATAATTGGCAAAACACTTAAAAACGAAACCACCATTATTCGACTTGGCACTTAAGTCATTTTGAGGTAGTAAAATATGAAAAATTGTCTTGAGCAAAACTAAAAGTATTTTTAAAAAATTAATAAAACTATATGTGAAATGTGTTGGTTAGTTGGATCGTCAGCAGAAATAGAACGTATCAAAATAAAAATAAATTTAAATATAACAACACCAAAGATATGAACAATATTTTGAATATGATGAGAATTAATTGGTTCAACGTAAAATAAACAAATTAACATAATAAATTACGAAGGAGTCAAAATGTAAAAGTATACTTTTATAGTAGAATAGAGTATATATATATAATTTTTAGAGTATATTTTTAGAACCGGTTTATATGACCTACAAATTAAAATAAAGTTAGCTAATCAGTTTTTCAATCAATTTGATTAGGTCTTCAAATATTTGAAATTTAATATACAATATTATTCAAAATTATGTTTTTTGTTACATATAATTTATGTTTGTTACCATGTTTCAACAAATTTCACTGTTGTATTATTAATTTTCAAAATACGTGAACCAGTTGAATGTACCATACAAAATTATTAAAACTGGTTTAAATAATTCCAATAGAATATAATTACATTTGAGTATTTTATTTATTCCGAATGTTCAAGTGTATTTATTTTTATGTTTTCTTGTTCAAATATATGTATAAAAGAGTCTTATTGTACTATCAAATGCTGGACTATAATTATAACCTTTAGAGAGACAGATAAACTCGGCAGTCAGACAAAAATATGTGTTGGTAATCTTTTCGTGTTATGTAGGGAAAATGACAAAATCCACAAACAGTACTTAAACAGCGTACGGACATACATTTTATAATATGTACGAAATACTGGTATCAGCATGGAATTTCAGTCGCGATTTAGAACTTGTAACAGAACCTTTTCAAACGGACAGCATATTCAGAACTTTTAGCGTTGGTATCGCATTCATTGAAAATTATAGAGTTATTGGACCGCGAACTACGTTAGGTGTTTTAACACGTGAGAATTTTGAATGTTATTGGATATTGATAAACAATGTAAAGTGGTTTATCAAAAGGTTTTTTAATCGGATGTTTAAGGTTTATTGATTAGTTCAAATCCCTGCCATTTATTGGAAATAAATGTATGATATCATCGTTGATGGAAATAGTTATCATGTAACCTTCAAGGAGGAACGAATCTCCTATTGAATAATACATAATTATTTTAAATATTTTTTCAATAAGACATAACTTTTTATTTCATTTAATAATACATATTTAATGATGTTCCTTCTAAGAAGATTCTAAGGTGGACACCATTAACTTCCCAGTCGATCATTATTTCAGCTAGGTGTTATATTTTTACTTGTCATGTAAAACAAGTACGCCTTGGCATTTTATCTTGAATTAATACTGCACATTTTAGTGTTGAGTACAACTAACCAGAACATTAAGTTTGAAACATTAATTCAATGTATGTTTTACTAGAGTAGATATGAGCAATACGAGATACAGGAGTAACAAACAAATGTCATTATAAACCACTCAAGCCCTTAGATTCAGTTTAGTTTACAGACTCTTCCTAGTTTAAGTCCATAGACTACAAGGTAATTCAAAAATAATTACTTACTTTAAAAAAATTCTACGTCATTAATTATAATTGATTTACTTAAACTAAATACTAGTAAAATAGCATATTTTTAAAGTTTGTCCCCTTTGGTACACTTCTTTTAAAACGCTCGACATGTCCTCCCCAGAGTGCTCGGCAAAACTCTAGCCAAGAATCAAACCTGATGTGTGGTAAACATCACTAAACAATATCGATGTGCGGTAAACACCACGAAACAATATCGATGTGGGTAAACACCACGAAACAATATCGATGTGTGGTAAACACCACGAAACAATATCGATGTGTGGTAAACACCACGAAACAATATCGATGTGTGGTAAACACCACGAAACAATATCGATGTGTGGTAAACACCACGAAACAATATCGATGTAAAGTCACGAAACAATATCGTGTGGGTAAACACCACGAAACAATATCGATGTGTGGTAAACACCACGAAACAATATCGATGTGTGGTAAACACCACGAAACAATATCGATGTGTAAACACCACGAAACAATATCGATGTGTGGTAAACACCACGAAACAATATCGATGTGTGGTAAACACCACGAAACAATATCGATGTGTGGTAAACACCACGAAACAATATCGATGTAAACACCACGAAACAATATCGATGTGTGGTAAACACCACGAAACAATATCGATGTGGTAAAACATGAAACAATATCATGTGTGGTAAAACCACGAAACAATATCGATGTGTGGTAAACACCACGAAACAATATCGATGTGTGGTAAACACCACGAAACAATATCGATGCAAACACCACGAAACAATGTGGTAAACACCACGAAACAATATCGATGTGTGGTAAACCACCGTAATCATCACAAAACAATATCGATGCCCACCTCATCAAACGCAAAAAAAGACAAGTTACATTATGCCTAAATAGCCAACTTTCCATCGCCAGTAACTTCGTTAACTGTCAAACATCTCTCATAAAGTGAAGTGATTACTGATGTAGTTAACGCTGATTTGGAAGCCACATGTTGCATACTGATTCACAAAGTTTTGCCATTACGAGCGTTAAAGTCTACCTGGTAGATTTATTGCTTGTAAATAACTTTAAAGTACGAGAAGCTGGAGGTTTCAAATAAGAAAAGGCTGCCATGCAAATTGCAGAGTTATATAAGAGCAGAAAGTATGAAGTATTACAGTTCATAATTTAACAATCGTCTTGTTTAAATAAAGAACGCTCCAAAACATTTGAACAATTTGCCTTTTAATGAAAACTAATCGTCTCATGTAGAGATAGAAGTATAAAACCATGAGAAATTCCAAATAAACAAAGTATTTTCAAGCATTAGATGTTTTCCTTTTTCAGCAGAAATATCTTTTTACAATGAATTAGTTTTTAAATGCATATGTTTTAATGTGATTAACGAAAACAATTCAAGTGTACAAAATGATGATTACTTATCAACTACCAACACGATTTTGTCATAGGACAAAATAGAATTAGAGGAATGTATTATTTATATACACTGAAACTGAACGTAAGCAATATTTTTTAATAAATTATCGTGAAAACGAAATAGCTAGTGACCGGCAAAATAATCACAGCAATTATTAGTGAGCAAAGTTATCAATCACCAATAGAAAAATAACGTCTTATATTTTATGGTTAGATTTCTTGTATAGAACTCCTTATTACAGAGGTTTCTATTTCAACCATAGAGTACTTATGTATTTTACTTTGACGTTAATGCTTTTAGGACTTATCAAAACGTTTAAAACAAAAATGGAGGTACATCTTTGGATGCCCAACAAAAAACCTTTTTGCTGAGATATTTTATTTTATTTTTAAAATCATTGTATCGAATTTATCCTAAACGTAGGTTATACTCTCAGAGCTTAGAGCTTATCCCGAAACTATTGCTAACACTTAGTAGAAATAAAAAAATTCTTTGTTCGAAGTTTGATGTTGACGACGGGAGGATTTTAGAGTACAAACTTCTCTTCTTCTTTATAATACTAAAACATTTACGGACATTTATTTCTTATTATTATTTTCATCATGACAAAAGTATCGTTCATCACTCGGTCCTACAGTGTCTTTTTGACTCTCGGTCATTTAACGTCCTTGGCTGTGCCTCGGACGTTAACTTGACCTCGTATCGAAAAGTGTCACTTTAGGACCTAGTGATGAAATATACTATTCTTTATCTGGGTGTAAAAGTGACACTTTAGCACTGTCTAAAATGTATCCAAAGCAACTGTTTTCAGAGTATAATGACAAAAAATAAATTCTGTGTTCGGAGTTTGTTGTTGACGATGGGAACATATTTGAGAGTTTAAACTAGTATATTATGGTAATTTTCCATCGTTATTGAGTAAGATGATCACGACGTTTCGGGATCTGCAATCGTATCCCGTCTTCAGGTAAATAGTAACCTAAAACATAACACAGAAAAAAATAGTAACGAGCTAGCCTATTAACGATTACTTTAGGCTAGCTCGTTTTCTAATGTTCTGTGTTATGATGTACTCTTTACCTGAAGACGGGATCAGATTGTAGATCCCGAAACGTCATGATCATCTTGTTTACTAACGATGGCAAATGTCCGCAATAATAGTTTAAACTCTGAAATAAGTTAAACTTTAGTAGCAATAGGTTTTGCACAAGAAATAAAATCTAATATATTAAGTGTCTAAGGGAAAGAAGTAACAAGGTAAATCCAGCACAGCGTCATTAACTTCCCCACGCCACCGAGCTTGCCTCTATTAGCTGCACTTACTGTTTTTAACTACTCGGTAATTTACTCACGTCACAAAGGCTGGAAACACGCGGTGTTCCGAGTAGTTCAACTGTAGGTTTAATAAGGAAAGGTTATATTTTGTTTGATTTTTCACGCAATTTAATATTTCTCATCAATAAATGAGTATACGTATACTTGAAAAGGTCTAATTTTACTTTTACCAAATTTCCTTTAAAAATTAGATATTGAACACCGACCCAGACCCCTAGAGCACGTTTTGAGACTTCATATACATAGGTGTATACATGTATTTTTATCTACAGATCGAATTGTTGTCTGATTTTTAGAAGATTTGACACAGGAGTTGGCTTTGTAAATATCTCGTTCGAGATTGATACCCAGCAAAATTGAAAAACTGAAATTTCCCTTTTGGGGAGAATTTAATTATCTAAAACAGTATATTTTATTAATTATTTGAAATTTAATAGACATAGGCCTATTAGTTTATGTTGCTATACATCAATATATCAAAATTTATGAAAACCCATCAAGTCGTTTCAAAATGGCGGCCAAAAGTGATTTGAACAGCGAAATGAGTAATCCGATTTCATTGAAGTGTAAAATGCGCTATTTTTTCATGATATATAATATAACTTCTTGTAAAGAGCCGTTAGTCTGAGGCCGAAGCGGTGACGCGCTTGATGATACAGAAGGCAAGGCTGGTAACCAAAATACCAAATCCAAACTCTTAGTTTTATCTAAATCCGATCTGATTGAAGTAGCTTTCGAGTCTGCAAACGGGGCTGACGTGTTGCACATTATTTTGATTTACAGCAACAAGGTTGAAAACAGGTTTGTTAATGAGGTTTCCAATGTTGAGAATCGAACAGGACTACTTCAAATTTATTTTCCACGTGTGTCAAGTATTTTACCAAAACATCCGTAAGCTGAATAAGTAACAATGTAAACAGTAACTGTTGGGAAGATATGAGTAATCATTTGACCATTATTTGTATTCCCTTTAGCCATTTAGTTCCCGCAAAATATAGCCGTGTCAAATTACTGTAAACCTTTTCAATGTAAACTGTCAGTAATAAGTTTCATGAGAATTACATAATACTATTTTGATAACGCATGTTATAGTGTTGCATTTAAAATGCAGTTTCAGTGGTTGTTTGGTTGAAACTATAACAACGATATTTTTTAGTACTCGCATTGGTTTCTGGGTCACATGAGCTCCAATGTAGCAGCCAACTCTATAAACAATAGCTCTGTGTTAGCTACTATTATCTAAACCTCCTCGTGTCTAACTACATTTGGTACCATTGACGTCACTCTACCATTGACGTCACTGTACCATTGACGTCACTGTACCATTGACGTCACTGTACTATTGACGTCACTGTATTATGACGTCACTGTTTGACGTCATACCTACGACGTCACTGTAATTGACGTCACTGTACCATTGACGTCACTGACTTCGTCACTGTACCATAGACGTCACTGTACTATTGACGTCACTGTACCATTGACGTCACTGTACCATTGACGTCACTGTACCATAGATGTCACTGTACTATTGACGTCACTTTACCATCGACGTCACTGTACTAACGTAACTGTATTGACGTAACTGTGCCATTGACTCCACTGTACTATTGACGTCATTGTACCATTGACGTCACTGTACTATTGACTGTACCATCTCCTAGTTTAATGAGAACTTCGGTCGTCACACCCATAACACACAGGGTTGTTATACATTGTTGACATAATTTAGGATTGTATGAGTGAATGGTCAATTGACTAAAACACGTGGGAGTTATATTACTAATAAAGGACAAACATTCTTTTACAAGTAATGTTACAAGGAAACTAAACCATTTCCACCTGACTTCCGAGGTTTGCATGGACACCTAACATTTTCTGAGCATTGTTAAAGTTATGTTTCCAATAACCTCTCGAACTCTTCTCTTCAGTTTCTTGATGTCTTGAACTTTGTGAACACTATTCTTGACATTACCAAAACATTTCCAAATTCTTTGGCCTTTATCTTTACAAACCTTACAACCTTACACTTTGGTGGAATGGGAGCTATGTAGAACATTGAGACAATTAAAAGGAGAGTCTAGAAATTATTGGAAGTCGAACTTCAGCTGTGCTTGGAAAACATTGTTTGAGGTTGAATTTTCAGTCAAAATCTGTGTAAACCACGGAAAGTACGTGAAAATAGTTTCCGTGTAACATTACTTTGTAAGAGAACGAATTCAGTAATGTTTTGTCATTTATTAGTTATAAAACTGTTTTAAATTTGCTACCTAACAAAACAACCACCACGTTTTTTAGTTGATTGGCCTCACACAATCTTAAAATGTGTCTGAGAATTAAAAACCAACCTGTATCTGATTAATAATCTTTATTAATAACTACTGAATCTGACTTGACTCATTCATTTTGTAAGGTTATCGATACTTAGGTGATTTAGCTAAGCTATTACGAGCTACACATCAATCGACAAATCCAAATGTCTTTGTTTACTTTTATTTAAATTTATAAACTTGTTTTAGCTTTGCAAAGCTACCCAGCCCCAGAGTTGTTTCTTGAGTGCCTCAATCAGTAAGATGTGGCAAAAGATAAAGCCTCAATGTTTCTGAAGTAGCTACAGCGTCCAGGGAAATCTGTCTTAAACGGCCACTAGGCTCTCGATTCAAACATGTACTACCTTGTACAACCTGTTTGTTTAACAGAACCAGTTTGATCAATTATTTCTTATATTGATAGGTGCAAGTACAATGTGTGTACAAAGTTTGTATTGTGATGTGAACTTTCGTATGTTTTGAGTCAGAAACGGTATGGAACGCTATTTTAGGCTAAGAGATCACAACATGTGTTTTGGTCATAAATGGTTCCAAGATATTTAAATCGACCAGTATTTTAGTAGGATAGTATTGGAAATCTAAGTTTTGAATATAAATATTTTTCAAGGGATTCTAATGATTTTCTCAACTAACTATACATATACGTCTATGAGCTCACTTATTAAATTTGGAATAGAACAAAATTTTGTAATTCAATTTTAAGTAAAGGTGCATTTAAAAGTTCACCTATTTGTTCTCATGTATCTAGCCTCAATCATTCAACCGTTCCATTGATGAACACAATTATGTTCAACACAAATTCAGTGTTGAAACAGACTGAACAGACATTCACCCAAAGTAACTTAACCTCCTCGTTCTTAAAACCTACAATTTAAAAGGAGTTTTCAAATTAATATGAATATTTCAAAGTTAATAAAACCATTTCAATTTAATAAAAGAGTATCAATTTTAAATTGTTGCTATCGACCCGTTACATAATGTATTTACTGCAAAAAAAGTATACAAAAAGCACAACATACAGTATTTAATCACGTGTTTTGAAACTTTTTATACAACAACCGTTCCTTAATATTAGATCCAAGGAATAATACAATAAATTTAGTTTTACAGTCGTAATTTATTTAACACAACTGGGCACTTCAGAGTTAAAACTAAACAAATGCACTTAGAACCTAAGACAAGAGTTAGACTTTAATTAACTCCAAGAAGCAGTTCTTGTCCTAGTTCTCTAATGAAGATTGCATCGATGTTTGAATTGTTAACCGTCCCCACTTTAACACATGTCCTCAAGAAATTGTTACCAATGAGAAGAAAATCGGTAATACCAAAATTGTTACTTCCCTTTACTTTATTTGCTAGTAATACAACGAAGATGTAAATGAACTTAGGGCCGTTTTCAATTCAGCCTTAAACGAAAATTAGTACAGGGAGCCAATAATGAAAAGCCAAGAAAAGCTAGACATTTTGCATTTTGGTGTTACTGCTATAGTATTTAGCATATATTAGTATAATGTGTAATGTTAAATTCAATCATACCTTTATTGTGGCAGATATTTCATTTAAATACTTTGTTTAAAATAAACATTTTAAACAACAACCGGCGGTTAGATTGAAAAAACTTAAACAATCCTCAGGTAATTGAAATAAGAGGACACTGCTATAGTATAAGTTAATATAATCATCAGTTGTTATTGTTTACATTTTTTAGTCAATATCTATATAATTAAGGCACATTTTATAAGGTATTTTATCAATTTATTTTATTAATCTTATAATAGACAAAAGGTTTCGTGATCTGAAATCTGGGCCCATCTTCAGGTAACTGAAAGTAAGGGTAACTGAAAACATGACGACACTTGAAGACGGTATCAGATTGCAAGTCCCGAAACGTCGCGATATGCTTGTCTACTATTGATAGAAAACACCCAAAGTAATAATAAAACTTATTTGAGGAATTTGTCCATCGTCAACAACAAACTCTAAATAGTTGAGAAATTGCAAAATGACAAGGTATTGTATAAAGGTAAACGATAAGAAATACATCATTGGACTAGACTTGGACAAATATCATAGTTATTTGCATACTATAAGAATGGTTAGGATGTTTCAACCAGTTTGTTAATAATCATAAATCACCTGATTGCAATAATTGAAAGACTGCGTGAGAGAGGGATGAATGAATCAACTCCCACAGCTCTGAGGTTGAAGCTGCGGCTCGGATTCACTCAAATGTTGACACACAACAGAACCGGACAAATCCAGGCTTTGAACCCGCAACCGGAAATTGAACACAAGGCTACAAAACAGTAATCCTAAACTAAAAACAAAGAATACTGATTATATTGATTTGTATCAAACATTTTAATGAAACATATTGGCTCTACGTCCATAGTTAGAATAGGTTTTTATAAGTTTAAACATTTGATTGGAAACAAAAACGGATTCGGACAGCCTTATTTTCTATCAAGATAAGAGACTAAACTGCTTTGACCAAGAACCAAAAAAGGGAAAGACAAGAGATGATACGACTAATTAAAAAAAACCAACTAGTGAAGTCTACAAAACACGTAGACCTAATCGTTGACGAAAACCCATAGACCGAGTTAAGACTCAGCAGTAGTACTCTTGCTCTTAGACGAGTAAAGACTATCAGCACTTAAGAAGTAGTCAAACATTCCTATAGCCATCTTCTTGAAGGTACTATAGAATCCAGCTTTGGGAAAAGGGAGTTCTAGTCATAGCATCAATTGTTTTTCGTCCTGTAGAAAAAAACGCATTGTGAGTAATGTTTGTCTTTGAATCGAAGAAGAGCTGCAAGTATGTTTTCAACCAATAGAATGTAGGCGGTAGTGAACATCAAGTTTTGAAAGGAATTTCTTAATTCTGTCAGAAGGTGCCTTAAAGAAACAAGAACATGCCTACCTACAACACTCGTCGTGCTGAAAACCTCAACCTTCCTGTACACAACAGCAAACGGTTAGAGAACATCTCATGCTTTTGAACGAAGCTAAAAGTGTTACTGGACTTGTTTCACTGAAAGTAAAAACAAGAGAACCGCAATTTCATAACAAGCTACAGTAATAGCCAATATTAAACCTGCTCGTAACTTACATAGGAGCAAGAACAAATGAGATAGCATATAATATGGTTGGACCAGTTGTATCAAACTATCAATAATGAATGAACAATTGGCATATTTATTTATTTTTCTAACGAATACACAATTTTACAATATTTTACGAATGCATAATACAATTATGATTGTGGTGGCATATAAAGACAAACGAAAGTACTGATCCATAAAAAACAACACGGTAAGTAATCGGCGATTAGCTACTTTCTTGCCCTTCCATTCCTCACTAGCGTGTACCTTAGTTGAAAGCTATCAATATTTAAATTAAAACTTTAGAATAAAATTAGCTAGAAACTACGACTAATGAAAATAAATAGGCCTATGTAGTCAAATTGAGTAAAACTCACACAAGATAAAAGCAAATGCCTTTTTGAGTTCAAGAATAAGGCGAGACCTAATGTTTTTGTTGGGTATAAACTCTTTGTTCATATTTCTATGTGGGTATTTTAATGTCCTGAATTTACATTTTAATTGTCTACTACTCACCAACAAAAAATTGATTTAAATTGTGGGATCAGTATGTTTACTAACCTAGAGTCTAAAGCCTCTAATCTCTAGCGTACTGCGCACTCAGTATACCTACGGACTGGAGGGAAATCAAAGTGATGACAGAGGGATGAATCCCACAGCTGAGGGGTTGAAGCTGCGGCTCTCGGATTCACTCAAATATCGACACACAACAGAACCGGACAAATCCCAGCTTTGAATCCGGAACTGTTTTGTCGTAAGCAGAGAACAAAACCTGCCAGTGTAATCCTGAGCTCACAACACCAGAGCTGATTCTCTTGTATCTGTTCAACTGTAAGTTCTAGTGCGAAATGTTGAATATGTTTAACTAGCTGTGAGTAAATTATTACCTGCAGAAAGGTACTACGTGCATGCCGAAAAGAGTTATAATACTGGTAACGTACATTTAACGGGGTTGAAAATTCATTTAGGAGTCCCAGAGAGCGTTTTTGTTTTAAATAAATGCAAAAGAGTAGACGTATGATATATCTGATTTCTATAAATAAAGTACTATATTCAAAACGAAACAATGAAGAGGCACCTCTCTATCTTCTGAAATGTAAAATATAATAGACAACACAAATTCAAAATCTCTAGTTTCATCTCAAATTGGAGGGTATGTCAATAGGAAAGAGTGTTGATTTTAAAATTACGAAACGTTATCTCCAAAACGTTATGAGTTAATACTTTCATCTAAAGCTTCCAGTACAGGCCGCGTCAACTACACATTTTAAAGTGCTAAACGTTTCGCTAATTTTACAATAGAGCTCCTCAGTGGACTTGCTGAGACTGGGACGCGTACTGTACCGTAAGCCTTAGACGATAGTCGTGACTTCGGCCGCTTAAACCTACGTTCTCATTTGGTTAAGGATTCAGACTTCTCACCCAATACAACTTGTAATATTGAAAATGTTAAAAATCTAAGATGTTGAACTTAAGTCATTTCAAATCACAATGTCCAATTTTATTCCACTTCTATTGTGACCGAAGTTGATCGTGGGTAAGATGAATAAAATGGAAAGTTTGAACTTGTCAGAAAAAAGGACATTTTCCAACTAAATTTGTGCTTTTGACGAAATACCTGATATAATATTATGGTATGACATCACAAATAAAACTTCTGTTAAATATGTTTTGCGTTTGCGAGATTTACGTGTTTTATTGAATATCTTGTAGTATCTAGCTTCGTGTCATACGAATTTATAGTAGCCTATATTTACTTTGATATGTTTATATAATATTATTTGTTCAGTCAAATTACTTGTATTTAGTTCAATCACAGAGTTGATTTGTTTTGTTAGTATCTAGTTTCCGTAAGATTTACCATTTTTATGTAACTGGAGATTGTATTACATGAAATCCATTTTACAATATGCATACACAGGTAAACAAGTTTATTAACTTCGACAATACCACTTTATAATATTTTAACTGTGTAAGAATAAAACTTACTAAAGAAACTAAAAACATTTACAGTTCTCTCTAAGTAATTTATAATTGATATTTGTCTTTATATTATTTTATATAAGTATAATATATGTTCAGTCAAATACTTCATCACTTCCTTTGTTTTGTTAATCGTTGCTTCAGGTTGCTTCAAAAAAATAGCTCCTTTAAAATTCTGAAAACGTACAGATTAATTATTGCCAAAATTAATATTCGACAATGATGTCACATTGCAATTATGATTTCAAATAGCAGAACTATCTTATACAAAACCGCTCTGTATTTTGATATTACACAACCGCCACATACTTATAATTGAATCCCACTAATTGTTGTAATTAGAACTTCATCCTCTACCATTACATACTGTAACATGTAACTAATTATGGTAACAGATACAAATTGGTATTGGAAAATTAGATAGGCAAAATCATGTTGCGTTATTACAACAAACTGAGCGTCAATTAAGGCAAATTTGACACCACTAGTTCAAACTGCTGTTTAACTTGTGATTGCGTTTGGTTATTCAATCATTTTACTGAAATGGTCAGTTATACAGGGTGGTTATAAATAGTTGGACAAATTTTGGGATTAAGTTAGTGAACTTCAAAAACACGTGAGCGTTGTTTTATTAGGTAGCAAATTTAATGCAGTTGTATTACCAATAAATGACAAAATATTAATAGTTCCTATTATTCTACAAGCAATGTTACAAGGAAACTAAACCATTTCCACGGGCTCTGCATTTCAACTTTGTTTGTAATTCAATTTCATACCATGTTTTTTTTACTGCTGTAGTTCCAATAGCATTTTAAACTCTTCTTTTAATTTTCTCAATGTCTTTAACTTTATTTGTGAACACTCTGTCCTTGACTTAAAAAAAAAAAATGAAAGTTTCTTGGCATGTTCCAGACATTTCACCGATAGACTTTTGGGGGGAGGGTAAATCAAGGACAGAGTGTTCTTAAGGAAAGTTCAAGACATTGAGGAACTAAGAGAAGAGCCCGAGAGGTTATTGGAAACATAAAACCAGCAATGCTCTAAAAACATGGTGAGAGGTTGAATTAAGACAACAAACATAGAAATGGAGCTCGTAAAAATGGTTGTGTTTCCTTGGAACATTACTTGTAAAAGATTGTGTACCAGTAATTTCCTTTTTATTTGTTGGTAATAACACTGTTTTAAATTTGCTACCTTATAAAACAAATCCCACATTTTTGAGTCGATTGATCATTCACTCACTCAATCCAAAAATGTGCCCAAGAATGTCTAACCACCCTGTATTATTACCAAGCTGACCACTCACTAATGCACTGTTAGTCAGGTTGCACTAATGCAAAGTCAGTGATGACAATGGACTCAATGAATCAAATCCCTCTACTGCAGTGTTAAACCTGCAGTTCGGATTCTACTGAAATATTGACACGAAGCGAAACACAGCTTTGAATCCGTAACTGTTTTGTCAGAAGGCAACGAACCAAGTTTGCCAACGTTGCTAAAATAAAAAAGAATGGTTTGTTTAACGTCACTTTTTGTTTCATCTAATGGAACACTTTTACAATGAAACTGAATCCTTTTCCCAACGGTGTTGGCAAGTTATGATTTTTCGATATTGCTTTGGTGAATAAAATAACATATGTTGAAGACTCTAAAGAGTTATTTTTGGCATTTTTTGATGTTCTCTTTTGGTAGTTTTGGTTTATGCAGTAACATTTAAGTTATTCTAATAGAAAGACATTAGAACGTGTGATAAGTTAGAATTAAGATAATTATGTTTAATGCCAATTTCAGGGCCTTCATTTACTTTCATTTTACTTTTTTTGTATAAAAGATTCCATCTGGTTAGGGTGTCAAATTTCCAGAAACGTTTGCTAGAAATCATCCGGAAAATCTTTCATTACGACACAATCAGTTTTAGTGACTTCTCCTTTAAATTTTGAGAATCCAAATTTGTTATGGATGTCACAAAGCTTTTCCTGTGGTGTTTCCTAAAACACAACGATCTAACAAAGAAATTTCGCTTCCTGTGTTTACTGTGTTTATATGTGGTCCAAATCTAAAGAATCCAAATATGTGCCATATTCGAAAACTATACGAAGTTTTCTCAGTACGTACTCTTATTTTGCGTGCGCCTCTACCACCTCATCTACAGCCAGTGCTGTTTTCAATGTAATGGTGTGTAGGCTGTCTAATGAACATGTTATTAGTTTGTTACTACTGGTATCTGTGGATATTTATTTAATTCATTGTAAACGTTTAAAGAATGGTTACGACTGAAGATATTACAAACAAATAATTGTGGAACACGCCGACCACTAAACCGTCCGTCCAATTTATTTATGGCTCAAAAGAGGAAGTAGTGCATTAAAACTTATATTCAAAATTTCCAAATTACTTATTACTAAATCTATTTAATTGTTGGTAAGCTTTTAGGCTTTTATACATTAGTATTTTTATAAGAAAATATAAATTTTATTAAATATCTTATGTATTTGTGGAATATTTCCAGCTTGTTCGTTTCATTAAATCTTTATTAAAAGTCACATATTTAAATAATAATTATAAATAATTACTTTAAATATGAGGCAGAAACAAGTGGGTATAGTGGTAGGTTGTTTGCAATATAAATTATATGAAACAAATGTTGAACATAAAGGTAGAAAGGAAAAACCATAATAACCAAACAGAACGCTACAAGTTTGGTAGAGAGCTCAAGACATACTCGTATCAGTGATGACGACGTGACGGTAGACGAAGTGAAGGATGTAAAAGAGTCATAAAGAGCATTATTTAAAGGTTTAGTGGCAAACAAGTTGTGTAAAACAAGTCATAATTTAACGCACTTAAATCTTGTCTACTCCTACATTTATGTACATTTAACCTGATCATTCCATGAACATGTTGTATAAAATATGAGTATAATACTTTTCACTTTGACTGTGTAATCGAGTTTACGATGAAAGCAGAAGGTTCAACATTGAATTCTATAAACACAACGTTTTTGAATATTAAAACAAATATTGAAACGTTCATTCAGACGAGGCTTTTCAAAGACAATACCTTATCTTCAAGTTTGTGTTTTTGTCTTATACCTACAACTGCCAATGGTTTAACCGGCAAAAGTGCTCTTTACAATTAAGATCTTGAAATAAAAAAATGGTAATTGAAAATTTGATCAGTTTTATCAAGTATAAATACAACAAAGAAAATTCCAAACATGAATAAAACCATTTTCAAGCTGACACTTTCTGCGTTGTATTTTCGTGTTTTATTATTTTGTTGATGCAACCTTCATAGCTGGTATGTTTTACAAATTGTTCCTGTTTGCTCATTGCGAGTCAAGGAAGGAAGGGTATTACGAAAATGATCATCGGTGTAAGTGAGATCTAATAACTTTTAAGTTATTTGTTTTAAGAACGGAAATGATAATATAGTACAATAAAACACTGAAAATACTGCTTTGTAAACTGGCTGACTTCTTAAAAATGCTGAATGTATGTTTTTGTCAAATATAAATTAATTATCTGATAGTTTTTAGTTTGCATAAAAAACGACTACATTAATTTTATTTAAATATTCGTTTTCCTCTAGTCGTTTGTTTGTTCTTGTTTTTTTACAATATTGAAATATTTTATAATTATAGTAAGAATAATAATAAGTTTTGAGCCGTACATTTTTTCGTTGCGAGTTTAAAAGCTTATTCGACGGAATATAATAAATTAATTTTACCAACAAACTGAAATACAAAAAATATATTGAGAACTCCTTATACAAATCTATTTTTTCTGAAATAATTATCTACGAGTATTAACAATAATCACGAAATCTAAGTATCCCTTTTTTAATCTCATATTTAAAATATAAAACTAATAACAACCAAACACTTAATTTCATTATTAAATAAAATGTTAAACTAATAACAATTTAACAGTGAATTTCATTATTACAAAAATTGTTTTCTTGATTATAAATACAATTAAAATATCGTTAAAATATTGAACGTTTCCTTTTTTATTAAATACTAAACATTAAATCCTAAACATTTGAGTGTTGTATATATTTTTTTAAAGGCTGTGCACTAGAAGGTATTGAAAGTTTCCTCAATATTTTATTTTTATGTCTTGACCTTGGGTACACTTTTAAAACTCCTCTATATTTCAAGAAACTACTATACAATAGTAAAAAATTATACTGTTCAACTTGAAAGAGTTGTGTTTTTATTTATCTTTGGAATATACTCGTCTAAAATAATTTGAGTATTTTGAAGTTTTTCTGTTTTGTAGTTTAGTCGCACAACAATTTTTCTTTTTAAAACTATTCCGGTAGGAAATTTACACAACTCGACTCCTACTCCAAATTAATGGAAGTACTTAAATATTAACCAAGTTAAGTACCAAGTAATACTTGCCGAAAAGAAAGAAGGAGGCGACAACATAGTGAACGTAACCGCCCGAGCGCGCCATGCTCACTGAAGGCAGACGCGCACCCCCACAACCCACCCCCTGAGCCACCCTCAACCCCCACTACACACACACTCACAGCATCTTTCCACCCTTCTTCAGAGAATTCCTAGCGTGAATCCTACATAAGCCCTTCTAATAGTTGGCAGGATTCAACTGCTCTGCTTCAGAGGATGATATTATCCAGTAGTTTTTAAATAGAACGAGTTCAAAGCTCTTGAATGTTATCCTTAGTTCAGAAGAAATATTTTAGTCTCCTGCTGTTTTTTTTTCATTTTTGTAGGTCTACAGCTAATTAAGACTGCGCAGTTATGAGTGTGACCTTGAATTTCATCCCGTAATAACATGTGTTTTCTTGGGACACTTTATGCCTACAGTTTTGATCGGACTTGTATAAAATAAACTTTGTTTAAAAGTGCATTAAACGTTTTAGTAGCTCCGCTGAGCCGAACTTCCATTTTCTAGTTTAAAAGATTGATACATAAATCAAATTGTAAACGTAAGGTGTCTGAAGAAATTGTTCGATTTTCCATCGCTCTTATACGATAAAAAGAAAATGGCTGACAGGTACTGGGCACTCTTAAAACTGAAAAGTGATTACTACAATATTAAAAAACTTATTTTGTAGTCTTACAACTGTATGTAAGAGACAAAACCATGGATCTGTAGCAACTACCGCATACTACTAAGCCACTCAAACCAAAATTTGCTTTTTAAATTTGTATGGTTTATTATGTAAACATATTACGTTTTTGACACGATCTTCAGGAAATTAATAATACTACATTATTTTCCCGTTATAAAATTTGAGGCCAAGAATAAGTTAGGTCTTGAGTCTCGTAGTTTCGATTTAGCAAAAGTTGTAGATTATAGTGATTTTTAGAATTTAGTATTAAAAACTACCCAAGAACACAGTAAGATACAAATAGTGATGAAGTTAAAATCTAAAACCTTACATATCGCTGATATAGAGCAGTTCATATTTCCAACGTTTTATACATCACTTTCTCGTCTTTCACCCCCACCCCCTTGTTTTCTCTTTCCCCTCTCTTCCCTCTTTCCACTTAGCCACCCCTCACCCTCAGCTGTCCCACTGCTGAAGACTGATAGTTTACCATCAACCTAACGCTGTCCCGAAGCGTCACTTCCAGAGTTCGCCTAATAGTTGGGAAAATTGGTTGCCAACCCTTAATAGCACTTTTAGTTTTACAGCCCCTTTCTATCTCATGCAAATTGTACGGCCTCTCTGTTTGCTTGAAATAAATGGGGGGTTTAGTTTTATTCTCTAGGATTTCATGCCAAATGTAGTGTTGAATAGTTTTGCTGATTGTTGAAGTAGTTTTTATCGATTTCAAGGAAACCAGGGAGCTCGTTCTTGTTGTGCTTCTCTCATTGGAGTCTCAATTTTTAATAGTACTGAATGTACCGTCTATGAAATTTTCACTTATTTTAGACATTGTGTTAAAGGAATTCGATTGTATAGCTATCAAAATGACTTACCTAATCCAACCTAACGTAAACTTAACTTAATCCTTGCCTGATTAATGCTTTTGTTTTAGAAGCTATTTTTTAATTTACGTTATTCAAAACGTTATGTTGTTTTATTTATGGTCCTATTATTTTAATTTACATTCATACATTTTTTGAATGATGCTGTTGTGTTTGTTAAGTTAAAATTTCCAAAAAAAGGTAAAAAAGGTCAAATTTTAAGGGTTAAAGCAACAAGACGTATACAATTTAACCGTACAGCAATAGTAAAGTATCTATGCTAGGCAAGTTGCACAGAGTTCATTTATTTTAAGCTTAAATTTTTAATTTTTAGGTTGAACCTTTTACGAAATATACACCAAAATGAATGATTGAACCACACCAATCAATGATTTAAATACTTTTTATGATTGTAACAAAAGCTATCCTTACTACGCGTGGAAAGGATAATTAATCTTATTTCCAAAGAAGGAAATTACATATGATCCTGATCGTCAAAAAGTATATTTGTGGTTTACTATTGACATTTTTTAAATTCTGCATTCACTCCAATATTAATTGCTATTTAGATTGATGGCCAATGGACAGAAAATAATACTAACATTGTTACTATGCAGCCAAAGTTAGGTATACCTTACGTTTTTTTCCATTATATCTAAACTATTTTGAATGTTAGTCTCAATCAGCTAATCACTACTTAAATAAAAGCTCACAGATTGGAAGGATAGTACCAAATGATTTTGGAACATCCAGCCAAATCCTTTCGACCTCATTGAAACAGTATTGTCTTCCACTCAGCCAAACAATAACTAGATAGAAACTGTCAAAACGTGATCCAGGCAAGATTGATGGAACCCAAGCAATGAAAGATTGATCAGTCTATTTGTAACCAAAGTTCAACCGATCCATTCTTTAGTTTACATCAGCAGTAGTCAAAGATCCTATTTGAGCTGGTTTGTTTGAAGTCGAAGTTTTTAAATGTGTTTTTTCTTATTGCAGTTATGAATGTGTTTAAAATAACGATGAACGTTATACATTTTACTATGTACTTAATACAATAACATTTTTGAGTAATACTATAAGTTGGTGCATTCGTTTTTTAAGTATAAATTATTTGTAAAATGGTAGTAATGTGCTTGTTTGTATGTATTATAAAATTCTAAAAATATGTTTTATACAATTGTATACGTTAGTTTTAGGTTCCAAACTTAAACTTAAAAAATATATAAGTACTTAAAATTCCAAATTTTGTGACATCGCGTGAGACATTTGTAAATTCTACACGGTGTAGAGTATTTTGACAATGCAAAATGTTTTAATGTTTTTTGTTTCAGGTGTGGGCAAAATCATGCTGGTGTGTTTTTTGCTGCTTTTGTACAATTTGTGCTATTAAGTTGTTAGAGGAATAGTTATGGTGAGGTAAAATACAAAGTCTTTCTATGAGTGTTTGAATCATTTTTTAAATATCAGTCTATTAATCTATAATGCTTACTTTGACAATGTAACGACTAAGTGTCTAAAGTAATGGGCAAAATTAAAGAACACCCTCTGGCATAAGTTACTGTTCACTAAATATTCAACTAAAACTCAAGTTATAACAGATTTGGCATATGAAAGGGACACAACATTGAATTTCAAAACTTTCTCTTCAGCAGAGTTGTAATTATTAAATAAGTTCTAGGTTTTATTGTTTTTGTTTGGAAACAGTTGTGTTTGTAAATTGTTTCTGCATTTACTCTGTTTTTAATCATGCGACAGTGCAATAGTCGCAATGCAATGTATATATTGAAAGAATTTATTATGTATATATTCAAAGAATTTATGAAAATCTAATGCCAGTCAGTACGACCGTTCTATCAGACCGATTTTCTTCATTTCTTTTTGATTGAAAGGTATTTATGCATGGATTTGTAATCAAAGATCAAAAATCGCTTAACTTTCGCCCTTCTCAATTTGTACTCAAAAAAGGCTTTTCTCCCCATGTTTTCTTAGCTTTGTCTTGTCATACATCAGGTTCTAATTGAGATAAATTGTTTGTTTTGGTCTAAGAACCCTCGGTGAATCATGTTCTTTCATTAAAGATATAATTCGACGTGTTTAATTACACCTAAGAGGAGTTATGCGTGGACAAATGATTTTTTGGCACTGTTGCGGAGCAATACGGGTCATCTAGTAGTATTTAATATAATTGCTGTCAAAACCTCGGCAAAATTAATACAGTGATTAGCTTGATTTCCCAGTATTTCTGTATCCTAGAGTGATCTTTCATAATTCTAAAACTATATGAGTAGACGTAAGCCTAAGAATAACTATCTAATCTTTCAAACCAAATAAAACTGTAGTAACCCAAAAGTTCTGGGTTAATCATGTAATAAAACAGGTACAATATACAAGACAAGTTTTAGCTAAAGTTAGTACTGCAATTGCTGTTATCATAAATACATTATATTTTTTCATGCATAATACAAAACTGTTTTAACATTGATTCAACACTTTTCAATTTAGCGCACTAACTGATTGGTACCAATATTAGAGTTTATCAAGGTTATTAGTATTCTGTTAGTTTAGAAAGTTTGAAAAGCAGCTTTATTGTAAAGTTTGCTTGTACATAAAAGCATGTTCATCTGTGTCGTTAACAAAAAGAAAAATGTAACACTACAAATAGTATATTGACGTAGTCTGTACTGGGAGCTTTTAATGATATATTTTGTTTGTTTGATATAGCCTTACCGATAACGTGTTATGTGTGATATGTAACTCAATGTGATTATCGTCAGTATAGTATGTACCTGATTAATAAAAGTATTGTCAAACATCATACGTCGTGTGTTACTGATGGTTACTATACAGGGTCATCGAAAAAGGTGTACGGGATTTGAAAGTGAAATAAAAATGTTAATATAATTTGTAGAATTTTTATTTTTACATCAAAAGACACAGCAAATCTTAAATTTTTTATGTAATTAAAAAAGTTTCAATGTGAGCTTTGAACGCTTTGCAATGGGGGGCCGTTGCACGACACACATCTAGCCGATAGTCAACCTTCCGCCAGGTGTTTTGGAGCATTTCAGGAGTCACCGTTGAAATGGCTACGTTGATTCTTCTTCTTCTCTTATCTCTTCCCTCAAGTTGAAGAAATTGAAAGGGAAAAGGCATTAATGTCATTTTCCAGCAGAATGGAGCTCCATGTCACTACAGTCTAATCGTCCAAGAAGCTCTCAACAACAAATTTCCTGATCGTTGGATTGGGAGGAATGGTCCTGTTGTGTGGCCACCTAGGAGTCTTGATTTGATGCCTTTAGATTTCTTCTGTTGGGGTTACATTTAAAACTTAGTTTATTCTGAGAAAATACGTTATCTTCAGCACCTGAGAAGAAGAATCAACGTAGCTATGGGACTCGTGGCGTGGTCCTGTAATCCAGCTTCATGGAGGTCAGGTTTTGAGGATGATATAGGTCTAAAGCGGCTCAGATAGTCTCAGTGATCATCTGATGATACCCGCATCAACTCTCACCATCGTTTAGACATATCAGACCATCACCTGCGTGGTTCGGAAGTCACGTTGCCGTTGGTCCTTGTATTTCCATTGGTCTTGGGCTATTAATGACCCATTCTAAGAAGAGTCGGCCTTAGTTTGTAACAAGACTACACCTCATAACTCATTTCTACCACTCATCACTCATTCTTCTCCACATATTTGCCTTAAAATACCCTCATGAGAGTGGTCGGCATCTCAAATAGTGATTTAGTGACTCCTGAAATGCTCCAAAACACCTAGCAAAAGGTTGACTATCGGCTAGATGTCAGTCGTGCAGTGGGGGGAGCTCACGTTGAAAAGTTTTTAAATACATTAAACAAATTTAAGACTTTTTGTGTCTTTTGATGTAAAAATCAAAACTCTACCAATTATATTAACATTTTATTTCACTTTCAAATCCCGTACACTTTTTTCGATGACCCTGTATTACAAAATGTAAACAAAAAGTGACAAGAAATTAGTTTTAATTCGGTCGTAGCATAAAATACAGTTATAATTATGTAATTGTTATTTATGTATTCAATCTTAAGATATATGAATATTATTTTTTATTGAAATCATTAGTTTTGGGATTTGACAATGTTGAAATGAATATTTATATAACAAGATAAGACTACCTCACTACAGACTACAAAACATGGTGAATCACCTTTTTGGCTAATTAGATAACATGTGACATATTTATAGAACAACGTGTTGTAAAATTTAGATGAAAGTCATTTTAAAGAGCAACAAACAATTTATAAAAATAATAGCACATCTAAAATATGTTGCATTAAGATACTTACAGTCATACTTATGTAACTTATGTATAAGTACAGTGTAATACTTACGTCGTATTAATGTAAAAATCTGGGTTGAAACTTATAATAAACCCCAGTTTTGGGGCAAAACTTAGCAACATTTTCTGTGTGCTTGAAAACAGTATTCAATTCCTCTACGTCTTGTATATGGAGTAATTAATTGTTTTGACATGCGCTGCTATTAGGGACATTAGTGAAAATGAGTGTGGAATAACGTGGGTGAATGGAATTAAATTTGAACTAGTTGCTACCAAACTATATAACTACTGATCAACCAAACTTAAGACCTTGAGTGTTTAGGAGATAATTCATGGTGGTATTTTTAACTAGAGACTATATTTATAGGTTCCTACATTGGAAAAGGTCCAACTGGTTTAATGCACCATCGCCTATCAGTTGAGTTGACAGCGAACTAATATCTGACACTTTTCTTCCTCTCAAAAGGTCTCTTAAGCCTACTTGGGAGAAAAATAGTAATTCAATAGTACAGTAAATATAAATATATTAAACGTAATAGCGGATAGCCTTTTCACATACAATCTTGATTCATGCATTGTTATCAAATATTTTATAAATATTTATAACAGTCAAAATGCAATAGCTTGTTCAACCATAAGTGAACACTATAATACTCGTAGTTCAGTCAGTAAGAAATATTGGAGAAGGGGGAACAAAGTATGAATAGAAAAATTGTGTATTTTCTTTTGCTCACGTCATCTAGATGATAAACCAGGTCGACACGCAGCTAAGCGTTAAAACGTCGCTTGTATAACTGAATCAAATTTCCTTTCCAATTTTGTATGGCCATTTTGAAATTACTTGATAGATTTTCATAATTATTAGTATATTGATGTATAATACAAAAATTTATTTTAAATGTCATCAACATCGAACGAAATGTGTATAAAGTGTTGAAAAAATGCTAAAAACGTGGTCTGGGGGTCAGGATTGGTGCTCATTTCATGGTCCCGGGCCTGGATCATCCATGCTGACTGCTTGAGTACCGTATCTCATTTTTCCAAAAGAAATTCGATAATAACCGTGATGTGTTTATTATAATAAAGTGCTAAATATAAACGTGTAGGGAGGGCTTGCGATGTGGATGAGATGTAGTTATGATAGCAGTTGTGAAGCATTGGTCTACTATGATCCCGAGCATCACCTTGCGGTAGGTAAGCGTCGTTCTAGAAGGGGAGAAGAGCGTCGTTGCAGAGGTTTACAGGCAATAAATGCTTGAGATTTTATTGTTAGTGATATTTCAATAGTGAAATTATTAAACATAAAATAAATATACAAGAAAATAAAACTAAAAAAGTGAAAGTGTTTACTTAACTGGCGTTTATTATACAACTAAAACTCCATCGTCTTCCGGTCTCACAAATAGGCTCACATCACCAAAGTCCTGGATCTGCTTCTCTGTCTTTCGGGCCAAGGGCAGTCCGATGATGGCAATGTCTGCAGGCTTTTAGTTCTCGTGGTACCTTCGGAAGAACATGTCATCATCCCAAGAGTCCAGTTGTCCGCCTATTTAGAAGCCGGTCGAGGTGAGCGCTTGGATAGGTCGAGAAGCGCGGGTATCCATTGTCCAGATTCGAAAAGGTCCAGGGTTCCTGGGGCGAGGTCCCTAAAGGTCTGGAAGGTCTGAAGGTCTGGAAGGTCTAGAAGGTCTGGAAGGTCTTGAAGGGGCAGACGGGAACCCACTGTGCTGTCTGCCAGAGCATGATCAGTGGGCAGCCCTTCCACGTTGGTTTCACCACAAGGGAATTCCCGGAGGAATGCCTCATGGCTACTCACGACTCTCACGACGTGAACGTGTGGATAGGACATTAGGAGGTTACCCTGGCCGGTTCCCTTAAGCATCCCGGAGGAAGAATTAAGGGGTCTCCTTCCAGTTGCGGCAACCTCCCTTAAGAGAGTCACAGTTGCTTGACGAATATACTACAATTCGCTAATAGCCAAATGATATTTAATGACTTTCGTCATTATAAATTATATACAAGGGGCAGTTTAACTAATGTTAAGATATCTGTAATTACCGTAACACGGAGATTCTAGCCAATAGAAGGCATCCATCAAACAGTTTATCTAATCATTTTGCAAAATGGGTTTTCAAACATCATTTTCGATTAATTAACTTTAAAATTGTTTTACCGTTGCTAAGATACACATTAATGCTAGTTTATTGGGTAATTCATGTGTTGTAAACAACCTGTTTAAAACTGATTATCTAAAAACTTAGCTATGGTTTCCTAGAAAAGAGTTCACCGTACGGCCGTAATGTAGCCTTCACCGCTTCTTAGGGAACCATAGCTTTAAGTACGTGGTAGCCTGTTTTTATTAAAAATACTTTCAAGTATATTCTAAACTTAACGAATTTATTATGTGTATCAAATAACAGTCAACAAAATGAACAAAAGATGCTAGATAGCAGAGCGTGGTTTCGATCCACGGACCTCTGGGTTATGGGCCCAGCACGCTTCCACTGCGCCACTCTGCTGCCTGGAGATTCTTATGCTGATAAGGATATTCTTATCACTCACTCACTGGCTCACTTGCTTCTTTCACTTATAGAAGTGAATGTTAAACTGTATCCTGTATTAACACCCACCTTGAACTAATTGTTATCCGAATTACCAAATTGCATGTACTTGTACTTTAAAGATACTATTAGAAGTTGAAGATAATATTATTTCTTAAAGTCTGTGTTAACTAGAAACGCTAAAGTTCAAGTTGAAAGTGTTTTTTTGGTCAAGTAAACCGTGCTAAACCACCATAAAGTAGTTCTAAAGAAGGCCTCTCTCAGGCCTTCGGTCTCAGACTTACGTGTTCTTTTACTTTAAATTGTGTTACATATCGTAAAGGGAAAACGGATTTCAAATTTTATTGAAATTGGACTACTCATAACATTTTTTCTGTCGCCATTTCGAAAATATCCCGCCCAAAAGGGCGATTCCCGTACATATTGCCGGCTTACAAACTTGACCGAGATATTTACAAAAAAAGAAACAAAAATGCGACCTGTAAAGAGTACACTCATATATACATACATACTTTGTATATGTATACAAAATTTTGAAACAAGGCTAAATTGTGTTTTGGGGTCAGCATCAGTGCTCATTTGATCGTCCCTAGCCTGGGTCTTACCATGCTGAAGGCTTGAATATATAATTTTCCGAAGGAAATTCGATAAAAATGCATTTATTGTAATAAACATGACAAAACCTTACATGCCTGATTGTTAAAAAAGATATGTGTTCATCTTTACTTTTTGCGTACTGCATAGGCTTAAAATCAAGGAATAAAACCTTTTACAAGTAGGGATAGTATAAAAAGATATTTGCCAAGATATTACACTAACAACTATATCTTGTTTAGCAAACTAATTTGATTTCTATTAAACTGTTCTTACATTAAATTGTTTCTAACTCATCTTTAAAGATGTATTACAGGTAAAAGAACAACGTTACCTTAAATAATCCTGAACATAACTTGCAAACAGTGCCTCAAAAAGAACAACATGAAATTAATAAAACGAATGATAGCTTACATAATACTTGAATACTGATAATGTACTCACACAAAGGCGCAGATGCTCAATTGTATTGCTGTAAACTATTTAAGCCATTTACAGACCAAATGCACAAGATTATAAATTTACTGCCATGTACAGCTGGGCCCACTGTTGTGAATAACGTTAGATTTATTGCCGCAATTCTCCCAGTAATACGACTGATAACATTCCACAACCAAATCTGTTTAAACCACAACACTGTGGTCAAAGTGTGAGAAATAAGTTTCTAAGGTTTACTCCACTACTATAAGAAATTATTAAACCAACAACTTTGAAGTTTTTATACCTAGTTTACTGCATTGATAATCAAATGTTTTGTAATCAGTTTTAAAACTTTCGTAAAATTGTAACTCGAACGTCTAAAGTTTATTGAAAAATAATATTCAAGCAGTTAAGTTTTGAAAATCTGTGAAGTGATGAACCAGGTAAGGTTTACTAAAAGAACATTGAAATAATTGCATTACGGATTTTCATAGATATTTTGGATACTTTTTATTACGGTATGTCAAAACTTGAAAACTAGTTGTGATCAAAAGTTAGGGTTAAAAAATTGACTCATTTTGCGTTAATTATTAATTATATTTATGGAGTTAGAGCTATGTTTGCAAGCCACCACTCTACTAAAACAGTTTTTTTAGTACTGATTATATGTTAAATACAAATATTTATAAATGGAAACTACGATATGATAACATGTTATGTGCTCCTGAGGTCAACCTAAGGTATACACAAAATAAGTTAGTTCATACACCCAGAATTTCCTAACTGATCGTAGATACAATATACAATTGTACGAATACTATTGAATCATTTAATGCAAAAGTGCTCAACATAATTACTGTATAAAAGTCTTTTATATGTCAATGCATCATGTTGTGCAGGAAAATAATATGTTTAGTTGTGTTAAATGACTAAAATATGGACCAGATGTATTGCCGTTTGGTCCTGAAAGGGTAAACGAGTTAAAGAGACGTTTTTTCTCCATTTCCTAAAAACCCTAGATTTTGTTGCTAACTTACTTCCACCCTTATGCATCAGCTACTTTTTTAGATCCGGAAAATTTATTTCTCTCTCAAGAGAATATAAACTATTTACTCAAATGTGTCCACGAGAGAAGGTTTTAACACAAATATTAGTAAATCTATAATTTTAACAAATATCTTTTAACCAAAACCTCAACTGGCTTAGAAACTGTATCCAGTTTACTTTGAAACAAATGTGATCTGAGAGTTTTACATTGATTTTAATTCCTATAAGTAAAGTGTAACTTGTTGTACTTTTTGTGTTACTTTAATGTAAATGTAAATATATACAAGTCAGATGAACAAAGCACTGTTGTACTTATTATCATACCTTAAGTTGACAATAACATTTTTGGTTGGTCGAGTTCCCTTTTTCTTGTATTTTAAGATAACATTGAACCCTCTATTTCAACAAAAAAGTCCTTAGGGCTATATTTTTCTCTCACTAGGCCAGCTTAAATAAGGGTGAGCTATTTATACAAAGGGAGAGCAGACTACCTTTTTATTTGTGTTGTATTTTCAGCCATAATATGAGTGTTGTTACATATAATTGTCTTTGGAAACTAAAACCGTATTTCTATGATTAGAAACAAAGCGTTGAGGCGTGGGAAGTGACAAGTTGAAGTCCTCTCAGCCACACGCTATCTAAGTTTATAATGATTGTTGTTTCCTCTTGAATAGTTTACTTTAATTAGTTCAAAGCTACTTGCTTAAACTAACTTAAATTGTCATTAAATGACGTCAAATTTGGAAAATTGAAACGTATATTATAACAATATATGCAAAATATTACGAAATTTCAAGGGAAAATGTGTTATATATCCTGCATTTATATTTTATATAGCTAAACATTATTATTATTTTCTCAGGTTTGATTTTAATTATATTGTGTCTCGCATATTTGTATACTATATGTAGTTATAATAAGACGTGTATTTTAAAATAATATACAAAACGAGTATTTTATCCCTAGGAGGTCACATAACTATAATAATAGAACTTTGAAAATTACTAACCTTTTCTAAGGGTTTTCTTATGGTGAACATTGTTAGGTGTGTTTAAAATTAATGGCAAACAATTTCTTGTAAGTTTAATAATGGAAATAAGTGCGGAAGCGAAAGTTAACACAACTGTCAATCTTGAATTGCGTTCAATAATAGCTGTACTGCGCCAATGGCAACAAAGAGGTAAAATAGAATATAACGGTAGATAAACGTACGGAAATGATGAGTCGAAGCATGACATGACGTCACGCTTCCATGGCAACCTCAGTGATGGAGGTCAAAAGGTCACGCAATGGTTCTCGATTTGTCTTACTAACGATTTGTTCTTTATATTTCATTTCATGATTGTATCTGTTTTTCTTTTGGTGGGTCTAATCCAACTGACGCATTGAGTAATTTACAAAACAAGACACCTTTACAAACTCAACTGTATGTTAACTCGTAAAAAGAAAAACGTCAGCAAGCATCATTATAAGTGTAATTTCATGTAGCATTGTTTTCAAAATCCTCTGACAATGTCGCCCGGACAAAACAACAAAGACAGACTGCTCAAGAGGTAAATCCTATTAGAGCACAAAATGTCTGGAAGCTCGTCGTGGCCTTTGTGTTCTGGAACAAGTTCTCGTTTGTCTTCAAACAATTAACCCTTGAGATGATAAGGGTTAACATTTTGATTTTTCTTTGTTACTGTGCGCATTTAAAAATAATTTAGGACTGAAAATATATGCCTACTATTGTCCAAAATTTAAAAGATTTTGCATTAAATAGAATGTTTCCACTGAATATGTTTGTTTGAATTATGATTTATTTGCAAGAGTAGTTCTACTAAACAGAACTAGGACATGGATGAGGCCTCGTTGTAGACTGAGCTATTACAGCCACTGTAGCTTCGGTTGTTTTAGGCTGAATTAAAAGTTGGGAAGGACGTGGTGTATGCCGAGTTTAGTAGGTTTATTTACAGAATATTCTCATTATTATTGGGAAACGAAACTTGACCTGGGTTGCTGAACAAGGTATTTCTAGACACTATCTAAATCAATAACATCAATAACACAGGTCAATTAACTCAAACAAAATAGTCTTCTATTTTTCTACTAGGTTCTTTTCATTTAATACACTTTAAACTTGTTTGTGAGTGTTTTGCGTACTACAAGGTCATTACAAACGATATTTCCGGTTTTGATTACAAATATTACTGAGGTTATTAGTTTTAAGACTAATTTAGTTGGCACCATTAAACAGAAAACGCAAAAGTGTTAATTTCACTGGTTGGGTGCGTATCAGCTGTTTGTAAAGTCAATTGGAAGTGTTGTGTAATGGCTAAATTTTAAGACAATAAAGCTTCCTTTGGTTGCATTATCTGTTATTAGTATTTCTTGAACATGATTACAGAAAGGCTTCTTCCGCAATTAGAACAAGATTTTTCGAATTTCATTCTGCGATTGGGTGGTGCACCTCTACATTAGCCTACTAATTGGATGTTAGAGCTAGATGTCCTACCTAAGAGATGGATCAAGCGTGATGGACCGAACGAAGACGCACTCCTGAATTGGCCTCCAAGATTTCCTGTCATTACTCCTTGTGATTGATTCTTGGGAGGATACTTCAAAGAAAATGTGTGAACACTACCATCACTAGATAGATAACCTGAGAACCGGCAATTGATTACCAACGCCATCGAATTGTCGATCGATACATTCGACAATGACAAGAGAGTAATTGACATATTTTGAATCACTAGGGGTACCCATACCGAATATTCATAGATATGGGTACCTGTGGGAAATTATTTGAATGTGTCATTAAATTTAACCATTTTATTTCGTTGTACAACAACTAAAAATATTTTTATATACGTTTGAAATTGTACGTTTGAACATCATTTGTAATAACCCTGTATTGTAACATTAACGATACCTCGGTTTCAAATGTTCAAAAAAAAACCATTACGTGTGTACAGTCTATTAGATATTTTATTATTCTTGATTAAATTGACATAAACATGTTATGACTTTTTGTTTACCAATCTTGAAATATCAAAGCAGGGGTCTCTGATGCCCAAACCTTTCGAGCACATACTAAGGGGCTTCGGCCTTTCGAGTCCAAAACAACGACAATCTAAAGGCTTGCCGTGACCATTTGTCCTGTCTCAGAAGTAGCCGTCTACACAATCGGCGTCCAACAAACACTGTCAACAGAAAACAACTCAACTTTAATGTAAATAAATAATTGAACTGTGTGGGCACACATGGCGTGTTAATAAAAAACTGGACAAACAAAGAAGAAAATATTTTTATGTATGTGTTTTTATTTACTTTATTTTTTAGTTTATTCAAAACCCTTACTTTTAAGCTATAGAACATAAACATAACAAACATGCATTGACAACAGATAAAAACAACACTTACAATTTCAAAACGTCCAAGTTGTAACAAAATTCATTAATTAACCAGTTCTTCCATTCGTTTTCAAAATAAATTTTGTCTTCAAAGGCCAAATCTTGAATTTGTTTTGGAAGTGTATTAAAACAATTTCTCCCGCATGAACACATGGTTTTTTTCAAATTACTTCAAATTGTGTTGTTCATTTGAATGGAATTTTAGTCTTGTGTTATAGCCTATTTATGGTTCGCCTTTACGTTTTCCAGCCACTACAAGAACGTTGTCTTGTTCACTATCTGTTTTCACACCTGAAGCAGCTTTTGCAACGATGTTTTGGTACCGTTTCGGTGATGATCAAGGATTTTGGTAGAAATTTGTTCTGTTCAGTCTTATTCTTGACTTCCTGAATTCTTATTTCGATGTCCAAAGTCTTCTCGTCATCCTCGCTGATCAGGAAAAATCAGTTTATCACGTTTTTTCCATGAAAAGTTACCAAGAATTTAGATTTTGGTGGATGCTGAGCTTATTAGGATTTAGTTTATTGGACAAATCTTGTAACAATCGAAAAATAAAGTCTAAACATAGTCAAAAAGAAGCATTTAAAACGCCAAGTTGTTCAAATGTACATAAATACATCAGTTTTTAGGGTTTCACGATTAAATTTAATGGTTAAATTTTGACACGGGTTTTAACATGAAATTTGTACGATTTCCAGTTATAATTTACCTAGGGTATTCATAGACATACAAGAAAATCCAGATAGGTCTATGTTCTGCTACAATAACGGCTGCCGATAGTAGCAGTGATTTCAGTTAATAATTACTTGTCAAGTCTTAGAACTGGTATTGTTCCTGTACAATGCGTAGAACCTCTGAGAGCCTTAACATTTAAGTACATCAGCAATCAATTCATGGTAATCATTGAACACGTTCATTTTTGGTATACATAATATTATAGAAACTAAAAAGGTCTATGTAAGGGGTAAGTGTTAAATGCCCCCACCTTAACGTTTGAGAAAGGAAATAACTTTTAAAATCCTTTAAGGAATGATTTATGAAATTCAAAAGTTTTCTTTGACGTACTTTGCGTCACCCACCCCCAACCAAAAGTCGAGGGGGGAAGGTTCCTAATGTTTAAATACAAACCCTCAAAATAAAGAAAACTTTAATACAAGTTTAAAGACGCAAAACAGATTTTTTATCTCGACTAGTTGTTTTGTAATACGCAATTAAAGATTAAAAGAAATCAGGTTTAAAATTTCTTATACATTTTTAATGATCAATTGTTCTTGAAAATCCTCCGAGGGAAACTACAACATTATTTCCTAGAGTATTTTGAAGAAAAGTTTATTATAAAGAAATTTATGTGAAATGTGGTGTTTTTAACCTAAATGGGAATTGAAAGAAACTAGTCGAGATAAACAAAAGGTTTTTGCGTCAATAAATGTTTATTAAAATTTCCGTTTATTTGAGGGGGTTCGTATTTAAAAATTTGGGGTCCTCCCTGCTCGGCTTTTGAGTGGGGTGGATGACGCAAAGTACGTCAAAACAAACTTTAGAATTTTGAATAAACACTCCCTGGCGGTTAGAACTTTGTAAAAAAAGGGGTTTCAAAAATATTGCCTTCTTCAAAGTTAAGGTGGGGGGACATTAAATCTCACCTGTATTCTATATTAACTTGAAGAGTTTGTAAGTATTCGACTACACACTTTTTGCTAAAATGACAGTCAAAAATTGCTGCAACAATAAACCCATTTGAAATAAAATTCCGTTACGAACGTAATTTATATTAAACCTATATCTAACTAAACATTGTAAACAACTATTTACATGTTTTCTCTCGAACGTTTTCAAGAAAAAAATATCTTTTTTAAATAATTGGTGTTTGTATTCGCATGTTTGTATTGGTATTTGCACATTAAAATCACCAATGTCATAACAATTAATTTAAATTATAAAATTAACACAAATGTTGAAAGATTTAAAATTCAAAAGAGTACAGTGCTTGAATAATAAAGCACTCTTTTAAACTTGGCTAAATTATCATTGGCAGTGATTTCTTTTGGTAATTATTAATTCCAACATTTGGTGAAACTAATTCCAACACTACCGGGCTTTTTATTTAAAAAAACTATATGGAATGTTTTGGTCATGCAATTTGGTTTCTCAATCTTGTATTGTATTGGTGATTGTCACCTAGTTTAAGAAATTCTACTTTTTTAGTGTTGACGGTCAGTTTCCAATATACATATACATAGCATAAACTGTTAATACTTTTAGCTTTACAAAATAGTCTCTGACCGAATCAAAATCCCCAAGATTCAATATAATTCTTTGTAATTTCTTTTGAAGTACTAAGATACTATTTAAATTGAAGTTACTTTTTGCTCACTGCAAAACAATTCGGAAGGCACTTTATTTTTATAGCCCACTCGTGCTTTAATGATACTTTAACTTGAAATACTAAATATTAACTGAGCCCTTACATCAACACAAGCATATAATAAATTCAAAAGCCACTCGTCATTACTTGTTTTGTCAAAAACCTATGATGGTTTAACCGTAAAATCTAATAGCTTAAATTCACGACTTGAATTCTAGATGTTTAAGAACTAAACTACCTGTAAATGCATTATTGTCTACCTTTTGTTCCTTGATAACATGCAGCTATTCTCATTGATTAATTAGCAGATATTATTATACGGTATGCTTTGATTGTTATTTGTACGTATATAAAATTGAATTAGACAACAGAATATTGGCAAAAGTGAAAGAAGGTTGTTTAAAATGATCAAGAACATTTTGTTTTCAAGTCTTTTTCTGTTGGTTCTACTGATTCAAGTAGTTTACCCAGCTGACGAAAACGAGAAAACGAAGGTATGTTAAAGTAACGTAGCTCACAAGTTGTTTGTAGTATTAGACTTGCAAAATAACGTATTGATGGTAGTAAATAGATCTTATGAATGGTCTTATTCTAGGGTTTAAAATGAAATATATATCTTTTGAAATGAAATAGTGCCCGGTTTTTTATTAAAAAGTTTATTTTCACGAGTATACTGTTGGGATTAGAACCAAATTACTATTAACTCAAGCTTTCGCATGTTGCAGGAAGATATAAACAAGTTGGAATCACTTTAAAACATTAATCTACTTGCTTTTGTGTGAATTTTTTGTACATGAACTTGTACAAAAACTACGTGTCCGGCATAGCATATACTGAAATTAAAGTTGCGTCATTCTGTGTTGACAGTGTTGGCAACAACTACGAATGTGCGGATGGCTACAGCTGCCAGAGGTCAAGTAAGAAAGGCGAGACTCTTACTTGCCACTGCCTTGGACCCACCTGGCGAGAGAAACTTGGTTGGGGCCCAATGGTTTTTGGTATCGGTAACCCAGATAAATGTATATATTACGAGACACGATTGTTGGCTGGATTGGGCATCGACAATTCCTAAAATGTGTATATAAAATATAAAAGAATTTAAAGTATTATGTGTAGTTATACTTATATAATTTTCCATTCTACCCTTTAAAACCTATTCACGACGGTATTGGTAATGTATAAATACTTTAAACTTATTAAAAATCATAACGGCTTTATAAATTTTTAACAATTTTGACAAAACTTTAAAAACAACTTTAAATAAAATTATTCAAGCTATTTGAATTTTTTAAGTAAATTTTATTAGTCGAAACACTTGTTTCTTTTGCGTTATTTTGAAGCTGTAATATACTTATATTTGTATATCCCCCACGTGTCTTAATGACGCATTAAACTTAAAACAGTATATAGTAACTGAACTCTTACACCAACACGAGCATATAATTAATTCAATAACCCTTTGTCGTTAGTTTTAAGTATACTAGTAATACCGTAAATTTGAAAAAAATGTGTTTCTCAAAAAGTTATGTTTCTTTAACCATAAAACCTAATCGCTTGAATATTTAAGAACTAAATTATCCGTAAATGCATTATTGTCTACTTTTTGGTTCTTTAATAACCTGCAACTATTCTCATTGATTTAATAGCAGATATTGTTTTACGATATGCTTTGATTGTCATTTGTATACTCGTATATTATATAAATTGAGGTAGACAACAGAATACATAATTGTGCAGTGGCGAAAGTAAAAGTTGGTGGTTTAAATTGATCAAGAAAATATGGTTTTCAAGTCTTTTTCTGTTGGTTCTACTGATTGAAGTTGTTTACTCAGAAAAAAACCAATTGACGAAAACGTGAACCCGAAGGTATGTTAAAGTAACGTATCGTTCAAGTTGTTTGTAGAATTAGACTTGCTCAGTATTGTATTAATGGTAATGAACGGTTCTATTCTAGAATTGTAATATGAAATATTGTTTGACTGACTGACTTTTTATCATCGCCGAGCCAAAACTACAAGGCTAACATTTGTTTTGGCAATACAAAATAGTTTATAATTATAGGTCGTGTACGTACATAATTTAATTTACAATGAAATTATCATAAAAAGTATCCACCCAATTGTAAAAAAAAAACTTGGAAGACTACTAGGTATAAAAAAGTTTATAAAATAGAATATTAACTTAAATTTATGGTTGAAACTATACTGTATTACTGTTCTAGAATGGTTATAGGTTTGAATTCTTCAATACTGCAACTGTACTGTGACAGTTAACCATTAAATAGTTTAATGATTGCTGGTGTCAAATTTTAAAAGTCTAATGCCACGAGTGTTTTAATTCTTCTATTAAAGTAAAACAGCTATAGACGAGATACGAGTATTACCTTGCGAGTCAGCTTATTAGCAACAGCAAATAGTTAAAAGTTAGTTTTAAGTTTTAGAAATTTAGTCTTAAAAATACTAAGCTTTAGCTTTGCGCCCAACCTAACCAAATCGATTAATAAAATAGACTTTTGACTGTACAATGGCAATGAATCTTATCGGTTTTGGTTGATATACATATCGGTTGGTTTAATATACTCCTGCAAAGACCGAAACTGAGCATCAACAAAACTGTCTGTAATTTAAGGATCTTGGATTATAACTCAAAATCAAGATCTATGAAACTGTTTAAGGGTTTAGTTCGAAGTGTGACTTGCCCATACAACGTCCACAAAAAATAAATGGTTTAACATGGGAATGAATTTCGTGTCCTTGATTAAACGACATTTTGAAAGACAGCTAAACTATCGTTTCATAAATGTATATAGATGGCGAGGGACCGTGGGCTCTGATAAAGGTTTTTTCCCCAGTTTTGGCTTAAACGCGTCCTTGCAAGAATCTCTGGTGCCAAGTCGACACATGATTCTTATATAAGGCGGATTTTGAGTATAAATATTCGCACGGTTTTAGTTTTGGAACAGTTTCCCAAAACATATGCCATACGACATGTAAGGATGTATCAAGCCAAAGTAAGCTTGATATATATATTTTCTAACGTGAAACAGTGTCCACTTTTCGATCACAAGATTCATTTGCACGAATGTATTGTTTGCATGAAAACAAAATTACTATTCTCTCAAGCTTTCAGATGTTGCAGGACGTTTCTAAGATATTGACAAGTTAGAATCACTTTTAAAAATATTAATCTACTTGCTTTTGGTGTGAACATGTTGCTCGTTAGCACAGCACGAACCGTCAATTAAAACACATATGTACACAAGAAGTAAAGTACTTTGTACATTAATTGTACAAATACTATGTGTCTGGCATGGATAAGTAGGGCCATCATTGGAAGGGGGAACCCTTAAGTTTTACTATTTAGGTACCTTTTCTTAACAACGCCGAAAATATATTCAAAGCCGTTGTTTAATGATATAATTGAGACAAGTGTATACATTTTCCGAAAGTCGTTTTGTATGTGCCGAAGTTTGAAACAATGTGATCTGCTACCACAGTTCAACGTCGTTTTCGGATAAGTTATTATAAATACCCTCCAAACACCCCCACAATGGCTGCACGATTTAAGAGACTACCTGAAAAAAGACTACCTTAACAAGAGACTATCTTGAAAAAAGACTCCCTTGACGAGAGACTAACTTGACGAGAGACTAACTTGACGAGAGACTACCTTGACAAGAGACTACTTCAACGAGATACTACCTTGAAAAAAGACTACCATGACAAGATACTACTTAAACAAGAGGCTACCTTGATGAGAGACTACCTTGACAAGATACTACATTAACAAGAGGCTACCTTGATGAGAGACTACCTTGGCGAGGGACTATCTTGATGAGAAACTACCTTGATGAGAGACTGCCTTGATGAGAGACAACTTTAACGAGATACTACCTAGAAAAAGACTACCTTGACGACTACCTTAACGAGAGACTACCTTTTTTCTGAAAGCTAGGTTTGTGCAATAATGTGCCTACAAGTAATTGCCTCGCAGCCATTGGCTTATTGTGCACCCTCATTTACAGGAGACTACTTACCGTCAAACCCAAGATCCTTCGAAAACCTTTTAATCTTGGATAAAATACTCTCCCTTGGCACTGTACTCTATCTCTCTTCTACAGTGCCCATCATGACATCTGTTTTTCTGCCTCACCGCATTTCCTGCAGAGTATCTCCTCGACTCTTACCCATTCTCTGCAGGTGACAGTGGAACCCCAGTGTCCAGTAATAAAACCAACTACTCTTCGGAGTTCCACTCTGTTTAGACTTACAGCTTCTACTGCCAAGGCTTGGGACGGTCCACTTAACACCTTTTAGTTTGTCTGTTACCGTCTACGCTTACCCAGTGTCTTTGGTGTTAATATATGCAAGACGAAATTTGTAAACTTTGTTTTAGCTTTTCCCCCCAATAAGCAATAGCTAGGGGGGATAAAATGTTAACTGCAATGCATGTATAAATATAAGTTTAATAAATAAATAAAAAAAAGAACCTTCCTGGAACATTTCCAGTCCTCCTTAGACGTTCTGCCTTTCGGTTCACGACTGCAACTGTATCCAGGGGTTGAAAAGATCCCAGAAAGTGTGTTTTAAGTAAAACCTGAAGTGTTTCCTCGGGACCATTTGTATATGAGCCATCTTCCTTACGGATTGTGCCCACAACATTGCTTGGGTTACGGGCCAAGATCTTGTTGAGCTTTGCACAGTCGGATACTTTATCAATACTCCGACAGAACTCCCTCCACGAGCTTTTCTTGACTCTTCTTACCTCCTTATTGTACTCTGTAAGTGCAGAGAAGTAGTTGTCCCAGTTTCTTGTACTCTTACCCACATTGTACAACCTGCGGACATGTCTTCTCCGGGCTTTCAGGCTTGGTGTCCACCAACAGGCCTGCCTTCTCGAGCTCCTACTTACCTCTGGACAGGCTTTGTGATATGACTCTGTTATATCATGCTCAATGCATGCAGCCATCATACCAACCTCTTGCCCAGCATCCTGGTCCGATCTTACCAAATGGTCTTCTAGTTCCCTGCGGAATTTGCCCCAATCTGTCTTCCTCGGATTCCTGTAAGTGTCTCTGTAGTAGTGTGAACTTACCTTGAAGGATATGTACTTATGGTCCGACGCTGACGGATCATCCAAAACCTTCCAATCATGAACCTTAGTAGCAATGTAACCACTGGCCAATGTTATATCTAAGACCTCTTCCCTTACCCCTACACCCCTACGTTGCATAAAGGTAGGCTTACGGCCTTGATTTAGTATAACTAAGTCTGTCTCAGCTATAAAGTTTAGAATACACTCATCTCGATGGTTGACGTCACTCCCTGGTGGGAGTTTGCGTCACTGCCGATAATGACGTGTTTCTTATTTATAATGCTCTCCTCCACAATCCGCCTCATCTCTATTGTCGGTGGAGGCTCCGGAGCATCATAAGAGTATACACAGATACAATCAGAATTGTCAAGTTTCCATCACCTGCCTGCATCTGTGCCTGTGTTATGGCTATGTCTCTTATATGGTTATGTTATATTATATGGTTAGTGATCTTATATGGTTACTGACATATATACAGGCCCTAGGGTTGTTACTGCCACTATCATAGATCAACTTACCTTTGGCAGTGCTCATCCCCATCACTCGGCCGCCAACGGTCATGGTTCTTGGATAAGGACCACTCCTATGTTGTCGGTCAGGATCTTCTGGCAGAGTGTTGCCGTGGCTACTCTGCTGTGGTGGAGATTGACTTGGAGCACTGCCGTCATCCTTCTACTGGTCTTTGGGTCCCTGCAGCCTGAAGGATATTCTCTCGCAGCCTACGAAAGGGCGCATTCCGAGAGTCCTCGGCTTCTTCAGGGAGTCTTCGTCGATGTGGAAGACCAGGTATTGACCATTGGGGTTTGAGGTGCCTCCAATGATGGCCCAGTGGTCTGTTTCCAAATCGCTCTGGTTCTTTAGGGCAGTAACCAGCTCCTTAGAGTTTTCTTTCCCCACACTCTTCGGAACAAAGGTGGAGACGGTGACCATCTTGACCAGAGCCTTCGCAGGTCCAGTCAACCTGCCTCTTCAGCCAAGACTTCGTAGTTGCATTGGCACAGCCCACTACCAGTGCACCTCCCTCTGCATGGCAGCTGGTCATTCGGACGTCCTTGCCTCTAATGGCTCGTCTCCCCAGCTCCCTCTTCAGACCTACCGCCTCCTCTTCTGTGAGCTTTGTCACCGGGTAATCGTGCCTCACCACGGCAATCTTCTCTACAGAGATCTATTCGGCGTAGCTCTCTTGTCCTGCCACCTTATCTCCCGTCCTTCTTCGCTTCTCCTGCCCCGGCTGTTGATCGGGTGTCAGCTGGGAGAAATTTCTCTTCCCACCTGATCCGCTCGGAGTTGTTGGGATTTGGGAGGGGCCACCGTGTAGTTTGTTCACCCTAATCACCCTACTCCCCTGAGAGGAGTAGCCTTCGTTGGGGTTCACTTTTCCGTTATTTTTTTCCTCCCAACGCTTCCATCTTTCTCTTCTGGAGAGCTTTGGCTCACCTCTTGCGAGGGCCTCCTCGATCCTTTTCTCTCTGAGTTCCCTTCTGGAGATTTTGGGTTTCTTCCCCTCCAACTTTTCTTCCTCAGAGTTGAGAAGTGCCTCTTCTTCCATTACGGAGACTTCACAAACTCTCATCTTATCCATTGGCAGGTCCTCTGGGCGTACCTCGACTGTCACTGGCGTGTTTATGGCTTGCGCCCCACTGCCACTGACGAGTCTACAGGCACTCCCGTCACTGCTTCTTGGGTTAGGTTTGTTCGTTTTTGGTTTTGGTTTTGTTCCATTGTTGTTCCCACGAGAACCGGGTATAAACGGTCCATCTCCACAGTGATCCGAATAGAGAGATAAGGGTAGGTACTACTGGGTGTTCCCTGGTTCCCAGAAGGCTCCGTTTAAGTCACTGAATTTACCCCCAGTGACACGAGACATCAGCACGGGTCGCATGACACTTTAGTCTAGGGCTCGCAGTTGGGTGTCCAGTGCAATTTTGCCAGCGCATTATTGCTGACAAACTGGCACTGGTGCTGATAGCGCTGCTGCCTACTACCAGGGAGTCTTTCGGGACTCCAGCCTAGATCCACCGGAATCGGTTATTATGCAGGGCCACCTCAAGCAGGTGCAGAAGAGACCTGCAAGAGGCATGATCCACCCATTCTCCTATTTTTGATACTGGGTGGAGCCTGCCCCTTTCCGAACGGTACTGAGAGCCATTGCTGCCTCCCCTATGGTGGAAGGGATCTCCAGGTTTCATGACCAGGCAGCCTTGTGCTGTCCTGGGATCACCGCCACCACTTGGCCCCTAGAGACTACCTTGACAAGAGATTACCTTGACAAGAGACTACCATGATGAGAACTACCTTGACAAGAGACTATCTTGAAAGAAACTACCTTGACAAGAGACTACCACAGCGTTGGCTACCTGGACGAGAGACTACCTTGACGAGAGACTACATTAACGAGAGACTACATTAACGAGAGACTACCTTAGAAAGAGACTACCGCAGCGTTGGATTGGCATTGCTGGACGACTTGCTACTTTTTCGTTGGCCTCTACGAAGCCGGACCTAACACAATGTAGATCATTTTTGTAAGTTGACGTAAAAGACAGTCTTTTTTTTGCGGATGAATATGTTGGAGCCCAGGAATCACAATATTTCTGCTGTACAAAGTGTTTATGAAGTTACTTTTATAAAAATTAATTGGCCTGAATTTTTTTAGAATGGATGTCCCCAAAGCAAGCTAAGGTTCACATATTGAGCACCTACAGTTAGTTGGAAAAACCTATTCTAATAGTCTAATGTTTCTAATAGTCTATGTTACTTTTTCTAACACAATAAAACTAACAATAATTTCTAGGATCCTATGCCAATTTTGCTACATTACTTGCTGCTTTAATTATTCCTGTGTAACGCCAGAGATCGTTCATCTACTGTAATTAAAGTTGCGTCGTTCTCTGTTGACAGTGTTGGAGCGACTTTGAATGTGCGGATGGCTACAGCTGCCAGAGGTCAAGTAAGAAAGGTGAAACTCTAACTTGTCACTGCCTTGGACCCACCTGGCGAGAGAAACTTGCTTGGGGACGAATAGTTTTTGGTCTCGGAGACCCAGATAAATGTGTAACACACTATATACCACCATTGTGGGCAGGACTTGGTGGTGTTGACGATGCCTAAAATCTAAAATGTGTATTAAATTAAAAAAGAATATTAAAGTATTGTGTGAAGTTATACAAATATAGTTTTCTTTTCTACTCAGACCCAGATAAATGTATATATTACGAGAGACCATTGTTGGCTGGATTGGGCGTGGACAATGCCTAAAATGTGTTTATAAAAATATTAAAATAATATTAAAGTATTATGTGTAGTTATACAAATATAACTTTCTATTCCACCCTTTAAAACTTATTTCCGACGGTATTGCTAATGTATACATACTTTCAACCTATTAAAAGTCATAACGGCTACACATACTTTGTTTGAAGTTTGTTGGTAATGATGGTGCAATCTTCAAGGTTAAAATATTACTACGGACGTTTTCCATCCTTTTTGAGTGAAAAGGAAGTACACGGCGTCTCGGGATCTGAATTATGACCTCGTCGTCAATTCAATTCAAATTTATTCAAAACAGTTACCATTTTTACAATAATATTTCAACTCAATAGAAACATGTTATTTCTGAGAGAAAATAAATTATAATGGTCACCTAAACATCAATATGAATACAATAAGCAGCACAATAAAAGTTCATAAATATAAAAGATAAATCTACGAGTATTAACAAATAATATAATCTGGAAAATCAACAACAAAAAATATTAACAATAGAAAAGCTTTCTTTTGAAAAGCTGTGGTTCTCGATGTGTTATAATAGCTAGTCTTATTGCAGTTCATGGTATGATTTTTGGATCAACGTTGAGCAGTTTTGGAACTATCTATGATACTCTAACGCGTAATCTGTGTATCTTTGCTAGATGGGTCAGATTCCAGATCGCGAAACGTCCGGCACTTTTTCTTCACTCAAAAACAATGAAAAATGTCCGTAATAAAATTATAATCTTGGCTTCACATACATGTGTATAGTTTCAAAATGTTAACATTCTATTAACGCGACTAAAATGGTGGCAGAAAATCGTTTTATCTCTAGAACGAACCCAAAGCGATGCTTACCACTACTGCTTACCAGTCGAATATTTAAATATACACAAACAAATTAGCACTCTGGATGTCTTTCAACAGCTATACCTGACAGTATGCAAGTACAGTCCATAAATTAACGTATGACCGAAACTAAACGATTCTACAGGCTTCGAATTTGTGTATGAGTTAAAGTGCATGAGCACATTCTTCAGACGAAACGGTTACTGTTACAATAGCATAGAATAAGTATTGTATATCAACAAGATTTGTTGTAGGTTACGTATATTTTTCTAGTAGAGTAAGACTGTCATTCAAAGTTAGCTTTTTTAAAAAGCGTGTTACGTTATCATAAGTATTATTTTAAGGGTCCGCCTCAGCCGCGCGGTTACGATCCAATGCAAAGGTTTACGATGGCCCGTTTTTTACCTTTCAAATCTATGTTTGAATTAATAAAAATGGTACGTTTGGAAATTTAGAGGATTTTCCGAGACGCGAATAGAGCGTTTTTATTGTTTTATTAAGCCTTACAAAAACATTGCTTTGGCAATACAAAAATAATTTATAATATAAATACATAATTTAATTTACGATATAAAAAAGCCTACCCATTGGAAAGACTACTAGGTGTATAAAAAGTTTATAAAATAATTAACTTGAATTTATGGTCCAAGTTAAGGTTCTTTTTCCATTATGAACGCTTACAAAATCTGCGTCTTAAGCTTACAAAATGGAGTTGAAAAGCCCTAAAACTTGGATAATTTCTAAGATTATTTGTGAAACTACAAAATAACTTATCAGAAATCAAGCAGAACACGGGACAAAATGTGACCTTGCGTCAATGTATAGTCAAACCACCGTTTATCTCAACACTGTGAATCAGAAAAATATGTTTAAAAGGTGTTTAGGACTTTGTATAGTTCTTTGGTTCTTGTATTTTGATAAATCAAATGAAACTTTATTAAAAAAGAGTACTCATTTAAGTTTAATTTAAAATCACGAGTATATATTATTTTTTAGCAAACGTGGTCTTAATGACTAACAAAATGTTCCTTTTTTTACTGTCAACGTCAATGACATTTTGATTTTGAGACTTAACCTAGGATTTGGTGGGCAACAACAAACGCTTTTTGGGAAAGCTGTCCAAACCCATGTGCCTGCGCCGGGAATCGAACCCGTGACCTTGCGCTTTGCAAGCCGTGACTCTACGCACTGAGCCACGGACGCAGCCAAATTTCCCTATAGCTTTTTTAAGATAGTTCATTGTAAATTGCCTAGTAAGATTTGTATTTGCATTGGTATTTCTTTATTGGCACGGAACGTAAACTTTAAACTAAAAAGGAGGTTCTAAACATTTTAATAAGTATTTTGTGTTATGTTAACTCTAATGACATGAGCCATAGCCAGTTTAAAAGTGTTCGTGCACTCTTTGAACATTTTTGATTTTTAGTAGTATTTCAAACGGTCTCTGTTGTTGTTCTGCAGGATTAGGCATATTGTTTTATTTTGAACCAGGGATTTCTTTAATTTAATTTTTGGTTGAACTTTAGTCGGAGTAAACTTGAAATATCTTTTGCTTTGATTTAGTACGTAAAACTCTTTTTCGTCTAAATTACTCACGATTTCTGACAACACGAAAAATGTATATTTAGGAACGGATTAAAGGTGAATTGTGTGCATTTTTCATATGTAATAATTTTAAACTTTACGTCCAAAATGACTTATAACTTTATATCAATGTGAATCAAAATAATCGGTACAACACACGAAATCAAAATTATATTCCACCGAACTACCATAGACTTCAGTTATGTGATAAACTTCCTATTGAAGCCGGTAGAATTATATACAATAAACTTCCAGACAACATTAAAAATTATTTTTCAAACCAATTCAAATCCAAACTCATAAACTATCTTGCCCAAAATTCGTTTTATACAATTAGAGAGTTTATAGATAGATAAAGTTCCATAATTTAATTTTTTAACTAGGCTAAAGCCTTACTTGTGGTACTTTAGTATATTATCAAAACAACAATACTTATATTGTAAAAGAATTTACATTAAACTAATTGTTATTGTTATCTTATAAAATTTTAAATAATTTAACAGCAGACATAAATTAGAGAAAAATAATAATGCAACGCATTGTTGCTTTTTGGAAATTAAATGAATCATGGACTTTAAATAAAATAGACATTTGCTTTACACCGTAAAACTTTACATTTACATTAAACTTTACGTTCAAAACTCGTGAGTTTTAATTAGCCATGAACAAAAAAATAATAATATTATTTGGTAACGACTTAGAACTATGGTTAGAAATTTGGTAGGCATCCATTTAATTGATGTTATCAGTTTTTTGAACGTATATAAATAATGCATTTTAAATAATGAAACTATTATAGATTTGATACACCTTAAATCGTCTGTGGTCTCTGAAAAATGTTTTCAAAGATCTTTTTAGGAGTGTTTTTGTTCTCCGTAATCATACTTGGAACACACGCTCAATGGGTATGTTTCCTTTATACTTTCGCTTTATTTTTGGATAAGAGATTCAGTTAGATGTATAGTACTTAGTATTGCTATAGAGTTGTCTTACTAAATCACCAAACATAATGTTATGGTTCGTAGATTGAGCATGGATGGCACGTAGCTGAGTTAAGAAAATGAACATAGTTGCGGCAGCCCGAACACAGATGGCGCTGCAAACGCTGCCATATTTTGCACCCCTCTGGCTGCGGCTCGACATGCTCGAGTTTACCAAATCGTGCGGTTTTTGAGAACGAACAAACTTGCACGTCAGTGGCTTTACTTGATATTCTTAAAATAAATCCCTCGCAGTGCTATCTGTGCTTAGGCTGCCGAACTAGGATGCTTTGTCTGCCTTAGCCATGTGCTATCTATACGCAATCGATCTACCATCACATCATTTTCAATCACATTTTAAACTTAAAACTCTAGTGGCTAAATTATTTTAAAATTTGCCATATCCACTGCCTTATGTTAAAAACATAATTTTTTTTAGCAAGTACTTAACTTGATTGAATTTGATTTTCAGTGTCGTGAGAACATTGACTGCCGGGACGGTCGTACTTGTCAGAGGGTGACGTCGGAGAAACAAGGAAGAGCATGTAGATGCATAGGGCCTACAACATTGTGGCAGAAACTAGGCTGGGGCGCGATCGGGTTTAGCATTGGTGACCCCAACAGATGTCGTTATCCTTAAGAAAAATTGGCACTGTCTCCGTGCATTAATAAATGTATAAGCTTGATTTGTGTTTGGCTAAATTACTTTAAACCTTTCAGGCTTTTTTTTAATTGTATTTAAAAATTTAGATATTTATTTCTATTGTCAAATAGAACGAACTGTAGTAGAACAAAGCCGTTTGCAGTGTTGACCTTCATATCCCCCTAAGTCAAATGGTAATATACAAGGAGAGTTTTAAATTCCACCCACCCAACTTAACTCTTTTTAAATAAAATATTTTATAAAACCCTTTGGGTTTTTATTTCAATTCTGAAGTTTGTTTTTATGTACTTTGCGTCAAATAAATTCGAAGCTGGGAAGCCCCCCAAATTTTTTATATACAAAACCCTACTTGTGTCACCTGAAAAGAAGAGTAATTTCCACACAAATTCAACGATGCAAGGAACACTTTTTTTCTAGACTCTTTTTGTTATATAAATTTATAGATTACATGAAATCAGGTTTAAAATTCCACATGTCACTTACAATTGATTTTGAATGACAAAACTTTATTCAAAATACTCTATGGGAAAATTTTACAAGGTTGTGATGTTTCTCTCATAGTTGTTTGAAGAAAAAAGTTTTGCTTTATTTAAAACTGATAAATGAAAACAATTTTTGTTTTATTGAAAATTTTCCGCGATTTATTGTAGCGCTTGTGGCTACGTGTTGGTTAGGTTTCATGCCCAAATTTTAGCTATAATACAAATCGTATCGGTATAATGGTAAGACTTTTAATAATAATATTAGAATTATGAGTTATTATACAACAAAGGTTTAATACGAGGTATAAGATACACGACTCAACGTTACAGTCTAATAACTAACTTATAAATAAAGTAGTAATATAAATGATGGAGAATCGTTGTTTAATCAAAATGTATTGTGTGTTTGACTGAAACAGCGTAACAAACAGTTGAGCAAACAACGTGCAGACTGTCCAAATGAACGGGACCTCATGTCAAAATATCAAACGCCTCCTGTGTAAGCGTGTCTGTGTTATGGCTACCTCTATAAATGAAAATATTTTATTTTCCTAAAGCATAGGTAAAGCAAGTCAAGATTGATTACCTACGAAAACTTTAAGGTTGATTTTTGTTTTTGCTTATAACTTAATTTTGATTTTTTGGAGCTCATGCTCTCAAAAACCGTTCAGTACAATAACTAAATCACTATTTGAAATGCCGACCTCTCTCATGAGGGTATTTTAAGGCAAATATGTGATGAAGGATGAGTGTGATGAGTGGTAGTAATGAGTTATGAGGTGTAGTCTTGTTACAAACGAAGGCCGACTCTTCCTTAGAATGGGTCATTAAATAATAGCCCAAGACCAAAGAAAATACAAGGACCAACGGTTTAACGTGGTTTCCGAACCACGCAGGTGTTTGTCTGATATGTCTAAACGATGGTGGGTGTTGATGCGGATGATCACTGAGACTATCTGATCCGCTTTAGACCTATATCGCTAATAATACACCCATTAAAAATAAATCCTTGCCAATCAACCTAAACGGTTGAAAACATTTTGTTGTTTTAAATACGACAAAACAAACAAAGTAAAAATAGGTCATGCTATTTATCATTTACAACATTATTTGTGTAAAATATAAGGTTCTGTAGTAAGTACAATAAAATGTATTAATTTAAATCAATATTTTTAAGCTATTAGGTTCTTTCTGGTAATATTTTTCCAGAAATGCACATTTTATGTATACAGAACTAAGTTTAAGTTACACATATAACACCATCACGATTAAATTTTAAACTTAACGTAATTAATGCAAAACTAATTTGGATTAATGCAATATTAAAACTGATTGTTATTGTTTATTATAAATGATTGAATTATGGTTAATTCAGAACTATGTACTTACTAGTAGTAGAACACGTGATAATTATATGAAATTAATTTTGTACCTATTTAGGTAATTTATTTGTTAAATCTTTGTAATTCATCTAAAAAATCTTAAAAATACACGACATAAGTAATGCTACCATACCAAAGAATGTCTTATGAAAAATAATAATTTTACGTTTAAAGTCTTTGCCACTTTAAAGAGATAAACAAACTAATAAACTCCAAACATTTTTCCAAACATACAAACATAAATGCATCTTTATCGACCAAATGAAATTTAAAAATATATTAAGAAATCCAAAAACTAAAGTTATAGATGAAGAAAAATTGGGCATATACGAAATTCAATATGATAACTGTGATGTGAAATATATTGGACAGACTAAAAGAATATTAAAAACCCGTTTGAAAGAACACAAAACCAATTTAAAATACTGGCAAAGAAGAAAAATTAACCATTGTACAACATTCAGTACAATTCACTCATAGATTCTCAAATATAAAACTATTGAAATAAGTTCAAAATGCACAAAATTTAGATGCATATAAAACACTTTTAATTGAAAAAAATCATCAAAACCTCGTGATCAATGAACCAGGCGTACAACACAATTCACCATTGTTATACATATAACTTTAGAATTACTTATTTTCATTTTCAAATTTTACTATCCACATGTTTCTTTGTAAATGTTTTTTAATTATGTTATAACCTTCAGTTGGTGTTCGGTCCGAAGATAGAAACATCGTTTCTAAAAGGCCTCACCCAGAAATAAAAAGTTATTGGATTGTTTGAGTTTAAACTTTAATTAATAATAATAAACGCCTACTTTAAAGTAGGCCCTCTGACACTCTATGCAAAGCAATTAAACTCAAAATGCACGACAGGATGATGAATACAATTTGTGAGGACAGGTGACAGCGACTTAAACGTTGTTTTCCTTAAATTGCTTCTTAAATGTAATCCAAATCCGAATGGCTTTTGGATTGACGTGAGAAAACATCTTCCTACTCAAACTCTTCATGTGAAATGAACAACTGCCTTGTAGTTTAAATATAAAACAAAATTTTCTAAAATAGAATAGGCTTAATTCTTGAACTTACAATTGTATGGCGTAACAATATGTTGTAAATCAATAAAATATAAATAATTTAATTCGAGTAGTTAATTAAACCTGGCCTTTTTAAACATATTCTTCAACAACAATACGATAGGTTTTCTAATTGTGTGTCATACTATTAAATAAATGTAATTTAAGGAGAACACTTTGTTGACTTTAAAATGTTGTTAAACGTAAGGATTTTCTGGATAGGAGTAAATATTACGCTTAAGATTTTGCTTTAGGAACCTATAAGGGTTTGAAAGGTTTCAGCAATTTCGTTTCCATAAGGAGTATAAGTATTGTTTGAAGTTTCAATTAATTTCGTTGCCACGCACTTATATTTTTCAACCATATTTAATGAAACTTTGGAGATACACAAGTGGGTATCTCCTTGTACAATATTTATATCGTATGGTTTAGTCAAGGTTTAAATACAATTAGGATATAAATTTTATTTGTTATGCACAAACAGCACAACAAACACATCAGTACATCCACTCATGCACTAAATACATATAATTTTTCCGTAACATTTTTTAGTAACATCAAATGGTGTTGGCAAAACTCTGTCGACCAGAATACGTTTAGTTGAGTTGTTTTGAAATAGTACTCGTAATTGTTATATTTAGCACAAGCTCAATATCAATTGACATTATAACAAACAAAAATCAGTTACGCAGTACGAGTATGATGAGGAATATCCAATGACAAAGACTTTTTAATGATTTATTTCTTAATAATTCTCATTTAACAAACTTCTTTAGCTTTATTTTTACGTCCCAGCTTTGGTTAAGTCTCAGCCTGAAGGTCTTGGTCGCATTTCACTGGATCTATATCATAACTTATGTCATCATGTTCTTTCTGTTCATGAACAACGCATCTGCAAACCTTTCCTTCCTCTGTTGGAGATTCTCCTTCAGCAAACACCAGGAAACAGGAAGCTCCATCATCACTACACTCGTCATCGCTCTGACACTGAAATATATTAACGACAAATAAAAATCAACATCTGTTTTAAGAATCAATTATTTAAAATATAATACAACCCGTTTTAAATGGTGCGCGAACGTACAGCGGGTTGGAATTGTGCGCGACTGATCATTCCGCTGGTGTGGTTCGATCCCCGCAGTCACCACTTACATTTGGAATGTGACCGTACGGTAACGCTAGGTAAAGGTCGAGGTTAAGTGGCAGAAAGGACTTTGTAGTACTTGATTCGCCTCGTTAAAACAAGACAAACTTTTTTTACAGCGAACATTTAGAAATCGCCCGATCAGTTGTCGATGCAAATAAAACCTTTCGATATTTTCGGTTAGAATACATTGGAGATTTGATGCAATGGTGCATATTTAAAATTCAAACGCGAATGAAAAAGTTTCATATTTAGATACAGTTTTGTAATTTTAAATGATTCTCATGTTTATCAACTAGTAATTCCGCACAGTATATACAGTTTGGTAATTGTACAGTCAGAACTAAGTAATAAAGTTACCCCGAAAGAAGGGTAAACCAAATTAAGTTCACTTTTTGTGCTCAAATATCGGAAAATATTAATATTTCATTTCTTTTATTAATATCAAACCAACATTAAAGAGAACGGATATTGTATTGGCCTCTCAGTTCAACTATTCACATAGTCCATGTTCTTATATATTTGTATTGTGCACGTATCTTACCTCACATCAAAGTTAGTATACCGAGTGTTCCACGAAGAGGTTTGAACGTTTAATTTTATATTACGTGCCCATTCATGCACCGAACTCTTTTTTAAACTTTACACAGTTTACAAAGTAGGTTCTAAAAATATTCTGGGAAAATTTCAGCTCCCTAACCTATGTAGAAACAAAATGGCGGCATATTGAAAAACGATACTTAAAAAAAATTAAAAAGGTGATTTTGGTTTTATAACATATTTTTATTGTTAAATTCTAGAGCAATGTGACCTTTAAATAAAAAACTGGAACGTAGCCTAAAAAAACCTTAAAGTCCAAAATTATTCAAACTGTAACCCAGCCACAGCAACACACTGATAACAGCGCTTAAGAAATGATTCGTAAGCTCTTACAAAGAAACTCCGCGGTATCCGGAGAAGTTCCTCTTCTATTGATCGGGTTAGTTCCTCATCATTATTGAAGCTGTGTATATAAACTTGTTCCTTCAAGTAACCCCATAAAAGGAAGTCACATACAATTAAATCTGGTGATCGGGGTGGCCAATCTGAAAAATCACTTCCATGACCAATCCAACGGCCATGAAGGTTGTCATTTAGTACTTGCTTGACATGATTTGCGAAATGAGGTGGATCACTTGTTGGAAGATTGCGTGATCCATTTCTGGTACCGTCAAATGGGGAAGACATGTTCATTTAAAACTCGTGCATACCTATTCCCAGTCATTGTATTGTCTGAAATTTTACAATCAAACAGCTGTTATTCAACTATGAGCGGTAGTACCGCAACGTAGTAAACAAATCAGAGAACTCATGAAAGTAGTTTTATAGCAAGCAAATTGGTAAAATTTTCAATATGCCGAAATTTTGTTATTACAAAGGTTAGGGAGCTGAAATTTTCCCAGTATATTTTTAGAACCTACTTTGTAAACTGTGTAAAGTTTAAAAAAGTTCGTTGCATGAATGGGCACGTAATAGAAAATTAAACGTTTAAACCGCTTCGTGGGACACTCGGTTATATTTGTATTATGCATGATCTTATCTTAGATCAAGGTTATAATAACCTTGACCTCAGATAGGTAGGCTGAAATCATAAGTTCAGTTAAATGTTTCTTAAGCTAAGCTAAAAGTAAATATTTGAAGGAATTCACAAAGGCTTACTTTTGTAAATTACAAGAAAAGAATATGTACCATGAAATATTTTAATTTTACTTTTCATGGAAGTTTAAGTTTGACTAATAAAAGTAAAATAATATCTTAAAGTGAAAATAGTGTAACATTAAGTACGTATATAACATTACAATCTGAACATTTTAAATCTTTAAACATTTGAAGACAGTTAATTTAGTTTTGAAATTATGGTTACGTAGCTAGTTGATGGAGAACTGAAGGATTAAGAAAATAAAGAATAGTTACTTGAAATTTATGTTAAATAGTTGCATCAAATTGTCACGGTGTACATACAAAATAGGATTTAAGTTTGAAAATGCTGAGTTTTGAGCCTTCAATACTCGGTTTCAAGTACACCCTATATACATACGAGTTTTATCTTAGTTTTAAGTAATTCCATAGACCGTATGCGTTAGAAGAAACCACTTTAGAAATACTTTAAAACACAAACAAACCAGTATTTCTGCTATTGTAAATCTCCACTTCACAAGTTGAGAAAATCACTTTGTTCCTGGTTCTATGCTAAATCAATCTATGCTATCATTGACCTGTTTTTAACTTGGTCCAGCCCGCAAAAGATTTATTATAATTACATACCCTTGGATACTTGTTATCGTCAATAGGTTCATCTTCTGATAAAACAGCTCCAAACAAAACTGTAGAGATAAACAGAATTCCAAAAAGTAGTTTATTGAACATTTCTAAAACCTACTTAAACAACAGGATGAGATTGTTAAGTTGGGTTTTCGTAAAGTTCATAGTTTTTATACATTCAAAATGACATCATCAAAGAAAAGTCGCCGTTATAGTCGTTGACTGTGACTTTCTGAGATTAACAAACAAAAGGATAGACAAATAGTAAACAATGAGGTTTAACTATTAAAAGTTTAACGCTGAATTAAATAAAATCAAGTTAAACTACCGTATTTTATCTGCATCTTAAATATATTTTAAGCAAAACAAGCTTTTATTTAGTGAAATATAACTTTAAACTGTAAGTAATGCGTTATGGGCTAAAGCTTTTATTTTCTAGGTTTTGCTCAATTGCACATTTTCTAGACTTCTTCGCACCGATACCCATATGTAAGTTACAGTTAATATACCGCGTTGTCGTTCTGTGACCACTAATAACAAAGTATCACCGTTATTTTTACGGCCATAATTTACCGTTCACTGTTTTCAGAGAACTACAGCTTAGAACTAGTAGGAATTAGTATAACTGCTGTATCTTCAAAAAAATAAACCCTACTGCAGAATTCAAAGCATAGTTCAGATTAAGCTTCTTTGAAAGAAAGTAAAATTGGGTTGACATTGATGGTTTGATAATTTTGATTTATGTAAAAAAAAAAAAATATAGTTCATTACTTATTTCGAATGTTTTTTGATTCTCTAAACAAGCTAGCTTGTTTGAACTTGAACAAGTCTTTATTTTTGTGGTGAAGTAAGGAGCATAAAGTCCTCTCTTCCACTTAACCGCCAAACTTGGAACCTTATGGTTATAAAAACCCTATACTTTAAGTTCTAGTTGTGTAATATACCAGCTGGTCTAAAATAATGCTCGAGTATTATTTATGGTTTCGATTTCTTGTATTTGCTATACAAAACTGAGTATATCTGAAAACTAATTGTTCGACATGTTTTCCATTACTGAGTATGATATATTTCATATATTGTCATAACATGTTTGCGACCATTCCTGAACATTCTTGAAGAGTGAAATCCATCAGAACTGATTTAATGTTTTGTTTCAGATTTTAAATACTTTGAGATGGTGGCTAGAACCCCTTTTCAAGAATGGTTAGCAAGGTTAAAAACGTACTAAGACGTATGGAATATGTCATACTCAGCAACGACAAAAAACATGTATAGTATTTAGTTTTTGGATACACTCAGTTTTGTATAGGTAGTACAAGAAGTTCTTACCATAAAATGACGAGTACCCTTTTTTGTACCACCCTCTACTATTTGGTTTTAAACTAAAAGAAAATGCCTTAACTAGGTTTAAGAGCACAACATAGATGTAAAAATGGTTGGTAGCATATTTTAGAAATAATATTACCAACGGAAAGCGATGTCAAAGCTACTAAGCTGCAGCTTGGCCTTGACTCAAAACTCAATCAGTTTCTGAACCAACTGTGACAGAAAGGATGTAATTATGTAGATGTATTGTGTTGTTATCGTCAGGAAATGAGGATCCTAAGGGCCTGTAATTGCTTTGCATCGCATCTTCCAAATCCATAACGAATCACTGATTTGTGAGTGCTTTTATCGACTAACTCTGAATTAATTCGTTCTGCTGACATACTAATTTCCTCGTAAATAACAGTTGTTTACAAGGATTTCAAATTAACCGGCGGTGAGATTATTTGTCCTAGTATTTTTGCAATTTCATTAGCATTATATTATTTTCATACGGGTTTAAATTTGGTGTACTAAACGAAACTAAGCACTAAAGGGAATGCTGAAAATTATTGGTTCTACTTTATAGCTCAGTGGTATATTGAGTGCTTCGCACCAAACCGGTCTGGGTTCGATTCCCGGGCGCAGTGATAACTTTTCACTATGACCACTCCCTGTAGTTCGGAGGTCACATTAAGCCTAATCCATTAGTCGTTGGCCTATTTATTAATAACTCAATCTGGGTATCAGTCGGCCCTAGTTTGTATCAAGACTACAACTCATCATCCATCAAAAACACTCATCACCCTTCATTCCATATTCACATTAAAATACCCTCTAGGAGTGGTCGTTGTCTCAGACCAAAGTAACAAAGTATTGAAGAATTCAGCCACGATATATTCAATTCAACTTATTTAATTTATTACAAATTCATAGCGTTACAGGCAATGCCCAATTACAATGTAGCATTACAATGAGGCAATGTAGCATAACAATGAAATAGTAAGGGAATATAAGAGTATATATTGAAGGCTCACTAGGAACAGTAACACGCATATTGTAGCACAACATTAACTGCCAATACAACTAATAAATACTATAATTAAATAATGTATATATCTATAACTAGACTAATGACGAAATTAAAAACTACCATAATAGGAGCATGAAATTTGGATTAAGATTAACATTTAAACGTGGAAAAGTTTTGTGTACATATATATAAATACATAGTGTGAAAACAAAATAACAAAAAATTACGTATGAACGTACTTTGAGCCACATCATTGATACTGTAAAGACACTTTTGTATATGACACAAAATGTACAAAGTTTCTTTATAGCTTAGAAAATTTAACTATGTTCCCTCATCATTTTTTTATTTGAAAGCTAACTTAAACCAAGTGATTTTACTGGTATCAACTAAGAAAGAAGTTTAAACTTTGAAACTCTCAAAGACCTCTACACGTAATGGTGTTAGAGCTTGTCTGTATACTTTAAAGTAGTTCTTTAGACCTTAAAAGTGAATTTTTATCTAATACGAGGCACTTTATACTGTACTTATACATTCCTTTAGAAAGAAATTTAAAATCAAATAAAACCAATATTTAAAATTATAATTAATGAGGCTTTTTGATCAGCAAAGGTGTCTTCGTCAGATAACCAAAATAACTCAAAAACATGTTCGCTTCAAACAAACAACAATATTTAAATATAAGCGTATATCTAAAAACATCATTTGTATTGTGTTTAGTATTAACACTCAAGAATCAAGTCATCTTTAGACCACCGTTTTTTTATTCAGAAATAAATTTCGCTTCCTATGACGTTTACAATGTAATGCGAAGCGTCCAAGAAGATACTTTGTGCGTTTTATCAAATAAGCAAGACATTAATCACGTTTTCAGTGATTCAACCCTTAAAGGTTTTCCAACCGGGAAAATCTTAGCGATGAATTCATAAAACACGTTTTGACTTCATAACAGCTTGTTATGATCTAAACAGTAAAAAGCCTTGCTTTATAATAGAAATATTATAATAAAGATTTCGTATTTTCATTAACAGTTTAGAAGTTAATGATAGTTATCGTTTAAATTTTTGTGAGCGATTACAGATAAAAAAGGCTTTTCGCCCCTGCTTAAATAAGGCTATTATAAGATACTTAGTGACCATGTTAGTATAAGGGCCAACTTATGTTCTCGTTTCAAGACACCAAAACGAGGTCAGGAAGGTCTTTTGCAGGATTGAAGACAAGTGATAAAGTGGACAGTTATTGTAAGGAAATGCTCCAGTTGAATCGATTTTATATTGCTTTATATTCAACTTGATCTGTTTGCTTTCCTCAGTAGGAAATGAGACACTAAATCAACTTAACTGTTGTGTTATTATAACAACTACTCAAATTTAAAACAATTGTAAAGCTATTTGATGTTGTAAAATCCATTGGAATTTGCATTCGGCCATGTGCATTAGATGTGATAAAATAAATATGTATTTATTTGAAAGATATATTTCACCAAATTTTAGACATTTTATAAACTTATAGTTACGTGATTTATGTCCCAAGAAATCATTGATTTTAAGACTTACGATAATCCAATACAGTTGTGTATCTGTGTAGGTCATAAGTTTTAAACTTTAATTTAGTGTAACACTTAAAAACTGTAGCCAAATGAAACCAAACGACCTGAAAACAAAGAAGCCTAACTGAGCAAAACACTAAAGAATAGTTTGTGCCTTCAAAATTTAGCCCCCATTAGAAACTGGGCTGTGTAAAAGAGCAGAAATATATTTTAGATTTATTTTAGCATGTCGTAAAGTGGGGTAAGCCCCCCACTGTAACAAAGTCCTTATTTTTAGATGTTAGAAACTGAAATATTTTGGTCTATAAAGTCACTAACATTATACTATGTACATGTTTGAAGTATTTCTTTCTTAGAGTGCGCTTGAAATAACTTAATGATAATTTGATGAATAATATTTTTAATAATTGTAAAGCTCCCACCTACTTTTTAAGCAATATGTGAACGAAACTATGGTTCCTTTTGTAACATAACGTCAGTAGGGGAGACAACAGTAAATCCTTTCTTTAGTGACGCTTTTATGAAGTAGGTACATTATTGAAACAACGAACAGCGTAGAGTCTAAACTGACTAAGCTTTTTTATTTACTTATTTTTAGATTTTTCTTTGCCAAATATACTGCACTGAATGCTACTGCTTTCTGTGAATGGTTGACTGAACTACATCAAGAAATGCAAAGCCCAGTACGTTTGGGTAATTTGCTGAAGTCAATGGTTTATTTCGACTTATTGCCAGGAATATTTTTAATAAAGTTAATACCCTACATGATATTGTGTTTTTGTTGTAGCATGTAAACATTGTATTTTCTATTAGCAGAAGTCTGGTGAGGCACATACTATGCCAGTAAAACAAAACTAAATAGTTAAACTGGAACAGCAACATATTTTGGAATACTTTATTTTACTAATTGTGAGGAAAAACACACGGTGAGGAAATATTGACTGCTGATGTTAACCATGCTCATGAAAAATATTTGAACTGTAATTTTCTAGCTTGTAAACCGTTTAGATTGCGCCAGCTGCAGGCAACATATGAAAATCATATAACAATTTTTAACAATGCTAGTGAAGGAATTTACATGTAACAACACTTATGCCAAAAATATGAGTAAACTATGTGATACATACCTTGCCAGGTGCTTTTACTTGTTTTATACGTAGATCGAAGGTTGTGTGCTGCATTCTTGCGGCGAACGCAAGAACTTTCACAAGTAAGAGTAATTCCAGCTTGGTGCTGATTTAAGGTTTAGAGCAAAATTGTAACTAATAATACTTACCAATATGACTTATTTGGGGTAAGTTGATTTACTTACTGTGTATGTCAGTGTCTAATGTACTTGATTATATTTGTTAATTTAATTATACAACTTTCGTTCGTTTGGGACAACAAAAATACGACGGATTCAATCATATAAAATAATGTACTAAGCAATGATGAATTGAACATAAAGATTTGTTTTCTGAAGTTTAATTGTTAATCGGCTGATGTTACTGTAAGCCAATGAAGTGTAAAGGATCCGCCTCAGCTGCGCAGCAACGCCTAAATTCAAGGGTTAACGGTGACCCGTTTTTCACCTTCCAAAAAAGTAATATTTACAATAATAAACCTGATAAATTAAGAAATTACACGAGTTTTCCAACACTCGTATGGTGTTTTCGAAATTATGAGGTGTACAGGCACTCTTATCAGTTGTGAACTTACTGAACGACTTCATGAAAAGTCAGGCTCTATATAAAAACTCCACTAGTCCCCAAATATCATGTTTATTAATGTAAAAATAGTTTTGAAAGATGATAGTGCGGGCCGCAATAAACCCTTGCTAACGGTTGGTTTGGTAGTTAGGCCGCATCAGTTGAAAGAAAACTCCTTGTTATTCAAGTGTTACGTGCATGGTGACGTTTGTTCCTTGGGAGAAAAGATTTCGGATTTCTCTGAGGTGCCTAACTCCTCAAGAGTATTCCACAACACTTATCACAGATTAAAATCCGTAGAGTATAAGCACACCCCTCCCCTCCAAACCTACTCCTCTGTGACAACTCTTTACCTCCCTTTCTAGAAACACGTAAACGTGAGTATAATAGAGAGTGTTGGTGCTGGAAAATACTTTGTCATGCAACTGTCAGAAACAATAACCGAGCAGAACATTCTCTGAGTTTATATAAACACACCCCTTCCCTCCAAACCTACCCCTCTGTGACTAACTCTTTACCTCACTTCCTAGAAACACGTAAACGTGAGTATAATAGAGAGTGTTGGTGCTGGAAAATACTTTGTCACGCAACATTGTCAGAAACAATAACTGAGCAGAACATTCTGAGAAAACGTAAACGTTATATAAACACACCCAATTCTGAACCACCTCCAAACCTACCCCTCTGTGACTACTCTTTACCTCACTTCCTAGAAACACGTAAACGTGAGTATAATAGAGAGTGTTGGCGCTGGAAAATACTTTGTCACGCAACTGTCAGAAGCAATAACCGAACAGAACATTCTGTGAGTTTATATAAACACACCCCTTCCCTCCAAACCTACCCCTCTGTGACTACTCTTTACCTCTCTTCCTAGAAACACGTAAACGTGAGTATAATAGAGAGTGTTGGCGCTGGAAAATACTTTGTCACGCAACTGTCAGAAGCAATAACCGAACAGAACATTCTGTGAGTTTATATAAACACACCCCTTCCCTCTAAACCTACCCCTCTGTGACTAATCTTTACCTCCTTCCTAGAAACACGTAAACGTGAGTATAATAGAGAGTGTTCGCGCTGGAAAATACTTTGTCACGCAACTGTCAGAAGCAATAACCGAACAGAACATTCTGTGAGTTTATATAAACACACCCCTTCCCTCCAAACCTACCCCTCTGTGACTAATCTTTACCTCCTTCCTAGAAACACGTAAACGTGAGTATAATAGAGAGTGTTCGCGCTGGAAAATACTTTGTCACGCAACTGTCAGAAGCAATAACCGAACAGAACATTCTGTGAGTTTATATAAACACACCCCTTCCCTCTAAACCTACCCCTCTGTGACTACTCTTTACCTCCTTTCCTAGAAACACGTAAACGTGAGTATAACAGATGGTGTTCGCGCTGGAAAATACTTTGTCACGCAACTGTCAGAAGCAATAACCGAACAGAACATTCTGCGAGTTTATATAAACACACCCCTTCCCTCCAAACCTACCCCTCTGTGACTACTCTTTACCTCCTTCCTAGATACACGTAAACGTGAGTATAATAGAGAGTGTTGGCGCTGGAAAATACTTTGTCACGCAACTGTCAGAAACAATAACCAAGCAGAACATTCTGTAAGTTTAAACACACCCCTTCATTCCAAACCTACCCCTCTGTGTCAACTCTTTACTTCTTTGTTTTTCATTATTTTCGTCCGTCTTACCATCTACCATAGTTTCATGAACAATTAACTAAATGGGCACGAAATTACGGGGTTTTCCCAACTACCGTACGGGACGTGTTATAACCGTATTGAGAACGTTGACAAAGCGAATTTGCACCTTTAGCCCACCCAAGACGCCCAGAAACACATCTTAACAATCGTTCCCAACCCATTACCCCAGTACCACTCGCTAGTGCAGAGCGATCTCGTACCACAACAAGCTAAACGCTAAACGAACTACGCCAGTGACATCTTTATTAGCCAGTTCATTACCGGAGAGTTCAGTTCCGCCGTTCCGCTTGTTTACATCTGGACCAGCTGGTTTGGTTCGTTCCACGTCCAACCTACTTTCAACAATCGATTGTTCCGTTCTATATCGAGTCAACAATTCATCCAACGCGAGCTCTATTGGTTTGCAGTTAATGTTCTTTCTATGTGTCGTCTCCGAGACGTGAGAATATGGAATGGTCCCACATTGTGTGCTGGTTTTCACGCTCTTCCATCTTCTATTGAATATGTCCACGAAGACTGACAGGCTGAGTGGGAATTTGCTTCTACATTGTGGGTAGAGTTGTAAATTGTTCTATCGTGGGAATTTCTGAAGTGCAACGATGGGTTATTTGTTTTAGAGATTTTGTGAAAGTTGTACTTGTGTTTGGAGAGAACTCAAACAGGTTTATAGTTTTCTTCATGATGTAACCGGTAGGTTTACCGATCCAGTGAGAGCATCTACATAAGCATTTCTAAAATAAGTAAATACAGGAAATGTAACATTGTCATGTTTAGGTATGGGGTAAAGTTATAGTGGGCATTTACCCCAATACAAGTAAAATCAAACCAGTGTCTAAAAACTCCACGAAAATTCAAGTAAAAAAACCTATGAGGTACTGTATTATAATTTTTATTTTATTTATTTATTTAAACCATACAACTGTATTTTTTGCTATAACAATGGCACCAAACAACGTTTAAATTAATTGTATGTACATTGAATTAAAACGTAGTTTGAAATTGATTTCTGAAATTTAGTAGCAAATTTTGCAGCCATTATTTACAAAAAACAACAGTTGCCTTCTTTCATGATATTATCCATAACAAATATAATTATAATGTCGTTTTGAAATGTTATCTGCAAAACAGTATCCTTTTCAAACATGTTAAAAAATGTTAAAATTCAATAGATTATACATATTTATATATATATATTTGGTTGAAGTGCCTGAAGAAGAAACCCCACATTGGATTTTGAACGTAGTTATAACTGCTTCAGTGTAACTGGTTTTTAACTGTATTGAAGCATGAAAATAAAATAAATAAATGTCTAAATCACAAAGTTAAGTTGATGGCCTAAATTTAGGTTTCCCTAACAATATTATTTTCCATTCCCCAACTAATGATGACTATATTGGTAAAAACTATGCATAAAATATGCATGTTTTTGTTTGCTTCAAAGGACATTTTCTAGTAAGCAGCATATTTTATTATTTAGTTGCATTTACGTAACAAGAACAGAACACGAAAGTAGGAAACACGCCAGGATTGTAGGCTGTGTTTTATGTTTCACATTCGGTAACCATCACTCACAATGTTTCCGAGCCAGGGTTTTGCAACAAAACAAACAACAGTTGAGTCCACCACTGTTGACAGCGAATGATATAGATTCCGCTCATTACTTGCCCATTTTTCACACATTTTTTAAAGTTTGTTATGTTGCATTACATATTATTGGTTTTTACATATTTTTATTTAGATTTTATTTATGTGAAATTAGCTTATGTTTCGTACTTTCTCTCGCGGCACTATTTAATTTTACCTGATTTTGGAGGAGGTCTCATCACAGAATTCCTAAGAGACCCCTATATTTTCCATTATATTATGTACCACAGAACTATGTGTCTGTTGTAAATCTTTATACAAATGGAAACATAAAGATATTATTATAAACTGTAATCCCTATAAAATCGCTGGTATATAAATTTAGAGAAAAGTTAGCCAGCGTATCCTACTGTTAAGATAAAAAATATAACCCTAACTTCTTAAGGTCAATTGAAGTACAAAATATAGAAATAAAAACTACAATAACCAGTGTGCCATGAAGATTTCGGCACAAAGCGGTATTAATCCAGGGTAATAATTTATCCATTTGAAATGTTCTATCAAATACGCGTTTAACTACAAGTTTAAAAGAAGATTAGAACTAGTTTATCTTACCCCAACAAAAGGATAACTGACAGAGGCTCCGGAATATCTGGGTCGCTTGGTGCAAATACTAGCAGTCGTAGTGTTTGTTTACATTTGAAGCGCGCGGTGACTGACCTAGTCATGTGCGCTGGTGGTGGGGGTGCGTAGTCAGCTGGCGCGTAGTGCGCAGAGAGTGAGTCAGTCTGTACGCGTGCGCGCTAGAGTCATGTACCACGGCAAGTACGCAGACGCAGAGCGGTCCCGAGACTCGCACGGGCAGTGGTGGCTCACAGCAGGATGCTGCGGGCTGGTGGTAACCTTGGCCTTTGTCAGTTTCACGTTATGGTTAGGCATGGAGTCCAAACATAGTGAGCCGGCAGGGACTGACTTCCATTATAATATAAACCTCCCGCCGGCAGTGCCTACGACAGTGTACCAATCTCCGAGACCCCAGAAGCCACCTGTGTTCAGGACGACGGAAGAACCTGCTGTGAGAGTGGAGGATGCTGAGGTTGCTGTGAGGCCGAGCAAAGGTAAAGTGGAAAAAGTGCACAAAGAGGAGGCCGAAGATAAAAGGCCAACTCACTTGAAGTTACCTTTACCCCATGTACCTTTCGTACATCACGACACAGAAGACGTTAGAGAATACCAAGGAACTTTAAACCAAGGTGATGACCTCATGAGGGAATCAACCGTCAAAGAAAGTAACATTAAGAAAAAGAGCGAAGCAATATTCCCTGCCGGCTTTGACCCTGACACATTTATTTCATACAACAGTTTCCAACCTAAACGTGAAGACAACAACCATTTCTCAAATCGAGAACGACCAGAAATTCCTCCTTTTACATATATTAAACACCCTTCCAGACTTGAAGAACGAATTGACCACAAAGGCTCCAACCAGTATTACTATTCAGAACAGGATTCTTCAGACGATGAAGACGATGATAACACCATCTTAGGATTTTTCCGCAAGCGCTTGCAAGATGTTCGTGATTGGCTGAGTTCTAGAGGAGGCCAGAGTTCAGAGTGGCTCCAGGTACTGACTGCTTTGAACCAATCAGTGACACAAAGGAACCTGACAGCAGTGATGGACAAGTTGAAGGAAATGTATAACACAACAGATGTGGCTGACGTTCCTGTATCATCTCTGCTCTACCCTGATACAAGAAACGGTTCGAGCTTACTGTCGTTCGGTCTTTTGGCGGTGGACTTATTCCTTCTGCACAACGTTCAGCAGATAGCTTGGAACGAGGAGGACATGGGAGACCGGATGTTGGATGATCCTGAAGTCGTGGCTATGAACGCTCTGTTTCTACCTCCTGATCAACTTCAGCAGCTGAGACAGAAGGGTTCTCGTGTGCTGAAGTCAGACAATGAGGACAAGAGTATGCTGACGGAGGCTCTGGAGTTTGTTAACAGTATGCTGAGAGCTGTGCTGAATCTGAATAAGGCCTATAGGAGTTCCGGTATGGCAAGGTCTGTAGGACCTAACACCATGGACTGTGTGTGGACTCTGTACTGTAGAAACCTGGACAAAACTGCAAAGCTGCAAGGTCCTTACGGGTTCCTCGCAAAGATGAACAGGTCAGTATGGCAGGGTATGAAATGAATTTTGATTTTTTTGTCAGGAGTTATATTAATAGTTTAGAGTTATAGCTACTAAAATGGCGACTATAATCATAAATTGCATTTTTTCTCAGTTTGAAAAGAACATTCACCTCGTACGTTTTCTCACGATATAGTACATTGAGTTGTCTGTCAAACCTGTCATTTACAAGTTCATTTAAAACATTTACAAGTTGTACAAACAACATTAAGTCAGTTGCTCATAAAATATCTTCAACTCCTGTAGTGGTACATTTAAATCGGTATTATCATTTTAAAAACAATACTAATCCAATCGTAAGATATTTTATATGTAATTTTGTAAATTGAATGCATGAAAATTGATTTAACTGAGGTATTATATGAGAATTGCAGTCAAACAAACGCTGCCAATATAAATCGAATTACTTTTAGTTTTTAATTTTAAATTAAAATATCTAAAAATTTTTGACACAAATTGACACCAAATTTTACACACATTTTTCACGTACATTTTTTTGCGTAGATGTTAAATTCAAATAATTTAAACTTTGTTTTGGAAATGTTATAAAAACAGTATTTTTGCAGTTGTGAAACCCTATTCAATAGTGGAGTTTCAAACATTTGGCTCTAATTTTCCATAGATTAGTTCAACTTCGAGTAAAGATTATGAGACATACAGAACGTCACTAAAAATGCGTATTCAAAATTTACGAGCAGTTTTGGGTCATTTATTCCTCGGTTCATTTATTTATTTCCTTTTTAAATGTTTTCCTATTCATCTTGTATGTCACGACACTCGTAATAAATACTCGTATTTCTTTCTATCTTTCGTTCTTTCTAGCCAGTCACAAAAATTATTGTTATTTTCACGTCCTTAGACCACAGTCATCGGTCCTTAGACCACAAGTCCCCATACTTCGACGCATGTACTGCGCATCCTTAAAACCAGACGGATGTAGAAAGTAAAGATTTCAATTTAAGGATTAGTATTACAACTAGTTCTTGCTTGGAACTGTCTTATTCTTGACTCAATTCTATTCACCTCCGGTTAGGTAACATTGTTGACAGTAGCTACAACTCCCTAACCACACCAGTGACTGCACTAAGTGATTCCAAGCCGACTCTCTCCAGGTTACTGTCTACTGTGACATAAAACCAGTCCAGGCAGATACTGTAAGCTCGCCAATGTGATGAATGTGTGCATTCGTGTCGAACCTGCGTGTTTAGCAAATTTTCATGGGAATCAGAGTGTTGTTGTTCATTTATATTGCTGACTGTTCAATAGAACGGAAAGTAGTTTTGGAACTACAAAAAACTAGTGAGTAAAATTGCAAAATTGAACATATACAGCGTGTCCAGTAATTACGGGATCAAAGCCAGGTGGTTTGTCAGGTCATAATAAACAAAAGATTTCCTATAACACATAGGCCTATCTCGCTTAGTTTTCCGTTTGTCTATGTTTTTCACTAAATAATTTTTATCTCCGAGGTCATACGGAGACCACCTTCGTAAATGTCAAACTTTGCACATTTGTTAGTATAACTAATACCAATATTTAAAAAATATATTTAGCTAATTTCCACTTCCGGTTTAAAAATGGCGGCCATACTAAATTTTCTAACTCAAACCCTTGAACTATATGGTAATACACAAGACTAACAATACGTGAAAAATGTTTTAACGTTATAAACATTTTAAGACCAAGTTTGTTGTGCTGCTTAAGTAACAATGGAAAATTAAAGTTTTGCTGAACACACTACTCTATTTACATTTGAGAAACATACGTACTCGTAAATAAAGGTTTGTGCTCAGGAAACCTTTAATTACTTCATTGTTACTTATCGCAGCACAATAAACTTGATCTTCAAATGTTTATAAACTCATTTTCCACGTGTTGTTAGTCTTGTGTATTACCATAAGGTTAAAGGGTTTTGAGTAATTAAGCTTAGAAAATTTAATATGGCCGCCACTTTTAAACCCAAAGTGAAAATCAGTCAAATTTATTTTTAAATATTGGAGTTAATTTTACTAATAAATGTGCAAAGTTTGAAGTTTGTAACTTAATTGACCTCTTAGAAAAAGTATTTTAGTGAAACACACTGACGGACGGAAAACAAAGTGAGATAGGCCTATATGTTATAGGATATTTTTGTTTATTATGACCTAGAAAATCACCTGGTAAAGTTTAATCCCGTAATTATGGACGCCCTGTATATTAGTGTTACTACTCGACATGTTGCATATGTGTTGAAAATTAGTATCAACGACAAAGTATTGTCACAGAGGGGTAGGTTTGGAGAGAAGGGGTGAGTTTATATAAACTCGCAGAATGTTCTGCTCGGTTATTGTTTCTGACAGTTGCGTGACAAAGTATTTTCCAGTGCCAACACTCTCTATTATACTCACGTTTACGTGTTTCTAGAAATATTACATTTAAACCCTTTTTCAATCAAATGGACCCACTCGATCAATACAAACTATAATCATAATGTGTTAACATTCGTTACATTACAGGTTTACATAGGTACATAGGTTTACATTACAGGTTTACATTCGTTTTCGTTAAGAAGTCGTAGCTGGATATCGTGATGAATAACTCATCTTTTACTTACAAAACAATATAATTTGTTCCATGTTATTATGGTGGTAAACGAACTATTAGAGTTCAGCAATATCAATACTACAGGTGACCCAATATAGCGCCTAGAGCAGGAATTGACAGTCTGAGTTATGGGTCGAAGTAATAGGTCGTGTCAACTGTCAAGTAATATGATAGAGTACAGGCCTTAGGCTTATATGTCAATGGTACATTGTATCTTCATCTATACTATTAGTATTTCGGTTAGGGTTGTCCGGAATGTTGAGATCTCGGAATCTGGCTGGGGTAATTCAGATTTTTTGAATAGAAATGGTCCTTAGTGTGTGGAGGGTGGGAGAAACGAATAAAATATATATTTGAACCCCATGTTATATCTTTTTTTTAGTAAATATCAACGGATTTGTTTGAAACTCGACACATAGTTGTATACCATTATCCCAAAGACCCTACTGATTTTGGGGTTCGGGGGCACAATATATGGATTTGGGGGGGTTAAAGGGGCAAGAAATAAAAAATCATAAAATCGATGTGGGTATCAAAAAAGGGAATATTATGCTGATTTCAAAAATATATTGGTTGTTCCCCAAATTGTTTGGGGGAGGAAGGGGGAAGTTTAAAAGTGGGAGTAAAACATAAAAAAATCTTTAAACAGTTTTAAAAATTTGTCCAAAGCAAATAAGCCATGAGATAGGCCGGCGGGATGGCCGAGTTTTACAAAGCGGGCACCGAGGCCGTAGGCCGAGGTGCTTGGCTCGCGAGCGAAGTGAGCGAAGCGTGCCAGGGTGTCTGGGTGTCTGGGGGCGAAGCCCCCAGCTGGCGCAGCTAATTATCTTCTAATATTGACCTACAGTTCGTATGTGTTGAAAGATAAATCTATTTTTATGTTAACATAGATTCGTTGCTACGATCATACGGTTTTAATTGTCAACGAACTCGTTACATTTCTTTACTAAATCGGCTCAGATTTAAAATTATTACAAGGATTTCAAGTTCTTATGAAGTTTTATTTATATACTATCTTTCGACTTACATAAAAATCTTGCCTTTCAAAACATCAAGCAACTTACTGTTTATTTTGAACTATTTTTGCATAGCTGTTGATCGACTTATTTTAAAGCACGTAAGATATCGTTATGCCAAATGGTACGCTAGATACAGGAAAGCCGATTACCCCTAGGGTTTAGTCAAGGTACAAAGGACAATTTTAATTCTCTTTTCTTTTAAAAATCTTACTGTCAACTCTTAAATTGACAAACTTTTTGGGCGTTTTGGAACATTTTAAGCCATAAATGATGTGGGTTTGAATTTTACGACTAACTGCAAGTCATAAAGCTAGCCCAACAAGGCGTTTAAAAAAACCTAGCATGACCTCTACAATTTTCTTCCTGCAAAACCTACTATTTCACTGCAGGTCAAATGTTTTGAGGTTTATTTTGGTCTCATACATCCCAACATTTTATATGACATTATTTTTATGTAATAGCGGAGACACAACTGTTTCTAGGTTGGTAATAATTGTTTTAGATCAACCATAAGATTAAATACAAACCAAAAGTTAGAAAATACCGTCGACATGCTTTCTAACCACCTGGAATACTAATAATAATGTTACGTAATACATTGGAAACCTTTTCATTATTTCTGGAAGTTTCAATTGAGTGAGTCAAGTCAGTCTTGTAAAACCATATTGGACACGTCTTAAATACCGATAGTCTTATCTCCTAAATATTTGCATTCACCGGCAATTTCGTAAACATTTTTGATTTCTATGTCATGGCAAAATACTCATATTCATTGTAGTAAATTAGTTTAGGGGTGGTTCCTTACCTTAGCAGTCCAGTAATGTGTTTTGAATAAGTATTCTTTTTCTGAACACAATATAATTTTTGTAAATATACAAAAAAATAAATGGTTCTAAAATTGAACTCGTATTATACCTGATCATAATGCAATTTGAAGGCGAGGTGAACAGAATGCAGGCAGGTACATCAACAAAGGCAGAGCTGAGCGTGGTTAGAGATTGTTTGCGCATGAATAGCTGCAGAATGCAGGTCCCGTTATGTTGTACTCTGCTGCAGCTGGCTACCTACGCGACCCTGTAGCTGCAAATTCAATTGTATTGTTCCAAAAATAGTTTACATTAATTTGCCTATCAATGGAGGCCAAATATTAAGATCGTATACCATGAACCACTGTTTATATAACCCTTATAAATTTGTGTTTCTCGACGAAGAAAATATCAATTTCTATTTTAATGTCAGTTGAGTTCACTTATTCTAGATTTCTTGTAAAGTACAGTTACAAACGGGACTTAAAGTACAGCTGGCTTAAGTGTAGTGCTTATGACCTGCTAAAAGTGAACAATAAAAAATTACCTATACTATGGTCTTTTATTTCAATGATGTATTAAAACTGGTATTGTTGGTACTCTACGAGTAATCTTAGCTTTTTAATATTAGCTTTAATACATTTGTTCATGAGAAGGAAAGCCTTTAAGATGTTACTCTTTAAAATGTGTTTAAAAATGGTAACTGTGGTAAAAAAATGGTAAAATGTTTTCATAGTTACGTTTCTGATATTGACTTTACTAAGACGTGTTCCAAAACAAAAGAGCTTTAGTATTTAACTCTAGAAGATATTTACGTAGCTTGTTGTATTATTAGTATAGTAAGTGTTTGATCTGTGTTTTCAGTTCTTCTTTTTTTTCGTCTAACACCCTTTCCTCTTCTTTTTGTCATATTCGGAATATGTTTGTTGATTTTACTGAATATGTTGGTTCGGAAGTCACGTTAAGCCGTTGGTCCTTGTATTTCCATTGGTCATTGGGCTATTAATTAATTACCCATTCTAAGGTAGAGTCGGCCTTAATTTGTAACAAGACTACACCTCATAACTCATTACTACCACTCATCACACTCTTTCTTCACCATATATTTGCCTTAAAATACCCTCATGAGAGTGGTCGGCATCTCAAATAGTGATTTAGTTATTTTCGAAATGGTTTAAGAACTTTCCATTTGATTATTCTATTTTATTGTTTGTTGTTGACAGCTTGGGCCTGCGGATGATGATGGGAGAGTTCCCTGCAGAAAGGGCGTTCACTCAACTCGTCTCCGAGGCAACCTCGGGCTGGAGACCCATCGACTGCGAGAGGCTCTTCCCCAGGTAAACAGTGCACGATCATAAACCATAGACACCGCTGTCTATGAGAGCGGCTGTCAGGGGTTTTACCATCTGTTCCAAGTTCGTTAGTTCACAGCATCACTTTGGCCTTCAGCTTGAGGTTTTATTTCGTGTATTAACAGTTACGAGGCTGTTTACTACGCTCAGAGTCTTGCTTCACCTTACGGCCTCAGATTTATACATTCTTTTACCGCAAGTGTCAATACATACCATGAAGGGAAACGGTTTAAAACATCTGCAAAATAACACTGCTCATTCATTCTGCTCTTATCGAACAAATCTATTGTTTACGGCCATTTCAGCATGTTTATTTCAAACGCCACGAAGATCGCACCAAATGAATTATTTAGAACATCAAATCAACGTTTTTGGTGAATCCAACGGTGCTGACGGCATGAGAATTAGTAAAAATTTTCTTATTGAATTTGGTACAAAATATACAATTGAACTTAAAATGAGCTTTATGATCGTTATTACCAAAATAGCTTAAAAGGGTGCAACTCACAATGGGTAATGATACGGTTTAAGTTATGCCTTTCTTTTCTAAATGTTTTCTTTGTCTGTTCATTCTTACGTTACTCCATAAATAATGGGGTAATTCATCTTCAGAGTATTATTCCCACTGTAAATCTTACTCGTATTTTAATAAGTGTCACTTCCAACTGTATCTCTTAAGTGGACTTTGCAAATGAAACCGTTTATATGGAACTGTCTGAACAAAATTTAAAAACAAACTAACCTACATTTTATACTAAATTATAAAATTGTTTTGACCCCGGTTAAGCATATCAATTGCTTTACGATTTGTTTTCATTTTTCTGTATATGTGTTCAGTTTGTTAGAATTAGGATTCAATTTCAAATTTATCTGTTTTACAACTTTGAACTTTGAAAACCCGATAACTGTAAGATATCTTATCAAGCACCACCTCTGAGGTGGTTTGAAGTTGAGTGGTAGAAGGGACTTTTGTAGTCCTAACTTCGCCTCGTTAAACAAGACAAACCTTTACCTCTGTTTCATCAAATCAAAGCACTGTCGATTGTTGTTCACGTTAGATGGTCACAGCCGAAGTTGTCGAAGAAGGTTAGAACGATACTGTTCCAGCTCCAGGACTATTGTTCCGTGACTGAAGTTTCTGTTCTGGTTGATTTCCTTCTTCTAGTATCCTCCGTTATACTCTGGGTCGTTAGTGGAAGTATCCTTGTCGAGATGTCTTTCTTTTCTAACCAACTCTGAGACTGCTGGTTGCTGATTTGATTTCTTCATTGTTGGTGGTCGTTGGTAATGATGTGGTATTTTTGTATGGTTAGCTCTTCTGGTCTTTGTTGCTACTTAGATCTAAGCTGAGTTTTACCTCACCTACAGTTCGCTACCACTATTATGTATTTGTTGCTTTTTGGATGATGTGCTTACCGTTCTTTGAAAATTAAATTATTGTAAGCACGCATTCCGGAAAAAAGGCACAACATGGTGTTTTGAGAAAACGAAACATAGAGTCTTGCAATGATTCAATAATACTAAAACAAGCTCTGAAAAATATTTGTTGGGAACTATTGATAAATTAAAGTAATTTTAGGCGTGGGTATTCACTGTAAGATAGATTTTTGTTTAGAACGATACACATAGGCCTACGTGTTCTTCTTTCTGAAAAGGTGCCATTTACTGTTTTAATTTAATTACACAAAACATTCTAATACCAATTTTCTTTTTATTTAGTGATGTCTACTTAAATAAAATTTATTTTATTATTTGTCGAGCCATCTATTTTTTTTTGTTAACTGCTCATAATGAAATAAATGCGTTGTACTTTGTATGAACTAATTTTTAAATTTTTATTTTGAATATTAAAGGGAGTTCTTTCGAAATGAAAAGATGTATTTCATTAATATTATTCTCGGGATTTTTATACTCCATTTTAGTTAAATAAAGGCATTTGCGAAAGGAGCACGAAAATATTACGATACCAATAATCTCTTACATTAAAGACATTTGACCTGGTATAAAAACTACTGAATAAAGGACGCAAGGGCAAGGTTTAGTACCCTTGTCGACAAGATGTATTGGCATCTTTTAAAATTCAGCACAGCGTCCACCAGCTCCATCACTAGCTACTTATCCGGACCCAAATCATGTTGAATAACTTGAGACTCTTCGGCCTTGGGTGCTCGGTCTATCAATAAATCAAAGTGGTTTTAGCGTTGAGGTATTTTCAAGTATATTAATAAAGTATTTATTCCCAAAGTAAAGCTGTTTTACTGCTTTTAATATGTTTTAATAGTATTCGTACTTCAAAAGACTGGAAATATAATAATAGTCTTTGCTTGGGCAACGCGATTTCAACATTTCCTATGTAATTTTGAATTTCAGGATCGTCATTACCAGTTTTATTTGTTATAATTGTGTAGATAGTTTTAACTCTGTTTTGAATGCATGTTTTACGCTGTAACAATTACCTTTATTAACATCCAAAATCCAATCAACAGGCCACAGTAGCGGCGAAAACTAATTTCTATCTTAGACTGCCCGAACGGATTTTGCTGGTGTTTTAGTAGATAATAGAATAAGAATAAGAAAACATTATTTCCGTGTAGCATGACATGTTAGGTATAGAGTTGAAACCTAAAATCCTAAAATGATAACATTTAGTCCAGAGATGTTAGGTACAGTGACATAAGTTTGTATTCCAAGTTTAATCGAAATCGGGTAATTAGTACAGTTTTGATAGTATACAAATTATTTCATTTTTTAGGAAAACCCTCAAATGTTTCCCGCGAACCAATTTTGCTTGGTTAAAAAACAGCACTTACAACGGAAAACAAAAGTCCACGTACAAAATAGCTTCTACAATATCGCCAAATAAAATTTCTTAGCCATTTCCGCAAATACAATGTTTGGTTTTTTATTTTATTTAGCAGTTGTTGAGAATCTCAAAACTGCAAACCGATTCGTTTTGCAACGTGTCGTTCTCTCTACCAATAGAAATGAATAGCTCCATTTACTTTCAAAATACCCAAATAATCAGACAAACGATGAATGACTTCAGGGTCTAAAACGTTCCATCATTTCTCCTGGTGGAAGAAAGGTGATTCAAAATGTAGGAATGTTATAAGACTTTTGGCTGTTAAGATTTAACTTAAATATTATACAACCTTAATCACAAAACGATATTATATTATTGTTGTTGACAAGAAAACAAGTCAAGCAGGAAACCCACTTAATTTCATATTAAACCGAGTAAAGTTCAGCATGTTACAAACAGGCTACTCTGCAGACTAAACATCTTATTTCACGCTTGAAGAGACTCATCTTGAGCAATGCGTTCTTTCCATCCAGAATATAATGTACTGTCATAAGAAGAAAGAGTTGCGAAAACCTCATACAAAATAACAGTGGATAGTAATTGTGTGTCAAACCCGACTGACACATTTCAACAATGTTGATTAGTTTTCGTTTCGTTGAAAACAAAATACGTATAATCCTGATAAGTTATTTCCATTTTAATGAAGAGGTTATTGGTGTGCTCTAGTTATTGTTATGTGAGGGCAGACTTATTAAATGCTTAGTACGACAGATATCGATATGCTTGACAAGTCTAAGTGTGATATACATTGGCATTTTCTCATTTTCTTCAAGTTTTAAATTATTGTTGTTCACGTATAGGCTCAATAGGACCTGGCGTAGTACATTACCGCCGTCCTGAAAAGCTGACTTTTCTTTGTGTCCAGACTTGCTTCACTCTTTCGGTTTGACCCCTTTCTCTTTCTTAGTCCAGATGACTCCTTTCTTTTTGTTAACTTTGCTCTGATGTAACATTGACATCTACCACGTTTTGTCTATTAATTTTAAAACATTAAAATACAATAATAAATAATTTGTTTTATCGTTTACCACATGCCCACTCATGAATACGAATTTTAAACCAGTAAATCTAAACCCTTAGTTATTTCTAACAAAAGGTTATTAAAACATCTTATTTTTCTGAGTTGGAAACATCTTTTCAAAAATGTTACCATCTGTAGTAAAAAAAAACATAACGTTTCGGAATATGTAATCTAGTCACGTCATCAGGTTCTATTTTTCAAACTCAAGTTCGGAAAGAAAGACGTCCCACACACGACATCGTGTGTAAACACGACCACGGGGATTATTCACGCCAGCGATGTGCTCGAAACACACTGACACATTCACGTATTCACACCGCTCACGTCACGGTCTGTCACCGTGTGCGCTGACTTTCCAATGTCTTGTTTACTCTCGTCCACGTTTACAATGCGTCTCCAATGCCTCTTGTTGAGGTTTACAATGCCTCCATCACTCCGTGGACACTTGACTCTTGTCGTGACAGTCTGGACTCGCACGATTGTTTGGTTTGCGACTGGAGAGAAGATTTGAGAGAGGAATTTGGTTTGTATAGCCGTGGACATTTGTTTGGGTGGTATTGGGTGTGCTACGGGCAATGATGTTTTATTTTTATGTTGACGCTTTCTTTGTCTTGTTGGATAGGTTTTCATTATTTATTTCTTCTATTTATTTATTATTTTATTTTATGACGTTTGAGATGTGCATACATGTATTTTATTCAATAAAGTTATTTGAATTTGAATTACTGATATTGGTAAAAATGGCTTGGCGTACCTATATACCCCTTAGGTGTTTTTTCTAGCGGCAATAATTGCGGTCATTATAAATTCATGGTTTTAAGAGACAACTAATGTTAATTTGAATTTGTACACTATAAAGCTTTAAGAGTAAAAACCACTAAGAAAGAGGAAATTTCGCTCTTTTGGGTGTTGAAACTCAGCAACTCTCACTAAAGAGTGGTCCGATTTTCAATATTTTAGAGTGGCTTTCACTTTTTCATTTTTAGAGGGTGGTAAATAAAATAAATAGATAGTTTATTGCACTTTCATCAACATAATTCAATTTAAAAACAGTAAAACTATCCACACATTATCTTACAGAAATCCCAATCAAACGTAATTTTTGACATTCACACAGTCGAATTAATTTGAGTTGTACCATTCTAGTCCTGTACTTGTATTAAGTCTGTGATTCCGCATTTTCCCAGTCATGTGCTATAAAATTGTCTGTATTTTAAAATTCTCTTATGCAGCCATATTATTTTAGACTAAGTTTTAAAGCCTAATGCCCTGAGGCACTTTTAATCGAATTCGGCAACCTCTTGACAAGCTGACCTACTAGTACTTACTACCTAAGCAGGCAAACATTCTTGAACTTCCATTCTGTGTCTACCAGTTTGGAAGTTTCCCCAGCAGTTTTATTGAGTGACTTCCTCTTATAAGAAGGTTTGTTGGCTAAATAAAAAGATATATTTCTAAAATATAGAAATAAAGTGTAAAAATCTTCAAGATAGTGGCAAACATTTCAAATATTTAATGAGGTTAGCTATGGATGATGTTTACATCCTGAAGTAATAAGTTCCAATTTTCAGTTGGAGTTTCTTTCCAATTATTAAAAGAGCACTACATTTTTACCTTATATGCATTTACTTGTATTGAAAATGAATCTTTTATATGACGCAAATAAGTAAGTGACTGGGACTCGTGGCGTGGTCCTGTAATCCAGCTTCGTGGAGGTCAGTTTTGAAGGTGATATAGGTCTAAAGCGGTTCAGATAGTCTCAGTGATCATCTGATGATACCCGCATCAACTCCCACCATCGTTTAGACATATCAGACCATCACCTGCGTGGTTCGGAAGTCACGTTAAGCCGTTGGTCCTTGTATATCCATTGGTCATTGGGCTATTAATTAATGACCCATTCTAAGGAAGAGTCGGCCTTAGTTTGTAACAAGACTACACCTCATAACTCATTACTACCACTCATCACACTCATCCTTCACCACATATTTGCCTTAAAATACCCTCATGAGAGTGGTCGGCATCTCAAATAGTGATATAGTGTGTAAGTAGATTCTCTCACTCCCAGTACGTGTATGTCTACCCCTTAACTGAACACTTAAAGCATCCATAGTTGTACTAGGATGTTACTCGAGTTTCATCTCGTGAGAACATCTCCTCCATCTACACGTCAGTGAGGTCGGTTGTGAGAATGCACCACTTGTATCTATGCAAGAGCACCTGCTGTAGCGAATATTAATGGCATCAATTAGCCTAAGTCTGTTATTAATGGCCGACTGATGCACTTTGATATACGGTCCAGCAACGGGATCATGTCTGGTATACCATGTCATCCATCGTTAGCTTTGCTGTTTTTCAAATAATGATGTCTTAACAGTAGTTTGGGTAGGAGATTTCAAGTACACACTTTTCTTTCTCTTTTATATAATTTAAACAGAATTTGTAACAAGATTTTTCTTTTTTGTAATTGCTCTGAAGATCTGTTTGTTGGTTTATTATATTTCAATGTGATGGAACCTCTAATCGAACTAAAACATCCTAGGGGCCTATTATTATTCCGTGACAAGGTCAGCCTAGTAGTACTTTACATTGTTTAGAGTTTCCTTTGCCCTCGCTTCTTCGGTTCTTGGTTATTCATGATTAATACGGGCTGGCGAAAAGCCGGCTGTCTTTGTTTAAATAAAGGCAGCGTCTGTGTTGGCGCCCAGCCCAGGAACGCTTGGTCCGGTGGGGGTGGGCGTAGGACAGTTCTTAGTAAGAAGCTTGAATTGTGTTTCCTTAATGTAAGATTATTTGTGAAGCCTGTGAAAGCTGTGGTGGCTTATGTAACCAATGCAAAAAAAGGAGAAATACATAATTTATTAAAATTATAGTTTTTATGAATTTTTATGTGAAAAGGGGTATGACCTTAAGACATTCGAAAAGAAGTAGAAAATTTAATAAGTCTTTACAGCTAACATACTTCTTGGAGTCATTAACGTAAGTAAATACATACACAAGAGATTAGCATCTTGACACATTTTTAGGGGATTTTTAAATGTTTAAATGAAAAATCAGTCTCCTGATATAACTTCTGAGGGTAAATATTAAGCCGCAAAGCAAATACATTAAAACTCGAGGCGTAAGTGTCGCAGTATTTCCCCTTTATTGCCTTTTACTCATCTTGATGTTTCCTCCAGTATATCTTGATTCTTATTATAACTGTCTCTCCTCACTGAACAAGGTGTATTTTCTCGTTAAAAAGAGTATTTAGTTTGTATTGTTTGTACTTATCATGCACAATGGTATGTAAGAATATGTTATATTATAAGTTAATTGTCATAAAACAACGTCGTCTTAGTTTCAAATTTTAATAGTCTTAAAACGGGTGGCATTCAAGGACTTTACTTAAAGTTACACTTTAAATTCCCTTCATTACAATTATTCGGCTTGTGTCTTGTGGGAATTAAGGTAAACACAAAAATATGTCGATACCAATAGTGAAATAGTCAATTTGCATCTCAAACTAATATCAAGAATCCACTGATATTATTTAAAACTACTTAAAATATGATCTTTACTTAAAATATATTTAGCTTAGATGTATATTTAATTGCATCTTTTGTGGTCAAAGATCTCTTCTTTACAGACAATCCGAATATTTCTTAGATATTTGCAACTTTAATGATTTCAAGTATTAAATTTTGAACTTTAGCAGATCTTTTCAATGACGTCATTACAACAATAATGAACTTTAGCAACAATGACATGGAATCAAAACAAAACGCACATGCTTTCAAAATGCTCACTTAAATCTCAAAGGAGGTACTGTATAACGTACATTTCTGAAAAATAGGCTGCGTAAGTGAGGTTTAAGCCAAATTTAATTGTGACATTAACATAAAACATAGAGACACAAGACATATAACTTTAAAGGTATCTCCATTCATAATGTTGTCATTCAAGTCTAAACGAAGGTAAGGACATTATTGTTTTAATTTAAGATGGTGAAACTCAGCAATATTATAACATGTATATTAAATAGTTTTTTAATCGTTTAAATTTTGGTTACTAATTTTATATCCAAGTTAGTTTAAACACTTAAATATAATTTTAAAATACGTATCTCCCTTTTCAGTAATGTTGTTAAGGTCCGTTTAAAAACGTGTGTTTATTTAAGACCTGACAGTTAATTCATTTAAGTGGTGATTATTCGCTATAACTAAATCTAACATTACTTTTAAGTTTGCTAATCGTTTAAATTGACACTGTTTATATTTATAATGGTGACGTTTGTCAGACCACAACCCTCTACATTGTCACTTTTCCTTCCGTACTGCGAGTCCCAGACGAGGTGGCAACATAAAACACTTACACAAACACACTTTACTACTTACACCGGCCAGCTGAGAGTGCAATGCGACGTGAGCTGCGCTCGAGCGTGTCAGCCGTTACGCGCATGTCCCCTGCTAAGCTCTGCGCAGCTCAGTGCTCACCCCTGTCCCCGCCCGCATAGCGGCGCATAACGGTGCGCACTGCAAGCGCGCATGCGCCTGGTCCTTGTGGGTTTCGTGACCCCCGGGGAGTACCGCTAGGCAACCTTTGTATCCTGAGTGCTGAACATCACAGGAAACACCGCCACAGCTTCGAGTGTGATCTGGGTTTCCGTCAACTGTGTAGAACTAAAGTAGGTTTTAAAGGTGGTTATGAATAAGTGGGAGTATTGGCTTTACGTGTTCCATACCTCGTAACTTCCAAAATCAAATCAATCAAATCAAAATCCTTTATTGTAAGAGACAGTTTTACAATTGTATAGCAATCGTCATTTTTTATCACATAGGCTACAAGTGAAAAATAAAACATGATTTTTTTAAAAATATATACAGTGAAAAATAAATTATACAGTAATTAATACTTATACAGTTAAGTTAATTCATTTGTTAAGTTGGCACTTATGGTTGGATGTCAAAATTTAGGTACTCACCAACCGAGTAAAAAGCTCCGTTCGTAAGGACACGTTTTAGGGAAGTTTTAAATTTGTTACAATTGCCCTCGCGTTTTATTTTATCAGGTAGTTTGTTAAATAGTTTTGGTCCTAAATTTTGGGGAAGGGAGGCCGCGATTCCTAATCTGTGTGGGAAACCAGAAGAGAACGAACTGTATCCTTTTGCCAGAGTTTTCATTCTCCAAAAAAAAGCAGTCCGAACCATCGCAAAATTGCAATGGAGAGAGTCGTGTAGACCAGCATTCAAAAATTGAAATCGTTGACACTACCTTGCCTCTATATTTTAGAAACATGTCTTTTTTCAAATTAAAATGCGGTCTCGTAAGAGGAAGTGACATTCACTCTTATAAAACTAGAGGCAGGGAAAATTACTGAACTGGGAGACACAGAACGGCAGTTTATGAACGTTTACCTTCTCAGGTAGGAGTTCAACTCGTCAACAGGTTGCCAAATTCTATCAAAAGTGCCCCAGAGCTTAAGGCTTTTAAAACTCGTCTAAAAGGTTTTGCCGCAGAAGCACTTTATAATACAGAAGTTTATATGACTGGGAAAACGCGGAACACACTGAGGGTTAGAGTGGTATAATTTGAATGAGTAATGCCAAAATATATGTCAGAATGGGATTTCGATGGTAGAATGTGTGGAAAGTTTTAGCTTGCAGTAATTTGACGATTGCATAACATGTTCAATGTTGACGCAATAAACAATTTATTTATTTATTTGTACATATTCTTTTCCCATGGCATTACTAGTTGAGGGTGGCCATAGCTCAATGGTATACTCCGTTCTTCGCAACAAAACCACCTGGGTTCAATTTCCAGTGCTGCAATAAGAAACATGTTACACTGGTTGCTCTTTGTGTTCGAAAATCATGTTTAGCCGTTGGTTTATTTCCTTAGGTCGTCGACCTAATGCGGGAAATAATCGACCCTAGTTTTTAACAAGACAACACCTCACCATCCATTAAAATCCCCTAGGCATTCATCCTATTTTCACCTTAAAATAAACTCTAAAATAAAGCCTTAAATGAAACCTTTAAAATAACATAAAAGTAATCAGTGTCAAATTAAAATACCAAGAATTAAGTGTATGCACTGTAAATGTTCAAAATGGTATGCCTAGTTTCTTTTTATCGTGGCCATCCAATACGCTAACATCACAAGTCATGATTTAGACATTGTTTTTTCTTGTTAACCATTACTAAAAATATCATGTCGACCACGCAGAAACATGTATACAGCGACTATATTCCTATGGAGATCAGTGGGTTCACCCCGTAAGTCTAACCTTAGTAGAAACATCAAAGAATACAGATGTCATTTCGTGTAAAATTCAAAACACTCCAAATATTTCACATGCAATTACTTCGTCAAACCTACTCCTGTCTCACGTGCTTCTAGCATTTTTGAACACGCCTACACACAATCGACCTTTGTTCTATTCAAATCGCACTCGCCGGAATGTTGTGTAAATAGAAACTACTGGTTCACAGAGAGCAGGTACGGATTCAGAGAGAGTCTGTACATGTGTGTGTATATAAACATGAGAACAATTAGCAAGTCAGATGATGTTGTGGATCTGTCTGTCACTAGTGAATGTCATTACACGCACATGTTCACAAGTGGACCGAACTGCTAACTGCGCTCTTCTCTGAGTGCTCTAGTTTGTTTAACAACTGTGGTTATTTTTGAAATCAGGTAGTAATGTTTGGACATATCTCGACGCTTGAGTAGTTGGCGTTTAAGCTCATGGGTTGGATGTGAGGAAAGTCTTTGAAAAGGTAACATTAGAAGCTTTGGTTTGCTTAATGATTTAGCCCTTTATTTTATTTTATGGTATTGGTTCCATGTTTAGCTAAAATAAAAATAATCAACCGCCATCTTAATCTGGTTGAATGGAGTTTGATGTTTTTAATACACATGTTGGGTATATACACACAAGTGTTTATACCAAATTTAAATTAAATCAGTTTATAATAAAATAGTTTATATACTTATCCCGTAGTAGGAAATTCGCTATGACTCACGGTAGCACTTGTGGCTACACGTAAGCTATGTTTAATTATTCTTAAATATCCATATTCTATATTTTGGTTTCTTTTTATGAGTATATTTTACAATATCATCTTTTCTTTACAATGCATTTATCACATGAATATACTCATTGTGTAGATTATGCTTACTGTATTCTTTTTACAACTACGTTCGTATTCTATTTTTAATTCCCGTTTCTCGGTTCCCTATTTTGAGTTTTACGATAAAATAATATTTATAACAGCCGATTTGACTTTTAAAGGTTAAATTCGTTAATTACCTTATTTCAATTGATGTGGCCTAATAGTTCTAAAGCAACCACTTGCATTTACGGCGGTCCGTTTTGCACCTTTCAAAATAATTTTAAGTCAATAAACAATGTATATTTAGAAACCAGATACATTTTTTGACTTGTGCATAGAGCCCGCTTTCTATTTATTCGTCGACTGTTTCAGAAATAAACGTTGAAATCGTCCATGTTTTAGTGCTTTTCAGCTGTATTTTGAATACTTAAAACGCATAACTGTGAAAAAACGTTCTATATATGTGTCTGAAATCTCGTACGGTTTCCAAATAAATTGTGTTTTGGAGAAACTACTTTGAAAGATGAAAAACGGCCGCGGTAAACCCATGCACTGAAGCATCATCGCGCAGGTGAGGCGGACCCTTAAGTTTAACCAACCTTTAATGGTTATAACGCTCTGAGACTTCAGGTTATAAAACTTCAACCACCGTTATAACAGAGAACTAAAATAACAAGACTTGCGGTTATTCGGCAAAACGCAGCTTCTCAAGGAAGTGACTCTGTTGGTGGGCGCTGTGAGAATTGCCTAACTAGGAAATAATTATACTTGTCATTTCCTGTCAAGACGAGATCGAGTTTTACTGTTGAAGATAGAGAGTTCATTGTTAGAGTTGCCTCGGTGGGTTTTAATGATGATAAGATATTATAAGTAGAAAGCGTTAAAAACAACTAACAAATGGAATAGTTGCACGCAGCCTAAGAATGTAAGGTTTCTACACGACGATCACGTTTACGAAGATGATGTATTAATAACATTTTAGACATTCGTTGGAAACAAAACGTCTGTGCGAAACACGTCTAAATACATCTCGGCCTGCTTCTCTTAGACAAAAGAAGTGCAAACCGTGTTTTCTCGAAAGAGATCTGCCCTGGCCTATCCGATTGACAATGGGTGAATGACTCGCCAATCAACAGCTCCATAGCTAACCAACCCATTGTAGTTTTTCTCAGAGAAGTCGGTATCACTGTTACAGTGATCGTGATCTATAGTAGTTAGAGACCAGTGACCATATCTAATCGACATCGCTTGTGGTGGTGAGAGGAGATACTAGTTAAACCTTAATATTCGCGAAAAAGGTAAAGTTTAACAAACAAAGTTAGAACTACACAGTTATTTCTACTTTCAACCTCGAAATTTGCCTAGCGTTATCGTAAAGTCACTTTACAAATTGTTAGTGGTGACTGCGGGGATCGAACCCGCACCAGCGGAGTGATGAGCTCTGGAGTTGCCAACATGCCTAGGGTCCACAAAACTCAATATGGATAGAAAACAAAACTAATTCAGATAAACATTAAGTTTAGTCTTGTTTTAATCGACGCGTATTTTAAAAGAACAGCAAGTATTTATTTGTTTGACTTAAACTATATTTGTTGCATTTGTTCCTTCATGTTTAAAACAAAAACAGACTAACCAAGTATTATTATTGTTCAAAAGATGACAACCACTTCAACGTTAAGAGCATATTTGAATTATTTCAATTATTTATGCCTATGCCAGAAGGTTATGGGGTATAGTTTTCAAGTTTACATTATGTACAAAATTAATCTCCATTTGATTTTTTAGTTTATGTATCCTTGGTGTTATATTGTCTTTTTATATTATTGCCGTGAATATGTGATTTTGATCATATTGTGAATACGCTAAACTCTTCTGAATGTAGTGTTCATCTGTATTTTGGATGTATAGTTGATTTTTAGCAGTAATAAGAGGAGGGCAAAATAAGTAATTCAAACAAGTTCTTTATTTATACCAATTTTAAATCAGTCAAACTGTTTAATAAATACATATGTTATTCTTACCTAAAGCTTTACTTGAACCAGGTTAACATCTTCAAAGGATCTAGACTTGGACAGTTTTACTTATTTTAAATTATAAGTTTTCGATTACATCAGCCTCAAGACAATGGAAGTTCTTTAATACAAATTGATAACTTCAATTTTATTAAGTAAAAGGAAAGAATGGACTTTTCCAGCCCTTTCCGGAGAAAACTACTCCTAACGTTTCGGGTAGTTAAAAACTCCACCCGTCTTCAGAGGACTACACTAATCTAAGAACTACATTTAATTAATATCTTAACTTAAGAACTAACCTAGGACTATTCCAACCAATATTTGAAAATACCGCTACATCATAATAATTGATGGCTTGTCAAAATTACAATTACAAATATGAACAAGTAAAAAGAGGACACGTTATAAGGATAAAACTACATGTTAGCCTTAACATACAATAAATAGCTGAAAAAACAAATAGCTGAAAACACAGAGATGTGGTAGGTAGTTATTAATTGAAAGGATCTCACCCAGACTCGGACCACGAACCTCGCACTACGGGGTTATTTCGAGGTTATAAATTTCAATTTTATTTCAAATCAAATTTATTTCAATAAGATTAGAATAGTCTGGACCCTCCAATAAATTTAGTATTTTATAAGAAATAAAGCATTCTTGCTCATTACAATAAACCCCCTTCTTTTTAGAACGTATATAAAATCCTCAACAATTTTAAAAGTACCCGCGGTAGATCACATGGTCAGTCAGCGTGATAACCGGGTCTCAGTCTCGGTCCCTGACCTTGCCCCCCTGGACCCCCCATGACCACCAGACCCCCCTTGTGTGTGTGGGGCTCCTCACGTCACTTTCTCCGGAAAGTGGGACCACTCTTGACGCCCGCGGTCCGCCTGTCATCTCACCAGGACGTAACAAGATGAGATTTATAGCGTTGGACTCTTTGTGCTTTTGTTGCCTTTTTTCACACTTTGTGGGTCATTCTGTCGTTCTTTTCTTTGTTAACTGGCGCAGGACTGTGTTTATGGCCAAGTTATTGTTAGGTAAACTGTCAGGTCGAAGGAGGAAATTATATTTAACCTCGTTCTTTTCTACGATTAAAGAAACGTTAGATTTATCATTGTTGTGCCAAAAAAGCAGTAATAATAACAGTAATAATCTTTTGAGTATTCAGCGTTTGTAGCTGTTGGGAACAAACACTTCAACCTAACTGGTTCATCATCCACAATTCTTAAAGCGTTCATAGTTGTAAGCGATTGAACTTGGCCGTTTGTTACTATACAAATCGTACTGTTATTTTACTGTACATTCAGGTTCAAATAGTTGTTCTGATCGTAAAACAGACATAGAAAAAGTTTGATAATTTTAAGGTTTGTTTCCGGCGACAGTCATACAAAAGCAAACTATAACAACAACAACAACAATTCGTTTATTGTCAATTCTTACAATTTATAAGTATTGTTTTATGGACAATATACTAAAGTACCACAAGTAAGTCTTCAGCATAAATAAACAATTAAATTATGAAAATCTACCTAGCTATAAACTCTCTAATTGTATAAAACGAATTTTGGGCAAGATAATTTATGAGTTTGGATTTGAATTGGTTTGAAAAATAACTTTTAATGTTGTCAGGAAGTTTATTGTATAGAATTCTACCGGCTTCAATAGGAAGTTTATCACATAACTGAAGCCTATGGTAGTTCGGTGGAATATAATTTTGATTTCTTGTGTTGTACCAATTATTTTGATAATTGTTCACATCAATAGAACACTTAGCCCTAAAGAACATCAAGGTTTCTAAAATGTACTGAGAGCATAAAGGCAATATGGATAAGGATTTAAAATGTTCCCTGCAGGACTCTCTAAATTTTAGCCTACCAATTATTCTAATTGCTCTTTTTTGTAGAACAAAAATCCTGCGATTTTTGTTTCAGAGCAGTTACCCCATAGGCATAATCCGTAAGATAAATGGGGATGAACTAATCCATAATATGCCAATTTTAAAACGTCTTGGCTGCAATGAAATGACAGTTTTCTTAATAAAAATAACCATTTGGATACTTTGCTACAGACAAAGTCAATATGGTGATCCCAAGACAGTTTTTTATCTATGAAAAGGCCTAAAAACTGTACGTGGTCAGTCTCTTGAAGAGAAATGCCATTAATTGTTATATTATGAATACTATCGTCTTGCCTATGACTGCCAGTACTAAAACCGAAGTTAATATAACATGTTTTGGACAAATTTGTATTCAAATAAAGCTGCCTAAAATATTCTACACAACTGTTGGTTTTTTCAATAGCAAGCTCTCTAAGCTCAGTATAGCTATTGCCATTAAAACTCAGAGTTGTGTCATCAGCGTATTGTAAAATATTGCAATTGTTCAGATTATTATCGAAGTTAATTTTAGAGCATTTATTAACATACAAAATGAATAATGCAGGACCAAGAATGGATCCTTGAGGGACTCCATAGTCAAGATCCATAACTTTTGACAATTTATTTTCTACTTGTACTTGTTGACTTCTCTTACTCAGATAGGTCTTTAACCTATGTTATAAGCCTTATTGACTCTGGTTTTCCGTTAAGTCAATAGATTTATGTCACGTTTTGATAAGTGAGAAAGTGGTAATTTGGCTCAGCGGAGTCACTAAAACGTTTAATGGACTTTAAATTGAAGTTTACTTAATTAAAAATCAATGAAAACTGTACGTAAGGGGTGTTTCAGGAAAAGGCATGTTTTTGAATTGTTCTTTTGGGACGAAATTCAAGACCACAGCCATTACTGCGAACCCTTAAGAAACAAGAGAGGAAATAAATTATTTTCTATCTCAAATAGAACCAAGTCCTTTAATTAGTACACCACTTATGAATTCCTTTGAGTCGTGCAGGTTAGCTTTTCTGGGAGACATTCTTCAAACTTGATCATATACGTATGGGATAGTTCATTATTGTCAACTCGTTGCCAAATTCGATCATTAAGGCTTTCAAAGCTCGCCTAAAAGAATGTGTATTTCATAGCTGGGAGACCACGGAAATCCTTTCTCGACAAGTATGTTTGAATGATACTTTGGCAGAATGCGTACAATTTTAGACTATGTTAACATCTGTTATTTCGTGTTTTTGCCTAATGGCTTATGTTCGTCCCAAACATCTTCACATTAGATTTAACTTCGAAAGAACTTTATCAAGCCAGTGATTTCCGTAGCACGAAATAGAGTAATGAGGGGCGATAGTGACGACATCACTCGTGAGTTTACAGTCGCCCGCTAGAGCGCAGCACCGCGCGGTAATTGTCAGATAATCTGGCTCTAATGTTCCGTCTGTTTTATTTAAACTCAGCTCAGCCGAGAAAGAAGCACCGGATTCTCCTTTGTGACAAATTGCTTCCGCTTACCTTGCCGAGGCAAACTTTCCCTGCGTTTGTTTGTGAAATATTTGCACAATGTAAGTTTGGAAGCCAATACTGTGTCGGGCTTTCGATACTACTGCAGTACTTTTAACAAAGAGTGAAACCCAAGATAATACTATGGTAGGTAGATAGCGTACAGATGCCACATGGTTGAGGCAGCAGAATCAACCAAGTTCGGCAGCTCATGTTCAGATAGCGCTGCGAGCATTGCCATCTCTCGCCGTCATTCTCCCCTCGATACCACATGCTCGAGCTTGTTCGATGACGATGACTTAAATGTAACCATATTGTGTGATTTTTGAGATCGAACAAATTTGTGCGTTCGTCAGTAGTTCTACTTGAGACTTTTGAAAGAGTTCACTAACAGCGCTATTTGTGCTTGGGCTGCCTCGATTTCCGTGCCTCAGCCATTCTGTATCCATGCGCAATCTACCTATCAAACATTATCTTAAAGTAGCGAAACAGTAATTTCCCTAAGTTGTAGAAATTCACAAAGCGCAGTTAAGATCATTTTTGTTCACTCTTCTCTTTAACAGCAACACGTTGAAAAAAGAAGATATCTAATTTGTAGTGACCTACTGTTGATCCAAATAATCTCAATTGTAAGTTACTCAAGATGCCAGTTAATCAGTAATCAGTAACTTAATTGCAAAAACAAAACAACGTGTAGGCAAGTACAACAAACACTTAATATATGTCTAAAAATAAAATGTATAGATCCATAAAAAAGTAAATTAAATAAATACATGATTAGTTAAAGCAATAAAACAAATATAAAAATAATAACCAACAATTAAGATTAAAAAAAAATTTAAAAAGAACAAAATACAAATCAAAAACTTCTACAAACAATCTTCTAATGGCTAAGCTTAATGTCATTATTTCTTTTTATTAAAAGGTTATCCAAGAGAATCACAGGACATTTTTTGAAGTTAAGACTTACTTTGTCTGCTTTTGTTTTGCATTATTAATAACATGTTAACGATTGCGTTAGAACCATTAATCAGTCTGAAATAATATGTAAAGAACGGAAAAAGACAAAATTTAAAGTTTAAAGTCTTTAATCTTCCATAAACTGGTACTGAGAGTTGTGTGAAAATGTAAACAGTGCAGATTGTAAACAACTTATTTTAGGATTAGCTAATCTCCGCCCAATGTTAGAATTGAAAACTGCCCTGAATGACATTGTATAGGCACTATAAAATTTCTGCCTTACCGTTACTATCACCTTTCTTCAAAACAAAACACTTCAATATCAAAACAGAACTGTACAAGTATTGTGTTCGCGATGTTTACTTTTCGCGTTCTATTTCCCTAACTGCTCTGTTTCCAGCGCAGCGGGCCGGCGCAACAACAATGCTGTGAAACGCTTCAACAATTTCACATCCAGTGTTCACAGCATCCAATGTCGCTTAGTTTTTAAACAGTCACAGTTTAGTGCTCAGAAGCCTGTGACAGATGACCTACTCTTATGTCAACGGCTGGATCTTTTGTCTGATATCATCTTTGAGCTTATCTTTGTGTTTGGTCTTTGTTCAGTTGGCAACAATGGTGTTGAGAAACTGATCAGCTGAGAGGTTCCTCTCTTTGTAGTTAATTAGTTAATCGCAGAGTGCGTGATTGTAGGTTGTAATTAGGATGGCCTAATCGTTGGTGTTGTAATTTGTTTGGTAGTTCTTCAGATTTACTAATTTTGTAGTTATTTGTATAGTTTTGAAATTTTGAAGACAGCCCGTTCAGCTCTTTGGTGAGGTTTTAAGTACTCTCTTATCATTCTTAATTGCTTGCGTACTTGATGTGCTCTCCATCATCTTCTTCACGGAGAATTGATTGTCAGAAATAAAGATCTACGTATTTACGCACGATTCTGTCTTCCATAAACTCAAATGGCAAAAAGCCTCAGCTGTAGAACGGTATCTCCAATAAATAAGTTTTAAGTTTATTCTTTAATTTGTTGACTTGGAGTTCTGTGACGGTTTTTGGTAGGAGGTTAAAATTTACCTTTTATTAAATTTGGACTGTTTTCTATTGTTTTCAACCCTGTGAAGTAAATACAACTTGTATATTCCCCTTGTATTATGGTTACGACTATTCGATAATATTAACTCGAGCTTTCTGTTTGAAGACAATGGTTGGGTAGATAAAAGTAAAACTAGAATGAGTATTTTGAGCTCGCTTAAAAATGGCTATTAGTTTGTTATGAAGTATTATTTTGTATTATTATTATTTTTAGCAGAACCAGTACTTTTTTACATTTGCTTTTCACGGGCCTCCCCAAGCGTAAGGGTAATACTCGTAGGACATAATGGAATTTCAAGTGCATGGCATTCACTGTTTACAGCTGTTTTCCTCTCCGGTTCCTGTGATCATTTTAAATAATATGATTTGCTGAATAAATTTGTTTGCAAGTTTGTTTCATGTCCGGCACCAAATTGAGTTTTCAGCTCAGAATTCAGTCAAAAATACTCAATTTGGTAGTTGAAAAAACTGGTAGTTCTCTACGGGTTTACTATCTAGTGACAATATAAATCTAGATAGTTCTGGAATCTAAATAGTTTTCGAAATTTAAAGAACAACCAAACTTATACAGTATTTAATCTGGCAATCCAAATCTACACAGGACTCTTTGTTTGTGCAATGAAGTCACACAGACCAAACAACAAATACAAACGCTAAATGACGTATCCCATTTCTAATCTCTGCAGATGAGCTAAACAAACAACACTGAACCCCTCATCTTTGTTTCTGAACAAACGGTTGATTCAGTCACGGAATTGACAGAGACTACTTAGTAACTGCGACTGACGCACAGAGTCAATGACTCATAACAGGAACACTTCGAGGAACGGAGAAAGTGAAGAGTTAATTCCACCACAGTCGCTGCAGTGACGGTACAACACCATGATACAGAGGCACGTGCAGGACAATATAACGGTGCTGATTGGTGTTTTGTTTTTGTGTTGCTGTTTTGTTTTATTGTTTTTTAAACTGTATTGTTGGCGAGGTAGTAAATCGATAATGGACCCCGTCATGCGTTTCGTCGTTAGGATAGAGGCGTTCGCAGCTCCAGAAATCACGTTAAGCGTATTTCTTGACTTTTGGGGTTTGAGCGGATCCATGGTGTCGCGTGTGACTCCGGAGCTCAAACGAGACTTAGCAGCAACGCTAGGTAAAGGTCGAGGTTGAGTGGTAAGGAGGACTTATAATTCCTAACTTCACCTTGTTAAACAAGGACTAACTTTACCATTTTCCGGCAGTGCACATCACTTAGTAAGCTGCCCTGTATAACACGGTATATAAGTAAAACACGATAATAAAGTTCAAAATCATATTTTGAAAGAACAAGTTTTTAGAACAGTTTACTTTCAATGTCAAGAGTAGAAAAATGTAGAGATTTTCTCATTCCTACAGTAGTTTTTGTTGAGTTACAGTTGTACATGTATTTTGATAAAACTAATTATAATAAATTTTAAAACTAATATTCTACGCATTTATTCTCAAAGCAACGAAGCTTAAAACTAAACAAAATTACATCCACTACCATCTTTGCAGTTCATTTAAGACTATAAGAGTTTATGTAGTTTTATTTTAAATCTTAAAGCTTCTTTATCAACCTTGTAATGTCTAATACCAAGTTCCAATTGAGCTTATAACATAGCTGTACAATGATTAGCTAGGAAAGTTATTTTATAAGCCCAATTGGAACTTTGTATATTAGTCATTACAGATTGATAAAACAAACTTCTGTGTACTGATTTTAACATAAAATTAGCTTGTTTTGATATATTACGTGCTAGGGCAATATTGCATGATGGAATACCAAGTGGATGTAACTGTTACTGGTATGTATGTTATACAAATTTATATAACGTACTTACCGGCTGTTTAAAAAAAGGTTTTCTTTTCTGCCGGGTTTCAAACTAATTATAAAGAATGTACGACTATATATATGAACTTTTTAGATAATCTAAACCAATTTTGAAACATTACGTTTGTAAATACGAATATTTTGAGCTACGATTTTTGAGTATAAGCAATCTATGCCACATGGCTGAGGCAGAAAATCAACATAGTTGCGGCAGCCCGAGCACAGATAGCGCTCACCGTCCAAGTTTGCCCAAAGTATGCGCGTGCGCCAGTAAATTCTATTTGAGACTCTTAAAAGAATTCTCTCGCAGCGCTATCTGGGCTTAGGCTGCAGCAACTATGTTAGGTTTCCCACCTAAGCCATTCAGCATATGCGCACTATCTACCTACCATAAAATGATTTTGATATAAACATGTACTAACGATGTTATTCCTATGTTCCAGATGCAGTGTAGAAGAAGCCAAGGATGTAGTGATGAATACTGTGATTTCTGAAGCGCCTTCAACTGTTACGTAGGCAAACAAGTAAACATGACTGTAATGTACTTGCCGCAAACTTTATGCAGAAATCTACAACTAATCTGCACTCGCCTTCGGCTCTTTTATAAGACTGTCTAAAACATAAAATATAACTTTTAATTTACTAATATTTAACTAATTAAACAATAAAATAGTATGTGTATTAAAATTATCAATTTCAATTGAATTGTTTTCCACATTAAAAGTCAGAATAACATACCTTAAAATATTGCGAAGATGACGAAAATTTAGTGTTAAGTTATTAGCTATAAATGTGAACACAAACGTATATGTAGATTTAAAAAAGTCATAGACCCAAAATACTTTGACAGTTGTACACCTTATAGGTGTTTATTCTCAAAATAAGTACAACTTGTACTTTGTAATCGGTCAAAACTAGTAGAAGGAACGGTTTTCTATTTTATGGTAGTTTTCTTTCATTACGTAATTTTAATTATTTTACTTAATACAAGCATAAAAATGAAAATCTTGTTACAAAATACAAAAATATAAATAAAATAAATAACACAATATTGTTACTGATTGAATATAACTTTGAACTTACGAGTAATTCGCCTTTTTACACAATAAAATAGAATAAAATATATCCAAAGGCAGGTGCTATTTTTTGAATCCTGAATTTGGTACTGATACTGTGTGTCTAATGATCTGTGTTAAAGAAAATCGCTATGAAAGCTAGATATTTAAAATTTCTTACTTTTGTTAATTGTTTAACTATTTGTAACTAACTGGTTTGAAACGTAGGTTGTTGTATATATTACGAATTAATCTGACCAAAGATCTTAAAATATGTTTCTTGTTGAACATTTCTTGTGAAATAGTTGCTAAGTTTAAAAATAACTATTATAGGTACATGTTAATCTCAGAAGATTGTGTTTAAAAAAAGGGTATTCTTGTTAATATAGTAATTTATTATTAGGTTATGAACTATTTTAGCTTAAGTAAAAGTGGACTGAGGACGGAATTAAATTGTTGTAATAAATATTTATTAAAAAACCACAACCACTCGTTTTTTATTTGACCTTATCGCAAACGACATAAAAATAGCAGTGCTAGATTTATTATCAACAACAACATGCATACATACAACCCTCTTGTTGTAATAAAACTACTTTTCATGCAGTTGGAAAAAAGATTTGTACTAAATACTAACACTGGACTGGTCATAGGAAACTAGACCTTAAAACTATAAGATAAATGAACCTACTAAAATAAGTTTGACAGCCTCTGAAGGTTCTTGTACCTTTTAGGATCCACTAGTATAACAACTGAACTTATCGGTGTTTTATAAAACGTTACAAAAACCTTTGCATAACACGCAGGTATGGAGATAAAACTGGCCCATGGGAAATATGTAATACATTGTGTGTGCCTTTGTCGTATTTTCAAAATTAATTTCCGACTTGTTTCTAAGCATTTTGTCTTAGTTACATGTTTTCTTGAGAAATTTAAATGTATTCACATTTTACGCACAGCGGCTTTCGCCTTTATATGTTTCCAATTTTTCCAAAAAGATTAGTAGAAACCTTTTTTAAATGAGGGTGTGTTTTGAACTGGGAATTGCTGTTCGAGTAATTTTGTATGTGCTTTGTTTTGAAAAACACTGACCCAACTGCGAGTTTTTAGGGTTTGTGGACTTTAATTTAAAGCAGGCACAAGAAGCAGAACACGTGAAGGTAGGTAAACATTTATTACAGAGGCAAACAGCCAGACTCATACACGTTTTTCTTAAACTGCGGCAAGGGTTGTGTGCCAGTCTTAACTCTCTTCCAGTCAGCTTAAAATGTGTTTTAAAGTTGTTTTCTCATGAGACAAACTAAAATCGTGTTACAGGGGACTGCATCGGTTTGTGTTTTCCAGTTCCAGGTACGGGTCTTGCCACGCATCCCTTAAGGGTATTCACTAAAATATAGTGTAAATCTAAAGTTCACGTTCAACTAGGCAACACCTATGTATAGGCTATTATTTAAACATGATTCCCCTGAACTCTGAGAATAAAGCAGGTATTATTTCCGAGTTGAAGATAATATAGTTATAATATAGAAAAATAACTCACAGTTGCAAATTAACTAATTTTGGTTAATATAAACTCTGAGTTGTTTTTCTATTTATATAGAACCTTTTGGTATTTTTAAAATTTTTAGTTATAATATAGTTATAAATATAATAATATCTAGTTTATAACTCAAAACTAATTTTCGATATCCGTAAAGCCACCGTTTTACCGTTTTGAGTTTTTTTTTATAAAACGTTTGTACAGATAGTTAAACTGAAAATAATGAAGTTATCGATAGTGTATAACTTAAAGACTTTCTGCTAAATAAAATCATGGCAATTTATGTTTCGTTTATTTGACGGACAAGGAGTAGAAGAAGTATTGAAATATTAGTTGGCAAATCTAGTGACTTTTCCTTATTTATTTAACATACAACTAAAACGTTTACACTTTGAATAATTCCGAATAGTTACATAATTGATCTTAACTAAAACATAATGATAAAAAGGCCATTTATTAGGTTCTAGAAGTAAAAATATTACTTATTAAGAGAGGAACAACTGTTCTGTCGGGGTTTCTTTACAAACTGCGTGGTTATTTACTCGCAATCAACAACGTAAACATATGTCAGGATTAAACTCTGGAGCTTATTTACATCCGCTTTGTTGCAAAACCTCCTTGTTCCGACATACTCGTATATTGTGAGAAAGAACTCATTCCTCCATTGTAAAACTAATTAAATTAAATACATAAAACGCGCTCTATTTGAGTCGTTGGATAATGTTTTCTTTAAATTTATAATAATGTTACAGAATCAATATCTGAAAATTCAAAAACTAATTTTAAAAAGGTTTATGCTTTGTGTGTAAATAAAAATAGAAAAGGGTTTAAAGTGATAACTGATAAATTTCTTTCGAAATAACGTTATTAGTTTTGTAACGATGATTAAGTGTAATTTGAAAACAAACCGATTGAAAATAAGTAAAACCTCAAAACTGTCCCGTTAAGTGGAACGATCATAATTAGAATCTCATAAAACGTAGATGTCAAAATTATGGTTTTAATGATGTAGGTTTAATGATTTAGATCAAATGTATCAAGTCAATATTATCTTTCCACACATCACTCAGTATGATGGTCAATATGTATTCAGTAAATAAACGAAATTCCTTTTATTCCTGCTGTTCTGTATTAAAAAATATTTCTATGATCCTTTAGAAAAACACAACGAGTCAAAACGCTAACAGTATCAATTATAACGTACATCAAATAAAACCAGGCATCAAAATTTCCAACAAAGGCTGAGCGCAAGTTTAATTTTACTAAACCCATTCGTTTCTTGAACTCATTGAGAAGATTAAAATATTCCTGATTTGAAACTACTCCATACTGCCAGTAAAGAAGTTTCTAACTACACAAGTTAAGCGCGGGAGATAAGACTTTAGAACGAGACACTTAGTTTAAATATTCATCTAACGCTTATAAGTTCCAAAGTAAGTTTTACTCGGTACAATTGCGCTGGGATTGAAGATAAGGGACATCTGCATGACAAAACATTAACATTTTATCTCCTTCTACCAACTTTGTGTGTCCAAAATATTGAGTCTGACTATTGTACAATTTCACATCGTATAGCGAAAATTAAAGATCTAGCCTACTAGACAAGTCTCAAACTTTTAGTTCAAGATTGAAACTTTGACCAGATAACGCTCAGAAAAGTAAAAATCCTGATTATGAATGGTTTAATCTACATGCGACTATTAATAAATAAATACAATTTGTAACAAAACATATACTCGTGTGACCACCTTACGGGGCAATAACCGCTAGCTACTCTTTTAGGTATAGTATTCTTCTTTCGACCCAAAATAATCACTTGTTTGGCATACATTCTACTGACTATAATATGTAAATAATTGTATAAAGAAAGGAAACATAGCACCCTGTGAAAATTTGTGTATTAGCGCGACCGGTTTCGGCTGTAAAGCCATCATCTCGGCGAGTACAAATGAAACTAAGTATTTTGTCTTCTAAGTATGTGCTTCAATACGAAAACCACTAACCTAACTGCAAGTTTTTGAGGTTTGTTGACTTTTATTTAATATAGCCAATTACTCGCCGAGATGATGGCTTTATAGCCGAAATCTCCCGCGCCAATACACAAGTGTTTACAGGGTGCTATGTTTCTTTTCTTTATACAATATATAATTATAGTAACCCTCAGTGAGTCAATGTATGATAATGTAAAATTATATATTACGAGAGTTATCTTTTTATGGTATATATTGTTGTGTTTACATTCTTTTATTTTTAAAATAACCATTGTTACGATATTGAACTATACAATAACTATCTAATTAGAAATATTGTAGAGCACACAAAGCTAAGACCAAACGCCAAAAAGAGCTTGCGAGTGTAACTTACAGCGTTTTAACATCATTGATAAAAGAGCACGAAATGCCCAGAAGGAACTTTAAAAGTACGAAATGTCATCAACAAACAATCAGAAGCAAATACTATTCCTTGTTAGATATAATTTATTTATTATCCACAATAATTTGTAAGTGTTGTTGTACTGTGCTACTTTCTAATTTAATCTCACAAACGTATTTACATTAACAGGTAACACTATATAAATTCATCATCAATTAATATGTATACGTTATGATATTAAATGCTGTCGCGACGACTGGCCGAGCTTCCAGATGGCTCCATCTCGACACGCCACGTCAGCAACCAACAGCTGATGCTTTATCTATTAGATTGTCACAGTGGATTTCTCTCCGGTCAAACAATTATTGTTTAAGTTTGAGACAAATTAACCTGTAAGTTGTGTATGTGAAATGTGCGCGATTCAGTTTTGTTTTACGTGGTTCTTATTGTGATGTGAATTCATTTTGATGCTGACAACAGTGTTTTCAGTCAAGTGTTTAACTCTTCAATTAACGTGGTGAGTAATCTGCTAAAATTAGTTATTTTAGTTATTAAATTACTTAACTACCAAACCTGCAGATTTAGAACAATGCACATTACCGTAAGTTTAGGCCTATGTTAATGTTTACTTGCGAAACTGGGTTTACATTTTATTGTTGCTTTCTTCTTCCATAGGACATTTTATAGTCCTTTTGGCATGCAATAGCCGTAATATGTATGCTATGAAATTACAAGTTTACTTTTAAAACCAAATGTTACTTAACTCCATGGTTTTCAACAGTTGTTTACGGTGTGAATATAGTTCTGTTAATCATTCATTGAATTTACTAACGTTTTTGATTAAACGATCAATTTCAACCGGTAATTCCACTACAATGGAGTCATAAAAACAAATTAAGGGCAGAGTAAATCATCAGTGTGTATTCAAAGAGGTGTTGGCCCCGTTAAACAAATTGCACAGGAACGAAACAACTTTGCTCCTTTGCGAGTGACGGTCATTAGAGAGTTTTTAATCCTGGCGCGGAAATTAAATTGTTGTTTTGTCACATAATTATTTTACATTGTAACTTAAAGTGAGCCTTCCATAAAGTGGTTTTCATCACACTGTACTTGATACTGTAGTTTGCGATACGTTAACTAATTGCAAGACTTTTGCTAGTCAAGGCCTTGGAAAAAAAACTTTACCGACGTTCTACCATTTTCATACTGCAATAATAATGGGTTTTGAGACGGTCAGCACTGGCGTCTGCTAGTTCATACATTGTGTTCATGCACTGTAAAAACTAAAATTAAATACTATATTTTATAATACTTTTTAAAGATTATGTTTACACAATGGACCCACATTTGTAAGGTTGGCTGCATAAACTGCAAGCTATGAACCTATGAAAGTTATAAATACAGTAGTAAATATTTGTTAAATAGTTAATTTTGGTTTATATTTAACGCACTAAGTTTTTGCCTCTTTTTCACTTTAGAATTCCACATACACTATGGAATAATCCAAAACTTATCCTAAGTTGGCAGAATAATTTTATCAATCAGAACTGGTACGAAAGTGCTTTTCTTTTTGCATAAGCCTTCCATCGATTTGCACAAGAAAGTCAACTTCCCAAACCATACCTCAAATCAATATACCCGTGTTTGGCTCCGTCCCACACGAAAATTACTATCGTACGTTTGAAAAGTGTCACCGTAACGGCTTTAATTACGTAATAGTTATCATCTGATGATACCCGCATCAACTCCCACCATAGTTTAGACATATCAGACCATCACCTGCGTGATTCAGAAGTCCCGTAAGCCGTTGGTCTTTGTATTTCCATTGGCCATTGGGCTATTTATTAATGACTCATTCTAAGGAAGAGTCGGCCTTAGTTTGTAACAAGACTACACCTCATAACTCATTACTACCACTCATCACACTCATCCTTCACCACATATTTGCCTTAAAATACCCTCATGAGAGTGGTCGGCATCTCAAATTGTGAATTAGTGATTTAATATACTTAAATGCTGTCATAATTTCATACAACATATTGTTTTCTGAATCCAAAACTGTCATTTGCAGATGGTGCCTAAGTAAATTAATTTAGTTAATTTAACTCAATTTTGCGTGTGGAAAAGACTATTGCTTTGTAGTCGATAATACTCTGTAAACCTATACACCTTTCAACAGTTTGATAAACAGCTAGCTCATAGTTTAGAAAGGAATAAACTAACAACATGAAATGAAGTACATATGACTGTTCTTAACGTCCTTAACAACAACCAATAGCTTTCTTGCAGACGTAAATAGAGGCTAAAGGCAGCACAACATTTTTTTTGCAAGGGCTGGAATGTAAAAACTGTTGCAGGGTTTAAGAAGATATTTGTAAGTCAGTGATAATGTCACACAACTCTTCACCAATGCGGGGCAGTTTTCGCTTCAAGGAATAAACGAGAACTGAGAAAAAGCATTTCACTTTTTATTAAGGTTCCTTTCTTTTTTGTAGTTATTAAATTGTCCCAGAACCTCCTGACTCTTTTCAGAAACATGTACGTTGCATAACGAGTATTTATGAAAGAACTTTGACAGGAGCTATCATGTTAAGAAACAAAATACCTTTACTCTGCGGTACCTTACAAACATAACCTTCTGCTTCAAAGTGCATTTACTCTGATGTTTACTTCAGTTTACTTCCACTTGTTCATTCACAGTCATGGGTTCTCATTCTGTAGAGTGCTTTCTCGTTCATATTCATTCAAATGTTTTGTTGAGAGTAACTTCCACCTTGGACTGTTCAAACTTACACAGACCTACATTGTAAGAAGAGATGTTTGGTGTCGATTTTTGTTCGTGTTTGTTGGTCTGTCTAGTAAAACTTAATAGAATCCGTTTTAGCTTCGCACTCATGTTTTTTTGTGTTATTATGTTGTTTTGTGGAATTATTTTACCTTACGTAAATTTGGACCGAGGATGGAATTGAATTGTATAAATAATTATTTACTTAAGAAAACACAAGTTGTACACAATTACAATTGATTATATCGATTTCGACAGTTTTTATATACTCATATATTTATAAGTATAGCATTGCTAAATTTCTCATTAACAACAACAACATAAATACAACTCTTAGATAAAATTACTTTTATAGGTTGATGAAATAGCTTTGTACTAAATGCTAACACTACTGGAATGGTTATTAGAAATCTAAGCAATGATATTAAAACTATAATATTAATGAGTCTACTAAAATCAGTTGACAATCTCTGAAGGTTCTTGTACCTTTGAAATTCAACCAGAATATACGCTGAACATATCGGTTTTTAATAAAACTTTGGCCATTGGGCTTTATGTTAATAAAGTTGTAATTGTGTATGTTTAAAGAAGGCATAAGAGTTGCTTACAAAAACCTTTGCATAACACGCAGGTATGGAGATAAAACTGGCCCATGGGAAATATATAATAAATTGTGTCTGCCCTGTCGTATTTTTCAGAAGTAATTTCTCACTTGTTTCTAAGTATTTTGTTTTAGTTTTATGCTATCTTGAACAGTTTAAATTTATCCACATTTTACGCTTAGCGTCTATCGCTTTATATGTTTCCAAATTTTTCCAAAAGGATTATTATAAACCCTTTATTAAAATAAGGGTGTGTTTTGAACTGGGAATTGCTATTCGAGTAATTTCGTATGTGCTTTGTTGAAAACACTGACCCAACTGCGAGTTTTTAGGGTTTGTGGACTTTAATTTAAAGCAGGCACAAGAAGCAGAACACGCGAAGGTAGGTAAACATTTATTACAGAGGCAAACAGCCAGACTCATACACGTTTTTCTTAAACTGCGGCAAGGGTTGTATGCCAGTCTTAACTCTCTTCCAGTCAGCTTAAAATGTATTCAAAGTTGTTTTCACATCAGACAAAAAGCTGGAATTGTGTTCTAGGGGTGTGCGCCTACAACTGAAATTCTTACCCTTAAACTAACTTCAGCTGTTTACATTGACTGAACCTTAGAACTGACGATAATTCCGTTTGTTAAGGAATGTCCTCCTAGGAAGCGGTGAACGCTATTTTACGGCCGTAATATGACGGTTAGCTTGTCTTCAATGTAATTATATGGGAGTGTTTCTCTGGAGAGCAATGGTCGCTTTCATATGATTGCAATGAAAACAAAAGCACGACGTCATATTAGGGCCGTAATATATAGGTCGACGCTTCATAGGAAACTATATTTATACAACTGAAGGATTTCTTACTCTTCAAGCAATTTGGGCCGTTTATGTAATAAGCCATACATTTAAAACCCTAAAATTAAAGAAAAAGGCCATGGTTAGGTACTAGAAGTAAACTATTACTTATTAAGAGAGCAACAACTGTTCTGTCGGGGTTTCTTTACAAACTGCGTGGTTATTTACTCGCAATCAACAACGTAAACATATGTCAGGATTAAACTCTGGAGCTTATTTACAGTCCGCTTTGTTACAAAACCTCCTTGTTACGACATACGTTGTTTGAAAGAACTCTTTTTTTCATTGTACAAACAATTTAAACTAATTTTTTAAACCGCTATATTTGAGACGTTAGATGATGTTTTCTTTAAATCTCCAATAATGTTACGGAACCAATATCTGAAAATTCAAAATCAAATTTGTAAAAGGTTTAATTACACTTTTGTGTTAAATAAAATAGAAAAGTGCTTATAGAATGCTTTACAATAGCTTTAACAAGTTTACAATCTAATTATAGTAAACAGTAGGTTGAATGATTGAGATTCGATGTATCAATTCTTTCAAAATACCCGTTTCACCCATTAACTATGAAAAATTACCATGGTTAATGTATTTTTAGTAGAAGAAAACCCCCCTATTACTCTTGCTGCTTTTGATTAAAATGTGTGTATGATAAAAAAAAAAAACAGAACTAGTCAAAACACCAATAGATTCAAATGTAAAGTATATTAAATAAACCATGTACTTTGATACTTGATTTGATACTTTGCTTTGAGACACCGACCACTCCTTGAGGGTTACTTCAAGGTGGAAATGGATTAATGGTGAGTGTGATGAGTGTTTTGATGGATGATGAGATGTAGTCTTGTTACAAACTAGGGCCCACTGTTCCCCAGATTTGGTCATTAATTAATAGCCCAACGACCAATGGAAAGGTCCAATGGCTTAACGTGACTTCGAACCACGGAAGTGAACACCGTACAAAATGTGTTGGCCAATCTGGTGCGAGGCACGCACTATACCACTGACCTATCAGACCTTTGCAACAAAAATATTTTCAGAGAAAATTTAATTTTATTAAGTGTATCCGTTTCTTTAACTCATCGAGAAGATTAAAAATATCCCTGATTTAAAATCACTCCATACTGCCGGTAAAGAAGTTTCAAACTACTAAAGTTAAGCGCGGGAGATAAGACTTTAAGAACGAGACACTTAGTTTAAATATTCATCTAACGCTTATAAGTTCCAAAGTAAGTTTTACTCGGTACAATTGCGCTGGGATTGAAGATAAGGGACATCTGCATGACAAAACATTAAATTCTCTTCTCCTAACTTTGTGTGTCCAAAGTATGGAGTCACATCATCATACCATTACACATAGTAGTGAAAATGAGAAATATCTGCTGAATAAGTTTCAAACGATTAATTCAAGGTTGAAACTGAAAACAGTTAACGCTATGAAATCGTAAAAATCTTGAAGATGAATTCTTTAATCTACGTGTGACTTTTATAATAAATAAATTTTTAACAAAAATATTCTCGTTTGAAACCATTTTGCGTGGTAATAACAATTAGTTACTTTTCTCGATATATTTTTCTTATTATCCAAAATAATAATCACTTAATTGGCAAACATCCAGATACTATGTAAAGCATTATATTGACACAAGAGTTATATTGTTTGACTCAACGTACCAAAATCGACACCATATATAGAAAAATCCGTGTAAACGTGGCGTTAAATATTTTCAGAACATAAGTATAAAGTACATCTAATAGACATATAATTATACCTTCCTTTCTGTTCGCAAAATAACCACTGTTAAGCCTTTGTAATATTCAACATCCCACGTCAGTGATAGAAGAGCATGAAATCATGAGGATCAATAACTATAGGTTTATTATTAAGATACGTAAAAACATAAATAATCAGAAATAAATACTATTCCTTGTCAGATATACTTTATTTAATAATATATTTAATACTTCTTAGTGTCATTTGAACAAATGTGCAACCACAATTAAATCACCCAAACGTATTTGCATTAACCAGTAACACTATTTAAAGTCACTATCAATAAATATAGTATACGTTATGATATTAAATGCTGTCGCGACCACTGGCCGAGAGCTTCCAGATGACTCCACTCGACACGCCACGTCAGCAACCAACAGCTGATGCTTTATCTATTCGATTGTCACAGTGGATTTCTCTCCGGTCAAACAATTATTGCAGTTTAAGACAAATTAACCTGTAAGTTGTGTATGTGAATTGTGTGCGATCCATTTGTGTTGTGCGTGGTTCTTATTGTGATGTGAATTCATTTGGATGACAATAGTGTTTTCAGTTTAGTCTTCAAAACTACATAAATGTGGTGAGTAATCTGCTAAAATAATAAACTTAACTACCAAACGTACAGATTTACAAAACTGCATTACCGTAAGTTTAGGTCTGTATTAGTGTTTTACTTGCGAAACTGGGTTTACATTTTATTGTTGCTTTCTTCTTCCATAGGACATTTTATAGTCCTTTTGGCATGCAATAGCCTGATATGTATGCTATGAAATTACAAGTTTACATTCAAAAACCAAATGGTACTTTACTCCATGGTTTTCAACTGGTCTGAATATAGTTCTGGTAATTATTCATTGGGTTACTACCGTTCCACAATCAGTTGTTGATTAAACGATCATCCGGTAATTCCACTGCAATGGAGTCATAAAAACAAATTAAGGGCAGAGTAAATCATCAGTGTGTATTCAAAGAGGTGTTGGCCCCGTTAAACAAATTGCACAGGAAAAACAACTTTGCTCCTTTGCGAGTGACGGTCATTAGAGAGTTTTAATCCTGGCGGAAATTAAATTGTTGTTTTGTCACATAATTATTTTACATTGTAACTTAAAGTGAGCCTTCCATAAAGTGTTTTTCATCACACTGTACTTGATAGTGTAGTTTGCGATACGTACAAAACTAATTCCAGGACTTTTGCTTGTTAACCCCTTCTTGCGTTTTTAGTTTTGCATTCTGCAATAATTATGGGTTTTGACACAGTCATCGCTAGCGTTTGCTAGTTTATGTGTTTCTAAAGCAACGTAAAAAATAAAATTCAATAGTACATTTTATTATATTTTTTTAAGAGCATCTTTACACGGTGGACCCACATATGTAAGGTGATTGGCTGCAAAAACTGCAAGGTATGAACCTAAGAAAGTTATTAGAAATATAATAGTAAATATTTGTTGCATAGTGAATTTTGGTTTTAATTAACACCCTTACCTTTTCCTGTTTTCGTTTCAGAATTTCACATATACTATAGTATAATCCTAAACTTATGCTTGTTTTTTTCTGTAAGCTAGCAGTATAATAATAAACTTAAATTTATCGATTAAAACAAAAGGGATTGTCCTGAGCCTTAGCTTTCAATCATCTTGCACGTGAAGGTGGATTCCCCAAACCATACCTCAAATCAATGTACCCGTGTTTGGTTTCGCCCCGCATATGAATACTGTCATATGTTTGAAAAGTGACATTGTAACCGCTTGAATCGTAATAGACTTTAACGTGTTTTATAACAGTTAACGACAGATATGATAATGTTAGGATAAAATACAATATTCCGGAAATCGTGTTTTGCAATAGTTTTACTAATATGCACTTTGCAACTTTTATGGAACAGCAAAAAATAACAGTTTATTGTAAAGGTTATTAATACACCTTTCGTTGATTTAAACTCAAGGAACATTTTCACCGTATAGGAAATTTCGCTGTCAGGATTTTATACGAAATGTAGTTTTCTGAATTTAAAACTATTACTTTGCAGATGCTGCTCAATTAACTTAATTCGTGGAGATATGAAGCTCTTATTATTAGATGAATAAAATTTAAAAACTAACTTAATTCATATTTCACTCTATTTTGATTATGGAAATACATTCAAGTCGATGACACTCTGTAAATCTATGAAGCTGTAAAACGTTTTCTAAACAGCTAGCTCGTGGTCTAGAAAAATAAATTTATAACAAAAGTTAGTTATTAATGTTTTTAACGTCCTAAAAAACAATCAATAACTTTCTTGCCAAAGTAATTTAAGGCTAAAGGCATTACAATATTTTCTTTGCGAGGGCTGGATTGTAAAAACCGTTACAGGGCATTTGTAAGTCAGAGATAATGTCACACAACTCTTCACCAATGCGGGGCAGGTTTCGCTTTTAGGAACATGCGAGAACTGAGAAAAAGCATTAAGTTACACTTTGCATTACGGTTTCGTTTTTTTTTTTGTTAGCAACAGAAATTTCCGACTCTATTCTCCAACATGTAAGTTGCATAACAAGAATAATAATATTATATTGAACACGTTATTACAATATACAGGATTAGGCAAAAGTGTGGAAACGCCTTTACTTTTAACCAGTGTTTTCATCGCAACCGAACTCGGTAAACTTTAATAGAGGAAAGCAAAAGTACCTTTTAATGCATACTGCCACTTTGCCCCAGTTTTCAAAATGGGGGATTGTGGGGGGAAGCTCCATAATTTTCATAGGGAAGCCCCATCGAGTGACACCTCATTTTGAAGGTCTTAGAAAATGTTGATGAATGCTGCAAACTAGAAGTCTCTATCTTACCCACAAAAAGAAATGGCGTCCATTTTAAGTTACACAGATTTGTATTATGCGAAAGGGTGAAAACACCGTTATAACCTTTTAATCAGTTTTCCCAGCGCAACCTAACTCGGTACATTTTATTAGAGCAAATAAAAGTACCTTTTAATGCATACTGGCACTTGACCCCAGTTTTAAAAATGTGGGATTAGGGGGTAGCCCCATAATTTTCATAGAGTAGCCCCATCTAGTGACAACTCATTTTGAAGGTCTTAGTAAATGATGATGAATGCTGAAAACTAGACGTCTCTATCATAACCCAGAAAGAAATGTCCATTTTAGATACACAGACTTTATTACGCGAAAGTGTGGAAACGCCTTCATAATTTTTAGCCAGTTTTTTTTTCATTGTAACCAAACTTGGTACATATTATTAAAGTTATCAAAACCATCTTTTAATTCATACTGACACTTTTCCCCAGTTTTCAAAATGGTTGATTGGGGGGAGCTAGACTTATAACTCTGTGTAACTTAAAACCAATGCCATTTCGTTCTGGGTTAAGATAGAGACGTCTAGTTTTCAGCATTCATCATCATTGTCTACGACCTTCAAAATAAGGTGTCACTCGATGGGGCTTCCCTATGAAAATAATGGGGCTTCCCCAATCCCCCATTTTGAAAACTGGGGCAAAGTGTCAGTATGCACTAAATGGGTGCATGGGAGGTTTTATGATTTTAAAGTTTTAATTGTGTATGTTACAAGAAAGAAAAACATCTGTTGCTTACAAAAGTCTTTGCATAACACGCAGGTATGGAGATAAAACTGGCCCATGGGAAATATATAGTCTAATAAGTTGTGTGTGCCCCTGTCGTATTTTTCAAAAGTAATTTCTCACTTGTTTCTAAGTGATTTGTCTTAGTTGTATGCTTTCTTGAACAGTTTGAATTTATCCACATTTTACACAAGGCGGCTGTCGCCCTTTTATCTTTGCAAATGGTTCCTAAAAAGATTAGTAGAAACCATTTTTACAATGAGGGTTGGCTTTGACCGGTGGTATTTTGGAAATTGTTATTCCAGTAATTTTGTACTTGTATGTGCTTTGTTACGAAAAAACTGACCCAAGTGCGAGTGTTTAAGGTTTTTGACTTTAATTTAAAGCAGGCAGAAGAAGCAGAACACGTGAAGGTGGGTAAACATTTATTACAGAGGCAAACAGCCAGAACCATACACGTTTTTCTTAAACTGCGGCAAGGGTTGTGTGCCAGTCTTAAGTCAGCTTAAAATGTATTGGAAAGTTGTGTTTACATCAGACAAAAAGCTTAAATCGCGTTCTAGGTGTGAGCGCCTAAAACTGAAATCTTTACCCTTAAACTAACTTCAGCTGTTTACATTGACTGAACCTTAGAGCTGATTACTAAAAAATACCGTTTGTTAAGGAGTGTCCTTCTAGGAAGCAGTCAACGCTATTTTACGGCCGTAATATGATTAACTTTTCGATTAGTAAAAGAGTTAAAACGTTGACCAGATTACGCCTATGAAAACGGAAAAATCGGACATCGGAAATGTGACTTTTAATAAATAAATTAAACACTACCTTACGTGGCAAAACCGTTATTTACTCTTCTCGGAATATTTTTCTTTTTGTTCTAAAGTAATCACTAGTTTGGCATAAATCCCAACTTCTTAGTATGATTTGTACTACTGTGCAACCACAATTCAATCATACATTTACGTATAACACGTATAATCATACATTAGTGTGAACGAGTAACACTATTTAAATTCATCATCAATTAATATAGTACGGTAAGCGTTATAATATTTAAACTTGTCGTAACCACTGGCCGATAGCTTCCAGATTACTCCACTCGCCACGTCACTAACAAACAGCTGATTCTTTTATCCTGGCTCGTAGTTTACTTCCTGGCTCTCAACAGCTGTTGTTTACGTATGAATATGATTCTGTTAATCATTCATTGAAGTAACTAATGTTTCACAATCAGTTTTTGATTACACTATCAATCTGGTCTGTTAATTCCACTGCAATGGAGTCATAAGAAACAAATTAAGGGCAGAGTAAATCATCAGTGTGTATTCAAAGAGGTGTTGGTCCCGTTAAACAAATTGCTCAGTAACGAAACAACTTTGCTTCTTTGCAAGTGACGGTCATTAGAGCGTTTTTAATCCTGGCACGGAAATTAAATTGTTGATTTGTCACATAATTATTTTACATTGTGACTTAAGGTTATCCATTCACAAAGTGTTTTTCATCACATTGTACTTGATACTGTAGTTTGCGATACGTACGAACTATTTACAAGAAATTTTCTTGTCAAGGTTTTGAAAAAACAAAACTCTTGTGGTGTTTTCTTATTTTGCACACTGCAATAATTACGGGTTTTGACACAGTCAGCGCTAGCGTATGCTAGTTCATGTATTTCTATAGCAACGTAAAAATTAATTACTATCAAAAATTTAATAATTTAATTCATATTACACTTAATTTTGCTTATGGAAATGTGTTCTAGTCGATAATATTCTGTACAACTATACAGCTATCAACCGTTTGATAAACAGCTAGCTCATAGTTTAGAAGGAATAAATTTATTACATAAAATTAATTACACATTACTGTTTTTAACGTCCTAAACAACAACCAATATTTTCTTGCCGACGTAAATAGAGGCTAAATAAAGGCAGCACAACATTTTCTTTGCAAGGGCTGGAATGTAAAAATTGTTACAGAGTTTAAATGGCTATTTGTAAGTCATTGATAACGTCACACAACTCTACTCTTATAGCTTTCGCTTCAAGGAACCTACGAAGACTGAGAAATTTCACTTTTACTACAGTTTCGTTTATTTTTAGTTATTATTATTTCGCTACAGAAATTTACGTCTTTATTCTAAACCATGTACGTTACATAACGAGTATTTATGAAAGAACTTTGACAGGAGCTATCATGTTTAGAAACAAAATACCTTTACTCTGCGGTACCTTACAAACATAACCTTCTGCTTCAAAGTGCATTTACTCTGATGTTTACTTCAGTTTACTTCCACTTGTTCATTCACAGTCATGGGTTCTCATTCTGTAAAGTGCTTTCTCGTTCATATTCATTCAAATGTTTTGTTGAGAGAAACTTCCACCTTGGACTGCTCAAACTGCGTAGACCCAAGGTTGGTGTAGAACCCATTTTACTTGGTGTCAATAAGTTGTTTTTTTATTCGTGTGTGTATGTGTCGGTCTGTTTTGTAAAACTTAATAGAGGTCCGTTCTAGCCTCGCACTCATGTTTTTTTTTAACCGATAACAGCTGGTATACAAATTAGTTGAATTCTTATAATTTGGTTAAATTTTGTAGTTCCTTTCAAAACTAGGAATCCGTTTGTAGTTATCAATTTAAGGCCAAACAAATCAACTAATTTAAGTATAAAAAAATGCTGCTGAGTAATTCCTTTTGTCATAGTGGACAAACGGTAGTTTAATCACAAAACGAATAGCAGTTAAACATCATTATTTTAGACGTTGTGCCATTTCAATCCTGTACTTCATTTCCCTCACCCTTTGGTTGAGTTACATTCTACCAGTTTCTGATAGTTTTGTAGATTTTTTTGGGTCAGCATGAAGTTGTTAAGTTACCTTACTTAATGGATGACATTTAACGGAAGGGTTACTAAGCTTGTGATGATTTGAATAGTTAACGTGAAATATTGCACTACTACTAAGAAACAAGCTGTGTTAACGTTGTAGGCCTCTAGCACAATCTAGATATGATGCTTCGGCATCAACTCGCAAATCTATGGCTTGCCAGATGGTCTACTGTGTCTAATGCTGAGAGTTCAATCATCAATTTGGGAAATTACAATTTTATTTTTCATGTAAATTCTGTAATTTTTTTTATGGTGTAAAAATTGTCTGTTTTCAAACCACACCGTAGTTTTGTTGGGTTTTCCCATCAACACGTAATAATTTAACGGTAGAAATCATAAATGAATAATTGTACTATGAAAGTTAAAGTATGCGTTCGCTTAACTTTTATACGTGACAAAGCAAAACTTACCACTAGTCTTAAGGACGTAAGGAAACAATATTTTGCTGACAAAATTTACGCCTAAATCAAACCATCTCTAAATGTTCTGAACCAAATAGGCTACATTTACAAAAATAAATAAAGGTCAACCAGAAGAAATTGGTAAATCATCTAGAAAAGAAGCTAGTACTCTACTTTAGATTACAAGATAAAGTATGACATAATAGCTGTATAAGATCTGCAGTGCAGTTCCCTCTATAGATACCTTGCTGCTGGTATAATGTTACATGTACCTGAGCTTAGAGTGCTCCAGTTATCCTACACACAACATACACATTGCTGCAACCTAGTGTTGTACTGTACATTTCAAGATAAACTGGTGGCTAAAAGCTAACAAGACCTTTTGTCACGCTGAGTAATAAATATAAAATGCATCTCGTACCGATATAAATGTTTATTTAATGGACTCGACAATTTGTGTGGTCAGTTATATAGTTTTACTTAGTGTTTTTCTCATGCATCTTACGTCAGTTGAACTAACCACCAAAGATATATAAACTATTGTACCGCACCAACTTAATTGGTTTTGCCCTCTAAGAAGCTGATAAACCAAGCTTTAATAAGCACTAAAGTGCCTGATTGAATTTCCTCTCAACGTTTTACTTCGCTCCGCTCATATCCTCGCTTTGGCCTTCGGCCTCAGATTTTCTTGCCTTATTGACAGGTATTCGAGGCTGTTTGCTCACTGATTCATTTCGGCCTTGGGCCTCAGCTTGGCCCTCTATATGATTAAGGACGTTATGAGGCTGTTCGCCTTTCCTTTGCAATTTCCTTTTGAGTTTTTACTCAAATTTGCTTCGCTCACAGCCACGCGTCCGCCTTAGGCATAATATCTCATTTTTCTAAAGGAAATTCAATAATACAATTTCATCTTTGAACCAGATTATTTATTTTTATCTGATGTTGGTGTAACTTGACTGTACTATATATTGTGTAAAGTATATAAACAAAAGTTTGATTTAATTAGAAAAGTCCATACTGTGAACCTATCACACAAAAGTAACATCTGTTGTAAGATATTAAAATACTCAATTATTACCTTAAGTTTATTCAAGTCTGGGGGATCCTGGCTTATCTCTTGAGTCTAAGCCCTTAAGTCTTTCCCCAAATATGTTTAAAGTTATCTCCCACACACAGGCTTGTCCTGAGTGTTAACACATAGTCGTTACTCTCGCTGTTTGCACTGCAGTAAAAACATTGAATATCATACCTACATAGAATCTCAACTAATGGCAAAATCTGTTTGCAATCAACGGTCATTAGCTCACTTGATTTCTGTAGTGTTTATAGTACGTTTTATTAACCTTTTATTTGTACACCTTTTTACCTTTTATTATTTACATTTGTTAATACTTGTTTTAGTACGTGTTTAGTTTGAATCAATATTTTGTAATGGCTATTTTAAAACAACCGTAAAATTAATTGGGTTTGAAAAGGATAGTGAGTAAAATTTAGCAAAAAACATTCGCATCGTTTAGTTTATTAGTTAATCTGTTAGAACAGGCTATCAAAGATAAGAAACGACTGTTATAGCTTATTTCAATTTTAAACTTAACCGGTTGGTCATAATTATGAAATATTTTTGGATGGAAACTGTTTTAATTATTTAATATTTTAGTGGTTTTCATCCAAAAATATTTCATTGTTATAGCTTATGTTCGATAAGCCTTCCTAATTTTTTCTTCGTGTGAGCTATAAATATTATTACGGCCGTTTTCCATCGTTAGTGATTAAGCTTAACACAACGTTTTGGCATCTAGAATCTGATCCCACCTTCAGGTTAAAAGGAACCTAAAACATATCACAAAGTAAAAAATGAGCTAGCTTAAAATACCTAACGGAGGCTAACCAGTTAAACTCAGCCATATAACATGACTGTGATTTTGTGTGTGTTTTATTTTATCAGCCAAACAAGTATTTTAAAATTTAAAATGTAGAAATTCTGAAATCGTCAACAACCAACTTCAAACTAGAGTACATTGTGTGTATTAAACCTTCAGGTTTCGCACCACATACTCGAGGTGATTTACTAAGTAATTATGATTGAATACAAATCTAACATTGGATTTAATACACTATTTTTATCTATAAACCTAATCAATAAGACCTCAACGCAGTTTTACTCTTAACTAGTTATTATTATAGAATGTGTCAACAACTAATCAGAGTGAAATTTATTTGAAAGCTTAAATTTACTATAAGTAGGTTCATTAATAATAGGGTATCACCTAAAGCCCGAGATGGGTTGAAATAATCGAGGCAAGGCATTAATATTTATTTCAATTTAAACCTTGACAAAAGGTAACTTGATATGAAAAGAGTTCATTTACATCAGTTTTTCCCAACAAAGACACTTTTTCATACGAACCCTTTTACAATCTTGACAAAGGTTAATTGGACTGTCATATCTCACCTACTTGGTGTGAAACTAATGAGTTACTGAACAAAGAAAGTTAAATCGGCATTAAAGCCATCTCTACTCTACGGCTATTTATATTATAACTTTCTCTCTACGTTAAATGTTTTATTGATCAACTATATGAATTAAGAGTTCATCAGTTTCACAGTTGTTATTTTTATAATTATACAGTTTATACTCTTAAGTACACATAATACTAAGGGCTTGTATGAAAAGAGTTCTCTTGAAACCAGCATTCAATCTTCTGTCGAAAAACTTTTACTGTGGTAAACTTACCGCATGTATGGGTGTCCAAAGGAATTAAGGAAACTTTTAGAAGTATAAAGTGTCAATAAACTTTAGCCAAATTAAATAACATAATGGGGATTCCAGGGATAATAAGCTCAATACTATACGGAGTGTGAAAAACACTACATCAAGAGTTTTGGGGTATGAACCGTTAAAGTGTGTCATTTACTTGAAAAATTACACAAATTTAAAATCAGAAATTTCTATTTAACATTTAGAGCAAATTTTTCAAAATAGTGTTCAAAACGTTCAGTGAGCGGCACAAAACTATCTACGCCGTCCAAGTAAATATTTTCAAACCGTATCTCAACCACAAAGCTAAGAGCATCATGTTCCATCAATTTATCTTTTCAAAATCATAAGCATTCATTGAATTTATGTCTTCCATTCGAATTATTTATTTTTATTCTTTTGAAGAGAATTTATTTTAAATGAAGCTTATCGTATTAGAAAACAACGCGTTAGAAAGGATAACACCAAGACTAATGACTGTAAAAGAGATTTTACAGAAAAGACTAAAAGATTCGCACATTGTTATTAAACATACAGACAATCATTATATCAAAGCAATTAAAAGCAGTGCAATGATAAAGGTAATCCACTAATTTAGTTGCGGACATAAACAGCAATAAAGCATTTCATAATTTCCGCCGTTCCTGTGTTGTGATTAGATACTGTGATTGCGCTGAATGTTGAACCTTTAATAGCCAATACTGATTCAAGTTGTATAGACCGCAAAACCGATAATTACAATAACGCAATTTGAAATATAGTTCTTATAAGTCTTAGTTATAAGTTCTAAGTCTTACAATTGAATTTCCTTTCAAAAATGAGATTTCAAGTCGTCAGCATAATACCCCGGCCAAGGACCATGAAATGAGCACCGATCCTGACCCCCTGAACACGTTTTGAGCATTCTTTTAATACTCGTATACATATGTATATATGTGTGTCATCTCTACAGGTAGCATTTTTGTCCGGTTTACAGAAAGTTTCGTACACACGTTCACACACGTTTTCTAAATATTTCGGTCGAGCTCGTTAACCAACAACACTACCGGAAATTCCCTTCAGGAAGCGGTTTTAATTATCTAAAACAGTATTTTTTTATTCATCAATGTACGAAAAATTATGAAAATTCGTCAAGCCGTTTCAAAATGGTGGCCTAAAAGTATTTTTTCGCTATAAAAGCGCAATGAGTGGTCATATTTTATTGAAATATAGGCGTTTTCCATCCTAAAATGCGTTTTCCATTCATAGTATGTAGAATAATTTCCGGTAAAACACCATCAGTCTGTAAAAATCAGTGTAAAAAATGCAAAGGAAATTCGATTTACTCATGCCAGCGGCGCTTTAGCGCTGTGCTGCGTGTCGGTCCGGTTTTTAAATTTCGTCCTCGTATGGTGACTGTTCGTTTATTTGGTCGTAAGTTTTAAATTAACCCTTGAATAAAGAATCCAAAAAGAGATTTTGACGTTGATGCCGTCAGTTTGCTGTCAAATTCCTCACTCTTCCAGAGTCTTGAATAATGAATGTCCATGATATTGCTTCTCTTCTCTACACTCCACCTTGCTCAGTACTCACCTCTCTTCCTTGTTGATACCAGTATGAGTCAACCGGAACAGCTGTTGACTGGAAAAATATATAAAAGAAACAATACTAGATAACTTGTTTCTTTCCACTGAGGATTATTAGATGGCAACTGAAAATTTTATACTAAATCAAGACAACAGTGGAAACTCTTACCTTTTTAGCCTCCTTACACTTATATTACATTAGCACTTACAATTATTCAGGGTGTTCTTTAAGGGGTGTCACAAACTTTGGGCTTGAGTTTATTGGGTCCAAATAAAGAGAAAATGAAGAATTACGTTATTAAAAAACTCTTTATTTATCATAATTATATCCGCCGTTTTTTAACTAATTATTTGTTTGATCCCACACCCCTTGGGGACATGGATCAAAAACATGTTTGAAAAAATTAACCAGTATGACATAATTTACAATTTCAAAATTGTTGCTATTTTATGGTGTTTCTAGCCTTTTTTGAGGCTAAACCTTATTTAGCGAAAGAATAGACCTGACCGGTTTACAATCAAAAAGTAAAGAATAACGTTTGTAGCAAATGTTATCATATCTAATAAAACCAACCAAGTTCATAAAATCTATTGCGAATCATCAATTTTTCAGTGGAAACCATGGCGAAAAGCAAGGTAATAAGGTGAAAGGTTTCTGGTTTTCGGCCAGAGCTTCGCTTATAGCTCTGTTATTTCTCAATCGATTTGTATGACCTTGAAATACAAAGATAGGTACAACACGTTATTCTTTACTTTTTATTGTTTACCTTACGTTTACTCGCTAATTTAGGAGTACTGTAATATCAAAAGTGCCCTAAACATATCATGAAATAGCCACCATTTTGAAATGGTGAGTTTGATCATGCTGGTAATTTTTACCAAAGGTGATCCCATATGTATACAAACTTAAATTAAATTTGAGTCTAATCCCATAAGTGGTATTTGACATAATAAATAATGAGGGAAAAACAAAATGGTGGATATCTGGAAAACGAAACGTTTTTCTAAAAAAACATTATTCTTCATTTTCTCTCTACTTTGACTTAATAAACCCAACCCCTAAGATGTGACACCCTTTTATGAACACCCTGTTCAGAATTATTAAGCTTGTTTTATTGTATTTACCAGTCCAAGTAAATCTATAATAGTTGTTTACAATCAGTTTTTGAACTGAGAGGCAAAGAAGTAGATAAATCTTACATACAATTCGGAAGAAGAATCTACCTAGTCGAAATATCTCGTATAAGGTTGAGAACAAAAAACTTTGGTCAAAGCTATAGAACGGCGACTCACTTTGAAGACAATGTCAGTTTTGATGAGGGTAAAATCACTTCGTAGAACTTCTCCACCAAACATTTCAATTTCCGAATGCTAGATTGAGCCTTTGTCTCAGGCTTTTCACGTGATATTATACGAAGCTTACTAAACAAAGAGTCGAATTTTCAACGATGGAAATTCAAATGACAAAACAAAGGTACATCTATAGAAATTTTTGATTCAATAACAATCGTTATCGGTTGAAAGTATTAATTTCATTCATAAAATTCTGAACAAATATTAGTCGGGCGTATTTGTTGATGGAACACCACTGTAGATTCAAGTGCTTCACATCTACATTATTGGCTGAAAGGTTTCATACTTTAGAAAAATAGTTATCTGCCTAGTTATACTTTGTTAGATACTTAAATTAAACTAGTAGGGTATGATCTTATTTGAAAATACATTATTGTACTACTCTTTAGACGAGCATCAATAGCAATAATTTACTACAAAATAAGATGTAAAACAATTTTTGGTTCGACAATAGTTTTAGATGACTAACTTAAGTATGTCTATTAATGGTGGTCTACCACTATTTAAAATATGTTTACCGTAAGATTTTATTAGTAGGTATTTCGGAGGGAGGTTGTAATGGGTGTACTATTGACTAAAAACGTAATAAAATGTGTTTACGTTTTTATTACGCCAGCCTTTCTCAGAAGATTGATATATAATTATTGCTACCTAATAGAAAACAACTGGAGATATTTACTTTTTTAAATGCTATAGGAACTCTCTAATTAGTAAGCTAAACTAGCACATTTCGATTTTCTATTTGGTTTGTTTGATCTGATTACGGTTATTTAACAAACACCAAAACAGAACAAAAGGAAACTCATTATTATTAGATTAATTAAAATTTTACAAATGGAATAACACTAATGTTTAAGGTATGTACTGAGGAATTTTATATTAAAATCCGGATTTCATCGTATGGAAGCTTGAAGCTCAGTATTCATTTGAATATTGAATTCTAGACCAAAGTTTTAAACTTTCTGATGCGTCTGAAAGCCCGCAAAGTAAAAATGTCGACAACACAACTTGACATGTTTCGCCAAAATTGTTGTTAAATTGAATATTTGATACTTCTGATGATGTATTTTTAGCAAAACATATCTATACTTAATATCACGTTATATACATCAAAGAAACAGGCTCATCCCAATCACTGAACTTGATTAAGTAGGCTTAAGTATCACTCAAAAAATAATAATAAAAATAATATTGGCTTTATGAAGTTGTTTAAGTTTAATTAATTATATATCTATACTTGTTATAAAAACTACATCTTTATCTACGTTCCGTGAGTTGTTTTCAAGAAACCAAAAGTGTGAAAGATGGTGTGGCCAGCCTGTCTCCCCAGGGTGTCGTGTGTCGGGTAAGTGGATAGGAGCCTAGGTCTACTCTCTTTATAACACAACCCTGTACAACAATCGAACAAAAACAACAAAACATATCTGGTTTTAATATGTTGCCGTTCAATATGTTACAACGGGTTACGAACAGGTACGTTGTCCCATGAGAACATGTTAGGGTAATTTCACAAAACGCATGTGGTTATAAACCAAGAAGTTTGAAACAAAAAGAACTGTTGAAAATAGAAACAAAATCTATTGGAAACTCAAAAATATTAAAATCGTGAAATATCAACATAGTAAACAATGAATTCTTGAAGAGGAGATTATTGGCAAATGGTTAATTATATTATAAAAATATAAAGATATTGAGGATATTCACTAATTATTCTTTCGGCAGTCATGCTGCCATCTTCAGGTAAAGAGAAAGTTACACAAAGTTTTGCACTTGTTTTTACACTTTCGCTTTACCTGAAGATGGCAGCATGACTGCCAAAAGCGCTAGTGGTGAATAAATCACTATTATTGGCCTCTTTGTATTTTTTCATAATATAATTTTATAGTAAACAATAACAATGACATACAAAAGTCGTAGGACACTTCAAACTGCGTTTAATAGTTCAGTACACATTTTATATTATTATTGAACACTAATTGGCTTTAGCAATAAATATAAAAATAGTTTAAAATTGAAATTATATTTCGGTCACAAACAGAAACCCTCTTCAGATTTATTTATAATCAGCATACACCTTTTTCAAATGTACAACATGCTTGATAAACAAAACAATAAGTAGGTATAGATATTTGTAGGTAAGAAAGGTAGATTTCGTCCAACCCACCCCGAATAGTGTGGTACATCTTATTCCTTTTGCTTGAGCTTATTGTTTGGGGTGGTTATGGGCATCAACGAGGGGCTAGATGACGAAAGCGTAATGGTGGTACAACATCGTAACATAACGATGCACTGTATATAGATATACTGATGTACTCGGCTGTTTATATTAGCACATAACAATTAGAAAATATTGGTGACATGTGTAATACGATGAAGAAGAGATGAAGAGTTGAACAACGAAATAAATGTGTGTGAACAATTACATCGAAATATAGTAATAATTGTGAGTGAAAATATTGAAAAGTATTAGAAATAAATTATCCAGAATAAAATATAGCACATGGTAACATTTTATACTAATAATACAGTAATCACATCACTTTTTGCATTTTAGCTTTTTGGTAGACCAGATGAAGAACGCTTTTCTTTTAAAAGATGTTGCTAACCAAAACAAGGTTAGTTGTGGTGTACTAAACTAACTAACCTAATAATATATTTCCAACTATAAGAGCTGGAAACTTACGTTATAAATTTGTAATGAAGTTGAAGCAGTTTGCGTATTCCTATTTAGGGAGTTGGGAAAATGTGTTTCTGAGGAACATTTTCTAATATTTCTGGAAATTGTGAATGAAAACACCTTAAAGGCTTAAAACATATAAAGGGATGTACATAAATCTACGTTTTACCCTTCAGTTGCTATTCTTAATGTTTTTAGATTTTTTTATAACGAAAAGTATTTTAATGTTGTGATATTTACTCTGTGTAAATGAACACACAGCTGACAATTCTGAATGGCATTCTGATAAGGATGCCTTTGCTGGGCCTCCAGCTGATTTTATACCCTTTGCTATCCACAACAGCTGTGCTGAATCTTTGATACTCTCTTCCTCCTCCCCTTCCCTAACAGTAACACCAACCACCCCCAAGCATTATTCCTGTTACTTCACCTATCAATCCCCTTCGTCATTAACCTATCTTCTAAGCTTCCTAACTCATCCGTTCCTCCTACTCAGAGCTTTATATAACTTAGTTCCTGTTTTCTTCTGTCTAGGTAATGACAGAACTCGAACTTGAAACTTTCTCAGACTGTCTGAAATCTTCTAGTTTCAATGGATTTGGCATTTTAAAGTTTTAGGTCGGTTACAAATCATGATGTCGTCTTCGTATGTTCAAATAATGTTCTTACACTATAAATATCCCTGAAGCTTCAAAACAAAATAATGTTTGAATTATAAAACCAAAATAACGAGGCCGACACGCAGTTAAGCACTAAAGCGCCGCTGGCATGAGTAAAGCGAATTTCCCTTGCAATATGTGATTCTATTTGACTAATAGTAACTCGAGTTGGCTACTCTCACAGCCTCGCTCCGGCCTTTGGCCTCTGGAACCACAAGCGTTATGAGTCTGTTCGCTTCAAATTAGTCTAAATGCTTTCCTTACAATAGTTCCAACATAATCTTCCACATAGACACAAATGTACATACATGAAACCTTTTCAAAATTTTCCAGTTTTTAGGTACTCGGCAAAAGTAAAAGTCTATAAAATGTATTCATAGTTACACCTTATAACTTAAGTAACAATCAATCCATATTTCGATACTTCTTATCTTATTTTTATTAACGTTGAGATATTAACGTTGTTATTGTACGATGTTAATGTAGCTAAAACGTATAACGGCCAGATGTGTCCCCATGTAGTTGGTAGCTAAAACTAACGTAAATTGAGGAGTGTTGTAGAAATGTGTAGAACAGTGAGGAGGGATATAAAACTGCAATTCTTGTCGTATCTGCTGCTGTTGTACTCATTACGTCACTATGTTTCACCAACACTGCGGTATCTGCACGAGATAAATATTTATACAAATTTTCTTTGTTAAAATTTATTAGATAATAGTTTTTGGTATTTTGTATATAGAAAACAGGTTTTTTATGCATTTTATTTATAGAGAAATATATTTTCAATGTTTGACCACCGGAGAAGATACTAAACCTATTTTGACCCTAAACTCCTCACCATATTTTTGAATATGTTAATAGTTCTTTGTTCAAAGTTTATTGTTGACGAAAATACAATTTCTGAGGTTGAAATATTGTTACGGATGTTTTACATTGTTTTTGAGTGGCATGCAGTTTTTGAGAGCATAGATGGGTATTTCGTGTGTTCTCTGTCACAGTTAGTAGGTCTGATTTATGGCTGTGATTGGTCGTCCTCTGCTCTAAGCTAGCTAATGCGGCTGTCTGGCGTCTGGCCAGGCAGTCAGTAGGCAGGTGTCACTGGCCGTGGATGAGCTTTATTTATCTTGTATTTTGAATGTTTAAACGTGTTGTGAATGTTGTATTGTTGTCTAGGCTAGTTGTTATCAAATAAAATAAGTCTAAGAAAATGTTAAACCAAAAGAAAAAAGAAATTTAACAGTTATGTCATTTGGTGGACGTTGACCGGTGAGCTTGCGCTGATAACCTTTAGGCAAGCTCATTTCCTAATGTTTTGTGTTATATCTTGGGTTACTTTTCATCTGAAGACGGGGGTCAGATCCTAGATCCCGAAACGTCGTGCTCTTTTTGCTCACTCAAAAACCAAAAATTCCGTAATAATATTTTGACGTTATTCCAATATTCGTGCTGTTTTCTAAGTACAGTAACTAGAAATACTTTTGTTCGAATAACGTTTTTCGAACAAAAGACTTCATTTAATTTTGCAAATTATATTTGCTTTGAGCTTTGTTTGTAGGGAAATTTCGCTCGCACGGGTTGGCAGCACATTGTCACTCTACTACAGCTGACTGTGAATATTTTATACCGCCTCAGGCCTTCCCTCCTCAATCCCTCCCCGCACCCTTTCACAAACACCAAACACAGTCGTGTGACTAGCTTCTAACCATATCCTTACTGTTTCTCGCTACTTGATAGAGTTCTTAGATAAGCTTACATAGTTGCTTGTCTTTTTATCATCACATTTATCATTAAAACTTTTACATTAAGGCGGAAGAGAAGAGAAACTTCATGACTAGTAAAGAAAATCTATTACTTAGTTCTTATAGATTCTTCTTCAAGAAAGTTTGACAAGCCGCATCGGATTAGAAATGATATACTCTCTGTAAGAACTTTTCATAAGCAAACTAGTTATATTTACATACCGTTATTAAACTTTTAGCTTCCCCATCTTCTTTAGAAATCTCTTTCGATACATCAAAACCAATAAAATTACGTAATGCAATACCTTTTAGTAGAGGGAATTTGTTCGAGCTAGAGGTCTAACAGAGAAACAAACTTCTTCCCCCACACAAGAAGACCCAACAAAAAGAAATCGCCGTAGGTCAACTTGCATAACCTCCTTGTTTCTCTGAAGTCGGTCAAGAAGAATATGTTATATACGAGGGTTGTTAAAAATTAAGGAGGTAAACCACTTTTATTTTTAATTTATAAATTATTTTGGTTATTTGACTATACAAATTTCCTTTTTTAAAGATGTATTATGGTTTGTAACTAGGTTTTGAAACGATGTTCATAGAATTCAACCACCTGCTCTGACAGTCACATTGTCTCGGCAGATTTGATTTCTTCGTCGTTTACCGCTTACCACAAAGTAAGTGTTGAAATGACGGAACAGATGAAAGTCACTGGGTTCAAGCTCTGTTTTTGTGATGCCCAGGTTTCGCCTCTAGTTTGCAGCTCTGTTTAACATCTCGTCACCATCGTCGTCATGATCATTGAGAAATTCCTAAGTTAATCCAGTATTTGTCTGGTATTGGTTCTCAGTAAGAAGCTATCGGGAGCTTAAGTGTTAGAAATTTAAACCTTGACAATAATTTTGTTGATAACTGATCTTGAAAATTGAGGAATATTCAATGAAAGAGAAGTATGACCCTTATCCTTTTAAATCTTCGCGTCGTGTTTTTACGGCTAGCCTTAAAATTGCCCATTTCCGCACTTGTCTTCCATTTTCACCATAAACTCACATACATTTTCGTGAATTTCCCGAGATGGAGTGCTCTTTGCACTCCAACGACTTATAACCAAATACCTGAAACTAGTAAATAAAAACAACACTAAAATAGTCGGAATAAGTGGTGGGCATAAAAATTAATTTAAGTTGTACCGTGAATACAGTGTAGCTATCTAGGTACACCCAAACCTCACATTAACCTCTTCAGTCCTAGACTCAATACACAGACAAAGTAATGTAACCTATAGGTGACGTGGGGTCTGAGAGGTTAATAAAATTGATCATTTCTAAGATGCAATCTGGTTTTTGAGTTTAGGTGCAAACATTTTAATGGACAAAAACGCTCGCATTTGATGCCGGAACTGTCGCTGACCGGAATGGACCCAAACGGCCCTAACTTTAAAACCTCAACAGTACCACCCCAGAGGTGAAGGAAACCCCCAAGACAGTGCGTGAAGTGTGAGTGTGAGTGGGTGAGTGTGCGTGGGGGCGGCAGGGGGTGGCTACGCTCTAGTCAGTCGGTGCGGCGCGGTGCGACACAGAGGTGCCCGGGTGCGACACCGCTGCGGCTTGGATACACGTGCTTAACCCCGGAGTATCTGCGCTCGTGTATGTACGGTGTGATACCTTCCAGGAGTTGTTGAGGTAAAGGTTTCGTAATAATTATATAAATTAAAATTTTGACATAGTTTTTTAAGTTATGTATGTAATATTTCCAGCTCGTTGATTTAAAGTCACACGTTTTGTATTAACATTCTGACTAACGTACTTCTCTAAAGTTTGAAGGCATGAATAGTTGGGCCGGATGGTGTAGTGGTGAGCATAATCGCCCGGCAAGCGAGAGATCTGGGTTCAAGTCCCGGTTCGGTCGGACAATTTTATAATTCAAATTCCTTTTGTAATAAATTAGCTAATTAGCGTTTATGCACATTACGTAGTAGTTTGTGGGAGATAATGAAATATGATGACTTTTTAAATATTAAGTATCGACCAAACTAAACAGTTGCAGTTAAAATAAATTTAAGAAGTCGTCGACAAAAGTTTATGACATTTTGTTTTCAAACTCAATACCAAACCAAATTCGGATCTGTCAAAGTAAAGTGAACTTTATTTTATCTTAGTATTCTAATATGAGTGATTTGCGTATACCGTTTTTTAACTCTTTTCTTAGTTTTTGAAAGATGAGATCTAATATTGGAATGGTACAAGAATAAATTAAAAAATCAAATAAACCAAAATAGAAAGGTTTATATTTTTACACCGTGTATGTACAAATGTATTTATATATGTATTTTGTATATAAATTTAAAACTACTCTTAACCACCAAAAGGTATGTTTTATCTTATTGTCCTTTAGAGTAAATGTGGATTGTCTAACGTTTACAACTACACTGGAAATATATTACCCTAAAGGTAAGTGTATTAAAATTCACTGTAAGCTGTGGCTAGCCAAACATTTGGAAATTGCGTACATGGCTTTTGCATTAAAACTTCTTCCAGGAAATATGAGTTGTATTCTTTAAGTTTTAAACAAACATAAACAAAATCTGGAATTAGTGTTTCGATATCTCGAGATAAAATCGTTCAGAGCCTATTTTCTGCTTAATTTCGTACATATTTAAAGGCGCTACTACGGATAAGCCCATTAAAAATCAGTAGAATTATAAATATGTAGTCTTGTCTAGTTTTGGCCATAACTCATATGATAGATTTTGCTCTCAGATATTCTCTCTCGTTGAGAAGATTGACCCCAAATTCTCCCAATTATTTCCTAGTAATCTAAACAAGCTCAGAAAGGAGGAAGCAGTGTTACTTTTCTTTTACCTTTCTTACCTTGATTAGTTTACTCACTCTTATAAAATATCTCTTTTTGTCTTGACAAAGGCACTCGTAGGGCTAAAAAATTTACAATATATGTTTTTATGTGTTTTTACTTTATCCAGGTGAGCCTGCTCTGCTTTCTATTACTTATTGATAGCATAAATACAAAATAATTATTTTACTGTCAATTCTTTGTTTTAAATTTGTTGTTGACGATGGTACAATTACTGAGGTCAAAATATTATTACGGACGTTTTCCTTAGGTTTTGGAGTGTACAAAAAGTATTCGACTATTCGGGATATACAATTTTACCCGTCTTCTCAGGAGAAAGTAACCTACAAAAGTGAAGCTAGCCTACAAGTAATCAGCTCAAACTGACCTACCACCCACTACCGAATACCTTTAATTCGTTTTCCTTAAACTTATAAAATTCTATAACAACTAGCCTAGAGAATAATACAAAATGTCCAAAAACTTTACAAAATCAAAACAAACAGAGATATCAAACCTCTTCACGACCATTGAGAGCTGCACACTGACTGAAGTGAATGTAAAATGTAAAACGTGAAAATTTATTTCAGCATAAACTTTGTTGAATATTTAAAGCAAAGGGAAAATATCAGCTTTGGACATTTTCTTTTGAAATACGAGCGATGCACAACATGTTTCTATCATACATATTCGTTGAAACAAACTATTAGCCTTGACAAATATTTGGTAGACTGCCAAACATATTTGATGTTGATTAGAGTAGAACTGATCAGAATAGATGTATGGTTAACAAACTGCGAGTTCCCAACACAACGTCCAATCATCATTATGTCCATAATGAAACATCCCCAAATCAAGGGTTGATTTGTTATCCGACAAATCTAGTTGACAGCAGTAACGACATTTCTAAATTATCGTATTAAGGGCCCGCCTCAGCTGCGTGGCGAAGCTTTAATACAAGTGTTTATGGCGGCTCGTTTTTACCTTTAAAATTAATTTTAACATTAACAGACATTAACAAGAAGAGTTTTCCAACACGTGCTTATTTCGAATTGTCGCGTTTTAATTTGAAAAAATGGAGTTGAAAACACTAAACCATGGATCATTTTAAGTTTATTTGTAAAATTATGAAACAACCTAAGAGAAATCCGGCTCTAGACGTGTTAGGAAACTCATCTAGTCTCCTAATATTTCATGTTTATTAATGTAAAAGCTTTTTGAAATACGTACCACGGTGCCGAAAATCCTTGCAAGCAGTTAATTTGACAATTAGCCTGCACAATCATGTTGAAATAACCCGTTACGTGCGCGGTGTCGTGTGTTCCTTGGACGGATGAATTCAGCCTCTGAAGTTCCTACTGAGGTGGGCCATTAAAAATACGAGAGTTTTAATATATTATCTTTTAGTATATTGTTATTATTTCGACTCATATTGGGTCAGTTATTATAAAATCAAAAGTGCAAATAGATTCACTCTAAAAACTAAAGAGTGTAAACCACACAGAAAGAGTGGACATTACGCTCTTTTAGGTGTTGAAACCCAGCCACTCTCATTAAAGAGTGGCTCAATTCTCACTCTTTCATATTTAGAGTGTAAGTTTAAGTGGTTAGGTAAACTACGTTAAGACATTGATAATTTAGGTCAGATAATCCAAAGCGTAGTTAAATAAGTTGAAGTAAAAGAGTTATTTTACATTTTAGGAAACATTGTATTTTTAATTAAGGGTGAAATAGGTTATGAGTTTACTAAAACTATAAAACATTACTTAAGCTACATTTCTGAGCAAGTTATCACAAACCTCCTTGGAAATTATCGAAGAATAACCTTAAGAGAACGTGATTGAACATTTTAATAACATACATAGCACTTAAGTACTTATCACATTAGCATAACAACACAGTATTATCCTAATCACAATAACAAGGTTTGTTTATAGTTAAATACGCAGTTTTGATGCCACTTACTGTTGAAAACACGAATAGTTATTACATTCTGTAGCAATGGTACAGGTACAAATGAAGGAAATAGTCATTAGCAACAGCACGTTATGAAATAGTTATATCAATAAAAGTTAAAAGATATAGTTTAAGTAAGTACCCTGATGTTGAAACACTTACCATATCTGAAAGGTAAGCAGTCAGTACGTGGGATCGTAAAAATGAACATCAAACGATAAAGATGTGATTGTATTTCTTGTGTTGGAAATCAAGGGATCGTTTGATCGTTTCTGTCCCTGATTGCAAACATCATCACAACGTTTGTTTATAACATCGCTGATGTGTTAACAGCCTAAAGTTCACTTAATGGTTTCACTTAATGGTTTTACTACATGGGTTTCACTTAATGTATCTTTCGTACCCATCAATGTGTAGCCAACTTTATATTTTTATATTTTGTCATATTTTCTATTATATAGCTACTCTATAGAATAGGAGTGGCCATAGCTCAGGGTATAATGCGTGCTTCGCACCAAATCAGCCCGTGTTCCATTCCCGGGCGCAGTGATAACTATTTACGATGGCCACGTGTTTCGGAAGTTACGTTAAGCCGTTGGTCCATTTCATTGGTCGTCAGGCTATTGATTAATGATCCAATCAGTGGAACTGTCGGCCCTAGTTTGTAATAAGACTACAACTCATCAGCCATCAAACATTTATCACACACACCATTATTCCACAGTAGCCTTAAAATACCCTCTAAGAGTGGTCATTATAGCAAAGCAAAAGTATCATAATTATCGAAAAAAGCGTAGTACGCTCAGCTCTCCTCAGTCAACCCCATTCCAAATTCGTCAGATAACACATACTTTGGTACAGATAATTATTTCAACTACATACACCTACGATTGTGTTTTAATAGTTTTGGAATGTGTTCGAGATATTATTTAAACCTCTGCAAAGTATTATCTACTGAAAAGTGTTCTACGGTTTGTTACTGCTGTTAGCTACGGTCAGAGAGAGGATTGTAACTGACCGGAAATGTCTTATTGCTTCCGGTTTGCGGTTTGTGAGAAATAATATGTCAGTGATTTACACCGGTCCTGTATTCGAAATACTAAAAATGCCCGCACAACTTTGACACCAAATCAAAGTGATATTATCATTCACTTTGTATTCTTCCTAACAATGAATAAATGTATAAATAAAAAAGAATTTTGGATCAAACCACCGAATATATATATTTTAATTATATAAAATACTTAACAAAACAAAATGTTTCGTCCACACTGTGGTAGACGTCTTCCGTTGTACAGACAAAGAAGAGTAATAATGATAAATAAAAATATAATGTGTATGGTATAAAAATTAAAGGTAAAAATAATTTTAAATTGTAAATACATTTTTATGTACATTTTAAAACTATTTTACCTTTGAATTTGTATACTCCCTACACATGTTATATTTTTTCGTCACCATTTCGGTATGAATGATCAATTTTGTGTGTTTTTTTAAACAATCATGTTGCATGTTGAATGACGTTGGACACGGTGACAAAGCTGTTCCTGCTATGTTTCAAAAGTTTGTAGCCTACAGCATAAACACCAATTTTTTTAAAACAACTCTCTTTCCAAAAAAGTGCACTTCCGATGAATTTCTTTTAAGTGTGACAGTAAATGTGTTAGGAATTATGGTAACGCTTTTAGCTGCGAGTCAGTTAGGTAGATTTTTAAATTAAGGTTTTACAACTCAAAAAAGTGTTAAGAAAATCAGTAATTATTGTTATTTGTAACACTATTAACACGATCACATTCCATCGAGCTATCCCTTCTCTGACCCTTCAGTCAGTCAGTGGTCTGATCACGACTGATTGTCTACGAAAGGTTGGTGGAAAAACTTACTTTAACACATTCACTTAGTCGGGCGTACTTGTTACTGCAAGGTGTAAAACATATTCTAATGCAATTTTCATGTTTGATCATTGTTATCTCAGTGGATGTTAAACAAAGCTGTTAAATAAAATAGCAACTAAGCGTTTTCAGATCAAAGTTTCAATAAAACATTGCGTCTTCGAATAAAATTCATTTTGGGATTTATAACTTGTTCAGGTTTGAAATTAAACATAGTCTCCAATAGTGTCTAAAGGTAAAATCATCAACAAACAAAACAAAAATTACTTTAACCCACATGACACATGAGGTGTAACCGCACGGTTGCTTAACTAGGACAGAGATCAAATACCACATAGATCACGTGTCATTGTTTGTGTTGTAGTTTTGTGGAATGATCCACAATCCACATACACTGAGGGATGTGGCCACACAAGTGGGATCAACCACACAACTCATACCAATCTACTTGTCCGGTCTTTTATTGAGATTAGGTCTTTTAATTTTGTAAATTTTATTTTTGGATAATTCACACTAAAACATAGAAATAAAGTAAGTTTTGAGTTTCATGAAAGTGGAATGTTAAAAAGTGCCCAATCCATTCAAGATAAGTTTTTGATGAACAAATACTGTACATGCAAACGTTCATTACATGAGCGCTTTTTGGTTTGTCTAGTTTAACGAGGGAAGTTAACACTACAAAGTCCTCTCTACCACTCAACCTGGCATTTATCTAGCGTTACGGTATAGTCACATTACAAATGTAAGTGGTGACTGCGGGAATTGAACCCACGCCAGCGGAGTGACCAGCTCCGGAATTGCGCACGATTCCAACCCACCACGGGTCCACTAAAAGCCTTTAAAAAGGCACTTTTACAAAGTTGACGCGAGGCTTCTTAAGTTCTAGCCCCACAAAACATGGATTTTTAGGCACGTGGGCTACAGTCATCAGTGAGACTACATCGCCATTTTATTACTTCCGTTAACGCACTTTTAAGTAGAAGAAAGGTAGGGGCCTAGTCCTACTGAATAACTTTGCTCATAATAATAAAGCAGTTAAATTTCATTTCAGTATTTTAACCCTAATAAGACCTCATTCTCAAATGATCTTGGATCTTTTCATAGAATACACACCTCAATTTACATGACTTCACCACAACTAATATGAAGCAAAATGTAATAGGCTACTTCAAAAAGGTAAACAAACTATGTAACATTGTTCATCTTCCTTATAAATCCAAATTCAATACAGACAGTATTTTAAATAACAAGCATGCTGATGGATATGTAAAATATTTATGTAAAATATGTCTTAGAGTTGAGCTATAGTATTGGAAAGTTTAATTTATATTCAAAAGAAAACAAAAGCCTATTCTTGTAATTATCTAACTACCAAATTAAATCTATGCAATTATTCGCTTTGTTTTTGTCAAAATATTAACTATTAAGTCTTATTCAATATACATTTTAATCGGAAACAATGTAAACTACAAACTTGTTCTCAAGCGTACAATCAGCACGGGTACACTATATTTCATTCTAAGGAACCTTTTACCTGAATGAACTGTTTAGTCTTGGTACTAACAACCTGATGTATTCTATTAAGATCAGGTTTGCCAAACAAGTAGAAAATGTCAGTTAGATGAAAAATCTCATATACTAACATTTTATTGATCAGGAAAACTAAATAATGATTTGAATAAACTTTGACTAAGAGCTGACCTTGCAGGTTATCCTCTTTAATAGTTATGTTTTGTTTTGCTTGCTTTGGAAATTTTTCTTGATGCTCATAAGTTTTTAGAACTCGTATATGCCTTGCTTCATAGATACAATAAATAGGCTTCAAATAATATACAATGGTGATGATAATTTTTAATCTGTATGACTTAACTAGTCTCCCTTGTGTATTGTGTGGTAAACCCTATTACTTGATTAATTTTCCTTTAAGAGGTTTTCAAGAGAAAAATGCTGTTTTATTAAGTTAAGATTTGGAAATACGACTTTTATTATTGTATCTTGGAAATTCAGTTAAAAACGAAAAAGCATCTTTTGTATCCTTTTAATGTTGTAGTGCAAATATAGTTATGCTCGATCGCGATTATTGTGATTAAAGGATTTGTTGTTTTCAAACTTGACTGCATTATTCATCCGAATCGTAACATTAAAAGAAGTATGAAAACAAAGTTGAATTCTTAACTGTTACAGATCCCAAGGTATTTGTTAATTAAAAACAAACTTGGAAGAAACGGTAGGGGCCTAACATTATCACCTGACAAACTTTTAGCTTTGCTTTCATAATTAGTTTTCTTTGCGTTAAAACGTTTAATTTTGTTGATAATAAAGAACATTGTATTTTATACAATGACAGTAGCATTTCTGTAAAATTATAATGGATAGGTAATCAAAACATTTGATCGACAAGCTAAAGTGAAATTGGAAAAAGTACTATTAGTAGGGTGGTAAAGGCTATCCTTTTCCATGTTAGATTCCCCATTTTTCCTTAAACATTTCTAGCTAAAATACGCAGTACAATGTTTTTTCAAAGTTTTATAAAGCTTATTTTTATGTATGTATTCAACTTAAAAACAAACCTTTATCCCCATAAGGTGTTTGTAAAATTTATAATGAGGGTGTTCTCTTTAAGTAGACCACTAGTGGAATCTTGTAGGCTTGAAGTTTTACAACAATGTTTATTTCCATCTTATTTGTCCTTGCAGCTTAATTGTTTTCTAATTTTTAAATTCCTTATACTTTTTATCAATTAAATAAAGTAACTTATAGAATGTACCTAAATCGGTGTTCCAGTTCCACGGAAGTGACACGCTGCCTCTGGCCGTTCTCTAACCCCGGCAGACTTTACGTAATTAATTTGGGGAGGCCAATCCATTCCAGTGATATTCCGACTGTAGGAAAACTCACTTATAAAACAGTCAATTTATACATCAATTATATTTCCTACTTGATATATTTTAAGGCAAATTTTTTCTTTGAATAAAGCAAAGCATTTTTACTATACACACATGTTAATATAATAATTCGGCTCATAGAATAATTTTGTGTTTATTATAAAATCGGTCAGGGTAGACTCTACGTTCTACAGCTAACTGTTTATACACTTCGCATAGAACTAGAACAATGGTTTCTTCAGTAAGTGCAGTGTACTTAGTTTGACGTTGATGAATTGTCTTGTGTAATCATGGGGAAATCCTGATTTATATGTTTCCTTTCATCATAATTAGAGCAGAGACCTCTTCTTAAACGTTCTGACTTGAAAAAGTTAAATCGTCACTTGAATAAAGAAGCTTTTAGTGTTCCAGCTTTAGTATTAGCCAGCTTTAGTGTTCCAATATTGGAAAGTATAGATACATATCAAAATTATTTTTACGCGAATATTAAATTGTATTTCGACGACTAGACCTTTTGGAAGCTAGGTTTCCCTCATCAGGTCTAACCACACAATTCTAAAAAAATTGTATTTAATTTTGTGGTTAGACCTGATGAAAAATCAACCGAAATACTATTTTTAATAATGTCTTAGAATTGTTTTAAATTATTTTTAACGATTAAATGTTAGTATTATGCTAAGGAGAAAAGTATTGTCAAACAGGTAAAGAATAAAACTAAAACTTTTTGAATTACCGAACACTGCTGCGTCGAAGGAATTTATCTGAAAACTCATTGATCATCGATACGATATCATACAAAGTAAAAAGTATTAGAAAATAAAAAGTAGTAAAATAAGTAAAAAAGTTTGATAAGTAAAAGTAAAATAAGTAAGTTGAAGTAAGTAAGTTGAAAAGTAAAATAAGTTTGTTTAAAAACTAGATAGCTAGTTATGTGTATTCCATAGTTCTGTTAAAAATGACAATAATTTAGGTTTTATGAAAAAATAAATAAAGGTACAAAAAAATAACGTGATATTGGATCTTGCTCAGTAAAAGAGTACAGAAGGCCATCAAATAACGCGTAAATATAGCACAAGAGCTGAATTGAAACATTTGTTTGCTGTTGCGCGATATTGTTGTTCCATTTAATTTACAATGGTCTTGACTGATTTAAAAAGGAAAAAACGGAACATTTTATAATTACAGTATTTTTTATAATATGTCAACTTATTCGTTTGAGGACTAGTCATTAGCGGCACTTTACCTTTTAAATTTGACTTTGTTATATTTCGTTGTTTCCTTTCAAAGTAATGAAAAGACTCCTCATAAGGGCATGTTCTGGTATATTTAAGTATTTTACTAAAAAACAACAAAATTAGGCTCTTTTGTGTGTTAAACATCTGATAATTCACTGTTCGGTAGCTAAGTTGTAAAAGTAATCCCTAAAATAGTGTAAAAATAGCGATTGTTCATTTCGATGTTCAACAAAGATCAACAGAAAAGCTGATATCAGTGTTAACGACATACTTCACACATAAATCCGTTTCCAATCAAACGCTGACAATTAATGTTTGGATTTGTAAATCAAGCGGACCTTTCATTATTGTCAACACTCGATTTGAATCTCATCTCAGTTTGTTTTGTGAATTTCGCGAAAAAATATACATTACTCATGGGACTGGAAGTAGCCTATGTTATTTGTGTGTTTTGATGTAAAAGAAGTTTGTCTTGTTTAACTACAAAATCCTCTTTACCACCCAACCTCGACCTTTACATAGCGTTATCGTATTAGTCACATTACAAATTGTAAGTGGTGACTGCAGGGATCGAAACTGCGCCGTCGTAGTGATGGGATCCGGAGTCGCGCCCGATACCAATCCGCCAATCAGATGTATCCAATACATCTGAACATCTGATCGGATGTACATTTCGATTAAAGTATTCTTTTGAAATGATATTGGTATTTCTTTTGATAGTTTGATCTATATAAATAAAATAAGACGTTTGTGCGTACATTGCAATGAATCCATCGGTTTTTGGTTATTTGGTGTTTATATACTTTGCAAAGACCGAAACTGGCATCAAAAAATTCCTGTCTGTCCGTCTGTCTCTAACGTTTTTAGGCACCTTGGACCGCTTATAAGTCAAGTTTGGCTTATGCCCTTCAACCTAGTTTAAGGGTTTATCCCGTTACGCAGTGTGTCTTTAGCTATCCAAAAAGTAAATTGCAAGTGGCAAACTGCAGTTTTTAATATGGCTTCTTTGTTTGCCGACCTCCCGTGGTGAAGCTGGATAGTTAAGTCTTTTGTACGTGTACCTTACGGTTGGCGTAGGTGACTAATAGGCAATCACATTATTAAACTTTAGCGCAACAATAAACATAACCGTGGAAAGAACCGGTAGGTCTTTAAGAACAGCTAGGAAACTTTAAGCCAACTTTCAAAATGAAGTAACAGGTGTAAGGTAGTTTGATGCCAGTGCCCGAGCAACAGCTTGCCTTTGCGCGAAAAGACTTTAAAGTCATGAATTAAGTCCTAGTTAGAAATAGCCAATTGACGTGGTCTACACCGGAAGCTATAGTTAGTAATTTAAAGTCATGAGACTTTAATATTTTATCCGTGGGGAAGCACGGATACACAGCTAGTTGTAACTGTTTGATCGTAACCTTATCCGTATGCAACGTATGTATTATGCTACGTTATCCAGTATTATAATATATGCCTTTGCAAGCACAAACAAGGGTATGATGATGAAGTGTTTAAAACTGTTGAACTAATTGCGTTATCGTGTCCTCACAAAACAATATTCTTAATGGACCTAGAGTTTGAGTGCGTTGTTTTGTATTGCCCACATAACATTTTCTAGGTTCATTAAACGTAATTTTAAAATGGTTCTGATATTTTGTATATAAATTTATTTAAAAGATTTATATTGATAACGGCTGTTACACAAGATAACCTTTTGCTGTAATTTTCAAGTCGTGGTGTTTTATAAGAACTGGAAGTATGAAATAGTGAATATTGGACAATAACAGAAACTGCTCTGATTGGTCACTTTCCTTGATCTTGAGGTTGCTTTTACTTATCATTGGTGGTTTGTCAAGGCATTTCTTTGAATTGACTTAAATTTCCAACAGAAAATATCTATCAAGAACAAAAGGTAAGTCGGCCAAAATTTATATGTTAATTGTTAACATTAGGTTCTATATGTTAAGATTGATTTTTATTCAGTTGAAAAAGGTACAAACGAAATATACTGGTCGTTTTTTAAGCATTTTAAACGTTTTTGTAATTTATCTTGAAGTCAAACGACAGTTTTTATGTTTTTAATATATATTTACTAATCTAAATATTCAATTCATGATGATTTCTTTTGTCGTGGACCTGTTGTGTTCAAATCTCTAGGGCGTGAGAGTGCCTAACATAATATTGAAGATACGTTTGAAAATATCTCAATATAATTTGACAATTTAGTCTTTTCATTCACATTTTAATTTTCATTTCTATTTAAACCGCCTCCGAAATCGTTATTTCGTTTCATTCTAAATGGTTAGTACAGCTTAACTCTGATAGCAAAACTTCACCTCGTTAAACAAGAGAAACCTTTTATTCGAAAATAAGTGGCTCTAGTATGTTACAAAACTCACGGCAAGATAATCGCACCGTCGTATTTTAATTTAAATTGATTATTTAAAACAGATATAATCTTAACCAGTTAAAAAGAGCAAGGAGATAAACAAACACAGAGTGTGCGGTGTCTCAGAATCAAGTTTGTAAGAGATCCATCATTCTATTAAGTGTTCTTTCTCACAAGTTCCGTCTTTTGTTGGTGACGTCACGACGTTGACAGATCACTCCCTTCCCCTCAACATCCCTACTCCCCTCACCATACTTCCCCTTACCATCACGTAATCTCAATAAAACCACACTTCACACGTTAAATTGTATTTCAATATTAACAAATTAATAATTATTTTAAATATTGTCCAACATCGTTTTTATGTTTCTACTTGTTTAGACTGTAGCTACGCAAGTATTTAAATTACTTATATTTATTCAGGTAGCCGTAAAGTGAAATGTTTTGACCTATGTAGCTACATATTATTTTGTTGTATTTGACTTAGGTTAAAGGTTTTGTTCGATAAAACATTGCTTATAACCAATGTCAAACTTGTTCCCAAGTATATGAACCCTAAATACGGAAATAATAAAAGAGTTCATTAATTTAAGGATTGTATAGAAGTTATCGAAGAGGAAGAGCTAGAGAGGCTAACTAAATATGAGTCGACAACACCGATAAACAGATTGTTCATAGTAAAAATTCATCTCAGTAGTAAGTACGCAAATATACGCTGACATACGCAAAAATCAGACATTATGACGCAGTATTCAAAGCAGAATAATAATTGTTTAATTCAAACCAGTTAAATAATATTTAAAATTGGCAGGGGTTACACAAACGATCATGTATGATATAGAAACACATTCAGACAGAAATGTTTCATGGTAAATGTGGTCAGAATGAAGTTATTTAAAGAGGTGCAATCTGCATCAGTGAAAGAAAACGAGTTAGTTTCGAGATGATGAAAGGGATAAATTAAGAAAGTCTTGACACCAAGAAAATTATTCTCAGGACAGCGTTAACGTATTTCGCGTGGTCCGGTTGGGATATATGTGAATAATTAACCAGGCCGACACGCAGCTAAGCGCTGAAGTGCCGCTGGGAAGAGTGTAGCGGATTTCCTTATCAATATAGGAGTTACGAGGTTGATATTATACGGTAGCATTCGGCCTCTGCTTTGCTTGGTATGTGATCACGAGTGTTACGAGGCTGTGAGCCGAGCGAACTTTGCATAATTTATTATCACGGGTATTATGAGATATTTATATGCACGTTTGAAAACGTATCATGAATGGAAATTGTATTTAAAATTGCATTGCAATTTGGTTGTTTATAAATCACCTTTTTAGCCGCCATTTTGAAACTACTTGATGGTTTTTCATAGATTTCAGTATATTGATGGATACCACCAAAATACATATTTAGTTTAACTTTAATCAAAATCCGATGAAATTTACTGTTAGATCATTAAAACCATTATTTTGACCAAAACTCTCCCACAAAAGGGTAATTTGGGTGGTCCAATGATTCAGGCTAGCGAACTTGAACGAGATATTAACAAAAGAAACGTGAGTACCAAATTAAAGAAAATTGGAAACATGTTATTTGTAGAGAGTACACACATACATGCATAAACTTAAAACTTTGAAAAAAATCACAACACGTGTCCTGGGGAGTTAGGATTGGTGCACGTTTCATGGTCCCATGTCTGGTTCTTACCATGAGGACGGAATTACCGTGAGGAATATCTCATTGTTTCAAAGGAAATTCGCTAATAAACATTTATCACTGTTAGAATCTGCGTACAGTATACCTATTTAAGAATATATCGATGGTATAAATACTCAAAGGCACAGCGCTAAGGTTAAATTGATGAGTGTTGGCACATTATCGGTCTTATATAGCAAAGCTCTCTCAACACCAGATTCCCAATAATGGCATTTCAGAAACCTGGATCCGTTCCAAGCTTGCACTTGTAGACGTATCTCGCTCTGTTAATGTGTTTCTCAACTAATGATAAGCATGGGATAATACGTTACAAACAAGTTTTGGAGAAATAGAGTGAAATGTTTCCTGGTGTTTTAACCTGCGTTTGCGTTTTCATTCCAAAAGCCAAAAAGAATATTGGTGAAAACTATATTGATACTATCAATCATATTTAGCTTTCGATTCTGCAAAATTTCAACATCTGCCTTATGAGATAAAACAAGCACGTAAGATCATAAAGTTGAATGTGCAGCTGTACTGATGAGGGATCGTTTGAACGTTTCAAATCAAGGGATCCAGAGATCGTTTCAGCCAACACGATCACAATGTTTATGACAATGCTTGCACAATGCACAATCTATTACTTGATGACAAACGGCTAACATCCTAGATCATGTTTTGTATTCGTTCTTTTTTGAAGAATTGCTTTAATATTTTTAATACGCCTATTCGTTTTCAAAAACCTCAACGTAAACAAAAGTTATCCAAAATAAATTTCTTTTGGTACTATAATGCGTGCATTATTGACGTAACTGAACGTATAAATAATTTGATATTTCATGAATTTTACTAAAATATACAATATAGAACTATTTGACGCTGCACGTGTCAGAGACTTTATAGATAGAATAAAGAAATGTGTGTTAAGTATTCCCATAGATTTGGCAGAAATAACAAAATACGTATTTTCTTTTGAAATAGAGTCCAAGAAATGTTGATGTTCAAGAACTGAAAACGTAAAAGTTATCCTGCTTTACACTAACTTATGTGTAAATATCTTAAACTTATGATGGCTCTTGAAAATTCCGTAATAAACTTGAAGGTTTAAAGATTTGATCTTCCATTTATGCAGGATAGTAGATCTTGTAAAGTTGTCAAACGTTTGTGACTGCTGTTTTGAGCAGCTAGATAGGAGTTTGTGTCTGACCAGATATATTACTTCCGGTTGGTGGTTTGTTAGGAAATATCTGTCAGTGATTTACGTTTGATATTTGCTTATAACGTTACAAATATTTAAAGAAATTCACTACAGTTTTTTATTAAAATTGCATGTGTACCCAAATACCACAATAGTGATAAAACTAGTGTATCTCCAAAACCTTCGTAGAACCTCCTTTTCAAAACTTGAGTAATTCGAAAAAACCTTCTTCTTTTATCTTATTTTTTATTAAATTACACCAAAAGAGCATAAATGTAGTAATTATCTTAAATATTATCATCTAAGGCTTCCGGTACAGAATGTGTCAACCTCTTACTATAGGTTAACGTAACTCTGAAAGTATTACAACTGAATACAAAAGATTGGAAAGTATTTAAGAAAACAAGAGGTGTTTAATGCGTCAGTTACGTATGTTGGACCCTAAAGAAATCTAACATTCGAATACTAAAGGTAAACACTCATTGTTTTTAAAAGAAATATTACCAACAATTGAAAACTACGATTGATTGTTACTGTAAAGCTATGGTTTCCTAGAAAGCGGTGACCGCTACATTACGGCCGTAGTATGACGGTGAGTTTTGTTTTCAATACAATCAGATGAGAGTGGTTTCCTAGAGAACGGTGTACGCAAAGTAGCGGTGAAAACTAGTTAAGGTGTTTTAGCCAGGTGACACATTTTGATTTGTAAACAAACGTCTAGCTTGTCCATTACAACATACGTAAATAGACTTCGACAACCGAAATAAACAACATATCTAAAGTTGTTTTTGCCTACATCTGTTTAAATATACCCTCCCGTTTGCGTTCACGTCGTCACGGCTGAAATATAGCGGCCAACGCTTTCCTAGTAAACCATAGATTATGAAGAATGTAGCTCATCACACCTCAAGCCACATAACACCTGATGAGTAACCACACAGGTGTTCAACTAGTGCAGAGATCAAATACCACACAGATCATGTGTCATTGTTTGTGGTGTGTTTGTGTGTATTGTTCCACAGCTGTTATGTTGCCGTACAGCTGGTTTTGGTGAACCAAAGTAACATGAAATCATAGTAAGACTTGATTGTCTTTCAGTATTTAATAAGTACAGTAATAGTTTGTTTAGATTAAGAAATTTAACTTGTATTTTAAGGTACTACATTTGTAGTTTTATCACTATTGTGAAATTTGGGTAAACATATAATTTTAATAAAACACTGTAGTGAATTTCTTTAACCCGTTCAATAAATTTAAGTTAATAATCTGGTACAGTTATTTATTATTAATTACGGGACCTTATTATTAATAAAAAACAAACACTGGAATAAAACTATTACCAATACAACTGGTTTTTACATCGTATTTAGTTTTTTGCTTGCAAAACACAATGTATATCTTGCATATACATGCATGAGGTGAATCAAACACCTCAATGAAAAAACTGCAAGTGCTTAGGGGTAAGTATTTCCCAATTGCCAAAACATTGTGCTTTGAACTTTAGGAAAGTTATTGGCTCCCTAAATATTAAACTTTTCTTACATTATAAAAAATGAAAAAGTACATAATACAGTAAAAGAATAAATTTTCTATTTTAGTAAGGCCTTTCAAAAACAACGTTTCTAACTTCAGACCAAACACTTAATGAAGATAGGTTATACAAACTTATAATATATACAAAAATGTAAGAAAAGTTACACGGGAAAATTAAATAAATAATAATGTGAATAAAAATGGGGAATTGTGAGTAAATAATATAACATTGTAATGTATTTAATTTTCCCGTGTCATTTTCCATATATTTATTTGTAAATATTATTAATTTGTTTAACATATCCTCGGTTGGTTATTGGTCTAAAGATAGGAATGTTGTTTCTGAAAGGCCTTACCAAAAATTAAAATTAATTATCGGATTATTTTATGTACTTTTATTATTTTTGAATTTCAATAACACGGTGTTTCCAGGGAGATTTTTGTACATTTAAACGAAACCCTAGTAATATTACCATGCAGCTCAACCTGTAACTTTAAAACATATGATTGGTTTAAATTATACATTTAAATAATGTCATGTAAGTTGTGTACGCCCACTTACAGGGTCTGGAAATATAAACTAGGTTATAAAGCGTATCTGAACCAGTGCTCCAGTTTGACTCAATATAAGTAACACGTTCTCACTGGCTACAGTCCAACCCCGGCAGACTTTACGTAATGAAGTTTGGAAATTGGAAAGCCAATCCGTTCCAGTGATATTCATACTGTAGGAAATAACACTTCTTAAACTATGTGTAAAAAAATGTATGTTGGACTTTTCGCTATAATTTTTACGCTGTTCCTGGGTTTTTTAAACCACATTTTCAATGATTGATTTGTTTTGTAGAGGTTTGAGGAGTATAGATTTATATATTGGTCAACTATGGTGATAAACTAAAAGATGTCTTAACAGTTAACATACAACTAGTACAATGGATCCCTTAGCAATTTAATGCATCCCATTTAGTTTAACGTTGATAAACGGTCTAGTGTTATCAAGAAAAAATCTTGTTTTTTATGTTTCCTTTAATTCTAACCTGAGTAGAGAATTATTTTGAAAATTTCTATCTGGAAGAAATATAGTTCAAACATTTGAACTATAACTTATATGAGTTTGATTGCTTAGTATTTGAATGTGTTGTACATTTTCTATTGATCTCTATTTGAAATATATGTGCAATTGATAACGTATACAATTTTATGGACATTTAATGAAAACAAGTAACCTCATATAGAAATATAGTTTAAACATTTGTAGTATGCTTAAAAAAGAAATGTTATTTAGGAATCAATATATTAAACTCAGCACTATGACGTAAATAATACTGAAATAGTTCACGAATATTTACTATTTAATGCTAAAAGTGAGTAAACATTTAGAACACTTAAAATCACTGCTTTTTCAAAGAGCTATAAATTCTATGGGTTTGAATGCTTAGTACAGTACTGAAATATTTTGTATTGCTCTCTATGTTAAAAATATGTAAAAATGTAAATTGATTATGTATGTACAATTTTACTGACAAAATTAACCTAACTAAGAAGCTTCCTCATATCAGTCCACGAGGAAAATATAGCGATATTTCTGAGTGTTACTCAATAATTTATCAAGTCAGAAAATGTTTATTTCCGATCACAGCATAAACTTTTATCACCCCAAAGGTTTGCGGATATACAACAACACAATACATCAAACTGTCAGCACTTTGGGACATTCATCTGCAGAACATGATGACACGATATATTCACAAGTATTAACAATTCATCATGACACACCACACATTCTGTCAGTAGGGGCCTTTTCCTACTTATATCAACTGTTAACACGCTTAAGGTATATTATTCCATTTCGATACAAATTCAGTAACTAAGAAAATAATTTGCATAACGTCGGGCTGTAAAAAATTCTTTTGTTTACCTTATAATCGTTCGTTCTCTAATTTAATTGAAATACACAATAAGGTATAAAAGTAGACGAAACAGTTAATTTTCAAACGAACCGTAAGACTTTGAAATTGATTTACATATTAAAGTAATTTTAAAAATACCACCACGATGTAAGTATATGTAATAAATAGTCTAAAAACCCTAAACTCAAGTAAAATAATAATTATTACCTTGTTTACTTTAGCTGCAATGCTCCATTATACTCAAAACGTCCTAAACATTAATTTGAGAGCTATTGAAAGAAACGTAGTAGCTACTTTTCGTCCATACGTCATTCCAAAATACTCATAATCCAGTGTGTCCATTACATTTGTCCTAAATCACAAGTATTTAAAATTATTTCATCCAAGCATTAGACATACCAAAGGTCAAAGGTTATTAAACTCATAACACCTTTAGTACATTTCACTTCATAGTTAACTGGTTGAACAAATGATCAAACACCAACTACTCTATATTTTGAGAATAATTAATAGTTTATGATCCTAAGCATAGAAATTTGGACAAAGCTAAATATTGTATTATCTAAATTCGTCCAGAAACTAAATAATGAAAGTTAAAGATGGCTTTGTGTATTTTATGGTTTTACACTTTAAAGAAAAGTGACACGCATCTTCCAAAATTTTTCCAAGTACAAACGAAGCATGATATTGGAACTAACCAAGAAACCGAGGGCATAAAGCCGTCAAATAATACGTAAATATCCCACAAGAGCTGAATTGAAACATTAGTTACGCGTTTCGTGCTATTGCTATTGTATTGTATTAAAATATCTTTACGTAAATATACTCAACGAAAGTAAAACCATAACAAAACCTGTCATCAGTGGTTTGTTGCGAGCTGATTTTAAAGTAAAACAAAGGTCAACAGAAAAGCTAATATCAGTGTTAACTACATACTTGCACATAAATCCGTTTCCAATCAAACGTTGACAATTAATGTTTGGATTTGTAAATGACGAGGACCTTCCATTATTTTCAACTCACCATTTAAGTATATTTGTGCCCTGTTGAGCGAGGAAAAATGAAATTGTTTAGGTTCTATAAAATACTGTTTTCTCAAGGTTTTAGTTTTCTATGTATATCTTCAAAAGTGTGTTTGTCACTAATTTAAAAAATTAACTAACTAGACATATCACTGGTTACCGAGATGGTTACCACGCACTGCACCTACCATACGTTACTCAACTTCAGTGTCATCAGTTTCATTACAAAGAACCATCCAAACCCAATCTTGCTGAGTAATCCTCAAGCACAAAACCTAAAGAGCAAACTATTTTCAGTGAAGTAGGCTGGAGCAATTATCAGTGTAAACTACGTTTGGTTGACTGGTCAGTAAACGTAGTTAACACAACTACAGTTGTTGTTGTTGTTGTTAGTTTCCACAGCTATGTTTCCAATACACTAAACCGTTTACGATGGAATAAAGATCCCAACGTCTATTTTGTAGCCAAGTACTGACTGGTTTCTAAGACTACAAAGATAACCTGAATGTTAAAAAAGCTGAAAGATGATATTAGATGTTAAGCTTAAATTAAACAAACAGTTTGTTGTGTTATTCATTTAGAAAACACAAATTTTGTTTGGTCCGCGTGATTTTTAACCCCATTGTATGAGCACAGATGAGGGTATCAGAGGGGTAATTTTCAAGTGGAGCTTACTTATTTAAAGAACGCTATTAATAGTGGAAGTTATAACAACAATACTAATGTTTACTAGGGCCTTTATGCTCCTAAGTTGTGATAATTACATTAAATAGTTTGATAAGCAGCTCTTTGTTTGAAGCTTGGGTAATGAAGGTGAGAATTTTTCAGATTAAAATATTAATGAGGATATTCTTTATTGTTGGGCAAAAAAGTACACAACGTTTTAAAATGTGCAATCCAAACATTACCTGAATTATCACCTGGATACTTTCACATCCTATTCTTTTGAATACGGGATCAGATTTCAGACCCCACAACGCTGGACTATTCATGTTTGTTATGGAAAATTTCAGAAATAGTCAAAGCCAGTTAATAAACGAAATGCTATTTTATTAAGCTAAAGTGGTAGTAATGTTAGAACACTAAGTAAAGTTATACATATTAAAAAAAAGAAAATATAGTACAATTCAAAAAAGGTGGACTTCTTCGCAAGAGCAGTTAGAACTGCTTGCGAATAAGGTAAATAGCCTGTTTTGTTTATCCTTGAGTTTTAAATTGGTTTAAACTTTGTTTTTATTTTGTGCCATTTTTCAAATGTGATGCTCATACGTTGTACACATTTTTAAGTTAGGAACATAAAATGTACAATAGATTTAAAGTTAACGTAAAGATACTTTAAAACACTAATCTGTTGATGAAATGCCTAGGGCCTACAACATTAGCAGCCTCAATATATCTTTGATTCCAAAGAAAGGTTTTCATATTTAAGTACATTAAGCATTAATAACATCATTAGCAATTTTTGCTTCAAGTTATAAGCGGTACCCAGAACCGTGCCCGTTCTCAATCTATTCGGCCTTCTCTCACTAATGTGAGAGTTTTATGCATTCATATAATATTGTATGTAATCATATACAGTGTTATATATCCCTTTGTGTGCAGAAATAGTTCAACATCAAGAGATAGAGTGTTGGCAGGGGTCTGATGATGGATTGTTCAGAACTGGTGAATAAATTGCGTTATCGTGTTTTCGTTTTCGAGATTGATGCTTCATAAAGTATTGTTCTCAACGCACTTTAGGTTTTAGTGTTTTGCTCTACACTGATCACATTTTCTTTTGTTTGACTTTTAAAAGTTGTTCAAATCCCATTTTAGATATTTGATGAAAGGGAAGTGAAATTCGAAAACCAGTTTATCAAATCAAAGCTGGTTGATTTTATCTTTCACTAACTGTACGAATATGGTTCCATCAGGGTAATCTCTCATATGAACTTGAAGTGTTGTTGACTGGGACTCGTGGCGTGGTCCTCAGTGAAGTCAGGTTCTACTTATAAAGATATAAGTTTAAAGCATGAGAAAATCTGGTTCTAAAATTTAAGGTGATCCTTCCTATCAGTAGTATACGTAGCTCAACAATCAGTGTGATGACTCGTCGTGATCTAACAGTTCATGGAGGTCAGTGATGATATGAATGGCCAGATAGTCTCAGTGAACATCTGATGATACCCGCATCAACTCCCACGATCGTTTATACATATCAGACCATCACCTGCGTGGTTCGGAAGTCACGTTAAGCCGTTGGTCCTTGTATTTCCATTGGTCATTGGGCTATTAATTAATGACCCATTCTAAGGAAGATTCGGCCTTAGTTTGTAACAAGACTACACCTCATAACTCATTACTACTACTCATCACACTCATCCTTCACCACATATTTGCCTTAAAATACCCTCATGAGAGTGGTCGGCATCTCAAATAGTGATATAGTGATTTAGTGATAACAGAAGCTGTTCAGTCGAGCATTCCTCACACTCTAGTATTTGAGATAACGCTAAGGGTTAAACTCAACATTTGCAATTTGTCAATGGCGTCATTAATGTGGTCTGAAGTACCTGAATTTTACACGTAAATGTATCTAATCAATATAAATGTCAATCGGTAAATTTGTGTATGTACAAACTCGTATTCCTTTATTAAGTGGTAGCCAGGTAGACCCAGAGAGCATTTTGGTGAGAATGGGATCTAATCAGGGGAAGATTTGCAAAAGATGTTGGCTAATGATGTAAATGAGAAAAGAGTACCTATGGAAGCATGCCCATTACTGTTGCATCATGTCTGTGTAGAGTTTTAAGTTTAATAGTAATGTAATGTTGTTTAAAATTTAAAATTGTGTAAAAAAAAAAGTTTTGAACTTTGCAATGAGAAATTTATATTATGTGTCGTAATAGCTGTATGTTTCTAGATTCAAACATTCAGACATTAACTAACTTAAAACTTTGGTTAGAGCTTTTAGTCCCATTTGCAGTGTCCAGAGTCGGATGCTTGCTCGCTCTACCCGGTCGCTTCTTTTTATAATTACCAATATAATACTGCTAACACCTACAGTATAAGTTAGTATACGAGAAGGCCTCTTCTGTTTTAAACTTCAATATCAATTTGATAATTGCATGATTATAATGTGTGTTATGATTGAACATACCCAACAAAAGTTCACATAATTCTTTAATGCTAAGTCTCTAGTTATACTCCCAATATAACAATATCAAGCAAAACATTTAACAGCTTCCACTGTTTTCAAGAATTCGCATCACTAATCACTATTTGAGATGCCGACCGCACTTATGAGGGTATTTTAAGGCAAATATGTGGTGAAGGATGAGTGTGATGAGTGGTAGTAATGAGTTATAAGGTGTAGTCTTGTTACAAACTAAGGCCGACTCTACCTTAGAATGGGTCATTAATTAATAGCCTAATGACCAATGGAAATACAAGGACCAACGGCTTAACGTGACTTCCGAACCACGCAGGTGATGGTCTGATATGTCTAAACGATGGTGGGAGTTGATGCAAGTATCATCATATGATTACTGAGACTATCTGAGCCGCTTTAGACCTATATCATCCTCAAAACCTAACCTCCATGAAGCTGGATTATATTAAACATCTAGGTGTTGGCATATAATATATTGAACATTTAGAGCTGAGAACTGCCGAGGCGGGTTCTACGTCATCAATTACCATTCCTAAAAGCACTTAACATTCCAGTGCTCCGAACCTCTGCAAACAGATAAGTTAGAAACAAACTATTTCAGAGTTTGACTGAACAGAAGTGCACAAATCCTGAAAACACACTTTCTGGTCCTTCGTAAAAACTTAAATACGTGTTGGCTTTAAGTAAGCCAAAGTCAAAATATATCTACTGCATTATCATTAAGATAAGTAATACGTTCAAAATCATGTAATACAGGGTATTTGGATCGATTTTAGAATTACTGCAAGTTATACAGTTCACAGAACTACTAATATAACATTTCCCCGACATAATGTTAGTTCAATAAGCTATACAAAGATTCTCGATAAAACTAGGTTTCACAAACCAAGTTTAGGCAACGACAATGCGAGGATATTCAATTGTTAAGCCAACAATATCGGAGGCATAAACAGATCTACATAACAATAGTGGGGACTATCCGTGCTCAATGGCTTAGAGAGAACCCTAATGTAACATCTATATCTTACTCTTGGTGCTTTACTACAACACCATTGGAGAGAAAGATGAAACGTAATATATAACTGACAACGGAATACAAATGATGAATAAATAAGCAATTATTTTTTTTAAATCGTCTTTAATGTAGAATTTTCTACATTTAACACACATGTATTATTCTGATTTATTGTTGTGTCTAATACTAATTGTTGGTTGACTCAATAATTAATACATTTGATTGAACCTCCTTTATACAGAGGGGTGCAAAAGTAGGAATACAGTTATGAAACATTTTATAGAAAAAGTATATTTATTCATACAAAAACACAACTTTTCCAATTTATTTGATGAGTAATAAGAAACCTAAATTAACTCTTATAAATTGTGTACTTGACAAAACCCTCACTCCCTTTTGTATTCAAACTGTTTGCCTTCTCAGTCAACACTCTGCTGTAACCTTGAAGTTACGCTTAAACACACTTTTCGGTAATTTTTTATTTTCATGTATGTTTTGGCAAGCTTGGCGAATGAATTCTACCATATGATTAACATCACGAGGTTTCTTAGAAAACACCTTGTCTTTGACGACTCCCCAAAAGAAAAATCTATAGGAGTCATTCAGACTGTGGAGGCAAAAAGTTTGAATACAAAACGGAGTTAGTGTTTTTGTCAAGTTCACAATTTTCAATAGTTAATTTAGGTTTCTTAATATTCTTTAAATAAATTGGACAAGTTTGGTTTTGTATGTAAATAAATATACTTTTCTATCAAATGTGTCATTACTGTATACCTACTTTTGCACCCCTCTGTATAGTTAAATACATTTAAAATATACTTATAATTTTAAACATCTAGCTTGTTATAATATTTACAAAATAATTTATGTTGTCTACTGTTCTGCATGTCTATTTTATATTTATGCTACGCTGATTTGAGATAGTTAGTAGGTTAGGTTAGAGGTTAGAGCTTAGGTTAGTATTACTACAACAAAAACCCTTATTTTATTGAAATTCATTACACAATCCCACAGAAAAGTAGTAGAAGACCTTGTTCAGAGGATTACATTTTATTCAACAAAAGTAGCAGTTAGGAAGAGAGTTCCTACTTTGAGAAGAAAAGTAAGGAAGAGAGTTACTGACAGAGACAAGCATGCCTTGGGGAGTTGTCGATCTCTCGTAAACATAACCGGCTACCATAATTCAAACGCTTTCGTTATTTAAAGTTTTAAAAATAACGTTTTATAATAACACAGTTATTTTATTACAATTTAAAACATATCAAATTCTGTAAACATTATAATTGGATGTTTTGGCTTGTTTTATGTCACACAATATTTTTAACAGCCCTTAATTTTAATACATTTTTTGGTAACAAGAATCTACGGTTGGACCCGGTTTGATCACGTGATGACGGTTTGAATCGTGACGAGTGGTAGATCGGTTGTTAACCTAACACAGATTGATACCAGAGCTCGCTACCAGAATGCGCTACGAGGCGTAACTAGTCACTTGCCTCACGCAGTTGAGGGACTACGAGGGTGCATTTGAAGTGCAAAAATCCAAACACCTAATAAATTATTTGAACCCGTAACCTCAAGTTCCGGAGACCAGTAGCTTAGCCACTAGAACACCGATACCTTTAACTATCAAATTTTTTATAATTGATAATATTGATTTGTATGTATTCTAATGGTACATTATAAGTACTCTTTAATGGTTTTATTAGGTTTGCTGTTCACAAAACGTACGTATTGACATTTTGGTACTGTTAGTATTGTGTAAATTGATTTTCATAACGGTAAATAGATGTTGTTATAAATACTCAAAGGCACAGCGCTAAGGTTAAATTGATGAGTGTTGGCACATTATCGGTCTTATATAGCAAAGCTCTCTCAACACCAGATTCCCAATAATGGCAGTTCAGAAACCTGGATCCGTTCCAAGCTTGCACTTGTAGACGTATCTCGCTCTGTTAATGTGTTTCTCAACAGATAGTGGGATAATACTTCAACAAAATAGTTTCAATATACCAAAAAATATTTTTGGCTCTCCGAATCAAAATTTGCAGTGTAAAAACTGCCATTGTTGTTAGATAACTCTAAAATTATATGGTAAAGTCTAATTGAGTCAATTACTAACTAATTTATTCCCCTATATATGATCAAATAATTAAATGACCTTCGTTTCTTTATGTTATAAGTATTTCTGAAAACAAACTAGGGAGCTAGGTTATTAAATTAACAGTGTAAGTTTATTTTTCTACTAGCCTAAACTTTTAAAAACAGCTGTTTTTACTCTGATTGTTTGATGTTCAAATAGTTAAAGTCAAATAGATCTTCCTTAAATAAAAATAAAAATCCCTTGTTCTAGGTTTCAGTTTTGAATTTCCAAGTGAATTGTTTACATTATCTACACAAATTTAGGTAAAGTTGGAAGGAAAGTTTAAAGAAATTCAACCACAGAAAATAGTAATGAGAATTCAGTATTTTGTTAGTGCTGGTTTCTAGCTTTAGTTAGTACTGTTCTAGTTTATCAGTCTATTTAATCTCACCCCACAGTTATTGACAATAACGCTGCCTGTAACTCCCGATACCAACACTTGTTATTGGTTTAATTAGAATCAGTTGTTCAACCATGGATATTTGAACAACTACCAGCTATGCAGACATTATTGCACCGAACTACAGTTAATTAGTATAATTAGCACAAATCTAGAGTTTTGGAAAGGTTCAACGGCATTTGACATTATTAAAGTAGATTTTCTTCAGCTAATTATTTATTTCCATCAGCAATTTTACAGCGTTCGGCAATTGTTATTATATTGTGGTTACCGCTCATAATGCTGTTGGACTGTCTGTAAAAATTAAATAGAACAATAATTTTAATTTGGACCGCTGTCACCAAAATTGTATTGTGAAGCCCACCACCCATATCTTTAGTGAGTAATCGAACATTTCTTGGCATGAAGGACAAAATATGTGGTATATTGATACACTTTTTAAAACTAACGTGTTTTAAATGTTATACTAAAAAGTTATCCAAGTGTTCAGCTGTTTCAATTTACTAAATACAATGAAATCGAAACGATTGCTATACATTTTGCTAATGCAGGTTTTGTTATTATTTTCAGGTGCTTGAAAAGAACCTGACTGTATGAAAAGGTAAGTTAAAAGTGCATATTTATGTTTGAGTGACTTATGCTTTTTGTACGTATTATTTATTTATTTAATCAACAACGTTAAAGTAAAGACGTTTCAAAATAATTTGCACGTGTTTAGGTATGTATAGTTCCTAAATCATGTGAAATGCGTATTTCTAACAAGGGTAGAAAGTGTTTATGTTTAGTAGTCTGAAAGCGCGAGAGATATCATTCTAATGAGTTGCATTTTCCGCATCTTCTCTTGCGTAACCATAATATTAATTTTAAGCCACTTTTGGCGAAAGATTTTTTTGACTTACTATTCGATAAAACAGTACAAGATACGATTGATAATATAAAAATAATATTGTACGTGATACGTATTTAGATATTTAGGGTACGTACGTATTTAGGGTTGACTGATCGAAACGGACCGAATAGCTAATAATTACACTGTGATCAAAAAATATGTGTCTGTTTCATATCATTTGTTAAAATAACAGCTCGTTTTCTCTTGGCTCAACTTCTAAAAGAGTAGTCATTACATTTATGTTCTGCATTTACGATCGGATGCACAAATGAGCTCGATAATCTGGAAGAGCTCAGAAACTTTGCAACACCTCCTGCATAAAAGAAATATGTTATTAGTAAACATACATTTGCAAACAACAAGAAATTTAATGGTACCTGCTTTCGCTAGAAAACAATTAACGAAAAAGTCGATTAATGATCACTTTTCAGCGTGAAGGTACAGCTGATATTTTTAATTATAATTGACATCAAAACTGTAAAGGTACACCAAAGATTACGCTATGGTAGGTAGCTATCGCATAGATGCCATGTGGCTTAGGCGGGGAAATTAACATACTTGCGGCAGTCAAACACAGAATGCGTAGCGAGCTGACGTATCTTTTTCTCTTCCGTTAGCACCACATGCTCGAGTTGGTCTTATGTCGATGACCCAAATGTGACCGAATAGTGCGATTTTCGAAAACGAACGAACTTGCGCCTGCATTTGTGGCTCTTAAGACTTTTGAAAGAATTCCCACGCAGCCCTACATTGTTGATTTTCCTGCCTCAGCCATTCTATGCTCTATCTACCTGTCATAGCATAATCTTTGGTTACACATTTCCAATATAAGATAAACCAAGCACGTCAGATCATAAAGTTGAATGTGCAGCAGAACTGTACTGATGAAGGATCGTTACAAATCAACGGATCTAGTGATCGTTTCAGCAAACACCATCACAATGTTTGCTTTGGTGGCCATCAGCAAACAACTAAGGTTGTGTTAAAATGGTTGTCTTTGTTTTATCTTTGCGTTGAAGTTTTCAACTAGCTTTTATAAAATTAAAGTTTTCTCTTTAAAAGAGAATTTTAGTATTTCGACTCTGCTAGCAAACTTACTGACCGAATTATTTAGCCTACTAAAGGAGCATTTGTACTAACTTTGATGAACTCGGTTAAGCTAAACTCACACACATATATAAATGTATAATATGCATATACATACCTGAACAAAACGTTCAGAACTTCTGGAGTCTTGATCAGTGCTCATTCCCAGGTCTGGTTTTCATTCTCACGATAACAGCAAAAATATACAGTATTATTAATATATATAATATAATAATATATGAATATAGTTTTACAAAGTATATTTGCTAATACTACGTATTTATTATGCACAATACGCTCGCTTTTCTTATAGCTTGATAAATAAACACATAAACTGGTTTAATACAAACTTATTTTAATTTATTTTTAAATTGTTGGTGTTTTAAAAGGAAATAGCCTATGGTAGTACCAGTTTACGACTATTTCTTAAGGCACCTCCAACAACAAATTTATTTTCAAAAGCAGTATTTACATATATAACATACTTACTTTTCTACCTTGTTGTTAACGTGGATATGAAGAGATTTTATCTTCTATGCACCGTGATGGTATTTCAAACAGTAAATGACCAAACGTTTGTTACAACTGTTTTCAACTGTCAGATAGGAGCTTATAACTGACCGGAAATATCTTATTGCTTCCGGTTTGCGGTTGGTGAAGGAAAATCTGTCAGTGATTTATGTTGTATATGAGTTTGACGCAGCGAGTGTACTTCTAAATATTCATACTGACCTTATTTTCATATCTGCTTCTCAATAACTTATAGGAAAAGTGCATAACTGAACTAAATGTGTTGAAATAGTTTTCTTTAAAAAAAAAGTACGTCTGTATAATTGTCAAAATTAAATACGAAAGTGTATGACAATAGAACTATTGAATATCACTGGGGATGTTTATGAGTAAGCTACGTATTGCCAAAAGAAAATGTATCTTTCTACCATCAACAGTCAAACAATAATAACTGTTATAGCATAATTAATATAAACTTGAAAAATTACGGTTAGTTGGAATAATTGAACTTGATATACTTCAAGAAACATAACACGTGTGTTGTTACTGCACGGTTACTGAACTAGGGCAGATAGAAAATAGCAAATTAATCAACTAATTCGAGGTAAAAAACTAATTGTTTAGAACGTTAGAGTGCTTAAAAAGTGAAATAAAAATGTAAACGTTTATTGTTCTAATAATTGAACGCTTTAATAAATACAATTTTGGATTACGAAAACTAAATTACGAATGATAGTCTTTAGTCCGTTTTATGTAAGGGGTTCCAGAAAATGAATTTCTTCAGTTGTTTATTTTACCGATCCCAAGATAATAATTTATGACAAAGTGGAAAAGGGAAAACAGGTCTAAAACAACCATCCGACAAACTGTAGGGTATATATTACAAGTAATTGTATTTATTAGTAAAATATAGCATGATAAAAAACAAAGAAGTGTTATGGTGTCAGATTTTCCAATTGTTAACACAAATTGTTCTTTAAATTTTGGACAGTGTGTGGCTCACCAAAATTAAAATTAAACCTATTGTATATGTGAACGGATTATTAATATTATCTCATTAGTCTCATTAACAGCATTTTACTTTCTACAATTGATTTAAGGAATATATTTAAATATTGTTTTGTGTGTTGACTACTTACATGGCATGGAATATGAAGTAGGTCCAGCGTAACTGAACCAGTGCTCCAGTTTTAGTAAATATACTCGTAAGTAACACGTCCTTCTACGCCTCCAACCCTGGCAGTCTTTACGTAATGAAGTTTGGACAAGCCAGTCCGTTCCAGTGATATTCAGACTGTAGGAAATCAAACGCATTAATTTCAGTTTCTTTAAACTTCATTTCTGCTAAAATTTCGGAGTGTATTTTTATCATCATATTATTTCGGCAAATCATACGTTCTTTAAAAGATTTAGTAGTGCTAACTACAACCTAATTAAATGTATTTTCGTTTCATTTTGTGTTTATACGAGTATTTATATGCAACCTGCACACTTATTATTTTGTCACGTTTGAATGGGTTATATTGACGAACTATTAGTTAGAAGACCTCTTCACACATCTCATAAAACCAAAACTTGAAGAAGTTTCTTTAGGAAGTGAAGCCTACTTAGCTTGACGTTGATGAATCGTCAGCTTAATCGTGGCAAAATCTTGATTTATATGTTTCATCCTGAAGCTGAGACATCTTTTACGAGTTAATGGGAAGAAAGGTTTCAGCTCCGAAAGTTTAAATCGGGTTTGAGGTCTAAAGAAAATATGTATATTTATTGAATTAAAACTGCAAATTTAGTACTTTAATGAACATCGAGATGTAAATAATAAATAGTAGGAACTTATGGATTGAACGCAAAAAAGCACCTAAAGGCAAAAAATTGATATTTCAGGGTTTTACCACATGTTTTCTAAATTGTATATTGTTCTTGTTCAGTAAATTTAAAAGCTAACATTATTTTCTCTATCACACTGTAATATGATACTGTAGGATGTATATGCATGATGATGAATTATGTCATGTAATCAATTACAGTTGATAAAACCCAATTTTCCAACGGCCATGAATGTTTGCGAACATCTAACAACACAATACATCACACCGCCTACACTTGAGGACATTCATCTACAGGATATGATGACACGATATATTCACAGTACTGACAATTCATCATAACACACCGCCCGCGCTGATAGTGGTATTCCTGCGTTCTGAGATTCAAATCACAAGTGTAGGAAATGTATGCTGTATTCTTATATTAATGAAATAAGAAAAAAACATTTGAATTGAATTATTAGTGAATTTCAATGGTAAATAGAACAATGTATCGCCCTAACAACACATACACAAGATTGCACTTCCAGTAGTTTGATTTCACTGATATAAGAAACTATTCTATAGATTTAGAATATGAAGATGAGTGCTAATTTTTGTGAAAGTCCGACCAAAAGTGCGACTTGTATTAGCCACAGTGGTCAAAAAAAGGATCAAATATTTTCGGTGTAATTTTTACCCAACAGTATCAGATTCGCTAGGGTTCACGGTAGCGCTTGTGGCTACGAATCAGGGTTGTTACTTTTCTTTCAAACAGTCGTCATGTTTCAAGTCTTCATAGTTCTGCAGGCGTGTAAGGTTGTTTTACCTACATCTAAATAAATATGTGACAGTCACCTGCCAAGTCTGGTTTGTTTCAATGTATTTTGTGTCAGCATGAAGTATTTAAGCTGTATTAAAGTGCAATAAGGAGTATTTTAAACCCTTTGTACAAGACAGTATTAGGTTGTACTGACGCATTTATACGCATATATTTTTCTTGCATTCTAAAACTACTTCTGTACAGTCAACGAGTTGTTTTGTTTGATATCCCTAATTTTCTGAAAGTCATTTATTGCGTTTTAAGTAATTTCACGTTCAAGCCCACATCAAACAAGTTTTACGGATTTATTTTTGATTTCATAATAACAATACCAACAGGACGAGGGCTTTATTGAAAACCTAACGTGCTTTATCAGATTAAATTGTGTTCACTAAAAGATAACTAACTGAAATGAAGTTAATATACTCACAAACCTATGTACTCGTATGCGTCATTTATATTTTGCAGAGCATAACAACAGAGTTTCATAAAACAAACTGAGATGAGATTCAAATCGAGTGTTGACAATAATGAAAGGTCCGCGTGATTTACAAATCCAAACATTAATTGTCAGCGTTTGATTGGAAACGGATTTATGTGAAGTATGTCGTTAACACTGATATCAGCTTTTCTGTTGACCTTTGTTTTGGTTTAAAGTTGTCAATGGGGAAATACAACTCAAGCAGAAATACATCATCAATACCAAACTATAACTAACAGAACATTCTCGTCTCTTAAGGTTATTGGCAACATTTAATAGTTTTAATAAGTTAAATCACTCCATTTATATCTCTCACTTACTCAATAGAATAGTTTTACCCTGATAGTAATTAAGTTTTAGTTCGATTAAAGTGTGCTTACAAAGCGTACTTAGCGGTTTAGTTTCCTATGATAAATCTTCATTTCGATGCGCTAAATTTTTAATTTCAGTTTATCGAAATACTGTTGATTACTGTACATAGTGCCCTTACTTTAGTTTTTAATTTTATTCATAGATTAAGCCATATCATACTGGCTGTATGACAGCCATAGATATAGTATATGGTTATACTACAACTTTGGGTTAAACCATTCTAACGATAGTAACAAATTTAACTTTTCAGGGTGTCCACATGATTATTTCTGTTAAGAAGCTTGTCATCATACTGCAGCCAATACGTTTTGAAAATGGCATATTATGACATTATTATACATTCCCATCTTTTCTACGGATTGTGTTATAGGAAAACTGCTCTGAAAAATGCAAAAGGGCAATAAGAATAATAGCCAGGCTTAATTATCGAGATTCCTGCAAAGAATCATTCAAATCCTTATCAATATTATCCTCATCATCCCTCTATATATTAGAAATGGTATTGTTTTTTGTGTCAAAATATTCGTTCGATGAACAGAACAATGTATACAACACCAGAAACTAATCGTTTCGGCCAACCTAACACAGACTTCAGATTTGTGACAGGCCTCCTATGTAAGCTGGTAGGCAATTTTATAATAAACCACCCAACAACATTAAAGATAAAATGTAAAACGAATATTAAAACTACTCGCTTCAAAAATTTGTTTTATAAATTTCTGGACAACCAAATTATTGTTTGGATACTAATTTGTACAGATTTAGTAAATGTAAAGCTTTATTTCTATTTAAGTCTTACCAGTGGCATTAAAGGTTTTAATTGTTACGTTTTCATTTTAGTTTAAAAAAAACATTTGTTGTACAATTTGACAATAAACGATTATGATTATGACTAAAAACTCTGACTTAGATGGAAATATCTTACTCATGTTTCATAATCAATCATGTTTATTTTACTGTTCACTATACATGCTTTTTCATCTAATATACCCGTGTATTTTTAGACGTGCAATATGTCACACTTTAACCAGAGTTTAACGTGCTTAAATAAAAAATACAACACTTGAATGTGCATTATGTACTACAAATATGTGCAGAAAAGTAACTACTTATTATAAAACCAACTGAAAATTAAATTAATAATGTTGAGCACCGTTATTCGGATAAGAGCATTAAACTGAACTGTATTAGTCACGATGGTGAAATTTGAGGTGATGAAAAAGAAAGGATGTTTAATTTTCACGCCTAGCTATCACATCGTGACAACAATCCGTTACCCAAAATTATCAAAATTCGTGATGTCACGACCTTTACAGCCCATTTACCAAAATATAACTGCACAACATTCAGTATAAGAACGAATCTGTACAAGTACAAGATCAATACAAATCTTGCCAGCATCAAACTTAAATGCACTGTAACTTATCGCTGTGTTGCTTTTTAAAACCTTTTGTAAGTATATATACTGTTTTATTATATATTTCTTTGGACAAACAGGTTTAACAGGTATGTCTATGTCAATTTTAGAATGTAATTACTAAAATGAATTGTCAGAAACAACGTATTTCAAAATAACGTGTACTAAAGTATGAAGTGATCTAGCAACATGCTGATGTACTTAAAACTCATAATTTAGAAAAAAAAGCTCAATATGTGTGTTAGAAAACTCCTTTAGATTCTAAATATATCATGTTTATTAATTTAAATTTTTGTTTGAACGGTGAAAACGAGCCGCCGTAAATCCTTGCATAATTTTTTTGCAACAATTTAACTTACTTTACAATTAATATAGGATAATAATAAAATTTTCCAAAATGTAAACAATATGTTATAAATCATACTTAAAAACTATAGTATCTTTTCCAACCATAAAATAAACCTAATTTTTTTTGAAGGGTTGATTTATTCTGACAATTTTTTGACTACTACACCCTCTTCACAGCATTATGATGTTTGTAACTCCTGTTTGCAGCTCTGTATACAACGGTTGTTTCATTACTGCGAGTGTAGTAAACAAACCTAACTACTAATTAGTTTACGTTACGGGCTGCAGGTGTGTGAGATTACAACATAACTCTCTAGCACCTTCTTGTTGTAACTCTTTCTTGATATTTACTCTGAGAGTTTTGGTAAACAAATGAATAATGTTCAAGTGTGTTACTGTTAATTTGTTGTTTTCAGTGCAGCTTTACAATTTAGTCTAAGGTCTAAGTAGCTTTAACAGCCACTACTAACCTGTATACAGGGTGAGTTTTCCCTTTACTTTTGAAAGAGATTGAAACTTTGGGGAGTGTTTTAGGGTTCTGAAGTTCTTTTGACGTACTTTTCACACCCAATCCCCACCCAATGAGAGGGAGGGCCTAAATCTTTAAATACGAACCCTCCTTGTAACACCTTATTTGAAAGGGTATAAAACACAAACTCATTGATGCCATTTATACATGTTTTACGACGTTCCTGTACAAAATGTAGTGTTTCATTTTTAAGCAGATAAATAGACGCTGTCACTATATTTTTCAAAATTTTGAAGAACAAAATTATATATTTAGTTTTTGGGTATTCAAAGCTTTAAAATGATATGTTAGAAGATAAATTGTTCAAACGTTTGATAGTTATTAACGAATTTTGAAAAAGGCAGTTTTTAAACATTTGCAAAATGTGTCTTGTAACATATCATTTTAAAGCTTTGAGTACCCAATAACTAAACCTGTAGTTTTTTCTAAATTTTAAATGAGATTTTTAAATGAAATTTTAAAATTCTAAATGAGAAATATAGCAAAAGCGTCCGTTTATCTGCTTGAAAACATAAAACACATTTTGAGCCACCATTTTGTACAGGAACGTAGTAAGATTTTACAATGGAATCAATGAGTTTGTGTTTTTATACACTTTCAAATAAGGTGTAACAGGGGAGGGTTCATTTAAAAATTTTTGGGGCTCCTCCCTCCCAGTTTGTTGGGGTTCTTATTAGGTCTTAGGCCTATTACAGAGTAATCTATGCTATACAAAAACAAATTTACTGCATACAACTGAAAGATCATGTGCTCACAGACCAACGTTAGGGATGGAGTGGAATAAATCGATTAAATTACGGAAGTGTCAGAAAACAATTCTTTCTCTGAATGGGACAGCAATGTCAGTATGAATGGAAGCTTTTAGCTTTGTTTTAAAATGATCGCAATAAACGTTGCATGCAATGAATTATAAATTTGTAACGCAATTAAATAAATTTCAACAGATGTTTCGAAGCAACAAAACATAAATATACAATTTGACATTGAAGTGAGAGTTATGATACTCAGATATTTATGGGAGGTTGAAAAAGTCACGGAATATTTCAATACGTCTTTGGTCAGAGTCAATTGAAAGTGAATCAACAACGAGATCAACAAGCGTTTGCTACAAATAACTGAATTTGTTGGACTTTTAAACGGTAAAACATTTTCATTTAATACCCTACGACTATATCATGTTAATTTCATTTCCCCGAACAGTCCTAATTGCTGCTATTGTAACAAACCATCTTTAAGAAGAATAAAGCTTACAGCAGATTCAACTATTGACCTAAGCCAAGTGGTGCAATTATTGATAAACTATTTACCACTCATTCTATAGAGATTGATTTTGAATATGCCGTTAATTTAGCACGTGTTAGTGTTTAAGAAGTTCAACAGCCTTCGTCTTAGAGACAATACACAAGTCTGGACTGTTCAAGGACGAGGAGAGTTTAAACCTTGGAACTTGGATATAAAAGTTGACTCTTGGTGCTTAATAGGTTGTACACGTCAGAAAGAAACCTATCGTAAGTATTCATAACAATCTTTATGTAATAACTATTCTTTGTAGATAATTTCAACGAAAATACCTTAGTCTACTTATTAGTTAAAATGTATTTTAAAAAACTGTTTTTTTACCACGAATCTTTAAACCAAACCTTTTATTTCACACTTTTTTCGTAACAGTAATGGTACACTGGTATACGGAAAGGAGCATTAAATAACACGTATTTAGTATTAGGGCTATAGAAAGCACTAAATAACATTTCTATTTATTAAAAGATAAAGTGAAAAGCTATTTTTGATTTCTAGACTGAATGCGAAGGTAAAAAGTCCATTATTTATTTTATACACATTATTAGAGACTTAAACGTGTTTATACACTTGAAGAAGTCAATAATATTAACAATATTAAATTTGAGTCCTCCATCATAATAAAGAACATATATATTTCTGTTTCAGATAATAATATTCATCAACAATGTTACAAACAATTATTTTGTTGGTTTTTGTGGCGTTGGCTAATTCTTTGTCACCAGGGCCTTGTCGCGAAGGCATTACAACAGTGGACGTGCCCTTAGAAAAGGTAAATATATTCAAAAAACTGAAACTAATGTCACATAAGATTAGATTAGATTAAGTAGGGCTGGTTGTGAACCAATTGTACGTCAACCAAAGGTTTATTGTACTGCCCCGGTTATCTTAGCCTGGGAGACCCACCGGGATTACAAAGTCTCAAGATGACTCCCCAAGCTCAGACAAGTGAACTTCATCCCAATTACGTCCCTCTAGAAGACATCTTCTCCTAGTCTCCAGAGAGGGACATTAATGTCACATAATATTTCGGTTATGTTTAATAACAATTACTGAAAGTGACACTTTACCAATGAGTTAGTTTACGTCATAGTTATTCCATAGAAGATAGAGTTACGAACCATGTAATTAAAAAGGTCATCTTCCACAGTTGACTGTTTAATTTGGTATCCTTTATTTTAACAATAATAGTTCATTTCAACAATTGTTTTATCAATATAAAACGTGAAAGACGTGTATGTTAAATTAGTCATGTCGAGAAAATGCACTTAAGATGCATTAGTTCCTATCCCAAGCTAAAAGAAAAGGAGTTCCTCTCTAAAATTATAAATACTATTGTATTAATACATGGATTAACGAATTTCTGAATTTCAATTACAGTGGAAGGGCAGCTTGTTTGTGAATGTGATTTCCAAAACCCCAGGAGCTCAGTGTGCATTCGTGAATCGCCACGTCGAAACTTCTCCTGATCTAAAAGACTTGCTTTACGACAGATACGTGCACATCGAGTAAGTACGCTCAAAGCCTACAGGTATAGCTAATCATGTATCACTATATACATCGTTATGTATAGCTAGATATGCTAATCACTCGATGTAACTACTGTATGTGAGCCCTGGGAAACTGCGGTGTAATAGTGCTATTTTACGGAGACGTGTGCTACTGCGCGCGCAGTGGTGCTACCGTAGGTAACACTATAGCTGTATAGTTAAAATTATTAAAACAGTATTTTTTATATAAACGAAACGTGTAGCATGTTTTTTTTAATGGTACTTTTCCTTTTGATACTATAATTTATAATATATTATTGCCAAAAGATACTTAAACACACAGTTATCCAAACAAATATCCATTAAGATTTAAACTTTGTCTACAGTGTATCCGAATCTAGCTGTGTGTTATTCAGCGGCGTTGCCATTCTAGCTAGCCGTTTGTTATGTACATTTACTATTGGCAAGGAGGCTAATAGAGCTTAATTTTGAGCTCAAAAATTATGGTAATAATTTATTGGTACTATATCTTGCCAGTAAGCTATAATTTATAATTTCCCTCTTGATTTTTATTACTTTGCATGATTATTTGATGTAATCTCATCGTCTTCTTATAATATACTCAATTTTCAGAGAGAAACAATTACATTTCGAGTATTATCAATACTCACCTTCAGAAAAACAACACTAATAAAACATTTATAAACAAATTGAGTACAAAACAAACATCATATCGCCAAGTTTTGATTACTTTGTTAAGGATTATAAAAAAGTAGCTGTTTTACGTCCGTGTCGGTAAACTTTGGATTCCAATTTACTCATATGAGAGAACGGTTTTCCCAGAGAACGGTGGCCACTACCATAAAAGCAGTCATCACCTTCATGGACACCGTTCAGAACAACGTTTCATAGAAACCGGCTTGAGGAAGTATCAGACCACGAACAAACGTATAATTCTGCTACATTTCCAGAACATATCAAAATCAGGGTTACATCTAGAGGAAATGGGCGCTTATAATAAATCCTCATAAGACGTCTGTAGTTTTGAAAGTTCTAAAAATGTATAATTAAAACTTATTTAAGTTATAAATACGTACAAACAGTTATGATTATTCACAAACACTCTGTTTATAGTAATGGCACACGCATTGAAACGTCAGTTTTGGGAGAGAAAGTTGGCAAAGGGCATTACAAATACCTAAAACCTCTAGGTAAGTTACCAACCTCTTTAAAATGAAAATTCATATCATAGAAAAATATAATATGTTCTAGTTAAAGACCAACAAACTGGTATACTGGTACTGTATAGTTTGGTTTAGATACAACTTGGCATAACTATTGTTTTATCTTACCCAATATAAATAGAAAAATTCAACGAACTGTTTTGCTACCCACAGATAACGGTGGAAAAATATTTTTCACCGCCAATTTAATCTGGATAGTGTTCTTTTTTTAGAGCTATGACGCAGATTTTTATTGTAAATTTCATTGTGTTTTCAAAAGTGCATTTTTATTGTAATTTATAGATATAAACATTCAAACCCCTCACCACATTAACCGGCACTTCCGCGGTAAAATGTTAATCCGTTTTGGGAAATCCTCTTAGATTATGGTTAGCTACGTGTCAGTAGTGTATTTTATTTCAATTTTACCTAAGAAATATTAGTGAAGAACTCCACAATCTTAAATTTTGTTAAGCACTTTTTGTGGAACTTCTGTTAACAACATGTATGCAACATTTATTACTACATCGCCTTGCATAGCTCGAATGATAATGTATAACTTTTGTTTTTCAGCTAATAGCAATGTAGTCATTGAATTACAAGGGTACTTCTTACATTTTGACGAGCCTGAAGAACTGGAGTGCCATTATGTGTGCTCCAACGATCCGATCGTTGGTAAGTAGCTTTTGACTCATTTTTGAAATGCAGTCGGCGTTAATTATTCAATGAGATCATGTTTAAAGAAGGCTATAGTTAGTTCACCTCTGGGCTCTAGGATATTCTATTTCAATGCCTTACACCATTTTGTGTTGCAATATTCAACTATTCAAGTCTTAAGTATTGTTAATAAACTTGTTTACTGTGTTGTAATGTTATTAACAGTTAACAAACGCTATTAAGTGTTTTAAAATATCTTTCTAGCAAGCGGGACCGGGATATTTTACTGTGAGTCCGCTTACCCTGACGCAAAAAAGAAAAACGCAGCCAAGATAAAGGAAATAGCTGAGAAGAACGGATTCAACATTAGCGACCTCATGTTGGTAGACAACTGCGACTGCCCAATCAACATGCCTTGGCCCAACAGTCACAGCAGTGAATGTTTACATCTCACAGCTGAGGAGTACTTCTCAGATACTTCTGACTGAAGAAAACAGCTGTTCTACTTATAAATAATTAAAAACTGGATGTAAAAATCTGTGTTTTTAAAATTTAAGGTGATTATTCCTTCTATGGTGTTGGCCAGCGACGGTAGCTCCAACTATCACCAATCAGTGTGTTAAACCACTTTTTTATCGTTACATGAAAAGCAATCGCCGCTGAATCTAAAATGCTCTTAGGTAACAGCATCTTAAAGACTTTATAACAACTTTAGTCAGAAGCACCCTTTATAACTATATGAACAATAATAATGATCAAATACTAAACAGTTACAAATACTTATTGCTGTAAATAAATAATAATCCCCTTTATGAAGATTAATCTTTACCACACTTACCACACCACTTTTACACTCTGCAGTAAACAAAGGAGCAAAACATTCGCTCCCTGATAATATTTGCACTTTAATTATCACGGGCGTTACTAGGCTGTTCGCTACGCTCACAGCCTCGCTTATGCCTTCAGCCTCAAAATTACGTTGTGTACTGCACGATTTATTAAATATCATTAGGTGATAAGCATTTTAAATTTCACTAAAGTCGGACATCTTTTCCCATTTTGTATCAACAAATCTTGTTTTCCATCGTTTTAAACGACTGCTTGGATTTTTGTATTGCTTTATTAGATTGATAGATTACGTCAAAATAAATATTTATTACATGTTTCATCAAACCTGAATTAATTGTTACTATTATTAGATAGCTTAAACCGTTTATTTTTTTTTTTTTTTTTAGTTAAAGCTTTCCTTTGAAACGGGATTTCCAATATTCGATTTTGCTGCTTAACAAGCTTGACCGAGCTCAAAAGCAACGTTTGTAAAAAACATCTGTATTCAAATAGGACAAAAGTTCCGACCTGTATAGAGGAGATACACATGATACAATTGCATGTATATCTCGGCAATTCTGAAATATATCGAGCTTGTATTGAGCACTTTTAAAAGTTTTGTATACTATTTTAAGTCGAACGACAATTTTGTTTACAATATACAGGATGGTTATAAATTATTGAACTTATTTTGGGATTGAGCCAGTGACCAATTGACTCAAAAACGTAGGAGTTATTTTACAAATTGAAAACAGTTGTATTACGTACAAAGGACAAAACATTTCTGGTCTTTCACAAGTAATGTTACAGGAAACTGAAGCATTTCCACGAACCCTTTGTGGTTTGCACGAAAAGCTTGTAGTCCAAATTCAACCTCATACCATGTTTTTTATGAGCATTGCTGGAGTTATGTTTTTATCTTAAGTTCTTCAATTTTTTTGAGCTTTATTTGTGTACACTATCTTAGACATGATCCAAAAGTTTTAATTCCTTGACAGCCACCAAGTTCCCCAGACATTATACGCTAAGGCTTTTGTTCGTATGTCAAAGACAGGGTGTTAAAAAGGAAAGGGTTAGACATTCGAGAGGTAATTGGAAGCATAGCTACCACGGAAAGCGCGGGAAATGGTTTAGTTTTGTTGTAATATTACTTGTAAACAATAAGAAGCCTAATATAGAGCCTTGTGGGACACCGTTTAATACGGATTTATAATGAGAGAAACAATTATTATAATATATACACTGTACTCTATTTACTAAAACCCATGCGATGCCACATTACGTATATTGATCTCACAATAATATAGCTGGTACACCTGATTAACAATGAAGCAGGTTGGCAGCACTGAGACATATATAAAATACATAAAAAAGAAATATATAAAAATATATATAAATAGCTAAAATCACCGGAACCAGTCTGAGCAAGACCACTGGAGATGTTCGATTGCAAATATAAGCGAAACGTTTGGCACTGTAAGTTGTGTGAATATTTTATTAACTTGGTCTATACCGAAAGTCTTAGATGATAGAAGCAATACAGTAATTTAGTCAAAATATGATATGTTTTTAATTTTCAAACACAACTTGTATTTAAAATTCAGTATTGCGATTTTAGCCCAAATAGTTTTGCTTGGACTTAACACTGAACCGTAACACTAAACTTTGAATGCACAATTTAATTATTACTAATCATTAGTTTATACAGCCTAGAACTTCTGGTAAATTTTGGCAAACAAAGCTGATTATCCATTAAGTTTTACTTTTGAAATGTATGTTGGTATGTTTATGATTTGCAAAAGAGATAAACAAATACAAAGTGTGCAGTGTCTCATAATCCAGTTTGAAAGAGATCCATCATTCCATTAAGTGTTCTTTCTCACAAGTTCCGTCTTTTGTTGGTGACGTCACGTTGTTGACAGATAACCCCTTTCCCCTTCACCATCCCCGTTACCATATTTAACTATCCCTTAATTTGAGTAATACCTCAACTCGCTCACAGAAACATGTTAGTGAAACATAAACCAATCTTTAACCAATCATGATCTTTAGGTTTTTATCCAGACAACTGCTTGCTGTAAAATCTTGTTCATGGTACTTGTCTCCCTTCTGGTTGACCATAAAATGGTCCCATATGAAATTAGTTGTTGTTAACCTTAGGGGTTAGACCAGTCATGTTTTATTCTGATTTTGAAAAATAGTTGCTTACTTACATGGTTATGTTTATATTATATTCATTGTACTTATTTTTCATGTAAAAAATCTTCTTAATCAATCTAACATGGCTGCTACAAATTTGGAAACTTGCAAATATGATTAGGTGACCGAGAGGTTCTACTGAGGCAGAGTAGCGGCAGTCCAAGTATAGTAAGTCTGTGTGCTGCTGTCTCTTCTCTGTCTTTTCCCCTGGCTCCACATGCTCGAGTTTGTTTTAATAATGATACCCCAAATATGGTTAAATCGTGGATTTCTAGAACAAACAAAAGTACCGCTCAGTGTCAAAGGCCCCTACTTGAAATTTTAAAAAAAATTCCTCGTAGCGCTATCTGTGTTTGCTGTCACAACTGAGTTGATTTTGCCCTGCGCCAACATATAATCTTTGTTTTAACTATCTCTCAAATAAATATATAAATACAACTATTTATTAGGTATAATTACATTTTTTTTTATAATTCTTTTTTTTTAAATCATTTATTTCCAATTGATATTTACATAAAATTTTTTAAAATATCTTATAAATTAAATATAGCCTAATAACATTGTTTTAAATTTATGACTATGGAAATAGCCTCCCTCATGGGTAAAATTACCTGTGTGAGGGAGGGTTTGTCAGTCTGTATTAAAATATAATTTTATAATTTTGATTGTGCAATTATTTTCTAAGGTTTCTAATTAAATAATGATGGTATAATTTATGTACAATTTGATTTAACAAAAGTGATATATATGCGAAGCCATACATTACATTTTGATATTAAATTTTGAATCAAGAGTATAAGTAGTTTGAATTAATATAATCATTGACAGTGTGTATGTCAACTTGTAATAACCATTGATTTATTTTCATTTTGTAAAGCTGAGGCCTTATATTGTGGGTGTTTTTAGATCTGTTGGTAGTTTCGTGTATAAATGATGAGCAATGTAAAATGAATTAGTAGAGTTGATAGTTTTGTAAGCCTGTGGCATATTAACCCCAAGCCTTGAATTCCTGGTATCATACTTATGTATTTTGAAAAGATGTTGTCTTTATTTTATGAATAAAACATTGTTAAGACTCTTACATAAAGCTGTGTAATATTAAATACTAAAATTCATCAAAAAGGAGGTCTGTTGGAAATCTAATAGGTTTCTGTAATGCTGTTCTATTATACATTTTTGAGTTATCTCTAAAGGTTGTTTTATTGTTTTGAGGGCACCTCCCAAGCAATGATTCCATATTGTAATAGAGATTGTACATAGGCATAATATACAGATTTTAACAAGTCAAAGGTTAAAATTTGGTTGAGAACGCTAAACATATATAATGAACTTCCGAGTTTGCTGTTTAGGTATTCTATATGAGCATCCCATTTTAAACGATTATCAAACATGACTCCAAGATATTTAAATTTATTTACATTTGCAATGGGTTTACAGTCATGACAAGAATTTTGGTTAGCACATGAATGAAGTGTTAGTTTTACATTTGTGGGTCATAATGAGGGTTTAATGAAATATTCATGCATTTAGTTTATCTACATTCATTGTTAGAATATTTTGATCAAACCACAGCAAATTCTTCAAGCCACGCCTGCTAAGTCAACATGTCTCCAACTATCTCCTTAAACAAAACTGCAGTATCATCAGCATATAGAAAATATCACCACCAAACATGTTTAGTTTACTAATGTTGTTTATGTATATTAAAAATAGCAAAGGACCTAAAGTGCTTTCCTTGCACAACACCGTAGTTAATTGGTTTGGGGTTGCTGATTTGTCCAATAATGGAGACAACCTGTGTTCTATCTGTTAAATAACTGGTAAACCAATCAAGTGAGGTTCCCTTATTCCTAAATACTTAAGTTTTTGTAATAATTTATTTCGATTAACTGTATCAAAGGCTTTTGTTAAATCAATAAAAAGCAATAACGCTTTTTTTTATTTGCATTAATATTCATGAATCGTTTTAGTTACTAAGAAAAGATTGTCGTTTACTTTTATCTGATCTAAACCCAAATTGATTATCAAATAGAAGGTTGTTATCTTTTAAATACTTAACAAGTTGATGTTTTACTACATTTTCTAGTATTTTGAAATATTGCTTAAGAGTGTAATAGGCCTGTAGTTTATTAGTTCTTTTTTGATCCAGTTTTAAAAGAACTACTTTTCCAATTTTATAAAGAGCTGGAAATTTACCTTGTAAAGACTCAGGTTAATTATGTGTAAAATAGCATATTTTAAATATCTAACATTATTCTTAATTAGTTTTGAAGAAATGTTGTCCAGTCCTTGGTGCACAGTCTGTTTAAGTTCTGACACATATTTATTTAATTTATCAGTGATGGGTGATAACTCAAAGGTTGTGTTTGTAATGTAAGTTTGTCATCTACTATTAGAGGATCATTTGTAGTGGGGATGGCGTTTAAAACAACCAACATTAGCATAGTATTCATTAAACTCGTTTGCAATATTACGTTTATATCATCTGTTACAAAGTTTCATTTTCATTTAAAAAAATGTTCTACTAGAAATCAATTTTAGTTTTTTTGTTTGCTAAATAATAAATAAATATTCTTAAATAGTACTTAGAATACATTATACATGTAATATCGTCAGTTATTAGAAGCTAAAATTTTCCACCACACATATCTAGATCTCTTTCAGACATACAGAATTTTCAATCACACGATTCATTCATTCGAATTTTACCCACTTTAGCCCTGGTTAAATTAGTCGTTTTCTAATATGTTCTCCCAGTCGTGTGCCTTAAACTCGTCGGTGCTATAAAATGCTTTTGCGATCAAAACTTTTTGAGACGAGCTTTAAATGCCTTGGCATTGGGGCACTTTAATCGAATTTGGCAACTTGTTGACGAGTTGAACTCCTGCCTGAGAAGGCAACGTTCATGAACTACCGTTCTGTGTCTCCCAGTTCGGTAGTTCTCCCTGCCTCTAGTTTCGTAAGAGTGTATATCTATACCTCTTACGAGATCGCATTTAGTTTTGAAAAAAAGACATGTTTCCAAAATGTAAAGGCAGGGTAGTGTCAACATTTTTAAGTTTTTGAATGCTGGTCTGCACGACTCTCTCCATTGTAGCTTTGCAATTATTCGAACTGCTTGTTTTTGCAGAATGAACAGCCTAGAAAAGTTTACATTTGTGCAACCCCCCCACAACGCTAGTCCGTAGGACAAGTGTGGGTAGATTAGTCCATAATATGCCGTCAGTACCTGAGTCGGGCAATATTTGGCTAGTTGTCTCTCAGAACATAAATGCCTGAGGCTAATTTTGAACAGACACTGTCTACGTGACAATCCCACGTCAACCCTCTGTCTAGGTGTATTCCGAGGAATTTTGTCGAGTAGATTCTTCAATCTCAGTCTCATCCAACATAACTATTGGACTACAATCTGAGACTGTCTGTCGAAGGCAAAATGAATGAAAGAAGATTTTTTTGGATTGGTTTTGAGGTTGAGATCACTGAAATGTTGAATTGAACTGTTGAGCTCAGTGAAAACGGTTGTTTCCAGTTCCTTGATTGATTTTGAACCGAAACAGAGTCGTGTCATCTGCGTACTGGACGAGTCGCCCGTGTTGTACCGATGAGCCAACGTCGTTGACGTAGATCAAAAATAGTAAAGGACTAAGTATGGAACCCGGGTACCCATAGCTCAACCCCTCTCAGTTGATCTGACGTCTGAAATTCCTACAAATTGTTTCCTATTACTAAGATATGATTCAGCTGTGTGGCACTCCTTATCCCGTAATATTCCAGTTTGCGAAGCAGGGTGCCGTGATCCACACAGTCGAAAGCTTTTGATAAATCGAGAAAACACTTAGTGTTTGTCTTCGACTCTCAATATCTTCTACTATCATCTCGACTAGACGGACGACTGCGTCCACTGTCGATTTTCCGCTTGGAACTGGAATTGGTTTGATGATAATAGGTTTTGCATTTCCAAAAGCTTGCGAGCCGAATGAGAAAACCTTTCAAAACCTGCTGAAAGCCGGTAAAATTGAAATTGGGCGGTAGTTTTGGGATGACAAAGGGTCTCCCTTGAAGATTGGTGTGACTTTAGCTGTTTTGAGGGAGGAGGGAACAGTCCCTGAGCAAAAGAGTGAGTTAACCAAATGCTTCAACGGTCTCAATAAGTGCTTGGAGCATTGCTTAAGGAGCCACTGAAACATGGTTTGTGTCGTTTGACTTTTGGTTGAGAAGTTCTTATTACCTGGCATTTCCTCCTCCGTTACCGGGGCCAGAGCCATTGAGGCTGTTGGACTCGGGTGGAAATCAAAGGGAGTTGACTTTGTGGCTGACCTATACCTTGGTCAGCTCCCACTGAAGCAAAAAAATTTGTTAAATTGTCAGCAACCCTAAGGGGATCTTTGACTTGTTCATTGGCAATTTGAAGTTCTATTTGTTTGTCTGTTCGTGGGTTTTATTGTTAATAATGGCCCATGCTGTTTTGAAATATTTTTGGACGTGAGCAGTGCACTAGTGACATCGTAAGCTTTTGCAGCCTTGATGACCTTTCTATAGATTCTTTGTAATTTTGAAAGAACAATTTAAAATCTTCATTTAACGTGTGCTTTTTTATTTCGAGTAAAATAACAATTTTTCTCTCGAAACTAGAATACCTTTGGTAATCCATTTGCACTTTGAGGCTTCAGGTTTTGTTGAATTTTTTTTGAGGGGACAGCTCACGTTTAAGTGAAAGTTAAAGGTTTCTTGAACTTTGAAACTGCTGTTCAACGGGATCACCAAAATTTAGAAAACTCCACGTTTCTCTCGAGGAGATAGTTGAGAAGTTGAATGTTTGTGGGCCTCGTGTCTCTGATTTTTTTTTGCTTGTTGATCCCGTTTTGGCTCATGACCACCTATGGTGACCTGCTGGCCGTAGTGGTCTGCGATAGCTGTGTTGATCACGGCTACCTGTATGCCCGTCATGTTTGTGACAACGTTGTCAATGGCTGCTTGCGGAGTGACCGGTCACCCTGGTTGGTGTGTTGATTGACCATTCCAGGCCAAAAGACTTAAGTCTCCAAAACGTTTTGTCATGGGGTTCTGACATCTAAAACATCGATATTGAAATCCCCATGATCAAAGTTCTGACATTTTTGTCAAGTCTGACAACAGTTGTTCAAATTTTGATAAAGAAGATTCTAGGTTCGCGCTGGGAGATCTGTACAATCCGATGATTGTCAGCTGCGATAATTTTGTTTGAACTTTTACTCCTGCCCATTCGAGAATTTTGTCTGTTGGGTCCGTCAATTTGTAAGGTAAAAGGAGCAGGAGTTTTGAGGCACACCACCCCCCTTGGTGGAGGTGCGGCAGTGGAAATTAGCCAATTGATAATTTAGAATTTTGAAGCTATTAATGTTATATTGTTGAAACCGTGTTCGGTAACCACGAGTAAATCGGGGTTGAGTTCACACAAAGAGTTAGCTCATCCCCTTATTTGTTGCCATTTGTGCATTTTGGTGCACTAATGACATTTGATTAAAAAATGTGGATCTGATTGGATTTTGATTTCAGTTGGGACCTATCATTGGTGTTTGGGTGCTAAAAGTGGGGTCCCTAAAAAAGTTGCAAAGGTTTTGTCTGTTGAGCTCCCACTGCCTGCAAAGGTTTTCTCTCCAGGGTGATGGTCACGGTATTGTCCATTTTCTCGGGTGTAAGTGCCAACGGCTCACTGGTCCCTCTTGACACAGGCGGAGAAGTCATCTTGCGGAGCGCCTCCATGAGTAGAGAGGCCAGCAGACGTTTGCCCCCATTCGCAGGTGCATCCCATGTGAAGTAAAGAAGGGGCGGTGATCGTGTTTATGTTGAGGAACACAACGTTGTCAAGACGACTGCAGACTTTATATAGTGTTCGGCTGCTACGTCCTCATTGACGGGGCTCTTCAACCTGAGGTCATGTCTATGTGGTATGGACGGGACTAAAACTGGGCAAGACTTTGAAGTCATTCTTCTCAGGACAGTCTCAAGGTGTTCTGTATGTCACGTCCTCCGTCTTCTGCCACGTCATTGGTCCCGGCGATGAAGATGCAGCATCCCTCCGGTGTTGTTTGGTTTTGAAGAAGCCCTGTCCTGGTTACAAAAGCCAGTCACAGTTGTGTTCCCTTGATCTCTTTCCATCAGTAAGCCGGAAATTCCGGCATGGCATATCACCATACACGTGAATATTTTGAAATATATATTATGTTGTTTTTGTTTGGTAGTTTTGGTCTATTACTGTTCACATATCTGGTTGGCTGGGATTTTCTATTCAAATTTGGGTTTTCTGTTTGTTTGATGTGATACTTTTTTTAGTTTTGAGATTTCACAGTTTTTACTAACATGAAGTTTTCCCTGTTGTCAGCTTCTGTGATGTCAGCTAGAACGTCAAAGGAATTAGTACAGCTTATAGAAGGCTTAGCAATTTTGATGCAGGTAGAACTCCCACTATTCTTCTGGAGCTGCTGCTGCAGATGTTTATTGTCGCTGTCAGTTGGCGGAGGGTTTCAACCATGTTCCTTGTCTCTTCTTTAATATAGTACAATGTTCACAAGGTTTATTTAACTGTTGAATTTTGTCTTGTAGTGATTTTATTGTTTCTTCTGCTTGAGCTAACTCTGTAATTAATTTTGTATTTTCCTCCGCGTTTTGAAGTTCAGGTGTAACTGTAAGATTAGTGGTTGGTATAAAGGGTCAATCTGGACTTGATGCTTGGGTCGTGTGTTTGATACAAAAAACTTGATCTGTAAATGCCATCAATCTCAAATCGGATTCTACTGAATGGTCTAGGATCACTTTCAGTTCCCTTTCAAGCTTAAGACCCTTTCTTTCAATGAGGTGTTTTCTCTCTGTAAGTAGATCTATATTTATTTGTTGTGGTAGTTGAGTGCTTGATGCTGAAGGTGAAGGTGTCGAGTGTGGTTCTGGTGGTGATGATGGTGTGTCTGGAGTGGCGGGTGTGTGGCAGAGCTGAGTGGAGTTGTTGGTGAATTGTTAGCTTTATCGAATTGGTTTGACTGCTACTTATACTATTATTTAACGTAGGAGCCCCATGTGTGGGTTGTCTTAGAGTCAATTATGTGAGTCTTGTTAATATCAGTTTTAATAGAGCAGTTGCAGTTTTCGAACAGCACCGCCATGATATTGTTTTATTATCAACTGAAGTTCTTGTTTCTCTGAATTTAAAACTATTATGAATTAAATAGATTCTTCCTGCACTGTTAATAAACTTTAATGTCATTATTATTGAGTTCTGTTAACAATATCTTAAAGTTTTAAAGATATTGTAAAGGAAAAGAAAAAAATAAAGTGCAAGTAGTATAGTGTCTTCTGAATAGCGATGTAGTGCGTAGTTACAGTAGTAAATGTTATCTCCTCGAGGAGATCTGAACCCAATTCGTGATGAGCATTATAGAAGAAAACTGATATAGGTTCTGTTCTTAGTCGAACCCCTTTTGATAGAAGATCGAAAAAACTACTTATTTATATTTAACTATCTCGTACATCTGATTGCTCAGGGCTGAGTCACCATCTGTGGTCAACACTGCGTTGTTAGAAAATACCACTTTAAAATATATTAACACAGTTCTTTAGACTATATATGGTAAATTACCTCGTCAAACAGTTGGTGGAAGCCCACTCATTTGAAACTGTTTGACGAGGTAATTTATCACTTATATATTCTACTACACAGTTTCGTGGCTAAATACAATGAATTTCAACAGTTTTTTACAAGCAATTTTAGTTTATATTTATTTTTATAAGTAGAACAGCTGTTTTTTCTTTAAGCAGAAGTATCTGAGAAGTACTCCTCAGCTGTGAGATGTAAACATTCACTGCTCTGACTGTTGGGCCAAGGCATGTTGATTGAGCAGTCGCAGTTGTCTACCAACATGAGGTCGCTAATGTTGAATCCGTTCTTCTCAGCTATTTCCTTTTATCTTGGCTGCGTTTTTCTTGTTTGCGTCAGGGTAAGCGGACTCACAGTAAAATATCCCGGTCCCGTTTTCTGAAACGTTATTTAAAAAATAATAATAATATAATTCGGTAAAGTGTTATCACATAAAATAATGATGTACCCTTAAATAAACTATGATCTTCTTCTGGAGATATTGGTAATTGATAGAAATGATTTTAAAAACAGTAGGCCAATGTAATAATTTTAAATCAGCTAGTTTAGTTAAAACGTGTTTTATTGAACATGCCTTCAATTATATTAATACTTAAATATTGAACAGTTAAATAATACAACACAAAATGGTTAAAAGTATAAACAGAATATCCTATACCCCAGAGCCGAACAAATCATAACCATCTTTATAGTATATAAGCCATAAATATAACGCCTACTGCGTAAAAGATAAATGTTTTAGTTATGGTACTTACGGAACATTGGGTCATTGGAACACACATAATGGCACTCCAGTTCTTCGGGGTTATCAAAATGTAAGAAGTAACCGTGGTACTCAATGACTGTATTTGTGTTAGCTGAAAAACAAAATTTCAATTAGCATAAAAGCTATGCGCAGTGGTGCCATAAGCAGTGTTTAACAAACTTGGGCTTGTGTACTTGTTTATTAATAAATGGCTGAATGTTTGAGTGAATGGAAAATATTGTTGAAACCCCAAGCTCAAGACTTTAAGACGCTGGTCTGATAATAAAGTACTTGAAACAGCCATCACCAATCTAGAACAAATTTATTTTACTGATGAAAAGATCATTTAAACCTAATTTTAGTATTGTGTATTATCAATCAAAAGTTTTAATTAGTGATTTTTTAGTTTTAAATTTTCTGTTTTGAAAACAAAGAGGGTGGTAACTTACGTAGAGTTATCGAGAACTTGTAATGCCCTTTGCCAACTTTCTCTCCTAAAAGTGATGTTTCAGATCGTGTGCCGTTACTGTAACAGAACGTTGGTAAACATAAATGTACACAATCTTAGCGTACATAACATAACCTGTAATTTCAGAAATTTTAAAGACAGATATTACGTTTTTAAAACTAGAAGCTATTTTCTTTTTTTTTCAATTGAGGGAAATAGCTAAGACCACAGCTAAGTGCTAACACTTAATACTAATGACGGTTGCATGACATATCTATGTTTTACGCAATAAAAGATCTATTATTTATTTTATTTATAAAGCTACTGTCAATAACTACTGGTTACTTGTTCGTGGTAGTATCTCAAAAGTAGAACTAACTAATTTCCTACACACCTTCAAGTTTAAAACAACAACTACTTCCCGAAATTGTCAGATTATTTTTAAAATTTTACCGTTATCTTACGATTTCGGTTTGCCTCGATTTGTACAAGACGTGAAATCACAATTAAGATGTAAAACTTGCGTAATTATTATCAATATTAAGTACTAAGCTATATCAAAATTACAGCCACCTTCTGGGAATTTCTTCTAGTTGTCTATGTCTTCTTAACTTTAGCTGTACAAGAGTAATACAATTCTGTTTGTTATCTTCTAGATTTTCTTATAAGCGAACGCTACCTGGAAAAGTCATGATAGTTGTTTACTGTCCACACGTTTTACAATTATCTTTAAGTTTTCCATTAAATATGAAGCTGTGGCCACCTTTTTCTAGGAAAAACTCTTAGAGTCCATGCGTTTCTTCGTGGCACTTGGTGAGGAAATTAGGGGACAGAGTGGGGAACAAATCGATGTTTCCAAAAAGTACAGTAATAGTCTTTCCTCACAGTACGAGTGCCATGGAAAGACTGTACAGATGGTTACCCCCACCCTCGAAAACCCAGTTATAACTGGTTTTAGTCGTCAAGGTCAAGCGCCACGAAGAAACGCACGGACTCTATACGATTGCATCGAAAACAAAGGTTTATCGTGTCATATTAAAGCCGTGAAACAGTGGTCACCGCGTCCACATAACTACAAACCAAGTAATCAAACCCAAGTGCTTTGGGAAACCATAGCTTTAGCTGGCAAGACCCGATTCAGTGCATGTGATTTCTCAACACAAATTTATATTTACTTTTATGTCTACTGTTGATACTTCAAAAACGGCTCGTTATAGTGGAAATTTAAGGGTAGAATATATAATAATCACAAATATAAATGGCCTTGATGGATATTTGTTTGCATAATGTTGTATTGGAAAACATCTTTCAGCACCACTGTAGGCGCAGTACCAAGGGTCACCTTATGATAACACCACTGCACAGAAGTTTCGCATTAATCAAATAGCAACATGGGTTAGTAATCTAGCTGTATATATCTATTGACTTTGGGCTAACTTACTTGATGCGCACAAATCTGTCGTAAACTAAGTCTTTTAGATCAGGAGAGGTTTCAACGTGGCGATTCACAAAAGCACACTGAGCTCCTGGGTTTTTGGAGATTACGTTCACGAACAAGCTACCTTTCCACTGTAATTAAAACACAATTTTATTTTACCATAAATATAAAAGTATGACTAGGCTTAGCCGCATACAAAAATGCCTACCGTTCAGAGCCTTTCCCAAAATTGCCTTTTCTAGGGCACTACGTGAACTAGTTAGCCGAAAAATGTCCACTTTCGGTACTTGTTATGAATTAGACTCGTACCTTCATATGAGTCTCAATTTGTAATGAATACATTTAGTGGTTGATACAGAATAAGACTTACTAATTCCAAGGGTACGTCTACTGTTGTAACCTCGTGGCAGGGTCCCGGTGACACAGCAATAGCCGACGCCACAAAGACCAATACGCAGACTATTTGTAACATCGTTGCTGAATCCTATTTTCTGTAACATAAATTAATCAGCTGTTTAATAAAATAATAATAATTTATTAAGTCAATGTACAAATGTTGTTTGTGTTGACTTTGGTGAAATGGAGATGATACAATATTGGTGAAATGAGAGGTGAATTACAATTTAAAATGCCAGAATGGGCTTAAGCCACTGGTAAATACGGTCTATATACGTCCTACAATTTTGTGTTTCTTATTTAAATTTAGATATTGTAGTTTGAGTGGCTAACTTTATTTTAAAATTACTAAACCCGTATTTATTATGTTAAATTTCTATAGTATGGGAAGATAGCAGGTTCTACAATAAACTCTGCTACAGAGTAAGAAGCCTTAATCAACAAATATTATTTTAGTTTCCTTTTGAATAAAGCCAGTTCTAGCAGTAAACATTTGATCTCGTTGGGGAGCTTGTTTAAAAGTTTTACGCCAGCCTGCATCGGCAATCTCTCACAAATGTGTAGTCTATGGCTATCTTGTCTAAAAGTAGAATTTGAGCGTGTATCGTGAGAATGTTTATCTTGGCCTTGTACTAAATTACATTTTGAAACATAAAATAATACAGTTTCAAAAATGTATAGTGACGCTAATTTAAGAATGTTTAGATTTTCTAAATAATCTCTACACGATGTTAGTAAAAATTTCACTTAAAATTGTTTTGAAGGTTTAATTTTCTATACAAAATAAATGTTTCCTGTATTTTACAAAAAAAGTCTCATAAGTAGTCATTTTCCAAATATTTTAAATTTATTCTATTTAGTTAAAAAGTTATTTTACAGTCCCATCCTAATTTTAATTGTATCCTGTTTATCAGCTGACCTCTTGAAAAGATACATGTTCATGGACAACTCAGTAGCTTTTCTCTCTTCTATTTTCTTGTCTGTCGTGTCACTGTGCCTGTTTTATTAAGAGTGTATGTCATTCTTTTTGATGGATTCGAACTTTTCTTTTAAAACAATGTTTCCGTTGGAGGTAATGTCAACAATCTTCAGTGTCTAAAATCTGGTCTGCACGCAATATTTTCATTTGATTATCCAGTAATTTTCCACTATCAAAACCTGAGCCGAGCAATATTTAGAAATCTTGAAAAAGAGCTCTAATACTGGAATGGTCAAGAATGAAATAAAAATGTCAATATTTGTTAATTTGATTTTTAAATCTATTCTTTTAATATTCAGAAGTATACATCGAAACATAAACTCCTGCGGTAATTTTGGAATTTCCATTGTCTACGAGTGCATGACCATCCCAAGTCAACCCTCGATCAAGCAGTTTGATTATTGTTTAAGATCGTCTGCCACAACGAAAGTTAATAAAATTAAAGTACAACAAACCGCTTGTTACACTCAGCCCATTTGAGTAGTCTTAGACACCAGTCAGTACTTGACTACAACATAGACGCTGGGCTCTATATTACAATGTAAACGCTTTAGTGTATTGGAAACAGAGCTGTGAAAACTAACAACAACAACAACAACAACTGTAGTTGTGTCAACTACGTTTACTGACCAGTCACACTGATGATTGCTCCAGCCTACTTCACCGACAAGTATTCCCTCTACTATTCAACTATCTCCTCATATTGAGCTTGGACTAAAATAGCAGTAAAATTCTTTTCATGCCATAAAGCGTCATACAACTTTCATTAAAATCAACTTTAGAATAGGCCTATATTTTTATTGATACGCACACGTATGATTGTTTAGGGAAGAACTGTCCCAGGAAATACACAACCTGACCTAACTTAGTCTTTCAATGTACATTGTAAAAAGTGAAACGTGCAGAAAATCGCTCTTCAAAAAGTCAAAACATAATTACGTGAAGGCGTAATAGACATCAAACACTTCTAAATGAGTTAAAAAATATTTAAAGGAATACAAGTCTGCTGAAATAAATAACACAATTCAGCCAGTGACTGGACTAAAATATGTTATTCGTCAAATTTACAAACATACAAGTAATTTTACATACAAATCATAACTACTACTTACGATAGGCTTCAGTCTGATGTTAACAATGTATAATGAACACTGAGTCAACTTTTATATACTTGTTCCAAGGTAACAGAAACTTAAATCGACCTTGTTCACTGCAGATGTTTTTATTGTCTTTAGAAAGAAGGCCGTTGAACCGCACTTGATTATCAGTGTATTCACTGTAAATCAATCTCTATAGAACTGGCGCTAGGGAATTTAAATGTTTTCTCTTGTATAGTTTTGCACATGTGCCCAGAGTAAATAGTTGCATATGCTGGTGGCTTGCTTTCTTAATAAAGATGGCTTGACTCAATAGCAGCAATCAAGGCTGAGCTTAACGTGCGAGGGCACGTTCTTAATTGTTTCATGTTATTTGTATCTGTGGATATCTACCTTTAAAGGGAATACAGTAAAGTCTCGATAATCCGAGGTAATTGGGGCTGATGGTACCTCGGATTTCGAGAAACTCGGATTACACGGAAACAGAGACAGAAAGAGTTTTCAATGTATTAATAAGTCATATTTAATTTATAAAAGTATTACAAGTACGTATACGTAATAAAGATAAATCGTTTACAGTACATGACTTTAAATAACCTATTTACAACTTAAAAAAGAGTCCAAAGTTTTTTGTTTTAAATTTGTGCATCGCTTCTTGGCAGTCATGTCACGCCATCGTCTGAGTAGCATCGTATCGCTGAGGGTCGCTTCCGGTTGTTACGATACAAATATGTACTGGCTGGACTGGAGAGCCCATACCTGAGACAGTGACAGGAAGAGCGACATTATACCATCTATTATTAGTGAAGAGTGTGAAACAGGTTCCATTGACCTTGACTCAGAAAAGTCAATACTGTACTGCACTTACTCAAACGGCTGTCTTGTAAACAGCGTGCCACTAAAAAAATGCAGGCGCTACGTAAATTGAAGGCGTTATCGAACTCATAAAAAAACGTTTCTGAGTACAGTACAATAATAATTTTTTAAGGGTACCTCGGATTACACGGAGGCTCGGATTACCGAGGCTCGAATTATCGTGACTCTACTGTATTGTACATTGTGGGTCTTAAAGATATTAAATAAATGGATACTTCTGTATAGGAATTGGCGTTTTTGCCCTTTGTTAATGTAAAACATAAATAATGGAATTAAACCAAGACTGATTAGAGGTTTTAAAATTCACGAATAAAATCTTTACCGGATCAAGGACGAACATAAAATTTGTGTTTTAAGACTTTTAGAGTTCAATGTATCACGGTTTTAAATTTCTGAAGTAGTCAATCAATTTGTTTCAAAGTATGTTTCAGCCAAAAATTTCATTTTCATTTAAACTCGACCCGCATAAAATATTATGTAGTCTACACGCATATTTGATTACAAATTTTCCTTTTAAATTGTTGTAGCCTATAATTATAACAGAATTTGCATTTAACAGACCTTCACTATCAGTTTGATGGAATAAAACACTCAAATATAATTAGGTGGAATGTGTACCAACAATGATGGTTAGCGAAGACAGACAACTCCCCAAGGCATGCTTGTCTATGTAAGTAACTCTCTTCCTTACTTTTATGTCTTCTCAAAGTAGTAACTCTCCCCCTAACCACTACTTTTGTAAGATAAAGTGTTGTTCTTCGAAAATTGCCTCTTTGGGTTGGCCAAGCGTTCTTTAAGGTTATGTTTTATGTTAAACGACATTCATTGTTTTATGTTTATAAGACTAAAAGATAGTACATGATTAACAGTATAAATTCATTTTTAGACGTTCTGGTGGATCAAATATAATTAGATAATCGATATTTTATATTTATGAACATTTACACCCATTTCTGACTGCATAAAACTGATTCATAACTATGTATTATAAAGGCTGCAAATAGAAACACAAAAGGGATTATACAGGGTGTCTCAGACCACCCGTATCATATGTATATCTCGAGAACGGGTTGGCCGACTCGAGTGAAACGAAAAATTCCAAATTAAAACCGGTTCAAAGAATTCAGGAAAATTATTTTCTACTTTCTAGTATACAGGGCGTATCAAAAACCGAGGGTCATGGGTTCAAATCTCGAAATTTTCAAATATAGGGTCATGCTATACATCATTTTAAAGCTATCTTTAAATGAAAAACAATGATGAAGAAAAAATTTTTTTCTTGAGCCGTTACAAAGTGGCGGCTGAAAATCTAAAAATAAAACAGGATTACGAAACGCCCTGTATTTCCATTAATATTTGTCAAAACGAAAATCTAATTACTGATTTTCACTCGTCATGACGTAAGCTTTCCAACGATATACAACAACATGCTATTTCAAACCCCTTACTATCCACCAAAAAACCGAAATTTTGAAAATGGTCTACTATGGTTATCTAATTTTTTCAAATACTAAACCCTATCGTGTTATACACCGTTGTAAAAGTCTACGTACGTAAAACATTGGTGAAAGTTTTTGAAAATATTAATGCGTTTCAAAATGGCGGCCAAAAACGTAATTCATAGGGTATAATTGACAAAAGCGTTTAAAAATGTATGTAATTTACAGAAAAACTCAAAAATGATGAATTATGATCTTTTGGTATACAAATTTTCATCATATGCAGCTACGCATATTAGACGTGTGTAACTGTGTATAGCAAACAACCTTTTTTAAGTTAGGTACTGTAAACAACTTTCTACAATTACCAAACTAATAAACAAGGAGAAACTAATATAAAATTTTCCTGAACTTTGAAATTACGTCACATTTAAAAATAACTTTTATTGAGCTAAGCCCTTTTTAACGTGAATGAGGTAGGTTAGAGTGTTAAATTGTCAGTCTTGACCCCTTTACTTACCTTTGTGTTATGTCCATAAGTACTGGTGGTAAAAAATACTCGTATTTGGGTATATGAAAAACGCTTTCCTATTGAAGTGCTTCAATTATGCTTAATTAATTGGTTGCTGTTCCAAATGATGACCTTTGATTTTTCATGAATATATTTTTAAAATAGTCTTTTGTATGTACTTAAGTGATAGATAGTATCAATTACGACAACATTATTGAGGACTAAGCAACATTAAAAAGGTAAAAGGTAAAAAAAGTTTGTCTCGTTTAACGAGGCGAAGTTAGGACTACAAAGTCCTCTCTACCACTCAACCTCGACCTTTACCTAGCGTCACCGTATTAGTCACATTAAAAATTGTAAGTAGTGACTGCGGGGAAAGGTGCTTTGATTTGTGTTTGCGGGACGGTTCATTCAATTATATTTGAAAGTAGTCGGCTTTTAGAAGAAACAATTGTACCCTTGTAAAACCTCTTTGTTCCGTATAGTATGATAATAACCTAGGCAATATGGCACCTATCTAAGAGGTTAGGTTAGGTTATGATTTGAAGGGTTTGATTTGAGACGTCTGATGGATTCATTTTTGAAATCCTCTCAGGCATTGAAAATGCATAATGCTGGAGCTATTACATTAACATAGAAATAGATATACTTGTCTTTCGGTTATTGTGTTTAAAACTACAAAACCTTTCGAAAGGTATGTAAACTCCTCTCGTTAACAAGTGAAACTTAGCCTAATAATATTATAATCCTTAAAACTGGTACAGTTTACTACACAAACAAATAATATTAGCAATCTATACCTGTAAGCGACATAGAAACATGAAACAAAACACAACAATAATATTACCAAAGATCAGAAGTTGACAGGAGTTTGTGTCGAGCACTCGACTGTGCGAGTGGTTCGTGCCAGTGGGTTTCAGTGAGTCGTGACCAATTTATAGTTGTATAATATTGTTGCTGTGTTAGGTTTCATGTTTCTATGTAACTTACAAGTATAGATTGATACGGTTATCAGTTTCTGTGGTAAATTGTACTAGTTTTTAGGATTATAATGTGATTTAGGCCGTTTCACTAGTTAACGAGAGGAGTTTACATACCTCTTGAAAGGTTGTGTAGTTTTTTACACAATAACCGGTAGACAAGTCAATCTATTTTTATGTTAATGTTATAACACCGGCATTATGATTTTCAATATCTAAGAGGATTTGAAAATTCAACGCTTTGTTACTGTTTGAGAGGCTAATGCATGAATCAATTAGACGTTTCAAATCAAACCTTAGATGGTTAAATATATAACCAAAAATACATTAGAATAACGAAAACTAGGAGATTTCAAAAATAATCTATGGAAGAAATAAGAAGTACGCGCCATCACGTTTAAATATCCAAGGCAATCTGGTTCCGTTAGCCACTTAGAAATCTGTCAATACAATAGCATCAGACTAGACAGCCTGAAGTTTCAAACTAAGCCTACCTATAGACAATAGCCAGAGGTGCAATAGTCAAGCCAATAATCTCAAAGCTATAAGCAGATCTACATGACAATGGAGGGCTTGATCCTTGCTCAATGGATTAGACAGACCCCTGGAGTAACTTCTGATAGGCTTTATTTAACATTTGTCAACAGAAAAGTAAAAGCGTATGTATAAGTTGTTTTCATTATTTTAGTATTTATGTGAAATAACCTCTTTTCTTCCAGATATCGAACCTTTTCGACAGTAATAAGTGTTGCTTATTCTTCAACAATGATGCCGTCAAAAAAAAAAAAACATATTTACTGCTGAAGACAATTTATTAACTATGAGTAGTATGCGTCAGGTTATACTGTATGCTAACATTTACATTTTACATGGACATTGTACATTAACCTACATTAATTTAAAAATGTATCGTACTCAGTAATATGTACTCGGTACACTAAATACTATATTCTAATGTGTATTAACAAAAATCAAATATCATCATTCAGGAGCAATAATCCGTTCAAAGAATATTTAAACAACTTGACTGGAAAGAGGCGCTTAGTATTTTGGTCCAGGACTTAAAAATCTGAAAAGGTTATAAATAAATAAAGCGATCAAGACTGACGCTTACCACCTCGAACCTATCTCAAGCTCGTTTAAAAGAGCTTGGCTTTATAACAGTTTTTTTTGCCGAGATGATTTTTTCCAATTTTTATAAAAATCGTGTTTTTATATTCTAGTTGTTTAATTGATTGGTCATTATAGAAGCTTTGTCATTAAAAACAAGTGATAAACGCTACTTTCCTTATAGAAAGGGTTTTTGCAACTCGAGCGTCTAATGTTTGTAGCCCTTAATTTCTTTTCGTCACACTTTGCTTCCTTGATAATAAACAGTACTGAGAAACTTATGAAATAAGGTATTCGAATGATCAGACGTTATTTTCATAAATTTGAAATATCGATATACATACATAATATATCTAATATTTAATATCACACAGTATTTTAAATGGATTTATGCTGTTAATCGGTGCACTATTTTCTAGTTTTGAGTAATGTGTACTGTGTAACGTTGGAAATAAAGCATAACCTGTAAAACCACTTAGCCAACCGTAGGAGGCAGTTTTCAGAGAACAACACTTTATCTTACAAAAGTAGTGGTTAGGGGAGAGTTACTACTTTGAGAAGACATAAAAGTAAGGAAGAGAGTTACTTATATATAGACAAGCATGCCTTGGGGAGTTGTCTGTCTTCGCTAACCATTACCATTGGTAACATTTTCACATTGAGTTTAAATTGTGTAACCATGGTTATGGTTAGAAATATAATGAACGTCTTGCATAAATAAAGGTTTTATTAATGCAGAAACTATTGTTTTAAGCATTCTCTCATGTTATACATTGTTGTACAGTACTTCAATACGTTTTAAATATATATGGAAAGAAAATTATAAAGTATATTTGAAGCTAAGTTCGTCAAAATTTCTATTTTATTTTACTCGATCCTTGTTAAGCATTGCGTAGTCAATATGCCTGGCCTAATTTACATTTTAAGTGTATTACAAACGGTTTCTTATGTAGGCTTGAGCGGCCGGAGTCATAACTATATTTGAATATAGTTATTTCAAACTTTGTTAAAAATGCATTGAAGTTGGTTCAAATAACCCACTAAAACAAACTTACATTACTCTGGTGGTCATAATACAAAGGCTTTTACCGGGTGTCCAAAAGTCCGACCCCTTCTTTAAAACTTTTGAATGAATGACATTTTTTGAACGTGCTTTGGCATTAAATACTAGGATAACTGAATTAGTCAATTGAATTAGACATGTTTTAAGAGTTTACCTTCCACTCCAAAATAGAGGCAGTAGGGGTATATCCTTTGAATATATGCTCTGACTTTTTGGACACCTGGTATAAACGAAAGCCACCAGGTTTGAAATCAAAAACAGATACGTACGTACCATAGCTAAATACATAAATAAAAGAGTAGTACTGGATTTTATCGCTGGTTAGATATAGACAGGCACCATAATGTTAAAAAGTGTTTTGGGCCATTCAAATTCGACCTCGTCAGCAAATAAAAGCAAAGTGTTCCAAAATCCTTGTTCGCGACTGAAGTGTATGAAGAAAAATTGTTGTTAACATTATTTTGTTAGTAATAACAAACCATGTAAAAGTGTTGTTAACATTGTTGTTGTAAGTGGTTAGATTTTGAGGAGAAAGAGAGAGAGAGAGAGTATTCTTTGTTATTACAATCTTAAAGATCAAACATGGCCTCAAATATTGCAATTATTTACATGCTACTATAGTCAGAATATTTACAGTTCAAAAATTCCACCACACTGTAGAAGGGTCTTTCTGTGAGCCACTGCTGCAACTTCTTCTTCAAAACGCCTAAGTCCAGACCCTTTTAGTTCTTGCGGAAGGAAGGGCATTGAAGAACTTCGCACCTACATAACTGGGCTTTGATTCAAACAGCTTCAAGCGGTGTGTGGGCAGCTAAAGTTGATTCCGTTTCTTGTGTTGTGTTCCTGGATGTTTTCAAGCATTTGTTGTATTGTTGTAGATATAGCTTTGGCACATTCTAGGATGTAGATATTTACAACAGTTAGGATTTTCCACTCACAGAATAGTAGAAATTGTAATCAGTCAGTGATTGATATTGGCACAGCTGTTGGCAGATGATTATGAATTGCTTTTCAAATCATAACACTGGAATCACATCCAACGAGGACATTTGACATCGGTAATGTTAATTAGAGGAAATCTGTTCGGCGACGCCTGGATTTGTGGTAATTAAACTAGACACATTACCGAGTCGTGTAATAATGTCTGCACAGCTTGTTATCACATGGATTCAACGCTTAAATGACTTTGCTTTCAATTCAACCTGCATCATTGTGCTAACATTGAATGTTTGAAATATAATATCGATTTGTATTAAGGTTAGAGTTGAATTAAAGTGGATTAAAATATCGCGTGGGTCTACTATTATATGGGTATATTATAAACACATACATCTGTTAAATGTTTTAGGTACATTTAAAGTACATACACATAACGAACGTATCAAAAACATAACCGAACCTAACATATCAAAAATATATAAACTGAGTAATTTAGACTTAGTATTGTTTGTATGATTCCCGGTTTCGACCATTTTTGGTCATTCGACTATTTTCAAAAGATGAAATACATCATTAGGAGTACTTTATACATCTAGAGTAGTTTATATTCATTTCTCTATGTACAAAATGAGTAATCAGTATATATCAAGTGGGTAGGATGTTTATGTAATAAATACCTTATGTTTTCATTCGGAAAGATCCTTTTATTGACGCACATTGAAATTTGTTATTTTAGTTAATTAAAAACAGAATAATACAACGTAGTATCATGAAACTTATAGGTTTATTGATGTAAATATATAAAAACAGTTAAAGTGAACACTTAGACTTATTACATACTGACACAAATGACTACTAGGAGAAGTGAGGTACAAGGTAAGCTTAGGGTATATCCAAATTCGTAATGTTCCATTATTGGAAATCTGGTGTAGAGAGAGTCTTTCTAATAATAGTGCTTTGAATAAATTAAATATTAATTAAACAATTCATTAAATAGCATATCTGGATAGTCTAACTTTGAAACAACGCATTATTGACAGTTGGAAAATTGTTTATAAATGTTTGGAGTATTTAACCTATTGTGCAGTTTGTAAGCAGCTCATTTGGTATTTCTCAAAGAAGTATACTTTCCTACTAGTTCTTACTGAAGTCTACGTAAGTTATAATAAACAAAACTTAGTTCTATCTTACTCTCCTGGGATATGTTAGAAGCTCAATTCCATACTGATACAGAATACTCGTTGTAAAAGGGTTCAAATAAGATTAGTCAAAACACTTTTTTTTTTTCTTTGGGGTTATATTTTTGTGTTTTTTACATAAGAAAATTGCGTGTACAAGAGATGCGTGTGTATTTAGCATTGATAAAACTTAAGAAATAAAACAAATTTTAACATCCGTTAAAGCTAAATTACCAAACTGCTTTTTATTCCAAACATTAAAATATGACTCGTATTATACGCGTTATCGAAAGCACGTTTTTGTCGAAGGTTTAAAGGCACACCTTTAAAAGAAAACTTTCATTCATTAGCTGAAAGCCTTAGCTAATTTAATCTAAAGAAGACTCGTCTTGTTCGAGTCATCCCTATCTCAGATTTTATACTGGCATTGGTCAAATGTGATAAAAGCTACCCGCCAAGTCCTGCAGTTTACTGCTGATCTACCCCACCCAGGTCTGTTTGTATGCGTTTCATCCCTATACATTGACATCTAAATCCTAAATCTACTTAAGGTCGCATTTTTGTCCGATTTTCACCAAATCTGGTAAAAATATTCCTATTGCAAATATCTCGGTCGATTTCATTAACCGGCAAAACTGGACTACCGGAATCTTCGTTTTGAGGGGGGTCTTTTTTCACACAAAAAATGGGTTTTAAAGAGCCTTGTATAACCAAATGTGTTATTCTATGACATTATTCATTAGTTGACAAAATATTAATAAGTGTGATGTTAGCATAAATAGAAGTAAACTTGTCCACCGTAAAAGATATGATAATCTATAAAAGATAATGATCAAAGACTTCGGGTACGTGTCCAAATTCCTTGTCAAGCCAGAGTTAAAATAGACTGTATAATAAATAACCAAAAAATAGCAATTTACCGCATTTTTAAAATTTGAAATGAAAATTAAAAATATAGCTCAGAGTAAATTTAGAATATATTTAGAGTATGCCAATGTGTAGCACACATCGTACTTTCCCTATTGTTATTATTTAGTTTAGTACATCTGCGAAGTAAATAAATATGCACAGCTGTTGTTATAAAAGGAGTGCCATTATCATGGTGAGCCTTATCCTCTCAAATCTTAGAATCTTTTAATATAGATTTTCAGGCTTATCCAAAGTTTCAGGGAGCTCTATATCGTTATCATGTATTTATTTACTGCACTTTAATGCAAAGTTATTAGATAATGTAATGGCTTTTGTTCCAGAAAACCTTTATCTCTAAAACGGCTTCATATATTTTACAGGAACTGTCAGAGTTTGTAAACAGTTTGTTCCCTGGGGTCTGATCTGTTTTGCGGTTTTAACTTGTCCCAATATTTTTTCTAAAACTTAAAATTATGATTAAACTATGTTCCAACCTATTTATTGTAGGCTTCATGTATAGACTCTTAAAGATTGTCTGTACTGTACGAGTATCTAAAAATAAAATAAAGGCTATAACAGCACTCATTCCAATGTTGATTACAAACAAATGTTTTCAAAAGAGAAAAATATATAAGAACAACAACTAAGACTGTTACTTATTTGATTTATTATCATAATTTATGTATCTATACCCTTCTGGACAAAACGAATGCATCGCTTTGTTTTTTCTCATAATTTTTATCATCCGTCTTTTATTTTAAAATTAGAAATGTTTGGCTAAATGTAAGTAAATAGTGACAGGATACATATGCAATATAGTCATACTATTTGTTGAAAATTCAAAATGCCGGTGTTATTACATTAACATAGACATAGGTGGATTTCAACCGGTTATTGTGTTTAAAACTACACAACGTTTCGAGAGGTCCGAAAACTCATCTCGTTATCAAACCTTAGCCTAAATCATATTTTTATTCTCAAAACTAAAGAAACAACTTACAATTTACTACAGAAGCCAATAACACAATCAAACTATACCTGTAAGCGACATAGAAGGTTTTTATTTAATATACAATATGCTTGGGCATGTTTGGTCTAGTGCATCTGACAGTGAATAGACAAACGAATTCCTTATTGCAGTACACATCATAACAGTAAAGATGACAAATATTATTAAACGTAATACAATTTAAAAGTTCAACATAGTGCTAATACTTGGCCGCAGGTAACTGATTGTGTGTAGTTCGGGATTAATGTATGCAGGGGCAGTAGACTATAACAGCTAGTCATCAAGAAGGTCTATGGTCTTTATTTAACCAATCTTCAAAAGCTCTAGGGTAGATGCTGACTTAGTGTGAGCCAATATTAGTAAACAGAAGACCCAATTTAGTTGGGCGCCTACGAGGCAATTCAATGATAACAAGGTTATAACTATCAAAAGTAGCCCATTAGTTTTAGTAGCAAAGAACATTTTGTAATACATATTATTGCTTAGATATGTGTACCTAGTAATTATATAGATGGAAAGTGAGTGATCTTCTTTACAACGTAACTTAAATTAATATTATAATATATACCTTTTATAACATTAATAAACAATTTTCCGTCCATAAGTTTTTCTTCAAATATCCTTTGTAATGAAATAAACACTGTTATAGTACTTTGATAATTTACATTTTCCGATTAATATGTTACTTTTTGTCCTAGATGAAAACTAAAGCTGCAACTAAATAAGAATAGAGTAAGAGCAAAAATAATAAACTAAGACGGGTATTCAAACTGTGTAAAAGAACTAAGCCAAAGTGACTAGACTATATGACCTCCGAAGTTAGTAGTAAGTTAACTGGGTTATACTTAACTGGATTAAAGCCAATAAACCACATTTTCATTATCTCTCCAAAGGAGATTTACATTCGTTATTTCTTGCATTATAAATTAAATAATTAGGCAATTAAAAACGTATTTATCTGTTTCAGGGGCTTGAATTGAACCACGATATCTAAAAAGGTAAAATACCAATTACTCGTATAACAGCTACTTAATTAGTTGGAAATTTCGATAACTGGTCATGGGTGATTTTTTATGTATAAGTATCCACTCGGTTAAGATATTTAAACCGAAAATGACGTGTACTTATGTAAACTGATATAAGTACTTACTAAAAGATGAGTACTAGCATTCATATAAACAGCTTTAAACCGTTGATTTTTTTCTATTAGTACCTTTTGATGAATATAGTTTATCGTCATAAGTACGTAAATAGTTTTGACTAGAAAATCCTGGAATACTCGGTTTAAAACTTAATGAGTAAGAGGAAATAATGAAAATAAGAGGAAGTAAGAGGAAAAGTGAAATTAGGCTTTACTTTCCCACTAGCCTACATATAGAGTTTTGACATATAATTATACATCCAACAAAATGGTTCTTAGAAAGAATTACGCGAATATTGATTAAGATAGTTTTGGTAATGTATTATACCTAGAATAAATCAATTATCAGGATTGTTCAAAACTTGCTTCATATGAAACCACTAAGCAAACCACTTATAAGACATCACTTATCTGCCCTTAGCTTATTATACATCCTGTATTACCAGTTATCCAAACTAAAATAAAAAAGTTAAAACAAAACCCAAATTTGCGTTGCAGTGACTGTTTTGTGTTGTGTTACACAATTTTCTCATATGCTTAATTTGTTTGCAATAATTGAATATTGTAATTAAATACAATAGAAAACTATAACCTACTTTTTAAATTTAACTAATGTCTGATTTTCAGTTAACGTTTTCAGTGTTTTTTCCTTACTCCAATTTTTACTATTAACACTTCGACGACATAAGAGCGTAGGCACAGAGTAAAAGTAAACAGTGTTGAAGTCTTAACAAGTTCAACTTGGAACAAATCCCCTTAGCAAGTTGTAATTCCAGCTCCTTCGCCGGAATAAGAATCGTGTTTCTGTTCAACCACCTATGCTTATAATACACGTATCAAACTTAAATATAATTTCCCTTTCAATTTTGATCCTAATATAAGAGTAGTATTGCTGATTGATACATTGCTCTTCAGTGACCCAAAAGGTTTAGCACATTATTTTGTTAATCGGGTCCCTAAAAAACGATTTGATTTATTTTAGATGAATAAACCAGTTCCAGTTGAGCCGTCTAAATGAACAAGAAACAACTGTTTGCTAGCTTTAGTATAGAGAACATTCGGCCGAAACCCGAGGATCATTTTTTTTAATCTGGGTACTTTCAGGTCTACATATGGTCGTGTTGTACTTAATTTTGTCAATCCTGAATTTTTGTCAAGCGAGAGCACTTTTTCAGCGCACATTTCCTTCACGCACGCCGAGCGAAGCGAGTCTCACGGATTAATACTAACTAGGGAGGTTGCGCAAAGGAAATTAGAATGTTCATTTAAAAAACAAATGAAAAAGCAAAACTGCGCGAGAGAGTCAAGAAGTACAGTACTCGAGGATTTAATGAGTTAAAATTGACACGACCTGGTTATACATCACTGGTTTATTTTTCAAATCAAAACGCAATACCATATGAGGTTGGGACATGCGTCTTACGTAACTGGAGGATGAATCAACTACTGGACTGGGTGACTCCGAACGGTTCTCTCATGAATATTTCCAGACCAAAGTTCGATTCGGTCAACGTACTACCAAATTGGTTCAGAAACACCAAAGTTCCAAAGCTCGTCTGAAAGAAACCGTGACAAATCAACCATTTTGCAACACCAACGAATTTCTAGAATTTAATTAGGAGATCGTGTAATTGGGAGACTGACTAGAGACTAGAGTGGCACAATTTAAATGAAAGGGAGAGAGTGAACATTTGTATTTTTAACAGTAATTTTCAATTATTTTACGTTCGCAGTTCATGTAAATTATCTTGGACGTTGAATGAATTATACTGTTTATTTTATTATTATTAACAATAGTGCAAAATTCCAGGGAGCCGATGCATGCGAGGCCACTATAAAAAGGTTCAATTGTTATTATACAACGCGAGCTTAGGAACACAAGATATGAAGTAATATTGTAGCTAAATCCTGGAGAGCACGGCTTTGTCTTGCTGACATTGATACATTGCTCTCACAAACAATCTTCATTGAAATTAACCATTGTGTAATTGTATAGAAATTAACCTTAGACAAAACAAAATATGAAATAATATTATCCCAGCTCTCGTGTGTCGTATTGTACTAGAGTGATAGCATCTCGTATGTACTAGTAAAGTACTTTATAGTGAGTGTTTCATAAATATTCACGTCGGTTACTCAAGAGCAATGGTTTTGTGACCAATTAGAGTCAAAATAACAGTTTATAAATTACATATAATTTTAATCTTAACACTGTTTTAACATTTTTAACTTGAGTTTATTGAAAAACCACTTGTTGAACGAACTTAAAATTTGGATAGAGTTCCATATCAAAAGACGTGTTAAAAGATAAAATTGAAGTTGTAAACACAATAAACACAAAATGGTGATCAGTTCTAGTTTTTGGGTGAAATAGCCCAGTAATGCTCGTTAGCTAATCTACTACGAATCTTATACGAAGAGTAAAAGCAAGGCAACTTTATAACTTGTAAGATGAAACATCGGAGCATGTTCGGGAGAGGTCAAGTGTTAAACAGCCCTTATTAGTCTCCCTTTTACCTTTTGACCTCTTTTACCGGAGCTTCCTGTTTGTTATACCACAAAGCTTGAAACTCTTTGATTGCTAAACTAATGGTGGTTGACCAGACTTTAGGCTACTCTTAATTTATGTAGCCTAAGAGATCAGTGCTGATGATTACAGGGTAAATGATAAAGAAGAACCATTTGAACTGGCTATGTCTAAACTTTAAAATGTCTTTTAAATAAACCACATCCACAGTTTTTTGGGGTTCTATTGTAAGAGTCATGTAATTTAGCTCCACAACTTTAAGCACAGATTTTGTTGAGAGAAATTGTTAGAGAGATTTACGATATAACATGTTAAATTAACACATGTTAAACCCATAAAACAAAGCCCTTTAAAATTAAATATAACTCGACCGTTCTTGGAAGTTTCTTAAAATCACCCCCCCTCATCGTAGGAATCAAAATAGAGGTTAACCGTTGAAACCACTCCACTCCATTATCAGCTCAATTATCTCCATTTAATCACTGCACAAACCTCACGGATGGACTAAAATACCCTATTGTTTTTCGTCTAAATATTTTCATTTAAACCCAACTTGAGCAGTGTACATAGTTAATGTTACACGTAGGCAATGCAATTGTGTTAAGAGTATTAATTTGCAAAACTAATTCAGATGTAAACTTAAATTTAGCAAGTCAAACAAGCTAGCAGTTAGTCTTTACATAGGGCCCTTTTCACTGACAAACACCTAAGCTACTTCAAGTTGCTAATTCTTTTGTGATCTGTTCATGTCAAATTGTCTTTTGTTTATGCAATAGTGTATCTAATCAAATTAAGAACTCGAGGAGTTTTTCTGTCATTTAACGTTTATACCTTTCTTAAGTAATATTTAACAAAGATGTTAACTATTCTCTATTATCATAAAATCCAAATACTTATTTATTTTTTACCTCTGAGAAAAATATTGTTTTCTTACGCGGAAAAAAATACATGGTTTACGCGGAAGAAAGCATGGTTATATTTAAGTAAGTTTACGCCTAAGTGTTATAGCACATTTCAAATAACAAACATGAAATGTTTTAATAAAAAGTGGAATTTTCTCAGCCTTAACCGTTGTTGTTTCCGAAGTTCATTGTAAATTCAGAGAGTTCACAAAGTCCTGAGTAAAGTTTAACTGAGCTCAAGATATACTAAACTTTGCCCTTCTCAACTATATCAACCCTTTAACAAGAAACACTAACTCCTAACCCCTAGGAATAACTCTTCGACTAGATTATTCAATAGATATTTACAATTTCTTTTAGAATTACGGTGATTTCAATGTGAATGTCCCAGTTAACGTGTTCTTCTAGTACTATTAGTACATCAGATTAAAAGAAATGATTGCCACTTGTTTAGGTGTAGCTCGATAGATGTTGTTGACCTCTTGTAAACACAGTGATTTAAGTAGATAACAGTGACATACAATGTGTGAACGTTTTAATTTTCAACAATAGTAAATGCGCAAGAATCAAATGTTTCCTAAAAGAACGCTGTGGTTACGAGAAATTCACTGAACTTCAAGGTCGTGCGGCTGGTTATGGTTTACTTTAAGCACATTGTAACAGCTCCGATGTTAATTAAATGTACAATTATATAAACTGTTATGTTGCAGTTTGCTATTGACGATAAAAGAATTAAAATACACATTTATTTCAAAAACTGGACGAAATTGACTGTTTTTAGATCATTAAATCCCTTTTAGATAAAAGTTCCCGCCCCAAAAATGGGGGGAAATAGAATATAATACAAAATATCTTTATTTGCAAAGTTTTCCATTTACAAACAAGGCGAAGTTAGGGCCTCATGGCCCTTTCTTACACTTAACCTTATAATAATTATATAAATAGCATTTACAAAAATAAAGAAAGACTTGTAACATAAATTTCGAATAGTCTGAGATATTTACAAAAGGAACATTTGTAGCAAACTTGGTGAAAATCGGACAAAAAATGCGACCTGTTTATGTATATAATGTGTGCGAAAAATTCTCAAAACGTGTTCTTGGGGTCACCAACAGCTACCATCTGACCGACTAGCTGACTGGCTAGAAGCAGATTTTATTATTTGTATTTTAAGATTTGCTTGGTTTGACTGTTAGGTGTTTGGTCGTTTCCACTGGTAAGCTTATGCTGCTTGGTCTATCCTAGCTCATTTTCTAATGATTGTATCATGGTTCAGGTTACTTTTCACCTGAAGACGGGATCAGATTGCAGATCCTGAATACTCGTGTTCTTCTTCACTGACGACGGAAAACGTCCGTAGTAATATTTCAAACTCAGAAAGCGTTAAACTTATCACAATAGTAGTAGTATAAGCTACTAAGAAACTGTGGGATCGTATAGAACAGTGTGTTTTCTTTACAACCAGAACATCCGGTGCTCCGACATCACAGAGTATTAAGGAAAGGGAAATGGCTTATACAGTTATCCTATTCCATTTTATTGCACGAGAAAATTGAAATGCTCAAATCTGCTTTTAGTGTAGCTATCTGTAAACCGCAGTCCGTGGCATTTTTGTATTGAGTTTTGTAGCCAGCATTTTGATGTAACTGATAGACTCTGTTGAATGTGTTTAAACGTTTCAAAGAAAACTGTAAATATCATCTAAATAATCGGTAAAACTACCCTATTAAACAAGAATTATTTGTGAATGTTAAACCTTGAACAAATAAATAGAGATAACGTTTAAAGCACTAAAAACCTAAGTACATAACTCATAACGTTACTAGTGTAACTTGGTGTTTCTAAACGAAAAATCTGTTCAGGAATAAAAATAATTAGACTCTTTGAGATTTTAAATCCTTGACCCTGTCTTAAGGTGAAAACTAATCTATAATATACCACAACGCATTAAAAAAAGAGCTAGCCTAAAAGTAATCAGCAGAAGCTAACTACGAGTATTTACTCACCACCAAACAACATGAGTTTTTGTTTTGTTTCCTTTTGGTTTTTTGTACTTAAATGTATTTTTTACATAGCCTAGAAAACAATGCATTATATATACAAAATCTTTAAAAGTTAAAAAAACAAATAGAGAATTCAAGCACGTCCACGGTCAGTGCTAGTTGCCCACTGACCAGGCCTGGCTGGCTGGAAACAGCAGACGACCAATTACATACGTGAATCAGACAGACCAATAAAATCAGATACAAAAAAATACTTATATGTGCTGAGTCAACAAAGGGAATATGTTTTTTAGATAATCAAATTGGTTATTCCAAAGAAAAAAGTTAAAATTACTTACACGACTTTAGAACATTTCTAACGATAACTGACTATAGGGCTTCGCTAAACGTTGGGTTTGTGAATTTTGGGCAACCTATACATGTGTAGGATTTCATAATGGGGCGTCTTACGCTATTTAAGTATATGTAGCCTGTTTTAAGTTCTTAATACCATGCCTTTTATGCACTCTCTCCTGCTGAAAGTTAGGATGAAATGACTATCCCTACGCTTGGGTTTATTCTTAATAAGAGGTAGATAATCATAAATAATAATTCAACCTCAGAAGATTTACCTTTATCAAAATTAAACTTCTTTTTTCTGTATTTTTTCAAGGTTTGAACTGAGAAACAACTTCCCGGAAACAAGACTCCAAAAGCATTGTCAATACGGCAAAACGGTAGTTGTTCAAACTTATCAAAATTAACTTGTCTAGATAAGATTTCTTTAGAAAAAAATACTAAAGATTCTTCAGTTAATGTCGTTTCGTGGCTTTAATTACGACTAAAGGTAATGTTGACCTTTACTTTTGTCCGCAAGAATAGATCTTGGCTCTCTCAGTGTGTTAAAGGGTTAAAGAAAGCAAGGCAAAGCTAGGAATGTTTATGGCTCAGTCAAATGTTCAGCTCAGACGATCTTAAGAGCCGATTTAAGTCAGCTGGGAGGGATCGGTGCAGTTTTCAATTGACGGACCATCAATGTCGGTTTAGTACCTCAATAGATTATACAGGGTGAGTATTAAACGCCCCACCTTAACTTTTGAAAAAAATATTTTTTATAATTCTTTAGGAATGTTTTTAGTGAATTCTGATGTTTGTTTTGACGTACTTTGCCTCACCCATCCCCCACTCAAAATTCGGGGAGGGCATCCCAAAATCTTTAAACAGAAACCCCTTGTGGCACCTCAAAAGAAAGGAAATTTTAACACAGATTCAACGACGCAAAGAAATATGTTTTATCTCAACTCGTTTTTTGTTATACCAATTAAAGATGACACAAAAACAGGTTGAAAATGCCACTTTTTACATACAATTTATTTACAATGACAACTGTCTTCAAAGTACTCTATGGGATTACGTCATAAGGTTGTGATGTTTCCCTAGAGTATTTTGAAGAAGATTTTGTCATTTAAAATAAATTGTATGTGAAATGTAGCATTTTAAACCTGATTTGGTGGTGTCATCTTTAAATTTGTATAACAAAAAAATCGAGTAGAGATAAAAATTCTTTCTTTGCGTCATTGAATTTGCGTTAAAATGTCCTTTCTTTTGAGGTGCCACAAGGGGTTGTATTTTAAACATTTCGGAGGGGCCCTCCTCCTCCCCGGATTTTAGGTGGGATGGGTGACGCAAAGTACGTTAAAAATAAACTTCTGAATCCATTAAAACATTCCTAAAGGATTTTAGAAAATATTTCCTTTTCTAAAGTGAAGATGGAAGGGGGCATTAAAAACTCACTCTGTATGTATAGTTTGAACAAGACATAAGACAAGACACGTTTCTGAAGATTTCACCTAGTGATTAGGTCATACCTACTGTAAAAATGAGTGTGATTTGTTTTAGAAAAGCTAGTCAACGAATATTCTGAATGTTTTCTGTACTTTAATCCATGATTGTTATCTGAAACGACTTTACATACTAATCTTTAAACTCCTAGCTCTTAAATGTTGTATTTGAGTTTATGTGCTCAGAAACCAACACAATTCACTTACCAGTCTTCTTTTCAATCATTGTATGTTTTTAAGAACAAATCGTTTCACTTCACATCATTTTACAAAAAGTAATCCAGTTACGTATAAAAAAGGTTGCTTATTTAAAACTACGATACTGCATCGTCAGAAGTCACATATTGAATGTGGTTCATTCGTTTTACATTTAGATTCAAGTTCCAAATTCTTATCACCTAATCAGTGTCAGGTTTTGTTGAAGAAATAAGGTTTAAACTTATCTGGGACACCAAGATTTGTGTGTAGATTAGGCATCAATATACAATCGGCTCAAGGGACGGAGACAATAAATACCAAATCCATTTCCGAGCATCTGGACCCACTTTATTCGCCAGGTCGTCACTCTTCCTTAACACCGTCTATATTTTCATGCTTATTTCAATTTATAAGACCGAAGTTTATATCAGCTAATTTATATTATAGTTGAGTGAACGTTCAAGCCCTAACTAAATACTGTCATAATAATAATAGTTTTATGAATGCGAATTTTAAGAATAGAACACAGATTTTAAGATTCTTTTATGCTTATTCTAGTTAAACTCCTGTTCATAATGTGTATAAATTGTGTGTATAAATTCATAATGTGTATTAAAATATTTTAGCTCACATACACCTAATTTCTAAACCCATCTTGGTTATTGTAAAAAATAACTAACTGCGCACCATGGTTCAATTCAACTGTGAATGAACTGAAGACTCCAAAAGATTCTCTGAAATTCCAAAAAGGCAACTGCTCAGAAGTGTAATAACGTAATAAAAGATAAACTGGTATTGTTTTTATGTGTCAAAGAGTATGATACACAGCCATATAAAACTGCATATGATTTGCAATACTTTATGAGATAACTGAGCATAAAATTACAGCCATTTCGGTATCGGCTACCACATTTACCCGACGGGCATTTCAGATAAGTATCTAAGCTCCCTTCAAGCTACGTTTTGGCGAACCTTTCTTATAAAAACCGGAAATAACATGTGCCTGGTTTAAGATGTTTCTTCACATATAACTTTGGTACTGCAAGTAATTTTGGTATAACAAGTTGTATTAATCAAAGTTTTTTGTTTTCGATGGGTGAATTTCAGACTTAAAAAGGTGTGGTCAGACTTAACGTAATTTGTTTAATACTAAGACATTACCAATACGTATAATTATGTCTTTATCGTTTATGTTTATAAGTGGAATAAAAACAGTGGTGCATTAGTGAAAACTGGTTATATCTGATTAATCTGTTTATTAAAATAAATATACTTTTAGTCCTGGATGTCCTAAAGAACGGTAACAAGGACGAGGGTGTATTCAGATTTCGTAGACTTAGGCTTTCTTAAGCGGCTTGAGTGTAGGGCAAAACACACAAATGCTTTTTGGTCCAACTCGGTTGGTTAGCTCAAAATAATCTCCGTACGGTACTTAAAGCAATGTTTCTTCACTCATCGAAGTACGTTACGTTGACAGTAAAATAAACTAATTAAACTGTTAAATAATATCAGTCAACAAAAATATCCTTTTAAAATTGAATCATAAAATGCGATATTAAAATACAATTATCGCAACATAGGCTACCCGTTTGCAAAATATAGTTTGTATACTAAATTAAACTGGAGTAATTCATTTGGCTGCAATGCACGATTTGATTTAAAACCTAAAATAAAACATATCAGACTTAATTTTAGACTGTTTTACTATACAATTATTTTCGACAATTTCTGATACATTTCAAATTATGGAATAACAAAATATTTATTATTATTATTGATGTTATTTTTTAACTATAACTCTACATTTCAAAGTTACAGAATACAAACATATCATAAAAATCTACAAGGGGTGTATTTGAAAATGTTCCCTTGCAGCGAAAACTTAAATAAGCTCTTTACATTTCAAATAAACTAGCCTTCGGCCAGCTGGGGGCTCCGAATGCCTCAGTTATGCTTCGGCCTCTCGGTTTGGGTATTCACTTCGTTAATGACTATACTTTTTCAGTTAGGTTATTTCCTTGAAAGTAAGACTTATACACTGTTATTATTTTTATTTTTGATGTTTACATTTACAGCTGGGCATTTTTTAATACTGTGCCCATATGTTTTATCTCAAGCAAATTTAAATTCTTAACAGTGCCAAAAAAATCATTTGTCCACGCATAACTCCTCTTCGATGCAACTACGTCGAATGATATCTCTAATGAAAGAGCTTAATTCACTGAGTGTTCTTAAAGATTAGACCACTCAATTACAACCTGAGATATGACAGGACAAAGCGAAGAAATATGGGAAAACCCTTTTTTGAGTATAACTTGAGAAGGGCGAAAGTTAAGCATTCGATGTTTGATGACAAATCTATGCATAAATACCTTTCATTCAAATAAAAATGAAGAAAATAGGCCTGATAGAACGGTCACACTGACTGCCATTAGGTTTTCATAAATTCCTCGTAGATTAATTAATAACAATCAGGTTGAATCATATTATAAAACTCTGTTATGTATCAGAAAAAAGATAAACATCTTGTACATGATAAGATATAAGAGTTCACTAACACTCACAATAATGTGTTTGGTTTATAATACTGCATTATGGAACAGATATCACAGAGGTTGAACTCAGCTTTTCAGATAAAGCTTCATACAAGAAAGCTTAAGCTTACTCGGAGATAATATACACTAAATCTCTTAAACCAGTTTCTCTCATCTTCTGTAGCAAACACACTTTTAAATTCTTCTTTTTTTCGTAACGTGGTGCTGATAAAATACTATAAAAAGGCAACGTTTTTCTTGTATACCGGCTCCGAAGACCAAACAACGAAATGTCAAAAAGCAAAACAAAGTAATACATTCAATTTAAACTAGTTGAGGCATATATTTTGTGACTTTTTTCATAGTAATCGGTTCAAAAACTTTAACTAACCTTGAAATGTTTGAGTTTGGTAAAAGCTCACTGTATGAAAAGCATTGCGTGTAGTCTTTCTTTTAAAAGACCCAAAAGTCTTAAAAAATTTAGTATGAAGCAATGCTGGTATATTCTATTGTTATAACGCTCTACTAATCTGTTACTTTGTCAAAGAATATTGTTTGTGTTCTCATAGTTAAATTAACAGCATACTAAAAAATACCTTACCTTTTACCTTTTCACTTTTGGAAAAAGATAAGTGCTCTAAGCTAAGCGAAATCAACAACACTTGATAGCTCTAAGGTATACTCCTGGAACCTGTCAAACCCAAGCTGATATGGATTACAGTGTTGATCTAGATTTATTCCGTATTGCAGCATGTGCCGGTATATTGCATGTTCATGTTACTCCTCGCCCGTGAGAGGGGATTTCGGTTTATAACTTAGATATTCTAGTGTCAAACTTTGTTGTTGGCCGTCATCCTAAAAGCTCTTTGTTCAAATGAGTTATTATATTAGCTATCAAAACATGAACAAGTATTTAGTTTGCACAGGGTAAATTTTAAATGTCCCTTCCACCCCCTTAATTTTGAAAAAAGAAACAGTTTTTAAACCCCTTTGGGGAATGTGTTTACAGGAATCTGAACATTGTTTTGAGGTACTTTGCGTCACCCACCCCACCCAAAAACCGGGGGGAGTCCCTTCTTCCCAAAAACGTTTAAATACAACCCCCTGTGGCACCTAAAAAGAAAGGAGATTTGAATACAAACTCAATGACGCAAAGAAAAGTTTTTATCTCGATTCGTTTTTGTTTTTTTGTAATGCCTATTAAAATATTACAGGAAATCAGGTTTAAAATGTTACATTTTACATAAAAAATGTGTGTATGACAAATTTTTCTTTAAAATACCTTATGAAGCTATGTTATAGGGTTGTAGTGTTTCTCTCAAAAATGTTTCAAAAACAAATTTGTCATTTAAAACTGTATGTGAAATATGGCATTTTAAAGCTGATTTCTTGCAATCATTAAAGAAATATTACAAAAAAACGGGTCAGGATAAAAATTTTCTTTATTAATTAAGTTGTTGAATTTGTGTTGAAATCCCTTTTCTTTTGAAGTGTTACATAGGCGGAGTTTGTATTTAAAAATTTTAGAGTGGTTCTCCCCGGTTTTAAGTGGAGGGTGGGAGTCACAAAATACGTCAAAACAACCTTCAGAATCCTATGAAAACATTCCCTAGAGGAATTTTAAAAATTTTCCTTTTTCAAAAGTTAAGGTGGGGGCATTTAAAACTCATCCTGTATGAATAGCTTATTTACGTTCACGTAAACTACGTCGACCGTACTTCTATAGTCGGTAGTAAATTTTGAATAACCGAGACTTAAATAACCAAGAAAACAAATACGACGCACGAAAATACTAATATTGTTGTTGTTAAAAATAAAGTGATATTCTTAGAAATAACGTCAACTTATAACTTCTGAGTCCTCTAGTAAGCTGTCTCCAACATTGTTAAAGGAAAGCACCAGTTTTACAGCAGCATTAACATTTTACAAGGCCCAAGAGCTGTCTTGTGTTCCGGTCACTGAATTCCAAAGCAGAAGAACACTAAATGTTACGTCTCAGCTTTCAAGTAAAAATCGTATTCGTAATTTGTCACACTATTTATATTCTGTGTTATAAATTTAATATTTTTCAGACTAGAGGGATTTCATAAATTTGTAAAGCAGAGCAGGATTGAAGGTTAAGTATATTTGTTTAATAAGAATTTTGTTTTTATTTGTTTATGTATTGGTTTGATAATGGCGAACCCGAAATATTACGAAAATTAGTTAATTTGCAACTGTGAGTTATTTATCTATTTTTAATAAGAAAGTAATACAAAAATTAAATTTTCACACTACAGTAAGAAATATTACAGCTGTGTCTATAACTTCAGTGTACGCTGCCTGTATAAGTATATTATTAAACAAACTAGATACAACCTTGTATCCTGAATGTCAAGTAATTACGGCATCAAACGTCACCAGGTGGTTTGTCAAGTCAAAATACGAAAAATGTTCAAACACATAATCCAACCTCGCTTAGTTTTCCGTCTGTCTGTCTCTGTTTTCCATTAAAATATTTGTCGACTAAAATGTAAACTCAAATCTTTACACACCTGTTGGTAAAATATAAACCAATATTTAAAAAATAAATTTGAATTACTTTTACTTCCGGTTCCAAAATGGCGGCTAACTCAAAAAAAAAACTTTTACTAAACACATAAGAATAACAAAACGTAGCAAAATAACGTCACTATGAACATTTTAAGGCCAAGTTGATTGTTTTCCAACAAATAATAACGGAAAAATAAAGTTAATAAAGACACTATATTTACCTTTAAAAACATGAGTAAATACGAGTAAAGGATTTTGCTCAGAACAACAGTATTTTTCCGTCGTTATTTTTAATAACATCTTCAGTGTATTTGTTTTACTGCATACATTTTAAACCAACTGGCATATAACAACAATACTGTGGAAATTCGAAATGGCGTGTAAAAATGAGCAGAAAACAGTTGAACGCTGTTGGAAAACCTCTAGAGATGTGAGAGAGGTGTTGACTATCGCGATAGCTATTGTCTATAAGATGATTGGCTATGGGACTCAGAGGTCATTCTGTTTAACAGTTTCCATCGTCTGAACCAGGAACTTCGTAGTTACTATTCACTGTTCTAACGTTATCATTTTCAAATGTGAGGTGACTTTATACACTTTATTTTGTGTATCGAGTTCAGACAGTTCGTCGAACACTGCATAAAATATCCAACATATACTTCAAATCGGTTTAGATAATTGTATGAGTAGCGTTTTACTCAGCAAAGTAAACTTTATTAGTGTATGAAATACCTCTTTTCCGTACATGAGTTAGGTTAAAACCTTTTTTAACTTATATTGTACAATTTTGAGAAGTTAATTTCGAAATGAAACAGTTTTTGCTTGTATCTAGTTGAGCTAAGTGGATCTAGAAATGTGTAAATGGTTATTAAAAAATAGATACAATCAAAATTTAAACAGTTAATTAGGCCTTTCAAGATAAATTTCCATATCTACAATCTACAACTGCTTGATGTGTTTATATTTGCAGGTTAATGTCAGTTTTATAATGCAGTTTTCCGGTTCATACCGAGTCAAAACATTAAAATAATTAGCTTTAGATATTTCGACTTCACTGTGGAGTACCTCAGTACCTCACTGAGCTACTTGCTGTCTGTATTGCATTGGTGGTAGGGCTGCCAACCGTCCATTGGAGCAGGGATGCCAACTGTCGTTGTTCTCATCGGCTGTGACACCATTCTAGAAAGCGTCTAGAAAGTTTAATGCTGTCTTCGTTGTTGAAGTTTTAATCATTTTTAATTATTTCATGGTTTCTCGAAAGTCTTTTCGATAGTGTCACAGCTTATTTATGTATTTATTATGCTTTATTATTTATTTTATGTATGCTTAGTTATTTATTTAGTTCTAAAATGAAATGTATATGTTGAAATTGGTTTCTGACCGTTAAAAGAAAATAAATAAATAAACAGCTAATGAAAACATCGAAAGTTGGCATCCCTGCTCCAATTGACAGTTAGTAGCCCAGCTACCGATAGGAAAGTAGACAGCAACTATCTCAGTTTCAGCCAATAAGTGACTGAAGATGCTTGAAGATGAGTGACTTCACAGCTAGACCAAAATATCTCAAGCTAATTATTATGATGTTTTGATACGGTGTGAACCGGGAGAACTAGATTATAGTTATGAAACCGACCGCGAAAGTCTAAAGGTTAGGTTTAAAGAGTTAAGTTCAATATTGTTTGTTATAAATATAGCTTGCACCAAACTTCAGTTAATATATATATATATATAAACTGATTTGAAAAGTGTTTTTTTGTTTGTTATGGCTATGACTGTGTTATGAAAATAACGAAATATAAGCCAATTAGTAGACTTGCTCTTTTTTATGTGTAATTTTAAAGTATATAATACATATAATAATATATAATATACTTCTTACAGCAGGTCTTTGTTTAATAAATAATGTATTCAAGTTCGTTGTGGCTGATAATTTATTAGCTTAGCTACTAAACAGGTTCTTAATCTCTAAGTCTTTATCCTGGCTTACGTTGCAATGCTGGTAGTCCAATTGAGTCTGATGAAAGTTGTGTAATTGCTGTTCTTTGTTCATTGTGAGCTTTGTCAAGACACAGAACTTGTAGAGTTCATTGTTAGACAACTCTTATTCACAACTCTATTGTTCAGAAACCGACATTGTAAGGTTAAGTACAAGCAACTTTGTTCAAGCATTGAGTGTCTTTTGCAGTGTTTCTTACCACATAATCTAGTTCTACCGGTTCACACCGCCTCAAAACAGCATAATCATTAGATTTGTTGTTGAAGTGTTTTATGTTTTTAATATTAGGCTATGACTTAACTAGAAATAGCGAAATATAGGTTTATTTTTATACTTCCTTTTATTTACTTACTGTAGGTAGAAGATAACAACAATAATAGTTTGATCTAAATATTTCTATCTCGCAGTGGAGTTCCATCAGTCAATATAATTTGTGTCATGTCTTCATTCTTAAGAATCTGATTCCCAAATTTACTTTTTTCCGCCACCCTGCACAACTACTAAAATTTTGCGTAAAATAAATTACATTTATCACAGTCTATCGTGATTGTCTTATGAATATATTACCAAATAAAGATATTCCATCATGACGTTTACAAAACTTCAAGCCGTGTCCTTAAGCACATCCTTAATCTTGAATCTAGTCCAACATCTAGAATGTTTAATATCAAGATGTTACCAAGATGCAAAGTTATGCAAGACTTGTAGATTCCGCAGCACATGTCAAGACATATTACGTATCCATGGCTTCTGTACCCGAGTTTGGACATGCTACCTTAATATTCCTTTCCTGGTCGTATCACTGACTTGTTAGGTACAATTAATGTTCTTGGGGCATTTGACTGTTAAGAACGTATCAATAATTGAAAATACTAATCGCATTTTTGGATGAGTCCTAAAGTTCCAGTTTTGGTTTTTATGATCTGTATTTATTTCAATTCAAAATAATGAGCTGACCAACCAACACAAAGTTAGACATTTTGGTATACTTTTTGCTCGAAAGTTGTTAAATTTCAATGTCAATGGTCAAAATTAAATAAAGCACTTGTATTACTGATAACTGAGCTTAAATTTATTCTCGGTTTAGTGAATATTTAAAATTTCAAACAGAAGCACGAACAGTGATAGTTATAAAAGTAGTTTCAAGGAATTTTGATCAGTATTACTGAGAGTTTTTATTCGTTCCAAGATTTTGCGAGTTTTGTGGTTAGGGGTTTTAATATCTTCAACTGTCAATTACTTTTAAGATATGTGATATAATATATTTCCTTGAGTACTGTAATGTTAGGTTTCGTTAAAATCTATAAAACTAAGAACTACAGAATAGATTAATAAAAAATACCTTAATACAAGCAATAGATATTCACATATAAAGATACTACGATATACATAATATCGTCTGTACATTGTACGGTATATTGGTATGATGCAACTTGAATTCGATAACAATGAACTAATGACCCAACTCTAATCATCTTAGAAACAATAACAACCCCAATACACACCACCAACGTTCCCTTTCACATTAAGTTCCCCTTTCCACTTTAAGACTCGGCCATCCGCTGGCCTATCTCATGGATTTTTAATGTTTTACCCCACTTTTTAATCCTTCCTACCCCAAACAATTTGGTAGACAACCAATATATTTTAAATCAGCATAATATTCCCTTTTTTATACCCCACATCGATTTTATGATTTTTTTTTTATTACTTGCCCCTTTAACCCCCAAATCCATATATTGTGCCCCCGAACCCCAAAATCAGTAGGGTCTTTGGGTTAATGGTATACAACTATGTGTCGAGTTTCAAACAAATCCGTTGATATTTACTAATAAATATTTACTAAAAAAGAAATATAAACATGGGAATTGGGGACCTCAAAACCCCATAAACATAAAAAATCTATTAATTTTATTCGTTTCCCCACCCTCCACACACTAAGGACCATTTCTGTTCAAAAATCTGACTTACCCCAGCCAGATTCCGAGATCTCAACACTCCGGACAACCCTAACCAAAATACTAATAGTATAGATACTGTGTTATGTTGTTGTCAAATGAATTGGAAAATAGTAAACTCCTGGAGATATTACGAAATGCTTGAGATTGTACTACTGGCAGTGTTACAAACGAACCTTTTCTTTTTGAGTGTTGTAATTTGCAATTTTATATTTTTTACTTTGTGTTCTGTTATTCTAAGCGGTGTTATGAACTTGTTGCACTTAACGTTGGCCAAATATTTTATAGGGATATCGTGAATATCTCCAAATTTGATTTAATGTTTAAATAAATGTCAGTTAGCGTTTTGGTAACACTAAACGAAATAATTTTATAAAACTACCCTGAAAACGAAGTAATACTACAATAACCACGTACCATATCTACGTAGATAGATACCTATAGCGTTGATCATTTTTGGCAGAAATATTGGAGAATGAAGTAAACATTTCCGCCGGATGGAAAGTAATTCCATAAGTCATCACCAAAGATACTCAGGAATAACAAAGAAAAGTGACTATCAAAGACGACATTTTCGAGACAAAAAGTGTATGTTTAGGTTAGTTAGTGTAGGTGTGAACAGAGTTAGTTTAGAATATTGATTATGTAATTTTGGTAAACGTAGAACTTTTGGAAACATTAAAATAAAAGATACGATTTGCTGTGCAGGATGTAGTGTTGTAATCGTAAGTGTTACTTTCGTTTTACCGTAAAACTGACCATTTAAGTCGTAAATACCAATAAACAGAGGTACGAAATCATACGAGTATGTTTCATCGCCATACAAAATAATTACTATTAAAGATTCTTTAAAAAAAACGTCTAATAGGCTCGGGTTTTTATACAAAGTAACCTTTCTAAAACCTGCCCTTAGTCATAAATTAATTCCATATGCAATTAAGTTCCTTTAGGTTGCAATATTAGGAATTCCGTTAATGAAGTTTGGTTAAGAGTTCATTTCGTTGCGACAAAAGTGCTTTTGGCTAAACTCCAGGCCGTTGTAGAGTAACCCGTTGGAAAAAACTTAATACCACTTTATTAAAACCCTATTCACACCTTTAGTAACCATCTCCGTTATAATATTTAATAGCTCTTTCAGCTTGGAAAATTACTTAGCTAAGATATACTTTTGTTGATTATTTGTGATTCATTGAACCTGTGGTACTTGCACATCAGAATATTAAGTTTTCTTTTATTTGTTCGAACAAGAACGGATTAATGTACAATATTATAACATTCTAGTGCGTTTACCTTTTTGAATATAAAGGTGGTCATATTGAGTGATGAACACTTTTTTACTTACAGAAGTATTAACTTGTCAAAACGGGTCATTATCATTTTAAAATGTAGTGTCTGTTTTGAAAAACACAAACTAGAACTACCGATCTTGAAATTGTTGCGGACGTCGTTAGTGAAAAACAGGTACACTACGTTTTGAAATCTACTATTTAGTAGCTACGAAAAATGCATTTGTATACAAAATCACCTCCTTCTAAAACATGCACTTTGATTTTAAAAATCAGGTAAAAATAGCCTTAACCATAACAGAAAGCATCGATGAGACCTCCCTATTGGATTTACAATTTAGGATTAATGGAAAACACAAACAATCCAGTAAAGCTTGTTAACTAGTTGGTCAGGCGTTTTGAGAACCAAGATCTCATCGACGGATTGCTTGATATAAGATTACCCAAAACCAAAATTTAAACTTAAACAAATTTTGTTGATTAGGTTCAGTTCATTTTATAGCCCTTTTGAGGTGATAGCCCAATGACAACCAACACTTAGAACACTTAGAACTACTTTACTGAACATTATTACATATGTTTTAGCACCAATAGAAATCTCCGGTGTTGGTCAGGTTTCTACTCTGAAGTGGAAGTGGGGTTCAGTGGTCACTGTCTGCTCCATTAGGTACAAGTTGTATCGAGTCACACGTTGTGACCATCACTTAGAGGCTGAACACTTGGACTTTCGTGTCTACCTCATAAGTGGTGCATTTCTGTGTAGTCCATAATCTAATAAAAAGGGAGAATAAAGACAAATTGTGTTAAATTAAAGATTTCAAAGCTTCAAGTACGTTATGGAAAAGTAAATTTAACACTACGAGAGGGTTGGATTACATGTATGTATACCGGTATAATAATTTCGTGTTTTAACCTTGAATCAAAGAATAAGCGAAAAATATTATTGTTAAACGTTTTGACAAAACAGCTGTTCTTCAAGCTCAATCCTACAGAGTCTGATGATAAACTCAGTTTGGGTTTGAACAAAAATGATTATACTTGATGAATTTAGTGTTAGAAATGTGTATACACTGCGCCGATAGGATAACAGACAGTAGCTCAGTTTTGACATGTTACGATGTTTTGACATGGTGTGAACCGAAAGAACTAGATTACTGTTGTGACACCGACCGTAAAAGTCTAAGGGTTATGTTTTCTTATTAAAATCACTCAATGGCCTATTTAGAACTACTCCACAACCTGGAGATTCAATTACAAGAGCCAGGGGAACCTGCCAAGTTCTCGGACTTGATTTCTTGCTTCGTTGCTCTGCTTAGGTCACTTGGTCTGCAGTCATTAAGTGTTGCTAGGTTGGCAATAACGCTGCAGAGCTTAATTACATGGACCTTTCGTAGAGTGTTTTTTAACCTTGAAACTTCAGCAGTAAATTGTGAGATTCGGTAAACACTCTGTGTTTGTACAACTTATTTGTTCTGCATTATGAAATGGTTTTGTATTTGTGCTTCACTAAGGGAGGAGACCTTTTTCTGCAATGTTCAATAATACCTGTTTAACTAACTTACTATGAACTATGTGACAGGTATAGCCTTGAGTGTCTTCAAAATGTCAAATCCTGCCTGTAAGAGTTGCTTGGATCAATTCCTGGGAAAGAGTTTAAATCTTCCACTTTAAACCAACACTTTAGTTAAAGAATGTATGACCATCTAATTACCAACATTGGTGGGTTTTAAATGAATTGCCACGTTGTGGCTACCACCTGTTCGTTTTCAAATTATGTTTGGTCATGGAAGTAGCCTAAGGCACACAACAACCAACATATTAAGTGCCACTTGTATCTGTGCGGTAGATTTTGGGAAGTTTAAAAACGGTCTTTTGAAAGTTACTGGTAGACAGACAGAATTTGTCTAATGTCAGTTTCGATCTTTCCAAGTTATAGGAATATAACTTGTTATATATCCAAGTTTAGCTATATTAAATACTAACATAGAAATCTATAGACTTTTCTCTGCAGGTTATTATGTTTGAGAAATACAGAACTTTTTAAGAAGTATAGCAGATCCTTTCGTTATCCAGTGATATACTTTACCCAAACCATATCCTAATCCTAAACACTATGAAAGTATACAAGAGAAACAAATAATAAATACAATAGTGAAACAAATAGTAAAACAATAATAAAAATTACAAATTGGAAACGATCGACTTACCAAGCCTGCACTCCAAGGACTCGCACCAACCACTCGCACATTTGACACGGACTGGCAACATTGACATTTTACTTGATTAGCTACACGAGCCTTCTTGTTCAGTTTCGTCACCTGAGGAAAACGAAACTTAATTGGTTGGGTTGATCCACCTGCAAAGACTTTATGGTTTAGGCATGTTTTATGGTAACAAAGCATTATTAGGGTCTGTACAAATAGGCTATAATACTATCGTGAAGGTAAACTTAGGAAGGTAAGCTGTTACAGGTTCATTAACCCGAGGTCCCAGCTTAACTTCTATCAGTAAAGGTCTTAGCGTAGTGCTTGCCATTACTTTAACTATTACTACATTTGCTGCTATTTTCTGTAATTGGTATAGTGAGAAGGGGAGTTTAAGTGATCAGCTGACTGCTTTACTGACAATTTTATATCAATTTTGGTATTTAATTTGAAAGAATTGTGCTTATGCATTTTCATGGGGACAAATGTATATGCTTGCGTGAAATTTAGTATATTTTATTTTGATTATTAACTTGTTAAGAACTAATTGACCTTTTAAAGTATGTGTCTAATTTCTGCCAGCACAACTATGATTCAAGAGATTGTGCATCCAACCAAGTTTTACCTTTATTGTATAGTTAAAAATACCTATACGAACAAATTCTGATTATAATGATTGTAGTAAGACTTCCACTATTACAAATGGCGTCCTGGAGTTTTTAGATAAAACATGTAAGCATTGCAAGTCTTATACGTACAAAAATAGACGTTTGAATTTAGAAACAACTTTTACTTTGAAAGGAAGCGATATTCTCATGGAAAGACAGAAGTGCTCAGAATAATGTGAGTTGTTCGACTTTCAAGTGTTGCAGCAAACTTTAAGGATAATCTAACTTTCATACTCTCGAATATCTGCAATCATATTCTTAAGCTAAAACATCACGCAATCCGTAAGTTACTGTCTTGAGTATATAAATATAGTTTTTTGTGGGAGGAAAACCAATTTCCCTCACAAACTCGACTTAAAATGATGTGCTTGTGGCTGATGGGAACATGAACCATAGTATGTGGTATTGGTAAATATTAGTATTACACTAGAGATACTTCTTTTCCAAAAAAAATTAACAATTGTCTGTTAAGGGCATGAAAATCAGCTATTTACTATAGTTGATAAATCAAGATAAGCAATTTTGCCACAATGCAGAACCCTATATCCATATATTCCACTACGTAGCAAACTCAGCACATTGTACAAAGATGAATGTTTGTGGCTAAGTAACGTAGATAAAACACACATCGGTGGCTAGAGACATGAATCACAGTTTAATGTGTGGAGAGAAGCGCTCCCTGGCGGCATTTATACTTTATTTACAAACTTGTTGGTTTAAAGCAGCCGACAAACTTGTTGGTCTGATAAAGCAGCCAAAGATGAATGTTTGTGGCTAAGTAACGTAGATCAGTGGCCATGAATCACTGTGGAGAAAGCGTCGGCACTTTATTTACAAATGATGCAGGTCAATATATGGGTATTTATCTTCGTGGTTAGGTTAGATTTTGTATTTGGTAAATTCAAATATAAGAACATGTGAGAGTTTGTAGGCTTTTACAGTATTTAGAGTTTGACATATAATGTGAGTTTTATTATTATTTAGAGTTTATCGTATGTGTATTTTACTGTGTGGTAATAAATTGAGAAAATGTTGGTTTTCTAAAATGCCAAAATATGATTGACATTATTTCTACAATCACTATTCTTTAAGAAGACAATCCTTCACTTTATAATATTCCTATAACAAAGGTTTTTAGGGAACCTAATTTTAGTGATACGTAAAAACGGACACGTATTTACAAATCTTTTAATTCATTGGCAAATTATTTTGAATTAATAACCCAAAAACTACCGAGCTATTAAACAAATATTGTCGGTGTTAAGTCTTTTAAGTCACATTTAAAACACTTTTTAATTCTAAAATACATTTACGAATTATTCAAATACAACAACTAGTTTTCCAGCAACATTTCGTGTGTACATCTTTATTTATGTAACGAATCCTTTATAGGGGAACAGTATTTAATGATGGCTTTATCGTATTTGTTTTTATTAAGATTCGGTTTGTCACATAACATTTTTTTGTAAATGGAAATTTTAAGTTATTATTATTATTTTAAAATACAGAAGCCCTGATTTTTCATCTCATAACTTACTAACGCACACTGAAAAAACTGGTTTTTCTTAGCTATTTTAAATTTAAAACCATGAATTGTATCTGTTATTTTTTTAAATTAACCGTTTTAGAACATCATGTGTGTTCCATGAGTCATATTAATTTTCGATTTCATAATTTCAGCAGTCATGTTTTCAAATAGTAGAATAGAGCATAATATTGGAATTTGTAAAGAAATCAATTAATTTAGACATTCAGGAACCAATATTTAATTACTTTTAGGACGAAGCCTTTCAATATCAAGGATATTATCGTTTATGTTAAGGACCTGAAGATAATACCTTGATAATGAAAGGCCTCGTCCTAAAAGTAATTAAATATTGGTTCCTGAATGTCTAAATTAATTTATTTCTTTAGTCAGTTTTCAGTTCAAAAACACTGAATTTGTTGTAAGTGATAACATTTCATATGTAACGGTTGGCATCGTGTCACTGGATTGATAAACTACATTGTCTGCAGTGCAGTGGTTTAGTGGCTTTGATATTCATCGTATTTAGTATTCCTATTTCTGCTTGTTTATATAAACCAATTGCTGGAATTAATTATTATGTTAGATTCAAATTGCTTGGTCTTTCAATGTTTGTACTGTTTTGTTCTATTACTTATTACACAATTTCGGGACTTAATTTATGTGTTTTAATGAATTCATTGTTGAAAACTTCTTTTGGTGCTTGGCAAGATTGTTTTGCCCGGGAAGAAGACAATTGGCAATAGCACGAACATAAAATGATTATTCAATAGCATTATGTGTGTAAGGACTGGGAAATGGTTCAAGAACGATTAATATCCACCTCACCACAATAGCTCTGGTTCCGCCTCTTTACACCCAACCCGATAATGTATGAGTTCACGCTACTTAACTCTTGAGTTATGAGCTTTGTTATAGTATTACTGAATATGATGGAAGTTACTCGGACTTTGAGAGCTGAAACTGAGTAATTAGATATTTAGACACTGAAATTGTCAGGTGAACAAAGTTCAAACCGTGCAATGTAAAAGAAAATTACTTTATCCATTTAAGTTATATTTAAAGATACTCGTAGTCTAAATAAAGCCATATGTGGTCAGATAAAGTAAGAGTTTGGTCCATCGAAACTTATTACATACTCGTATTAGCCGTTGTCAATTATGAATTAATAATCACTTCTACGGATATAAAATATTCGTTTCAACCAACCCAATTTGATTTTTGGAAATAGAGGACCAAGAGCATATACAACGAGGTTCAACTTGATAGGTTTCGAAGACTTAACTAATACTATCCGGTAACAAAAAACTGTGAAAAACACGGAAGATTTCCTTTGGTTTTTTCCACCGAGTGGCACTTTGTTACAAAGGTCTTGCTTGCTCAACTCAACCCAAAAACCTCACTGGTCCTCAACTAAAATTATTTTGATTTTACTTTTTCAATATCACTTTTGGTCATATTTTATACCCTTAAAAGCTAAAGAAAAGCTACAGAAGCCATGAAGTCTATAACTAGCTATTGGGTGACATTTAACATTTTTATAAAGTGCTTTTTGTAAGCGTTGGTAACAAATCTTTTTTGGCTGTGACGAGTTAAATAAAAAATAACAAAAACATCGTTCTATAACTTCAGAAACTCCTACAACCCCTTTAACTTAAGAAAGGAAGGGTAGTTACTTTAAACCAAATCCGAAAGAACTTAGGACTTTCCAAAGGCTCTAAAGATATCAAAGATCAAAAGAGGGAGTAGTGGCCATAGCAAATATATTGGTACATCATAACAAATTATAGAAGAAGAAAGCAACTGATAAAATGCAAGAAGAAGAACAACAACAACAACAATAAACAATACAGCTTATACAAAGAACTTGGAACATCGCCAGAATCTCAGTCAATCCTAGCCACTTGTGAGGGGTTTTCAGAAGATGAAGAACCAAAATTATGTTGTTTGTGCTCATCAAACTACGTGTTGTTGGAGAAGTCATTGAATAGATCAAAACTCATAAACTGATACTAAATAAATTGCGTGATGAATCCAAATTAATGCATTGCGTTTTATAAGTAAGGTGTTTCTGATTTTTGCGTAACTAAATCTAGGGCTATATTATGTTTATCAGTTTGTTTTTATCAATGAACAAATTGTGTTTTCTAATTACGAAGCTAGTCAAACAACCCTAGGCTGCAAAAACACTGTAAGTATTGTTAATGTAGTTTGAGAAATTTGGCACTGGCTAAGCAAAATATTCTGAGCACATCGGTTAAACCTAATGTTTCTATTTGAATAACAAATACAATAACCCTTGATGTCATTTAAATTGTAAATTTGAACAAATCTGTTCTTGTCCTGAGGGTCTTGAATATTGCATTGCGAGCCGCATTCACTTTGTCAAAAGGTCAACTGGCTTCTATACTTCCTGACTTATTTGGTGCACATTTTCAAGGTGTTAGAATACGTATATGCTTACCATTAAAAGAACTTGTCATACTTAACAAAGGTTACATAGCTTACTAATTAAAACATGAGGTACGTAATCATCTTAGGTGTGGTGTGAGGTGTCAGAATAGCTAAAGATTAATAAATTTAAAACTTATACTAAAGTTTGATACATTTACTTTGATACTTTGATTTGAGAGACCGACCATTCTTTATTTTAAGGTGTTTACAGATAATCGCAATTTAAGTGACTTCATACTATAAGCTTTTCATTCACTCTATTTCATGACCTAATGAGTTAGCTAATCATACGGTCTCTAATTGAGTGCCATAAACTCGTCTGTATCTTTAAGACGATGAATAGGCTTGAGACAAATGAACTCCTGCCTGGGAAGGCAAACGGTCATGAACTACCGTTCTGTCTCCCAGTTCGGTACCGTACCTCCTTTGATTCTTAGTCAACAGTTTAAGGCAATTTATTTTAACTGCTCGTTTTGAATATATGGGATGAATGGTGAGTGTGTTGAAAGTGTTTTTATTGTGGATGATGAGGTGTAGTCTTATTACAAACTAGGGCTGACTGTTCCCCAGATTGGGTCAATAATTAATAGCGCAACGACCAATGGAATGGACAAACGGCTTATCGTGGCTTCCGAACCACGTGGAGTGGCCATCATAAATTGTTATCACTGCGCCTGGGAATCGAACCCGGGCTGATTTGGTGCAAAGCACGCACCGTACTACTGAGCTATGACCTATATAGGTACCATAACATATTTGTTTCTAATAAACAATAGAACTAGATGTGTACAGTTTGTAAAGCATTACAAAATCATATAACTGTCGGAAAGTGACTAGATTCACCTCTCCCAAATGCGCCAAGGGAAAGTGGAAGGAGTGATTTGTCAGCAAGATATGCTACAAGTGGTTTTCTATGTCATTCATCAAACACATGTAAACAAACAGGTGTGGAAAGTGAATCCACCAGCTGATACATTTTTAATGTTTTCTCCCAACACTTGCATTGCAACTAAAAGATTGCAAATACATTGAATATCACTAAGATCTAAGGCTTCCAGTTTACACCGCGTCACAGTTAATTACAAAACCTGCTAGACGTTTCGACCTCGCTGTGGAGAGTCATCCTCAGTAGCTAGTTGACTGGCTGAGACTGACAAGCTACTGAGGATGACTCTCCAAAGCGAGTTCGAAACGTCTAGCAGTATTTGTAATTCAACTGGGACGCGGTGTAAACTGAAAGCCTTAGATCTTAGTGTTGAAACCGGCCGCAAAAGCTTAAGAATTAAGATTACATTGAATATAATAAACCGGTGATAAGGATGGGAACTGTTTTTGTCAGGAAGATAATAATACGCTACAACTGGTTTGCCAGGTCATAAATCAAACCCATGTAAACAAACTGGTGAACTTATAGCTGTATCATAAGCATACTGCAATTAATCGTAGTTATTTAGAATACCACATTCAGTTAAAAGAAAGTTGTCACGTTCATCACTTTACAAAATTAAATAAGTAGGCCCTAGAATTAATCCTTGAGAACCCCGTAATTAAAATCAAGTAAATTTGATATTCCTTTTCAATTAGCACTTTTTGACCCTATTACCTAAAACAGGTGAAATAATATAGATTCCTTAAATATAAAATACGTATATAGCTGTAATTTCTTTTTGACCTTTAGTCTCAGTAATCCTTGTATAAAAGCAATAGTACAAATGGAAATACTAAAGTCACGTGCAAATCCTGCAGTATTGTAAAGTCCGAAACTTTGTGGGATTTATTGTGGAAGTAAATGGTCTGGAAGGTTTCCAACCCAGGTGGTATCCGCCTCGCATTTGTCCCTCACTTTGTCCTATTTCATTATATTGGCTTAACCGAGTGTCCAGCTTATTGCACTGTACACTTCTCTCTCTAGATAGAGCACTGACAACTTCAACTAAATGTGCTATTTTAGTAGCAGCTTGGTTTATATTTAATAAATGTGTGTCCTTTAAGGATATGAACTTTAGTCAAATTTTATCGTAGTAAAAGGTCCACTTGAACGTCAAATAAACGTGTACTATATTTAATAGCGGTAGTGTGTTGTCAAGACTGGAATATCTACTTTTTAAAGATCTGACAGATTTAACTTCCCTTAACAGAATTCTGCGCTGTGTAGATGCTGAATCCTTGGCTAAGACCCAACTGAGCAAGCTTCTCAGAAACCCTCCATCTTAAGCCTTAGCCCAAAAATAACCTACGTTACTATAACATGCGTAAAACAAAATACGTCTAGATGTTGTAAACCTGAAGATATTGTACTTACATTTATTTATTTTTTAATTGCAGGTACGCATTTTGCTGAGCTAGAGACCAATTGGTATGTTACAGTGTCTCTATATATCCTAACTCGTAAGTGAATTTATTAAAATTTCAAAAGTATTTATTCCACCAGCATTTTGTTTTAATACTGTTGTATACACTGTATGTAGTTTTTGAAAAAGCAAGCTGAAACCCCTTTTTTCTACTCATTTTTACAATAAACTAGGAATCCCGTAGGACTAGTCTGACATGGTGCTTCTATCATTTGTGTATGCCCATGACAAAACTACCAATTGACAATCGTGCAAATATATCTCTAAGGTTGTTAAGTCTTGTTTTTTGTAGACATTTACACTTATTACTATAATGAGTGGTTAGAAGGTTAATAGAACACCAAACTTCAATGTTAATCTTATTAATGATTGGAAAAGTGAAAATCGATTGGAAATTGGCCGTTACCGGTATTATGGAGTTATTAAAACTAAACACCACCTTTACACTCGATTTTCTCCGAAAACCCTAAATACAATTAAACACGTACTTAGTAGTTATGAATCAAACGGCTTCTTTTATTTAAGACCATTTAGGAACGTAATATGGAGAGACAGCAGCCAAATTAAGTAAAGAAATATATAAAGGAGTTGTTAACAATTCAGGAGAAAAGGAATCGAGCGACATTTACACACTCTTTGACCTTTGTTATAAATATCCATAATACAAATTTGGACCTCTCATGACTCAAAACTTCGAAGATAAATCCCCATATATGCCGACTAAGTGGGACTGATGTCGGCTGCTTTATCAGACCAACAAGTTTGTAAATAAAGTATAAATGCCGCCAGGGAGCGCTTCTCTCCACACATTAAACTGTGATTCATGTCTCTAGCCACCGATGTGTGTTTTATCTACGTTACTTAGCCACAAACATTCATCTTTGTACAATGTGCTGAGTTTGCTGTGAAGTATAATATATGGATATAGGGTTCTGCATGGTAAGGAAATCTCGTATCTTTATAATTAGTATCCAATAAACCTGTAAACTATAAGTTAGCTCGTATCTGGACATATCTCGAATAAATTGCATATCCGCGCTATTAAAAACCCCTACTCATCGACGACCTCAGATCAATTAAACTTATTTTCAAATACTTTTCATTTTCATTCTTAAAGTAATTTTTATTATTGTTAACAATAGATTGATTTGACTGTACCAGTTTGACTGTTACTTAAATAACAAAGTTTTCAATGTATGAATAGGCATAATTCTTAAAGACAAATGTGTCATAAAATGTCAAATGTAGCATATTTTTAAACCTAATAACGTTATCTTTATATGGCTATAACATACAACGAATTGAGATACAACATTCTTTTAGCGTCTTTGAATTTGCATTAAAATTCCCTTTCTTTTAAAGTATCACAAGGGGGGTTTGTATTTTAAAATTGGGGGCCTCCTCCCGTTAGCGCGAAATAAGTCGAAAGACTTCCGGATGGTATAAAAATATTCTCCAAAATGGGTTTTCTAAATATTTCCTTTTTCAACAGTTAAGGTGGGGGAGGCATTTAAAACTCACCTTGTAAAGGTAATTGTCTGTAATAACCCAATCGTGCTGCAATCATCAAAAATTACGCATATGCAAGTCGTATTAGGTGTTCATTTTCTTACAGACAATTAGCTAATGAACTCATAATAGTTTTACCTTCATAGGTTTACCTTAACGGGAACATTGGAGTGGAGTACATTGACTGTTTGTTTAGGATCCAAAACAGCCTTGTTAGTATGCGATTCACTTGAGGACTTTATCTGTTAGTGGTTAAGTAGTAGAGAGGACTTACTTCACCACGTAAATAAAGACTTGTTTCATTTCATCTGTTATCTTCTATTAGTCAATTTGTCCTTAAAAAAGCCGAGAAGCGATCAAAGTCAATCTATTATCTATATCAACTCGTATATTTTCTATTAGTCAATCTGTTATCTTCTATTGGTCATATTAAAAGTTAGTAGCATGTTTGTAAAATATCTTGGTTGGGTAAATTTTCAACTATGATATGCATTTATTTGTGAAGGGAGAAAACCTAAGTTAATCTTCATGAAAGGTCTTTGAAGTTGATGTTTAAAAAGATTGAAGGTCAAATATATTTAAGAATATTACATAGCTTTCTAAAACATTCTTGAGTAACCTCCTTATTTTGATTTTTTAATAATAATACAATATATCGTAACAAAATGCACAGCTACAAATCACAATAGTTTAAAATTTTACAGCAAAGCCCCATCTTCTAAAGGTATTGATGAAATAGCTTTTCTTGTTCCTCTGAGCCACATCGAGACAGCTTTGATTATGGCTAATTCAGTTTCGATTATAACAAAATTTTTGTTACACGGAATTTTTCTGCCATTTAATACTTACAGTAAAAGCTATCTTGTCAAGGACTTCTTTAACCTCCTTATACATTTTTACTTCCTTCTTTCAAAAATGCTTAAATGGTTGAGACACCATTTGAGCATTTTTGAACAGGAAAGAGCAGAGCTTGCAGCCAAAACTGCAAACGACTTTTTAAACTAATCAATATATAAAAATTATTTCCCTGGAAGCACAACGCTATTGAAGCAGTTTTAAAACTACAACTTGTACTTTCGTCAAAAAATTTTATTTCAAAACTCAAACCTTGATTTTTTATCAAAAGATATTATTTAAAAGTACTCTAGTGCAGTATTTGGTTATCAGCTGGTCGGCCTGTACTCAATGAAAGCTACACCATACACGCTAGAATAGCAAATCAATGGGCATAGTCGGTGCTCATAACAGTGCATACGGCCCTTAGAGATATGTCAGGAACGTGTTGTAACTTGTAATAACTAACTGTGCCAACCCTCCCTGTATGTTGATAGGATACCTACTCACCCAGAATTTTGAGCAATTTTACTTTGACGTAGAAAGAATAGTCAATTTAAGGTTATTGGTTCTTTGGTACCATTTTATCTTTTTATTAATCAAACTTAATTTTATTAAAAGGATTTATTTTGATTAATTGACTGTATTTACTGATTTTTTTGAAATTACAATATTTAATTTTGATTTATTGGTTCAAAGTGAAACATTTCGCTAAATTATTTCAAAATTATTTATTTTATTATCTAAATCTGGTAAAATGGTCAGTGTGAAATCAATTTTTTTACCACAATTTTGCATCAATAATTCTTCTATCTACGAGTACAAGAATAATGGTGTCAACGACCATTAGGATATTATTCCCGTTAGTCATCCAGCCATTACATAGGCTCCATCTATAGGTTTACTTCCTCTTTAGGCGAAATCCTTGAAAATTGAAAGGACTCTACAAACTGGCTCGTATTAATTTCAAACTTTGTTCATTATCACTCTCGGCTGAATGGAAACCATTGAAGAGTTTCGCTTATTGGAATTTGAAGTGAGACTATATTGAGCCTACATTGACAGTTCAGAGTTATCAATAAACACCTCAAAACCACGGAATACATGTATATCACAGCATTCCTTTTAAATCCAAGTAGGCCTATATTGTTATAGGTAATCCAAACAGTTTGTATCATCATTAATATTGAACAAAGGTTCTTAGCTCAAACAAATACCTTTTTATTTGCGTTGTATAAAGCTGTCATATGTTGATCAGATTTACAGTGTTGGGACGCGTTCTAATGTTATTATTATATTTCCTATACACCTTTTAATTCATTTTAGTTAAGCGTCTTTACAATTATTTCAACTTTCATAACCTGGGAATAAAATAAGACTGGTTTGATAGAAAACTAAGACTCGTGGTTGTGTTTTAACACCTTTTAACCGTTGACAATTGACACACAAAGAACTATGAGAAACACTTCACACAGAAAAAGACACAGCTGAACAACTTTACTATGTCGGTTTCTGAACAATGGAGTTGTGAATAAGAGTTGTCTAACAATGAACTCTACAAGTTCTGTGTCTTGACAAAGCTCACAATGAACAAAGAACAGCAATTACACAACTTTCATCAGACTCAATTTGACTACCAGCATTGCAACGTAAGCCAGGATATAATTAGATAAGATTAACAACCTTTGTAAAATAAAGTCTAAACGATATCCACAAAGGTAAAGTGAATTGTGTGTTCACAATAGCCAATTAAGAAGTTTAGGCCTTGTCAATTCCAACTTTAAGATTCACCATATTATCTTAATGTATTTGGCAGTTGTCATATATGCCATAGACTTTACAAAAAAAGTAACAATAAAAATTATAAAATAAACAATTTATTATTTAAAGCTATTATCTTTCGTAATACTGCCAGGGAAAAATTATTAAAACTTTAAATCTGACTGACAATAATCTGATTTGTCCACGGTTCAATTTAATACACGATGTTACAACTGTTTTATAAATTAGTATAGTAATTTATTTTCTTGCATAGTACACAAAAATCTTTAAAATCTCGCCATGAGTAACTAAACTTTAACGTCATACTGAACTTAATAAGTTTTCAACTTTGCAAATCTTTGGTACTTTTATGAATAACATAAAGCAAAATTTTATAAATACTCAACACTCAAAAAGTTTCATCATACTCTATATTGACAACCTAACATAAAAAGCAGTTGTAAGAAACTTGTTGGCTGTTCTGTACCTAACCTAGAATACTCTAAGGGGTTTCTATTTGCTGGCTATCGGTTACATTTTAATCAATTATCAAAGACTGAATTTGGTAAAAGACTTATAGTTTCATAGATTTAACTCAGAGCTAGTAAACTAGTAAAAGTTCTAGTTCAATTAGGTTTGAAACAAATGCTTTCTAAAGAGTCAACTAAAGTAAAAAAGTCAATATTTGAAACTATATATAAAGGTTTTTAAACCTTTTAACGGTTTATGACATTGACAGCAAACTGAAAATAGAATCAAGAAGCATTTTTATCGTTTGTTTAAGTACATATATGCTTTCATTCTATAGTAATGAATACCACAAATTCAATGGAGATAAAATGTTGTTGAATTTTAACTTGTTTAAAAATATACTTTACTTGTTTAATAACTTAAACAGTTCTTGTCCTGCTTAAAAATACTCGTAGTAAGTTGAATTACTCGTGTTAAAAAATTTAAAAGATAAATACTTTAAAACATTGATTGTGTAGTATTAGCCTCTAAACATCATAACTAACAATATTGTTTTACAGAAATGTTTTGGTTCAGAGTTAATTCAAATCGGTATTTTAAATTGTACTTACGGTCATGTATTGCAGGCAAAGTAACCCATTTATTGAAGTTACTATTTTTCCTTTTGAACTAAGAGGTTTAGGGCTTCAATTCGTTTAATTTGAATACCAACAGGCTGTCGCATTTTTCAATGATCGTTATGAATTGTTTATAACCTATTGAAACTGGTTTTAGTCAACATATAAAAGCATTAGAAAACTTGAGCCATAGTATTGGACTAAATTTCAAAGTTGGATAAAATAATAACAAAAACCAATACTTATAACGATTTGTAATCATTATAAGTATTGGTTTTTTGTTTTATTGTATCAAACTTTAAAATATAAAAACATTATTTAATCAATAATCCGATTAACTAGTTTGTCGATTACTGTATATTTAAGGTTAGAATCTAATTTTTTTCCAATAATGAAATGCATTCAAATCTTCAAACTAATTAAAGTTAATTAAATTAAAGTTTAATGTTTATTACTATCACCAAAAGATGTTTTTATGAAACCATTACAACGTATTAAAATGTTTGATAAAAGTAATTAAAATTACTATCTTTAAGCATGGACAAGAACTGTTTAAGTCATTAAACAACTGGTAAAGTTTATTTTTATACCAGTTAAAACCAGTGATACTAGCAAAGTGCGGGCAAAATTGATCTAACTACATTCCTATTTTAGTCGACCCTCTATAACTCAATGGTTCAATGCACCTTGTTCAGAAGATGAAAGCTATTAAATGGAATGGCCCCAGAGTCCCACAGCCAATCATCTTATAGACAATAGCCGGCACAATAGTCAATAAATGCTCCAATAGCCGACGCTCCTCACACATTTCTAAAGGACTGTCAAAAACATTCTGATGCTTTTAAGAAAACCCCTCTGCATTTACTAGAATAAATAACGAGACTATCTCAACTTCAGCGTATTGGATTATTTTTTACTGAAAAACCTTTTAGTAGGTAAATTAAGAAGTTAAGTCAAGAAAATAAGCTATTGTATCATGTAGTTTATTCGTATGATTATAAATTAAGATACCAGGAAACAAGGCTACGTGATCCCACTGAACTGGAAACGGTGCTTTCGGTTGTATATTTTCTAATATAGATTTTCTGGAGTAGTGTTTAGTTTAAATATTCAAATTTTCACAATTATTTAAAATCAGCTCTTTAGAAGCCTATGTTAAATGTCAAACTGATTTCTCAATTTTGAATAAGACTGATAAATGTACCAACATTGATATATTACTTAATGGATTGGAAAAAATGTGCACGAAAAAGAATTTGAGTTAAAAAGATTTCGATCAGAAGTACTTGTTGGTGTAACACTTAAGGAGAATGTTCGAAGTAATGGCGAAATAGGCTTATCTCATTAAATCCTTATTTTGAGATATTTTATCTCTGCTCGCTTTTATAAGCTAATAATTATAATCACTGTGAAAGCCATTTCATTCTGAAATAGTAGCCCACAAACAACATTTGCACATTGGTTCCAAATGTAACAATAGGAAACATATACTAAGCTTAAAACATACTTTACAAAAATCTATTAGAGCTGATATATTTTCTTTGAAGCTACATATCTTCACGGGTATAAGTTGTCTCGGAGATATATTCAAATCTCATCTCGAGCGCGAGGAATAACATGAACATGTAATATACCAGCACATGCTGCAATATGGAATAAATCTAGCACAACATTGTAATCCATATCAGCTTGGGTTTGACAGGTTCCAGGAGTATATACCTTAGAGCTATCAAGTGATATTGACTTGTATGTGAATCGTCTGCGCGTTTATGTTAATATTAAATTTACAAGATGCTTGAGACCTGTACGCGAAGAAACCGCTTGTTTTGTTACACGTTTTATTAAACAGTCTTTGATTTTTTCACTATTAAAACTTTGTAATAATAGTCACATTTGGACTTGGTAATACCATGCAACAGACGGTTTGAATCGGGACAATAGGATAGTTTGCTGTGAACCCGACACCGTTTTGGTTCCAGTGTTTGCTACCAGGATGCGCTACTCACTTGCCTCATGCAGCTAAGTGGACTGCGAGGGTATACTTAAGGTTTAAGCCCACAAAGCCTGGAGTGGGAGTTGAACCCGCAATTAAAAGCTCTGGGGTCCAGTCCAAGACCGCTTGCCTACAATGTATTAAATATAATATTGTGGTCATGGGTTTTTAAATATAAATTACCAATATAATAGATGTTAATTAAATTAAAGAAAAGTTTAAAACAAGTCACCCTTAGCAAAATAATATTTTGCAAGACAATCAATAGTAACAACATGCTCATAGGCAATGGTAAATTTAAAACCAGTTTAAGGTAAAACTTGAGTTTGTATACTTTTTTCGCATATACTGTAACTTAAATACAAATTAAATATAACTTATTGTTCACAAAACTTACGGAAACCTTTCGCACAAGAAAAGATGCAGGAAGCTTGAACAAAGTTGCTTGTACTTAACTGTGTAAAGGCGGTTTCTGAACAATAGAGTTGTGAATAAGAGTTGTCTAACAATGAACTCTACAAGTTCTGTGTCTTGACAAAGCTCACAATGAACAAAGAACAGCAATTACACAACTTTCATGAGACCTGATCGGTCTACCAGCATTGCAACGTAAGCCAGGATAAAGACTTTAGAACTTGTTGTTTATTTAGCTAGAGATATCTTTCGAGGTTTAATAATTGTTTAAATCACTAAATCACTATTTGAGATGCCCACCACTCTCATGAGGGTATTTTAAGGCAAATATGTGGTGAAGGATGAGTGTGATGAGTGGTAGTAATGAGTTAAGAGGTGTAGTCTTGTTACAAACTAAGGCCGACTCTTCCTTAGAATGGGTTATTAATTAATAGCCCAATGACGAATAACGTTTCTTAGATTAGTTTATTCAGCACTAAGTCAAAAATTTAAAAGTGCACAGTACCTGTTGGCCATTTTCTTTATGTCCCATAATTATAATGTAAAAACAAAGATTTTCTTGAGACACACTACCCTAAAACTTTTGTCAGATCTCTTTCAAATAAGTAGTATCTAGAAGATAAAACAGTACCTTTGAAAAGAACAGTGATTGGCTCAGTGAAATTACTAAAACATTTGAAACAAAGTTTTTTAGTAAAAGTCGGATTAAAACTATTCCTATGGAACGAAAGTCAAGGTCACAGCCACTACTGTGATCTCTTAATAGTTTTTTAAGAGACTTGGATTTTATACTCGTACGATTACAACAATCAGTCAGTAATATTAATTTAAGATAAAATATCTTTACTGACAAAAAGCTAATTTCAAAATCCAAAAAAGGTTTTGTTAAGCTACAGTTTCTCATTAGCTAGCTATATATGTATAAAGATTGTCTTCGACCTTTCCTTGAATACTATTTAACAACTTAAAGGGCAAAAGATGAGTCATTTTATTAATTGAGGTAGTAAATAAACGAAAAGCAATAAACTTATATATTAAGACATTTTCTGAGCTCGCCATTCGAAATGTTCAGTGAAAAATGAGTTTCTTTAGTTGTTCTTCGAACTGCAGTGTTTCTGTCAGTCCTGTGTCGATGATATCGCACCCCCTAACTTCGCACCCTCATAGCTTAGTTTCTCCCCCTTTGAGAACACAGCTTCTGTGAACAGGAAGGCAGTACTTTGATTTGTGTTGGTATTTTTGGTGCTGTAGATCTATTTCGAAATTTGGGTTATATTTCTCTATATGTCTTGAATTTTGATGCAAACATAGAAAATCATTTCTGGTATGTGCTTGTACCAAAGACAATCTTGTACTTCATTACTTGTGGCTGGGTTCATAAAAAACTTCAATGCAAGACTCTTTATATTGAATATTTTTGGCCTTCTGATTTTGTTACGTATAACAATTTTATTTTTCAATTGTTTGAAATTCAATACATAGTTTTATTCCATAGTTAACCCAATGCTGTTTATACCTCAGTCGACAAAAATTCCAAATCGTAAAGTATTTCTAACTGTTAGAAATTTACTTACAAGTTCAGGCGCTTTAAGGACACTTCAAAATAACCCTTACAACAAACTAACCAAAATAAACAATACAACACTTTTGCTTGCATTGCATTAAAAATACAAAGCAATGAAAAGAAAAGAATATAAGAAAGCTGTTTACCTCGGGAGATGAGGAACAGGTGTAAAAGATTTAGTATTTATTATCTCGGAGTATGAGCTTAAGCTTCCTTACACGGAACTCGGTTTTATCTGAGTCGTATAAACGGATTCTTGTTTTCAACTTACCCAATAAAGAAAAACGTGCCTCATATAATCGGGAATTTTAATATATAGCCTTAACTAAAAGTGTCCTTGTTGAATACATAAATTATAGTTTAAAAATAATTTGTCTTAAGGACCAACGAGAAAGTGGGTTGATTAAATTGTATCCAAACAACATGCGTTCTCGTGCAAAACAAATAAAATGCTTATTCATCATATTTGGCTTATTTATTATATGATAATTGGTCTATCTCTATAAAAATTAGTTGAAGGTTATAATAAGTTTTAATTGATAACTGTGATAGTGTTGTAGCTATGAATTCTAATATTTTAAGTTAATACTAAGGATAAACAATAACACCGTCTCAATATTTTGATATTTTTAACAGTTTTTAAAATAACTGATCTTAAACATCCATACACATTTTAATATCATAGCTATAATATTTTTTGTAAGTTGAGATGATATGACAAAATAAAACCTGATAAACAATGTCACTATTGCTCAATGTTTAAACATATAAAAGTATACTTTGTTGGTTGGTTCGATTGGGCATTTAAGCGAGCATTTAAGTTACCAGCTTTGTGCACGGAGTGTAAACACAAAACTGGTTTCCAGCCAAGAGATTCTGGTTTGTCCTTCCTTCCCTGCATACTGAGTGTTGCGTTGGTATTCCTGGCAGGGATTTGCGTCTGTCAACTAACATGTGCTACTTTATAACATGACTGAGTAATATAACCTAAAATGTTCTATTTATCTTTTATTAGATTTATCACTTTGATTTGTATGCCATGGAACTAAGGATTTTTAGTTTAATTAAAGTTTACAATTGAAGCATGTCTATTAAAATGTTGGTAAACCGTATCACTGTACATTTTATAATAAATGTATACTTGTTAAGCAATGAAACGAAATGCACTTTTAAAATTGTTTGAAGCAATATATACGCTATAGTTATGGCATGTTCAAATTTGTATTTATTTAATGTCAGATTGTTTTCTGACCATGACTATTGAGTAATGATCTGCGAAACCGGTTATTAAAACGGATAAAGGATATTTTTTGTAAAATGATTTCTTTATATATTCAATATCTCTGCTACGAGAAAAGTATTAGCACACTTTAAATATGTTAACGAGTATAATACATACGCTTGTTCATTAAGTCCCTATTGACAGTAACATGTTTGGGATAAACATTCTGATTTTATTGCTTCTAAATGTGAAGACGTAAACAGGTTGTCTTTTATTATTCAGACTTTTAAGTAGAAGTAAAATCATTTTAGAGAACCGTATTGTTTGGTAACAAACATAACACTAAAAATGTACTAATAGTAGTATCGATAAAGGTGCCTTGAACTTGGATACAAATTAGTCAGTTTGGGTAGTTTTAAAAACTTAAAACACTATATTATATAATATTTAAACAGGTTGAATAGTGTAATATATATCGGGTTCAAGTCCCGTTTCGACCCACCAAATTTAATTTCCAAAGTTCTTTAGTAAAAAAGCCAATATTTCCCAACACTATAACAGATTGGTCTGGTGAAATAGCTTTAGAGAACGTATCAGAAACGATTCTCAGGTAAATGTGATATTCCACTTCTGACGGACTGCAATCCCATGCTCAGTTACCTGATATTGCTAGGTATCATAACGTTTCATATTCACGTGAATCTTGCTCAGTTATGATATATGTGACACGTATAAAGATCCTACTTAACATCGATACGCTGCGGTACCAGTCCACAACTTACGAGACGTACTTTGTTTCTGTAAGTTGATTGCTTTAGTTTTTCTTTAAGTGTTTTATTTGTATGTAATTAAACCTTTGTTAATTCTTTTGATACTTTGATGGAGGCTTTCTTTTACAATAACTTGCAAATCCTATTGTAATCCATCCTAATATAATGTTTAACGTGGTTACGTGTAATTCAACGTAACCTTTCCCTGTGAATAGGATTATTTGGAAATAACGTTGAGGTTTTTAAAAAGAAAACCCTCATTAAATAATACATTAGGTTTCTTAGCCCATATTAAAAGAATACTAATGGTGACAAATCTTCATTTAAAATGATATCATATGGTAAAATACGTGAAGTTGCATTTAAAAATTATGATAACAATTATGTAATTTTCAAATCGTTCATATATAGAGAGAGGTACGACATTTTTCAAACGCCATTAAAAGCGTATTAAATGTAGAAACCTAATTGCTTTTTGAAAAGCATGAACACACAGATTATTTCTACAACTATTTTTTTAAGCCCTCCTGTATAAATGACATACAAATAGGATTCAACAAATAAACACAATCAGTCACTGAACTGACAACACTAAGCTGTTGTCACTGTCCCACCTTCCCACATACCATGTTCATTCATCTGTTGATGAACCATTCAAACCGTTTAAAACCCTAATTTCAAAAAACAAGTATAAAAGTTCGTTCGTTTTAATATTTTATACACTGTTTAACAGAGTCCACAAAGTGTTGGTAAGGTTTTGGAATGGAATGTCTGCAAAAGTATTCATGATATAGATTTCCAAGTTGTGTTTGTTGGTAGAGCATTTAATCTAGTTTTTCACATACTCATCACATTCAAATCATAAAACTAGCTGGTGTTTAAAAGGTTACCCAACACATAATCACGGTGTTTACATAAGAAAGTGCGATCTTAAGCATTTAAATCTTAAAAATTTGTCCCTATCATTCAAATGCAACATGAACACTCATTCTCACGCAGTAACCTAAAAAGTACCTTTTAACATACATATTAAATTAACTCTTTCCAGAGAAATTTCGTTAAATTTTATATGGTTGTGAAAGCTTTATGTTCAAGATTCATGTGTACCATCCCTCATTCATGTGTTCTTCTAAGCTCGGGATGTAGACTTATACTTCTTATTCTTAAGAGATATTGTGTATGTAAATTGTCTTTATAAACCTGAATAATGACTAATAAAGATATGCCATTCATTTATTGATTGATTGATGTTTTTGAAATTAAAGTGTTTTTAAAGTTTTAAATGCTTTTAAATGTTCGTAATTTTTCAGATTGTAGTTTTTATTGTTACACATGTTATATGTTTAACCTGTGTTGTTTGTTCTAAAGTTAGCTAATTTATTCATTCAAAGGATTTGCAGTAAAATTCATGGAGTTTAAATTGATTTTGAACTATTACGAAAAGGACAACTTGTGTACCAAATGTCAAGTTTGCACTAAACTCAGTGGCATTGTTAAAGTTTACATGTAACCAATCCTTAGGTCAACCTATATTTTATAAAATTAAATTTAAGTTAAATTTTGACATAGTATTTAAAATTATGTGTGTAATATTTCCAGCTTGTTGATTTAAATGTCACTATTTGACAGTCACAAATTTCGGATAAACGTTCAGATTTAAGTACTTCTCTAAGTTTGAAGGTAGAAATAGTTAGGCCGGATGGTGTAGTGGTTTAGCATAACCACCCGGCAAGCGGGAGACCCGGGTTTAAGTCCCGGTTCGGTCTAAAACATTTTGTCTTCAAATTTCTTTAGTAATAAATTAGCTTTTAGCGTTTATACAAATTATGTATTCAAACAACTACGAGGATATTTAATAAAATATATCTATATTTTATACATGCATTTTAAGGTTGTTACAATTATTATAATAAAATTAATCCTCTGGTGGCACTCTTGGTGGGATGTTGTGGTACAACAATTTGTAAAAACAGGCCAACACTAGGTAAAGGTTAGGTTGTTAGAGAGGACTTTGAAAACTTCGCCTCGTTAACTTATGGGCGCTACCTTAAACTTAAGTTTAAACCAAACTCGAATCATGATTGCATAACGATTGCTTCTAAAATACACAAATAAGCATACGAAAGGTTGAACAGGGGTGCAAATGAAATGGTGCCAGGTGCAAGGGAAAGGGGTTGGTATTTATTATCTTCAGACCTTGAGCCGGTCGTATCAAGCTTAGCCCACAAGATAGGAGCTAAACACCAGCTTAACATATGTACTATAAGCACATATTGCTGGCTTATTGTGCTTCCCTCTTTACATGAACTCTACATTTTATTTATTAGTTGGTTGAATATTGTACTGTTTGATCTAAAGAGCTTTATTTTATTTTTATAAATTGAAAATTGCTTGCATCGTATTGTGTAACAACCACTTTTATTATTTTAAATATAAACAACAAAATCGTTTCTTAAAAACATCGTCACTTTTCGCCTTCATGTTCATGTCTATATTTAAAAAACATTGTTACAAAGTATAATTACTTCGTTTAATACTAACCAGTTATACGAACTAGATACGAGCTTCATAATCAACAAAAAAACATGATATTCATTTACTGAATAAAATATGTGTTGTTGTTTGTACCTATGTACAGTGGTCATTAACTTTCGAGTGTTCGTGCATAGCTTTGACATTTTAAACTGTTACTAAGTGTAATTTATTTTCATGTCGTAAACTTTAGAGAGCACATCAGTTGTTTTGTCTAAATATGACTTAAAATTGTTTCTAAATACGAACACTAGGTTAGCTGGAAGCCTCAAAAAGGTAAATCCGTTTTCTTTCAGGCATAAAACAACAAATTTGCTCATGATTTATAAAATATTTAAGTAGTTATCTACAATTTTACAGGTTTTGTAGTTTCTAATTTCTTAAAGGATTGTTTTGGTCTAAATTTAAATTAATGAAAAATGCGACATGACAACTTGAAAGCTAGGAAGATATTCTGAATTACATTCTTTTGTCATTGATATGTCTCTCCCAATTAAAAGTGCGTATATATAAAGGTTCGAGAAAATTCGGGAAACGCCTTTAAAACCCGAACTTAAAACCGTATAAAATTGATAGCAGTTCAAATACGCATTAACGTTGTATACATTATTTAAAACAAAATTAAAAAACTACCTTGTATCCAAATCATTTTATAGTATAGAAGAGTTCTTAGAGCACTCGCTTACTACTTAAAAGTCTGGACAATTTTCATAGTTATTTTATAATCAAATAAAGCTTTAAAACTATTGGTATAATAAGGCTAGTGGCTTATATATTTCATATATTTTCTTGTTATTTATTGTTAATGTTCCAACACAATTTTATTTTGTTCGGAAATAAAGATTATTATTATTATGTTGTTATTAATATTTAAACAGCGTATACCATTTTCACATGTGCGTATAATTATTTCGTTTATCACTGATTTGAAATTGAACATTTGCTATTTACGTACAATACAAAATAAAACATAGGATATAAAT